>OX387284.1:13377450-15834950 GCA_947562105.1 Shargacucullia verbasci | reverse complement strand
CCTAACCTAACCTAACCTAACCTAACCTAACCTAACCTAACCTAACCTAACCTAACCTAACCTAACCTAACCTAACCTAACCTAACCTAACCTAACCTAACCTAACCTAACCTAACCTAACCTAACCTAACCTAACCTAACCTAACCTAACCTAACCTAACCTAACCTAACCTAACCTAACCTAACCTAACCTAACCTAACCTAACCTAACCTAACCTAACCTAACCTAACCTAACCTAACCTAACCTAACCTAACCTAACCTAACCTAACCTAACCTAACCTAACCTAACCTAACCTAACCTAACCTAACCTAACCTAACCTAACCTAACCTAACCTAACCTAACCTAACCTAACCTAACCTAACCTAACCTAACCTAACCTAACCTAACCTAACCTAACCTAACCTAACCTAACCTAACCTAACCTAACCTAACCTAACCTAACCTAACCTAACCTAACCTAACCTAACCTAACCTAACCTAACCTAACCTAACCTAACCTAACCTAACCTAACCTAACCTAACCTAACCTAACCTAACCTAACCTAACCTAACCTAACCTAACCTAACCTAACCTAACCTAACCTAACCTAACCTAACCTAACCTAACCTAACCTAACCTAACCTAACCTAACCTAACCTAACCTAACCTAACCTAACCTAACCTAACCTAACCTAACCTAACCTAACCTAACCTAACCTAACCTAACCTAACCTAACCTAACCTAACCTAACCTAACCTAACCTAACCTAACCTAACCTAACCTAACCTAACCTAACCTAACCTAACCTAACCTAACCTAACCTAACCTAACCTAACCTAACCTAACCTAACCTAACCTAACCTAACCTAACCTAACCTAACCTAACCTAACCTAACCTAACCTAACCTAACCTAACCTAACCTAACCTAACCTAACCTAACCTAACCTAACCTAACCTAACCTAACCTAACCTAACCTAACCTAACCTAACCTAACCTAACCTAACCTAACCTAACCTAACCTAACCTAACCTAACCTAACCTAACCTAACCTAACCTAACCTAACCTAACCTAACCTAACCTAACCTAACCTAACCTAACCTAACCTAACCTAACCTAACCTAACCTAACCTAACCTAACCTAACCTAACCTAACCTAACCTAACCTAACCTAACCTAACCTAACCTAACCTAACCTAACCTAACCTAACCTAACCTAACCTAACCTAACCTAACCTAACCTAACCTAACCTAACCTAACCTAACCTAACCTAACCTAACCTAACCTAACCTAACCTAACCTAACCTAACCTAACCTAACCTAACCTAACCTAACCTAACCTAACCTAACCTAACCTAACCTAACCTAACCTAACCTAACCTAACCTAACCTAACCTAACCTAACCTAACCTAACCTAACCTAACCTAACCTAACCTAACCTAACCTAACCTAACCTAACCTAACCTAACCTAACCTAACCTAACCTAACCTAACCTAACCTAACCTAACCTAACCTAACCTAACCTAACCTAACCTAACCTAACCTAACCTAACCTAACCTAACCTAACCTAACCTAACCTAACCTAACCTAACCTAACCTAACCTAACCTAACCTAACCTAACCTAACCTAACCTAACCTAACCTAACCTAACCTAACCTAACCTAACCTAACCTAACCTAACCTAACCTAACCTAACCTAACCTAACCTAACCTAACCTAACCTAACCTAACCTAACCTAACCTAACCTAACCTAACCTAACCTAACCTAACCTAACCTAACCTAACCTAACCTAACCTAACCTAACCTAACCTAACCTAACCTAACCTAACCTAACCTAACCTAACCTAACCTAACCTAACCTAACCTAACCTAACCTAACCTAACCTAACCTAACCTAACCTAACCTAACCTAACCTAACCTAACCTAACCTAACCTAACCTAACCTAACCTAACCTAACCTAACCTAACCTAACCTAACCTAACCTAACCTAACCTAACCTAACCTAACCTAACCTAACCTAACCTAACCTAACCTAACCTAACCTAACCTAACCTAACCTAACCTAACCTAACCTAACCTAACCTAACCTAACCTAACCTAACCTAACCTAACCTAACCTAACCTAACCTAACCTAACCTAACCTAACCTAACCTAACCTAACCTAACCTAACCTAACCTAACCTAACCTAACCTAACCTAACCTAACCTAACCTAACCTAACCTAACCTAACCTAACCTAACCTAACCTAACCTAACCTAACCTAACCTAACCTAACCTAACCTAACCTAACCTAACCTAACCTAACCTAACCTAACCTAACCTAACCTAACCTAACCTAACCTAACCTAACCTAACCTAACCTAACCTAACCTAACCTAACCTAACCTAACCTAACCTAACCTAACCTAACCTAACCTAACCTAACCTAACCTAACCTAACCTAACCTAACCTAACCTAACCTAACCTAACCTAACCTAACCTAACCTAACCACCGTCGCTCGGCACCCCTCGCCTCGAGCAGATCAGTTTTAAGTCGCTCCGCGCTCGAAAAATCACTTTAAATAGTCAAAGTGCGAAATTTAACCCAAAATTAATACCAAAGTGTGTGTCTCAGTGAGTTCTGTGGAAATAGTGCAGTGTCCTGGCGAAAACCCTGTTGGTTTTCCTTGGAAATCCCGAAAACCGTGTTTTTGGAGGTTAATTCTCAAAATAACACGTGTTGAAAACTAAATCTGCCTGCAGCGCCGGATTTATCGCGATACCCCCCCTGTTTTATACTGCTGTTTTGAGGGGATCACTTTGCCCCACATCCTGGCAAAGTTTTGGATTTTTCCTGCCGCGCTCCTCGGAGCTACGGGTGAAAAACCGAAAGCCACGCGCAGCACGACTTCAGAACCAGAGCTCTCAGGATCACGCCCACCATCACATCTGAAAAAGGAACACGTAAGCAACACAAATCCGTTTCTTGCATGACGATAAGTATCCTGGGAGTGAAGATATACACCTTTTAAGACCTGTCAAGATTCTTCGAAATACAAAAATTTTTGTGACAGCCCTAGATGGAGAAAACGATCCTGAACCCCTATTTTTTAATTTAAATCTAGACTAAGTATCTCATAGACAATATATGTGTAAATTTTCAGATTTTTCTCACTCATATTTATTGACTTATTTAAATTCCCAAATACCTATTGAAATACCTAACTTTTTACCCAGGCTTACCCATCAATTTCCAAAAAGGGGCGTAAACGCCAATAGACTCATCATAAATCTCTTATTCCATAACGAAATCTATTTTTACCAAATTGATATACTTTCAGTCATAAAATTCAGAAAAACTGCGTTTTGCAGTTGTTGGTTTTCATAGTTGGGTTTTCAAATAGGTATTCCCAAAAATTTTTGTATGTACCATAAATTTATTTATAACATAAATTAATAGCAAGGTTCATTGGCTTCCTTAGGAGAATTTCCAAAAAATTTTCTGACGTGTATTCGCTGACTTATGACTTTTTAGGGTAAGCACGGTCTTTCCTGAAAACCGCACGGTAACTGTGTTTTCAGTTTACAGGAAAACTAAGCGTCCTAGACAAATTCTGACCAAATTTATCGGGTCCCCCCCCCCTAACCCCCCCCCACGGTTTGTACGTAAGACAAACCCTTCGATACCACCCGCTCACTTTGACAAAGTTTCATCCCCCTACCCCTAAGTTTGCATATTGACATAGTCTCAGGGGATGAAATTTCTTCTTTGGACAAACCTGACCAAATCTTCGAGACCCGTGGTCTAAATTGACTATTTCCGCCTGCAAAGGGTGGAGCAGACCCTAGACTTCCTACAGGAAGGGAGTGTTTCAAGGTGGAAATTCCGGGAGAGTCGACAAAATAGGGGAGAAAAAAAACTTCTTCTGACCTAGCTTTCCCTGTACAGCCGGACCACTCGTGCATATTAATTATTGTTTTATGTTGAGCTAATTCTGTAATTTGTTGACGGTGGTGCCCCCTACCGCGTTGCTGTGTCACTAAAACCACGATACAAGGTCTACGTCACCTCATACCTCTCATCCCCTTCACCTCACCCCCTCACCCCCATTCACTTCCACTCATCTCCACTTACCCCCACTCACCCCCACTCACTCCTACTCACCCCCACTCACCCTCAGTCACTCCCATTCACCCCCACTCACTAAGACCACGATACAAGGTCCACGTCAACTCATACCGCTCATCCCCTCCACCTCACCCCCTCACCCCCATTCACAACCACTCATCTCCACTCACCCCCACCCACCCCCACTCATCCCCACTCACCCCCACTCACCCCCACTCACCCCCACTCACCCCCACTCACCCCCACTCACCCCCACTCACCCCCACCCACCCCCACTCACCCCCACTCACCCCCACTCACCCCCACTCACCCCCCTCCACAAACATCAACCCCGCAACCCCCCCCCCCCCCCCCACTCAACCCCCCCCCCATTTTGGTGCCTGACAAACTTCCAACCCTGATTTCCCGCGAACCCCTTGGAGTGGGAGTACCGAGATTGGGTTCGTTGGAGAGGGCTTCGGGAGACCTACCAAACGGTGGTCAGAGACTGTAAAATTAAGTTAGTTTTTTTTTAGTTATTATTTTAAGTTAGTATAGTAGCAAAACCGACATTGGTCGGTGACCAATATCTAAACGAGAGCTAGTCTCTAAAGTCTAATCTACTTGTATTAATCTATTTACATTGACAAAATTGTCAAGAACTTGTGTACACGGTAAATGAAATTGACTTACACTCTCGCAGAGGTTGGAAACCTTGACAAATACGCTCACGACGACCCTTCTTATCCCCTTGGATCCAGAAGTTGGGTCTGCGCATAAACTTGCATTACGACGCGCGAGAAATAATAAGTAGTTACATACTTACCTTATTGTGGAGCACCTTCATTGACCTCCCGGCCGCGTACGCCAACAGCACCTGAAAAAGAAAAAAAGTAGGGTTAGCTAGACAAAGATTTAAAAACTAATCTTAAGAAATTTTACACTGTTATTTTATTTTATTATTGTTGCTTGACATTAAATACATTATTTACACTGACTGGGGTACCTTTTACAATACCCCATTGACGTTCGGACAATTCAAATACACACCATACCAGCAAACATGATAGGCATCAGGACACCTGTCAAGAAACCGGCGACCCAGGCAACCAAAAGCCCACAAGCCACAAAAAGTGAGGCGGGATCCTCAACACAGAGTGTTAGGAAGAGTGTGGGCGAGTGGGAGGCCGGTAACCCGGAGAGAAAGGAGACCACCCCAATGAAGGACGCACCAACGATTGAAGAACCGCTCAGGACGACGCCAGTCACGGTGAGACGAGCATCGGTAGAGATGACGGTATGCATGAGTCCGCCAGCTGCGAAAAGTAGAGTCGCTGAGGCTAGAATAAGCCTCAACAAGATCAAGGCGCACATGACGAACTCCAAGACAACGAAAAGGGAGATAAAGGAGGAGGTCAAGGCGCAAGCTGATCGACTCTACGCGTTAATAAAGGAGTCCGAGCAAGAGAAAGGTCGAGCCCCCCCGACAAAGAAAGTCTTGAAAGAGAAAGGCACACAAGTGCGAGCGGAGGAAGAGCCGGAACAGACCAAGCCTAAAACATACACCAGCGGAATAGAGACAGAGTCTCTTAAAAAGGCACTGGAGGAACACAGCCGCAACCTCCAAGAGAATACAGAGAAGCTTGATAGGCTGAAAGAGGCACTACAGACTAGCCAACAGCAGATGGAGAAGATCTCCTACGCTAGTGTAGCGGCAAGTCAGCCGTTTAGACAAGCTTCTCCTCCTCAACAAACGGCCCTCCACTCGATTGTGGTCAGTTCAACAAACGAGACTGAAACAGGGGATGAGGTCATAGACCATATACGAAAAGCGGTAAACGCCAAAGAGGGGTGGATAACGGTAGATAGGATCCGGAAAGCAAAAGATAGAAAAATAGTAATCGGATGCAAAACGGAAGAGGGAAGGGAGAAGATAAAATCAAAACTGGCAGGAGTGGGGGAACTCCTTCGCGTAGAGGACGTCAAGAACAGGGATCCTCTAGTAATACTAAAGAATGTCTTGACGTACAACAGTGACGAAGACATCCTGAAAGCGCTCAGGAATCAAAACAGCGACATGTTCACTGGGCTGAGAAAAGAAGACGACCGAGTAGAGGTCGTCTATAAGAAAAAGACGAGGAACCCCCACACACATCACGTTGTCCTTAGGGTCTCCCCGAGACTGTGGAACGTACTGCAGGAACGACAGAATGTCCACATTGATCTGCAAAGGATCTGGGTTTATGATCAAACCCCACTGGTCCAATGTTCTCTGTGCCTGGGTTTTGGGCACGGAAGAAAACTATGCAGAGATCAAGTGGAAAAATGCAGCCACTGTGGAGGCCCGCATATGAAAACGCAGTGTACCGAATGGATGGCAGGAGCACCCCCTTCTTGCTGCAATTGCTCAAGCGCTAAGCTTGAACACACGGAGCACAACGCATTCAGCGAAGAATGCCCAGTAAGAAGGAGATGGGAGGCCCTAGCCAGAGCCAGAGTGGCATACTGCTAAGGGCAAGACTGGCAATAAGGCGAGCACCCCAACCAGAGGATATGCAGTAGCCCAAGCCAACCTACAAAGGAAGGAACTGGCGACCACCGAACTCTTTTTAGAGGCCAGTGAGCGAGCAATCGCATGGGCACTGATCCAGGAGCCGTACGTGGGCGGGGCGAGAGGTATGAAGAGCTACCGTGGGGCGAGGATCTACCAGTGCGAGGTCGAAGGAAGTGGGAGGGTAAAGGCGGCAATAGCCGTCTTTGACGATGACTTAGATGTCATTCCCTACCCGAAACTCACCACAAACAATATCGTTGTGGTAGGGATCCGTACCAAAGCCTGGGAAATCGCAGTAGTCTCTTATTACTTCGAGCCAGACCAACCCATAGGGCCATACCTTGATCAGCTGACCAAAATAAAGTTGGAAGTGGGAACTGGAAAACTGCTCATAGGCGGAGATGCAAACGCAAAGAGCACCTGGTGGGGAAGCACCATAGAAGACCTCAGGGGCGAAGATATGTCCGGGACCCTGGAAGAGCTAGAGCTTCAGGTACTAAACGTTGGAGATACGCCAACCTTCGACACCGTAAGGGGCGGTATCACGTATCAAAGCCACGTGGACGTCACGGCATGTTCGCTCAACTTACTGGACGCGGTAGACGACTGGCGAGTCGACAAAGGGGTAACGAGCTCGGACCACAACACCATAATCCTTAAAATTTGGGCTAAAAGGGAAAAGGGTATAAACATCATCAGAACAACTAGAAAATATAATACTAAAAAGGCAAAATGGGACATTTTTAAAACCAAATTGGGGGATTATAAAACTGAAAATAACATAAATATAGAAAGTATAAAAAGGATAACAAATAAACAAGAACTGGAAAAATTAATAATAAATTATAAAAATATAATTGAAAAAGTATGCGATGAGTCTATCCCAAAGCTGAAACATAAAACTAAAATAAAGATACCTTGGTGGTCCGAGGAACTCGCCGTGAAGAAAAAGGAGGTCGCCCGAAAGAAAAACCGCATTCGAAACGCCGCACCGGTTCGGAGAGCGAAGGTCGTCGATGAGTACCTGGAAGCAAAAGAGGAATATGAGTGCCAAGCAAAGAAAGCCCAGATTGCCAGCTGGAAAGGATTCTGCCAGAAACAGGATAGAGAAGGACTGTGGGAAGGCATCTATAGAGTCATCAGAGGGACCACTAGGAGACAAGAAGACCTGACCCTAACTAGCGATGGTGCATTCCTAAACCCGAAGGAATCAGCAGCCTTACTAGCCGACACATTCTATCCGAAGGACACAGTGCATGAAGACAACATAAACCACAGGCTCACGAGGGAAGCGGCTGGCCGGGTAAACGAGTGGCAGCATGATGAGTATCATGATCCACCGTTTACCTTGCTGGAGCTGAAGACGGCCGTGGAAGGCTTCAACCCAAAGAAGGCCCCCGGAGCGGATGGATTCACGTCGGACATCTGCTGTCGAGCGATCTGCCAGGACCCGGACGCTTTCCTTGCCCTCTACAATAAGTGCCTAGAATTGGCACATTTCCCGGACATCTGGAAAGAGGCAACGGTGGTAGTCCTCAGAAAACCGGGCAAGGAAAATTACTTGAGCCCCAAGTCATACAGACCGATAGGTCTCCTGCCGGTCTTGGGGAAGGTCCTGGAGAGGATGGTGGTGGCAAGGATCAAATGGCAGCTAGTACCGCGGCTTAGTACTCGCCAGTTCGGCTTTATGCCCCAAAAGAGCACCGAGGATGCCCTCTATACGCTAGTAAAGCACGTACAGGACAAGTTGAGACTGAAGAAGTTAATTGTCCTGGTGTCACTGGATATAGAGGGCGCCTTCGATAGCGCATGGTGGCCGGCAATCAAGGTCAGGCTGGCTGAGGAAAAGTGCCCAGTAAACATCAGGAGGCTACTTGACAGCTACCTCGACAGCAGAAAAGTCAGAGTAAGATATGCTGGGGAGGAATGCACGAGAGAGACAAACCAAGGCTGTGTTCAAGGGTCAATCGGTGGTCCCATCCTGTGGAATCTTTTGCTGGATCCGCTACTGCAAGACCTTGAAAGAGAGGGAAAATACGTACAAGCATTCGCTGACGACATCGTATTAGTTGTGGATGGGGACACAGCGGCTGAAGTCTCCAGTATTGCCAATGCGGCCCTCACCCGCGTCCACGGCTGGGGTGTTCGTAACAAGCTGCGGTTTGCACCGCATAAAACCTGCGCAATGCTCATTACCAACAAGCTAAAGCACGACACCCCTGACCTGAGGATGGCCGGAGTCGACATTGGCATGGTGCGGAGTATGAAGCTGCTGGGTCTCACCATAGACGAGAAGCTGACCTTCAACCAACATGTAACGAACACATGCAAAAAGGCCGCGGATATCTATAAGCAACTGTCACGAGCGGCGAAGGTCAGCTGGGGACTCGATAGAGAAATCATCCGCACTATATACACCGCAACAGTCGAACCGATCATGACCTACGCGGCCGGCGCCTGGGCTCCCGCTACGAAAAAGCTGGGTATACGGAAGAAGCTAGGCTCTGTCCAACGAGGATTCGTCCAGAAGCTCTGTAAATCTTACCGTACGGTCTCCCTGAACTCGGCACTGGCTCTCTCTGGGATACTTCCTCTAGACCTGCGCATACAAGAAGCAGCCGCTATGTATGAAGCAAGGAGAGGGTCGTCCCAGTTTGTGCCTGGAGACAGAGAGATAGAGAGTATGGTGAGATTTGCAGAAACTTCGCACCCTGCCAAACAAACGGCCTTGGAGTTCGTTTGCCTGGCGGATCAGCAGCTAGTAGATAGCTACAATGTGCAGACAGTGCGAATCTTCACTGACGGCAGCAAGAT
This sequence comes from Shargacucullia verbasci, assembly GCA_947562105.1. Taxonomy (NCBI): domain Eukaryota; kingdom Metazoa; phylum Arthropoda; class Insecta; order Lepidoptera; family Noctuidae; genus Shargacucullia; species Shargacucullia verbasci. Next base: position 15,825,498 of record OX387284.1, on the reverse strand, counting down.
TGAGGGGAAGGTCGGAGCCGCATTATCCCTATGGAATAATGAAGGTGAGGTCCAAAACCTCAAGCTTAGCCTCGCCGCGTACTGCACAGTCTACCAGGCGGAACTACTGGCCATTTGCAAAGCAACCGATGTAATCCTCAGGCGCAGTGAGACGAGCTATGGCTTGTACAGCGACTCGATGTCAGCATTGCAGGCGCTGGCAAGCCACGGTTCGCTCCATCCCCTGGCGGTGCGCGCCCGAGCCAATTTGGCTCGCGCCGTGACCCAGAACAAAGCTGTGTCTTTGTTCTGGATCAAGGCCCACGCGGGACTGCCGGGGAATGAGCGAGCAGACGAGCTGGCGAAGGAGGCAGCACTGACGTCGCGGAGGAAGCCGGACTACGACTTGTGTCCGATTTCATTCATCAGAAGCCAGATCCGCAAGGTATCGCTCGATGAATGGAATCGGAGATATGTGTCGGGCGAGACGGCCTCGGTGACGAAGATGTTTCTTCCGGACGCCATAGTGGCTTTCCGTATTATAAAACAGGTGCGGCCAACGGGCGTGCTAACACAAGTCTTGACGGGGCACGGTGGGTTCTCTGAATACTTGAATCGCTTCAGGTGTAAGGAGAGCCCATCGTGCATCTGCGACCCCGATCAAAGCGAGACCATCCCGCATTTGATCCTTCAATGCCCCACATATGCCCCAGAAAGGTTCGACATAGAGCAAGAACTAGGCCTAGTACTGTCAGAAGAAAGCATAGGTGCGATAATGTTAGGAAAGGAGAGAAAGAAGTTTTTAGCCTACTGCGAGAGTATAGCCTTAAGAGTAATTAAGAGAAACGAAAACGGGTAAAACGACTATGTTTCACTTTATATTAGGTATATAAATATGTAAACATAGATCAAGTAGTATAAAATATTGTATAGTATGTAAACAGTAGGATAAAATGTATAAGAGTATAGTAAATAAGACAGTAAATATCGTAAATGTATAAGTAGATAGCAAATAGTTATAATAATAGGCTAAGAAATATTCATGTAAAATAGAACAAACGTGTCCACATTCATTCATTTTCCCATGTAATAGTAATAAAGAATAAACAGATATGTAGGATAGGGACTAGTATACAAGTGGGAGTCCCACCCACTAGAAAGCAAGATGATGGATGTGAGAAAGATTCAGTATGTTGAATGAAAGTACGAGAAGCATAAAAGCGAGAACTGGTATGGAAGAGAATTAGATAAATATTAGGCGCCAATTATGTTGGCGGAATAGTCCGAGAAAATTTAAAAAAAAAAAAAAAAAAAAAAAAAAAAAACCTAACCTAACCTAACCTAACCTAACCTAACCTAACCTAACCTAACCTAACCTAACCTAACCTAACCTAACCTAACCTAACCTAACCTAACCTAACCTAACCTAACCTAACCTAACCTAACCTAACCTAACCTAACCTAACCTAACCTAACCTAACCTAACCTAACCTAACCTAACCTAACCTAACCTAACCTAACCTAACCTAACCTAACCTAACCTAACCTAACCTAACCTAACCTAACCTAACCTAACCTAACCTAACCTAACCTAACCTTTTTTTTTTTTTTTTTTTTGACCCTGTGAAAACCCCTTATGGGTACCCCGCCGCCGGGGGAGGCGACGAGGTGATGTCGGACTCGCACCGACTAAAAACACAGGAGTGTCCCTCCGCACCATTCTGCCGGGGCCTCGGGAGCGCGGACCCATTCTTCCGAGGACCCGGCGGTGCCGGTCCGCCCATGCAGACCCCATCTCGTCACGGGGGGGGAGGGGTGCTCACCCCCCCTGACCTCAACCTTCTGAGGGGCGCGCGCGGGACACGTCGCGCCACCACCTCGGGTCCATATACGGAGCGGGCGGATTTCCCCCAATCCGCCCGCTCGATGGACCGCTACGGGGGGAGTCGGATGTTATGACCCCCCCGCCTCCGGCGCCCGGTGCGCCTGCTGCGGCTCGGGAGAGTGGACGTGATTTCTCTCTCCCTTTCCGCAGCTTCCTTCTGCGACATCACCTCCTCGCAGAAGGACACCACCGCGTCCCAGGACCTGTCGCTGCCGACCATATGACGAACAATGGCCGGGAGCGAGAGGTCCCCTCCGACTTCCGCGACTAGAGCACGGCGCGGCGCATCCCAAGCGATGCATTCCTCCACCACATGCCGCGCCGTCTCCTCGCGGCAACCGACGCAGTGGTGGCACCGGGCGTCTGGCTCCCTGCCTATGCGACACAGGTACTTTCCGAAGCACCCGTGTCCAGAAAGCACCTGCGTCGCCCGAAACGTCAGGGAGCCGTGGCTTCTCCCCAGCCACTCCTGCAGTACTGGCCGGATGGCCTCGATCGTGGTGAGGCCAGCGCTGGGGTGAGTGAGGCGTTCACCCCAATCCGCCACCAGGACCTCGCGGAGCTCCGACCTGCGCCACTCGATTTCTCGCGGCGCAGGTCTGTTGCCCCGCTCCCTCTCGCCCCCGCGCCATGTATAGAGTGACGCGAGGGCCTTCGCCTCCAGGTCCCAGGGCGGAGATCCGGCCAGTACGCACGCTGCCTCATGGGAGATCGTGCGATAACCTCTTATGACTCTGACGGCCATCGCCCGTTGCGGCTTCCGCAGAATGGCGATGTTGCTGGCCGTCAGGTCATCGGCCCACACCGGGGCCCCGTACAGGGCCATGGATCGCACGACCCCCATGTACAGCCGCCGACAACTCATCGTCGGCCCTCCAAGATTGGGAAGCAGCGTCGCCAGCGCGGCCGCAGCGCCCATCAACTTGGGCGCCAGCCGCCGGAAGTGAGGCCCGAAATCCCAGCGGCTGTCGAGGACGACCCCCAGGTATTTTATCGTCGCCCCGACAGCTATTCGGACCCCACCGACCACGATGTTAGATCCCGGCGGCGGCGCGTTCCGAGGCCCATGGAACGTCATGGCCTCGGATTTGTGGAGGGCCACCTCCAGCCCCAACCGCCGGATGCGACCCACCACTTGCGCCACTGCGGCCGTCGCCAGCAAGGCCGCCTCCCTGTGCGATCTCCCCCGGGCCGTGACGAGCGTGTCGTCCGCGTAACACGTCACGCTGGCGCCCCGGAGGAGAGCACCCCTCAGCACCCAGTCGTACCCGATGTTCCACAGGAGCGGGCCCAGGACCGAACCCTGTGGAACACCGCACGACATCTGGTGTCGCTGCACCACGCCATTTTGCCCCACGAAGGTGACCCAACGCCCCGACAAATAAGCCCCGACGATGTGGCGGAGGTAGGGAGGCACTCCGTGATAGCGTAGGGCCTCCCTAATACAACTCCAGGGCAGGGTGTTGAAGGCGTTACAGATGTCTAACGACACCGCCAACAAGACCCCACCCCGGGACACCACTTCCTCCGCCAGGCTCCTCACGCGCATGATAGCGTCTATGGTGGAGCGCCCGCGGCGGAAACCGAACTGGTTGCCGTCCAGGTCCGGCCCCTCCCTGCTCAGATGCTGGACGAGGCGGTCGGCGACGATGCGCTCGAAGAGCTTTGCCACCTCGTCCAGCAGCACTATGGGCCGGTATGCGGACGGCGAGTCCGCCGGGCGCCCCTCCTTCCTGAGGAGGACCAGCCTGCCGGTTTTCCACTGCGATGGAAACCGGCCCTCCTGCAGGCATGCCGTGAAGAGCCGTCGCAGTCGGGGCTCCAACTCTTTCAGGGCGAGGACCCAGGCGCGGCCGGGTATGCCGTCGGGCCCCGGGGCAGTGTTCTTCGCCCGGAGCCGCTGCACTGCCGCTTTCAGGTCCTCTTGGGTCACCTCGGGGGCGTTCAGGACCTCTTCTTGTCCAGGAGGCTCTGGCGGAGCCATCGGCGGTGGTGTGTGTTCCGCCCTTGATGGAAACAGGGCGGACACCACGTCCCCGAGCAACTCGGGGCGGAGACCCTCTGTTAGTGGGGGCGCCCATGGGCGTAGTTTGCCCCGTACCATGCGGTACGGACGCCCCCACGGATCGCGATCGAGGGTCTCGAGCAGCTCTTCCCTCGCTGCTTCCTTTGCTCTGCCGATGGCTATCTTCAGAGCCTCCTTCGCGGCGCGGTACCTCTCGTACAGCGCCGCCTCTGTCTCTGCGCTCCTATGAAGGCGCCTCCGACGCTGCCTGGTGTACTGGCGTCTCGCTGCCACGCACACAGTGCGCAGTTGTGCGATTTCTTCGGACCACCAGTACACCTGGCGTCTCTCAGGGCGAGACTGGACACGGGGCATAGCCGCGTCGCAGATGTGCGTCATTGCCCCGCGGAACCAGCTCGCCTCCTCGTTTGCGTCGCTACCGGGCCTCTCCGGCGCAGCGACCCATGCCTGGACTATGGCGGCCTCTTCGAGGAGCTCTGGGTCGAGGTGTTTCAGCGCCCAGCGCGGTCCGCCCCTCCCCGGAGTTGGCGGGCGGTGGAAGCCCGAGGTCTGGGCGGAGACGTCGAACCGGATGTACCGGTGGTCCGACAACGTCTCCACCTCCTCTAAGACTCTCCACCCCCGGACACGGCGAGCGAGAGCCGGGCTAGCGAACGATACGTCCACTATGGACCCACCCAGCTGTCGCACGCACGTGTTCACTGAACCGCGGTTCAGGACGGACAGACCCGTCGAAATCACCCACTCCTCCAGCACCTCGCCACGATGGTCTGTGGCGGGGGAACCCCACGCCGAGGACTTGGCGTTGAGGTCCCCGAGTACGAGCGCTGGATGTGGGTGACTCCGGCCGACAAGGGCTCCCACCTCGGCCAAGAACGCCTCGAACTCGGCGATTCCTCTGTTGGGCGAGAAATATGTGCCGACAATGATGGTTTGGCCGTGCACTGCCGCCACCCAGCCCGAGCCCCTGGCCACGTCCTCCAGGATGGTGCCGCTTTTCACGACGAGGGCCACCGAGCCGTTACGGTCCCCCACCCAGTTGTCAGCGGCGGGGACGAAGTACGGCTCGGCCACTACCGCGACATCGATCGACCACTGCGCCATGCTTTGGAGTAAAAGATCCTGAGCCCTGGCGCAGTGGTTAATGTTCGCCTGAAGGAGATGAACTGCCATGATCTTAGTCGCAGTTCATCTCCTCCGCCTCTTTCCCGCTTTCGGGGACAGTCGCTTGCGCGGGCACAGCTGATGGCCCGGAAGCAGTCTTCTTCTTTTTCTTGCCTTTTGTACTTTTGCCCTTGGATGACTTGGGCGCAGTGCAGGCGTCCCCTCCTATTCTGTGCTCCGCAGGCTTGCCTGCTGCCGCGCACAGGTTGCAGTGCGGCGCTGCGGAGCATTGTCCGGACTTGTGTCCAGCTTGACCGCAGCGATAGCACTGGTCGCTGCGGTCGTTGGCCGATGTGCATTTGGCCCTGACGTGCCCTACTTCCAAGCAGCGGAAGCAAGTCAGAGCCTTGGGCTGCAGCACCTTGACACGTGCCGCAACCCAGCCAACCAGGAGTCGGCCGCTGTCCCCCAGCTTTCGTGCTGCCGCCACTGGGCAGCGCACCCACGCCGTTCCGAGGCCCGATGGCTCAGCCTTTATGTCCCCCACCTTTATGGCAGCCTCAGGACATCCCGCCTCGCGTGCGATGGCCTGCACGATCTCGGCCGCGGACACCGAGTCGTCCAACCCCAAGATGCGCATATCGGCGCATTTCGTGGGGCGGGAGACGCGGATGTCCTCCTCCTTTAGGACCGCCTGAATCATTTTGGCGAGAGAATCTGCTTTGTCGCCGCTGGTGGCGCCGGGCACCTCCAAGATTCTCGCCCCTGTCTTTGCCTGTCTAAAACGCACAGCTTTTATGCCAAGACTGTCCAAATCGACCTTGGCTTTTGCCTCCGCTAGCACCGAAGCGTACGTGACGCCCCTCTCCGCTGCTCCTGGTTGCAGAGTAATTACAACTGCCGCAGATTTGGGCGCACGCAGCTTCGGCTGCTTGGGCTGCGACTGCGGCTGATTAGGGTTTGCCGCCTTCTTCGCACCCTTTTTCTTCCCCTTCTTTACCACCGTAGACCATAAGGTCTCGGTGGTGGTCGCAGTCGGTGTGGTGGTCGCAGTAGAGGTGGAGGCCGCGGCAGAGGTGGTGGTTGCGACCGCGGTGACTTGTGGTGGCTGGCTGGCGGTTGGCGCAGGTGCCGGCGCTTTCGCGGCCTTCTTCTTTTGTCTCTTCTTTCCTTTGCCCTCGATCTGAACAGCGGCGACCGCATCCGTGACGGTGGCCACCTCCTGAGCGATCCTAGCTGCCTCTTCCCTTCTCCGGTCTGCTGCCAATGGAGGCCGGATGGTCTTGGCCGGCAGCAGCCGGTCTTCGAGAGCCTCAAGACGGGCGTTGAGCATGTCGCCGATTGACCTCATGAGCGAGCGTTCCAATTCCTGGTCGACAACATGCTTAGCCTGAGGCGCCTCGACCTCTAGTGGTCTAGCGGACTTAACGGCTAGCAGTTCGGTCCTTAGCGTGGCGAGTTCCGATCTTAGCTGCTCCATCTCCGTCCGAAGGCGAACGTTCTCCGCCTGCAACTTGGCGGTCTCCTCGTTCAAGTTGCGAGTACGAAACTCCTCGGCCGCCTCATTGATGAAGCCGGCGGCCTCTTTAAGGGCACGTTGGAAGGTGCCCTTAAGATTTTTTGACTTCGTGGCGACGTGCAGAATCGTCGCCACGTTGTTTTTCACCTGTTCGGACAGAGAACTCGCCGATGCCGCCGACGCCACCGTCTCAGAGGACGTTGCTGTCTTGCCCCAAGAGAGGCGAGCGGTGTTGTTTTTAGAGCGAACCCGCTCCGCCCGTTCCAGGATCTCCTCCTCCTCTCGAAGACGGAGCTCCTCGCGCTTAGCAGCGCTCAGCTCCGCCTGCGCTTTGGCCAGACCGACGTATTTTCCTGTCGTCGGTGGCCGCCCTCTCCCCCTCGAGCTGACCTTGGAGGCCGGCGTCGAGTTGTCACTGGAGGCCGATTCTGACCCCGAGTCCTCCTCTCTCTGGCGCTTGCGAGCTTCCACCCTCCAGAATTTGGAGGAGCGCCCAACCCCCGCGCCGCTCGAGGTGGAGCCGTGATCCGACTCCATCTCCACCTCCGAGACTGAAGGCTTTGTCTTGGAGGGATCGAGGCCGGTGCACTTGGTGAGCAGCACGACCGGCTGTCGAATGGAGCCTGTTTTTTCCTTGCCCTGTATTGGCGCCATCACCGAAGTGGGCACCTCGAATAGGTTTGAGCCAGTTCGGCTTGATCTTAAATTGGGACGAATTTCGTCCAGAGTTTCGTTCGATGAACGATGGCGGTAGTTGCCCCCCCCAGAATACGAGGGGCAGACCGGGGCCGAAGCCGCGGTGAGGGATTCTCCGACTGCGGAGCAGTCGGTACCCTCCTGGGGTAAATTCTTTTTGCTAGTCGCCATATTCATTGTTGGTTTTGTCCTTTTTTTGAGAGGGGTGGGGTCCCCTCGGTTTTTTATAGAGGTGTCCTTCCTCGCCCCCGTAAGGCCCGGCCCTCTCAATGAGGGTTACGGGTTGTCCGACGGTGACCGAAGTCATCGTCCGACCAGTCTGAACTGACTGACCGGACCCGCCGCACACCATCGCAACCTCGAGATGAGGAGCGATCCCACCCACTGGTTTTGGCCCGCGCCGGGATGAACCCGATACCGCGCATATCTGCGCGGCGTTCCCCTATCCGCCACCTGGGGACGCGCCCGGTATGAGATCCAGAAACTCCGCCGGGAACCTAACCTAACCTAACCTAACCTAACCTAACCTAACCTAACCTAACCTAACCTAACCTAACCTAACCTAACCTAACCTAACCCATCATATTTTTGGTTCTAGATATAATATTTTTATGCGGTTTTCGGCTGGAATAATCTAGATTAACACACCACGATCACCTGGCGTGGTCAGACATTGAAATTTTCAAAAATTTCATCCCCTATATTTTTAAAACGCGTATTTTTACTTTGAAAATATATATTTGACTTTTACAATACCTTATTGGGTACTTTTTTGATTTTAAGGGCTTCATAGCTGCCCTGCTGACCCCCTGCACGCACTTCAGCGACCGCATTGTAGTTAAATTCAGTAGTATAGTGACTTTTTCACTCAAAATTTAAACAAAATATACGTTTTTCGGCGATTTTTCAAAAATTTTGTTCCTAACCACCCCTATTGGATTACACCCTTCGCTAGCTCTCGTCAAGACCTATCGTTTGACACCCCACACGTTAGGATCGCGAGCGGCGAAAGTCAAAAATTTTGCAAAAATTTTTCATCTTTCAATATCTTAACTTCTGTTTGTGTTTTTTCTATACGTACCGAGGTTACCTAACCGGCGACGTATTTAACACAAACTATCATATTTTTGGTTCTAGATATAATATTTTTATGCGGTTTTCGGCTGGAATAATCTAGATTAACACACCACGATCACCTGGCGTGGTCAGACATTGAAATTTTCAAAAATTTCATCCCCTATATTTTTAAAACGCGTATTTTTACTTTGAAAATATATATTTGACTTTTACAATACCTTATTGGGTACTTTTTTGATTTTAAGGGCTTCATAGCTGCCCTGCTGACCCCCTGCACGCACTTCAGCGACCGCATTGTAGTTAAATTCAGTAGTATAGTGACTTTTTCACTCAAAATTTAAACAAAATATACGTTTTTCGGCGATTTTTCAAAAATTTTGTTCCTAACCACCCCTATTGGATTACACCCTTCGCTAGCTCTCGTCAAGACCTATCGTTTGACACCCCACACGTTAGGATCGCGAGCGGCGAAAGTCAAAAATTTTGCAAAAATTTTTCATCTTTCAATATCTTAACTTCTGTTTGTGTTTTTTCTATACGTACCGAGGTTACCTAACCGGCGACGTATTTAACACAAACTATCATATTTTTGGTTCTAGATATAATATTTTTATGCGGTTTTCGGCTGGAATAATCTAGATTAACACACCACGATCACCTGGCGTGGTCAGACATTGAAATTTTCAAAAATTTCATCCCCTATATTTTTAAAATGCGTATTTTTACTTTGAAAATATATATTTGACTTTTACAATACCTTATTGGGTACTTTTTTGATTTTAAGGGCTTCATAGCTGCCCTGCTGACCCCCTGCACGCACTTCAGCGACCGCATTGTAGTTAAATTCAGTAGTATAGTGACTTTTTCACTCAAAATTTAAACAAAATATACGTTTTTCGGCGATTTTTCAAAAATTTTGTTCCTAACCACCCCTATTGGATTACACCCTTCGCTAGCTCTCGTCAAGACCTATCGTTTGACACCCCACACGTTAGGATCGCGAGCGGCGAAAGTCAAAAATTTTGCAAAAATTTTTCATCTTTCAATATCTTAACTTCTGTTTGTGTTTTTTCTATACGTACCGAGGTTACCTAACCGGCGACGTATTTAACACAAACTATCATATTTTTGGTTCTAGATATAATATTTTTATGCGGTTTTCGGCTGGAATAATCTAGATTAACACACCACGATCACCTGGCGTGGTCAGACATTGAAATTTTCAAAAATTTCATCCCCTATATTTTTAAAACGCGTATTTTTACTTTGAAAATATATATTTGACTTTTACAATACCTTATTGGGTACTTTTTTGATTTTAAGGGCTTCATAGCTGCCCTGCTGACCCCCTGCACGCACTTCAGCGACCGCATTGTAGTTAAATTCAGTAGTATAGTGACTTTTTCACTCAAAATTTAAACAAAATATACGTTTTTCGGCGATTTTTCAAAAATTTTGTTCCTAACCACCCCTATTGGATTACACCCTTCGCTAGCTCTCGTCAAGACCTATCGTTTGACACCCCACACGTTAGGATCGCGAGCGGCGAAAGTCAAAATTTTGCCCGCCCACCCACCCGGTCTCTTCTAGGCATATCATATTGAGACTAACCTCGAAAACCGTTTTCGGTTTATTTTAACTTTTGACGCGAGATTCTTGACCGGGGCGTGGGCTACGTTACATAGATACAATAGTGCGAGCTATACAGCAGAGCACTGTTGCCGTCTTGACCAAATTTATGATAAAATTTTTAAATTTTAATACAAAACTTCGTTATCTACAAAATTATATTCTTAGATACTAAAATACACTCACCTGCTTTACTTACCTTACTCGCGCTGGTAGGTTGAAGCTGCACCGACGAAGTCTGTAAAGAAAAATACAGGGTTAAAATAGTAAAACACATAACACATTTTATATTATACAATTTTACAACTTATACAAACCTTTTTATCATCTCATATATATAACTTATACAAACCTTTTACTCTACGTTTTATCTATTTATACACCTGTTTAGAATTATTTAAATTATTTATTTTGATTACTGTCACGTTCCCCTATAACAACATGTTCGGACTCCGTACCCCGATAAAAAAGCCGACAAACCCGCGAGTTGGAAACCCGCCCGAGGAAGTACAACCGACCCTAACCTCCAACGTCAGGCGCAGCATAGGCGAGTGGGAAACCGCAAAGGCAGGCCCAAAACCGATGTCCCCCACGACCTCGAGACCCACTGTTTCGGCGGCCCCCGTCAAACTTCCACCAAATTCGGCGCCCCCGCATGACTACGCTCATGCGGCTGCGGATAAAACTGTCGCTACGGGGAGCCCGCCGAAACAAAAATATCTCAGTAGGACTACGGAAGCAAAAGCCTGCCTCACAAAAGCCGTGCTGCACCTCGGAAACTCGCGGAATTTAAAAACCGAAATAAAAAACGGAGTCATGTCGGCTATTAATCGTCTATTTGAGCTTGTGAAGGAGGCCGAAAGCAATAAGGTATCGGAGAAGGAAACAGTTAACGAACAGGACAAGGAGAAGGTATCGGAAAAGACTCGTGAAGAAGGGACTGAAGGGAAAGAAATCAGGGAAGCTCTGAAAGAAAATTGTGAGTTACTGAGGGAAAACTCACAAAAAATTTTAACTTTAGAAGCGGCACTAGAAAAGTACAACCAAAACCTAGAAAAGACCACATACGCGGGTATAACATCTAGCATTCCCAAGACCCAACCTCCTGTGCAGACCACACTACACTCTGTGGTAGTGACGTCAAAGGACGAGATGGACACAGGAGAGCAGGTCCTCGACAAAATAAGGGAAGTAATAAATGCCAAAGAGGGATGGATTAAAGTAGAAAAACTAAGAAAGGCAAAAGATAGGAAAATTATTGTGGGGTGCAAAACTAAAGAAGACAGAGAAAAAGTTAAAGACAGACTAAAAAAGGGAGGAAAGCAGCTCTGCGTAGAAGAAGTCCGTAACAAAGACCCTCTCCTGATCCTCAGGGACGTCCTATCATACAACACCGATGAAGACGTGCTCACGGCCCTGAGGAATCAGAACGGACATATTTTTAAAGACCTAGATAAACAGGAAGTCCGCGTTGCAGTAGGATACAGGACTAAGACTAGGAACCCGCACGCATGTCATATTGTCCTCAGGGTGTCCCCTCAAATATGGCGACGAGTTCTGGAGGCAGAAACTCTCTATATTGACCTTCAGAGAGTCAAAGTAGCCGACCAATCGCCACTTGTCCAGTGTTCCCTCTGCCTGGGATACGGACATAGTAGGCGCTACTGCTCAGAAGGTCAAGAGAAATGTAGCCATTGCGGGGGCCCTCATATGAGGACAATATGCGAACTCTGGCGCGACGGAGCGGGTCCGTCCTGCTGCAACTGCATAAAGGCGAAGCTCGACCAGACTGACCACAGTGCGTTTAGCCGGGACTGTGCAGTCCGGAAGAGGTGGGATGCACTGGCCCGAGCTACCACAGCATATAGCTGCTAAGGAGGACACCGGCGATCGGAGGATAAGAGGTGAGATGACGGGATCGTACCAAAATCCCAAAACAATTAAAATTAGTAAAAATATTAGGACCCTTAAATTAAAAACATTAAATTGCGTACAATTTCGTAAAGAAAATGAACAATTTAAATTATTAAGTAAAGTACAAATAATACAAATAAAATTATTAATTAAAATTTCAAAACACGAATATTAAATCAAATTAACGCAATTTTTGTTAGAAAACTGCGTTAATTAAACAATATAAAAGTAGTCAAACATAAGTAAAATTCTTTCATTCTTAAAATCAAATTTGAGCAATAGTCAAGGCAGTCCGAACCCGTCATCGTCACCCAAGCCTCATAATATACTGGCACATGTATAATTGTACACATATGACCAGTGTATTCGATCCACGTGTACCACCAATGCAGCAATAGACAACGCGTCCAACGCGTCATGTAAACTCAGTCTGGTTGAGAAAAGTCCGAAGAAAATCAACCAACTTCCTAAACGGTTTTGGAAAGAACACAAAGAGCACGCCAAATAAAGAGCCGAAACAGTCCCTGATCCCCTTGTCAGGGGAACTGTGAAATGCAGGAGTTAGGGTTTAGCCGGTAAGAGTCCGGCACTACCCGGACTGTCTCACCTGTGGGATGGTCCGGGTGTCCATGAGGATTCCCCCTCCTGCAACTAAAAAAAAAAAAAAAAAAAAAAAAAAAAAAAAAAAAAAAAAAAAAAAAAAAAAAAAAAAAAAAAAAAAACCTAACCTAACCTAACCTAACCTAACCTAACCTAACCTTTTTTTTTTTTTTTTTTTTTTTTTTTTTTTTTTTTTGACCCTGTGAAAACCCCTTATGGGTACCCCGCCGCCGGGGGAGGCGACGAGGTGATGTCGGACTCGCACCGACTAAAAACACAGGAGTGTCCCATCTGCACCATTATACCGGGCCGCGGGTTCAAGCCAGCACTCGTCCGCGACCCGGCCGTGCCGGTCCGCCACTGCGGACCCCCACTTGTCACAGGGGGGGAGGGGTGCTCACCCCCCTTGACCACCTTCTGCTGAGGGGCGTGCGAGGGACACTACGCACGCCACCTCGGGTCCATATACGGAGCGAACGGATTTCCCCCAATCCGCCCGCTCGATGGACCGCTACGGGGGGAGTCGGATGTTATGACCCCCCCGCCTCCGGCGCCCGGTGCGCCTGCTGCGGCTCGGGAGAGTGGACGTGATTTCCCTCTCCCTCTCCGCAGCTTCCTTCTGCGACATCACCTCCTCGCAGAAGGACACCACTGCGTCCCAGGACCTGTCGCTGCCGACCATATGACGAACGATGGTCGGGAGCGAGAGGTCCCCTCCGACTTCCGCGACTAGAGCACGGCGCGGCGCATCCCAAGAGATGCACTCCTCCACAACATGCCGCGCCGTCTCCTCGCGGCAACCGACGCAATGGTGGCACCGGGCGTCTGGCTCCCTGCCTATGCGACACAGGTACTTTCCGAAGCACCCATGTCCAGAAAGCACCTGCGTCGCGCGAAACGTCAGGGAGCCGTGGCTTCTCCCCAGCCACTCCTGCAGTACTGGCCGGATGGCCTCGATCGTGGTGAGGCCAGCGCTGGGGTGAGTGAGGCGTTCACCCCAATCCGCCACCAGGACCTCGCGGAGCTCCGACCTGCGCCACTCGATTTCTCGCGGCGCAGGCCTGTTGCCCCGCTCCCTCTCGCCCCCGCGCCATGTATAGAGTGACGCGAGGGCCTTCGCCTCCAGGTCCCAGGGCGGAGATCCGGCCAGTACGCACGCTGCCTCATGGGAGATCGTGCGATAACCTCTTACGACTCTGACGGCCATCGCCCGTTGCGGCTTCCGCAGAATGGCGATGTTGCTGGCCGTCAGGTCATCGGCCCACACCGGGGCCCCGTACAGGGCCATGGATCGCACGACCCCCATGTACAGCCGCCGACAACTTGTCGTCGGCCCTCCAAGATTGGGAAGCAGCGTCGCCAGCGCGGCCGCAGCGCCCATCAGTTTGGGCGCCAGCCGCCGGAAGTGGGGCCCGAAATCCCAGCGGCTGTCGAGGACGACCCCCAGGTATTTTATCGTCGCCCCGACAGCTATTCGGACCCCACCGACCACGATGTTAGATCCCGGCGGCGGCGCGTTCCGAGGCCCATGGAACGTCATGGCCTCGGATTTGTGGAGGGCCACCTCCAGCCCCAATCGCCGGATGCGACCCACCACCTGCGCCACTGCGGCCGTCGCCAGCAAGGCTGCCTCCCTGTGCGATCTCCCCCGGGCCGCGACGAGCGTGTCGTCCGCGTAACACGTCACGCTAGCGCCCCGGAGGAGAGCACCCCTCAGCACCCAGTCGTACCCGATGTTCCACAGGAGCGGGCCCAGAACCGAACCCTGTGGAACACCGCACGACATCTGGTGTCGCTGCACCACGCCATTTTGCCCCACGAAGGTGACCCAACGCCCCGACAAATAAGCCCCGACGATGTGGCGGAGGTAGGGAGGCACTCCGTGATAACGTAGGGCCTCCCTAATACAACTCCAGGGCAGGGTGTTGAAGGCGTTACAAATGTCTAACGACACCGCCAACAAGACCCCGCCCCGGGACACCACTTCCTCCGCCAGGCTCCTCACGCGCATGATAGCGTCTACGGTGGAGCGCCCTCGGCGGAAACCGAACTGGTTGCCGTCCAAGTCCGGCCCCTCCCTGCTCAGATGCTGGACGAGGCGGTCGGCGACGATGCGCTCGAAGAGCTTTGCCACCTCGTCCAGCAGCACTATGGGCCGGTATGCGGACGGCGAGTCCGCCGGGCGCCCCTCCTTCCTGAGGAGGACCAGCCTGCCGGTTTTCCACTGCGATGGAAACCGGCCCTCCTGCAGGCATGCCGTGAAGAGCCGTCGCAGTCGGGGCTCCAACTCCTTCAGGGCGAGGACCCAGGCGCGGCCGGGTATGCCGTCGGGCCCCGGGGCAGTGTTTTTAGCCCGGAGCCGCTCCACTGCTGCCTTCAGGTCCTCTTGGGTCACCTCGGGGGCGTTCGGGACTTCTCCCTCTCTCTCAGGAGGCTCTGGCGGGGCCATCGGCGGTGGCGTGTGTTCCGCCCTGGATGGAAACAGGGCGGCCACCACGTCCCCGAGCAACTCGGGGCGGAGACCCTCTGTTAGTGGGGGCGCCCAGGGGCGTAGTTTGCCCCTTACCATATGGTATGGACGCCCCCACGGATCGCGTTCGAGGGTCTCGAGCAGCTCCTCCCTCGCTGCCTCCTTTGCTCTGCCGATGGCTATCTTCAGAGCCTCCTTCGCGGCGCGGTACCTCTGGTACAGCGCCGCCTCCGTCTCGGGGCTCCGGTTCAGACGTCTCCGGCGCTGCCTGGTGTACTGGCGTCTCGCCGCTATGCACGCATAACGCAGCTGGGCGATCTCCTCTGTCCACCAGTACACCTGACGCTTGGTAGGCCGAGACTGGACGCGGGGCATAGCCGCGTCGCAGATCTGCGTCATCGCCCCGCGGAACCAGCTCGCCTCCCCGTCGACGTCGTCACCGGGCCTCTCCGGTCCTTCTGACCACGCCTTCACTATGGCCGCTTCCTCAAGGAGCTCCCGGTCGAGGCGCTTCAGCGCCCAGCGCGGTCCGTCCCTCCCCGGGGTCGGCGGGCGGTGGATGCCCGAGGTCTGGGCGGAGACGTCGAACCGGATGTACCGGTGGTCCGACAACGTCTCCACCTCCTCCAAGACTCTCCACCCCCGGACACGGCGTGCTAGAGCCGGGCTAGCGAACGATACGTCCACTATGGACCCACCCAGCTGTCGCACGCACGTGTCGACTGAACCGCGGTTCAGGACGGCCAGACCCGACGCGAGGGCCCACTCCTCCAGCGCCGTGCCACGATGGTCTGTGGCGCGGGAACCCCACGCCGCGGACTTGGCGTTGAGGTCCCCGAGGACGAGAACGGAGCGAGGGTGGGCGCGGTCCACCAACGTGGACAGCTCCAAGAGGAAGCTCTCGAATTCGGCGAGGGTGCGGTTCGGAGAGAAATATGCTCCCACCACCACAACCTCGCCGAACTGAGCCGCGACGTAGCCCCGCCCTCTCGAGATGTTTTCGATGGACGGGGCCCCGGCAGCAGCTGACCAAATTAGAGCCGCCGAGCCAGTGGCGTCTCCCACCCAGTCGTCCCTGGGAGGGATAAAATATGGCTCGGCGACGACAGCGATGTTTATCTTCCACTGCGCCATGCTCTGGAGTAAAAGATCCTGAGCCCTGGCGCAGTGGTTGATATTGGCCTGCAGGAGACGGAGGGGTGGGGCCATTACTGACACTCCATGTCTACTGGCCCCTCCGTCTGGCTCTGCGGCGCTTCCGCCGTAGCCAAGGCGTTCGGCTGTTCCCTAGCAGCCGATTCTTCCTTCTTTTTCTTCTTCCTACTCTTCTTTTTCTGGCCCCCTTTGCTGGCGGTGCAGGCTTTGCTGCCCATTTTGTGTTCCGCTGGCTTGCCAGACGCCGTGCACAGAGCACAGCACGGCGTTGTTGCCTGGCAAGACCCTGCCTTGTGGCCGGGCTGGCCACAGCGGAAACACAAGTCGCCGCAATCCGCCTGTGAGGTGCACTGTGCCCTGACGTGGCCATCACTCTGGCACTTGTAGCACCTCGTGGGCCTCGGCTCCAGCACTTTCACCCGAGCCGAGACCCAGCCCACCAGTAATCTGCCACCGTCGACGACTCGCTTTGCAGCCGCCACGGGACAGCTGGTGACGACCGCCCCCATGCCGCTAGGCCCCCGGGCGAAAGTTCCCGGACGGACTTGGTCCGGCGAGCAGCCCCCGACTCTGGCTATTGTGGCCGCCAGTTCTTCGGCGGTCACTGAGTCGTCCAAGCCCGTGATGCGCAAGCTTGCACATTTAACGGGCCTGGACACCCGGACACCTTCCGCCTCCAGAAGAGACCTCAGCCGCTCGGCAAGGGCGTCCGCCTTCTCCCCGCTCGTAGACCCAGAGATCTCTAGGAGCCGAGCACCTGTGGCAGTGGTTTTTACCTGCACGCCCGCAATGCCGAGGTCGGCCAACGTGATGTTGGCCTTGGCCTTAGCCAAGACCGCGCCGTACGTCAGGCCCCTCTCCTGTGCTCCCGGTTCAAGCGTCAGGACCACCGCCGTTGAGCGGGGAGCGCGCAACTTTGCCTCCGCCTTCTTTGCCTTCTTAGAGGCGGCTTTGGCCTTCTTTTTGGAGGCCTTCTTTGCCCCGACGGTCTCCCACTCGCCCGTTTGTTTGGACGTCGAGGGAGCAGAGGCCGGAGTCTGCTGGGCAGCGGGCTTTGCGGTAGCCGTTTGGCCAGCTGGCACGGTATTTCCCACCGGAGCGGCCTGCGGGGTAGCCGCCTTGGCTGCGTAGGTCGGCTTAGCCTTTTTGCCCTTTTTGGTCGACGCCTTGGTCGGGGCTTTGGATGGGCCAGCATGGACCTCGGCTACCGCATCCACAACCGCTTGAGCTGCCGCCTGAGCTGCCGCTTCCCGTTTCCGGTCTGCTGCCAGCGGAGGCCGGATTGTCTTGGCCGGCAGCAGCCGGTCCTCAAGCGCCGCGAGCCGCGCGTTCAGCATGTTGCCGATCCTCTCAGTGAGCGTACGCTCCAACTCGGGATCGGCAACAGACTTTGCGGGCGGGATGTTGTTCGCCTCCGGCTCGGGCCGTGCAGACCTTATGGCCAGCAGCTCTTTCCGCAGGTCGGCGAGCTCCGACCGTAGCTCCGCCATTTCCGCCCGGAGGCGTTTGTTCTCCGCCTGGAGCAGTGCGGTCTCTTCATTGGCGGTGCGAGCGCCGAACTCCTCAGCCGCCTCTCCTATGAAGGCGGCCGCATCCTTAAGGGCACGTTGAAAAGTGCCCTTAAGGTTTTTGGAATTGGTGGCGACCTTCAGAATGGTCGCCACGTTATCCTTGACCTGCTGCGTCAACGTGCACGCTGACGCAGCGGACACGACCGTCTCAAGGGATCCGGACGTGCTGCTCCCAGAGAGGCGGGTGATTTTGTGGGAGCGCGCTCGCTCCGCCAGCTTCGCCACCTCCTCTTCCGCCCGCAGACGGAGCTCCTCGCGCTTGGCGGCGTTCAGCTCCGCCTGCGCTTTGGCCAGGCCGACATACTTGCCAGTAGTCGGCGGCCGCCCTCTTCCTTTCGAGCTGACCTTAGAGGCCGGCGAGGACTCGTCACTCGAGGCCGAGTCCAGCCCCGAGTGCTCCGCTCTGTGGCGCTTGCGGCCATCGACCCTCCAAAATTTGGAGGGGCGCCCTGCACTAACGCCGCTGGAGTTGGAGCCGTGGTCCGACTCCATCTCCACCTCTGTTGCCGACAGTCTCGTCAGCTTGACGACAGGCACCGCCCTGAAAAGGGCATTGCCTGACAACTCCTCACTTTGTCCTGAGACAACGTCGTTTTGGGTTTTTGTGTTTAAAGTATCCATACAATTCCCACGAGTATGGGGGAAATAAAAGGTCCACCCGGGCAGTGCCCCCTGTACCCGGGTAAGCGTATATACTCCAGAGGGTCCGCCGGTCCTCTGGAGGGGGCGCGCTCGAGACTGATCATACCCGTCAGCCATACATCCCCTGGCCGCGCGCCGAGCTCGAGATTCGGGGTAATTTTTTATAGAGGTTTTCTTCCTCGCGGCCCGGGCGGTGAAGCCAAGACCCTCGGTCCCCTAAGGGATTACGATCTGATGACGGGGGCAGCGAAAGGAAACAGTCCTCCCGCTGCCTGCTCGGTGACAGGGTGAGTGAACACCGAGCCCGTCCTTGCTCCTTCAGCGTGACAGAACACGTGGAGCAGCACCCCAGCCCAGACTGGGCTCCCCCCCAATGGTTTTTTATAGAGGTTTTCTCCTCGTGGCCCACGCAGGGCCTCCGGCCCTCTCAATGAGGATTCCGGATCGGGCCGAACGGTGGTCTGCATCAGACCGTGTCTGCCGGCCATGACTGACCGGCAAACCCGTCGCCCCTCCACTCCGAGAGGAGTGCCCCCCGTGTGCAAAACGCACACCATCGCGACCTCAAGATGAGGAGCGATCCCACCCCCTGGTTTTGGCCCGCGCCGGGATGAACCCGATACCGCGCATATCTGCGCGGCGTTCCCCTATCCGCCACCTGGGGACGCGCCCGGTATGAGATCCAGAAACTCCGCCGGGAACCTAACCTAACCTAACCTAACCTAACCTAACCTAACCTAACCTAACCTAACCTAACCTAACCTAACCTTTTTTTTTTTTTTTTTTTTTTTTTTTTGACCCTGTGAAAACCCCTTATGGGTACCCCGCCGCCGGGGGAGGCGACGAGGTGATGTCGGACTCGCACCGACTAAAAACACAGGAGTGTCCCATCTGCACCATTATACCGGGCCGCGGGTTCAAGCCAGCACTCGTCCGCGACCCGGCGGTGCCGGTCCGCCACTGCGGACCCCCACTTGTCACAGGGGGGGAGGGGTGCTCACCCCCCTTGACCACCTTCTGCTGAGGGGCGTGCGAGGGACACTACGCACGCCACCTCGGGTCCATATACGGAGCGAACGGATTTCCCCCAATCCGCCCGCCCGATGGACCGCTACGGGGGGAGTCGGATATTATGACCCCCCCGCCTCCGGCGCCCGGTGCGCCTGCTGCGGCTCGGGAGAGTGGACGTGATTTCCCTCTCCCTCTCCGCAGCTTCCTTCTGCGACATCACCTCCTCGCAGAAGGACACCACTGCGTCCCAGGACCTGTCGCTGCCGACCATATGACGAACAATGGCCGGGAGCGAGAGGTCCCCTCCGACTTCCGCGACTAGAGCACGGCGCGGCGCATCCCAAGAGATGCACTCCTCCACAACATGCCGCGCCGTCTCCTCGCGGCAACCGACGCAATGGTGGCACCGGGCGTCTGGCTCCCTGCCTATGCGACACAGGTACTTTCCGAAACACCCATGTCCAGAAAGCACCTGCGTCGCGCGAAACGTCAGGGAGCCGTGGCTTCTCCCCAGCCACTCCTGCAGCACTGGCCGGATGGCCTCGATCGTGGTGAGGCCAGCGCTGGGGTGAGTGAGGCGTTCACCCCAATCCGCCACCAGGACCTCGCGGAGCTCTGACCTGCGCCACTCGATTTCTCGCGGCGCAGGTCTGTTGCCCCGCTCCCTCTCGCCCCCGCGCCATGTATAGAGTGACGCGAGGGCCTTCGCCTCCAGGTCCCAGGGCGGAGATCCGGCCAGTACGCACGCTGCCTCATGGGAGATCGTGCGATAACCTCTTATGACTCTGACGGCCATCGCCCGTTGCGGCTTCCGCAGAATGGCGATGTTGGTGGCCGTCAGGTCATCGGCCCACACCGGGGCCCCATACAGGGCCATGGATCGCACGACCCCCATGTACAGCCGCCGACAACTTGTCGTCGGCCCTCCAAGATTGGGAAGCAGCGTCGCCAGCGCGGCCGCAGCGCCCATCAGTTTGGGCGCCAGCCGCCGGAAGTGGGGCCCGAAATCCCAGCGGCTGTCGAGGACGACCCCCAGGTATTTTATCGTCGCCCCGACAGCTATTCGGACCCCACCGACCACGATGTTAGATCCCGGCGGCGGCGCGTTCCGAGGCCCATGGAACGTCATGGCCTCGGATTTGTGGAGGGCCACCTCCAGCCCCAATCGCCGGATGCGACCCACCACCTGCGCCACTGCGGCCGTCGCCAGCAAGGCTGCCTCCCTGTGCGATCTCCCCCGGGCCGTGACGAGCGTGTCGTCCGCGTAACACGTCACGCTAGCGCCCCGGAGGAGAGCACCCCTCAGCACCCAGTCGTACCCGATGTTCCACAGGAGCGGGCCCAGAACCGAACCCTGTGGAACACCGCACGACATCTGGTGTCGCTGCACCACGCCATTTTGCCCCACGAAGGTGACCCAACGCCCCGACAAATAAGCCCCGACGATGTGGCGGAGGTAGGGAGGCACTCCGTGATAACGTAGGGCCTCCCTAATACAACTCCAGGGCAGGGTGTTGAAGGCGTTACAGATGTCGAGTGACACCGCCAACAAGACCCCACCCCGGGACACCACTTCCTCCGCCAGGCTCCTCACGCGCATGATGGCGTCTACGGTGGAGCGCCCGCGGCGGAAACCGAACTGGTTGCCGTCCAAGTCCGGCCCCTCCCTGCTCAGATGCTGGACGAGGCGGTCGGCGACGATGCGCTCGAAGAGCTTTGCCACCTCGTCCAGCAGCACTATGGGCCGGTATGCGGACGGCGAGTCCGCCGGGCGCCCCTCCTTCCTGAGGAGGACCAGCCTGCCGGTTTTCCACTGCGATGGAAACCGGCCCTCCTGCAGGCATGCCGTGAAGAGCCGTCGCAGTCGGGGCTCCAACTCCTTCAGGGCGAGGACCCAGGCGCGGCCGGGTATGCCGTCGGGCCCCGGGGCAGTGTTCTTAGCCCGGAGCCGATCCACCGCTGCCTTCAGGTCCTCTTGGGTCACCTCGGGGGCATTTGGGACATCTCCCTCTCCAGGAGGCTCTGGCGGAGCCATCGGCGGTGGTGTGTGTTCCGCCCTGGATGGAAACAGGGCGGCCACCACGTCCCCGAGCAACTCGGGGCGGAGACCCTCTGTTAGTGGGGGCGCCCAGGGGCGTAGTTTGCCCCTTACCATATGGTATGGACGCCCCCACGGATCGCGTTCAAGGGTCTCGAGCAGCTCCTCCCTCGCTGCCTCCTTTGCTCTGCCGATGGCTATCTTCAGAGCCTCCTTCGCGGCGCGGTACCTCTGGTACAGCGCCGCCTCCGTCTCGGGGCTCCGGTTCAGACGTCTCCGGCGCTGCCTGGTGTACTGGCGTCTCGCCGCTATGCACGCATAACGCAGCTGGGCGATCTCCTCTGTCCACCAGTACACCTGACGCTTGGTAGGCCGAGACTGGACGCGGGGCATAGCCGCGTCGCAGATCTGCGTCATCGCCCCGCGGAACCAGCTCGCCTCCCCGTCGACGTCGTCACCGGGCCTCTCCGGTCCTTCTGACCACGCCTTCACTATGGCCGCTTCCTCAAGGAGCTCCCGGTCGAGGCGCTTCAGCGCCCAGCGCGGTCCGTCCCTCCCCGGGGTCGGCGGGCGGTGGATGCCCGAGGTCTGGGCGGAGACGTCGAACCGGATGTACCGGTGGTCCGACAACGTCTCCACCTCCTCCAAGACTCTCCACCCCCGGACACGGCGTGCTAGAGCCGGGCTAGCGAACGATACGTCCACTATGGACCCACCCAGCTGTCGCACGCACGTGTCGACTGAACCGCGGTTCAGGACGGCCAGACCCGACGCGAGGGCCCACTCCTCCAGCGCCGTGCCACGATGGTCTGTGGCGCGGGAACCCCACGCCGCGGACTTGGCGTTGAGGTCCCCGAGGACGAGAACGGAGCGAGGGTGGGCACGGTCCACCAACGTGGACAGCTCCAAGAGGAAGCTCTCGAACTCGGCGAGGGTGCGGTTCGGAGAGAAGTATACTCCCACCACCACAACCTCGCCGAATTGCGCCGCGACGTAACCCCGCCCCCTCGAGATATTCTCGATGGACGGGGTTCCAGCGGCTGCTGACCAAATTAGGGCCGCCGAGCCGGTGATGTCGCCCACCCAGTCGTCCCTGGGAGGGATAAAATACGGCTCGGCGACGGCCACGATGTTGATCTTCCACTGCGCCATGCTCTGGAGTAAAAGGTCCTGAGCCCTGGCGCAGTGGTTGATGTTGGCCTGCAGCAGACGGAGGGGTGGGGCCATTACTGACACTCCATTTCTACTGTCCCCTCCGTCTGGCTCTGCGGCGCTTCCGCCGTGGCCGAGGCGTTCGGCTGCTCTGCTGTTGCGGCCGATCCCTTCTTCTTCTTTTTCTTCTTTTTCCCGCCCTTTGCTGGTTGGACGGTCGCGGGGCAGGTCTTACTGCCCAGCTTGTGCTCCGCTGGCTGGCCAGACGCCGTGCACAGAACACAGCACGGCGTTGGTGCCTGGCACGACCCCGCCTTGTGACCAGGCTGGCCGCAGCGGAAGCACAGCTGGCCGCAGTCCAATTGCGCCGTGCACTTGGCCCTGACGTGGCCCTCGGCCTGGCACCTGTAGCACTTTGTGGGCCTCGACTCCAACGCCTTCACCCGAGCCGAAACCCACCCAACCAGCAGTCTGCCGCCGTCAAGGACCTTTTTGGCGGCCGCCACGGGGCAGCTGGCCACCACTACCCCCATGCCGTTTGGCCCCCGGCTGATCGGTCCGGGCCTGATGTGCTCCGCCGAGCAGCCGCCGACTCTGGCTATTGCGGCCGCCAGTTCTTCGGCGGTCACTGAGTCGTCCAAGCCCGTGATGCGCAAGCTTGCACATTTAACGGGCCTGGACACCCGGACCTCGTCCGCCTCCAACAGCAGCCGAAGCCGCTCGGCAAGGGCGTCCGCCTTCTCCCCACTTGTGGCCCCAGAGATTTCAAGGAGCCGGGCACCTGTAGCAGTGGTCTTGACCTGCACCCCCGCAATGCCGAGGTCGGCCAACGTGATGTTGGCCTTGGCCTTAGCCAGGACCCCGGCGTAAGTGACGCCCTTCTCTTGCGCCCCGGGTTCCAGGGTGAGGACGACGGCTGTTGAGCGTGGGGCGCGCAGCTTCGCCTTGCTCTTTTCCGCCTTTTTTGCGGACTTCTTTTCCTTCTTTTTAGCGGCCTTCTTCTCGCCGACTTTCTCCCACTCGCCCTCCTGCTGCACGGACGTGGAGGGTGCAGGGGTGGGTGTCTGCTGTGCGGCCGGGGATTTGCCTTTCCCCTTACCCTTCCCTTTAGCTTGTGGGGCAGCCGGCTGGTCAGTCGGCTGGACGCTGTCAGCCGGGGCGCGAGGTGTGGCGGCCTTGGCTGCGTAAGAGGGCGTTTTATCGGCGGGCGACGGTGTTTTTGCCGCCTTCGCCTTTTTGCCCTTGGCTTTGGTGGTCGAGCCGATTGTGACCGTGGCAACCGCGTCCGTTACCACAGCCACATCCCGCGCTGCCTGCTCCGCCTCCTCCTTTCTCCGGTCTGCTGCCAGCGGAGGCCGGATTGTCTTGGCCGGCAGCAGCCGGTCCTCTAGGGCCGCCAGTCGGGCGTTCAGCATGTTGCCGATCCTCTCAGTGAGCGTACGCTCCAACTCGGGATCGGCAACAGCCACGGGTGACGACTGGGGCGCCTCTGGCCGTGAGGTCTTAACGGCCAAGAGCTCCGCCCTCATCGTTGCAAGCTCCGAGCGGAGCTCCGCCATCTCCGCTCGGAGTCGGACGTTTTCAGCCTGCAACTTCGCCGTTTCCTCGTTTAGGGTGCGAGTGCCGAACTCGTCGGCCGCCTCGGTGATGAAAGCGGCGGCTTCCTTCAGGGCACGTTGATATGTGCCCTTCAGGTTTTTCGAGTTTGTGGCCACTTTCAGAATGGTGGCCACGTTGGTCTTGACTTTTTCTGTCAAGGCACTCGCAGGGATGGAAGCAGCCGACGCCACCGTCTCAAATGACGCACATGAGCTGCTTCTGGAGAGGCGGGAGATGTTTGCGGAACGTGCCCGCTTCGCCTGCTCCATGACCTCCTGCTCCGCTATGAGACGGAGCTCTTCGCGCTTGGCGGCGTTCAGCTCCGCCTGCGCTTTGGCCAGACCGACATATTTGCCAGTTGTTGGTGGCCGCCCTCTTC
This sequence comes from Shargacucullia verbasci, assembly GCA_947562105.1. NCBI lineage: Eukaryota > Metazoa > Arthropoda > Insecta > Lepidoptera > Noctuidae > Shargacucullia > Shargacucullia verbasci. The sequence continues at coordinate 15,801,052 of OX387284.1, read as the reverse complement.
CTCTCGCACTGACCTTTATGGCCGGCGAGGTATCCTCACTAGAGGTCGACTCCGACCCCGAGTTGCCCTCTCGTTGGCGCTTGCGGCCATCAACCCTCCAAAACTTGGAGGGGCGCCCAGCACTCGCGCCGCTCGAGATGGAACCGTGATCCGGCTCCACTTCCGCCTCCGAGGCTGACAGTCTTGTCAGCCTCACGACAGGCTGCGCCCTGATAAGGGCACTGCGTGTCTCGTCCTCACCTACTTCATTTGGGTTTTGGTTTTTGTTTTTTAAAAAGGTATCCATATAGTTCCCACGAGTATGGGGGAAATAAAAGGTCCACCCGGGCAGTGCCCCCTGTACCCGGGTAAGCGTATATACTCCAGAGGGTCCGCCGGTCCTCTGGAGGGGGCGCGCTCGAGACTGATTAAACCCGTCAGCCATACATCCCCCGGCCGCGCGCCGAGCTCGAGATTCGGGGTGATTTTTTATAGAGGTTTTCTTCCTCGCGGCCCGGGCGGTGAAGCCAAGACCCTCGGTCCCCTAAGGGATTACGATCTGATGACGGGGGCAACGAAAGGAAACAGTCCTCCCGCTGCCTGCTCGGTGACAGGGTGAGTGAACACCGAGCCCGTCCTTGCTCCTCCAACGTGACAGAACACGTGGAGCAGCACCCCAGCCCAGACTGGGCTCCCCCCCGGTGGTTTTTTATAGAGGTTTTCTCCTCGCGGCCCACGCAGGGCCTCCGGCCCTCTCAATGAGGATTCCGGATCGGGCCGAACGGTGGTCTGCATCAGACCGTGTCTGCCGGCCATGACTGACCGGCAAACCCGTCGCCCCTCCACTCCGAGAGGAGTGCCCCCCGTGTGCAAAACGCACACCATCGCAACCTCGAGATGAGGAGCGATCCCACCCCCTGGTTTTGGCCCGCGCCGGGATGAACCCGATACCGCGCATATCTGCGCGGCGTTCCCCTATCCGCCACCTGGGGACGCGCCCGGTATGAGGTCCAGAAACTCCGCCGGGAACCTAACCTAACCTAACCTAACCTTTTTTTTTTTTTTTTTTGACCCTGTGAAAACCCCTTATGGGTACCCCGCCGCCGGGGGAGGCGACGAGGTGATGTCGGACTCGCACCGACTAAAAACACAGGAGTGTCCCATCTGCACCATTATACCGGGCCGCGGGTTCAAGCCAGCACTCGTCCGCGACCCGGCGGTGCCGGTCCGCCACTGCGGACCCCCACTTGTCACAGGGGGGGAGGGGTGCTCACCCCCCTTGACCACCTTCTGCTGAGGGGCGTGCGAGGGACACTACGCACGCCACCTCGGGTCCATATACGGAGCGAACGGATTTCCCCCAATCCGCCCGCTCGATGGACCGCTACGGGGGGAGTCGGATGTTATGACCCCCCCGCCTCCGGCGCCCGGTGCGCCTGCTGCGGCTCGGGAGAGTGGACGTGATTTCCCTCTCCCTCTCCGCAGCTTCCTTCTGCGACATCACCTCCTCGCAGAAGGACACCACTGCGTCCCAGGACCTGTCGCTGCCGACCATATGACGAACAATGGCCGGGAGCGAGAGGTCCCCTCCGACTTCCGCGACTAGAGCACGGCGCGGCGCATCCCAAGAGATGCACTCCTCCACAACATGCCGCGCCGTCTCCTCGCGGCAACCGACGCAATGGTGGCACCGGGCGTCTGGCTCCCTGCCTATGCGACACAGGTACTTTCCGAAGCACCCATGTCCAGAAAGCACCTGCGTCGCGCGAAACGTCAGGGAGCCGTGGCTTCTCCCCAGCCACTCCTGCAGTACTGGCCGGATGGCCTCGATCGTGGTGAGGCCAGCGCTGGGGTGAGTGAGGCGTTCACCCCAATCCGCCACCAGGACCTCGCGGAGCTCTGACCTGCGCCACTCGATTTCTCGCGGCGCAGGTCTGTTGCCCCGCTCCCTCTCGCCCCCGCGCCATGTATAGAGTGACGCGAGGGCCTTCGCCTCCAGGTCCCAGGGCGGAGATCCGGCCAGTACGCACGCTGCCTCATGGGAGATCGTGCGATAACCTCTTATGACTCTGACGGCCATCGCCCGTTGCGGCTTCCGCAGAATGGCGATGTTGCTGGCCGTCAGGTCATCGGCCCACACCGGGGCCCCGTACAGGGCCATGGATCGCACGACCCCCATGTACAGCCGCCGACAACTTGTCGTCGGCCCTCCGAGATTGGGAAGCAGCGTCGCCAGCGCGGCCGCAGCGCCCATCAGTTTGGGCGCCAGCCGCCGGAAGTGGGGCCCGAAATCCCAGCGGCTGTCGAGGACGACCCCCAGGTATTTTATCGTCGCCCCGACAGCTATTCGGACCCCACCGACCACGATGTTAGATCCCGGCGGCGGCGCGTTCCGAGGCCCATGGAACGTCATGGCCTCGGATTTGTGGAGGGCCACCTCCAGCCCCAATCGCCGGATGCGACCCACCACCTGCGCCACTGCGGCCGTCGCCAGCAAGGCTGCCTCCCTGTGCGATCTCCCCCGGGCCGTGACGAGCGTGTCGTCCGCGTAACACGTCACGCTAGCGCCCCGGAGGAGAGCACCCCTCAGCACCCAGTCGTACCCGATGTTCCACAGGAGCGGGCCCAGAACCGAACCCTGTGGAACACCGCACGACATCTGGTGTCGCTGCACCACGCCATTTTGCCCCACGAAGGTGACCCAACGCCCCGACAAATAAGCCCCGACGATGTGGCGGAGGTAGGGAGGCACTCCGTGATAACGTAGGGCCTCCCTAATACAACTCCAGGGCAGGGTGTTGAAGGCGTTACAAATGTCTAACGACACCGCCAACAAGACCCCGCCCCGGGACACCACTTCCTCCGCCAGGCTCCTCACGCGCATGATAGCGTCTACGGTGGAGCGCCCTCGGCGGAAACCGAACTGGTTGCCGTCCAAGTCCGGCCCCTCCCTGCTCAGATGCTGGACGAGGCGGTCGGCGATGATGCGCTCGAAGAGCTTTGCCACCTCGTCCAGCAGCACTATGGGCCGGTATGCGGACGGCGAGTCCGCCGGGCGCCCCTCCTTCCTGAGGAGGACCAGCCTGCCGGTTTTCCACTGCGATGGAAACCGGCCCTCCTGCAGGCATGCCGTGAAGAACCGTCGCAGTCGGGGCTCCAACTCCTTCAGGGCGAGGACCCAGGCGCGGCCGGGTATGCCGTCGGGCCCCGGGGCAGTGTTCTTGGCCCGGAGCCGATCCACCGCTGCCTTCAGGTCCTCTTGGGTCACCTCGGGGGCATTCGGGACTTCTCCCTCTCCAGGAGGCTCTGGCGGAGCCATCGGCGGTGGTGTGTGTTCCGCCCTTGATGGAAATAGGGCGGACACCACGTCCCCGAGCAGCTCGGGGCGGAGACCCTCTGTTAGTGGGGGCGCCCAGGGGCGTAGTTTGCCCCGTACCATGCGGTACGGACGCCCCCACGGATCGCGCTCGAGGGTCTCGAGCAGCTCCTCCCTCGCTGCCTCCTTTGCTCTGCCGATGGCTATCTTCAGAGCCTCCTTCGCGGCGCGGTACCTCTGGTACAGCGCCGCCTCCGTCTCAGGGCTCCGGTTCAGACGCCTCCGACGCTGTCTGGTGTACTGGCGTCTCGCCGCTATGCACGTATAGCGCAACTGGGCGATTTCCTCTGTCCACCAGTACACCTGACGCTTGGTGGGCCGAGACTGGACGCGGGGCATAGCCGCGTCGCAGATCTGCGTCATCGCCCCGCGGAACCAGCTCGCCTCCCCGTCGACGTCGTCACCGGGCCTCTCTGGTCCTTCAGACCACGCCTTGACTATGGCCGCTTCCTCGAGGAGCTCCCGGTCGAGGCGCTTCAGCGCCCAGCGCGGTCCGTCCCTCCCCGGGGTCGGCGGGCGGTGGATGCCCGAGGTCTGGGCGGAGACGTTGAACCGGATGTACCGGTGGTCCGACAACGTCTCCACCTCCTCCAAGACTCTCCACCCCCGGACACGGCGTGCTAGAGCCGGGCTAGCGAACGATACGTCCACTATGGACCCGCCCAGCTGTCGCACGCACGTGTCGACTGAACCGCGGTTCAGGACGGACAGACCCGTCGTGAGAGCCCACTCCTCCAGCGCCGTGCCACGATGATCTGTGGCGCGGGAACCCCACGCCGCGGACTTGGCGTTGAGGTCCCCGAGGACGAGAACGGAGCGAGGGTGGGCGCGGTCCACCAACGTGGACAGCTCCAAGAGGAAGCTCTCGAATTCGGCGAGGGTGCGGTTCGGAGAGAAATATGCTCCCACCACCACAACCTCGCCGAACTGAGCCGCGACGTAGCCCCGCCCTCTCGAGATGTTTTCGATGGACGGGGCCCCGGCGGCAGCTGACCAAATTAGAGCCGCCGAGCCAGTGGCGTCTCCCACCCAGTCGTCCCTGGGAGGGATAAAATATGGCTCGGCGACGACAGCGATGTTTATCTTCCACTGCGCCATGCTCTGGAGTAAAAGGTCCTGAGCCCTGGCGCAGTGGTTGATATTGGCCTGCAGGAGACGGAGGGGTGGGGCCATTACTGACACTCCATGTCTACTGGCCCCTCCGTCTGGCTCTGCGGCGCTTCCGCCGTAGCCAAGGCGTTCGGCTGTTCCCTAGCAGCCGATTCTTCCTTCTTTTTCTTCTTCCTACTCTTCTTTTTCTGGCCCCCTTTGCTGGCGGTGCAGGCTTTGCTGCCCATTTTGTGTTCCGCTGGCTTGCCAGACGCCGTGCACAGAGCACAGCACGGCGTTGTTGCCTGGCAAGACCCTGCCTTGTGGCCGGGCTGGCCACAGCGGAAACACAAGTCGCCGCAATCCGCCTGTGAGGTGCACTGTGCCCTGACGTGGCCATCACTCTGGCACTTGTAGCACCTCGTGGGCCTCGGCTCCAGCACTTTCACCCGAGCCGAGACCCAGCCCACCAGTAATCTGCCCCCGTCGACGACTCGCTTTGCAGCCGCCACGGGACAGCTGGTGACGACCGCCCCCATGCCGCTAGGCCCCCGGGCGAAAGTTCCCGGACGGACTTGGTCCGGCGAGCAGCCCCCGACTCTGGCTATTGCGGCCGCCAGTTCTTCGGCGGTCACTGAGTCGTCCAAGCCCGTGATGCGCAAGCTTGCACATTTAACGGGCCTGGACACCCGGACACCTTCCGCCTCCAGAAGAGACCTCAGCCGCTCGGCAAGGGCGTCCGCCTTCTCCCCGCTCGTAGACCCAGAGATCTCTAGGAGCCGAGCACCTGTGGCAGTGGTTTTTACCTGCACGCCCGCAATGCCGAGGTCGGCCAACGTGATGTTGGCCTTGGCCTTAGCCAAGACCGCGCCGTACGTCAGGCCCCTCTCCTGTGCTCCCGGTTCAAGCGTCAGGACCACCGCCGTTGAGCGGGGAGCGCGCAACTTTGCCTCCGCCTTCTTTGCCTTCTTAGAGGCGGCTTTGGCCTTCTTTTTGGAGGCCTTCTTTGCCCCGACGGTCTCCCACTCGCCCGTTTGTTTGGACGTCGAGGGAGCAGAGGCCGGAGCCTGCTGGGCAGCGGACTTTGTGGCTGCCGTTTGGCCAGCTGGTACGGTACTCTGCACCGGGGCGGCCTGCGAGGTTGCCGCCTTGGCTGCGTAGGTCGGCTTAGCCTTTTTGCCCTTTTTGGTCGACGCCTTGGTCGGGGCTTTGGATGGGCCAGCATGGACCTCGGCCACCGCATCCACAGCCGCTTGAGCTGCCGCCTGAGCTGCCGCTTCCCGTTTCCGGTCTGCTGCCAGCGGAGGCCGGATTGTTTTGGCCGGCAGCAGCCGGTCCTCAAGCGCCGCGAGCCGCGCGTTCAGCATGTTGCCGATCCTCTCAGTGAGCGTACGCTCCAACTCGGGATCGGCAACAGACTTTGCGGGCGGGATGTTGTTCGCCTCCGGCTCGGGCCGTGCAGACCTTATGGCCAGCAGCTCTTTCCGCAGGTCGGCGAGCTCCGACCGTAGCTCCGCCATTTCCGCCCGGAGGCGTTTGTTCTCCGCCTGGAGCAGTGCGGTCTCTTCATTGGCGGTGCGAGCACCGAACTCCTCAGCCGCCTCTCCTATGAAGGCGGCCGCATCCTTAAGGGCACGTTGAAAAGTGCCCTTGAGGTTTTTGGAATTGGTGGCGACCTTCAGGATGGTCGCCACGTTATCCTTGACCTGTTGCGTCAGCGTGTACGCTGACGCAGTGGACACGACCGTCTCAAGGGATCCAGACGTGCTGCTCCCGGAGAGGCGAGAGATTTTGTGGGAGCGCGCTCGCTCCGCCAGCTTCGCCACCTCCTCTTCCGCCCGCAGACGGAGCTCCTCGCGCTTGGCGGCGTTCAGATCCGCCTGCGCCTTGGCCAGGCCGACATATTTGCCGGTGGTCGGCGGCCGCCCTCGTCCTCTCGTGCTGACCTTAGAGGCCGGCGAGGACTCGTCACTCGAGGCCGAGTCCAGCCCCGAGTGCTCCGCTCTGTGGCGCTTGCGGCCGTCGACCCTCCAAAATTTGGAGGGCCGTCCACCACTTACGCCACTGGAGTTGGAGCCGTGGTCCGACTCCATCTCCACCTCTGTTGCCGACAGTCTCGTCAGCTTGACGACAGGCACCGCCCTGAAAAGGGCACTGCCTGACAACTCCTCACTTTGTCCTGAGACAACGTCGTTTTGGGTTTTTTGGGTTTTTGAGTTAAAATTATCCATATAGTTCCCACGAGTATGGGGGAAATAAAAGGTCCACCCGGGCAGTGCCCCCTGTACCCGGGTAAGCGTATATACTCCAGAGGGTCCGCCGGTCCTCTGGAGGGGGCGCGCTCGAGACTGATCATACCCGTCAGCCATACATCCCCTGGCCGCGCGCCGAGCTCGAGATTCGGGGTAATTTTTTATAGAGGTTTTCTTCCTCGCGGTCCGGGCGGTGAAGCCAAGACCCTCGGTCCCCTAAGGGATTACGATCTGATGACGGGGGCAGCGAAAGGAAACAGTCCTCCCGCTGCCTGCTCGGTGACAGGGTGAGTGAACACCGAGCCCGTCCTTGCTCCTCCAGCGTGACAGAACACGTGGAGCAGCACCCCAGCCCAGACTGGGCTCCCCCCCAGTGGTTTTTTATAGAGGTTTTCTCCTCGTGGCCCACGCAGGGCCTCCGGCCCTCTCAATGAGGATTCCGGATCGGGCCGAACGGTGGTCTGCATCAGACCGTGTCTGCCGGCCATGACTGACCGGCAAACCCGTCGCCCCTCCACTCCGAGAGGAGTGCCCCCCGTGTGCAAAACGCACACCATCGCGACCTCAGGATGAGGAGCGATCCCACCCCCTGGTTTTGGCCCGCGCCGGGATGAACCCGATACCGCGCATATCTGCGCGGCGTTCCCCTATCCGCCACCTGGGGACGCGCCCGGTATGAGGTCCAGAAACTCCGCCGGGAACCTAACCTAACCTAACCTTTTTTTTTTTTTTTTTTTTTTTTTTTTTTTTTTTTTTTTTTTTGACCCTGTGAAAACCCCTTATGGGTACCCCGCCGCCGGGGGAGGCGACGAGGTGATGTCGGACTCGCACCGACTAAAAACACAGGAGTGTCCCATCTGCACCATTATACCGGGCCGCGGGTTCAAGCCAGCACTCGTCCGCGACCCGGCGGTGCCGGTCCGCCATTGCAGACCCCCACTTGTCACAGGGGGGGGAGGGGTGCTCACCCCCCTTGACCACATACTGCTGAGGGGCGTGCGAGGGACACTACGCACGCCACCTCGGGTCCATATAAGGAGCGAACGGATTTCCCCCAATCCGCCCGCTCGATGGACCGCTACGGGGGGAGTCGGATGTTATGACCCCCCCGCCTCCGGCGCCCGGTGCGCCTGCTGCGGCTCGGGAGAGTGGACGTGATTTCCCTCTCCCTCTCCGCAGCTTCCTTCTGCGACATTACCTCCTCGCAGAAGGACACCACTGCGTCCCAGGACCTGTCGCTGCCGACCATATGACGAACAATGGCCGGGAGCGAGAGGTCCCCTCCGACTTCCGCGACTAGAGCACGGCGCGGCGCATCCCAAGAGATGCACTCCTCCACAACATGCCGCGCCGTCTCCTCGCGGCAACCGACGCAATGGTGGCACCGGGCGTCTGGCTCCCTGCCTATGCGACACAGGTACTTTCCGAAGCACCCATGTCCAGAAAGCACCTGCGTCGCGCGAAACGTCAGGGAGCCGTGGCTCCTCCCTAGCCACTCCTGCAGCACTGGCCGGATGGCCTCGATCGTCGTGAGGCCAGCGCTGGGGTGATTGAGGCGTTCACCCCATTCCGCCACCAGGACCTCGCGGAGCTCTGACCTGCGCCACTCGATTTCTCGTGGCGCAGGTCTGTTGCCCCGCTCCCTCTCGCCCCCGCGCCATGTATAGAGTGACGCGAGGGCCTTCGCCTCCAAGTCCCAGGGCGGAGATCCGGCCAGTACGCACGCTGCCTCATGGGAGATCGTGCGATACCCTCTTATGACTCTGACGGCCATCGCCCGTTGCGGTTTCCGCAGAATGGCGATGTTGCTGGCCGTCAGGTCATCGGCCCACACCGGGGCCCCATACAGGGCCATGGATCGCACGACCCCCATGTACAGCCGCCGACAACTTGTCGTCGGCCCTCCAAGATTGGGAAGCAGCGTCGCCAGCGCGGCCGCAGCGCCCATCAGTTTGGGCGCCAGCCGCCGGAAGTGGGGCCCGAAATCCCAGCGGCTGTCGAGGACGACCCCCAGGTATTTTAACGTCGCCCCGACAGCTATTCGGACCCCACCGACCACGATGTTAGAACCCGGCGGCGGCGCGTTCCGAGGCCCATGGAACGTCATGGCCTCGGATTTGTGGAGGGCCACCTCCAGCCCCAATCGCCGGATGCGACCCACCACCTGCGCCACCGCGGCCGTCGCCAGCAAGGCTGCCTCCCTGTGCGATCTCCCCCGGGCCGTGACGAGCGTGTCGTCCGCGTAACACGTCACGCTAGCGCCCCGGAGGAGAGCACCCCTCAGCACCCAGTCGTACCCGATGTTCCACAGGAGCGGGCCCAGGACCGAACCCTGTGGAACACCGCACGACATCTGGTGTCGCTGCACCACGCCATTTTGCCCCACGAAGGTGACCCAACGCCCCGACAAATAAGCCCCGACGATGTGGCGGAGGTAGGGAGGCACTCCGTGATAACGTAGGGCCTCCCTAATACAACTCCAGGGCAGGGTGTTGAAGGCGTTACAGATGTCTAACGACACCGCCAACAAGACCCCACCCCGGGACACCACTTCCTCCGCCAGGCTCCTCACGCGCATGATGGCGTCTACGGTGGAGCGCCCGCGGCGGAAACCGAACTGGTTGCCGTCCAAGTCCGGCCCCTCCCTGCTCAGATGCTGGACGAGGCGGTCGGCGACGATGCGCTCGAAGAGCTTTGCCACCTCGTCCAGCAGCACTATGGGCCGGTATGCGGACGGCGAGTCCGCCGGGCGCCCCTCCTTCCTGAGGAGGACCAGCCTGCCGGTTTTCCACTGCGATGGAAACCGGCCCTCCTGCAGGCATGCCGTGAAGAGCCGTCGCAGTCGGGGCTCCAACTCCTTCAGGGCGAGGACCCAGGCGCGGCCGGGTATGCCGTCGGGCCCCGGGGCAGTGTTCTTAGCCCGGAGCCGATCCACCGCTGCCTTCAGGTCCTCTTGGGTCACCTCGGGGGCATTTGGGACATCTCCCTCTCCAGGAGGCTCTGGCGGAGCCATCGGCGGTGGTGTGTGTTCCGCCCTGGATGGAAACAGGGCGGCCACCACGTCCCCGAGCAACTCGGGGCGGAGACCCTCTGTTAGTGGGGGCGCCCAGGGGCGTAGTTTGCCCCTTACCATATGGTATGGACGCCCCCACGGATCGCGTTCGAGGGTCTCGAGCAGCTCCTCCCTCGCTGCCTCCTTTGCTCTGCCGATGGCTATCTTCAGAGCCTCCTTCGCGGCGCGGTACCTCTGGTACAGCGCCGCCTCCGTCTCGGGGCTCCGGTTCAGACGCCTCCGGCGCTGCCTGGTGTACTGGCGTCTCGCCGCTATGCATGCATAACGCAGCTGGGCGATCTCCTCTGTCCACCAGTACACCTGACGCTTGGTGGGCCGAGACTGGACGCGGGGCATAGCCGCGTCGCAGATCTGCGTCATCGCCCCGCGGAACCAGCTCGCCTCCCCGTCGACGTCGTCACCGGGCCTCTCCGGTCCCTCTGACCACGCCTTCACTATGGCCGCTTCCTCAAGGAGCTCCCGGTCGAGGCGCTTCAGCGCCCAGCGCGGTCCGTCCCTCCCCGGGGTCGGCGGGCGGTGGATGCCCGAGGTCTGGGCGGAGACGTTGAACCGGATGTACCGGTGGTCCGACAACGTCTCCACCTCCTCCAAGACTCTCCACCCCCGGACACGACGTGCTAGAGCCGGGCTAGCGAACGATACATCCACTATGGACCCACCCAGCTGTCGCACGCACGTGTCGACTGAACCGCGGTTCAGGACGGCCAGACCCGACGCGAGGGCCCACTCCTCCAGCGCCGTGCCACGATGGTCTGTGGCGCGGGAACCCCACGCCGCGGACTTGGCGTTGAGGTCCCCGAGGACGAGAACGGAGCTAGGGTGGGCACGGTCCACCAACGTGGACAGCTCCAAGAGGAAGCTCTCGAACTCGGCGAGGGTGCGGTTCGGAGAGAAGTATACTCCCACCACCACAACCTCGCCGAATTGCGCCGCGACGTAACCCCGCCCCCTCGAGATATTCTCGATGGACGGGGTTCCAGCGGCTGCTGACCAGATTAGGGCCGCCGAGCCGGTGATGTCACCCACCCAGTCGTCCCTGGGAGGGATGAAATAGGGCTCGGCGACGACGACGATGTTTATCTTCCACTGCGCCATGCTCTGGAGTAAAAGGTCCTGAGCCCTGGCGCAGTGGTTGATGTTGGCCTGCAGCAGACGGAGAGGTGGGGCCATTACTGACACTCCATCTGTGTTGGTTCCTCCGTCTGGCCCTGCGGCGCTTCTGCCGCGGCCGAGGCGTTCGGCTGCTCTGCTGTTGCGGCCAATCCCTTCTTCCTCTTTTTCTTCTTCTTACCGCCCTTAGATTTTGGCTGGACGGTCGCGGGGCAGATTTTGCTGCCCAGCTTGTGCTCCGCTGGCTTGCCAGACGCCGCGCATAGCACACAGCACGGCGTTGGTGCCTGGCACGACCCCGCCTTGTGATCAGGCTGGCCGCAGCGGAAGCACAGCTGGCCGCAATCCAGCTGCGCTGTGCACTTGGCCCGGACGTGCCCGTCGGCCTGGCACCTGAAGCACTTTGTGGGCCTCGGCTCCAGCGCCTTCACCCGAGCCGAAACCCACCCAACCAGCAGTCTGCCGCCGTCGAGGACCTTTTTGGCGGCCGCCACGGGGCAGCTGGCCACCACTACCCCCATGCCGTTTGGCCCCCGGCTGATCGGTCCGGGCCTGATGTGCTCCGCCGAGCAGCCGCCGACTCTGGCTATTGCGGCCGTCAGTTCATCGGCGGTCACTGAGTCGTCCAAGCCCGTGATGCGCAAGCTTGCACATTTAACGGGCCTGGACACCCGGACCTCGTCCGCCTCCAGTAGCAGCCTCAGCCGCTCGGCAAGGGCGTCCGCCTTCTCCCCACTTGTGGCCCCGGAGATCTCAAGGAGCCGAGCGCCCGTTGCAGTGGTCTTGATCTGCACGCCCGCAATGCCGAGGTCGGCCAACGTGATGTTGGCCTTGGCCTTAGCCAGGACCCCGGCGTAAGTGACGCCCTTCTCTTGCGCTCCGGGTTCCAGGGTGAGAACGACGGCTGTTGAGCGTGGGGCGCGAAGCTTCGCCTTGATCTTTTCCGCCTTCTTTGCGGACTTCTTCTCCTTCTTTTTAGCGGCCTTCTTCTCACCGACTTTTTCCCACTCGCCCTCCTGCTGCACGGACGTGGAGGGTGCAGGGGTAGGCGTCTGCTGTGCGGCCGAGGATTTGCCTTTCCCCTTACCCTTCCCTTTAGCTTGTGGGGCAGCCGGTTGGTCAGCCGGCTGGACGCTGTCAGCCGGGGCGCGAGGTGTGGCGGCCTTGGCTGCGTAAGAGGGTGTCTGATCGGCAGGCGACGTTGTTTTTGCCGCCTTCGCCTTTTTGCCCTTGGCTTTGGTGGTCGAGCCGATTGTGACCGTGGCAACCGCGTCCGTTACCACAGCCACATCCCGCGCTGCCTGCACCGCCTCCTCCTTTCTCCGGTCTGCTGCCAGTGGAGGCCGGATTGTCTTGGCCGGCAGCAGCCGGTCCTCTAGGGCCGCCAGTCGGGCGTTCAGCATGTTGCCGATCCTCTCAGTGAGCGTACGCTCCAACTCGGGATCGGCAACAACCACGGGTGACGACTGGGGCGTCTCGGGCTCGGGCCGTTTGGATTTGGCGGCCAGCAGCTCAGCCCTTATCGTGGCAAGCTCCGCACGAAGCTCCGCCATCTCCGCTCGGAGGCGGACGTTTTCTGCCTGCAGCTTCGCCGTTTCCTCGCCTAGGGTGCGAGTGCCGAACTCGTCGGCCGCCTCGGTGATAAAAGCGGCGGCCTCCTTCAGGGCACGTTGGTATGTGCCCTTTAGGTTCTTCGAGTTTGTGGCCACTTTCAGAATGGTGGCCACGTTGGTCTTGACTTTTTCTGTCAAGGCACTCGCAGGGATGGAAGCAGCCGACGCCAACGTCTCAAATGACGCACATGAGCTGCTTCTGGAGAGGCGGGAGATGTTTGCGGAACGTGCCCGCTTCGCCTGCTCCATGACCTCCTGCTCCGCTATGAGACGGAGCTCTTCGCGCTTGGCGGCGTTCAGCTCCGCCTGCGCTTTGGCCAGACCGACATATTTGCCAGTTGTTGGTGGCCGCCCTCTTCCTCTCGCACTGACCTTTATGGCCGGCGAGGTATCCTCACTCGAGGTCGACTCCGACCCCGAGTTGCCCTCTCGTTGGCGCTTGCGGCCATCAACCCTCCAAAACTTGGAGGGGCGCCCAGCACTCGCGCCGCTCGAGATGGAGCCGTGATCCGGCTCCACTTCCGCCTCCGAGGCTGACAGTCTTGTCAGCCTCACAACAGGCTGCGCCCTGATAAGGGCACTGCGTGTCTCCTCCTCACTTACATCATTTGGGTTTTTGTTTTTAAAATTGGTATCCATAAAGTTCCCACGAGTATGGGGGAAATAAAAGGTCCACCCGGGCAGTGCCCCCTGTACCCGGGTAAGCGTATATACTCCAGAGGGTCCGCCGGTCCTCTGGAGGGGGCGCGCTCGAGACTGATGAAACCCGTCAGCCATACATCCCCTGGCCGCGCGCCGAGCTCGGGATTCGGGGTGATTTTTTATAGAGGTTTTCTTCCTCGCGGCCCGGGCGGTGAAGCCAAGACCCTCGGTCCCCTAGGGGATTACGATCTGATGACGGGGGCAGCGAAAGGAAACAGTCCTCCCGCTGCCTGCTCGGTGACAGGGTGAGTGAACACCGAGCCCGTCCTTGCTCCTCCAACGTGACAGAACACGTGGAGCAGCACCCCAGCCCAGACTGGGCTCCCCCCCAGTGGTTTTTTATAGAGGTTTTCTCCTCGTGGCCCACGCAGGGCCTCCGGCCCTCTCAATGAGGATTCCGGATCGGGCCGAACGGTGGTCTGCATCAGACCGTGTCTGCCGGCCATGACTGACCGGCAAACCCGTCGCCCCTCCACTCCGAGAGGAGTGCCCCCCGTGTGCAAAACGCACACCATCGCAACCTCGAGATGAGGAGCGATCCCACCCCCTGGTTTTGGCCCGCGCCGGGATGAACCCGATACCGCGCATATCTGCGCGGCGTTCCCCTATCCGCCACCTGGGGACGCGCCCGGTATGAGATCCAGAAACTCCGCCGGGAACCTAACCTTTTTTTTTTTTTTTTTTTTTTTTTTTTTTTTTTTTTTTTTTTTTTTGACCCTGTGAAAACCCCTTATGGGTACCCCGCCGCCGGGGGAGGCGACGAGGTGATGTCGGACTCGCACCGACTAAAAACACAGGAGTGTCCCATCTGCACCATTATACCGGGCCGCGGGTTCAAGCCAGCACTCGTCCGCGACCCGGCGGTGCCGGTCCGCCATTGCAGACCCCCACTTGTCACAGGGGGGGAGGGGTGCTCACCCCCCTTGACCACTTTCTGCTGAGGGGCGTGCGAGGGACACTACGCACGCCACCTCGGGTCCATATACGGAGCGAACGGATTTCCCCCAATCCGCCCGCTCGATGGACCGCTACGGGGGGAGTCGGATGTTATGACCCCCCCGCCTCCGGCGCCCGGTGCGCCTGCTGCGGCTCGGGAGAGTGGACGTGATTTCCCTCTCCCTCTCCGCAGCTTCCTTCTGCGACATCACCTCCTCGCAGAAGGACACCACTGCGTCCCAGGACCTGTCGCTGCCGACCATATGACGAACAATGGCCGGGAGCGAGAGGTCCCCTCCGACTTCCGCGACTAGAGCACGGCGCGGCGCATCCCAAGAGATGCACTCCTCCACAACATGCCGCGCCGTCTCCTCGCGGCAACCGACGCAATGGTGGCACCGGGCGTCTGGCTCCCTGCCTATGCGACACAGGTACTTTCCGAAGCACCCATGTCCAGAAAGCACCTGCGTCGCGCGAAACGTCAGGGAGCCGTGGCTTCTCCCCAGCCACTCCTGCAGTACTGGCCGGATGGCCTCGATCGTGGTGAGGCCAGCGCTGGGGTGAGTGAGGCGTTCACCCCAATCCGCCACCAGGACCTCGCGGAGCTCTGACCTGCGCCACTCGATTTCTCGCGGCGCAGGTCTGTTGCCCCGCTCCCTCTCGCCCCCGCGCCATGTATAGAGTGACGCGAGGGCCTTCGCCTCCAGGTCCCAGGGCGGAGATCCGGCCAGTACGCACGCTGCCTCATGGGAGATCGTGCGATAACCTCTTATGACTCTGACGGCCATCGCCCGTTGCGGCTTCCGCAGAATGGCGATGTTGGTGGCCGTCAGGTCATCGGCCCACACCGGGGCCCCATACAGGGCCATGGATCGCACGACCCCCATGTACAGCCGCCGACAACTTGTCGTCGGCCCTCCAAGATTGGGAAGCAGCGTCGCCAGCGCGGCCGCAGCGCCCATCAGTTTGGGCGCCAACCGCCGGAAGTGGGGCCCGAAATCCCAGCGGCTGTCGAGGACGACCCCCAGGTATTTTAATGTCGCCCCGACAGCTATTCGGACCCCACCGACCACGATGTTAGATCCCGGCGGCGGCGCGTTCCGAGGCCCATGGAACGTCATGGCCTCGGATTTGTGGAGGGCCACCTCCAGCCCCAATCGCCGGATGCGACCCACCACCTGCGCCACTGCGGCCGTCGCCAGCAAGGCTGCCTCCCTGTGCGATCTCCCCCGGGCCGTGACGAGCGTGTCGTCCGCGTAACACGTCACGCTAGCGCCCCGGAGGAGAGCACCCCTCAGCACCCAGTCGTACCCGATGTTCCACAGGAGCGGGCCCAGAACCGAACCCTGTGGAACACCGCACGACATCTGGTGTCGCTGCACCACGCCATTTTGCCCCACGAAGGTGACCCAACGCCCCGACAAATAAGCCCCGACGATGTGGCGGAGGTAGGGAGGCACTCCGTGATAACGTAGGGCCTCCCTAATACAACTCCAGGGCAGGGTGTTGAAGGCGTTGCAAATGTCTAACGACACCGCCAACAAGACCCCACCCCGGGACACCACTTCCTCCGCCAGGCTCCTCACGCGCATGATGGCGTCTACGGTGGAGCGCCCGCGGCGGAAACCGAACTGGTTGCCGTCCAAGTCCGGCCCCTCCCTGCTCAGATGCTGGACGAGGCGGTCGGCGACGATGCGCTCGAAGAGCTTTGCCACCTCGTCCAGCAGCACTATGGGCCGGTATGCGGACGGCGAGTCCGCCGGGCGCCCCTCCTTCCTGAGGAGGACCAGCCTGCCGGTTTTCCACTGCGATGGAAACCGGCCCTCCTGCAGGCATGCCGTGAAGAGCCGTCGCAGTCGGGGCTCCAGCTCCTTCAGGGCGAGGACCCAGGCGCGGCCGGGTATGCCGTCGGGCCCCGGGGCAGTGTTCTTAGCCCGGAGCCGATCCACCGCTGCCTTCAGGTCCTCTTGGGTCACCTCGGGGGCATTCGGGACTTCTCCCTCTCCAGGAGGCTCTGGCGGAGCCATCGGCGGTGGTGTGTGTTCCGCCCTGGATGGAAACAGGGCGGCCACCACGTCCCCGAGCAACTCGGGGCGGAGACCCTCTGTTAGTGGGGGCGCCCAGGGGCGTAGTTTGCCCCTTACCATACGGTATGGACGCCCCCACGGATCGCGTTCGAGGGTCTCGAGCAGCTCCTCTCTCGCTGCCTCCTTTGCTCTGCCGATGGCTATCTTCAGAGCCTCCTTCGCGGCGCGGTATCTCTGGTACAGCGCCGCCTCCGTCTCGGGGCTCCGGTTCAGACGCCTCCGACGCTGTCTGGTGTACTGGCGTCTCGCCGCTATGCACGTATAGCGCAACTGGGCGATATCCTCTGTCCACCAGTACACCTGACGCTTGGTGGGCCGAGACTGGACGCGGGGCATAGCCGCGTCGCAGATCTGCGTCATCGCCCCGCGGAACCAGCTCGCCTCCCCGTCGACGTCGTCACCGGGCCTCTCTGGTCCTTCAGACCACGCCTTGACTATGGCCGCTTCCTCGAGGAGCTCCCGGTCGAGGCGCTTCAGCGCCCAGCGCGGTCCGTCCCTCCCCGGGGTCGGCGGGCGGTGGATGCCCGAGGTCTGGGCGGAGACGTTGAACCGGATGTACCGGTGGTCCGACAACGTCTCCACCTCCTCCAAGACTCTCCACCCCCGGACACGGCGTGCTAGAGCCGGGCTAGCGAACGATACGTCCACTATGGACCCACCCAGCTGTCGCACGCACGTGTCGACTGAACCGCGGTTCAGGACGGCCAGACCCGACGCGAGGGCCCACTCCTCCAGCGCCGTGCCACGATGGTCTGTGGCGCGGGAACCCCACGCCGCGGACTTGGCGTTGAGGTCCCCGAGGACGAGAACGGAGCGAGGGTGGGCACGGTCCACCAACGTGGACAGCTCCAAGAGGAAGCTCTCGAACTCGGCGAGGGTGCGGTTCGGAGAGAAGTACACTCCCACCACCACAACCTCGCCGAATTGCGCCGCGACGTAACCCCGCCCCCTCGAGATATTCTCGATGGACGGGGTCCCGGCGGCAGCCGACCAGATCAAGGCCGCCGAGCCGGTGGTGTCTCCCACCCAGTCGTCCCTGGGAGGGATAAAATACGGCTCGGCGACGACGACGATGTTTATCTTCCACTGCGCCATGCTCTGGAGTAAGAGGTCCTGAGCCCTGGCGCAGTGGTTGATGTTGGCCTGCAGCAGACGGAGGGGTGGGGCCATTACTGACACTCCATTTCTACTGTCCCCTCCGTCTGGCTCTGCGGCGCTTCCGCCGCGGCCGAGGCGTTCGGCTGCTCTGCTGTTGCGGCCGATCCCTTCTTCCTCTTTTTCTTCTTCCCGCCCTTCGATTTTGGCTGGACGGTCGCGGGGCAGGTCTTACTGCCCAGCTTGTGCTCCGCTGGCTGGCCAGACGCCGTGCACAGAACACAGCACGGCGTTGGTGCCTGGCACGACCCCGCCTTGTGACCAGGCTGGCCGCAGCGGAAGCACAGCTGGCCGCAGTCCAATTGCGCCGTGCACTTGGCCCTGACGTGGCCCTCAGCCTGGCACCTGTAGCACTTTGTGGGCCTCGACTCCAACGCCTTCACCCGAGCCGAAACCCACCCAACCAGCAGTCTGCCGCCGTCAAGGACCTTTTTGGCGGCCGTCACGGGGCAGCTGGCCACAACTACCCCCATGCCGTTTGGCCCCCGGCTGATCGGTCCGGGCCTGATGTGCTCCGCCGAGCAGCCGCCGACTCTGGCTATTGCGGCCGCCAGTTCTTCGGCGGTCACTGAGTCGTCCAAGCCCGTGATGCGCAAGCTTGCGCATTTCACAGGCCTGGACACCCGGACCCCGTCCGCCTCCAGCAGCGACCGCAGCCGCTCGGCAAGGGCGTCCGCCTTCGCCCCACTTGTGGCCCCGGAGACCTCAAGGAGCCGAGCGCCGGTTGCAGTGGTCTTAATCTGCACGCCGGGAATACCGAGGTCGGCCAACGTGATGTTGGCCTTGGCCTTAGCCAGGACCCCGGCGTAAGTGACGCCCTTCTCTTGCGCCCCGGGTTCCAGGGTGAGGACGACGGCTGTTGAGCGTGGGGCGCGCAGCTTCGCCTTGCTCTTTTCCGCCTTTTTTGCGGACTTCTTCTCCTTCTTTTTAGCGGCCTTCTTCTCGCCGACTTTCTCCCACTCGCCCTCCTGCTGCACGGACGTGGAGGGTGCAGGGGTGGGCGTCTGCTGTGCGGCCGGGGATTTGCCTTTCCCCTTACCCTTCCCTTTAGCTTGTGGGGCAGCCGGCTGGTCAGTCGGCTGGACGCTGTCAGCCGGGGCGCGAGGTGTGGCGGCCTTGGCTGCGTAAGAGGGCGTTTTATCGGCGGGCGACGGTGTTTTTGCCGCCTTCGCCTTTTTGCCCTTGGCTTTGGTGGTCGAGCCGATTGTGACCGTGGCAACCGCGTCCGTTACCACAGCCACATCCCGCGCTGCCTGCTCCGCCTCCTCCTTTCTCCGGTCTGCTGCCAGCGGAGGCCGGATTGTCTTGGCCGGCAGCAGCCGGTCCTCTAGGGCCGCCAGTCGGGCGTTCAGCATGTTGCCGATCCTCTCAGTGAGCGTACGCTCCAACTCGGGATCGGCAACAGCCACGGGTGACAACTGGGGCGTCTCTGGCTCGGGCCGTTTGGATTTGGCGGCCAGCAGCTCAGCCCTTATCGCGGCAAGCTCCGCACGAAGCTCCGCCATCTCCGCTCGGAGGCGGACGTTTTCTGCCTGCAGCTTCGCCGTTTCCTCGCCTAGGGTGCGAGTGCCAAACTCGTCGGCCGCCTCGGTGATAAAAGCGGCGGCTTCCTTCAGGGCACGTTGATATGTGCCCTTCAGGTTCTTCGAGTTCGTGGCCACTTTCAGAATGGTGGCCACGTTGGTCTTGACTTTTTCTGTCAAGGCACTCGCAGGGATGGAAGCAGCCGACGCCACCGTCTCAAATGACGCACATGAGCTGCTTCTGGAGAGGCGGGAGATGTTTGCGGAACGTGCCCGCTTCGCCTGCTCCATGACCTCCTGCTCCGCTATGAGACGGAGCTCTTCGCGCTTGGCGGCGTTCAGCTCCGCCTGCGCTTTGGCCAGACCGACATATTTTCCAGTGGTTGGTGGCCGCCCTCTTCCTCTCGCACTGACCTTTGAGGCCGGCGAGGTATCCTCACTCGAGGTCGACTCCGACCCCGAGTTGCCCTCTCGTTGGCGCTTGCGGCCATCAACCCTCCAAAACTTGGAGGGGCGCCCAGCACTCGCGCCGCTCGAGATGGAACCGTTATCCGGCTCCACTTCCGCCTCCGAGGCTGACAGTCTTGTCAGCCTCACGACAGGCTGCGCCCTGATAAGGGCACTGCGTGGCTCCTCCTCACTTACATCATTTGGGTTTTTGTTTTTAAAATTGGTATCCATAAAGTTCCCACGAGTATGGGGGAAATAAAAGGTCCACCCGGGCAGTGCCCCCTGTACCCGGGTAAGCGTATATACTCCAGAGGGTCCGCCGGTCCTCTGGAGGGGGCGCGCTCGAGACTGATGAAACCCGTCAGCCATACATCCCCTGGCCGCGCGCCGAGCTCGGGATTCAGGGTGATTTTTTATAGAGGTTTTCTTCCTCGCGGCCCGGGCGGTGAAGCCAAGACCCTCGGTCCCCTAGGGGATTACGATCTGATGACGGGGGCAGCGAAAGGAAACAGTCCTCCCGCTGCCTGCTCGGTGACAGGGTGAGTGAACACCGAGCCCGTCCTTGCTCCTCCAACGTGACAGAACACGTGGAGCAGCACCCCAGCCCAGACTGGGCTCCCCCCCAGTGGTTTTTTATAGAGGTTTTCTCCTCGTGGCCCACGCAGGGCCTCCGGCCCTCTCAATGAGGATTCCGGATCGGGCCGAACGGTGGTCTGCATCAGACCGTGTCTGCCGGCCATGACTGACCGGCAAACCCGTCGCCCCTCCACTCCGAGAGGAGTGCCCCCCGTGTGCGCCGCACACCATCGCGACCTCAAGATGAGGAGCGATCCCACCCCCTGGTTTTGGCCCGCGCCGGGATGAACCCGATACCGCGCATATCTGCGCGGCGTTCCCCTATCCGCCACCTGGGGACGCGCCCGGTATGAGATCCAGAAACTCCGCCGGGAACCTAACCTAACCTTTTTTTTTTTTTTTTTTTTTTTTTTTTTGACCCTGTGAAAACCCCTTATGGGTACCCCGCCGCCGGGGGAGGCGACGAGGTGATGTCGGACTCGCACCGACTAAAAACACAGGAGTGTCCCATCTGCACCATTATACCGGGCCGCGGGTTCAAGCCAGCACTCGTCCGCGACCCGGCGGTGCCGGTCCGCCACTGCGGACCCCCACTTGTCACAGGGGGGGAGGGGTGCTCACCCCCCTTGACCACCTTCTGCTGAGGGGCGTGCGAGGGACACTACGCACGCCACCTCGGGTCCATATACGGAGCGAACGGATTTCCCCCAATCCGCCCGCTCGATGGACCGCTACGGGGGGAGTCGGATGTTATGACCCCCCCGCCTCCGGCGCCCGGTGCGCCTGCTGCGGCTCGGGAGAGTGGACGTGATTTCCCTCTCCCTCTCCGCAGCTTCCTTCTGCGACATCACCTCCTCGCAGAAGGACACCACTGCGTCCCAGGACCTGTCGCTGCCGACCATATGACGAACAATGGCCGGGAGCGAGAGGTCCCCTCCGACTTCCGCGACTAGAGCACGGCGCGGCGCATCCCAAGAGATGCACTCCTCCACAACATGCCGCGCCGTCTCCTCGCGGCAACCGACGCAGTGGTGGCACCGGGCGTCTGGCTCCCTGCCTATGCGACACAGGTACTTTCCGAAGCACCCATGTCCAGAAAGCACCTGCGTCGCCCGAAACGTCAGGGAGCCGTGGCTCCTCCCTAGCCACTCCTGCAGCACTGGCCGGATGGCCTCGATCGTCGTGAGGCCAGCGCTGGGGTGAGTGAGGCGTTCACCCCAATCCGCCACCAGGACCTCGCGGAGCTCCGACCTGCGCCACTCGATTTCTCGCGGCGCAGGCCTGTTGCCCCGCTCCCTCTCGCCCCCGCGCCATGTATAGAGTGACGCGAGGGCCTTCGCCTCCAGGTCCCAGGGCGGAGATCCGGCCAGTACGCACGCTGCCTCATGGGAGATCGTGCGATAACCTCTTATGACTCTGACGGCCATCGCCCGTTGCGGCTTCCGCAGAATGGCGATGTTGCTGGCCGTCAGGTCATCGGCCCACACCGGGGCCCCGTACAGGGCCATGGATCGCACGACCCCCATGTACAGCCGCCGACAACTTGTCGTCGGCCCTCCAAGATTGGGAAGCAGCGTCGCCAGCGCGGCCGCAGCGCCCATCAGTTTGGGCGCCAGCCGCCGGAAGTGGGGCCCGAAATCCCAGCGGCTGTCGAGGACGACCCCCAGGTATTTTATCGTCGCCCCGACAGCTATTCGGACCCCACCGACCACGATGTTAGATCCCGGCGGCGGCGCGTTCCGAGGCCCATGGAACGTCATGGCCTCGGATTTGTGGAGGGCCACCTCCAGCCCCAATCGCCGGATGCGACCCACCACCTGCGCCACTGCGGCCGTCGCCAGCAAGGCTGCCTCCCTGTGCGATCTCCCCCGGGCCGCGACGAGCGTGTCGTCCGCGTAACACGTCACGCTAGCGCCCCGGAGGAGAGCACCCCTCAGCACCCAGTCGTACCCGATGTTCCACAGGAGCGGGCCCAGGACCGAGCCCTGTGGAACACCGCACGACATCTGGTGTCGCTGCACCACGCCATTTTGCCCCACGTAGGTGACCCAACGCCCCGACAAATAAGCCCCGACGATGTGGCGGAGGTAGGGAGGCACTCCGTGATAACGTAGGGCCTCCCTAATACAACTCCAGGGCAGGGTGTTGAAGGCGTTACAGATGTCTAACGACACCGCCAACAAGACCCCACCCCGGGACACCACTTCCTCCGCCAGGCTCCTCACGCGCATGATAGCGTCTATGGTGGAGCGCCCGCGGCGGAAACCGAACTGGTTGCCGTCCAGGTCCGGCCCCTCCCTGCTCAGATGCTGGACGAGGCGGTCGGCGACGATGCGCTCGAAGAGCTTTGCCACCTCGTCCAGCAGCACTATGGGCCGGTATGCGGACGGCGAGTCCGCCGGGCGCCCCTCCTTCCTGAGGAGGACCAGCCTGCCGGTTTTCCACTGCGATGGAAACCGGCCCTCCTGGAACCTAACCTAACCTAACCTTTTTTTTTTTTTTTTTTTTTTTTTTTTTTTTTTTTTTTTTTTTTTTTTTTTTTGACCCTGTGAAAACCCCTTATGGGTACCCCGCCGCCGGGGGAGGCGACGAGGTGATGTCGGACTCGCACCGACTAAAAACACAGGAGTGTCCCATCTGCACCATTATACCGGGCCGCGGGTTCAAGCCAGCACTCGTCCGCGACCCGGCGGTGCCGGTCCGCCATTGCAGACCCCCACTTGTCACAGGGGGGGGAGGGGTGCTCACCCCCCTTGACCACATACTGCTGAGGGGCGTGCGAGGGACACTACGCACGCCACCTCGGGTCCATATAAGGAGCGAACGGATTTCCCCCAATCCGCCCGCTCGATGGACCGCTACGGGGGGGGTCGGATGTTATGACCCCCCCGCCTCCGGCGCCCGGTGCGCCTGCTGCGGCTCGGGAGAGTGGACGTGATTTCCCTCTCCCTCTCCGCAGCTTCCTTCTGCGACATCACCTCCTCGCAGAAGGACACCACTGCGTCCCAGGACCTGTCGCTGCCGACCATATGACGAACAATGGCCGGGAGCGAGAGGTCCCCTCCGACTTCCGCGACTAGAGCACGGCGCGGCGCATCCCAAGAGATGCACTCCTCCACAACATGCCGCGCCGTCTCCTCGCGGCAACCGACGCAATGGTGGCACCGGGCGTCTGGCTCCCTGCCTATGCGACACAGGTACTTTCCGAAGCACCCATGTCCAGAAAGCACCTGCGTCGCGCGAAACGTCAGGGAGCCGTGGCTTCTCCCCAGCCACTCCTGCAGTACTGGCCGGATGGCCTCGATCGTGGTGAGGCCAGCGCTGGGGTGAGTGAGGCGTTCACCCCAATCCGCCACCAGGACCTCGCGGAGCTCTGACCTGCGCCACTCGATTTCTCGCGGCGCAGGTCTGTTGCCCCGCTCCCTCTCGCCCCCGCGCCATGTATAGAGTGACGCGAGGGCCTTCGCCTCCAGGTCCCAGGGCGGAGATCCGGCCAGTACGCACGCTGCCTCATGGGAGATCGTGCGATAACCTCTTATGACTCTGACGGCCATCGCCCGTTGCGGCTTCCGCAGAATGGCGATGTTGGTGGCCGTCAGGTCATCGGCCCACACCGGGGCCCCGTACAGGGCCATGGATCGCACGACCCCCATGTACAGCCGCCGACAACTCGTCGTCGGCCCTCCGAGATTGGGAAGCAGCGTCGCCAGCGCGGCCGCAGCGCCCATCAGTTTGGGCGCCAGCCGCCGGAAGTGGGGCCCGAAATCCCAGCGGCTGTCGAGGACGACCCCCAGGTATTTTATCGTCGCCCCGACAGCTATTCGGACCCCACCGACCACGATGTTAGATCCCGGCGGCGGCGCGTTCCGAGGCCCATGAAACGTCATGGCCTCGGATTTGTGGAGGGCCACTTCCAGCCCCAACCGCCGGATGCGACCCACCACCTGCGCCACTGCGGCCGTCGCCAGCAAGGCTGCCTCCCTGTGCGATCTCCCCCGGGCCGTGACGAGCGTGTCGTCCGCGTAACACGTCACGCTAGCGCCCCGGAGGAGAGCACCCCTCAGCACCCAGTCGTACCCGATGTTCCACAGGAGCGGGCCCAGAACCGAACCCTGTGGAACACCGCACGACATCTGGTGTCGCTGCACCACGCCATTTTGCCCCACGAAGGTGACCCAACGCCCCGACAAATAAGCCCCGACGATGTGGCGGAGGTAGGGAGGCACTCCGTGATAACGTAGGGCCTCCCTAATACAACTCCAGGGCAGGGTGTTGAAGGCGTTACAAATGTCTAACGACACCGCCAACAAGACCCCACCCCGGGACACCACTTCCTCCGCCAGGCTCCTCACGCGCATGATGGCGTCTACGGTGGAGCGCCCGCGGCGGAAACCGAACTGGTTGCCGTCCAGGTCCGGCCCCTCCCTGCTCAGATGCTGGACGAGGCGGTCGGCGACGATGCGCTCGAAGAGCTTTGCCACCTCGTCCAGCAGCACTATGGGCCGGTATGCGGACGGCGAGTCCGCCGGGCGCCCCTCCTTCCTGAGGAGGACCAGCCTGCCGGTTTTCCACTGCGATGGAAACCGGCCCTCCTGCAGGCATGCCGTGAAGAGCCGTCGCAGTCGGGGCTCCAACTCCTTCAGGGCGAGGACCCAGGCGCGGCCGGGTATGCCGTCGGGCCCCGGGGCAGTGTTCTTAGCCCGGAGCCGATCCACCGCTGCCTTCAGGTCCTCTTGGGTCACCTCGGGGGCATTCGGGACTTCTCCCTCTCCAGGAGGCTCTGGCGGAGCCATCGGCGGTGGTGTGTGTTCCGCCCTGGATGGAAACAGGGCGGCCACCACGTCCCCGAGCAACTCGGGGCGGAGACCCTCTGTTAGTGGAGGCGCCCAGGGGCGTAGTTTGCCCCTTACCATACGGTATGGACGCCCCCACGGATCGCGTTCGAGGGTCTCGAGCAGCTCCTCCCTCGCTGCCTCCTTTGCTCTGCCGATGGCTATCTTCAGAGCCTCCTTCGCGGCGCGGTACCTCTGGTACAGCGCCGCCTCCGTCTCGAGGCTCCGGTTCAGACGTCTCCGGCGCTGCCTGGTGTACTGGCGTCTCGCCGCTATGCATGCATAACGCAGCTGGGCGATCTCCTCTGTCCACCAGTACACCTGACGCTTGGTGGGCCGAGACTGGA
The DNA here is from genome assembly GCA_947562105.1 of Shargacucullia verbasci. Taxonomy (NCBI): domain Eukaryota; kingdom Metazoa; phylum Arthropoda; class Insecta; order Lepidoptera; family Noctuidae; genus Shargacucullia; species Shargacucullia verbasci. The sequence goes on along the minus strand of OX387284.1, from coordinate 15,775,952 downwards.
CGCGGGGCATAGCCGCGTCGCAGATTTGCGTCATCGCCCCGCGGAACCAGCTCGCCTCTCCGTCGACGTCGTCACCGGGCCTCTCCGGTCCCTCTGACCATGCTTTGACAATGGCCGCTTCCTCGAGGAGCTCTCGGTTGAGGCGCTTCAGCGCCCAGCGCGGTCCGTCCCTCCCCGGGGTCGGCGGGCGGTGGATGCCCGAGGTCTGGGCGGAGACGTCGAACCGGATGTACCGGTGGTCCGACAACGTCTCCACCTCCTCCAAGACTCTCCACCCCCGGACACGGCGTGCTAGAGCCGGGCTAGCGAACGATACGTCCACTATGGACCCACCCAGCTGTCGCACGCACGTGTCGACTGAACCGCGGTTCAGGACGGCCAGACCCGACGCGAGGGCCCACTCCTCCAGCGCCGTGCCACGATGGTCTGTGGCGCGGGAACCCCACGCCGCGGACTTGGCGTTGAGGTCCCCGAGGACGAGAACGGAGCGAGGGTGGGCACGGTCCACCAACGTGGACAGCTCCAAGAGGAAGCTCTCGAACTCGGCGAGGGTGCGGTTCGGAGAGAAGTATACTCCCACCACCACAACCTCGCCGAATTGCGCCGCGACGTAACCCCGCCCCCTCGAGATATTCTCGATGGACGGGGTTCCTGCGGCAGCCGACCAGATCAAGGCCGCCGAGCCGGTGGTGTCTCCCACCCAGTCATCCCTGGGAGGGATAAAATACGGCTCGGCGACGACGACGATGTTTATCTTCCACTGCGCCATGCTCTGGAGTAAAAGGTCCTGAGCCCTGGCGCAGTGGTTGATGTTGGCCTGCAGCAGACGGAGGGGTGGGGCCATTACTGACACTCCATTTCTACTGTCCCCTCCGTCTGGCTCTTCGGCGCTTCCGCCGTGGCCGAGGCGTTCGGCTGCTCTGCTGTTGCGGCCGATCCCTTCTTCTTCTTTTTCTTCTTCTTACCGCCCTTAGATTTTGGCTGGACGGTCGCGGGGCAGATTTTGCTGCCCAGCTTGTGCTCCGCTGGCTTGCCAGACGCCGCGCATAGCACACAGCACGGCGTTGGTGCCTGGCACGACCCCGCCTTGTGATCAGGCTGGCCGCAGCGGAAGCACAGCTGGCCGCAGTCCAGCTGCGCTGTGCACTTGGCCCTGACGTGGCCGTCGGCCTGGCACCTGAAGCACTTTGTGGGCCTCGACTCCAACACCTTCACCCGAGCCGAAACCCACCCAACCAGTAGTCTGCCGCCGTCAAGGACCTTTTTGGCGGCCGCCACGGGGCAGCTGGCCACCACTACCCCCATGCCGTTTGGCCCCCGGCTGATCGGTCCGGGCCTGATATGCTCCGCCGAGCAGCCGCCGACTCTGGCTATTGCGCCCGCCAGTTCTTCGGCGGTCACTGAGTCGTCCAAGCCCGTGATGCGCAAGCTTGCACATTTAACGGGCCTGGACACCCGGACCTCGTCCGCCTCCAGCAGGAGCCTCAGCCGCTCGGCAAGGGCGTCCGCCTTCTCCCCACTTGTGGCCCCGGAGATCTCAAGGAGCCGAGCGCCCGTTGCAGTGGTCTTAATCTGCACGCCCGCAATGCCGAGGTCGGCCAACGTGATGTTGGCCTTGGCCTTAGCCAGGACCCCGGCGTAAGTGACGCCCTTCTCTTGCGCCCCGGGTTCCAGGGTGAGGACGACGGCTGTTGAGCGTGGGGCGCGCAGCTTCGCCTTGCTCTTTTCCGCCTTTTTTGCGGACTTCTTCTCCTTCTTTTTAGCGGCCTTCTTCTCGCCGACTTTCTCCCACTCGCCCTCCTGCTGCACAGACGTGGAGGGTGCAGGGGTGGGCGTCTGCTGTGCGGCCGAGGATTTGCCTTTCCCCTTACCCTTCCCTTTAGCTTGTGGGGCAGCCGGTTGGTCAGCCGGCTGGACGCTGTCAGCCGGGGCGCGAGGTGTGGCGGCCTTGGCTGCGTAAGAGGGCGTCTGATCGGCAGGCGACGATGTTTTTGCCGTCTTCGCTTTTTTGCCCTTGGCTTTGGTGGTCGAGCCGATTGTGACCGTGGCAACCGCGTCTGTTACCACAGCCACATCCCGCGCTGCCTGTTCCGCCTCCGCCCTTCTCCGGTCTGCTGCCAGCGGAGGCCGGATTGTCTTGGCCGGCAGCAGCCGGTCCTCTAGGGCCGCCAGTCGGGCGTTCAGCATGTTGCCGATCCTCTCAGTGAGCGTACGCTCCAACTCGGGATCGGCAACAGCCACGGGTGACGACTGGGGCGTCTCTGGCTCGGGCCGTTTGGATTTGGCAGCCAGCAGCTCAGCCCTTATCGTGGCAAGCTCCGCACGAAGCTCCGCCATCTCCGCTCGGAGGCGGACGTTTTCTGCCTGCAGCTTCGCCGTTTCCTCGCCTAGGGTGCGAGTGCCGAACTCGTCGGCCGCCTCGGTGATAAAAGCGGCGGCCTCCTTCAGGGCACGTTGGTATGTGCCCTTTAGGTTCTTCGAGTTTGTGGCCACTTTCAGAATGGTGGCCACGTTGGTCTTGACTTTTTCTGTCAAGGCACTCGCAGGGATGGAAGCAGCCGACGCCACCGTCTCAAATGACGCACATGAGCTGCTTCTGGAGAGGCGGGAGATGTTTGCGGAACGTGCCCGCTTCGCCTGCTCCATGACCTCCTGCTCCGCTATGAGACGGAGCTCTTCGCGCTTGGCGGCGTTAAGCTCCGCCTGCGCTTTGGCCAGACCGACATATTTGCCAGTTGTTGGTGGCCGCCCTCTTCCTCTCGCACTGACCTTTATGGCCGGCGAGGTATCCTCACTCGAGGTCGACTCCGACCCCGAGTTGCCCTCTCGTTGGCGCTTGCGGCCATCAACCCTCCAAAACTTGGAGGGGCGCCCAGCACTCGCGCCGCTCGAGATGGAGCCGTGATCCGGCTCCACTTCCGCCTCCGAGGCTGACAGTCTTGTCAGCCTCACAACAGGCTGCGCCCTGATAAGGGCACTGCGTGTCTCCTCCTCACTTACATCATTTGGGTTTTTGTTTTTAAAATTGGTATCCATAAAGTTCCCACGAGTATGGGGGAAATAAAAGGTCCACCCGGGCAGTGCCCCCTGTACCCGGGTAAGCGTATATACTCCAGAGGGTCCGCCGGTCCTCTGGAGGGGGCGCGCTCGAGACTGATGAAACCCGTCAGCCATACATCCCCCGGCCGCGCGCCGAGCTCGAGATTCGGGGTGATTTTTTATAGAGGTTTTCTTCCTCGCGGCCCGGGCGGTGAAGCCAAGACCCTCGGTCCCCTAAGGGATTACGATCTGATGACGGGGGCAACGAAAGGAAACAGTCCTCCCGCTGCCTGCTCGGTGACAGGGTGAGTGAGCACCGAGCCCGTCCTTGCTCCTCCAACGTGACAGAACACGTGGAGCAGCACCCCAGCCCAGACTGGGCTCCCCCCCGGTGGTTTTTTATAGAGGTTTTCTCCTCGCGGCCCACGCAGGGCCTCCGGCCCTCTCAATGAGGATTCCGGATCGGGCCGAACGGTGGTCTGCATCAGACCGTGTCTGCCGGCCATGACTGACCGGCAAACCCGTCGCCCCTCCACTCCGAGAGGATTGCCCCCCGTGTGCAAAACGCACACCATCGCGACCTCAAGATGAGGAGCGATCCCACCCCCTGGTTTTGGCCCGCGCCGGGATGAACCCGATACCGCGCATATCTGCGCGGCGTTCCCCTATCCGCCACCTGGGGACGCGCCCGGTATGAGATCCAGAAACTCCGCCGGGAACCTAACCTAACCTAACCTAACCTAACCTAACCTAACCTAACCTAACCTAACCTAACCTAACCTAACCTAACCTTTTTTTTTTTTTTTTTTTTTTTTTTTTTTTTTTTTTTTTTTTTTTTTTTTTTTTTTTTTTTTTTTTTTTTGTCGCTGGGAAAAAATGCTTTACGCATACCCTCCCATCGGGGGATGGGGGGGGTTATGTGGGACTCCCCGGTCTGGTTCCGGTATACCCACTAAAACAACCCAGCGGCCTCTACCCGCTTCGTCCGAGTGGCGGGGACTGGGAAACCGGCATAGCCTCTACGTCCAGTCCTCCGCCGACGATTGCCCTTTGAGACGAGTGCAATGCAGGCAAAGGCGCCCCCGCGCCTGTCGCCCGCCCGTCGCCACGCACTCTCCGACCCCTTCTTCGTCTGCGGAGCGGCGCAGCGAGAGGGTCGTCCTCCCGCGCGCGCTCCGCCTCCTCCTTTTGCGAGATTACGTCCTCGCAAAAGGAGGCTACCGCTGCCCAGGCCTCCTCGCCCCCCAGCATGGCACTGATCACGCCGGGAAGCGAGAGGTCTTGCCCAACCACCGCAGTCAGACCGCGGCGCTGCTCGGACCAAGCCGGGCACACCTCGAGTGTGTGTTGCGCCGTGTCCTCCGCCGCACCGCATTCGTGGCACGCCGGTGTCTCCTCCCTCCCGATCCGGTGCAGGTGCGATCCGAAACAGCCATGGCCGGACAACACCTGCACCAGACGGAACGAGAGGAAACCGTGGGACCGCTCGAGCCAACTCCGCAGGACCGGACCAAGCGCGTCCAATGTCCGGCGGCCAAAGGCGGCGGCGGCGAGGTCCTCCGTCCAGTGGAGGACGATGGCGTCCTTCGCCTCCCGCCGCACAGCCTCCCGCTCTTCGGCGACGGGGCGCACCCCGAGCGCCCTCTGACGCGCCGTCCACTCGTACACCCTAGCGAGCACCCAGGCCTCCAACTCCCAAGGAGGGGTGCCGGCCAGAGCGCATGCCGCCGAGAAGCCCACCGAACGGTAGGCCCTCGCCACCCGCAGTGCGATGGCCCTTTGGGGCCTGCGGATGGCGGTCGCATTCTCCCTTCTGTGGAGGGAGTCCGCCCAGATGGGGGCCCCGTATAGGGCCATGCTCCTCAGGATGCCGGCATATAGGCGCCGGCATCCCGCCTTGGGCCCCCCCAGATTCGGGAGGAGCCACGAGAGGGCGTCCGCGGCTTTCAACAGGCGCGTCGACAGCCCGCTGAAATGCGGGCCGAAGCGCCATCTCTCGTCCAGCACCAAGCCCAGATACTTCATCTGGGGCTGGACCCCTATCCTGACGCCCTCTACGACAATATGAGCGTCGGGAGGGATGCGCTGCCGAGGCCCGTGAAAGAATACGGCCTCGGTCTTTTGCAGCGCCACCTTCAATCCCAGGCGGCGGATCCTCTCTGCAACCAAAGTTCCGCCAGCCGAGGCCAGACAGGCCGCGTCCCTAAAGTTCCTCCCCCGGGCGGTGAGGAGAGTGTCATCCGCGTAGCAGATGACACTCGTGCCCTGGAGGAGGGCTCCCCTCAGGAGCCAGTTGAATCCGATGTTCCACAGGGTGGGGCCTAGCACCGACCCCTGCGGAACACCGGACTCTGCGCCGAACCGCCTCAACGTGGCCGTCTTGTCCACGAGGAGGACCTCCCTGTCCTCCAAGTAGCTGGCCAGGAGGCTCCGCAGGTATTGGGGCACTCCATGATACCGGAGCGCCTCCAGAATCGTCGAGTGGGGCACGGAGTTGAAGGCGTTGGCAATGTCAAATGACACCGCCAGCACTCCGCCCCCCGCCTCCACCGCCTCCTTCACCTGGCCCTTGAGTAGGGCCAGCGCATCAATCGTCGAACGCCCCCGACGGAAACCGAATTGGGCGTCCGACAGGTCCGGCCCTACGTCCCGCAAATGGCTATCGAGCCTGGAGGCGACAATCCCCTCGAACAATTTTCCGACCTCATCGAGTAGGACGATGGGCCGGTATGCCGAGGGGGAGTCCACCGGGCGTCCCTCCTTTCGGAGGAGGCATAGCTGCCCCTCCTTCCACTTTTTCGGGAATCTCCCAGCCGTAAAGCACGCGCTAAAGAGATCCCGAAACCTGTCCTTCATTTCGGAGGCGGCGATCGCCACCACCCGTGCGGGGACGCCGTCTGGTCCGGGAGCCGTCTTCTTCGCGCGGAGGCTGAGAACCCCCGCGTCGAACTCCGCCGCCGTCACCGGAGGAACCCCCTCCTCCGGCGGAGCCGCCCCCTGCGGAGGATCCATCGTTGGTGGGGTGAAGTCGGTCCTGCGCGGAAACAGGGACCGGACCACCCCGTCGAGCAACGCTGGCTCGAGGGTCTCAGTCAGTGGGGGACCATATGGGCGTAGCTGGTTCCGCGCCGCCTTGTACGGTCTCCCATAAGGATCCCTGTCGAGATCCGCCAGCATCTCGGCCCTCGCCGAGTCTTCTGCAGCGCCCATTGCTGACTTGAGGACCGTTTTCGCCTCTCGGTAGGTGGCGTATAGGCGGTCCTCCTCTGCCTGGACTCGGTTTCGGGCGCTGCGCCGTCGACTCCGAGTGTAGGCTCTTCTGGCCGCCACGCAGGCGGCCCGGAGCTCCGCCAGCTCCTCCGTCCACCAATAGACGGCACGACGGGGAGGCGGACGGCGAGACCGGGGCATGCTAGAGTTGCACACCTCGGTCAGGGACCCCCTGAGCTGGACCGCTGCGGCGTCCACGTCCAGGACCTCGACAGGGGGCGACAGCCAGTCCTGGAGAAAGGCCGCCTCCTTGGCTGCCTCCCGGTTCAGGCGGGTGAGTGTCCACCGCGGGAAGGGAGACTGACGAGCGCGGGCCATCCCCCCCCCCGGAGCAGAGATGTCGAACCGTACATATCGGTGGTCCGACAAGGTCTCCACCATCTCTACCCGCCAATTGACGACGCGGGCGGCCAGCGTGGGGGTGGCGAACGAGATGTCCACCACCGACCCGCCCCGCTGCCGCACACACGTGTGGACCGCCCCCCTGTTGAGGAGGGACACACCGCATGAGGCCGCCCAAAACTCGACGGCTCGTCCTCGAACGTTGCAACCGGTGGTCGGGTTGCCCCAGGCCACTGACTTGGCGTTCAGGTCGCCCAACAGCACGACCTGGCGCAGCGCCATCCTCCCTACGACTGCGGTGAGGATCTCGAGGAAATCCTCGAAGTCCGAGAGAGGGCGGTTCGGTGAGAAATAGACCCCCACCACCGCCATGTCTCCCCACGCGGCGGCCACGTATCCCGGTCCCCTCTCTAAGAGCGAGAGGGGAGGGGAGTCCGTGGAAGACCGCGAAACCAATGCCACCAGGCCGTCCCGGTCACCCAGCCAACGGCCAGGCACCGAGTAAGGCTCGGCGATCACCGCCAAGTCCACCAACCACTCAGCCATGGTCTGCATCAGCAGATCCTGGGCTGCCCTGCAGTGGTTGGTGTTCGCCTGAAGGATGCGATGTTGGACCGAATCCATCAGTCGGACATCGCATCTCCCTCCCCAGCCGCCGCAGGAACGACGGCGCTAGCGGCAGCAGCAGGCCCGGTCGGTGCCCGGGCTTTGCCCCGCTTAGGGGGAGGATTGCAGTTCCTCCCCTTCATAGCGTGATCTGCCGGGCAGCCACTGGCGGCACACACCGCGCAGTGCGGCGTGGCGGCCCCGCAGGAGGCGGCTTTGTGACCCTCCTTGCCGCAACGGAAGCACATGTCCGTCCTGTCTACTGTGGACGGACACAGGGGCCGGGTGTGTCCGATGCCGAAGCACCGGAAACACCGCAGAGGCTGTTCCTCGAGTGCCCGGACTGCACCCGAGCTGAACCCGACTGTAAGCCGTCCCTTGGCAAGGACGGCTTTGGCAGCGGCGATTGGGCACTCGAGGCGAACGGTGCCCATGCCGCCGCGCCCGGGCCTTATGTCCCGGCATTGGACCGCCGCGACGCCACAGTCCCCTATCGCTGCGACCGCCGCCACCACCTCCTCCTTGGTGACGGAGTCATCAAGGTCCGTCACCTCTATGGCCGCCGACTTTACCGGTCGGGCCACCTTGGCCGAGTCCGCGATGACCTCCTGCAGCTTGGCTGCAAAGAGGTCCGCATGGGCACTCCCCTCTGCCCCCGGGAACTCAAATATTCGAGCCCCGGCTTGGGTTCGGCGGCAAGAGACCTTGCTGATCCCCAGTTGGGTGGGATCGGCATTCGCACGCGCCCGCACCAAAATAGACGCGTACGTCTCTCCTCGTTCCGCAGCCTCCGCGGTGAGCGTCACAACGACGGCCGCGGTTTTGGGGGGGACTAGCTGCTTCTTTCCCCCCCCTTTCCCTTTCCCCTTTCCCTTACCGGTCGTCTGCGACTGGCTGGGAGAGGCGGTGGCGGGGACGGCAGGGACGGCCGTCGCCGACTTTTTCCCTTTGCCCTTCCCCTTACGGCCCGCCACCTTCCACTCGTTGGACGGGGTGGTCGAGGGGAGAAGGGCGTCCTCCGCCTGGGAGGAGGACGGCCCCGGGTCGCACTGCCCCTTATCCGCCGCAAGCGGCGGTCGGAGGCGTTTCTCCGGCAAGAGCCGGTCCTCGATGCCTGCTAAGCAGGCTCTTGTGAAGGCCCTCTCCTCCATTACAACCTTGCGGATGATATCCTCGAGGTTGGAGGCGGGGCCCTCTGCCACAGGGCTCGGCTCGGCTTGTTGTGGCCGGGCCGTGGCTTTAGCCAGCTTCTGATGGAGCTGGCTGACCTCCGACTGCAGGCGGTCGATTTTTGCCTGCAGTTGCCGTGTCTCGTCGGTGGCCGTTCGCTGGACCAGCTCCGCGACGACACCGCGCATGCTCGCGGCCCTGCATTTGAGGGCCTTCTGGAAGGTCCCCTTCAGGTTGGAGGACTTAGAGGCGACCTCGACTATCTCCTTTTCGTCCTCCTCCGCCATTTTTTCCAGCTCCGCCAGAGAATGGTCCGCGTATACAACGCGGGACGCACCGTACCCGGACTTGGCCCGGGCGACGAGCGCCCGTTGCTCCTTGGCAGCCACCCGCTCCTCCAGCTCTTGTTGGAGCTGCGCCCGCCGAGCCAGTTCCAACCGGCGTTCGGCGTTCTCAAGCCCAAAGACATGGGCATCCGCGGCCGCCGTCGGCTTTTTGGCCTTCGACAGCCCCGTCGACCCCGAAGCCGAGGAGCCCTCGGACCCACCTCGGACCTTTTTTCGCTTCCGCGACCGAGAGCCATCCGACACACTAATCAGTGAGTCGTTGTCGGACGACTCATCCGCGAACGTAGAGAAGTAACTAGCCGCAGACGGCGCGCGGCTAGTCTCTGACGCCGTAGCGTCGAAGTGGCCCTGAGAAGGGCCTTTGGGTTGGCCCTGAGAAGGGCCTTCGGGTTGGCCCTGAGAAGGGCCTTCGGGTTGGCCCTGAAAAGGGCCTTTGGGTTGGCCCTGAGAAGGGCCTTTGGGTTGGCCCTGAGAAGGGCCTTTGGGTTGGCCCTGAGAAGGGCCTTTTGGTCTCGAAAAACGCCCGCAGGCGTCCCGCGCAGGTTTAGGCATAGCCTCCGCAGGTTCGCAGCCTCAAAACAATCAATAAATTCGCTACGATGCACAGTGCACTTTGGCCAACCCAGTCTGCCACTCCGTTACGGTGGTCAGAACTGGGTCGTTTCCAGGGGACGCGACGTGGACGCAAGCACTGTGGGGGGTCCCCCAACCTAACCTAACCTAACCTAACCTAACCTAACCTAACCTAACCAAGTCTGAGTGACCCCCGTCGCGATCGGATCATTTTTACCGAGCTCCGCGCACTTAAATTCGTACGACAGATATTTTTCGCGCGTACACCCACGAGTTACATACCAAAAGTTGCGCATCAGTGAAAGCAATCCCACAGTGAAGTTAGTTTTTCGATTAGTCGAAAACTCAGTGAACAGTGACTAAAAAACTGGATTTCACAAACAACAAAAACACAAAAGTGAGTACAGTTCAAAAACTAAAGTGACGACCCCAAAATATTAAAGTGCTCAAACGTGCGCGAGGTGCCCATACACAGTTGACCAAAGTTCTGGATTTTTCCGATCAACGGGAAGTCCAGAACTAAAGAAATCAGAAAACGACGCTTCGCCGAAAACGGCCAAGGTCGACCGGCGCTCTCAACAAAATAGTGCCAAAGCACCGCCAGACGACCTTCGACCCTCAGGTGAAGTCAGAATTAAATTATTATAACAGTTGGGGAAGATACAGCCCACCAAGTGTCAGCGAAAAATTGGACTAATTCCCATCGATATAACTCCCGATCGATATCGACAACCCCAACTTTTTCTGATCCTCAAAGACGCGGCACCTCAAGAACCATACGTGTACGAAAACTCAGATTTTTCTGCACGGCCGTCTGAGAGATATCAGAGCCGATAGCAAGCAGGGGAACAACAGTATTTGGATAATTTTAAGTTAGGTTAAGTTTGTATTGTTTACAATATTTAGGTTCTATTTCCACCGAACCCCCAACTCGCACAGGGTGGGGCAGTATAACAAACGAACCGTGAATTTGCCCGGCAACCGTGAACACAAATAAAAAACCGTTACTCCACTCCACACACCCCCCCAGCTAAATCTTTCCGAAGGAACAAAATTTTCACATAAAATTAAATAATTCATCCTTTCGACCCCTACAGCCTTCTCCTTATCCGAGGTTTGCAAAAGTCCTGGACGCCACCCTGAGCGGAGACTCGTCCACTTCCTATATCTGCAAACCCCATCTCCCTGCTGTCCCAGTCCCCAAATCTATGACAGCTTTCGCAAACTGAGACACAATTCCCGGCCCGTCCGGTTCTCATCCGGTTTCTAAAAATTGCCACTGGCGCCCCCTGTCGCAACATAGCGACATTAGGCAAACAGTGGTCTAGAAGGTTCCGGCCGAAAGTTTCCGTTTCCGTTCTACAGTGGCGCGTCTTCGCGTCAAGTAGACGGAACTTTTTGGAACTCAAGTGTCATAATATTGTAACCTGGCGGAAAATTAAATCTGACAGCAGCGCCCCTACCGGGAAAAATAAAAAATTTCTTTGCAAATTGTTGCCGGCGACGCCATCTACCGTAAACAGTGTATACCTTGTGACAGTGACAGTGACACAGCCGGGTGACACTGACACAAGACGTCACAAGGGTTACCCCACCTCCTGACCCCATAACACCCCCTCACCCCATACCCCCTGCCTCTTCTTCCCTCTTCCTACCCTTCTCACCCCCTCCCTACCTTTCTCACCCCCTCCCCCAAAACGTCCCTAACCCTCAACCTCCCCTCCCCACCACCGCGCCTTTACATCCTTCCACCCATCTCCCCCCCTTTTTTCACCCCCCCCCCCCCCCCCCCCTTTCCCCCCCCCCCCCCCCTCCCCCCGCCTTCACCCCCTCTCAAACATCTCCCAACCCCCCCCCCCCTTCCTTCCCTCACCCCCTCTCAATTTCCCCCCCGCTTTTGCGACTGGTAACGATTGTAACCAGCCTGCAACTTGCGTTGTCGCGTATGGTCCCAGGAGTGCCCGCGACGTAGCGCAGTCGACTGGGAACAGTTGTTACCAGACCGCACTCTGCGTTGTCGCAAATTGTCACCTCCGTGCCCGCGACATAGTACAGCGGTTCTTTACAAATTCGTTTCCCCACAAACTCCTTGGAGTGGAAGTGCCGTGTTTGGGCTCTTTTAAAACACCTGAAAAGACCCACCAAACGGGGGCATTAGATAATAAGACCAGGGTATTATACCCCACAAAACCGAGCTTTGTGCACCGTGTTTTTTGACCGGTACACGTAGAAATAAATTGATACTGTAAGCTTTATTGAGCTTACATAGAAATACTCTATATCGTGAGTAACTGACTGGACCACACCTACCCCGAAATGGCCGCTACAATTAGAACACCCGCAAAAAAGACAGTCGTTATAGACAACTCCCAGACCTCCAAAATGGACACAGAGAAGGCTGGACCTTCCACACAAGAAACGACGCACGCCTCCAACGTAAGGCGTAGCATTGGAGAATGGGAAGCGGGGATAGCGGATACAAGGCCAAAAACCCCAGAGACACACCCACACTCACCGAAAAGAACGGCCTATCTGTTGGCACCGGTGACGCCCCGGAAGACAAAGCAGAAACCTATGCCCCCTCTGGAAACAAAGGGAGCGGCGCGAAGAGCATCTGTGGAATCTCCCGGGGCGCCGCCGGGGCAAAAACAGGAGCCCGCAAACTCTACAAACCGCGTATCTCAGGCTCGGACCTGGCTTCAGAGGGTGAAACATTGCGTGAGCGAGTCTCGCAACCTGAGGACGGATCTGAAGGCTGGGATCATTGCGGGGGTGGAGAATCTCTACCAGCTGGTGAAGGACGCCACGGCAGAAGCAGCAGCAGCAAAGATAGGGACAGCAGCAGCAACAGCCAAACCAAAGGCACCGGAAACTAAAGAAGCGGGTGTAAACACGACAGAAGTAACAGGGGAAATAGGAAAAGAGAGGGTAATACAGGAAAAGAAGGAAGATAACCTTAAGGAAGCGGAAGGAAAGGAACTGATAAAACTCCTGAAGCAACAAGGGGAAAAAATAGACACTACATTTAGGGAAATGGAAAAGATAAAAGAGCAACTCGCAGATATCCCTAAGGCCCTACCCAGGAACACGGCTCAGAACGAGAAGTCACTGCACACGCGAAGTGCACTGCACTCAATTGTAGTGACTTCAAAAGACGAGACCGAAACCGGCGAAGAAGTTCTGGACCGGGTTAGAAAAGCCGTCGATGCAACAGAGGGATGGGTCAAGGTGGAGAGGGTAAGGAAAGCAAAAGATAGGAAGGTTATAATGGGATTTGAAACAAGAGAGGAGAGAAGCAAAATTAAGGAAAGGCTGGAAAAACAAGGAGCCAACCTCGCTGTCGAGGAAGTGAAAAATAGAGACCCATTACTGATTCTGAGGGATGTACTGCTGATACACAGCGATGAGGACATCCTCAGAGCACTCAAAAATCAGAATCGGGAGATTTTCCACGACCTCGAAGGCGAGGATCACAGAATGCATGTAAGGTACAGGAGGAAAACGCGGAACCCACACACGAACCACATCGTGCTCAGCGTGTCCCCCACGATCTGGAAGAGGGCTATAGAGGAGGAGAAGCTCCGGATAGACCTCCAGAGGGTACACGTTGAGGATCAGACGCCGTTGGTGCAGTGCACCCGCTGTCTGGGGTACGGCCACGGCAAACGTCTGTGTAAAGAACCAGCCGACCTATGCAGTCACTGTGGCGGCCCCCACCTGAAGCTGCAATGCACCGAGTGGCTCGCAAGCGGTGTGCCCACCTGCCGGAATTGCACTAAAGCAAAACTTGAACGTGCGGATCATAATGCTTTCAGTAGTGATTGCCCAATACGCAGGAAGTGGGACACGCTTGCCAGATCGACAGTAGCGTACTGCTAAAGGCGTCCAAATCAAACAGATTCAAATAAAAAGGACCACAGGAAAAAATAACGCAAGGAAAGACAATTGTGCCTCATTTCATGAGAAATCAGGACAATTAACGCATAAAAATAAAGCAAATAAAACTAGAAATAACGGTATAATAGATCAACTAAAAGTAAGAAAATTATGATGAAATAATATTTTGAAAATATTAAATGGCATCATAAAAACAAAAGCTGTAATAAATATAAGAAACTAGTTAATATACGTAAGACAATACTAAAGAAAACATTGTTAGTAAGGTGGAAATAGAGGTAAGATATATGCATAAGTAAAAATAAGAATAATTATAAGATATGTAAAATAGCTTAAGACTCCTTTAGTAAAGAAACTATAAATAAATATAACCCATAACTCCCAGAAACAACAAAAGGAATCCCACTAAGGAATAAACAAAAGTATATAGATAGTAAAGAATAGTGCAGCATTGGAAACCCCCCAATGACAAGAAAGTAAGAGAAGATGAATGAAAGAAAGAACCTGTATGAAGAATAAAAGTGCGAGAAGAATAAAAGCGAGAACTAGTATGCAAGAGTAAACGATATAGAAAGGCTCCAATCATGTTGGAGGTAGCTAGTAACAAAAAAAAAAAAAAAAAAAAAAAAAAAAAAAAAAAAAAAAAAAAAAAAAAAAAAAAAAACCTAACCTAACCCATCATATTTTTGGTTCTAGATATAGTATTTTGATGCGGTTTTCGGCTGGAATAATCTAGATTAACACACCACGATCACCTGGCGTGGTCAGAAATTGAAATTTTCAAAAATTTCATCCCTTATATTTTTAAAACGCGCATTTTTACTTTGAAAATATATATTTGACTTTTACAATACCTTATTGGGTACTTTTTTGATTTTAAGGGCTTCATAGCTGCCCTGCTGACCCCCTGCACGCACTTCAGCGACCGCATTGTAGTTAAATTCAGTAGTATAGTGACTTTTTCACTCAAAATTTAAACAAAATATACGTTTTTCGGCGATTTTTCAAAAATTTTGTTCCTAACCACCCCTATTGGATTACACCCTTCGCTAGCTCTCGTCAAGACCTATCGTTTGACACCCCACACGTTAGGATCGCGAGCGGCGAAAGTCAAAAATTTTGCAAAAATTTTTCATATTTCAAAATCTTAACTTCTGTTTGTGTTTTTTCTATACGTACCGAGGTTACCTAACCGGCGACGTATTTAACACAAACTATCATATTTTTGGTTCTAGATATAGTATTTTGATGCGGTTTTCGGCTGGAATAATCTAGATTAACACACCACGATCACCTGGCGTGGTCAGAAATTGAAATTTTCAAAAATTTCATCCCTTATATTTTTAAAACGCGCATTTTTACTTTGAAAATATATATTTGACTTTTACAATACCTTATTGGGTACTTTTTTGATTTTAAGGGCTTCATAGCTGCCCTGCTGACCCCCTGCACGCACTTCAGCGACCGCATTGTAGTTAAATTCAGTAGTATAGTGACTTTTTCACTCAAAATTTAAACAAAATATACGTTTTTCGGCGATTTTTCAAAAATTTTGTTCCTAACCACCCCTATTGGATTACACCCTTCGCTAGCTCTCGTCAAGACCTATCGTTTGACACCCCACACGTTAGGATCGCGAGCGGCGAAAGTCAAAATTTTGCCCGCCCACCCACCCGGTCTCTCCTAGGCACATCATATTTAGGCTGACCTTGAAAACCGTTTTTGGTTTATCTTAACACCTGACGCGGGATTCTTGACCGGTACGTGGGTTCCGTTTAATTTGTAAAATTGTGTGAGCCAAAACGCTTATATCAAATAACTGTTGCTATATTTACCAAATTTATGATACCTATATTTCAAAGTTACTACAAAGCTTCGTTGTTTATAAACCGTAGTCGTAATTACTAACATAAACTTACCTGCTCTACTTACCCTAGTTGCGCGGGGAGTTTGAAGCTGCACTGACGAAATCTGTAAAGGAAAAGACAGTATTAAAATAGTTGAACATATTATATTTTTAAATTATTCAATTTTATTCAAGTTTATAACTTTTACAAACCTTTTTATCTCTTTATTTTAAAACTTTTACAAACCTTTCATTTCACGTGCCGTCTATTTATATACATTTTACCATTTTAATTAATTTATTTTAGTGATTTATTGTCACGTTCCCCTGTAAGAACATGTTTGGTCACCGCACTCCGATCAAAAAGACGTCGACCTCCCGAGAAGGTAACCCGCCTAAATCGCCGACCATGCCTGAGAAACTACAACCAACTCAAACCTCAAACGTGAGGCGCAGCATTGGTGAATGGGAAACCGCTAAGACAGGCTTAAAGCCGAAATCCCCTACCATCCCACAACTCACTGCTTCGGTGGCGCCCGCCAGAGTTGCTAAAAAGCCTACGTCTCCGCAAGTTAAAAACCTTGCGGTTGCGGGCACATCAGCACCGGCCAACCTGAGCCCACCGAAGCAAAGTTACCTCAGTCGGACCACGGAGGCTAAGGCCTGTCTCACCAAGGCCAAGCTGCACCTCGGAAACTCAAGAAACCTCAAAACTGAGATTAAAAATGAGGTCATGGCGGCGATAACTCGTCTCTACGAGTTGGTCAAAGAGGCGGAGAAAGGAAAAGTGTCGGAGGCGGTATCATCACAAGGACAAGATGAAGAAAAAAGACCGGAAAAGACCAAGGAGGAAGGGACCGAAGGGATACAGATTAGGAAGGCTCTGGAAGAAAATAGCAAGCTACTGAAGGAGAACATGCAGAAGATGGTATCCATGAAAGAGACACTGGATAAATACCAAGAAAACTGGGGAAAGGCCACCTTTGCGTCCGCAACAGCAAGTATTCCTCAGAGGCAGCCCCCTGAGCAGTCCACACTACACTCAGTGGTAGTAACGTCGAAAGACGAGATGGACACAGGGGAGCAGGTCCTTGAAAAGATTCGGGAAGCAATGGACGCAAAGGAAGGCTGGATTAAGATCGAGAAACTGAGGAAGGCAAAGGACAGAAAGATCATAGTCGGCTGTAAAACTGTAGAAGACAGAGAAAAGGTCAAGAACAAATTAAAAAAGGCCGGAAAAGAGCTTTTTGTCGAGGAAGTTCAAAACAGGGACCCTCTTTTGATCCTCAGGGACGTCTTGTCCTACAATACGGATGACGACGTGCTCACGGCCCTGAGGAATCAAAACGGAAGTATATTTAAGGACCTCGACAAAAAGGAAGACCGCGTTGTAACGGGATACAGGACGAAGACTAGGAACCCGCACGCCTGTCATGTTGTCCTCAGAGTGTCCCCAATAATATGGAAACGAGCTCTCGAGGCAGAAACTCTCTACATTGACCTTCAGAGAGTAAAAGTAGCCGACCAATCGCCACTTGTCCAGTGCTCTCTCTGCCTGGGATACGGACACAGTAGGCGCTACTGCTCTGAAGGTCAGGAGAAATGTAGCCATTGCGGGGGCCCTCATACGAGGACAAAATGCGAGCTTTGGCGTGACGGAGCGAGTCCATCCTGTTGCAACTGCGTGAAAGCGAAGCTCGACCAGACTGACCACAGTGCGTTCAGCCGGGACTGTGCAGTTCGGAGGAGGTGGGACGCACTGGCCCGAGCTACTACAGCTTATGGCTGCTGAGGATGACGCTGGCGATCGGAGGATAAACGGTGAGGTGACGGGATCGAACGTAAATGCCAACATAATTAAACCCATATTAGAACAACAAAACAAAACTATTAGGTCCTTCAAACTAAAAGTATTAAATTGTAAACACTTTCGTGAAGAAAATGAGCAATTTAAAATAAAAATTAAAAACGAAAATAGATACAAAAAATTCAAAAATACTAGTCAAAATTTCACAAAAACAAATAAAAATAAACTTACTAGAAAATTAGCAAATGTTTTGTTAAAAACGTGCGTTAATTATAAAAAATAGAAATCTAATTTACAACAAATAAAACACTTTTCAATTCTTCTTTCTTTAAAATAAAAATAAAAATAAGCAAGGCACTCCGAGCCCGTCACCATCACCCAACCCTCACAATGTACTGGCATATGTGTAATTGTACACCCATGACCAGTGTATTCGGTCGAAGCGTACCATCAAAGCGGCAGTGGATGTAGTGTCCGGACAAGTCAGTCGGGTCGAGAAAAGTCGTAAAAACAACAGCCAACTTCCTGAACGGATCGCAAGAAACAGTAGCACAGCACGACAAAGATACAGCCGAAACAGTCCCTGATCCCCTTGTCAGGGGAACTGTGAAATGCAGGAGTTAGGGTTTAGCCGGTAAGAGTCCGGCACTACCCAGACTGTCTCACTTGTGGGATGGTCTGGGTGTCCATGAGGATTCCCCCTCCTGCAAAACAAAAAAAAAAAAAAAAAAAAAAAAAAAAAAAAAAAAAAAAAACCTAACCTAACCATCCATCCATCCATCCATCCATCCATCCATCCATCCATCCATCCATCCATCCATCCATCCATCCATCCATCCATCCATCCATCCATCCATCCATCCATCCATCCATCCATCCATCCATCCATCCATCCATCCATCCATCCATCCATCCATCCATCCATCCATCCATCCATCCATCCATCCATCCATCCATCCATCCATCCATCCATCCATCCATCCATCCATCCATCCATCCATCCATCCATCCATCCATCCATCCATCCATCCATCCATCCATCCATCCATCCATCCATCCATCCATCCATCCATCCATCCATCCATCCATCCATCCATCCATCCATCCATCCATCCATCCATCCATCCATCCATCCATCCATCCATCCATCCATCCATCCATCCATCCATCCATCCATCCATCCATCCATCCATCCATCCATCCATCCATCCATCCATCCATCCATCCATCCATCCATCCATCCATCCATCCATCCATCCATCCATCCATCCATCCATCCATCCATCCATCCATCCATCCATCCATCCATCCATCCATCCATCCATCCATCCATCCATCCATCCATCCATCCATCCATCCATCCATCCATCCATCCATCCATCCATCCATCCATCCATCCATCCATCCATCCATCCATCCATCCATCCATCCATCCATCCATCCATCCATCCATCCATCCATCCATCCATCCATCCATCCATCCATCCATCCATCCATCCATCCATCCATCCATCCATCCATCCATCCATCCATCCATCCATCCATCCATCCATCCATCCATCCATCCATCCATCCATCCATCCATCCATCCATCCATCCATCCATCCATCCATCCATCCATCCATCCATCCATCCATCCATCCATCCATCCATCCATCCATCCATCCATCCATCCATCCATCCATCCATCCATCCATCCATCCATCCATCCATCCATCCATCCATCCATCCATCCATCCATCCATCCATCCATCCATCCATCCATCCATCCATCCATCCATCCATCCATCCATCCATCCATCCATCCATCCATCCATCCATCCATCCATCCATCCATCCATCCATCCATCCATCCATCCATCCATCCATCCATCCATCCATCCATCCATCCATCCATCCATCCATCCATCCATCCATCCATCCATCCATCCATCCATCCATCCATCCATCCATCCATCCATCCATCCATCCATCCATCCATCCATCCATCCATCCATCCATCCATCCATCCATCCATCCATCCATCCATCCATCCATCCATCCATCCATCCATCCATCCATCCATCCATCCATCCATCCATCCATCCATCCATCCATCCATCCATCCATCCATCCATCCATCCATCCATCCATCCATCCATCCATCCATCCATCCATCCATCCATCCATCCATCCATCCATCCATCCATCCATCCATCCATCCATCCATCCATCCATCCATCCATCCATCCATCCATCCATCCATCCATCCATCCATCCATCCATCCATCCATCCATCCATCCATCCATCCATCCATCCATCCATCCATCCATCCATCCATCCATCCATCCATCCATCCATCCATCCATCCATCCATCCATCCATCCATCCATCCATCCATCCATCCATCCATCCATCCATCCATCCATCCATCCATCCATCCATCCATCCATCCATCCATCCATCCATCCATCCATCCATCCATCCATCCATCCATCCATCCATCCATCCATCCATCCATCCATCCATCCATCCATCCATCCATCCATCCATCCATCCATCCATCCATCCATCCATCCATCCATCCATCCATCCATCCATCCATCCATCCATCCATCCATCCATCCATCCATCCATCCATCCATCCATCCATCCATCCATCCATCCATCCATCCATCCATCCATCCATCCATCCATCCATCCATCCATCCATCCATCCATCCATCCATCCATCCATCCATCCATCCATCCATCCATCCATCCATCCATCCATCCATCCATCCATCCATCCATCCATCCATCCATCCATCCATCCATCCATCCATCCATCCATCCATCCATCCATCCATCCATCCATCCATCCATCCATCCATCCATCCATCCATCCATCCATCCATCCATCCATCCATCCATCCATCCATCCATCCATCCATCCATCCATCCATCCATCCATCCATCCATCCATCCATCCATCCATCCATCCATCCATCCATCCATCCATCCATCCATCCATCCATCCATCCATCCATCCATCCATCCATCCATCCATCCATCCATCCATCCATCCATCCATCCATCCATCCATCCATCCATCCATCCATCCATCCATCCATCCATCCATCCATCCATCCATCCATCCATCCATCCATCCATCCATCCATCCATCCATCCATCCATCCATCCATCCATCCATCCATCCATCCATCCATCCATCCATCCATCCATCCATCCATCCATCCATCCATCCATCCATCCATCCATCCATCCATCCATCCATCCATCCATCCATCCATCCATCCATCCATCCATCCATCCATCCATCCATCCATCCATCCATCCATCCATCCATCCATCCATCCATCCATCCATCCATCCATCCATCCATCCATCCATCCATCCATCCATCCATCCATCCATCCATCCATCCATCCATCCATCCATCCATCCATCCATCCATCCATCCATCCATCCATCCATCCATCCATCCATCCATCCATCCATCCATCCATCCATCCATCCATCCATCCATCCATCCATCCATCCATCCATCCATCCATCCATCCATCCATCCATCCATCCATCCATCCATCCATCCATCCATCCATCCATCCATCCATCCATCCATCCATCCATCCATCCATCCATCCATCCATCCATCCATCCATCCATCCATCCATCCATCCATCCATCCATCCATCCATCCATCCATCCATCCATCCATCCATCCATCCATCCATCCATCCATCCATCCATCCATCCATCCATCCATCCATCCATCCATCCATCCATCCATCCATCCATCCATCCATCCATCCATCCATCCATCCATCCATCCATCCATCCATCCATCCATCCATCCATCCATCCATCCATCCATCCATCCATCCATCCATCCATCCATCCATCCATCCATCCATCCATCCATCCATCCATCCATCCATCCATCCATCCATCCATCCATCCATCCATCCATCCATCCATCCATCCATCCATCCATCCATCCATCCATCCATCCATCCATCCATCCATCCATCCATCCATCCATCCATCCATCCATCCATCCATCCATCCATCCATCCATCCATCCATCCATCCATCCATCCATCCATCCATCCATCCATCCATCCATCCATCCATCCATCCATCCATCCATCCATCCATCCATCCATCCATCCATCCATCCATCCATCCATCCATCCATCCATCCATCCATCCATCCATCCATCCATCCATCCATCCATCCATCCATCCATCCATCCATCCATCCATCCATCCATCCATCCATCCATCCATCCATCCATCCATCCATCCATCCATCCATCCATCCATCCATCCATCCATCCATCCATCCATCCATCCATCCATCCATCCATCCATCCATCCATCCATCCATCCATCCATCCATCCATCCATCCATCCATCCATCCATCCATCCATCCATCCATCCATCCATCCATCCATCCATCCATCCATCCATCCATCCATCCATCCATCCATCCATCCATCCATCCATCCATCCATCCATCCATCCATCCATCCATCCATCCATCCATCCATCCATCCATCCATCCATCCATCCATCCATCCATCCATCCATCCATCCATCCATCCATCCATCCATCCATCCATCCATCCATCCATCCATCCATCCATCCATCCATCCATCCATCCATCCATCCATCCATCCATCCATCCATCCATCCATCCATCCATCCATCCATCCATCCATCCATCCATCCATCCATCCATCCATCCATCCATCCATCCATCCATCCATCCATCCATCCATCCATCCATCCATCCATCCATCCATCCATCCATCCATCCATCCATCCATCCATCCATCCATCCATCCATCCATCCATCCATCCATCCATCCATCCATCCATCCATCCATCCATCCATCCATCCATCCATCCATCCATCCATCCATCCATCCATCCATCCATCCATCCATCCATCCATCCATCCATCCATCCATCCATCCATCCATCCATCCATCCATCCATCCATCCATCCATCCATCCATCCATCCATCCATCCATCCATCCATCCATCCATCCATCCATCCATCCATCCATCCATCCATCCATCCATCCATCCATCCATCCATCCATCCATCCATCCATCCATCCATCCATCCATCCATCCATCCATCCATCCATCCATCCATCCATCCATCCATCCATCCATCCATCCATCCATCCATCCATCCATCCATCCATCCATCCATCCATCCATCCATCCATCCATCCATCCATCCATCCATCCATCCATCCATCCATCCATCCATCCATCCATCCATCCATCCATCCATCCATCCATCCATCCATCCATCCATCCATCCATCCATCCATCCATCCATCCATCCATCCATCCATCCATCCATCCATCCATCCATCCATCCATCCATCCATCCATCCATCCATCCATCCATCCATCCATCCATCCATCCATCCATCCATCCATCCATCCATCCATCCATCCATCCATCCATCCATCCATCCATCCATCCATCCATCCATCCATCCATCCATCCATCCATCCATCCATCCATCCATCCATCCATCCATCCATCCATCCATCCATCCATCCATCCATCCATCCATCCATCCATCCATCCATCCATCCATCCATCCATCCATCCATCCATCCATCCATCCATCCATCCATCCATCCATCCATCCATCCATCCATCCATCCATCCATCCATCCATCCATCCATCCATCCATCCATCCATCCATCCATCCATCCATCCATCCATCCATCCATCCATCCATCCATCCATCCATCCATCCATCCATCCATCCATCCATCCATCCATCCATCCATCCATCCATCCATCCATCCATCCATCCATCCATCCATCCATCCATCCATCCATCCATCCATCCATCCATCCATCCATCCATCCATCCATCCATCCATCCATCCATCCATCCATCCATCCATCCATCCATCCATCCATCCATCCATCCATCCATCCATCCATCCATCCATCCATCCATCCATCCATCCATCCATCCATCCATCCATCCATCCATCCATCCATCCATCCATCCATCCATCCATCCATCCATCCATCCATCCATCCATCCATCCATCCATCCATCCATCCATCCATCCATCCATCCATCCATCCATCCATCCATCCATCCATCCATCCATCCATCCATCCATCCATCCATCCATCCATCCATCCATCCATCCATCCATCCATCCATCCATCCATCCATCCATCCATCCATCCATCCATCCATCCATCCATCCATCCATCCATCCATCCATCCATCCATCCATCCATCCATCCATCCATCCATCCAT
Organism: Shargacucullia verbasci; assembly: GCA_947562105.1. Lineage (NCBI taxonomy): Eukaryota > Metazoa > Arthropoda > Insecta > Lepidoptera > Noctuidae > Shargacucullia > Shargacucullia verbasci. The sequence goes on along the minus strand of OX387284.1, from coordinate 15,752,750 downwards.
CCATCCATCCATCCATCCATCCATCCATCCATCCATCCATCCATCCATCCATCCATCCATCCATCCATCCATCCATCCATCCATCCATCCATCCATCCATCCATCCATCCATCCATCCATCCATCCATCCATCCATCCATCCATCCATCCATCCATCCATCCATCCATCCATCCATCCATCCATCCATCCATCCATCCATCCATCCATCCATCCATCCATCCATCCATCCATCCATCCATCCATCCATCCATCCATCCATCCATCCATCCATCCATCCATCCATCCATCCATCCATCCATCCATCCATCCATCCATCCATCCATCCATCCATCCATCCATCCATCCATCCATCCATCCATCCATCCATCCATCCATCCATCCATCCATCCATCCATCCATCCATCCATCCATCCATCCATCCATCCATCCATCCATCCATCCATCCATCCATCCATCCATCCATCCATCCATCCATCCATCCATCCATCCATCCATCCATCCATCCATCCATCCATCCATCCATCCATCCATCCATCCATCCATCCATCCATCCATCCATCCATCCATCCATCCATCCATCCATCCATCCATCCATCCATCCATCCATCCATCCATCCATCCATCCATCCATCCATCCATCCATCCATCCATCCATCCATCCATCCATCCATCCATCCATCCATCCATCCATCCATCCATCCATCCATCCATCCATCCATCCATCCATCCATCCATCCATCCATCCATCCATCCATCCATCCATCCATCCATCCATCCATCCATCCATCCATCCATCCATCCATCCATCCATCCATCCATCCATCCATCCATCCATCCATCCATCCATCCATCCATCCATCCATCCATCCATCCATCCATCCATCCATCCATCCATCCATCCATCCATCCATCCATCCATCCATCCATCCATCCATCCATCCATCCATCCATCCATCCATCCATCCATCCATCCATCCATCCATCCATCCATCCATCCATCCATCCATCCATCCATCCATCCATCCATCCATCCATCCATCCATCCATCCATCCATCCATCCATCCATCCATCCATCCATCCATCCATCCATCCATCCATCCATCCATCCATCCATCCATCCATCCATCCATCCATCCATCCATCCATCCATCCATCCATCCATCCATCCATCCATCCATCCATCCATCCATCCATCCATCCATCCATCCATCCATCCATCCATCCATCCATCCATCCATCCATCCATCCATCCATCCATCCATCCATCCATCCATCCATCCATCCATCCATCCATCCATCCATCCATCCATCCATCCATCCATCCATCCATCCATCCATCCATCCATCCATCCATCCATCCATCCATCCATCCATCCATCCATCCATCCATCCATCCATGTTTTGATTGTTTGTATCCTGGTGCTGTACAAATAAATATTGCATTTGATGCAATATGCTGTTGTGGTCATTGTGCGGAATCTTTCAGCAGGCACGGGCTTTTTATTAGTCTTCCTATTGAGCTACTTCAGTGAGATCTTCAAAGTCACTGCAAGATTCAGAATCTGACGGTAGCTGAGAAATTCTGTTTGCAGGTATTTCGACATTATTTCTGGTGATCTTTGAATTGAAACGAAGCATTACAAACCGCTAAATCCAATATGTCTGATATGAAACAAACCGTCCATTTTCTGGTACGAATAAAAACACCATGAGATATAATCAGCTACTATGAGGATATTCAGCTTTATTAGGAAAAACATCAAATATCAACAGGTATTACGTTAGGCTCCTTTGATTTACGCTAGTCATTGGGACCTTGTGTAATACCTGTTTGACATTCAGGTTTAACCACTTATTTCATAATATTCTAGCAAAAGACTACACTTTTGGGTACATTTCAATGAAAAAGCACTAAAACCAAAAAGAAAAAGAAAAGCGTTAACGAAATTGTCAATATTTTACGAGGAAATACAAAAATCCTTACCATGTGCTTCTGGCCGAGACGCCATTGTTCACTCTAACCAAGAAACTAAAGTTATATTTGTCATTTCGTCAGCCAACCACAGCCTAAAACGGTGGGTAGATACCTTATCTATTGAATTAAATTAAAAATTACAACAAATCTTAAAAGTTGTTGGTGATATGTTTTTTCCGTTCTATGTAGTATGGACACAGTCTATGGATATGACGCCACCCCACAGGAGGTTAAGGTTATACAATATTATGCAAAACAAAAGTATAATAAGTACGAGATTCTCAAAATTATTTCAGGTTGTGGTACGAAGAATAGGTACGTTATAGTACATAATATTTAAAAAAAAAAGGATTTGTCTATACATCTATACATATAAATAAAATTGGAGTGTCTGTTTGTAATATTGAAATAACCGTTTTTTACTACATGCATATGAATATATATACGGTACATACACCAAAATAACATTTTTTACAATTTTTGTCTGTCTGTCTGTCTGTTTGTATAGGCTAATCTCTGAAATGTCTGGACCGATTTTGACGGGACTTTTATTGGCAGGTAGCTGATGTAATAAGGAATAACTTCGGCTACTTTTATTTTAGAAAAAATCTTTTATTTTAGAAAAAAATAGGGTTAAGTGCATTTGGTCTCACAAAAAAAAAACATTGTTAAGTTCCGACATCCACGCGAACGAAGTCGCGGGTACAGCTAGTATTATAATAAAGATTCATCATTTTATGGTGGATTGAAAGTCCCAACAAAGACTTTTAACAATTTTATATTTCTCTCTCTCTCTTTCTAATTAGAAAAAGCATTCTTATATAATTTTGATAATGTTTTGATGAATCGGCCAGGAAGTACCTACAATTAGCGAGATGTTGAAATTCATTGATTTTCTTTACTTCGTTCGTGTTTTCCATATGAATATTAATTATTTATTTTAATTATTAAAATTATTTACCAGATTCAGAATATTTTCAACTAATAAGTTTAAAAACAGAGGAGGAAATAAAGCTATTTATCGTTTTATAAAACTCAAACATATTTGATTATCAAACAAGTAATTATTTCTAAACAACCCTAGTGCGTTCGCCCGATGACGCAACTACGGTCTATTAACCCTTCAGTTAGTCGACGGAGATGTCTAGACAGGGCAATGGTGTAGGGCGTGAGGGGTGAGATGTGGGTAAGGCGAGCCCCAGCTGCAAACTTCACTGCACTTAGTAGCTTGGGACACGATTTTGAGGGCTATCGAGTATCTGTTATTTTATTTCAATTTATTACTAATATGGCGCTGTCACTGGACTGGGGTGGGGGGGTTGATGACGTATGAATTTAAAAAAATAATTATAATTAATTAATTGTTTAGACTTTATAGGCAGGATTTAACGATTTGTTTAAAATTTTCGTAAATTGACTATTTTTAGAAGGTTTGTAAATTGACCTGGGACCTGGGACAGCCACTGCGTGCATGTGCGAACGTAAACAAAATGGCGGTCGTAAAAATACCGAGTGTGTTGCACACCCCCGAAACGTTTGTTCTGTATAAGATCGAATGTTTTGAGGTTTCTTGGGGTGCTGTCACACGAAATGAAACTTATAAGACATTCATTTTCAAATCCTAGATGGCGGACTAGTATTTTTGTTTAAAAAAATATAGATGTTGGTGTCATTTTCGAGATTTCTTAGGGTGATGATTATTAAAATGACATCCATTTTGAAATCAAAGATGGCGCCCATACATTTTTTGAAAATTATAAAATTAAAAAAAAAAAAATTAAAAAAAAATTGACGACGACATCGTGATCGTTCAACATGCATTTTTTGTAAAACATAATTATTGGTATCGTTTTCAAAGTTTCTTGGGGTGCTGATTATGAAAATGGCATCCGTTTTGAAATTCAAGATGGGGGACATGCATTTTTAAAAAAATATAGATATTGGTATCGTTTTCAAGGTTTCTTGGGGCACTGATTATGAAAATGACATCCATTTTAAAATCCAAGATCGTGGAAAAGCATTTTTTTTTTAATATTGATATGGGGATCCTTTTGAAAACCGACTTATGGCTTCCGTGCGTTCTTTCCTTTTTTCTGTACGAATTCTTTGAGTTGACGACTATGGTATTATTGGAAATTCATCAATATTATATCCAAGTGCTTCAATAGTAGCTTCAAGAATGAACACAGAATCTCTCATACTCAATTGACTCCTATCTAACGCTACTACTAATTTTGGCGTAGTAAAATCTTTCCGCATAGATGTTTTACTTATTTCGTGTTGTGTGTTCTCCATTAAAGTAGACAAACCCTCCTGTAAGTATGTTTTCATTAGAATCTGATGATCAGTCGTTTTGTAACGGTTTATAAGATGATGTCGAAGGAATTGGTACCTAAATGACCAGACCTCTGTCGCTGCAAAAAGATTCTATCTTCATTTATTTTCATTAACTGAAGCGCATTCATGTATGTAATATCAAAAAAATTATCTAAGGTTTTGACAAACTCTTGTTAGTGTTGCTTAAATACTTCTTGCCTTTTATGTATTTTTTTTTTTTTTGCAAATCCCTCCTTACTTGATGTAAGTTCACAAGTTTGTTCACACAATTAAATAAAGCTTTGGTAGGTATTCGTGCCTTTTTCTAATATATAAAGCACTCGATGGCATTATTGAGTCCCATGAAAATGAAATACGGGGCGAGCCATACCATCTACCGGGCACAGGTCTAGACTCCATGCTGCTACTGAGAATTTCCATACAGAAAAACCCAATAATACTTTAACTGACATGGGAATCGAACTCAGAACCTCACGCTCAGCAGTCGCGCTTGCAACCATTAGACCAATGAGGCAGACCAAAAACGCGCCATCCATAAATTGCGAAAGCGACGCGACAACGCGGTTTGGTGATAGGTATAAAAATTTTGCTACGCCGTTCGCAATATAGGTACGATATAGGTATTATTGAAACGCAAACGAATTTGTAATCATTTGTAAATCATTTAAAACGACATACAAGCAGGTAGGTATACAAAGCACGTTGTTCCATAAGTTGGATAATGCAACTTAAAAGCGGTGCAATAAGAGCCATTTTAAATTAAATTAATTAAAAAGGCGGTAACCGGAAGTTAGAAATAAAATAATTAAAAAGCTTATTCAATATATCCGTGACAGATTGATTTTTGCAAAGTAGAATAAATCAACACGCCCCCTCAAAAATTAATCGCCATTATACAAATATACAATCAATGCTAATATCTGTTCTCTGGAAAAATGATATTTAATGTCAATGTGTTTTGACAGTTTATGATTAGTTGGATTATTTCCTATACTTATACAGCCGTTATTATCCTCGTAAATAATTATAGGGTTACTGATGGTTAAATGAATACCAACTGCTAGTGATCTAAGCCACATAGCTTCCCTAACAGCTTCATACAATGCCATATATTCAGCCTCGGTGGAAGAGGCAGCAACTGACATTTGTTTCTTTGTACTCCAGGTTATTGTACACTGGTCAAACAACTTAAATAAAAATCCTGTTGTACTCTTTCTATCTCTTATATCATGACCACCCCAATCTGAATTTACGTATCCACATATAGCATTACGATAGTCACTTCTTTTGTAACATAATTTTAAATTGATTGTACCTTTTAAATATCTTAATACCCTTTTTAGACATTTCCAGAGTTCTATGTTATTTTTGTTAGTATACCTACTCAGTATATTAACGCTTGTGCTCAAGTCTGGACGAGTACATAGCATTATGTACATTAAACAACCAATAACATTTCGACATGGGGCATTGTATTTCTCTTCAGAGTTTAATGCCTCATAGTTTAGTTTATTTTCTAAGGGGGTATTAACAGGATTGCAATCGTCCATATTAAATTTACTTAGAACTGATTTTATGTATGCACTCTGATCCAGAGTTATTGTCTCATTGAATCTAGTAATTTTAATACCAAGAAATAATTTAATTTCTTTTAAATCAGACATTTTAAATTTACTCATTAAATATCTTTTGAAACTATTCATCGTCTCAATTTCAGCGCATACTATGACCAAATCATCGACATAAAGTACCACATAAATATTTTTACGTACATCTCCTTTGTTCAATACATAAATACACCTATCGACTAATGAATTTTGAAAACCTTCTTCCTTAAGTGATTGTTCAAATACTTCAAACCAGCACCTAGCCGCCTGTTTTAGCCCGTATAATGCTTTATTTAATTTACAAACATAATTATTTTTGTTATTAATACCCTCAGGGACTTTCATATATATTTCTTCTTTTAACTCTCCATTTAAAAATGCAGTCTTTACATCCATATGATGAACCAATAAATTAAACTGATTTGCAAAGCCTATCATAAATCTGAAACTAGCTATTCTTGCAACAGGTGCAAAAGTTTCATTGTAGTCCGTGAGGTATTCTTGGCTAAAGCCGAGCAACAAGGCGAGCCTTATATCTTAAAGGTTTTCCAAATTCATCATTCTTGATGGTAAAGATCCATTTGCAGTCGACTATATTTTTGCCTTCAGGCCTTGGTACTAGAGTCCATGTTTTGTTCAGTAAAAGAGAATTTACTTCGTCCCTAATTGCGCTTTCCCATTGAGTTCTGTCATTTCGAGTTTCAATTTCTTTAAATGAATTTGGTACTTTGTACAAAATTGACTGAGCACACATGAGACAATCACTATTATTTTCGTCCTCATTATACGAAATAGGGGGACGGCCTTTGAGCCTATCACTTCGCCTGAGTTCAAATTTATCTTCTGCGTTTTCTTCAGTACGTATATCAAGTTTTTGCTTAGATACATTTCTACAATATCATGGTTTATTTTGCGAATTTTATTAGCACACTCAATATCATCAGATTTTGACTGATCTGATTTAGTATTGTCAGAGTTTTGAGGCTTTGTTAACACTGATTTAGATCCATTATCAGTTTCATTATGAGAATTTTCAACATTCTCTTCAGACTTCAACACAGGCCTAGACCGTAAATAATTTGCCTCGTCCACAACAACATCTCTGACTACAACAAATTTTTCGCATTCTGGGTTCCAAACTTTATAACCGTTTGGTTCATAGCCCACAAATATATCTTTCCATGATTTATTATCAAACTTGGTTTTACTGATTTTATTGTGCACATAAACTGTAGAGCCAAAAACCTTTAAATATTTTATTTGAGGCTTTTTATCATGCCACAATTCAAATGGTGTTTTTGAAATTTTTAAGGCTTTAGTAGGCGTTAAATTGATCAGATAGACAGCAGTTAGAACTGCTTCTCCCCAGAAAACTTTATCTAATTTAGCACCGTTTATCATTGAACGAGCTTTTTCAGTAATTGTTCTGACCATTCGCTCGGAAACACCATTCAATTGTGGAGTTCTAGGAACTGTCAAATGGTAACTAATTCCCTTTTCAACACAATAACTTTTCATTTCGATAGATAAATATTCTCCACCATTATCGCAATATAGATTGACTAATTTAGAATTGAATTTAGCTTCACCCTTTGAAACAAAATCTTTAAAACAAGTAAATACGTCCGACTTAAACGTTATAAGATACGTTACACAGTAATGAGTATATTGATCAACAAAAAGTACGAAATAATTCTTATTGTTAATAGTTTGCGGAGTGATAGGTCCACAGACATCTGAATGTACAACATATAATGGTCGTGTAATATGAAATTTTTCTTTAACTTTGTTAAATGGTAGTCGACTCTGTTTTCCATTTAAGCATGCTTCACATAAATGATCGTTTGGTATTACTTTATCAATTTGTTTCATATCATGAACCATTTTATTATTTCTGATTTCTAAAAATTTATTCTTACTAATGTGACCAAAACGTTCATGCCATAATTTATAACTATTTTTATCAGCATTGCATATTTGGAAGACAGAAACACTCCCGTTTATAGATACCATAAAATCCAAAGCTATTAAATTGTTTGTGCACCTACCTTGCATGATGATATTACCGTCTTTACATATGTGAGCTCCATGTTGATTGAAGATTATAGTCAGTCCTGCTGCTGCATCCTTGACACCGATAGCAAGTTGTACGGTACGTCGCGGCAGAAGAGCACGTCCTCTAAAAGTCCTTGCACGCCTGTGTTGCTGGTGACACGCAGCGTTCCTTTTTTGGTAGCAGAAATAAATTCATTTTGTTTAGCAATTGAAATTTTTAACGGTATATGTAAATCAGTATAAGAAACAAAAAGGTCTTCCCTGTTTATGATATGATCCGATGCTCCAGAATCCAACAAAAATGTTATTTTAATTCCATGTTCATCTTGTTGGAAATCACCGGCCATAAACGCAAATCCAGAAAAATCGTTTGATGTAGACGGTTGGTTTATTTCTACCGCCTGGACTGTCCTTGTTCTGTCCGTGTTTTTATCATGCTGCTTCATCCTTTTGAAGAAGTAACAGTCATTCTTCACATGTCCCTTGCGTCCACAATGATGACATTTGATAAATGGTCGCTTTTCTCTTGATCTATTTTTCTGATAATGGGTATAATTTGACGGTTGTGAATTTTCAAATTTTCTTTTTCTCCATGTCTTATTTTTATTTTCAGCTCGCAGTACTTTAATGCTTGTGTCATTACTTTCATTTTTCAGCTTCACTTCATGGTCCAAAAGTCTTGTTTTTACGAATGCCAAAGTCAAATTATCTTCCGACAATGTTTCAATAGCTGTTATGACACCATCATAATTTGGGGGTAGTGTGAGTAATAAATGAGCTACCTTATCAGTTTCTTCCAGTTTTGCTCCAGCAGCAAGTAGTTCCGTGATAAGGTCATCAAAAATCGCAAAATGTTTTATTAGTACTACATCACCTTGAAGCTTCAATGCCAATATTTTTTTTCGTAAAGCCAGCTGGGTAGCTATACTTTTCCGTTCGTAAAGTGCATCCAAACTTTTCAAAATATCCTTCGCCGTAGCATCTTCTTTTGCAAATCCCAAGTAGGAATCGGCCAAATACTCCACGATGACACTTTTCGCAATACGATTATTCTTTTCCCATTCTTTGCATCGTATTATTGGATCATCGTCAATAACTTTTATCACATCCATTTCACTAAGCAATGCACGAATTCGAAATTTCCACACACTGTATTTTTCTCCATCAAAAGGTTTGATATTCCTCTTGCTCTTCAAATCCATTCGAACAAAAGAAAAGAAATAACACGTCAATTTTTCAAAACGTCCAACGTATTTAATATAGTCTTTGCTATCGCGCACACTGGGCCCATAACCTGTTGGATATTAGGTTTATAGGTGATAACTAAAATACAAACACTTTGTTCACGTATTGAATTAATTATTTATTATTTAATTTTCACTAGGAAGGTTATACGTCTGTCTCCTAACACAGTGGGTACACGAATGAAGTAAAGAAGTTATTCAAACATAAAGATGGCGTTTGCCGGATGTGCACATTAAATCAAATTAATTAAAAAGGCGGTAACCGGAAGTTAGAAATAAAATAATTAAAAAGCTTATTCAATATATCCGTGACAGATTGATTTTTGCAAAGTAGAATAAATCAACATCACAATGATATAAGTGTCAAATTACGCGCGATCTTGAATTGCAAGAATTGTATAAAACAATCGAGTTAAAAAAAATAGTATTTTAAGCATGTACAAACACATGTATAGTTAGCGTGTAAGTAAGAGTGTACCTACTTACTGTGAGATTATAACCTAACATGACCTGTTAGTGATTGAAATATCTTAATTGCAATAATAAATAATTTAATTTCATGAGTCCATGTCAACCACCCAACAAAACCGTAAACAAAACAAAAGTCTTAAGAACGTACTAGGTTATTCAATTCAAATCCGGAATATTACAAACGATTTAGCAAACAAATACCTACGCACGCAAATACTGCATAGTAAAATACACACTAACGTGACCAATGCCTGCACGCACACATTGACATTCGTCTCGTATACTACGTACAACCAAAGGGTGCTTTATGCGACAGCAATACTAGCGTTCAAAATCTATGCCTCCTCTATGCAGTATGCGGCCTCTTAAAAGAATAATCATACGGTTACCCTGAAAAACCCCTTCAAGAGAATAACCTCTTCAATTGGGTATCTCAAAAGAAGGGGTAACCCCTTGCAACTAGTTATTCATTGAAAGGGTTACCCTATCACTGGTGTTAGGAAAGGGTTTACACGACCAAGAGGTTACATCATCCATAGGGTAACCGAATGAACGGTAGCCTAATTACGTAAAAAAGCGACAGCAATCTCACTGTCAGCCAATACATTATATGTCACAAAAATGACGTTTGACAGAAGTTATCGTGCGATCTACGCCTGTCGCTAAATCGGTAATTAGGCTGCGGGTAACCCTTTCGAATGAATTAACTCATAAAGAGGGTTGTACGGTCCCTGCTTATAAGACATCCATTTTGAAATCCAAAATGCATTTTTTGAAACATATAGATATGGGTATCGTTTTCAAGGTTTCTTCGAGTGCTGATTATGAAAATGACATCCATTTTGAAATTCCAACTGGCGGACATGCATTTGTTGAAACATGTAGATGTGGGTATCGTTTTCAAGGTTTCTTGGGGTGCTGATTATGAAAATGACATCCATTTTGAAATTCATGGTGGCGAACAAGCGGTTTTTAATATAGATATGGGTATCATTTTCAAGGTATCTTGGGGTGCGAATTATGAAAATGGCATCCATTTTGAAATCCAAGGAGTACAAGCATTTCAAAAAATATTTTGCCGCATATTAAGAATTAAGAAGGAATTTAGTCTATCTCCATATTAAATTTAATCAAAATCGGTTCAGCCGTTCCATCAAAAAGTGACAGATAGACAAACATACTAATCCTTAATAGGACATAATAATCCTTAGCCTAGTTGGCCAGACGAAATACCTAAGAAAATTATGTAAATTGTTTAAGTGATTCTCAAGTTATAAGCGTGCTAACGGGCAGATAGGCAGGCGTCCCATTTTATAATATGTAATGATTTATTTTTATTTTATTTATTTATTCCAACAAAGAATATATGCATAAATTCATATTCATAAATTAAACATACGGTATCAAATACAGTATCAATCAATATCAATAAACATACGGTATCAATTCCTTTAATTATAGGAAACAACAACAAGCACAAATAAATTAACAACTAAGCTAACAACTTAATATAATAAAATTTAAAAATTAAAGAAATAAGACTTTAAAAAACCATGATATTAATGATTAGGTATATATAGATATTTTTTTCAATTTGTGACAACCCTTCCGCAGTTGCGTAAATGCCTACACGGGCGGCGGCATCGCCCGACATCAAAGGCGTCAGCCTACTGTTGGAATACTTATACTGTGGTAATATGGACTCAATAACGGCATCGACGAAAAGTGGAAGTACAATAGTAGACCTCTGCCTAACCTTTCATGAAATACAGGCTAAACGGTGTTAGGTATTCACAAGCAAAGCAGTGAAAAGAACTGTAAATCGTGTTAGTTTAAATAATCGATGGTTGAAATGAATACTTCAAAAGCTTTGTGAACAATTTAATGACATTGTAGAGTTTCACGACACGATCATTAATCCATTCGATTTATCCTTAACCTAAGTGAATATCGCGTGTGCGACGGAAGGCAGCGTCGTGCTAGCGGGCGCGCTCGGCGCATGCGCGTCACCCAGCGGGTGCACCACACGCGGCGCGCTCGGCGCATGCGCGTCACCCAGCGGGTGCACCACACGCGGCGCGCTTGGCGCATGCGCATCACACAGCGGGTGCACCACACGCGGCGCGCGCGGCGCATGCGCGTTGCGTACCACGGCCGCTGCTTCTGGTGCGCGCAACGCGGTCGGAGCGCGCTCTTGCGAATGCTCGTCGTCAGAGGCGCGCTTTGAGTGTTCATCATCGGCGCTCGGAGACTGATCCAGCGGCTCCCGCGCATGCGCGCGGCGGCGACGCCGCACTCGTCGCCGACGGGGCCGCGCGTCGCCTGCGTACAGCTGTTCGACCATCATAAGCGCCCGTCGCTTGCTTGCCATAAGGTCGTCCGGCTGGTCGGGCCATGATGGAAGTAATAACGCAGAAGGGGACGCTGACGAAGGCGCTAGCGAGAGCGGAGGCGATAGTGCTGGTGAGAGCGGTGGCGAGAGCGCTAGCGAGGGTGCTGGGTTGTATTCATTTTCGCACGCCACGACGTCCTCAGTATCGACTACGGCGACGGAGTCTACGGCGTCTTGAGCGGTCGCAGTCTCGTCGTTGTCGGCGTGCATGGGAATCACTCTGCAAAAAGTAATTCAAATGATTGTTCCGCTGCATTGTTGGAACGCGTTTACGTGACATTGACTGTTAGTATAGCGCACTGACTCGACAAGGTCGTCCCGGTCGAGCAGCGCGAGCGGCTCGTCGCGCGGCAGCAGATGTCCGCGGCTGAGCAGTCGGAAGGCGCGCGGCAGAGCGAACAGGCGGCGCAGGCGGCGGTGCAGCCAGCGCACGCGCCGCCGCGCACTCACACAGATGCAGGCGCGCGCGCGCTCGTCGCTGTAGTACCGCTTCATACACACGCTGATGCGGAAGCGCGGCTCCTCCGCGTGCATCATGCCCTCCGACTCAGATTCCGTGTCTTTTTGTTTCACCATTTTGATTTGGTATTTAAATAGAAATCTTTATCACAAAATGCTTTAAATAACTGCAATAATTCAAATAAGCACTTGTGATTTCTTAATCAGTCTTAAACCTGAAACATAAGAACAAAGAATATTAAAATAATAATTCAAAGAATACTCATCAAACATCAAAGAATAGTTTCAGATTTGGCCATCCACACCCACTTGAAAAATTCATCCCTGTTTATTATACTTAACAGTAACAGTCATAAGCAGTTACATCTGATCTCATATATAGATATGATCCAGATTACTTATTTATTTACTAAACGGTGAAATTCATCCTTAAGTTTAAAAATATTTATTGATACAGTAGAGACTTGATTAACCAGACTAACAGACTGCTGGTAAGGCTTTCGGATAACCAAATATCCAAATAATTGAATGTATGAAGAAAAGTGATTTTGCTTATTAACAAAAATGAATGTTTATTAAAATTTAAAAGATTAGAGATACATTTTCGTACGTACGATGTACTTACATAAATATTTTCTCAAATAACTAAAATATTGCAATCTTTATCATGAAATTACAATGTGTACATACATAGGTAGTTTAATTTGGTTTAAAATATTTGGTAATTGTCATTTGGCGTAAACAATTTTTATTCTTCATTGCTGCTACTTCATGAATTCGCTTTAACTGTAGTTAACTCAAAGTATCATACTCGTGTTTGTTTTTCGAACCATTTGAGAGGTGTTTCCAGGGCCTAAAATGCTTCCACATGAGATGGTCCTGCATCATTTTCCAAAAAAACGAATGTGACATGACGCACTAGCGTAATTATTGGTAACTGTTTAACTAAAACAATAATGCAACGCACTGTGCAGGAAGCGCGCGGGCCGCGGACGTATGGCGCCAGTTTCGACATGTCCATCAATGCATGGATTGAACTATGTACAAAGATTCTACCGGATCACGGTTGGCAATCCGGATAGTCACAAATCCATATAACTGGGGTCAGGATAGACGAGTTTTTACTGTACTTGTTTATGTTTATTAGGGAATCATTTTATTTGTATCTAACTGTTTGGAAAACTTTCGAACAGAAGATGACAGGACAAAATTATAAAACAGCCTTTTCTGAACAATTGTTTATTTTGTATGGGGCCCTTCAAGCATAAAATAATCTATCAAAAGCTTTATATCAATTAAAAGGTTACAGGACATGTTTAAAATTAAAATGAATTGGAAATTTCTTTGTTTTGCATGTTATTGGGATTTTCTATATTGAAATTATCAGTAACAGCAGAGTCTGGAACTGTGCCTGGTAGATGCCAATATGCTCGCTTGTTGTTTCATGGGACTTAATAAATAAGAATAAGAAAATGTTCTACTTCAAATAACCTTTCTATTGATGTATGACTCATTGCTAGAGGGGAAAACCAATAAACATTATCCATCAGTGATATGTCATATATTAATACCATAAAATGGGGTATTTTGGAAGCGCAGGGCTAATTGAAATTTAGTAAAGGGATCATTATGTGTGCTTCTCATGGAGTAGTAACTGCTTTTAAACAGCGGTAGTGTAGAATGCTTTCAATGACAAAGGATATTTTGATTTAGTTTAGAAAATATGTCAAAATTTCTAAACACAAATGTTAGTCCCAAATTGCCCCGCGTTTCCCAAATAGCCCCATTTTACGGTACTACGAATTAGAGCTCCTTGACTTGGTGTGGTCAAACTCAGATCAACTACCAACTCGAGAGCTTTAACAGATCAATATGTGAGTCTTCTAACAGAACACACCTTCTTTTCTTTGAATTGAGCTGTACCATATTACACTTTAGTTTAAGCTATCTAATGAGGTACGCTAATTAACCGGTGTACACAGGGATATATTTATTTGTTGAATCAAATGATATTTACCGGCGCCAGTTTGTTCTACCTAGGCAGCAACGGCACACCTAAGTAAATTCAGACAGGCTTTATACTTGAAAATCACACTATGATATAAATCCAACATACCTACATTACTTACTAACAAAATTCCCCTCTCACTTGATACGTTTTACGTTTCGTTTAGTTTACAGCTCAATCAATCAATAAATTATAATCAAATAAAATCGGCAATTCGGCATAAACATTCAACGTTTGTTCAACTACTTCTACTCAAATTCATTATCAGTGACACTGACACTTTTTACTTTAAATTTATTTTACCACCATTCACCTCAGAGCTTCAGAGATACAAGTCCTTTTGCCAACACTGACACTAATCACTATCCCTTATCTAGTGACCAGTGTTGCCAGCTTAAATAAAAATACAGATTAAACTTAAATAAAATACATCAATTTAACTCCAATAAAGAAAACGGCAAATCGATTTGGTCATTATTGCTACTTTAGTACTTTTATTAGGTATATAGAAGAGAGGATATGAAACATATTCATTTGAAGTTTCCGGAAACTATAAAATTGCGTATGATGGGTGGAGCCATATGGAGCCTAAGCGATCTTTAGGTTTTATCAATACAAAAATACTCGATAAAAATGACTTAAAACACCTATTTAATTTTTATTCAGAAAAACACAGTATTCTTTTTCCATTTTGATTTTTATCATGCCTGTATCACGAATTCTGTTTTATGGTAATTTTAAATCTGTGATATCTACTAAAATATTAATAATAATGATTTGCTATAAAGAGCAAATTTTATCTACATTAATTGATCAACGTAATCACCTTATTTAATTATAAGGATTAATATTACATCGGTCAAAATAACTTCGAAAGTATAACCCACAAAAATGTATGTTTTACACCTATAAACCATCCGAAAGCTTTGAGTATTAAACCAATCCGAAAGTAATTATCTGAATGATAGTGAAAAGCGTGATTTAACTAACTGATAAGATTTGTAAATGCATCATAGGTACGTGGCGGTGGTCGATTCTTAGAAAAAATACTAATACATACTAAACCCTTTTGAATAAATCTATGGTTTAAAAAATCTCATCAGAGTGCTTAAATCTTATTCATCTTAGTTTTTTAAGATTTCTAATATTTTTAGTCGATTTTGTACCGATATGAAACCTTGAATTATATTTAGTTTACTATTTCATCGTTCGATTATTACTATATCGGTATCTGTGATTCTTATAACATCACTACATTGATTTGATGGATTCGGAATCGGAATTCGTTAGGACTTTATTTTGTGAATTTTGTGTTGGGTTTTTGATTTTCCTGCGTAGCAATATATCATCTCTAGTTTTCCTTGAAAATATAGGTGCTCGCTGCTGTTTAGTTGAGAGCCATAAGTATAGATACCATATCAAAGCATCAAAGCGAAGTAAAGCTATGGTATCCGAGGGCTACAACATGAATGCTTGAGCTTGTGGATCTATGGGTATCAGCTCGCGTTTGTGTCGGGAGACACAGCAATAGACACGGGTGAAAAGTGCAGGTGCGGCGGCACGCCATGTCCAACGTGGAGAACGTGTGCCCGCAGGTGTTGCGCGGAGTGTCGCGCGAACTGCGCCGCCTGGCGGCCAATCCACCCGCCGGCATCAAGCTGGTGCTGCGCGACGACGACCTCACCGACGTCGTGGCACACATGGAGGGACCGGGTACGCACGCACCACCCACACATGCAGCTGGCATTACAACTAGATGATTTCCTTGCTAGGGGGGTAGCTTTACCTCTTATTTATACATTTGTGATATAAGATAATATTCTTATCTTTGATATACATGCAATCGAGACAAACATGTTTACAATGGAAACTGAACTGCCCTGAATAAGATTATATTTAGAAGTTTGTGTGAAATTACTTATTTTGCATTCAGGAGGATCTTCAACAGGTCTTTCAGTACTGTTGGATTTGGATATAGTAGTAGGTTATTGACACAGATAATTTTGCCTTAAGGGTTTGTTAAACACATTAAGTAATTCTTAAACACACCAACTTGTCTTGTTTATATTACTTGACAGGTTTATCCATCAATTACCATGTAGGTGAAGTTCGTAATTCAGTGCAATTAAAACACTCCATGGTAGTAATTGACTTTTATTCTTGACTGTTCTCATGAATCCAACTTTGCTAACCCACTGATACTATGTGATGTTTGACTACATTATATGTACGAGAGATTATGGTCTGTACATTTTGGTCCTTCGAGCTTAACTCCTAGACCTACATTACAATTGCAACAGTAGGTTGCCAGAATAATGTACGCTGACTCATACAGCATATCTATATCATGAAGGATAATAGTAGCCTTGTGTTCACAATGAACACTATGAGATAGAAGACCATCTGACCCGTTATTGCTTTCATTCTGTCCCTTGAGTTTGTACATGGTATGCAGCTCTAACTTTAAATTTTTGTGCAAGTCAGAAATTGATTATCAGGACTTGTTCTAATGGTAAAAGGGAAACACTTTAAGGAAACTGGCATGTCGTAGAAACAAAAATTTCCATTTTACACTTTAATTATTTCTCTTTTTTTTATTGTGCGTATATATATAAATCATTTTTTATTTTTATTTTTATTTATATGAAGAGAACATATGGGTGGATGTGTGCAGAATAGATAAAAATCTGTTGAGCATAGGCCTTAGAAGAGGTTTTCACGTCAAAAATAATGTGTGATTTGTTCCATTGTCCTGACTGACTACTGCGCGTGTGTCTCCCCGCAGCGGGCACGCCGTACGCGGGCGGCACGTTCCGCGTGCGCCTGGTGCTGGGCCGCGAGTTCCCGGCGGCACCGCCGCGCGCCTTCTTCCTCACCAAGCTGTTCCACCCCAACGTGGCGCCGGACTCGGGCGAGGTGTGCGTCAACACGCTGAAGCGCGACTGGCGGCCCGAGCTGGGCCTGGAGCACGCTCTGCTGGCCGTCAAGTGTCTGCTCATCGCGCCCAACGCCGAGTCCGCGCTCAACGCCGAGGCCGCGGCGCTGCTGCGCGACCGCTACGACGACTACTTCGCGCGCGCCAAGCTGCTCACCGACATCCACGCGCGAGCCGCGCCTGCGCCGCGCCGCCGGGTGAGTGAGCGCCTGCTGCTCGCTCCGCGCGGCTACATGTTCTATAGTGACCGGATCGTTGCAGGAAGGGAGCGAGTCGGAAGAGAGCGCAGCCGGCGACAGCGGCCCGCAGGCGAAGCGCGAGCGGCGCGCGCCGCCCAGCAAGGACAAGCGGCGCGTGCTCAAGCGCTTATGAGCGACGTGCGGCGAGCGCCGCCCAGCAAGGACAAGCGGCGCGTGCTCAAGCGCTTATGAGCGACGTGCGGCGAGCGCCGCCCAGCAAGGACAAGCGGCGCGTGCTCAAGCGCTTATGAGCGACGTGCGGCGAGCGCCTGCGCCATCGTCCGCACGTCCGCTCTGCGCCTGCGCAGTCCGCTCGGCCCGCAGTGTCGGCGCCGCGTGGGCCGCGTAACACCGGATTCGCAAATCATATTGTTTGACTTGAGTGTTCAGTTAGGTCCTCGGGCATGGTGTAGTGGCTTCTGGGGAGGTGTAAGCATGTGACCTGAGTGAAGCCACAATAATAATTAATTAAATATAATAAATTCTGCGATGTGAGATGTGAGGAATTGTAAATAATTTGTTTCGAAATTATTTTGCTCCATCTAAGGACATAATATTATTACTTATGGGGAGCACACAATGTTGCGTCATTATGTAATAAGTAGTGATAGTTGTAATTATGAATTTGTATTGCATTAGATTCTAGAGTAATTAATATAATAGTTAAAAAAAGTTGTTTCGTGTTGTTATTAACGCGACTGCGCGGTATTGCCAGTATTTCGAAGCTCTCCTGCTTCCGAATGTCGGACATAGTTTTACTGATACATGATAAGCTAAGATAGGGTCCTAATTATTGACGAGTGCAGTGAAAAGCTGTCATAAATATTACACATGCATGTACAAGTAGCTTTACACGAATTGATCATAGTACCCATAGAGGCATTTTTTATTCTTCACTGTCTAAATTCTTACGTAACTAAGAAGGTCCGTTTCGCAAGTCCTATATTATGTTCAATTATTTCAGCATTACATTACAGATCAAATCTATCAGTTGACAAACATATATGTCACATACACACTACCAGACCCGAAACAAATATCTGTGACTATCTGTGACTGTGAATATTTGTTCCGTGCGGGATTCGAATCCGCGACACGTGGCGCAAAAAGCTAATCACTTAGCCACTGCGCCAACCGTGTCGTCTTTTTTATCGATACTATAATATAAAGGATTTATAGTGTAACGTACCCGAGTATAAATATCATCAAAAGTATATCAGACAGGGCAATCGTGCGAGGGTTGTGACGTGGATGAGGCGAGCCTCAGCTGCTTACTTCATCGTAGTTTGGTACACGTTTTTTAGGGCTATCGAGTCTTTAATATTTTAGATATTTTATTTTAATTTATTAATAATATGGTGCATACGACATGTGCTGTGAGTGAGTGCAAATCACACATCTCGCATAAATAAGGAACTGAGATTTCATCAATTTCCGCACACGAAAGAAAGGTAAACATTATTAATTTTATTTTATTACATTTCATCGTTGAAATCGTGGCGTGCGTGTGCGAACGTAAACAAAATGGCGGTTGTGAAAATAGGTACTAGTGTATTGCACACACGTACATACATTGGCGGAGAGCACGAAACGGACCAATCGGAGCGCCAAACGCGTTCTATTTAGTAAACCGAATTTGTCAAAAGAAACTTACACTAGGGGTACCGAACCATTCGATCTTTATAGGATCGTATGTTTTGAGGTTTCTCGGGGTGCTGTCACACGAAATTAAACCTTTGAGGCATTCATTTCAAATCCAGGATGGAAGACTTGTATTTTTTGAAAAATACAGATATGGGTATCATTTTAGAGGTCTGAGAAACCTGTTACCGCTGGCGACCCGCGACGCACAAGAGCACGGCGGCGGTTTGGCGGGTATAATCTAATAGGCCTAAGTTTCTACAGATACCCATATCTATATTTAAAAAATGCTTGTCAACCATCTCGGATTTCAGAATGGGTGTCAATTTCATAATCCGCAACCCAAGTAAGCGAAATTCTAAGTCTATGAACCCAAGAACCATTGAAAATGACACAGACATCTATATTAAAAAAAAAAATACAAGTCCGCTATCTTGGATTTCGTAATGAATGTCATTTTCATAATCAGTATCCTGCGAAACCTCGAAAAGGATATATTTTAAAAAATGCATTTTTTTTTCAATTTGTGACAACCCTTCCGAATTTGCGTAAGGCCTCGGTCACGAACGGGCGGCGTCTGTCGGCGGCGCGGTGAGCGGCGTGTTCCAATGCATACATTTATATGGAACTGGCCTCGAAGGCAGCGGCGCGGGAGCGGGCGGCGAGCGGCGTACGAGCGGTGCGTACCAATCTAGCGGTGCCCGCGCGCATTGACGTAGTGTTGAGTTGTAGTATTCTTTTTTGCTTTTTAACGAACGAAGTTTAAAAATGCCCGCCGACGTGTTGGAGCAAATTACTACAATGATTTTTGACAGCAAAGACGGAAACCATAAAAATAGGAGGGTAATTAACCGGTTATGGGAAGAAATAAAAAATAAATATATAAATATAATCAAATGTTTCTATACTCATTCTGGTATAGTCAATGAATTTATCGGGATATTGTCTCAGTTCTTCATAATTCCGATGAAACTCGCCTTTTTGCTTCCTCGCCCGATTGTACGAATTTACATCTTTTGCTCACAATAAATCAAACTTTAGGAAGGAATTAGTATCAAATAGGAGTGGGCGATACAGATCGTATATAGATACAATATCTATAAATCGGCACAATATCCAATATCTGTATATCGGACGGCGTACAAACTATGTATTACAATATCGCTCGAGTGACACTGCACAGAACCACACAATAATAATAACGTTAAATATCTATGATACTCTGAATACATAGATTCCACTGAACCGCTGCACCAGTTAGGTTTCAGAATATCATAGATTCAACCAATACGCTAATACGCCAGTAACATGTGGTACTACTATAGTTTCCGAGTACCATAGATTTCGACCAATATATAGATATTGAAATATATAGATTCAATATCTGATATTCAAAACCGATATATAGATACGATTCAATACAGCGTAAAGACGATAGGTATTACCCAAGCCTAGTATCAAAAAGGTGTTGTCATCGCTGTTAAGACATTTCGTTCGCGAACAAAGATACAAATTTCTCGTAACAACACTACGCCGCGTGGTCTGCCCGCTGGCTTCGATACCGGGTACAGCGTTGTCGCACCGCTCACCGCGCGGCCGCCGCCGCCGCCTCGCTGCCGCCGACTTCGTGACCGAGGCCTAAATGCCTACACAGGCGGCGGCATCGCCCGATATCAAAGGCGTCGGCCCACTGTAAGAAAAATACTCGTACTGTGGTTCTACTATAGTAAGGTAGTGCCGCGAATACTTTGGGTTACAGACCTTCCATTAGTGACTAGGTGGCACTGACATAATGCGGTGCACCGCATAATTATAGTGGAACTAAGTGAATAGTGAATCCGTACTAACTAGACTCATCAGAAACGTAGATGACGCGAACGGATTCGTCGGGAAAAATCTATCAGCCATACCTATGAACTGTATCCAATATAAGCTAGTAACATGTGGAAACGTAGTGGATTGTACATTTACTTATAGCACACTGTGTATCTAGATTTAATATACAATGTACGATTGTTTGTTTTCCCAAATAAAATAAAATAAAAATAAAATGAATAAACATGGTACCTTAGCAAAAAAAAAAGGATCAACAATATATATATATTTTTAAATGATGTAATGTACATTTGTGTATGTTGAATGTCGACTAGACTTGGTCGGGTTTGTCGTTGAGCGGCAGTTCGACGTCGGGCGCGTATGCGCGAGGCGGGCGCGGCGCCAGCACGTAGCGGTGCAGCAGCGTGGCGAGCGCCGCGCCGCCCAGCGGGCCCACCCAGTACACCTGGAACACACACACACACTCTACTGTATCGCGTTACATGATTATTCACTTTATTATCTCAGCCTGTCACGGTCCCATGCACTCAAACGGAAACTGGATGAAACGGTTCCTTAGGTGATTTTCTAAATAAGATCAGACATGAAGTCACGGAGAATTGCCATTGCTGGGGAATCCTGGACTTGGGCCAGCACACACTCGAATTGTAAGTAGATACACCGTGTGGTATTCCGAGCGGCGGATCAGGCAAGATTTCTCTGTAAGTAGTATTAGTAGTAATTTTTGTATTGGCGGTGCGGTCTAATTTAAGTAATGGTTCATAAGAGCACTTGATATCTCGAAGGACGCCGCCGATTGGTGAGGAAGACTACTCCCTCCTAAAAGTTGCCTGCGTTTTGATTGAAGGTTCCTCTTCGATATAAAGCAGCTTAGGGGTATGGAATACTTACCCATTGATAGTCCCAGTGTCCGTGCAGCAGTGCAGGCCCGAAGCTCCTCGCCGGGTTGATGCTGGCGCCCGTCGCGTGACCCTGCAACGTGAGTCATTCAGTTGTGAGACGTGTAACACGTATCTAATTTATTTTTCCGAAGTTGAGTTATTCACATATTCGGAATCAGTAAAAACAGACCCACCTACCAGTATTTTTATATTTGGCTTAAACTGACCACATCTCTATGAATCTTACTGTTAAATAAGACTCTTCTGCTTTAATACAATTTAAAGCAGAAGCGTATATTTACCAAATAGGAAAGACGTTTCTGACATAATATAATAAGTTGAAGAGACGCATTTCGGTCGAAGCGTCTTATTAATTTACAAAATATTTACTTGATCATAAAATGAAAAGACATTACTGCAGTTGTCATTAGAAGAAAAGACGGTTCTGCGTAAATGTGCCTTTACATCTTAGTATTACGAAAAATTGCCGGGCGCACGTGGCATTAGCTTTTTTTCTACTTGTATTGCTAGTTGTGCGGAGTCGCGGTTGGAACTACTGTACAATCAGTTGCGCCTAGGCAGCTAGAACATACATACCTACGCGCGCGTCTCTCTAGACCAGCCGTACTCGACTTTTTTTCCATAAGGGCCACAAAAACGTATTAATTAAGGTGCCGCGACCGTAAAACAAAGTAACGAAAACAAAAAAAAAGATGAAGAATTGTTCACAATTCATCTGACTGAATAATCTTATGTCTTATAATGTGAGGTTATCATGCAGCCACATGCGATCTTGACAAAATTTTGAAATAGCTTTCACAATCCAAAACTTTACTTTTAATGAGATCTCTGAATCCCTCTATCACTCACTGCGAACGAATTGCGCGGAGGGTTATCTAGGTACCTATTGTACTCCGCGCGCCCACACTTTCTCTGGATCTGCGCGAAAGTAAGCAAAGAGGAAGTACCCCAGCGTAGACGAGTCCTGCGACCACGAGCCCCAGCTTGATGGGCACGGAGCGGTCAGGGCGTGCGGGGTCGTGGGCGGCCCACACGCCGCAGCACGTCAGCGCCAGCACGGCCGTCAGCGTGGCCTCCAGCGCCGCCGCTGCCAGGGCCGACACGTGCGGCGCCGGCAGCGAGCAGCCCGCGGGCGCGGCGGCGGCGGCGGCCGGCGTCACGCCCAGCAGCGCGGCGAAGCCCAGCGTCGCGCCCAGCAGCTGCGCCAGCACGTAGCCCAGCGCCGGCAGCACGCCGATCTGCGAGTACAGCAGCGCGGCCAGCGTCACGGCCGGGTTCATGTGCGCGCCCGACGCCGGCCCGAAGGCGCACGCGTTGGCGACCACCACGAACCCGAAGGCCAGGGCGGGGTGCGTCAGCTGCACGGAGCCGGCCCCCTGCACCGGCATGAGCGCGGCCAGCCCCAGCCACACGAGCAGCGCGGTGGCCAGCAACTCGCTCAGCAGCGCGCGCCACCAGCGCCGCAGCCACGCGGCTATGCCCGCGTCTCTACCTCGCGTCTCTGAAACACGTTGCACACCCAAAAATATTAGGTATTACCTACCTTTTAATTTAAAATTTAACGACAACGAGTTCAATTAGTAGATGCGTGAAAGCCTACATATACATTCAAAGGTTTTATTTATATGAATAATTTATTATTAGACCTACCTCTAGATATTTTGATGGTAGCTAAATATAAAATAATAACAAACGGCCGCTCGTGGCCATTCTACATTCATTTAATTAAGAGTATCGTTTAGCTGCCGATGTTTGACAAACCTCCTAAAAATAGACAGTTTACGAAAAAAATTTTTTTTTTTAAAAACAATGACATCTAAAATCGTTACCTAATATTATATTTAATTTTTCAGTGAAATATATTCTAATTTGCTCAACTTCAACCCCCCCGTCCCCCGTCATACTACTGTTAATATGACCCCCCCCCCCCCCCAAAGTCTGGCTGCGACCGCGCCTGTGTTTAGCTGTCGGCTTCTAACAAATTTGTCTTGAAATACGTGCAATATAGGTGTTTGGGCGTTAACGTTTCTTACATCTAAATCTTAATGAATTCATTTGTTTTTTGTCTGTATCGTTTTGTCAGACGTACCTACGTTTATAAACTAGGTCGATTATAAACGTAGGTTCATTATAAAACGATGAGTGTAACGCTCTCGCTTTACAGATTTCAATATTTTATGCCGCAGTTATTCATTACCTGCATCTTCGTCACACTAAGCTTGTTAATTTATTTTTAAACTAGCTTCCGTCCGCGGCTTCGCCCGCTTCGGAGATTAAGCGGAACAAACAGACAGACAAAAATGGTTACAGGCAAATAAATAATGGGAATGATAATTTCCACTCAGCCCGAACAGGTTTGCTTGAATAGCCCACCGGTGGGCCGCGTGGCGTTAAACGTGTTAATACCTACACACCTGCCTAACCCTTCGGGGAATACAAGCGTGATGCTGTTCTATGCAGATATAGTCTCGCCACAAAAAAAGCTCTAGAGCTATATAAAAAGAAAGAATAAAGTAGATACTAAACAGTTTTTGAATGCAGTTAATATTTGAATAAAATATAACATGAGCGCGGAAGTAGTGTACCTATACCTACTTAACTAGGTACTAACATAATTATATTAGAGATACGTATACCTATAATATACAGTATAGCAGTCTGTTGTCGTCGTATGCTAATGTGGTGGCGACGGCGGGCGTTGAGATCGAATAACATTATCACGCCATCAGCGCAACCTAGTCGTGACATTATGTAAATCATAAATAAAATATTAGCGGCAAGCGAGCGGGCGAGCGGGCGAGCGGGCGAGCGCGCGGCCGCCCACGGCTCATACGCGTTTAACTCTTCGTTCAAGCCTGATAATACCATTTATACCTAAGTACCGACTCCATACACGTCCTGCCCCTTCAGTTTCACTTTTACAAGGACAGTCGTTAGCTCTCAATGGAACGACCGTTTTCTGTATTCTGACCACTTGGCTCTAACGCCTCAAGCTCTAGCTCTATCCTTGAAAATAACACGACTGCGGCTCTGGGCGGCTTATGCTCTTATCTTTGAGTTACCTAAAGTAGAGTAGAGACCTCCATCTTTTGGGGAGAGAGAGAGAGAGCGAAACTTGAAATGAACAATAGAGCACCGCTGTACATTACACCACAACACAGTAAATAATACCTATACCCCAGACGCTCGAGAACTAAAAGCCTGCCAAAGTGAGGCTTCTATTGATTTAAAAACTATCATATAATAAGTAACTGGAGGTTACAGATGCTCAAGGCGGATGTGGTCTCTGGGGCAAACAATATGAATAGGTTCCAATTGTAAAACACAGAATATATAGAGGTACAGTAAGTGGCAGGTCATTCGACAGCATTATGTAAGCATTAATGTATTTTTGATGTTCGTATAAAAAAGGGCAATAAGGATGAGGGGATGCTCTTAAGCAATAAGAATGATGTATAATTCTAAATTACCTGCACTTGTGGCAGCAGCAGGCGGCTGGTGAGCCTGTACCTGTACACAGGTTCACAATCGCTACAGACAACAAACATACACCTAAGCTGTTGATTGACGTACAATGCCGTCTGCAACTTGTCTGGGGGGCCGGTGAGGAAGCATAATGCAGTCGAGCTGCGCACACGCATGGCGATAACTAGCTACTGTTAAAGTGCGTTGCTCAGCATCATGAGGCATCACTGAGTAGAGGTAACATATTTCAAAGTTCTTTTCTTTTTTACGTAAGTTAAGCATTACGTTTTTGCTATATAATTATAGTTTAATTGTCAATGCGCAGCATGCATTAATGACAAATTCCTAATTTACAAGTATTCGCCAAACAATAGAACTGAGTAAAATATTACCTATTGTGATGTAGGAGTAGCGTGTGTTGCTACACGCTTCAATGATGTTCGAACTTTGAATATCGAAATCACTAAATACCCATTCGATGTTAATTATATTTTACACCTATGTATGTATGTATCGCCAAAAATGTATTGTACGTATATTTTACGGACTCGGATATAAATAAGTATTTCAATATTCAGTAATAGTAACATAGAACACAGGTAGACGATGATCTCTACACCTGGAAATTGGCATTGCTTGATACGCCGGCGCAGGCGCGGTACTAGAGACTTCAACGACAGCCGTGTGTTGACACCCCATGCATGGTCTCTTCCAGCTAGTTTTTTGTGGGGTAGTTCAAATCTCATGTTGCAGATTGACGAGTGGCACCTGTCACAGGTGCCAACCGTCGATCATATCAGATGACATGGGACTAGTCAGGTGGTAGGATATAGAATAGTGTCTGAGAAACTGGGTGTTAACGTATCAAATCCAAGAAATTCAAGCGGCTACAAGTTCGACCCTCGTTCACTCAAGGGACACAGTGATGACTCAAATGCATTTATACATTATAATTTTAATTAATTAAAATTCATCAACTTATAGGTGTCGTAACATAATTAAATTACTTCGATTGAGTAAATTCAGTATTAGTTTACATTTAACACAGTAGGTATTCACGTTTACGGGAAGATTAACACGTGAGCTACCCTCCCGTGGGAGATGTGAGCAGTCGCCATGGATGCACTGTGTGTTTACATGTTGTGGCAGTTCAGTCACGACAAAATCTATGAGGACACGATGTCGTCCAGAGGCGCGTCTCGCACGTGCGGTCACTTATCATGGGATATTTATAAATTCGTAATACGCAAAACTTGCGGCGGTGCGGTGGGGCACCGCGCGCGGCTACTGACCGTCTCGTGGCATGTGGTGTGCGTCGGTCGCTGTGCGAGAGTCGTGGGTCGCGCGGCGTGCGTGAAGCGCGGCGCGGCGTCGCGGTCAGACTGGCGGCACGCGGCGCTCGCGCAACCCGGCGTCGTCGTCGCCCGAGTCCCGAGCGCTATCCGACCCGGTCGCCCACGACGAACGTTAACATTTAACTAAAGTTCGCTGAGCAAGAAGAAACTAATATACAGCAAGCGACACGATGACTTTCAGATTGGAGTCCAGGTCAACCTAGAAGGTACCTATCTCAATCGCAGATAAGTAGGCAGGTAAGTGGCTATATCTCCAGGAGCTGAAACGTTGGGTATGCATCGTGGTTTTAGAAACAAGACAACAAGTAATTGAGTTCAAAGTTAGCCTAGTGTAGGTACGCGGTATGGTTATCGCCAAGCATTACCTGATGGGAAGCTATCTTCATGGGTGGCGACTGGCGGTCCCCGCCACCGACGCGGCTTGTAGCTACACTGAATCGCACCCATATAAGTATACCTATGAATGACGGTCATTACGTTGAATTTTTATGAGACCTAAGTTTAACCACTAAAGCTGCGCCACAGATTAAACAGTTGTTGAGTACTGCGCGTAGAGAATTACTCATTTTTAGTATTTGTAAATTGTCGTAGTGTTGGTGTTGTCCTCTGCTAGTTTCACGCGGGCTGCGTGGCCATAGCTTTGGCTTGGCGATTGGCTGAAGGTGCCATGGTGCTATGCCACTGGCAGTGGCCGTCTTAAAGGATCGATGGGTGTTAGATGCGCCGGACTGGTGGTGTGACCACCTAGAAGGATGACTCTAGGGTAAACACTAATCAGGATACTGAAGGCGGAGGACCGTGTGTTGTGGCGCATCTTGGCACCGGTCTATGTACAGCGGTGGCGCAGACGGTTAACTTCATTGAAGTCATTCCACTACCTTCAGTGGCGTAGCGAGGGTTTCGCGGCCCGGAGCCCAGGCAGATTTCGCCGCCTATTTAGGTCTTTAAAGAAAGGAGATTACCCGGTATGGTGGAATAAAAAAATAAAAAGTTCCGAGTTCATTTTAATCGTCCCGAATTGCACCTAGGTGCGACATAAATATGAAATGATTGAAATAAGATATAGGTATTAGCACAGACTTAGAATTTCGCTTACGCTAAGGTATTAGCGTTATATTAATACGTGAAGCAAAAACTTTGTACCCCTTTTTACGAAAATTACGCGGACGGATGAGTATAAAATTTGGCACAGTTAAAGTTTATATGAAGAAGGAGTGCAGAAAGCTAATAATGTTATATAATATGCATTAGAAATACAATAAATTAATAAAAGAATATTACACACACTACCATGCGTTTGACACACACACATTGTTTACATTCATACTGCCAATGTCAAATGTCAAATCAATGTCGCTCGCAACTGACGTAATAGAACAAAATAAAAAATAAAATATATAAAGTGGCTACAGAGGTATATAATACTCTCTGACAAAAGAACCTCAATAATGTTCAAACTTAAAAATTGTTACGGTCGAATTTCGGCTACTAGGCAACCACTAGTTATTATTATTTATTATGAAATTTTGCCGCCCGGGGCGGGCCGCCCCTGCCCCCCCCCCCCCCCCCCCCCCCGCTACACTACGTCACTGACTACCTTCCACTCCAACACTTACATAGTCATTTGTCATGTTTGTTTACAAGTCGGAAGACTTACACCATATTTTAAATGACCATAATTAAGATATACTTAGACGTAATAAAACGAAACTATTTTATCTTAAAAAAGCCATTAATTAATTTATCACACACACAGTCAATAGTAAGTAAATGAGTTTAAAACTCTCTAAATGGTAATGATCTGTGTCACTGTACTATTATTTATTCTGTGGTAATGTGGCTTATAGCATAAGCAATAATTTAGCTTTCTCGTTTCAACATGACATTATTTTATGTAATTAATTGGTAAAAATAAATTCTTTATTTTAATTGAAGCCAAGCTCAGTGTCCCGCAAGAGTATCCCCAACTTGCACCTCTTTCCTACGGTCTGGGCTGATCTGGGCCAGTCAAAAACAAGGAATGTAATTTTGGCTGAACTTTAACACAGACCGAGAGAGGTAGTCACAGGAAATGCCGGCGCTATCTAGTATATAAAAAAACCTATAAAAGTGATTGAAAATATCGTACTTCCAAAAACAAATCATTTTTTTCAATCGAGAGATACTTAGCGTAATCAATATTATTGAATACAGCCAATTTATTGGCTTACGGTCATGTGGCTCTTAATAAGCAACTTAAAAATTGTCATTATGATGAGCAACGTTTGGATTTATTAGAAATGGAGTTTTTCGAATGTAAATTTAGTAGCAGCACGGAGTTTGGAACTGTGCTCGGTTGATGGCGATAGGCTCGCCCTTTACATGGGACTTAATAACAAAATCGACGTCATGTAAGTGCACAATAGTAGGTATCTACGACTCTGCCGACTCCTCGGGGGTGGAGGCGTTACTTACTTATAACAAAATATTTAAATAGTAACATATACTAAGTGCAGCTGAAGTTGTTCTTTGACGACAGTAGTAAGTAAGTATTGATATTTTACAAATGAATGAATATTAGTTAAAAAGCCATTAGTTCGTATTCAGCTTCAACAAGTACCAAATCACCAGCGCGTGTACGGGCTCACGCCGGTCGTAGTGGATATATCCATTCTGGAAATTATTTGAAAGACGAAATTAAGACCTATAAAGCTACCGTGATCATTTTTTCCTGATAACGACGAGCGACATGATCACGAAAAAAATGAGTGTAGCCCAACTTAAGTCTCTTACTTAATTTGCTATGCGCAGCTTATGATGTTTGTAAGAAACATGGAGGATGCTTTATTGAAAAGACGAACTCCCAATACAATGGTTGTTGGCCATGGATTATACATTAAGTACGGATGTTGTCTGTGGAGACTACAGTGACATAAATATATCGGACAATTATGTATAGTGGATAGGTATATCATATATCTCTTACTAACTAGTAAAATGTTAAAGTTAGTAATTAGAATTTGTATAATAACCGACTAGTATTTGGAATAACAAGTATCCAGTAGTGCTACTTGTATTGACATCTTTACAAACACGATACCTTGAAATAAATCCTCCTTGTAGGAAGTAGGATTTATTTCAAGGTTTCATGTTTAATTATAAATTTGGAAGTTTGTGAGGATGGATGGATATTTGTTACTCAATCACGCCCGGCTGAACGTATCTGGATGAAATTAGCACAAAGATGGAATATAGTCTGTCAAAGTCAAATATTTTTATTTCGAGTAGGCCTTTACAGGCTCTTTCAAAACGTTGTGATTCTAGGTGCACAGTTCCAAAGTGGGAGTAGGTCCTATGGAGAAGAGACCGGCAAGAAACTCCATGGATACTCTTTTAAAATAATAGTTTTAAACTGGTTATAATCTTTAACGGTAAAGGCTATGCGAGTACAATGCAAGCCAATGTGCACAAAACGACACACAAAGAACAATATTACTATAATAGAATAATTGGTGTAGCTAGGCTCAGCCACAATAGTTGGAGACCCAGCGATCCAGTACTCAACGCCACTCTCATTAGATGGATATGCTGGCCCAAGTGAGTGCAACAATCCAAACTGTCCGACAAGTAAATGTAAAGTTACTGGCTACACTGTGCTCGCACATTTACAATTTGAAGTTGCTAGCGTCTAACAAACAAATTACATGAATAATATTAGAAATCTTAAACAAATAATAATTAATTGTTACAAAACAGAAAATTTTATATAAAATAACTAAAATTAAAAGATGTAGAAAAAAATATTGATAGTAAAAATATTATCAAGAAAATCGTCATTAAAAACTAAAAACTAACGTGTGAGAATTGAAAACAACGGATTACCAGGGAAGCCGCATGTGCAGAAGACATCAAGACAGTTAGTGCCACACGTCCCTATCGTCAACATAGTCTTTGACTTTATAATATGCTTTCCTTATGAGAATAGATTTAATATGTTTTAAATCTTTTACCAGTAAGGTCGGTGACAGATTTCGGCAATTTATTATAAAAGCGTACACCGTTAGGAATGATTTATTTGTTTTAGTAAGTCTAAATTTAGGAACCACTATTTTATGTTTATTCCTAGTATTAATGTCGTGAAAGTCACTATTAATATTAAACATTTGCAAGTTCTTTCTGATGTACATAATGCATTCCAAATATAAATATAAAATCTGGAATAGCACATAGTCTACTTTTTATCCCGGAAAAATGTATGGGTTCGTAAACCACGCGGGCGGAAGCTATTCAATAATAAACGAGTTAGACTTTTAAATCTTTTATCCAAGGAGACTAGAGCACAAAGAAATGTTATGTTTTGTTCCAGGTAACAGAACAATTATTATACATATTACTAACTACATACCTAACAATAACAATTTAAACAAATTTAAAAATGTTAAAATCACAAAGAGTACCCTGTAGGTACACGACGCATCAATGACCACAATACTTTACGTTTTTTTTTTAAGTTGCCCCTCACTATGATGTCTCCTGTATCGTGGGTACAGTTTACTAACATACATGTCATATGCTCACACAACCATACTTACAATACAACTTATACTTTGGTTAAAGTATAGGCCAGCCCCCTGGTCATGTGTAGAATCACTTTGCAATCTCTTTAAACAAAAGGCGAGCGCTCGACCCTGTGACCCAAGTCTTTCAACCCTAAACGTCTCGGAAATATAACAACGCATTATGTTATAGTAATTTCGCAGTTTGCTCCTCTCTGCAAATGCAGCAGTAGCACCAGCCAGGCTCACATGTTGCGTCCCACACCAGGGCCTGGCGCGTGACGACTGGCGGTCATGTCGCCTGGCGGTCTCGTATGAGTTTTTCTCAACCTCGATCGTCGTTACCGTAAGCCAAAAATGTACGAAAAAAAAATCCGTGTGTATTTGAGTGAATTCCTATCGTAAATGCGCGCACATTATTTTGAAAAATTTTTGGATACCTGGGATAAGACCCGCTTCCCATCGTCACGCACCAAACCATGTGGTTCTAATCAGCTAATAGAATACAGCCGGCGCGGCATACCGGCGCGCGCTGGCGGCGGTAGCAAGAGTACTTACGACGAGTAATGTCATCAATGTTGGCGTGCCGTGTTATATAACCTGAGGCCCTAGTGTAAGTTTCTTTCGACAAACTCGATATAACGCATCGATCGCTCCAATTGGTGGAAAGCACGAAACTCACGAAACGTGTCTGGACTGCTGCTGCTTCACCGCAGTGACAGCAATGTGTGGCAGGGGGGCCACAGGGGGCACTCACACGAAGGCATACAGCGACACGTGACGTGCTTTATTTAATGAGATAACTTCACATTTTAATGATTTATATTTTTCTTTATGATTATAGATTCCTCACATTGTAATGTGAGTAAAATGTAAGGTGAACAGTGAACACTTGTAGATATCAATTGTTGTGTAGCGTTTTGAGTAGTTCATGTTTACAAGTCCGATGTAGCGTCGGGTTGTCGAGCCTAAAATAAGGTCGAGCTACACGATGTATGCTTGTCATCATTATCACGGGTGCAAGGAAAGAGCTTTCACGGCCTCGCTAAGAAGAACAGTACAGTGTACAGTGTACAGTGTGAACAGTAAGATCCTTGCGCATCCTGAGACCTTGGGTTGTGTCACGATACCATCATTGCTGACTGACTAATCTTTCCACTACTCTCATATGGTAGAAGCTTGCCATCTGTCAGTATAAAACTCAAACAAACAAAGCTCAAACAGATAGGTACGGCGCTTTCACAAGAAGGCCATAACAGACAATACTTAACATTGTCCTAACATAACAGTTTACGAGAATTTGTCTGGACTTTAAAATAGACATTGACCCCTGAGTTTGTTTCAGTGTTTGTTTTCAGAACTAGTCATAGGAAATGTCGGCGCCATCTAGAAGATAAATAAAAGAAGATCTGAATTTAATATAATTTCCTCAGCGGCTTCGTCCCTCCTCAGAAATAAAACAATTCAGTTGTCACTGGGTGGATCTAAACAGAACAGTTTTCCGCTGTGTTCCCTTGCGACTAGTGTCACAGTAACCATGTGTATATGTTTACTATGCTGGTGGTGTTATGGTGTCACATAATACCTAACAGTACAGTGAACGCGTGCTCATACCCACAGTAATGGTAGCGCGTTGACATAACTGGAAGTAGAACTGAACTCTCTCCGTAAATACCTCCGAGTATAAGATCACGCGTACTGTGTACGAATAGTACCTACGGTGGTTGTTTTATTTGAGCTCACCCACAATGATTAGCTCACGCGACGTCGCGCGTCGGATGGCAGAAACACAGCATCATTACCTAATCACCACACACAAGTGCCGCGACGAGCCACTTCCGCCGACGCAACGCACTACCAATAAGACTTGCATAGGTACCTATCATTATGCATTACGCATGTTATTCAGATTGTTCATTTCTGCCGTCACTACTAATAAAACGGTAAGACGACCCCTATAAAATGCAAGCACCAATTTGTAGAAGTAAGTTAGTTAATACCCGTTTAAATAAATACATAAATTGATAAAGGCAAACCAACGACTGATAAGGGATATCGCCCATTGAACGCGGCAGCACCGGTCGCTGTGGTCGCTGTGGGCAGTCTCGTCTCGTTCACCCCGAACGCTCTCCGCCTCACACAGATATGGTGATCGTTCTGCCGTCAGCCATTCAGCCATATCTTCATTTACGTAGAGTGCAACAGTTGAAGAGAAACTCGAGGTAAGATGATATCAATTGAGTCAGCCGCACGTTCAATGTGCCACATCCCCAGTAATAGCGAGAAGCACTTAGTCAGAGTTGCAAAATTAGGCCAGAAGCTGGAAGGTTAAAAAATAAAGTACCTCATGAATTGATTTAATAAGTAAATAAAATAAACATTTTAAGACATCGACTGTACCTACAAATGTTTGAGTAACGCACAAATATTGATATGAGGTAATCCCAATTCAAAGTAAGCGCAAGTTGGGAGCCAACTGCGGCCACTGCCCACTGTTCCGCGCCACCGAGTGATGCGGTGTCGTATCCCCATTTGATAGACTAGCTTCCTTTTTCCGGGATAAAAAGTAAGTAGCCTGTGTGCTATTCCATACTATAATCTATCTCTGTGCCAAATTTTTCCAGATCCGTTCAGCCGTTCTGTCGTGACTGAGTAACAAATATCCATCCATCCATCCATCCATCCTCACAAACTTTCATATTTATAATATTAGTAGGATAGGATAGGATTAGTATGATATGATATTATATATTACTCTTTTACATAACACAGTATTTTTGTATGGGAATTACCTAGTTCTCAAACAAAAATATTACTGAAAGTCTTTTTCTACCTCTAGTTAAATAATATGTATAGGTACATACTTCTGCGGTATGTAAATAATAAGAGCATATAAAATATTTATTTATATATTTACGTACTTAAGTTACAATGGAATGCCTATTTCCAATATTTACAATTATGGGGCTGATAAAGGGTGATTAATTGAATGTAAAACAACCTTTTTTATTATAAAAAATTAATAAGTTTCACCATTTAAAGGAATTATAATATTTTTATCATACTGAAAGTGATTTGTTTAACTTTTGATAACTTTAGCTAGTTAGGAATCATCATGTTTTTTTGTCACGATAAAGATTTCAAGTCCGTTACTGTAGGTAGTCTATTCCGTATCTTGGTGAATGGAGTTGAGCTTCCTTCTCTTTGGAACCTTTGACCTTTGATCTGTATAATAATCCCTTTGAGCTGTAGCTACTAGTCGCGAATCAGTACTTTGTGCCCGTACCACCATCTCGTATACCAGGTGACATCCTACTAGCCAGATCAAATAATTAAATGTACAAGATCTTCAGTAACAATATCACGATGCAGCTAGTTGACTTGTATCGCCAAAGTACGTCGGAACATTAGTATAAAAACTCATACTTAGCTACTTATCGAAAAGGTCGCGCCGAGATACTGTTTGAACCTCCTCAAAGCGTGCAAGAGGTATGTACCTATAGTAACAATAACAAGTGGTGAAATCATGAACATTATCGCTGGATACTCATTCAGTGTGCTCAGTTTCATTTAATCTACTTAGTTACTTAAGATATTTAAGTTTATTAACTTTCGTTATCAATAGTTCCACCCTCGTCATAACGAGCTCTCTGCTTGGCTCTTTATTTCGGTTCATGACATACCTGCCTACCTAACTCTCGCCTATAATATAATACAAGTGGTAAATGACTCCGCCAGACTTGGTCAACTGCTTCATCTGGTAATCTGTGATGCTTTTGGAATGTACAAATTGGACCTAACCACGCAAGTGGGTATTTTTTTATTTGGGAGTCCATCACCATCATATAGTATAAAAGTACGAGATAAACTTTAACAAACCTTGAAGCAAGTAATCATTAGGAGAATACCGATCGACATGTGTTCTTCGGATAGGGACGGTCACCATTCTTGTACATTTATCTAGTATTACACTATAGAAAAATGCAAGCGCTATACAGCGCCACACAGCACTATACACGTGAATCAGACTAAGATTCTGTATCCGAATCAAAGAAAAGGTACCTTAATTTTTTTTTTACCAAATATTTTATTTTATTTTAGACATAGACATAATTTATTTGTAAGCATAGGTAAACAACATGCAGGCAGCTGCGCATGTACCCCGCGCCGCCTGCGCCTCCGCCGCGCCGCCCCCGTACACGATGCGCGGTTTTATAGGTATAGGTACGTAACGATTATTTAAATTTTATAAGCTTGGTAAACCACCCGTGCAGGTGACCCTGATGATCTACTGCACCTAATGAAATTACAATTACGAGTATACCAATAACTACGTATCTACCTGATAGTCCTAAACACGCAGTATTAACCAGAGTCGCGAGGTATTTGCTCTACCAAAAAGTCTATCCGTCTCTATGTACATATATCCAACACTAGTCTAAAAACTCACACATATTTCATAATATAGTCATTTAAGTATATTATTGCTCCATATTGAGATATTTCATACCACACATGAATGTTTTTTTTTGTTCGTTTGCAAAGGAGCCGATGTCGACTATTCTACTAGCATCACGGTGTAAATGTTCTTTTTTAGAATTCATAAGTAGGTACGCGCGTGTCATGTTGCTGAGATAATGACGGTGTGATATAACTAGTTAGGTGCCTAAGTGCAATGTTAGTTTACCGGATCGCTTACATTCACGCTAATGATCTGAACAAACTGATGGTACAGATGTGCAGCGGGTCTACCGCGGTCTACATGAGCATCTATAACATTTACTTCAGTCTTACATAGTCAGAATGGATGTTGTTTAGCAGCGATGCGTTACGCGATACACCCGCAGTTCCTTATGTATCACGAAATAAACACTGATGCGACGCGGCTGCCCTTTTGATCAGATACAATTAATTGCAATATGTACTTACATAGCCTAATGAATTAGAAACGATTTGAATCGGTTCGCAATATCCTCTAGCATGTAAACAATGATAACCCCGAAAGATAAATATCGAAGTTATCGAATAATAATCACAAACGCGGCTCGAAATGCTAACATTTTAATAAATGTTATTATTTAACACTGCGCTAGTATATATACTATATTATCAATTAAGTATGTTAATGTTATTGTCGTTTTTATAGAAATTACGTAAGAACTTTCAAGGATTTCGGCTAACAAATCGTCGTGTTGACGTGGATATTGGAAGCTCCGGCGCTGGCGATGGCGCCGCGCTGCAAGGTGAACCGCTTGCGGGCGCCTCTAGCGTGACTTGGGCCTTCGCTGCACTACCGAACGGTATCGCTCAAGGCTGCGGATCGCGCGAGCCCGGATGCATTACAGACTACGAAACACCTCTAATATGACAGAAGAACTTGTCCTTAAATACAAGTAAAGGCCAAGTTCTTATGACAAAATCACCCGTTTAACTTTTGTATGGGTAAACGGCCGTTTTTATTTTAAACATCTGTTATGTTAACGGTGAACATAAGTAAGTGAGTTAATCTTCTATCTATCTATATAAATAAAAATGAAATGCTGTTCGTTGGTCAGCGCATCACTTGAAAACGGCTGGACTGATTTGGCTAATGTTTAATTGAAAATGTTCACAATAGTACGAATAAGGTTTTTACGGAAAGAAAAATTGGAAGAGATGCCCGGAAAATTGGGAAATTTGGGAAAATCTGAAAGTGCTTTTATCTATGGGACTTTTGTATGAACTCAGGACCAGGAAAAGAGGATGTCTTTCGAGTCAGTTAGTAATGAATAAATAGGGGATTGCATTGTTTAGAGACTGTTGAATCGACAGAGCGACTGCTTTAGCGAGTTTACACGCGTCTACCACACAGAAATGTAAATACCTACCCAGGAACACTTTTAATTTGTGTAGTGTTCAGTAGCGCACGTTACTTCGGACCGGTGACGCCTACTATCTCGTGCGGTTGGAACATTATCCTGTTTGTGTTAATTCGACAGAATTTGGCTACTGGCGGCCGGTCGCGAGGTTATCGGTGTTGGTTGATAAAGCTGCTCGGGCTTGACGCAAGTGGCGCTGTAGTCGAGGCCACCAATTTATATATTTTTGAAAGAAATCACGTACTTACCTATAATACCTGTAAGTATGGTCGCGAGTGCAGCGCCAACAGTGTCGTCACCGCCGTCTACGTGGGTACTGAAAAGCTCGAGAGCTTTGAAGGGGTTCGGATCGTTTCCACGCTAAACATTTAGGTATACCTACCTACTTCAGTCTGCCTCTGCACTAGCTAGGACTAACATGTTCAAGTGTGCGCACAGTTCACGCTGCCAAACGACTAACTAATTGCATATGAATCAACTTGTAAGATATGGTTTTATGGTCAGAGGTTGGTAGAAAGCGAGATGCGTAAATTCATTTATAATTTATTGTTATTTTAGAATCAAATCCTTAAAGAATACCAACGCTATGACACAATATCGACAACAATTATTAAAACGCTCACTGATGAGCTTGCTCCAATACTATGTGACCTCATAAACCTATCTTTCTGTCAATGCATATTTCCTAATAAATTAAAACTTTCCATTGTATAGCCGTCACACAAAAAATATGATAAAGAAGAAGTTAATAACTACAGGTCGATCACGCTCATCCCAATCATATCAAAAATATTTGAAATAAGTACCTACTAATGCATTCCCGAATCACAAGTCGTTTCTTGCAAATAAATATTTTGTATCGTGTGTTTATACTATACCTATATAGCTTTGATTTAGTCTTCTATAGGTAATGGTGGTTTATTTGTATTTTAATATATAATTATTAAATAAATTCAGTCAATTGCTGACTTGCTGTCCCACCGCTGGGCAAAGGCCTCTTCTCAGAATGAGAAGGTTTAGGCATTTAGTCCACCACGCTGGCCCGGTGCGGGTTGGCGGACTACACACCATTGAGAACTTTGGCTGTTAGGCTTAAGTCTAAGTATTGGGATAATTACTAGCCACATGTTATCGGTGCCGTGTCCCTATACCTAACACAACCACATTAAATAATAATGGCGTTGATAGAGTTGCGAGCCTGTCATATGTGGGAGAACGTTTTTATTAGAACCGTCTACAAATTACAACGTAAGATCACTAGCGCCATCTATTGACGTAAAGAATGAACCAACAGGATGTATATACCTACAATAATTTTAATCAAAATATTATTTTCTGCAGGTGTTTGATACAATACAATTTAACCGCAGATTGAAGTAGATTAGTATACCATACTCAAATAAAGTATCAAACCGACATACAGACTTACCTACATCAGCTCAAACGTTATGTGCCTACCTGCTTAATAACCTATGTTAATAAAGACAGTTGTAAGTAAAGAAAATAACACAATTTAGGTAAAAATACTCCGTCCGTCTTAATTAATTATTATATTAGAGAATTATATTAACATTAGAGCATAGTTTACTTTTAGGGATCATTAGTCCACTCGTCCACTCTGCTTCAATCGAGATACCTACAACACAGCACTAGCGAGCGGTGACATTGACTCTGCCGCCCGGGGAGCACGCGCAGCTACGGCATGTCGGGCGGTGGCGCGCGCGTGCTCGCGTAGCCGCCCGGATAGCACGCGCAGCTACGGCATGTCGGGCGGTGGCGCGCGCGTGCTCGCGTAGCCGCCCGGAGAGCACGCGCAGCTACGGCATGACGGGCGGTGGCGCGCGCGTGCTCGCGTAGCCGCCCGGGGAGCACGCGCGGCTACGGCATGTCGGGCGGTGGCGCGCGCGTGCTCGCGTAGCCGCCCGGAGAGCACGCGCAGCTACGGCATGACGGGCGGTGGCGCGCGCGTGCTCGCGTAGCCGCCCGGGGAGCACGCGCGGCTACGGCATGTCGGGCGGTGGCGCGCGCGTGCTCGCGTAGCCGCCCGGAGAGCACGCGCAGCTACGGCATGACGGGCGGTGGCGCGCGCGTGCTCGCGTAGCCGCCCGGGGAGCACGCGCGGCTACGGCATGTCGGGCGGTGGCGCGCGCGTGCTCGCGTAGCCGCCCGGAGAGCACGCGCAGCTACGGCATGACGGGCGGTGGCGCGCGCGTGCTCGCGTAGCCGCCCGGGGAGCACGCGCGGCTACGGCATGTCGGGCGGTGGCGCGCGCGTGCTCGCGTAGCCGCCCGGAGAGCACGCGCAGCTACGGCATGACGGGCGGTGGCGCGCGCGTGCTCGCGTAGCCGCCCGGGGAGCACGCGCGGCTACGGCATGTCGGGCGGTGGCGCGCGCGTGTTCGCGTAGCCGCCCGGAGAGCACGCGCAGCTACGGCATGACGGGCGGTGGCGCGCGCGTGCTCGCGTAGCCGCCCGGGGAGCACGCGCGGCTACGGCATGTCGGGCGGTGGCGCGCGCGTGCTCGCGTAGCCGCCCGGAGAGCACGCGCAGCTACGGCATGACGGGCGGTGGCGCGCGCGTGCTCGCGTAGCCGCCCGGGGAGCACGCGCGGCTACGGCATGTCGGGCGGTGGCGCGCGCGTGCTCGCGTAGCCGCCCGGAGAGCACGCGCAGCTACGGCATGACGGGCGGTGGCGCGCGCGTGCTCGCGTAGCCGCCCGGGGAGCACGCGCGGCTACGGCATGTCGGGCGGTGGCGCGCGCGTGCTCGCGTAGCCGCCCGGGGAGCGCGCGCGCCACGCGCCCACGTACACTCCCGTCGACACCACCGAGCCGCTCAGCGGACCCACCCAGTACACCTACTTACAAACATTAATCATTCAATTATATTATACCTTATTAATTTTTGAATAGGGCTGGCTAGACATCTTTTGCTAAGAGCCTACTGTTGTCAGAAATTAGATGGCAGCATTTTAAATTAATTTCTCCTGTCTTCATGGGATGCGTGATGGGTGTGCTTATTGCACTCCCTTTCATCACTCGAGATGAAGAGGAGAGGTTCTTTTTTGTCATTCGAATTTTATGACTGACCCAATGGTTGGTCCAGTTGCCGCTCCACAACGCCGGCCCGAAGCTGCGCACTGGGTTCATGCTGGCACCGGTCAGCTCTCCCTGCAATTATAAATACAACATGTCATTAGTGCTGCGTGTTACTCGCCGTAAGAATCGACGCGTTATGTCCATCTGTGGACTGTGTTGAAGCTCTCACCGCGACGAGCGACAGGCCTGCGACGGAGAGGCCGATGCGCAGGGGCCAGGAGTCGCGCAGGCGCACGTTGCGCGCGTCCCACGACGCACAGTTGGCCAGTGCCAGGCACCCGCTCGCTACCGCCTCGATCACCACCGCCTGCGAACGTTACAGTCTTCGAGCTTCGTGTCCTGCCTGTCTAACATACGGTGCAGCAACGCGCGATCACTGATAGAAAGGCTTATAGGCGACAAGTTAATCTGCCACTCGTATCTTGTGGTGGAAGATATTAAGATATACCATATATTGTCCACGATTATTGTCATATGACTATAGAGCGAGTTACAAATGTCACGTCTTTATAATGAGGGTTCATGGAAAAAGGCGTCACATTAGGCAGAAACTACAGAACGCCACGTGATACGATGCTTACATAACTCTTTTGCCGGCACGGTTGGCGCAGTGGTTGAGAGATCGACTGCTGCGCTACGTGTCAAATCAAATCAAATCATTTATTTTGCGTAACATGAGTGGTCAATAAGTTCTTAGAGTTTTTAATAAATAGTATCACCATTTACAGCCATCAAAGCAGCATGCAAAAAATGTGTTCATTACATAAATTAGGTAAGTAATGTTCAAGATATAATAAGTCTTAAAACCATAGGTTAGGTCACAGTATAAAAGATACATCGAATATATTCAAACAATATTTATTTGTTTTATTTATAACCTGTACAATAATTTATTTATCATTTATTCACTATAATTCTGTAAAACACACATAAATGCTATCATTCATTTAATTATCTATTAAGACATAATAAGGGTACTATAGTTTATATGTTTTTAATAATTTAATTACATACAATGCAATGCAATCAGGTTTTATTCCGACATTTAGATAATTTCAAATTGTTACATTTGAACATTATAAAAAATAAAGAATACAAGATAGAATTACTGAACTATAATCAAACAATAGTGCGTTTATACAATAACCATGTAACAAGCAAAGAGTACTTATCTTTAACGGGACGAGTTATCACTGCAGAAATCGAGACCGAGTTATCGAGACCAGAAGGGCCTCCAGCCGAGCAATTAAATAATACTAAGCAACACTGCTAAGGGTGTCCCATAGTGGGACACGAACCTCGGCTTAGGGCGTTGCTGGGGGGCAGATAAGAGAGGACTTGCTTGATCTGATTGTGATTATTTAGGGACATTTCATTTATTACTACTGGCTCAGCGCGGGCTGGCTCGAGCAAGGGTCGTGGTGGAGCCCCCTTCCTCGTCGGATCGTGCGTTTTTATACGTCACAATTGACCCCACCACGTGGAGTCAACTTTCCGTTTAATAAATCAAAATTAAATTCCAAAGTCAAAAATAATATACAAAGAGCGTAATCAAATTGAAATAGGATTTTAGAAATTTAAAATCGAAGTAAAACAATCAAAAGATAAATAATAATGCATATGACAAAAGTCAATTACAATCCTTTTTATTTTTATACTACCGTTCAAATTTATTATAAACAAATCATTGAAAATATTATTCTAGTAATCAGAAATATAACATAAGTCAACCTCAACACAACATCGACAAAAAGAAGCCTCCCACACGGAACCAATATTTGTATGATCTACCGATAGTTGTTTCTGGTCTGGGTCTTTGTGTATGTGAATACACACCGTGCCTCGGAAAGCACGTAAAGCCGTTCGTCCTGCGCCTGATCTCTTTCCAGTCGTGTCGGATTGCTGTCCCATTGGAGTATGAGAGTGAAGGAATAGAGAGAGCACATCTGTGTTTGCGCACACATTTGAGCTCTATAATATTTCCTGCGGCTAATCTCCGGTGAGATTGGCCGCCGTGACCGAAATTCGGTCAGAAGGACATTATTAACCCATTTGCTTTATCTACATTTAAAGAGCGAGTTATTCTTAGAGCAGAATGAAATTATTCGGAAAAGAAAAGGCATCACCGATATAGCGTCTATAATCAGCAAGCAATGGGCAGTGGCATATCGGTCTGTTCGCTTGTGCACTGTACCACAACATAAGCTTGAAACATAGCCCCCACCCACAGCAGTAGCTCACCTTATAAACAGCCAGGCCCGGCGCGGGCAGAGTGACGCACAGGTCGCGCGCGTCAGCCGGTGCCAGCAGCAGCAACAGCGCTCCGCCCGCGACGGCGCCCGCCAGCTGCGCGCACATCATAGCGAGCGCGCGCAGGCGAGACACGCGCCCCCACAGCAGTGCCGCCAGGGTCACCGTCGGGTTCATCTGCGCGCCTGACACGTGGTCCAGGCACTGCCAACAAACCGTGAGGGTTTGTCTTGAACTTCATCACACATGAAGGAGAACAAGGGGACAATTCTTAGATACGCGATTAGGGATCATGTCGAAATTGAGATATATCGAAAAACCATAACAAATATCGCTCACCTACTTACTTACTTTTTTGAGATATAATATAATACTAAGTACCCACTTACTTACTTTTTTGAGATATAATATAATACTAAGTACCCAATCCCATACAAAGAAATGACACTTCTCATGATATCTAGTTATTGAACTGGATAGTTTTTTTTTCCTCCATTTTTCTAACAGATGGCAGTATCGGTGACTCACGAACAGTCAGAGACTGCATGTATAATATTACACTACCATCTAGTGGACGGACAGGTGGTAGATCGGTAGGTACAGAATTCATTTCAATTCTTATATTTTTTTAAGTAATTTAATGGATTTCAAAAAATATATTATTTGATTTTGCTTAAATTGAAACAACTCAAATTAGTAGGTGATTGATATAAGTGTTTATGGTTGTAGAAAAACTGATGACAGGACAAATTAAGTAAAACGACATCTATTGCAAAGCGATTAAAACAAAATCAAAAATCAATGGCTTGAAATGGGCTTGAGTGCAAGTTCATTCATCTTTTTTCTTGAAAGTACGTGAGGTATGAGTGTAAATAGATATCTATTTATATTAATTCATTCAAATTCGACCTTTCAAGGC
This sequence comes from Shargacucullia verbasci, assembly GCA_947562105.1. NCBI lineage: Eukaryota > Metazoa > Arthropoda > Insecta > Lepidoptera > Noctuidae > Shargacucullia > Shargacucullia verbasci. The sequence continues at coordinate 15,709,169 of OX387284.1, read as the reverse complement.
ACAGGCCATATTTTCACAATTGTTACCTATGGTGCTATCTTTGACATTTTTAAAGACAATGACAAGACAAAAAAAACAAGACGCCTGGGAGCAATTCTCGTGTGCACATACTGGAACATAGCTATTAGCTAGCAAGACTGATTAGCTCCATCTTTATCTAGAAAAAGTGACTCCAGCCTTAATTGTGTCCGATCAACAGTTACATGCGTTTAGAGGTAGCTTAGGGATATCTGTAATGTTATACATGAATTGGAAATAGGTAGGCGACCGATGGTGATGTCTTTCAAAAAGTTCCAATACGCAGTAGGTTCTTGCAACCGGCGGCGTGCATGTATAGCACGTGGTGTTCCGTACCAGCGATATCCACGATGGTTTCGGTATAAGTTATCTAGAGTAAGTTGTGATTGTACCTGTACGAGCAGCGCGACGACAAGCCCCGACGCGATGGCGCCATGCATGGGCGAGACGGGCGCGGAGGCCCCGCAGGAAGGCAGGCAGCTCAGCAACACCAGCAGCGCGGCCCCGCAGCACTCAGCTGCCACCACGCGCCACAGCGCGTCGTCACGCCCCGCCGCGCCGCACTGCGCGCTCCCACAACACCGCACTGATGCACCATGGGAGGTGTAGTGTAGCAATAATAAACAGCTAAATAGGTACCTATACCTAAGTATACATATAGTAAGTTGTCATGTTTAATTAAGTTATATTTATCGAATAAGTAATCGACGAAAAAGAAGCATAGAGTATCCTAGATATCTACCTAGTTCTGCAAATGTAACCAGTTCAGTGCGAATAAGTGGTGTTCTTGAATACTCCAAGTGACTCTGATATGCACTGTAGAAGTTTTCCCATTTACCTAGTAGGTAGTACATCAGATAAATAATTACATCACATTTTACGCACCAACGACTCTGCAGTTACATTCAGCATCCTAGGTGTTCTGCTACTGTGGCACACAGTCACACACACGACGGTGACACTGTGCACGACGTGCGACGGTGATTTTGTGGAAAAAGTATCAAAATGTTAGTAGGTACAGATTTTCACATTTTCCTATGGGTTCGTAGGTCCTATGAAAATATTAAATCTATTAGCATTTTGATATTTTCAAGTAGTTAGGCCTTGGTCACGAAGTCAGCGGGAGCGTGGCGGCGGCGGTGGCGGCGCGGGGAGTGGCGCGGCAACGCTGTTCCCGGTCTCGAAGCCAGCGGGCAGACCGAGCGGCGTAGTGTTGATGCTAATTATGAAGAACAGAGACAATATTCCGATAAATTCTTTCTTTTTTATTTCTTCCCATAACCGGTTAATTAATTACTCTCGTATTTTTATGGTTTCCGTCTTTGCTGTTCCATATCGGTGTTCTATAAAAATTATTGTAATAATTTGCTCCAATACGTCGGCGGGCATTTTGAAAAGTCGGTCGTTAAAAAGCAAAAAAAGAATACCTACTACAACTCAACACTACGTCAATGCAGACGCGCGGGCACCGCTAGATTGGTACGCACCGCTCGTATGCCGCTCGCCGCCCGCTCCTTTCGAAGCCAGTTCCATATAAATGTATGCATTGAAACGCGCCGCTCATAGCGCCGCCCCGCCGCCGCCGCCCCCCTCCCACTGACTTCATGACCGAGGCCTAAAAGTTAGTTAAAATACCTAACTACTCAACCGTCCAAGTATATCCTAGTATCCAAAAAAAAAAATCGGGTCATACGTCCATGGATAGTACACTATCCACAGCGACGAGTCGTCTTTACTTCCATCTAGTTTAAAATGTTGTACTATTTGGTGAGTTTTGATAGATTATATTAGAATGCTGTTGAAATAATTCGACTAAAAAACACGAGATGGAAGTGTAAGATATTTAGACAAATTAATGAGATTTTTCAGATTTTTATATAATTATTTGAATCGTGTGACGTGTGTGTTGTGAAAATGTTTTTACGAGCGTCTACAATTATGTCGTAAATACTATAGTTTCGTTTTATTTATCTTACGAGTGTTATACATCAAAACAAACTAGAAGATTTGTGCTTTACGATGTTGTTTACATATCACAGTTTTATGTGATAAATCGAGTCTAATTTTATTTTCAAAGTAGTGTAGTTTCGTGAAAAATGGCCGGCTTACGGTGTCAGCCGATTGCAGTTTTGTTTACACCTATTTTACCTTCTTTTCATTAAAACATTATATCAGTAACGAATGACATTTCGTGACAAGCATACCTAATAATGTATTTTTCAAATAGAAATACATTGGCATTAAACTAAGTACTACACTTTTAAAATTTAATTTTTTTCTAACCTATAGGAGTTAGAGATTTAAAAATAAAAAAGTTTTATAGCAAATTTTATCAGCTTTCTTTGAAACCAGTAAACTATACATTAGTAACATTTTTAACTTAAAAATGAAAATAAAACTATAAAAATAGTGATTATTAGCTTAGTGTCAAAAAATTCAATTAAAATTTATAAGTATATGTTACACGTTATTTAATTTTTAATAACTGGTATTGCCTCCTCGGGCCCTGACTACAGTTTCGAGCCGGTTTGGCATACTGAACACGAGGTTTCGGAGCCGATTTTGGGGAATATTCTCCCATTCTTCAATCAGGGCCTGTTTAAGTTCTGACTAGCCTCCCTAGCTCATCTCAGGCGTGCTCAATTGGGTTGAGATCAGGACTTCTTGATGGCCAAGCCATCACGCTGATACCAACCTCCTGAATATACTCTGACCTGACCTGAGCCGTGTGTAGCCGGGCATTATCATGCATCAGCATCGATCCATCACCCATATTTGCTAAATACGGCCCTGCATACTCGTTGAGAATCTCTTGGGCATATCTTTCCCCAATCAGAGTGCCATTTTCTATGGCCACTAACTCTGTGCGACTTCTGAAGATATGCCAGCCCATACATGGACACTGCTTCCACCGTACTGGACTCTTTCTGATAAGCAGTCTTGAAGGTATCGCTCACCAGGCTACCTGTAGACACTTCGCCTTTCATCAGAAGTATAAAGTGAGAATCGAGACCCATATGTGAACGAAATTCTTGACCACTCTTCTTCATCCCACTGTATGTGTTTACGGGCGTATCGCAGTCTCGATACTCGATGCTGTCTATCGAGTTTGGGGTCACTCGCTGGTCTTCGGGGTTTTAGATTTGCTTCGGCAAGTCTTCTTCTCACTGTACTGTCACTAATGTAGTCCCTTCGGGTCTGAAGAAGCTGTTGCTGGACTTCAACTGCATTATGGTGGCGATTTCTCAACACAGTGAAAACAATATAACGGTCTTCTCGGGCACTAGTACACCTGGGTCTGCCATTACAAGTTCTCCTCAGATGGTTTCCAGTCTCTTCGTACCTTCGCTTCACCTTCTGGACCGTTCGTAAGTTCGTAACGTCACACCCACCATTCTTGCAGTACGACGCATACTGATGCCTAGTTCCAGAAAAGTCTTGATCCTAGCACATTCTTCAGGTGAAATAAAATGTATGTACTGTTGTCTAACTTAGCTTTTGTAACAAGACTCATCGATCAAGAAAAAAACAGAAACAAAAAAATGAATGGTAAAACTGTAATTCGAAAAGGATTATATTTGGTTATAAAGCTTTTTTCAGCCATTTCATAAAATAAGGTTCTCGACTATAAATTTATTATGTACAAAATTAAACTCTTTTTCAAGTCCTTTTCATTTCGAAAGTATATCTTGTGTACTTAAAAAGTTATTCCAAAATTAAAAGTGTGATACTTAGTTTTTCAGGTCAGTGTATATTAAATTCATTAAAGATTCCTCATAAATATCAATGTGTTCCTCAGGTTTTTCGTTGATGACTATTTAGTGGCAAAGTTAGTGATCAATATATGTGTCTACTTATGTCACGTTATTTAAAATCAAGAACAGACGCCGTGATTTTATAATGATATATGAACTACAAACACGTCGTCAATGTCATCTCGGTAGCTTAGCAAGTGTGTACACTCGAGTCGTACAATCTGTGTTGACTTACCTATGTCTAAGTGTGCGACTGATAGAGTGGCGCGGGTTTAAATAATTATAGCAGTGGTGGTAGAATCAGATCTAGGAGTGGATTTATTAGGCTACATTGAGGATACATACAGAATTAGGCGATATAACAACCGAACTTGATCTTTGGTAATTGAGCTCATAAGCAAAAGAACGGCTAAATATATCATTCAAAATAGCCGATATTTCCAGGAAACCGGACTACATACTTCTGAATTCCTAGACGAAGAAGCGCGAAATGAGAGGAAAATTTCGCGGGATAAAATGCTCATGGCACGAAATAAGGGACAACAAGCTGTAATTCGAAATAATCAACTCTATATTGAAGGAGAACTATTTAATTATAAAAACCAGACACCACAACATCTACCCATCCCTGGAAACACGCAACGAAATACTAATAATACCAACAGAAGAAGCGAACCATACAACAAACGTACATTTCGAGACGTTTTCTCGAGAAGAGTATACCTTTCGAAAACAAAGATCATCATTTTAAAATATTATTTCAGAACATCCAAAGTCTGTATAATAAACAACACATCATGGAAGCATTTATCAACGACAACCAGACATATCAGGCTATATGTATCACCGAAACCTGGCTCTCGCGTGATAAATTAAGTATGATAGATTTCAGCGGTTACAAAATCGCAGCATCCTTTTGTGGAGTAGCTCGTATAGGCGGCGGTGTCTGCATCTTAATAGAAATGCGCCAAACTTAATATAATGCCTTTATAGACCTTATGTCAGAATATAAATACACACAACACATAAAGCATTCTACATACATAGCACATACCTACTATAGGTATCAACGTGTTTAGACTAATATTTACAAATTTTAATAATAATGATTTATACACATTCGTAGAAGAACTGGGCTTTTCAGATCACTGTGGTACAATTATAAGTTTTAAAATACTGCAACAACCGAAGCAAACGATTTGTATACTGAAAAACGTCTTTACAACAAAAATAACATAGATAGCTTCAAAACTTCATTGAAGTCAGTTAATTGGAGGGATGTCATAATAGAAAGTAATGATGTAACTCAAAACTATAATGCTTTTAACGAAATAATAAAGAACATACTGAACCAAACTATACCAAAAATAAAGACAAAATTAAAAACTCATTATAAGAAATTTTGTTTAACTAAAGGCATAAAGATATCGTGCACAAATAAAAAATTATTAAAAATATTAAGCTTAAAATCAGACAATCCTATAATTTAAAAATATTATAAAAAATACGAAAAAATATTGAAACTGTCGGTTATCACATCGAAGAAACAACAATAAATAAAAATAAAAAAAATATCAGAACAAAGTAAAAGCTATGTGGTTTTTTTAAACGAACGAACTAACAAAAATATTTTCAGAAAAATGCAATATTCAATTACAAATTATCAATTTTTTTATTTCAGCCCCAAAACAAATAGTAAACAAATTTAATATTTTTTTCGCATCAATAGGTCACGTCCAGCTGGTAGTGAAGCGCATGGCCTACCGGTGCTCCACCCTACAGAGAATACCCTCTTTCTTAGACCCTTAGATATTCGAGAAACTAACAAAATCATAAAAAAAATTAAAAAACAAAAATAGTCACGGAATAGATGAGTTACCATCCTGTCTGATTAGACAATGTGCTGATGAACTTGCCGTGCTTTTTTGTGTACCTATTGATAAATCAGTCCTTTGAATAATGTATGTTTCCTGATCAACTGAAAAAGGCCATTATAAAATCACTATTTAAAATACAATACCAATAATTACCGACCCATTGCACTGTTACCCTTTGGCTTCAAAATTTTTCGAAAAGGCTATGTGTGACCGGGTTTACAGTTTTTGCGAAAGATACAATATTTTCGACGAAGGTCAAAACGGATTTCGTAAACATCGATCAACAACCCTAGCTGTCTATAAATACATACAAGAAGTAATTCATATTATAAACGATAAAAATATGCAGTAGGAATACTTCTAGATGTCACTAAGGCATATGATAAAGTTAATTATAAAAGTCTTCTCGATAAACTATACGGAATTGGTAATCGCGGAATCTCACACAAATGGTTCACATCATATTTAAAAGATAGAGAACAATATGTAGAAATCGAACATTATCAGTACGACGAAAAAAAATTACGTGTAAGATCTGATAAAATGACGGTCAATGCATCAATTCCTCAGGGCAGTGTCATTGGATGTCTCTTATACATTATCTACATCAATGACCTCCCAAAGATCATGAAAGAACCGTGTGTGTTATTCGCCGATGATATATCTCTGCTTACCTCATGTTAAAACAGCAATATTAACGAACACCTAAACTTATTACTAAATAAAACAACTAAATGGATGGATGAGCACAATCTTGAAATTAATTACAAAAAAACTAAACTAATGACATTCTACCCTTATCAAAAATCCCCATTATCAATTAACTTTATAACAAACTGTACGAAAATTGAAGTTGTAAACGCATTTACGCTATTAGGACTCACTACAGACACGCATATTTCTTGGGAAAGTCACCTCAAAAACATACGATCGAAAATTTCAAGGTTTTGTTTTGCACTTCGTGAAGTTAAAAAAACCACCGACCTACAGAGTGCACTTGGTACATACTACGCCTACGCACATGCCTGGCTCAGTTACGGCATTATAATGTGGGGAAATAGCAAAGACGCGCCTTCACTTTTTACCATACAAAAGAAATTAATCCGCATAATTGTAAATATAACACAAACTGATAGTTGTAAGCCCTTTTTTTTATTAAATACAAGATACTTACTCTTTCATTCCCACATAATATTATATACAAATAGCCCCTATGTAATGTCGATAAAAATATATAATAAACTACCAGATCTTATAAAAAATGAAACTACTACACAATTAATTAATACATAAACGATAAAAAAAAATTAAATACTTATAAACATCATATACATAGATAATACAATTTTAATATATATATATAGGTAAATAACCAAATACATTGATACTATTAAATAAATAAATAAATTATTATGTTATTATCCTTACAACATTTATTATTATTCTTACCTATAGATTTATTTTAAGTAATTTTTGCTGTGCCCTACAGGGTCCATGATTGTGCCTAGCTTTAAGCCTATTATTTATCACCTACTGTACCTACATTGTGGAACGAAAATAAATAATATGAATATGAAAATTTGCAGCACTATTGAGATCCTTGGCGTCGACATTCCGCAGTTATTTAGAGGGTAAGGTCAAGCTGGCGTCTAAAAAACTAATAAAGTAACACAGTACTTCACATCGGGGCAAAGATAGCTAGTTTATAAGTCACAAGTCCGGCACCATGTAGAGTCGTTGCACTTATGGACGAGAGCACCTTGATACCAACTTGGACTCTTTGTCTCGATTCAGAGACGTGCAGACGATTGTCGACGAACCTAGGCTCACAAGCGGCCCAGAACCTTTAAGTCTCAGGAGAGATTGCTTCTGTGAGTGTTCTGTCGCTATCTCTATATCTCTCTCTGTCGTGTTATGTCTCGTACCGTTCAGTTTTAGAGGAGTTTCCTCCCATTCACGCTCAGGTTGTGGGGTTCTTCAAACAGAGTATAAAAAGATTTTTACAGGGTCGGCAACAAAATGATGCCCGATGTTTTGCAGGCGTCCATACGTTCCGGTAACCGCTAATCATTATATACGTGGAGCTGTGCAAAAGATACTCTCATGGCACAGATGCGTCTTGCTAGCAATTGTACATAACTTCAGGAGGCTAACTTTTTAACTTCAGGAGTATACTTATTTATTTTGATATAAGTTTTGTTAAGGTTTTATGACGTAGGTACCACAGGTAGGACCATTGTTTAGTATCTAACTCTTAACACTTAATATTATATTGGAGGGCTAAGGTTGAGGTTCAGGTGTCGAACTGGAACACCATGGCGAGGTTAGCTCACAGATTGTTTTACAATATAGGTATTGTTTAGAGATTATTTTTTAATAAAAACATAAGAAAGAAAAAGATATAGGTACATAAGTCGGTTCAAAATTGAATAATTCAAATGTACCTAAAAAAATAGTCGTTTCAGTATACGATATTAAAATTTTCACAAATTTTAATTTTAGTAGGTATAATATTGTAGAGCCCTGGGTAGGTTCCAGCTAACAACAGACGGCGTGTACCAAAGTACCAAACCTATGAGGCATGAAGAACTAAACAAAAGCAGTGAACACTTACTGTTGCTAGTGGAGTCGCAGTCGTTGTCATGCCCGGCCATGCTGAGCTACTGATCGCGGAGGCTTCACTCACGAATTAACACTGTTATTGTGCAAGGCGTGCTGTATAGTGTATGAATTGTAGCGCCCTCAGAGGAGGCACGCGAGTGACGTTACGTACCTAGTTATCAGCGCAGGCGCAACTTATCTCGCCACAAATTGTTTGTTTGACAGCCCCGTCGCTGTCACCAACATCACATTAATATTGACTTCACGCGGAGGATGCTGATACCTGGCTTGTATGTATTCGTCACACGTCGTATGCACACTAATTTTCGCACCCTTCTACATAGATATATATGGTTTGTTGTAAATGAGATCATCTTATCACGATATTTTAGACATTGGTTTTTCATTCATTGACGTACTGTACCGCCACTGCTGTACTGTATACGTACCTAGATCGGCCGAAATTATTTTATGAATCATAACAGCTATTATTCCGTACCACGTGGTGTCCGGATCGGTTTCTGCAATTTTGTTTTGGAACTCCATATAGAAGGAGTTGGGGGCACAGCTAGTCCAAAATACCTACGCAAAAAAATATGTTGCGCTTTCCCTCTGGTTTTATAATAGTAAATCTATACTAATATAATAAAGCTGAAGAGTTTATGGTTTCAGAGATTATAGCGCGTTTAAACAAATAAACAAACAAAAAAAACTTCAACTTCATATTCAAACTTCAACTTCATTATATTAAGTATAGATTCAATAAGGTATGGTGTGTCAAAAAATATCGTAAATTAAAAAGTGATTTATGAGCATTATTAGTAGGCATGGCATATTAATCCTTCCGAAAGAAAATTACTTCATCATCAAGACATTTTTATGAAAATAAACTTTATCTTTATAGCATGTTATTTGAATGCATAATTTAGGAGATAATCGAATAGTTAAAATAATTCAACACTGGGCTCGGGTTTATGACTTTGGTAGTAGTGGCGCGTACGAGCCGTGTGACTCATAACCCTGGCTGCCCGACGAGAACTGATCATTGTCGAGATGAGACAAACTGTGAACGTCTATATATATGTCAACGAAGTACCATGCCGTGCGGCCCAGTTGCATGGTCGGCTCCCTTCTTTACAGACGTCTCTCATATGTGAACTTGTTTGACGTTATTCACGTTGATTGTTAGTAGCTATCTATACTATAAATTAATATTATAAATCTGAAGAGATTGTTTGTTTGTTTGAACGCGCTTATCACTGGAACAATCATCCCGATATGAAAGACTATTTTCCATGTTATATATATAGCCTATTAAATGAAGAACGTAGTAGGGTGTCTTTATCCCAAAAAAAAATTACGTAATCCACGCGGGCGAAGCCGCGGGCGGAAGCTACTAGATAAATATTCCGAAAATACGTCACTCGCCTAAATAAGACCACCATCTATCACAAATTTGTACTGACATGGCAATGTAGATTGTATCTTATTTTCCTAATAAATCACAGATAACTGAAACAGTATCAGTAGTAGTACCTATTTGTGTAGTGTCTCATTGGTATGCAGCAATGACATTGGAAGGAAGAATTCTTTCCTATATCTTGGTATGCAGCAGTGTTAAGTGATGTTTCAGGTGTTGGTAGTTATGTTGCCGAGCTAGGATAAATTAAACGGCGAAAAAGAAATTAAATTATACACGGGCCTGCATTGGATAACAATTAATAATTCTTATATTTCTCAACAATTGGGTAGTCGTAGCAGGTACTAGTTGTCGTGTACGACGATTTTGTATAAGGAGGGGGAGGAATATATTTAAATACGTACTTAGGTTAGAAGGTAGCTGGGGTACATCGAACGCGTCCGGCGCTCCGATTGGTGGAGAGCACGAAACGGACCAATCGGAGCGCCGAACGCGTTCGATGTGGTAAATCGAGTTTGTCGAAAGAAACTTACACTAGGGCTTCTGGTCTCAAAGTCAAAGTCAAATATTTTTATTTCGAGTAGGCCTTTACAGGCTCTTTCAAAACGTTGTGATTCTAGGTGCACGGTTCCAAAGTGGGGGTAGGTCCTATGGAGAAGAGACCGGCAAGAAACTCCATGGATACTCTTTTAAAATAATAGTTTTAAACTGGTTACAATCTTTAACGGTAAAGACTATGCGAGTACAATGCAAGCCAATGTGCGCAAAACGACACACGAAGAACAGTATTAATATAACGGAATAATTGGTGTAGCTAGGCTCAGCCAGAATAGTTGGAGACCCAGCGATCCAGTACTCAACGCCACTTTCATTAGAAGGATATGCTGGCCCAAGTGAGTGCAACAATCCACACTGTCCGACAAGTAAATGTAAAGTTACTGGCTACACTGTTACATACATTACACTACACTTTACACTGGTACATTTACAATTTGAAGTTGCTAGCGTCTAACAAACAAATTACATGAATAATATAATTAGAAATCTTAAACAAATAATAACTAATTGTTACAAAATAGAAAATTTTATATAAAATAACTAAAATTAAAACATATAGAGAAAAAAAAAAAGATAATAAAAATATTATCAAGACAATCGTCATTGAAAACTAAAAACTAACTTGTGATAATTGAAAACAACGGATTGCCAGGGAAGCCGCATGTGCAGAAGACATCAAGACAGTTAGTGCCACACGTCCCTATCGTCAACATAGTCTTTAACTTTATAATATGCTTTCCTTATGAGAATAGATTTAATATGTGTTTTAAATCCTTTACCAGTAAGGTCGGTGACAGATTTCGGCAATTTATTATAAAAGCGTACACCGTTCCCTAGGAATGATTTATTTGTTTTAGTAAGTCTAAATTTAGGAACCACTATTTTATTTTTATTCCTACTATTAATGTCGTGAAAGTCACTGTTAATATTAAACATTTGCAAGTTCTTTCTGATGTACATAATGCATTCCAAAATGTATAATGACGGCAGTGTTAGTATATCAATATCTTTAAAAAAGCCTCGTAGAGACTCGCGGGGGCCCATGTTATAGATAGCACGGACCGCTCTTTTCTGTAATATGAAAATTGAATCAACATCAGCAGCTGATCCCCACAACAGAATGCCATAGGACATAATGCTGTGAAAATATGCGTAGTATACTAATCTGGCTGTAGCTATATCAGTTAACTGTCTAATTTTCCTAATTGCAAATGCCGCAGAGCTTAGTCTCTTTGATAGTGCTGTGATGTGAGGACCCCATTGCAATTTTGAGTCTATTGTAATACCCAAGAACACGGTTTCTTTAATTATATTAAGTTCATTACCATCTAGCATTAGTTGTAGGCCTACATGGGGAACATTTGGCAAGGAGAATTTTAAACATTTGGTTTTATTAGTATTTAGCAATAGATTATTTGCCGCGAACCATTTAGAAAGAATAGTTAAGCTCTTGTTGACATGTAAAATTTCACTATCTTTTCTACTTATTTTAAAAATGAGGGAAGTGTCGTCAGCAAATAAAATAATATCTGATATTTCGCTCATCATGTACGGAAGATCATTTATATAGGCTAAGAATAGGAAAGGGCCGAGAATTGAGCCTTGGGGCACACCCAGTTTAACAACAGATCCTTTAGATAAAGCACCATTTACACCAACTTTTTGTTGCCTCTGCGATAGATACGATAAAACAAGGTCAGCAGCTAGTCCACGAATTCCGTAGTGGTTTAATTTACGGATTAGAGTATTGTGGTCTACACAGTCGAATGCCTTCGAGAGATCACAGAAGACGCCAATAGCATCCTGCGAGCCCTCCCAGCACTCATAAATGTGAGTGATTAGTTTTACTCCTGCATCTGTAGTTGATCTACCTTTCGTGAAACCAAACTGGCGACCATGTAATATTTCGTTTGAATTAAAGTGTGTAAGCATTTGATCAAGCAAGATTTTTTCAAAATGTCTCTTTCCCATACTCACGTCACGACCCCGTCACGTACCCCTAGTTAGTTACTACGCTAGACCTTTCACAACTACAAGATAAGCTTTGGGTTGGACGTATAAAAAAAACGTTGTCTGTGCCTATTTTATAAATCTGTATATTCAAACAAACAAACTTCAAGATGGTATGCTGTGTTAAACTATTTTATTTTATATTTTTTGTAAAACTTACAGATAAGCAGACATAATAGTTATATTGCTTATAACATAAACACAAATAACTGCGAACGATTAAACTAAATATTAACAGCAGTACCGGATTAACCACGTAGCAAGAGTAGCAATTGCTACGGGCCCCGCGAAAAAGGGGCCCCGCGTATTTAAACCCACCTCCGCCTGAGCGTAATTTTTTGAGTGAAACTTATTAAGACGTGGTATATTATTAATTTACTTGATGTCACAAAAACGTGAAACGTTACACCTGTTTTCCGACTAAGACAATCCACGTCAGACAATCGGTAACCGATTATTATATGCCTCCGAAAACACAGCAATGAGACGAAGAAGCAGTCCTTATGATTCTGTAAAATACGAGAATGTCCTTCCAAATTGTCAGGAACATCAAGTAAATCCTTCTTATTTCTGTCACCTGAGGGCGCTGTAAGTACTTTACCGCCAATGTAGCTGTCAAGTGCCATTGCATTCTTGTGATTCTTTTGAGTTACTTCGAAATTTTTAATTAGTGAAGAAAAGTATTTCAAAAGTGCTTTTGACCTATATAACTGTGTTATATTTGCATCACAACCGTTAGTGAGTGTGTATATTAGTGCTTTTGGAAACAGCAGTGTACTTTACCAGTAATGACGGAACCGGTAGGTAGCGGTAATATGAACCTTGAGCGAGCCGATAATTTTGCTTCGGATGGAGAACAATTATCGTCAACAAGCTCTAGGGCATCAGAGAGCAGCTCCTCCTCATCCTCGGAGTTTGAGTAGGGCACGGCATCACCCCTGCCCAATAAACGTTCTCGTGTTTCGGCGCGAAACCGTAAGTACAAGTAGAAACAGGTTCCTTCTGATCCTCGTATTGACACTTTGATGTCGCAAATGTCGTATATTTCAAATTATTTGAGCCGGTATCCCGTTTATTATAATAGTATGGACCCACAAAACATTGCTAACATAATACCTAGTACTATTACGAGTAACAATTCGCAACAATTTGTTAATAATGGCAACAATGAGAATAGTTCAGATCAGTTTATAACATTTCCTACTCAGCCAGAGGCACTGTCTCTCAATTGGGGTTCCTTAAATACAGATATCGATAGTAAGAAGATTATCCCAGCTAGTGATAAAGATAGATTTATAGAATTAAATAAGCTGCAACAGTTCGAATCTCAGGCATGGAAAGGCATTAGGTACAAGCGGGTCCTACAGGGCTGCTTGGCAACCCCAGGATTTACAGGTCTTCAGATCAATGATGAGTTATGTCACTTTAATAAAAGCAAAGACTAATAAAAAGACAGATAAGAAATTCAAGAATACCGTTTGTAAAAATCGGTCCTTTCGTCAACGCCGTTCCAATGCAGAAGGACCAAACTCTAAGTCCAAAGAAAATTGACTTGCATCTGGATTTCAGAGGGGGTTGCCTGAAATTTGCCACAGAAAAATGGGCACAATTAGGGGCAAATCAGTTTATTTTAAAAACAATAGCAAGTTACCACTTGCCCTTCAGGAAGAAATCTCCTCTGAAATACCCAACCAAAAAATTTTTAGAATGCCTAGTCACCAAAGTTTCTCCAAAAATGACACAGATGATCGAAGATTTGAAAAGCAAGGGGATTTTAGAAACACCGCCATCTCTAGATCCAGGCTTCTTTTCAAAGATGTTCCTAATAAAGAAGACGGCTGGGGGATTGCGACCAATTTTCGATCTCAGGGCTCTAAATACATATGTAACAACAAAGCATTTTTATTTAATATCACAGGTAGAGGTAGTGGACTTTCTTCAGGCAGACGACTGGTTAGTGAAGATCGATCTACACCAGGCTTATTTCCATCTGAGTGTCGCGGAGACTCACAGAAGGTTTTTACGGGTTGTTTACAACAAAGAAATACTTCAGTTAACAGCACTACCTTTCGGCCTATCCACGGCACCCCGTACGTTTGCAGCAGTCTCAAACTGGGTGTCCGAGGTCCTGCGGGATCGGGGTATACGATTCTTAGTGTACCTAGACGACTATCTCCTGGCTTGTCAGGACAAATCCAAGCTTATGGCACAGGTTGCGGAAACGCTGGCCATCTTGGAGTCCTTGGGTTGGCATGTAAATTACCAAAAGTCTATAACGGAACCCACACACACACGGATACTCAGAGCCAGACAATAACCTTGCCCACCCGGAAGGTTCTGGGTATAAAAGACTCACTAACATAAATGGTGAGTCGGGACAGCTGCTCGTTAAGAGAGCTACAAAGTTTGTTGGGAAGACTAAATTTCGCCAACCATACAGTCCCTCGGGGCCGGCTTCACTGTCGCAGGGCACAACTCTTTCTGAGAAGATTTACTCAGAGAGGCCAGAAAAGAACTTTATGCCCCAGGGTGCGAGAGGACTGGCGGTGGTGGTTGAAGGCGATAGAGGGCAGTTCAACCCCACTGCACAAAAGAGAAGTAACACACTTCCTAAACACAGACGCAGCGGATGCGGGCTGGGGAGCAAGCTTAAACAGCCATTACCTTGCAGGCAAATGGACGACAAACCAGAGAAACTGGCACTCCAACATGAAGGAAATGTATGCCGTCCTTGCCGCCATCAGATCCCAGGGTGCAATCTTGCAAGATGCCCACATTCTAGTTCAGTCGGACAACAGGACTCTGGTGGCATACATCCGGAACCAAGGTGGCACTCGTTCGTTAAACTTACTGGGCCTAACAACCAGATTGATGGAATTGACTTGCCGATACAACATCACAATGACAGCGTTCCACTTGCCAGGAAACCTGAACGGCATTGTCTGTCAAGGGGAAAATAAGTACCCGAGTGGCATCTGCTACCTCCAGCCACGGAGGCAATATTCAGACGATGGGGCGTCCCAGAGGTCGATCTCTTCGCGACAAGAGAAACCGCTGTCGTCCGAAGATATGTGAGTCTAGACTCAAGGGATGGCTCAGCGCTTTTCTGCGATGCCTTCAGCAGAAAATGGAGGTTTCAGACAGCGTGGGTATTCCCACCTCCAAGCATGATTCCCAGGGTTCTGGCACATATGAACAAGGCAGAAGGAATATTCTATCTGATAGCGCCTCGGTGGACCCAGTGCTTCTGGTTCACGGATCTCCAGGCACGTGCGCTAGCCCCCCCTCTGCCGATAGAGAACTTGAAAGAGGTTCTGGTGGATTGGACGACGGGGTCGAGCCCACCTCAAGTAGACAAGCTGCTGCTTCAAGCTTGGAAAATTGGGGGTGGGAGGACCAGATAACCAACTGGACCACAGAGGAGCAACAATTATTGAAGAGGAGCTGGCGGCCATCCACTTTAAGCACCTATAGTGCCCCATTAAAAAGGTGGTTGCACTGGTGTAAGTCACAACGGGTAAATAGTAAGAGCCCAGAAGGTAAGGACGTTGCTAGGTTCTTGGCCAACCTATACTTAGAACATAAGTTTGCATATAGCACAATCCTATTACACAAGTCAGCTATCTCAACATATTGCGCAGCAACAGTAGAAAATCTTTCAAAAAACTTTTTTATACAACAGGTTTTAAAAGCTATCTCCCAAGCCAAACCAAGGCCAGTAAAACTTCCTGTATGGGATATAAATATTTTGTTCAATTGGTTAAAATCATCAACTTGTTCAAATTCTCTTTTCGACCAAAGCAGACGGACGGCATTGATCCTGTTATTAGCTTCGGGTAGAAGATTGCATGACCTGACTCTCTTAGAACTCAGTGAGCAAGGATTCACAGAAACTGAGGACACAATAACATTCTGGCCAAGATTTGGCTCGAAAACCGACACGGGTTCGCACAGGCAGTCAGGTTGGCTTCTTATACGGCATCAAGACCCGAAGATTTGCCCAGTTACTCAGGTAAAGGAGTTAATTAAGAAATCAGAAGTCAGACGGGATCAGGACAGTCAAATAAAGTCTTTTTTTATATCCATCACAGGAGTGGTCAAACCCGCATCAAAAACAATGAATGCAGGTTGGGTGCGGTCAGCATTTAAGCTTGCTAGGATTGATGCCTCCCCAGGCAGTATAAGATCGGCCGTAGCTTCTCGGGGATGGCTGGACAATAGAACAGTACAAGAAATATTAGAGAGAGGAAACTGGAAGTGCATAGAAACATTTTCCAGATATTACTGTAAAGAAGTAAATAGATTCATCAGTGAAGATGTAGTAGGGGGTTTACTCTATGATAACTTTAAAACTGTGTAACTAAACAAGTATACCTAAGTCATGATCTCATGAATGTTGAAACTAAAGAATTATTTAATTAGTTGATTGACTTTAAGCAGAGGCTTGTTGTTTTTCCCATTATTTTTAGTAGTTCTTTTTATCATTGGTTGTTGATTGTTAAATAACTATTATAGCAGTATATCTGCACAATTTATTGAACAATGTAAGTTTTTATTTTTATATTTATTTTGATTACCTAGGGAGATTAGTTCAACTAACTTTAGATAATTGAAGTATTGTTAAATTTGAATTCTTAATTATTTTTATTTTATTTCTCCCCCCCAAGACAGGGCTTAAAAGGCTTAGAAATAAAAGTTCACTATAAAGAAGACGATATGGTTTTAATTTTGGATTAATTTAACAATTTGCATTCACATTGCATTCTTGTATATTATGATTTCTGATCACCAGCAGATATCAAACAGGTCTTCATCTCATTGCTGTGTTTTCGGAGGCATATAATATGACTGTTTTGCATTAAGACAAAACAGGTATTATATGTTGAAGAAAACACAGCAATGAAACAAGGAGCTTGCTGATGATGAAGATTGCAATGGCACTTGACAGCTAAATTGGCGGTAAAGTACTTACAGCGCCCTCAGGTGACAGAAATAAGAAGGATTTACTCGATGTTCCTGACAATTTGGAAGGACATTCTCGTATTTTACAGAATCATAAGGACTGCTTCTTCATCTCATTGCTGTGTTTTCTTCAACATATAATACCTGTTTTGTCTTAATGCAAAACAGTCATATTTTGGCGTTAATAAAACACGGAATTTTAAACAGTAAACGCATAAGTTCTACAAAAAAGCCACTTTATACTTAAGAGCCCATAGCAGATCAAGGGCCCCTCGATAGAATTTGCTACGGGCCCCGCGCTTGCTTAATCCGGCACTGATTAACAGACAGTAGACAAGTTAGAATGCTTAAAAACGAATGCGTAACGACTATATTAGGTTATCAAAGAAGTGGTTGCAAAGATTATTTTTGAACTTAGAGATAGGTACTAGTAGCAAAAATATCGATATCAACTTCCTGGCAAAACGCATTATACACGCGACTCGCCCTTATTCGATACGAGTTTTGCCTGTAAGTACTTTTAATCTAAGTCAACGGAATGTATAACAAATGAGATCTCCGCAATGTTGTTGAGTTTTGATGCTTCTGAACTCAGACGGGATCGTAATAATTCCGTATACGTTTTAATAAAAAAAGCCTAGCCAGTGCTTTCGATGCTATCAATGTGAGTGCCAAAGATAAACTTTGAGTTAAAAGTAACTCCAAGCTTCTTGATGAGATTAACTCTAGCTATGAACGTATCTTAGATTTTATAAGAAACGTTTACAGGTGAGGTTTGCGGGTGAAGGAGGATACTTGCACTTGGAGACGTTTAAATTCAGCTTATTTAAATTACAGTAGTTCTGAAATGCATCCAGATCGTCCTGCAGTTAGAGAGCGTCAGCGTGGGTGGTTACTTGTTTCATAATTTTCATGTCGTCTGCGTATAATAATATTTTACAGTGGCGAAAACAGGAAATGGCACCATCGATAAAAATATTAAATAAAAGACTATCTCAGTGGCCTAGTGGTCGTTAGCGCTACTGCTGAGGTCCTGGGTTCAATTGCCGGATCGGGCAGTGTTACTGGGTTTTTCTGTATGGAAATTGTCCATATTTATGCAAAATGGAACCACACGACAAATTTCGTTTTTTACTTTTTTTGAACAAGACCAATTTAAAAGTGGTCTAAATTGTTATACAAAAAAGAACCACATGATTTTTCTCTTGGAAACAAGGTATACTAAAAGCAAAACAGAATCAACAGCAACAACAAACAATACATATAAAGCAAAACCGAACCACAGCACAACGGGACTCGATTGTTCAAACAAATAAACGATATTACTACCATGTCATTTTATACAAAACAGATCCACACATACTTGGTACCATTATACGTCACAAATATTTCTATTGTTAACAATTATTTTTAATAAACGAAATGGAACCAAATTTCTGTGGTTCGGTGTATATCGTTTTGCGTAAAATAAATTCATAATTTAATTCCTATATTTTTTTTATGAAATGAAACCTCAAGCGTTCGGTTCTATCATGTATAATTGTCCGTATTTATGCAAAAAGGAGCCACCCACCAAACACGCACTTCTGAAATATTAAAGGATTTACAAAGACATGTGCAGCTCTGTTAGATGAAGTAAAAATAAGTCATTTTTTCAACCTCAGAAATTCCCAGAAAATCAGATTTTGCCATAACTGTAACTGTACCGAGTATTAAATATCCGAAACTATACACTCCTGATGATTATGTACAGGTTATGAAAGAATGCCAGAAAATGAAAGAAGAATGCCCGCGAAGACAAAATTTGATTTTCTGGGAACTTTTAAGGTTGAAAACATGATTATTAACAGAAAACTTGGTATTAATAAAGAATGTATTAATTGGCTACAAACTCGAGAAATATACCTGAAAAGAGACTCACCAAACTCAATTTATTTTAAAACAGATTTCCTTAGTTGTTATGTGAAAGTAAATATAGAGAGAGGACCTGTTCGCGGCGGACCAGGTATAAACTTGACGGAACATTTAGTTCCTCTATGGCCGTCAGGGAAGCTAGTATCACCAGCAAAACTAGCCAATATTCAGTCCATATTACATCTCATTCCACAAGATGCACAGAGTTTTTATAATGGTCCCATTTGTGATGAAGCAATAGAAAACGATATAGATGGACCAGATACGATGGATTTCGAAATCCATTTTGATGATAACGTCGAATAAACGCTCTCTATATGTATTATTTTAGATTTTTTGTGAATTAAAACTTTATTAGGATAATATGAATACATAGTTTCGTTTATATCAGTAAATCTCTGGGTTGTGGTTTTGGATATGAGAAAACCTATCAATTATTAAATGTTAAAAAGAACCACATGCACATTTTCTAAATTATCTAGAACTAGCTTCCGCCCGCGGCTTCGCCCGCGTGGTTTATGAACCCGTACATTTTCCCGGGATAAATAATATACATATAGCTAATGGTTACGTAATATATAGCTAAATGGTTATTGTGGGTTATCCCTAAGAGATAGACATATACCATCGCGGACTTTTTTGTAGACCTTTTTAAGGTGTACAGTACTGTAGTACATTATTTTGATCTATATCGTAGGGTTCAGCCAGCGTTTGCAATGTAAGCGCAAAAAATGTGTTTATTTACGACATCACATTAGAAACCTCTAAAATTATCAGTGTTTCCCTACTATATTATGCATGTATTATACATATAAACCTTCCTCTTGAATCACTCTATCTATTAAAAATAAAAATCCGTTGCGTAGTTTCAAAGATTTAAGCATACAAAGGGACATAGGGACAGAGAAAGCGACTTTGTTTTATACTATGTAGTGAAGTTTAAAAGTATTCAGAGCAAATTTATATACACACACTTAAATTGGTAATTTATCAATAAATTTAAATAAAATAAACAGTAATTTTCCTTCATCTAACAGAGCTGCACTTGTTTTTGTAAATCCTTTGATATCTCAGAAGTGCATTTTTGCTGGATGGTCCCTTTTTGCATAAAAATGGACAATTCTCAGTAGCAGTTCGGAACTGTGCCCGGTAGATGGCAATAGGCTCGCCCCCTATTACATAGCACTTTTAGCACTCGGGAACTAGCCACTGGGGTAATTGCGATGAGTAAATAACACTGTTTTAGGAATACTGTAATAATAATGTGATAATGTATATTTCGGTTTTCTTAAGCCTAGATAATACAAATATTGGCACTGCAAGTGTTAGGAGTTCCGATAGTCTAATATTATGTATCAACCAATGACGAAGAGGTATGCCTGAGTCGCGCGTGATGCGATCGAAGCAAATGTTTTGCACCGAGGTTATAAATATAGGTGACACGCAGCGGAGCGCCAGTGTGATGGTATGCGGCGCGCGCGCACGTCGTCGCGCTGCTACAGTGTTCCCCCTCAAGCGAAGCGTACCGGCGGTTTGATGACGCGGCCTGAGCGCGATGTTTTGTTTACATCCGTTGTAGGAGGAGGCTTTGTTGCGGGTTCGTCCGTATGGGTCATGATGAAAGCTGGTTTCAGGCGGTCAATTGATATAACAGCATACAGCACAATACACCTCTGCCTAACCCTTCGAGGAATAGAGGGGTGCTGATGTTATGTTAGGTTATTAAATAAAAGAGTAATAACGATCCTTGGGGTACTCCCCAAGGGATAAGCATCGCTCTAAACTGGTAAACATTTCATTGGTCATCGAGAGCCGAAACAAACTTGAAATGAAATTGAGACCTCTTTGGAGAAAGTCTTAGATTGGGAATTATTGGTAGACTTACTACTTTACAAGGCGCAGGCCCATATGGAATACTGTTCTCATCTCTGGGCAGGGGCACCCCAGTACCAGCTTCTCCCTCTGGACCGCATCCAACGGAGAGCGATTCGAATCGTCGCCTGCCAACATATTTCAAATCGGCTTGACCTCTTGGCGTAGAGATGTGGCCTCGCTATGCATCTTTTATCGCCTATACTATGGGGAGTGCTCCGAGGAATTGTTCGCACCGATCCCTACCGCCATTGTTCTGCGCGACAGCAGTTCCATCACTATCATTCAGATGGTTGGCAGTCCACAACTGTGCGTTTCTCTAGAAACTTTCTGCCTCGCACAACAAAACTGTGGAGTGACCTGTTGCCTGCGGTATTTCCAGGCCAATACCTTGACCTTCAAATCTTCAAGATAAGAGCGTACTCCTTTTTAAAAGGCCGGCAACGCGCTTGTGACTCCTCCGGTGTAGCGGGTGTCCATGGGCGACGGTAATCGCTTACCATCAGGCGATCCGTCTGCTAATTTGCGGCATATGACATAAAAAAGAAAATACTGTGTACCACTGATACAGTTTAGCCCTGATACCTATCGACAGGAATCTTAATGTGGGGCAATGATTAAAAAAAAGGCCTTTGATACATATATTACCAGTTCGTCCCTTGTTTTAAGTTTTCATCTAAATCGGGCTCGAGACTCCTTTGAGTATTTTTCGCCATTTCTTATAGTTGCGGATTTGGCCATCCACTCCCGCTTGAAAAATTCATCCTATTTACTATTATTATTACGTCGACTCGGTATTGCTGGGACATGAATTCCGACAGAAAATCAATACAGACTATGTACCTATTCAAGAATTTCTTTTGGGCATATCGATTATTACCTATCAACCCGGGCGTCAATATATAGTGAATGAAGAGTATCTAATAATTAATAAATCTATGTATGCGTGATCGTACTTTAGTTTATGGTTACCGTCAAACAGAAGCCTGTCCACCTGTCTACTGTCAACTGATTTTATTTCTCGGTAGCGGTAGAGCAACTAGCTGTGGGCTGTAGAGGCTTTCTGGAATAACGAAACGGAACTGTCTACTGAATAACAGTAGCCGTTGATAAAACGCGCTATTTTAGTAGCGGGATTTACGGTACTCAAGTACGGGTCGCGCGAGTCCGATAGTGTTTAAAGAGTCGCTATCAAGGTCCTAATGACCCAGATGATTATTGGAACGACATCTTTGATTCAGCACTTCAGTGAAAATCGCTATTCGGGTTCAAAATTAAGAAGCGGATGGATAAGGATGAAAAAAGAAATACAGTCGACTAGTAGGGAATAAAAGAGTATATTGATATAACTAGAGGCGCGCCAGGTGCGCGTGGTGCGGCTGCGGCTGCGCCAGCGCGTGGTCCAGGTCGCGGCGGCGCTGCGCC
Organism: Shargacucullia verbasci; assembly: GCA_947562105.1. Lineage (NCBI taxonomy): Eukaryota > Metazoa > Arthropoda > Insecta > Lepidoptera > Noctuidae > Shargacucullia > Shargacucullia verbasci. The sequence continues at coordinate 15,686,757 of OX387284.1, read as the reverse complement.
ACGCGCGCCGTCAGGTAGCGCGCCACGCCCTCGCCCGCCCACGCCTGCGCGTAGAAGGCGCCCAGCCGCTCCTCCTCCGGGTTGCCCCCGCCCGCCCCGCCCGCCCCGCCCATGCTCTGCAACACGCACGGGTAGCTAAGTAACTAGCACCGCCACGGGCGCAGGATGCTCCTCGACCTCGATCGTCGTTCCCATTATGATTACAAAGATATGTAAAAATTGCGCGCGCATGGGAATGAACTCCTATTGCAAACGGGCCATTCATACATTTTAAAAATATACAATTACATTACATTGTCATGAATTTCCGCAAAGTAACGCCAAATTCCATTAGTTTAATCATAGGAAATCTTTTTTGTTAGATACAAATCAGTCCATCAAATCAAATTCGAAACGTATTCAGTATGGATGAATATACTGAATGTCCATTGAAAATGGACTGTTACATCCATAGATGTAGGACCTATCAATAGAGCGTAAGTGACGTCACGGCAAGTTAAACAAGGAAGGTTTATTACGAAACACATATGAAAGAAGGAGATGCAACCTTTATTTTATCTGCGTGGCCAGTATTTTTAACCACAAATTGTCAAATTTGACACTTGGGTGGTGAAACAAATATGCTAAAGTAAACACGAGATATAAATTTCGCTTAAATTTCTATATTTACGTAGCAAGTGGTCCTTCTTGTTCAGTTATATATCGATACATAGCTTTATATCTGTACGTTATTATGCAACCAACATACCAAGGCACTGATACCGATATAAGGCAACAGATATTGGTATCGATATTGTAGCTAAATATCAGTTGTCCGACTGATATCTTTTGCTTTTTAGGGCAATATCTTTTATGTTATATGACTCTCAAGTCATGGCTAGAGAACTGTGGAAAGAAATAGTTGTTCACGTGGCAATATTTTGATATACGTTTTTTTTTTATTGAGGTTCCTTTGCCTTACCTAACTGTTGATATATTATTTCTTTGGATACAATGTGTTCACATTACCATCGGTAAATAGTTTTACGTCCATAATATATTTCAGTAAAAGTTCCATAATATCTGTCAGTTATATATTTCAAATCTTTAACAATAATTAAATTTATACACATTTACCTGACAATAAAATAATATTTATTTAATATAAATAATATAATAAATAATTATTATATAAAATAATCAGGATAAAAACAAATGTACGTTCAAAATAAAGGCAATTGATTTTCCTGGCAACACCTACTGTCCGAGCGAGAGAGACTATAGGAGCCACGGTGACTACTTATCTGTAGGTAGTTAATCTATGGTTACATCGAATGCGGCTGACGGCTTTCTTTTATTTATTTGTATCAATAACTAGATGTTCCATTCCAACACATAACGCGCATAATATTACAACTAACATGACACAATAAATGATAGCAACACATATAAATAACTGTTTCCAAACCTGTAAAATCACGAGTTAGAACGCGAAGACTTAGAGGCGTTGTCGCTTTGACCATTTTATATGTGCTCAATAGTAGATAATGATGCATTTGAAGTGGTTGGGTCGCGCTTATACAGTTTACATAACATAGCATCACGCCTATAGCCCAGAAGGGTTAGGCAGAGATGTACTATTGAAATGAAATTATTTTGCAATTAGGATTTTTCAGTCACTTTTACACGTCTTTTTTAAACTAGATGGCGTCGGCATTTCCTATGACTATCCCTGAGAAGAAACGCTGAAACAAACTCAGGGGTCAAGGCCATTTTAAAGTCCAGACAGATAGTAATGATGTAAGGATTTATGTGAGACATATGTAGCGACTACTACTCGCAACATGGCAAAAAGTAAAGCGCCATCTATCGGAGTGAAGTTACAACAACAAACCCTGAATCGCACTATGAGAGTTTAAAACGATTCTAACACATATACGAATGTCCAACATCAATCGTTGGGCTTCGGCGCGCCAGGCATACACCTTGCCTGGTTGGAGGATCCTCCCTTTTCAATGGAGGAACACCATACCCCGTTCCTCCATACATATATAGAGGATGGAATGTGGAATAAATAGCCTTTTGAAAAATGTCCCATAATTAATTGAACTGACCTGTCGCAACAGGGGGCAAGCATGGATCAGTTATCGTGAGAATTAATGAAATTAAGAGCGTTCTGCTAGATCTCACACACATTTACAATGTATAGCGGTTATATATAAGAAACCATTTAAATTTAAACGACATTACAATATCAAAATAATAAAGTAAATAATACAATAATTAATGGCTAAATTGTATATAAAAAGAAGTCTGGCTATATATAAAGGCTATATATAAGGCTATATATAGAGCGGCTCAATTCCAAGCGTTTTTGTCGTCTAAATAGTCCGAAATTTTATAGTATCTTTTTTTACAAAGTTTAGATTAAATTACAATTTTGAACTTCTTTTGTGTTAAATTACGTATATCATTGGGAAGTTTATTGTAAAAGCATATACATACATTGTCCCATGAACGAGTTGCTTACACTGTGGAGGCGCGTAGCATGTACAGCAAGGTTGTGTTTATTCCTCGTGTTCAAAGAATGAGTATCAGACAGCTTGATAAAGTTCGAAATATTGTTATAAACATTTATTAAATTTTCAAATATATATTGTGACGCTACAGTTAGAATATTAATTTTCATAAATTTGTATCTGAGGGACATCTTTGGACCAAGATGATAAATAGCTCGGACAGCCCTTTTCTGCAAGACGAAGATTGATAGTATTGATGTCTGCAGAGATTCCCCAGAGGAGGATGCCGTAAGTCATAACGCTATGAAAATGACTGAAATAAACTATTCTGGCTGTATCCACATCGGTTAAGTGCCGAATTTTCTTGACAGCAAACGCGGCAGACCTAAGCCTACCCGATATTCTATTTATTTGCGTGCCCCATTGTAGTTTGGCATCTATAGTGATGTCCGTTTTTTTTTACGTGTGGATACCCGCCGCCCTGGGGAAGGCGACGGGTGATATCGGACTTTTACCGACTTAAACCAGACGGTGTTCCTGCGGCATACCTGTAGCGCCGGAGATACGGGATTCGCTCGCGCATTCGCCGCACCCCCGGCAGGTATCCGCCTGCAGTGGTTGAGCTGGCAGGCTCCGTCCCATTGTGCAGCTAATCTATAGCTGCACATGTTCCTAGAGAGGCGCGCGTGCAACACACTGGCGCCGGCGTGTCAGGCCTGCTGCTGCTGAGTGACGGCCAGCTCCAAATCCGGCACCCGCAGGCCGGCAACTCATGAGAGCAGAGGCTAAGTCCGCGGGGCGTCCATCATTCTTCAGCAGAACTAGTTGCATGCTTGGCCTGGTATGCCATCGTTTCCCGGGGCAGTGTTTTTGGCTTGAAGCCGTTGCATCGCTGCTCTCAGATCTACCGGACTCACTTGGGGCACGTCGTTATCGTCGTTACCCTCGTCGGGTACTATTGTAGGTGGAACGAGCGGCGGGGGTGTGTGCTCTGAACTTGAAAGGAACAGAGCGCTCACTACTCCCTCCAAAAGGTGAGGTTGGAGACTCTGTGACAGTGGGGGAGCCCACGGGCGAAGTTTGGCTCTTAACATAAGGTAAGAACGACCCCACGGATCGCGGTCCAGAGTAGCCAGCAGCTCCTGGCGCGCTTGGACTTTGGCCTTTTTAATTGCCCTTTGGAGCGCTTTTTTTGTAACTATGTACCCCTCATATAGCTCTCTCTGGCTGTCACATACTGCGTGCGAAGACGCCTTCTGCGGTGCCTTGCGTACCAGCGTCACACTGCCGTATCCTGCGACCACCAATACACTTGGCGTTTTGCAAATCAGGCCTGAACCTTTGCCATCGTTACATCGCAGATGCGACATCGCCTCCCGGAGCCACTCAGCAATCCTCCTCCCACCTCGTCAATATCGACAGGCCTGGGTAGGCCTGCACAATCGTAGCCTCCAGTAGGGTCTCACGATTTAATTTTCTCAATGCCCCACGCGGGCCACATCCTCTCGGGTCTATAGTGACGCCTAGGAAAACGGTCGAATCCTCAATGTCCAACTCCACTCCATTCAATTTAAGATTGATTGGTACTTGTCGGACATTGGGCGTTAAAAATTTGGCGACATTTGGGTTTTTTCTCATTAAGGAGAAGATTATTTACATTGAATCAACTAACTACATAAGAGAGTGCAACGTTAATTTCGCGAAAACCTAGTAATGTCGAATTTTAAAAATCAGACAAATATCATCCACGAGTAATACTACCTCATGATTATCCCGTACGTAATATGGCAAGTCGTTAATGTAAACTAGAAACAAAAATGGGCCTAGAATCGAACCCTGCGGGACGCCCATACTGACCTCAGATCCCGATAATCTCATACCATTAATATCAACCCTCTGGATTCTATTGTTTACATACGAAGTCAAGAAATCGAGAGCCTTGTTCCTTATGCCATAGTGGTATAATTTCCTGATGAGTGTATACTGGTGTACACAGTCGAAAGCCTTTGACAAATCGCAGAATACGCCAGAGTCTTTATTTTTCTAATCTTTGTTATTGTAAGTAAGTATATAGTTTAATTAGTTTAAGTGCTTAACTGTCACATTAGAATAAACCCTGTAATGATAGTTTAAGGTGTTATAAATAAATAAATCTGTCGTTGAACTTTCCCTTATGACGATTAATAACCAATTACAATAATTAAAGACAAGTACAAAATAGAAATAAAAGAAAACATAAAAATACAGTTATAGTTCATAAGTAACAAAGTTAGCTTCACTTTCACGAATCTTTCTCACAGTAGCTACTTCTGACATACTAATAAAATCTTCGACCATTCATTCGCAAACAGATCGTTTGTTGAATTAGAATCCAAGAGATCATTAAGTGCAGCCAGAGTACGAGGTACTGGGGACTTATAAGAGTGAAGCCCATTTTAGCCACCATTACGAATTATAAGGGTAAAAGCGAAGTTTATACCGAAAATTAATAAAGTAAGTAGTAGTAATAAAAAAACTAATTTGAATAAAGACAAATGTGCATCTCATATAGAGAATAAACGAAAATATGAGAATATTTTCCGTGAGCATGTGTGAACTACGTAAGAAAACTTCTTTACAGTATCACCCGCGCCCTTTTAAATGAATTTTAATTTTTCAGCCTAGGCCTAGCCTAGCTATTTTACACAACAATCTACTTCAAGTGTGAGGTTTAAGGATGCATTTTATAAATATTATCTATTTAATGTAGGCGAGATGCCTCATTTGGCAATATGTCCAAAAAATATAAAAAAATTAAACAGCAGGCTTTTAAATTATTAAAAGGCCTGATATGTATAGGTTTATTTTAATGTAAATATTAAAACGCCTCAACAATTATTTTTGATTCCTATGATGCATGATTTTTATTTGTATGTTTACTGCTAAGTGAGTTACCTTGAGGTCACGCGACTGCGACACCAGCCACTTCTGTATGAACTGCTGCGGGTCCATGCTGAAGCTCAGGAAGAACTCACGGTTCGTCTTTAACTGGTTGATTGTGTCCACCTGCAACCGAACACGAAACAGGGTGAATAAAGAGGACACAATCAATTTAATACTATTAGAAATTGCATACAAGCTGAGGCTTATTTTTTAACTGGTTTTTAATTGGATTTTTCGGCTTATAGTTTGCAGGCAGACAATTAAGAAGTTAGAAGCTAAAATATAAATAACCACGCTTAGTTCATATTTACAGTTGTTTGTTTTGTAATACAATATTTAGTAGTTCAAACAGTTGTTTTATCGATGCTCGTAGTAGGTGGTTGAGTTACAGGAGAGGACAGGACAACTATATTGCGTTTGTCCGTCGTACGGCCGTCTGTGTGAGTGTGACTGGCAGCTGTGGCGCTGCAACATAGTTGCCCTGCTACTACGAACAAACGTTTGTATGACGTACAGATACTCGTGCCGGAGCTGGGAGTTCGAAAGGTTTTGAAACAAATACAAGTATGAGGCACACTGACGGTCTCGTGTATCTTGGAGTCGAGGCCCTGGATCTCCTGCTGGTTGGCGGTGCTGAGCAGGAAGTTGTTCATCTGCGTCTTGAGCGTGTCGTCGACCTCGACGTCGATGTCGTAGCAGGCGGTCTGCTTGGTGTCGTGCGGCGGCTCCACGGCGATGACGTGGTTGATGACGATGGGGTCGGGCGGGTGCAGCAGCGCGCCCAGCCGCCCCGGCACCTCCGCCAGCTTCATGCGCGCCGCGCCGAAGATCTGCTCCAGGTACTTGTCGCACACCAGCCACTCGCGCTCGTGCGGGTCCTGCAGCCGGTGCGTCTTCACGTACTGCCACAGCGCGTTCACGATCACGGGCCGCGTCTGCGTGTGCACGCCCAGCAGGCGCGCCAGGCGCTGGTCCAGCTTGAACTGCAGCGGCTGGTAGTCCAGCAGCAGCAGGATCGTGCAGCGCACGTTCTTGTACCCAGGACGCTTCACCTGCGCACGGTCAGACGGACCGACTTAGTAAACGACTCCAAATTATACACATCGACATCAACGGTTTCGAATTCTCTGCTCACCTGGAAACCGTCAGTCTCCTGCGTGGTGAGGGTACGATGCCACTCCACCAGGTGGTTGTCTGGCCCGTACAACTCCTTGTCGAGTTCGATCACCAGCGATTTGAAGAACGACGAGAACTTGCGCTTCACCTGCAACACCTCCACCGACGTTAGTTTCTGAGTAAATTATATTCATCATTATTTACAATTCAAATTAATAATTTCTCTGAGAAATATTCATATTCCAAAGCGTTGGAACCATAGAAAAGTAATCATTGAAATGTTTTACTTTGTTGGGGTCGTTCTTGGTGTCGTCGAGCAGACGGCCCTCCACGCGCAGCTCCCACGATGGCACTGCATTGTCGCCCTGACCTGCACACATACACAACTATAACGGACTCTACAACCAAATACGAAACACATTCGCGGAGATACGCACCTGGATAGAATGTGTTGGAGATGAATATCCGTAGCTTCCTCTTCTGCTTCATAGGCCGCTTGAGGGCCTCCTGGATGTCGAGGCGCTTGCGCATGATGGTGGCATCCAGCTTGCGCTCGAAAGCCAGCAGGTCCATGTAGGCTTGCGACTCAGGCACCAGGTCGCGCACCTTCTGCGGCAGGATCTTGTCGGCCAGGCGCTTCTTGCGCTTGCCGGGCGGCCCACCCGCACCGCCAGAGTACGCGTCCCTAGCGACGGGAGTAGCCAGGTGTAACACGTTAAGTTTTTTTCTGTATAAGCCGAGCATTCAACAGCTTTGAATTTACTAATAAAAGACATAAAAAAATAATTTCCTCTCAAAAAATAATAACGTAACATACATACATCCCGGGCGGCGCTCCCGGCGCGCCGCCGTACTAATGTGAGTACTCACGGGTTGTAGAGACCGGGCTTGTGTTGCGGCGGGATGGCGGCGCGCGCGTCGGGCGGGCGCTTGACGGGCGCGGGGGGGGCGGGCGGCGCGGGCGCGGGGCGCATGCCGGGCGGCGCTCCCGGCGCGCCGCCGTACTAATGTGAGTACTCACGGGTTGTAGAGACCGGGCTTGTGTTGCGGCGGGATGGCGGCGCGCGCGTCGGGCGGGCGCTTGACGGGCGCGGGGGGGGCGGGCGGCGCGGGCGCGGGGCGCATGCCGGGCGGCGCTCCCGGCGCGCCGCCGTACTAATGTGAGTACTCACGGGTTGTAGAGACCGGGCTTGTGTTGCGGCGGGATGGCGGCGCGCGCGTCGGGCGGGCGCTTGACGGGCGCGGGGGGGGCGGGCGGCGCGGGCGCGGGGCGCATGCCGGGCGGCGCTCCCGGCGCGCCGCCGTACTAATGTGAGTACTCACGGGTTGTAGAGACCGGGCTTGTGTTGCGGCGGGATGGCGGCGCGCGCGTCGGGCGGGCGCTTGACGGGCGCGGGGGGGGCGGGCGGCGCGGGCGCGGGGCGCATGCCGGGCGGCGCTCCCGGCGCGCCGCCGTACTAATGTGAGTACTCACGGGTTGTAGAGACCGGGCTTGTGTTGCGGCGGGATGGCGGCGCGCGCGTCGGGCGGGCGCTTGACGGGCGCGGGGGGGGCGGGCGGCGCGGGCGCGGGGCGCATGCCGGGCGGCGCTCCCGGCGCGCCGCCGTACTAATGTGAGTACTCACGGGTTGTAGAGACCGGGCTTGTGTTGCGGCGGGATGGCGGCGCGCGCGTCGGGCGGGCGCTTGACGGGCGCGGGGGGGGCGGGCGGCGCGGGCGCGGGGCGCATGCCGGGCGGCGCTCCCGGCGCGCCGCCGTACTAATGTGAGTACTCACGGGTTGTAGAGACCGGGCTTGTGTTGCGGCGGGATGGCGGCGCGCGCGTCGGGCGGGCGCTTGACGGGCGCGGGGGGGGCGGGCGGCGCGGGCGCGGGGCGCATGCCGGGCGGCGCTCCCGGCGCGCCGCCGTACTAATGTGAGTACTCACGGGTTGTAGAGACCGGGCTTGTGTTGCGGCGGGATGGCGGCGCGCGCGTCGGGCGGGCGCTTGACGGGCGCGGGGGGGGCGGGCGGCGCGGGCGCGGGGCGCATGCCGGGCGGCGCTCCCGGCGCGCCGGGTGCAGGCCCGCCGCCGTAGGCCGCGCCGCCCGCTGCTCGCCCACCTCCGGGAGCTCCGCCGGACACCGGTGGCGGCGTGAACCCGCTGCGAGCCTGCCCAACATACCATTTAACGTGCGGCACACAGGGCCCGAAAAACACTTTAAGAACAGTTGTCAAAACAGAGTCAAAAGTGCCTCATTCATTATTAAAGAAATAGGAATCACTTTCATACTAATTATTTTTTTACAATTTAATAGTTTTTAACATGTCTTATCATGTTTTCTATTTATTTTATTCTCTCTTTTTCATAGGTTGCTATGACATCTTGTTAATGAAATATTAGATTTTTGTATTTTGTGTTGTCAACAATGATCCTAAATTATTTTATTATTTTGTTTAATGTATACGTAAGCTAGTTGCCATTGTAAGCTAATCTTTGATAATTAATTTCTTTATATACATGTATAATGTAATCTTACGCTTGTTACTGATGGCTATCCATTATAAATGTGAGCACAGTGTAGGGGTATTCTTTTTACTTTTATTTTTATTAACAGACTTTATGTTAAAGTTGCATTTAGTATTTATTTGACGAAACCTACATTGTTCTCCCATACTTTTTCCAGACTATGTTCATGGCAAGATTGTTAAAAGAGACTTTAAAAGAGTATCCATGGAGTTTCTTGCCGGTTCTTCTCCATAGGACCAACTTTTTGGAACCGTGCAACTAGAGTCCTATAACGTTTCATAAGTGCCTGTATTAGGTTTATTTGAAATAAAAACAATTCTATCTATCTATCTTTCACTAGCCGTGCCCGCGGCTTAGCCTGCGTGGTATTCGAATCCTATTTAAAATACATGTTTTCAAATATAAAAAGAATTCGAACTCGATACACATAACCACAGTCTTACCATTTACCACTAGGATAGAATAAATGGGGCTAGTTATGATAAATATTCAAATAACCATTCCTTACGTTGAACTCGATTTTCAAATCAGTAGGTGAATTTATAGATTACAGATTTTCACTGAACTAAAAAAATAAATATTTTATTGTATTATACAGGGTGAATTTTTCAAGTGGGCGTGGAAGGCGAAAAATACTCAAACGAGTCTCGAGCTCGATTTTGTTGAACAGGCTGATATTGATAAAAAAAAAACACTGTATTATTACACCATCCGATAGTGTCGCTAATAAGGACAAATTCTGGGAAGTTAGCATATGACAAACTAAAGGAATTAATCAGTTTAATAAACTGATTCATATTTAAAACTTTTGTGAAGATATAATATACTAGCTTCACCCCTTGACTTCGTCTGCATGAACTACATATATAATTTATAGTCTAAAGCACTCGGGAATAATGTAGCTATCTATCGGTGAAAGAATTTTCAGATTCGGGTCATTAATTCCAGAGATTACTCCCTTTAAACAAATTTTACCTCTTAATAATATTAGTATAGATTATGAATTGTAGAAGTCTCAAATGTAACCTTTTGTAGGTTTGTAGGTTTAAAAAAGTATTCACTTAACTTTCACCACTAGTGAAAGTACAACTTAGACAAAGCAACTATTATTCGCGCCATTTATGATATGGGATCCCGGGAGTCCCTCAGGAAATTAAAATTATTAGTATACTTACGTTGCCATTTCTAAATATTCACGAAAATATAATGTATGTTCGTAAACACCTCCAATCGTTTAAAGTAAACAGTGACCCACCAAAAACATTCTGTAAAAAACTAGCCAGGTTCAATGGAGCTGCTTGTTTATCTCTAATAAAAAGTAATGAAATCTAGACAAAGTCCTGCCAAGTCTAAGGTTCCTTACTGCGATTTCTTTATTATTATAGTTAATGTTGTGTGACTTGGCCGTTGATGGGTACACAAGGGTACAAAAACAATATAAAAAATTATTTCCAGTCTAATCATTGATAGAAGTCCGTCTGTACTGGAAATAATTTTTTATACTGTTTGTTTCAGGCTCGCCTATGGACCGATTATCACAACAAAAATACTAGAAATAAACATAAAATAATAGTACCTAAATTTAGATTAACCAAAACAAAAAAAATCCTTCTTAGGGAATAGTATCCGATTTTGCAATAACATATTTAACAGATGGCAAGTTTAAAAACATGCAAAATCAGTATTTATAAAAAAGGCATTCTATAAGATTATAGACTATGTTGACGATAAAGATGTGTGGCGTTAATTTTCTTCTGCAGATGTGGCTTCCCAAGTAACTGTCACATTGTGTCCAATCCCCTTCAACTTGGTTACCATGATTTTGCATTTTTTTGTATTTGTTTATATATTCTTTTGTGTTTAGTGTTTTTTACATTGTATAATTTGTGTATTGAAGAATATTATAAAACAGTTTTTTGAAAAGAGTATCCATGGACTTCCTTGCCGGTCTCTTCTCCATAAGACCAACCCACTTTTAGAGCCGTACATCTAGAATCATAATGTTTTAAAAGCGCCTGTAAGGGCCCAGTTGAAATAAATACATTTGACTTTGACATTACACACATGTATATAGGATAATCAATTTTAGCTTAAAGACTGAAGCAAGTTTCATCTGTTTTGGTTAAATCAATCTTGAGGTATACCTCTTACTGCATACAATTGGTTTTTTAAAATATGTCCTACTCTCCCATTATCAACTATTATAGGTACTTTAGGTAATATAACTAGAGGAAGAGAATAACTTAGAAGTCTAACATTGAAGGTAAATATAAATATGTATATGCAAACTCATCAGAGCAATGCTTTATAATATTTTAATGTTCTTTGATGGATTGACGACATATTTTTCAAAATAAGGAACATGTAATATTTGACAATGTATGTATCATTCTACAGGTGAATGGTAAGAATGAGGTTTTTGTTTAAACCTCTGAGGTGGCAAACAAGTGTATGGCCCACCTGACAGTAATAATTTTCTGAAATTGGAACACCACATGGAAGAAGTCTTGAACACATTAGGATTGTGACAATTTTCAATAGGCTGACTGATCATTAATTAATTTCCATAATAGAGTCATTGTCATACCATGATGGAGCCATGAAATTAAAATTGGAATTCCATAATAGAGAACAAAAAATTCAAGCATACAAATGTAAAATAGATGTGTTCTTGTTTTGTTTTATAACGACGCCTCTGTATCAAGCACGAGTGAAGCTGCAGCTAGTCATTTTTAGATACAATTAGATTAATAGAATCAGGCAACAATCTTACGGGGAAATTGGGACCAGGGTATGGTCTGGGGGGCATGGGGGACCCCTGCGGCTGCGCGGGCCCCGGATAGCGCTGCTGCGGTTGCATGGCACCTGGAGGCGGCGCGGGACTCGGCCCGCTTGCAGGGAAACGCTGCGCCATTTTTATCACTGATTATATTTTACGCTTACTATCTACTTAATCATCACCATTATATAACTTTTATTCGGATTAATTAATGAGCAATAATACTACACATAGTAAAAACCATTATTTCTCCTTCTATAATGTATTAAAATACTGTCAAACATTAAAACAAGGTGTTATGTCAAGTACGATACATAAAACGTCAGTCAATCATATAATATCATAGTCAAACCTCAAACCAAACCATAGGTACAAAGTAAGCGACATCTGTGTTGCCATAAACAATTAAGCCTAAACATAAAAAAAACGGTCGTTCCCACTAGCATTTTGGTAGACGCACCGGTACAGCACAACCACCGCCACCGCTTAGAAAACAATTAATTTTTCACTCGGATGGTAGCAATTTGTTTCCTGTGGTTACTGTTTTGTGTATACTGAGTACTAAGACTAAGACATACATTATGGCTCAGCCCTAGATACGGATATAGACCGTGAACTATGGCGGTGTCGTTAACGCTAAGTAGTGGTAAACAAATTTTATCATTTAAATTTTATTTTGTTTCATTGTTTAATCGTAGCCAATGGGATATTTCGTTAAATTTATTTATATTCAATGGGTCCGATCAGGAACTTGATCATAGTGGTACGTAGTCAGCTAGTGTGATAGTTTAAACAAGTCCTCGGAAGTCTTTAGGTTCTATTTCTAGGCAGTAGAAAATCTCTTGCAACGCGAAGTAGAATTGGACTATTGACAGATAACTGGTTTGACAGATACAGACTATTATGTGTTTGACAGTATGAACCAGTATGAACGTAAATAATGAGTGTTTTATTTATTTTATCTAATGTATTATGTTAAACATTATAAATATAAATTCTTGAGGCACTACGCTTTGTAAGTGCACAGAGCAAATCTGTAGACATCCACTCTTCTATAACCTAAGATAGACATCGGAAGAATGCCATCGCCAACATTGACACGGTGGGACACAAAAAGCGCGCTATCTATTTGAAAACTAGTTTGAGCGGTAATTTCAAATCCAATGATTATCTACGAAAGTTTTATTTGTTATCATATTCTTTTCTGTTTTCGTCTTACTCGTAGATTTAGCCAATCTACATAAAGTGAAAAAAAAAACCTTATAACTTATTAGTTTTATTTCTGTTTCGTATAATTTTTATTTGAATCTAGAATTATTATTTATTCCATTATCAAAAATGTTAACACTACATATTTATTCATCAACTAATTTTATAAAAATAGAATAAAAAAATGAAGGCATCGATTTCAGACGTTGCTTCTTTTTTATTGTTAGATAAAAACAAATAAGTGCAAGAGGTGTGATTGGGTTGATTTTGTCATAACTGAGAGTGAAGGTTTCACTTTAAATTTTATAATATAACTCAATCATTTATTGAATACATATTATATGTACCACGATACTTATATACCTACTTAATATTTATTTATATTTCTTTAACTGAAACTCACGGAGTATAATGACGAAGTTTCCATTTTTTATGGATTAATTATAAAAATTTAAGTAAAATGAAATAATTAAATTTTTTAACAAAAAATAAAAACCGACTCCAAAAAACTCAAAAACAAAACTAATAACTAAAAAACAAAAAATAAATCTTTTATTATACAATATAGTAGTTGAAGAATATTGAAATCGGTGTCAAGTAAAACATAAAAGTAATATACCTTGCTGCTATAATAGCGACATTGAAACAACGAGTTCACGTAGAAATTGTCGAGTGCGGAGCGAATTATGCGTCGGACACGACAAATGCACTTCGCCAATCGTGTCGGTTTATCATTGCATGTTTTACTTGGCACCGACTTCAATATTCTTCAACTTCAACACGGTCCTGACCTGATGACAATGGGACCAAATGACAAGCATACCCTTTCAAATAAAAAAAGAATTTTTGAAATCGGTCCAGGCGTCTTCGAGAAATCGAGTAACAAACATAAAAAAAAAAAAAAAAAATACAGCCGAATTGAGATCCTCCTCCTTTTTTTGAAGTCGGTTGAAAATGTGAAAGAATCATTAAAATAACTCTATAAATGAAAAAGTTATGGGACTTTGAACTTGCGGGTGAAGAATAATTTCGTTACACGCGTTACAGCGTTCGGCGCTCCAGCGTGTGACGTCATCTGACCTAGAACACGCGGTTCGTATTCGCTGAGTACTTACAAATTCATTGTTGTCGTGTTTTCTTTATCACACGATGGCTGAGGTTAAAAAATACGCCTAAAAATATTGTATTGTCCCTATATGTTAAAGTTCTATAATTAAAAACCCCAATAAAAGCTTTTTTCGTGGTGGTTTTCAATTAGCCCCCAAGAAACTTTGAAAATGACACACATATCTACATTTTTCAAAAAATACAAGTCCGCTTTCTTGCTTTTCATAATGGATGTCATTTTCATAATCAATACCCCGCAAAACCGCGAAAAAATTTTTCAATTTTTGACAACCCTTCCGTAGTTGCGTAAATGCCTACCTTTTCCTTTTTTTTACCCTGAGAAGAGAAAGATACTTACTTAAAAAGTTTAACTCCTTTTATTTCATCTAGCACTAACATAAGACGGATTTGAAGAAAAATATCCATCACTGTGTATAATATCAATTTTAGGCAAATTATCACTTTGTCCTTTTACGAAGCCTTCTTCCATTATAGTGAAATAAAAACTACGCTACCCATAAATAAAAATAAAAACAAGCAACTGTGCGTAAATAGCTAAAAACGGCGTGACTAAGGAAAGGAACTAATACTTTAGTGATTTGTAGTGCGACGATCTCAGATCGGTCCGGTGACGTCACAGGCAAATCTGAGACCACAGACGTTTCGCGTTAAAATACGTAAACTTCAATGATCTATTTCTCAGTCATTTATCATGGATTTCAAAAAAAATTCACAGATAAATATAGTATTGCCAACATCATGAAACTCTTTCTTCTACTCCATTATTTTGTTTCATAGACATTCCAAAAAGTGGCAACATCGGTTTATTCGGGTAATCGATCCTTATGCGCGGTAATTTACAAAAAGAAAAAACGAATTCGAAGTAACGAGGAACAATTGGAATTGAATAAAATCTAAGAGTGCAAATAAAAAACAAAACTTATAAGTTTTGTTGGTACCCAAGTACAAGTATCATAAAGTTACACTTTTGGGGAATACGGATAAAATATTTAAACGTGAAGGGGAACTCTACTATTGACAGATAACTGAAAAACGAACATTTGAAATTTAAACACGTTAAAATAAAACATTTAAACATTATTTTCATGTTTTCTAATGACCTTCATGGTATCTGGTTCCTTATGACAGTAATTATTTCAACATTTAATAAAGAAATTCTGTAAAAGTATTATTAAATATAAATACACAGGATTGTGTGTGACACCCGATGCGCACTGGCGTGATGGTGAGTGCCCTTCATCTAATTTTGTGAATAGGTTGCTACTTGCTAGTATGTAGTAGCTTATGATTTTGTAGAACTTACTGAAAACATACGTAACAAATTACTTACCTACATCTAATAATTTCTATAATAAAAGATTGAAATAATACTTAAGTATCACCTATGGCTTGCATTTACTACAGTTTGTATTTCCAACTGGGTCCTACAATGTTATGTGTCCTGTATTGTAACTTGTGGGTACGGTTTACAAACGTTTCTCATTCATGAACATAAACACCCAACCCATGTTTATTTTGATATACATATTTTTCATAAAATTTATTTACAAGTTATATATATTACATGTTGTATCCTACAACAGTGTAACATGGAAAACTTGTTTAATGTATATATTTAGTCAAGTACCTACTTAATTTTTAGTAACTTTGTCACTACCTATACTTACAATTGAAAACTGAACATTCTGAAAACTGAACTGAATATTCATCCAACACAAAAAATACAAGTCCGCTTTCTTTCATTTTGACACTAAATGAATGTTTTTAAGACATTAGTATCATATATTTTATCTTAAATATTTTTTACACTGCTTATAGTATAAGTACTTCTTATCTCCAGTAATCCAATTGTTGTATTTTAATGATCACTGAGTATAATTCTACTGAAAAAGAATACTCCTGATACCTGAGACTCCTGATCTTGGCTTAACTGGAAGCCAACCCAAAGATCATAGAAAACGGTCAGCTAGGCTTTGGTTTTAGATGTCTTAAGTTTTTTTGGGGTCGGGATAGTATTATGCATTTATGGACCAAGTGATTAATGAGGATATTGCATAATGAAATGAAATGAAATGAAATGAAATGAAATTAATGAAATGAAATGAAATGAAATTATTTATTTTGCAATTAGGATTTTTCAATCACTTTCGTCACGTCACGTCTTTTTTAAACTAGATGGCGTCGGCATTTCCTATGACTATCCCTGAGAAGAAACGCCGAAACAAACTCAGGGGTCAAAGTCTATTTTAAAGTCCAGACAGATTGTATTGATGTAAAGGTTTATGTGAGACAAATATAGGGTGGAATAGCCTTTTGAAGAAAGTGCCATAACTATTTGAGCTAACCTGTCGCAACAGAGTGCAAGCATGCATCAGTTATCGTGAGAATTAATGAAATGAAGAGCGCTCAGCCTAGATCTCACTCACATTTACAATGTATAGCGGTTATATATAAGAAATAATTTCAATTTAAACGACATTACAATAACAAAATAATGAAGTAAATAATATAATAATTAATGGCAAAATTTGTATATAAAAAAAAAAAAAAAAAAAAAAAAAAGGAAAGGCTAAAGAGCGGCTCAATCCCAAGCGTTTTTGTCATCTAAATAGTCCGAAATTTTATAGTATCCTTTTTTACAAAGTTTAGATTTAATTACAATTTTGAACTTCTTTAATGTTAAATTACGTATATCATTGGGAAGTTTATTGTAAAAGCGTATACATTGTCCCATGAACGAGTTGCTTATTCTGTGGAGGCGCGTAGCATGTACAGCAAGGTTGTGTTTATTCCTAGTGTTCAAAGAATGAGTATCAGACAGTTTGACAAAGTTCGAAATATTTTTATAAACATATATTAAATTTTCAAAAATATATTGTGACGCTACAGTTAGAATATTAATTTCCTTAAATCTGTGTCTCAGCGACACCCTTGGACCAAGATTATAAATAGCTCGGACAGCCCTTTTCTGCAAGACGAATATAGTATTGATGTCTGCAGAGTTTCCCCAGAGGAGGATGCCGTAAGTCATAACGCTATGAAAATAACTGAAATAAACTATTCTGGCTGTATCCACATCAGTTAAGTGCCGAATTTTTTTGACAGCAAACGCGGCAGAACTAAGCCTACCCGATAATTTGTTTACACAATGATTAAAATTACAATGCCAGGGCAGTATGAATACCTAATTTCGAATAAAATCAGGCCATGTGATAAATAACTGTTACTGTAATATACCCGGGTACGTCCTAAAACTGCGGCCAGACACCGGAGGACAGGCAGCAGTGTCCTCTCACTAATCGGTGAGCCACTGCGATCCCAAAGCCGCCTGCCAAGTGTGGGGATTATGGCAAACCCCCCCTTGAGGGAGGCCTTCGTTCAGCAGTGGACGTCGTCTGGCTGATGATGATGACTGTAATATAACAGTAATAATTTTTTTTTTTTTCAAATTTCTTAAAACTTTTAACTATATTAATTTGTGTAGTGCTAGAGGCAAGATTGAGATGTGAATTCGTATTTATGGGACCCCAACAGTGTGGGGATCATTTTTAAAAACTACTGTGCTCAACTCATAAACAAAAATTAGGTTTTAGGGTTTTTTTTTTAAACGCCCCACACTAGGATTTCTCCTGTGTCGTGGGTACATTTTTACAAACATATACGTCACATGCACACGCAACCACACCCGAAACAACTATCTGTAGATCATACAAATATTTGTTCCGTGCGGGAATGGAACCCGCGACACTAAGCGCAGAAAGCTAATCACTTAGCCACTACACTAACCGTGCCGTCAAAAATACAAACGGTAAGTTTTTTCTTGTTTTTTAACTATTTAAAATTTCATTCTTTATCACAGTGTCTGGTGGTCGTTGGGTAATTTGATCATTTAAAATCATCAATCTAATTATCTGTAGCACTAAGAATTATTTATATTTTTAATTTGATAATTAGAGTGCTATTGATTTTATATTATTATTTTTACATCAAAATAATTTACCTTGCTTCTTAGTTCATTTCTTGTTGATCATAAGTCTGTATATTCTTAAAATTAAGATTTGTTTTACTATTAATTTGATATTTAAGTACTATTATACACTTATTATAATAATAATAATTTTGCTGTACATGGATGACCTGAAATTGTTTATCCCCAATAAATCTCACCTGATGGAGCTACTGAAAGTTTTGAAACCTTTAGTAATTCTATCAGGATGGATTTTGGTGTGGACAAATGTGCGGTCATGCATGTCAATCAGGGGGGAATTGTGGAATCCGTGGGAACTCAACTCTCAAGATTCATATTTATATACCTAATTGTTATTAGGTCCACATAACAATTTGACATGTAGTATGTTTCACCACTTATATAAATTTTTCTACAATTTGCGTAGTCGCGTTTGGTTCCGGCACGGAAACGAGTGACATAACCGTTCGCTAAGTGTGTCTGGCTGACATAATTACGGGCAAAAGGTGGTGTAATTAGGAATAGTGCATAAATCACAAAGTTCACAATTTCTTCGACAATTTCTTTTTAATTATTCTGATTTAATTGCGTGACTGTTTATTTATTTATTATGATTTTTTGGTAGTGTATATGGATTGTTATTGTAAATCTGAAATAAACGATTATTACACTAGTCTACAGCCAGGTATTTTTATATTAATTAATGTGCACGTAATATCAATCCTTAATTAAAAATTCTGTACCACGCAAGATTTTTGAGATTTTCTAACTTAAAGTTTTTACGAAGTACCAGTAATTTTGGTGTATTATTTGCAACGAATCGATATATAATTTAAATTTATTTGTTAGTTTGGGGCATTTATAACAAATTACACGTGTCTAGTCTGTGTTCTTTGATGTTCATTAATTCAAGACTTATTGTTGTGTTTGGTAGTTGTAAATTTATTGCGATGGCTGCGGAAAGTGAGATTTTTTGATAAAATAAGTCTAAAATAAAAAAAGAAAGTGGTTGTGAAACATCAGACTCATTTTGTTATGTTTGTAGCTCGTACACCCAAATCACAGGCCAGAAGAAAAATTAAAGTGACCGGATTAGCATATCTCAAGTATTTTGGTTTTCCAATAGTGAATCAAGATCGCAATAGCGCTCCCCATATTTGCAAAAAAGAAATCTTCAAAACAGTTACAATAGTTACATATATATATATCCTGACATCTAAAATAAACACCTTAAAATAATAAAACCTTTTTTTATATTTAAACTATATCGTTATATTAGCCAATAGGGAAATTTTCATACATTTAAAAAAAAACTTAATTTTGCTGTAACTCGAAATCTATACGTGATGGTTTTTTTTTTACTTTCTAACTTGAAACTTAGGATCCTTAAAAGATAACGATGCACCTATAGCCATTTCACTTCCATTTTTGACTTTTTTATTTTGTAGAGTTGGGTTATTATTATTATTATTTTGTATGTCTTCTCCTTGGACGGGACTATAGAGTCCTGGACGTTTGGAAGGTGTGCGTGGGGCCGAAGCCAACACGTATAGGCCCTTTAAGACAGCTTTAATGAAATTTTATGGTGACATACCCAGTGATTATCCCTGTATGCACTACAGAAATGCACCTAAGGAAAATCCCTGGATTTGTAGGACTATTATTGAATAAATGGAGAAAAACTACTTGGGCTATTGCGATGGGATGTTAGTGGACTGGGTTATGGGGAACTATGGAAATCTATGGCGCCTGCCGCAACAATGTTATATGCTACATGTACGTATATATCAGACGGACACTCGCCACCCCACTAACTGGGCCCCCCAAAAATAGTTGCTCAGGTCGCAACAAGGGGGCAACAGGGACGTGAGCGGCTGAAGGGTGAAAAGGCTTCGCTGGACTTTAAACTAAGATCACTTGATCTCTGAGGGTCATCATCACTGGCCCACTCGCCAGTTACGCTCAGCATCTACCCTACGAGCTGAGCTCTGCTCTAACGACTCCACTCTGGGCGGCCAATGAAGGCAAGCCGGAGGTGAGGAACGGCGACTTCTCCCTGGAGCACTCGGGTACCGTCGCCTCGCCTCAAGGTGCCCTGCGGGTTTATTATTATTGTTATTGTGAACTATTTTAGGGTAGCGAATTGTAGAGGTCGGTAGGGGCAGCAAAATTTGAATAGCCTACTGGCGGCAAATCTGTAAATTCGCCGCTGTATATATCCTACGGAAATGTGGGGCTCGTGGCATCTTAAATGCCAAAACCTCCGCAACTGTAATGTGTACAGCCTCAGAGATTATTTTCTTCGCATTGTAGTGGAGATGCACAGAGAGGTAGTCGCAGTGGACAAAGTTAAGGTTGTGTGTGCATGTGACATGTATGTATGTAAACTGTACCCACGATACAGGAGAAATCCTAGTGTGGGGCGACGTTTTTTTTATGACAATAAAAAAAAGGCCTCACCCCGCTCTTCTTGGCTAAAGAGAACTAGCGCAGACCTATCGCAAGGATGTATGGCAGAGCAGGGGAAACCGAAGGTTTTGTATATGCAATAATGGACGAGGTTATCATGACGAACGACTACGGATATCGCCAACGTTAAAAAATAGTAAACACTAAATAAAATGGCGATAGCTATTATATTTAAAAATAAAAGGTTTCATATTAAATAACACATACCAATATGGGTTACAAGTCCAACTGTACTTGGACATCTGATAGGTACAATGTATTAAGTCAACGCACCTGGTACAATAATTACCATAGTCATACCAATGGTTTTGGTGTCTTACACCTACAGTGTTCTGCTTATTACTTACCGACCCATTTGTACTGACTGTTCCGGCAGCTCACATGTCATATAGTGTGGAACAGTCCTCTAATTTCTGACATATTTATATTTATATTATCTATTCCGGCAGTTCACACCTCTATGTGTGGGACTGTCCTCTGCTGACACGTCCATACCGGCTGTTCCGACGACTCACACCTCTTTGTGTGAGACTGATCTCTAATGACCATAATACAGGTTGTTACTTTAGGTACAATCTACAAATAAGATCTGGTTAGTTCTAGCATTCGTGTTAGGGGCCATCCACAAATTACATCACACGTTAAGAGGGGGGGAGAGGGTCGACGAAGTGTGTCAAGGGGTGGGAGGGGTCATAAGTTTCGTGACATCACATTTCAAAATCTAATATATCTAAGTATTAAAACGTGAAATTTGAACTATTAACGAAAAACTTAAAAATATTTCCAACTCTATCTGTGTGAATATAAGATTTAAATTGTTATGTTGGCGAGTTCCTCGAGATCCTCGCCGTGGTTTCAAATAAATGGAAATAAAACTAATTTCGGAACTGCTGTTTTAATTTAATGATGTTTGGATATAAAATTGCAAAATATGTGACGTCACACTAGGGAGGGGGGAGTCTCACAAATGTGACCAGCTGTAACAAGGACGGGGGAGGGGTAAAAAAAAGCATGAAATTCGTGTGACGTAATTTATGGATGGCCCCTTATACAATTCGGTCATATAATTCCTTTATTATTACACTCCTAAAGCGAATCACTAACCCTGGTCTTGCCTGAGTAAACATTTTCCGCATGTACCATTGCAATTACCTTGTTATACTCATAGTCAATTACCTTGTAAATTTACTTATGATATTTTATACCTTGTGGTATGTATGTATGCGCCCAACCACCCCTTCTAGCCATCCCTTCGTCACAGCATGTTTTACTCTCATTGTAACTAGGCTAAAATTACAACATCTCAGAAATATCATTACACTCGTCTATAAGTTGACACTGATAAAAGTAATCACTCTGCACCACTTGCTGTGCACACGAATCATTTTCTTTCTGTCCCTAAGACGACTCTCTAACCGTTTTATTCTCTCTAGTATCTGAAATTAACCATTTAAATTATCTTTTCTCGGTAGCTAAAAACAAAACACTTTTTTTTTTTCACCTTTATTTTCCCGTTCTTTTAGTTGACGTTGCCAGTGTTGCGACCTACTCACAGGTTGCGACTGACCGTTCCAAACTAATAATAAAACGTTATGTATATCTGTTTCGCTTACAACAGATTAAAACAGAATGCGAAATAATACTTTTATGTTTTCATTATTACATGTTTATTAATTAATTTATTTAGCGATGCATTAATATTCATTAATTTTCTATATTTCGCGACTATTCACGACGACCGAAAGTAATTTTGAAGGACGGCACGATTGACATCTGTCGAGCTAGCCACCCTCCGGGTCAGTTCCTTACACATTATTTCTGGCTGTTCTCGTCTCGCTAACGGCGAGTATTTGCACATACATAATCAAGTGGCCAGGATTATTCATCAGCACCTTGCTCCAAAGTATAAATTTATGGATTCTGAGTAACCGTAGGTACTATAGGTATTTGCCCGGCCCAGTTCTCAAACATGGTTGTGTCACTTTGGGACCGATCTATCACCATTGATAGGACTATTGTTGCTAATAAGCGCGATATAGTGGCGAAAGATTGGTCAACGTGCCGCACGATAATTGTTGATATCTCGTAAAAGCCGAGAAAAACAAAGTAAATATCTTGAATTGGCACAAGAAATAGTCAATATGTAGTATGTCATAGTGCCAATAGTCGTTTCGGTTAAAGGCTTAATAGCAAGGAGCCTCGATGAACACCTTAAGAGGCTCTCGTTGGGTGACTGGATTAATGGCTTGATACAGAAAGCGGTACTCCACGACACGGTTCGCATTGTGATCCTCTCTCTGGAGCCCTAACCTTGGCACTGTTTTTATGACGAGTATTACGCTGTAATTGTAGGTGGACGCACAGGTCGCCATTGACATTTGTTCTGTTGTGTTTGCTAGAGCAACAACATGGCAATTGTGCATCCCGCTAAAAAACTTAGTCAGCAAGGTCGTAATCGTATTGGAGCAGACTACCGAGATTGCCTTCTTAGGTATCGTCACTCGTGGAGGCTCTTTCCGTTAAATCCAACTGACATAGCTGCTATGCGTGCACATTTCATAGGGAGTTTTTATTAATTGGGTACGAAAAATTTTTTATTTGTCCTCCGTCATCATCATCACTTCTGCTTAGGTACTTGAAAAATGGTTTTGCCATAATATGTATTATGATCGCACATAAAAGTAAAGCTGACCCTAGCGGTGAGATAGCAGAATGCCACTGTAAATTAATCCTGATAATACTTGAAGCATTCAAGTCATGAAACGTTACGGGTTAAATGGGTAAACATAGGTGAAAAAATCTGCATCTACATAATATGCATGTACACCCGCAAGGGTTATGAAGAGGTGTAATATTATACATCCACATTTCCCCGATGCCGAGCAGCTTAGCCGGGCGAGCCTATTTTCATCTACTGTGCACAGTTCCAGATTCCGTGCTGTTGGAAGTCGAACTCGGGGCCTTACGCTCAGCAGTCGGGCTCGCGACCACTAGATCAAAGATGCAGGCAATGTCATGTCATCATAGCTTTTGACAAATTATATCGACGAATTTGGTTATTCCGTTTTTCAGAAATTTTTCATGATGTGTGTTCGTTTCCCACATCGAAATTGAAATCTTTTGTGATTGGATCACTAAAGACAGAGAACGAATTTGGGCATATACTCTACTATTTTATTTACTTATTTATTGCATTTACTAATTAACTGACATTTCTTTGCATAACATTGTGAATTTCGTTATGTTCAAATTATAAACGATGTCTATAAGTCAAATGTAGGACATGTAAATCAGAGGTTGCACTTACATAAAGCGGGGTTATCTAGAGTCGGTAAAAACATGACGTGGGGAGTTGCTTGGGCTCCGTGAAGTGATAATTGCAGATAACTTCATTGCAATTCAGAGTAATATTGATATACCTACATCCAATGAAGTAAATATTTGATTTGATTTTCTAATTTGTATTTGCCATTGCAACTGTTCTCCCTAATCTCAAGGATTAATTATAATTAACAAGAGATTGCCCACCGATGTGGTTCTGAAAAATTATTTTACTGTTCGAACCAATTCGCGAGTAATAGGGTATCCTGATATTGAAACCCTAAAATTTATGTTCAAAGTCGATAACCAAGTGAGAACCTGTTTTGTAACGATATTATGGCTAATGGGATGTTGTTGATCAATTGTTTGCCTATTGGTATCACGTACTTTAATGGATTTGTTTTTTTTTTTTTCTCGAACCCATTTCGAACCCATCTCAGTTGCATATACATTGGCTAGGCTACCGATGCTTTCCGTCTGATAAGGTAAGTAGTAGCAACTTGGTCGGCTTCAGGCAGTAGCATCGCTGTCGATGGTGTGTGAGTGGTAGTGGCGGTGGTCGGGGGAGCTTGTCGCGTGGCAGGAGGTGTCGCGGGCGTGGGGCGTGCGGCGAGGCGGCGCCGCCTCCGCCGCTCCCAGCGAGCGCAGCGCCGCGCGGGCCCTGGCCGTCCGGCCCAGTCCGCGACTAGCAGCGCCGCCGTCCGCACGCGCTGCGCCCGTACCTCCGCCACCGCGTGCCTCGTGGCGACCGCGCACCGACCTCCACCAACTCAGCACTGTCTCCGACCGGAGTGGCGGTTCGCATCTTACCGGGCAGCATTAGAGTCCTATAGTTATTTCTAATACTGTCAGGTAAAGATGTCGTCCGCGCTCCACGTTCAACGTTCGACGTCAGGAATTCCACGGAACCGGTCCGGCGACAACGGTTATGGCTGGGTCCGGCTGTTCGCTGGACACTTGTCTCAACGCTTCAGGTAACCGGACCGGCGCGGTCGACGAGGACGACGAGTCGAGGAGTTCGCGCATCTCTCAGCACTGCGTGCGCTGAACATTTGCGTGTTTATCCACACCCGCATCACCACTGGATTCCACGGTAACCTTACAGCACGGTAACCACGGTAAACGTGTAATAACGGCGACCGCCGTGAAAATTTCGTCCGACGTCATTACGTCACATGTGTCAGACTATTCACCGCTGACTTTTGAAGTCAGCGTAGGAAACTAGGAAACTCTAGGCCCTGAAGATGCTGTTTGCATGCTTAATATATTATTTCCTCAACCGGATACCTATCCTTTCAATTCTACGGTCGCCGCGTGCGCTGCTATACGTCGACACCGTTACTGTTCAACCGGTTCTTGGCTAAGGACTACTTCATAATATTTTCTTGATTTTTACTTGTATTCATGTGATTTTTTCAGTGTTTAAATAGCTACTATTAGTATTGATCCGTCAACAATGGCACTAGCGCCCTCTAATTAATAACCTAGCTGCACATTCGCCGTCGTTAGTTTTGATGGTGGGGTAACTTGGTAACTAATAAGAAACGCGTAACAGTCGAGTTGATCGAAGCAAGAAACGCTTCCCGAAGGCGATGTTATCAACATAATCCGCGCACTGTTGCGTTTCCTCATCGCCGCTCACGTAACCCACTTAACTAATTAAAATTCCTCATGGCCGGCAATGAGCACGCGTTTTCAACTCATTAACTCCGCGCACGATATTCTCGCCGCGCCGCTTCGCCGGATGACCGCGGCCGCGTCTCGTCGCGTCCGCGTCTGCATCTGTTTGACTGTTTGCCTCCATGACTGTTTGTGTTTTGTTCATAATTATGATACAGCACATATTGTTTACATGAAATATAACCGGATGCTGCGTATTATGTCATGTTGTATTCAATCAGACACCCGCAACAACTCAGTAATGTTGACGTATCCAAGTGATGAACTTTGGCGAGTGCTACGCAGTACTGGGCTGCTGTATGGTCCCTACCAGCTGAATGCCGCAGCAGATGTGTAATTCATCACATTGATCATTCTCGTCGAGATGCGAATTACTATTATTTATTAGTCGGTGAAAAGTTTAGGTTTCCTGAATATTAAGATGTGGGTCAAGGCCTGAACCTTCACCACGAGTCAGTGCTGACCGTTTAGATGCAACCTCCTTTCTGCGCTTTTTAATTAGACTTTATGGCTTCCGCGTGTAGCAGACTTGTTCAGTTTAGAATTATTTAAGATATCGCTGCGGGGAGTCAAACATTTTAAATATTCAGTAAACTGCCAGTGAGACCTTGACGATTCGAATCTATTACGTTTGGAACGATTTCTTGGGTTGTATTAAAATATGTCATAATTCTCATCGACATGGGAACTTAACGAGCATACATAAGTGTGTTTAAGTTGTTGACGGCTGTAGTAGCTTCATCAACCGGCATGCAATCACATTGTTGCTGTCAGTAACTATGGTTACCGAACTTTAATTTTTGCTTCCAGTTCCTTAGAGTTTGAATTCTTACAGTTTAAATTCCTAGAAGATCAACTATATATGTGGCTAACATGTATCACTACAAGCATGTCACTACACGGGTATGTTGTGTGTGGCTGTCGCTATCGCGGGGTTATCTGAACGAGACGACGAGGCGCAGAAGTGGCGGCGACACGCGGCTGCCGCGTGCCTGCCCCGTCCTCGGGTATTTTACAGTTTCGTAGCGAGGACTGAAGTTCGCCTACGTTCGCGCCGAGACTCGATAACGCGACCGGTGAAAGCCGCAGTAAATTAATCGCTCAGGTGGATTCCGCTTTCGAAATGAATTTTTATCGCTATCGGAGAGTGTCGCCGCGGTCGGGACCGGTTCTTAATTTCCTATAGGTGCGCGCGTTGTGCATCTATTTCGGGAGTCGTTGACCGCGGGTTTGGCACTACGGGCGGCCGGTTTTATTCTGTTCGTGTCAGAGAGTCGTTCCGGGAGTGGCTCGCCCGCCGAACGGCAATTTTGTGTAAAACTCGGGCGTATTTCAGGCGATGACGTAACGCGCGGGAGTGCGTCGTCCCCAGGCGCCGGGAGGGACATGCCTAATCGAGCATAATGTTATTAATAAGCCGGGGGCGGGCCGCGACTCGCCCTCGCATAAAACTACAGTTTATCGGCCATCGGGCGCATGCGATCCAACACAAATATGATACGCCACACAGCGACGACAAGGCGCGCTCGGTGCACGCAGCATTGTTGCGCTATTTATACGCACTTCTAAACTAAGACGTGTCTGTCGCAGCGTGTCCACCACTCGCCGCGCATCGCACAACTATCTCGAACTGCTCAAAAGCTTTTCACGTATTTGACTAGTATTCTAAGTGACACATCTGAACAGTTGTAATTTTTTTGGACTTCTTGTATTTAAGATTTATGTGCAGGCGTTTTTTGATAGTACCAACATTCTTCATTAATAAGCGTCTCCATTTCCTTTCACATCACTGGGTAGGAAACCTTGCCAAAAACATAATTGAATTGTGCCTTTTAACAACGGTCTACTTCTTTTTTAAAAACTTTGCTCCACACTAGTAATAAATCTTGTAAACGTACCTTTATAAACACAAATATTCACTTGCACAAACACCCAGACCCTGAAAAAGTATGTTTGGTCATATAAATATTTGTTCCGTGCGAGAATCGAACCCGGAAAGTACAGCTGCAGTCGACACTGCACAATATTCGTGGATCAGTTATGGGGATCAGATATGACCCATGGTGTGTTCATGGCGTACCAATACTTCGCTTCTAATATCTAATGAAGTGTTTCACTATTGTAATCTACCGTTCCCCAATTAATGGCATAATCTACACAGCATCACGTCTGTATTCAAATAATAAATTATTTGATATTGGTTGGTATTATTTCTAGGCTATAAGATTTCAGCAGAAAATCCTTATGATACACTGTGTTCAGTTCAGTTTTACCTGTACCTTTATAATGCGCTGTGGCGTAAAAAGTAACAAGTCAAGCTAGCCAAACACGCGCCGCACCCAACACCTTTTCTAATGTGTGTAAACAACAAGTTGTTTACATTCTTGATGTTGTTTACTAGTCTAACATTATTGTCTTGCAGAATGGCTAAATGTTATATAAACAGCCATTATGTATAATGATCCCCGATTAGCAACTGGACAGTATAGACCTCTATACTAATAGTGAGTGAGGATAGATGACTGAGTGCCTACAGTTAATAAAAACATTGTGACATTAATGATGTTAAAGGTCGCTGAAGCCGTTTTGGATCGATTAACAGTCACTAATCGATACTCTTCTCTATGCCTTTATCTAAACCATAGCAAGCAAATATTGTAAGTTGCTTAAAAATTTCATAATGTTGGATATTGATATAGTAAATTTTTCTCAACGGAAACATTATTGAAATTAGCGAAATAGGAATAATTGCATTCACGGATCTTTTTAAATAAGCTTACCGTCAGGATAAGCTAGGAATTGAACTGACAAATGTGTAAAAACATCATCGATAGGGTCAATGTTAGAATAAATTTTCTCGCATCATTGTTACGCCTGTCATATCTTGATCAGAACCCTGCAAGGGGATATTTTCTGTGGCATTGTCGCGGTTCTAGTCGTTAAGTTAGTGCTATTTACGCTTCTACGGTTGCTAGTGTCTGATAAGATTGTATTTATTTTAATATATTAAAAAAAAATATACTCTTGACAAATTATCTTTTGAACTCAGCGTTTAGCCTTAAACTTGCGGGGTTCAAACCGATGCATACATGTGTTAAAGCTTAACTTGTATAATTGAATAGTAAAATTTACTATGTGGTGACTAGTAGACATCCAGATCTATCACAAAACAAGTATGAGCAGGCCTTCTCAGTACTTTGGACACTTCTAATGTTGTCCTCTTAATAACATCTGTTTTGTAAGATCACACTTATGATCGATCGAATTTTGACAAAAAACGATACGATAAAAATAAAACGAAAAGTCGTTTCGTTTATTTATTATTTTTTTATAAAAATTGATAGGTACATTATGTTGGACAAGTTAGACGTTCACAGCAAATTGAGTGATATCTCACTTCAAAGACCAAACTTGAGAGTGACGAACAGTTGTACGCTTCTGACACCTTGGCGTACCTACTTAAAACTTTTCTAAGGAAGCAACAATAATTGGAACCTATATTTGAACCTATATCTACAAAAACGAAAATCAATTTGTTTGTTCTAAACACGGGACGTGTTTACATTCACAAACAACCAGATCCAGAACAACTATCTGCAGGCCATACAAATATTTGTTCCGTGCGGGGATTGAACTCGAGTCACGTAGCGCAAAAAGCAAATCGTTTAACCACTGTACCAATCGTGACACAAAAATATATAAATCTGTGGCTTTTAATGAAAAGTATTCTAAGACTGTTTGCTTTGACTGGTATAACAAACAGAAAGTCTATGATGGGTTTACAAAAAATAGGTACAGCTTTGGCTGCTAATTAGCATTCAAATGTCTACTGGAATCAATACCAAACTGGTTTTTGATTACGACCAGTACTATATTTGGATACCAAAGAGTGACTGTTATCTTAGATATACATCTATAAATTGAATAAAATTAAGTAGGTAGGTATTCTTTATAATTGGTAGAAATTTAGAGAGGTAGGTGCTCGTACATAAATATGAAGTTACACCGAGCGAGATAAGCGGGGCAACGATTATATTGTAGTTACAATAACGCAAGGTCTGAAAGAATTTCTACAATTCTTGAGGTTCCTGCGTTGAAGTCTTTGCCAGCATCCCCTTATAAGTATTTATATCTCGCCGGGACCTCCCCGCCACGGCAACGTTTTGTCGAGCGCGGAGACAGACGGGCGAGCGGAGGCGGCGCTTGTAAAAGACATCAACGGCAACTCGCACCCCGCGCCTGTTCTGCCAGGCGAGCCTTACGCATACTCGCTCATACTGATGTAACGTAATCTGTTGCAAAGTCTACGGAGCATGTGAACTGTGCTGTTTAAAATTAACCAAACACTACAACAATGAATTCTCAAATATTAATTTGAATAATTGATAATCGCGGTCATGTGATGAGAACTAGACAACGTAAGCTATTATTATGAATATAATTTAGTTTCTTTACAACATTAACCTTATTATGTATAACTTCCGCTCGTAAAGGTGGTTGCATTGTCAGAATTATATTAATATTATGGTCGTGTAAAATAGTTAAATGTCGTTAAATCATTTAGCGGGTGACGATGGCGCTGTTTACTCAGCTGGGGTGCAAAGGTTCGCGCGTCGCTCCCCCCTCTGTGCCGCCTCGACCTGATATGTTTGATCGTCATTGCCCGTGCAAACTGTATGTAATGTAGTAAATAAACGTAATAACACATTTCAATCGTTTTAAAACCTGTATGTCTTGGTACGGATTTACCAAAAGCTGCTCCTAATAAAAGGCGCGTGTTGCCTGAGTAAAAAGCACGTCGGTTGCGCAGTCCAATGCGGCCGCTCCACGCGGGTTTGACAGTAGTAACACGCGATACTGAGATGATTATAGCGACTTATTAATAGACAGCAGTGTTATTGTTGTGTGCGTTGTTCGTGTATGTTTATTTACGTGTGTGGGTGCGTGACAAGCGTTATGGCGACGACGTTGCGGCATCGGCAGTGCGCCGCTGCTCGTGCCATGTCGTACGACATCGTCGGAGCAGCGCTACTGCGCGCGCGCACTATAAATATCGTGCTCTGTCACCAATCACTAACAAACATTCTTATTATTCTCGACACAACAATCTTATTTTCGCGTAAATATTCATGTGCTTCTGAGTATGCCAAAATAATAGCTCTGTTAAATTGAGACAAGGTTTTATGAGTGTGACATCAGTACCTGCAGATAAATGTACAATCAACACTCGCTAGAGAATCGTGAGCAAAATGCACTGGATATTGACATAAGTTGTTGATTGACGCGATTCGTATTAATTAATTATCAATCCTATACATTATGTTGGCATTTCTATCAAACAAACTTAAACGGGAGGCATTAATGAAAGAGTTAATTCTAAAAATATTACTTACTTAACTGTGGGTTTAATACAATTTTATCTGTTCCAAATTCAGACGTAATCTAGAATGTTGTTTGATAAATGAAATATTCGTTATTATTCATTATTATTCGTTGTTACCGCAGTGCAGATACATATGTAGTGGACTTTCTGTACCGTTGTGTTTTAACTCTCAGCACTGGCACTGGCACGAGCAGGCAAGGCCGGCCGGTAAGTTCAAGGCGCGTTACACTCGCACCGCTGAGTGTGTCCCAACACAGAGCTGTTTGAAGGCTTCCAAGGTTGCCACTGACGAGTTGAAGCGCGTTTAATCGATACAAATGAATAAAATTGAAGTTACTGATCTTTAATGTCAAAATAACAGCTTTTTGCTAAATGCATATGAAAGTAAATACGGTATAGCATAACAAAAAGAAAATAAAACAATTTTTAACATTTTTGTCTTTCTGTCTGCCTGTCTGAGTAACTTAGGCTACTTTTATTTTAGAAAAATAAATAGGGTACAGCACAAAAAAATTAAAACCCATGAAATTGTAAATTCGGTTCAAATAGGGAAGTATTATATAAGGTTGTAGGCTATTTTTTGACCAGAAAAAAATGCATGGATTCGTAATTCCCACGGGCAAAGCCGCGGGCGGAAGCTAGTACTGAATAAGAAACAATTACCTTAAGGTAACTGTTTCTCTCAGTTCTTCAATTCTTACTGATACCGAATTCTTTTCAATATTTTGTCTAATAAAAACAGTTGATTAGCACCCTACCTTGTAACTAGAATGATTCTTTCCTGGACATTGCTGGGGTTACGGAAGAAGTTGGAACCCAAGTTCCAAATTGCAACTTTGAGACGAACGATAGAAAATGTATTAAAATTAGTACTATTTTAGAAGTATTTTTAAAGGGAAAAGAAGAATGAGAAATACTGTTAATAAAATCGCATTAGGTTAAACACTTTGATAATTATTTACCAATTAATTACCAATAACTGGACATGGGACCAGACCACGAGAACCAGACGTTAAATTCTTAGATATTCCCGGTTTTCCCGGACATCTGGGAACTCTACTTGTAACTCACGTTAAGAAAGTTGTAACTTTTCATATAGGTATTACTAATACTCGTGTGAGGGCTCGTGCCAGGACAAAAACAAGTTCGATTAAGTTGGCCTACAATAGATATTTAATTAACAATTTTTTCAATCTCTTTAGTACAGTTTTTCTTATGCTCAATAAAACCCAACAGTTTCTTGGAATTTTCACCTGGCCGTATTGACAAGATCCATTTATTCAGCCTTTACCTCCATTCCGCGGCAATTTGGACAATGTTGATCCATGATTTTCATAATAATGATACTTTTCATAATAATGCCTAACGCTTCTCACTGGGTCCTGCTTTGTGCACCAGAAGATTTGGTAATTTGCATATATTCTGTGAAATTCTTGTTGTTTTGACATGAACTGCGGTTGGGTTGCAGTGCAGTTGTCTCAAAGAGTCTCGTCTAATGGTTAAAGTAAGATATGCCGCTGAGTTCTAATGTACCTATTTAGAACTAAATGTCGTATCATACTTTCTTTACGTTTCTTATACAATAATTACATATCTAGAAAAAAATTACACAGTCGCGTTAATTGGATCACATCTTAATAGGTATCAGAAAATGTTTAATAGAATTAGGTAAGTACATACAGTGTATATAAGGACCTTATTCTGTTGCACATTGTTATAAAAGGTCGGAAAATATTAAAAATTGCCCTTGTCATTTACGGGAAAAAACAAAGACACGACCGATGATGATGACAGAATCACGTTGATAACAAGCAAGTGTATTTTAAGTTAGCAGGCCTAATATCTTCCATCCTTTTCTCATGTGACATATTAGTTTTGTTTAGGTTGTAAACAACAGAATCAATACCAATCAATAAGCAGATCAGTTGGTTAGGTACTCTAGACGCAGAACTTGCACGTTGTTGGTATCGGCACAGTTAACAACACAGATATGTTTGTCGGTTGCATTTCTTTCACTTCCACGTCGCAGCTGTCTGGTCACTTTTCCTCTGACATTCTTTCGATACGCACTTGTACTTATGTATATGCAACTTTCAATTCATGCCCTTTCTCATTGATCCCAGTGATTAGGTAGGGTAATGATGGGTTATTGAAAGTTGCTAACAAACTTAGCTAGTTACTTTTGATTACACACAGGTCGTTTTGAATTTGTTGAATAATTCAATGTTTACTTAAATCATGACCGTAAGTATATAATTCGTAAAATATTTTTTATTTTGTCCTCATAAAAGCATAATTATAATTTCAATAATTGATGCCAAGGATTAAATGTAGTTGGTATTATATGCTGCTCAGTGACCAACTAATGATGTTGCCAGTGCTTTACAAGACTGTCGTTTGTTTAGATTACCTCTTCAAACGTGTGAGGATGCTAACACTTCACTTTATACTTGACATGGAAACAAGCGCGGTAATTTATAGAAGGCGCTAATTAATAGCTTTTTATTCCATGAGCAGTACATATATTCAGCGTTATAAAATATTTATGGTTAGTAGCCAGTGTTTAAAAACCACGGTTTTGAAAATACAGTTCGCCGGTAACGGTCGGTCTCGCACACGAGAGGATTCATAACGGACGGCGCGGCGGAGGCTTTGGACGCGTGGGCAGCGGGGCGAGGGAGAGGTGGTCAGAAGGGGGACGGAGCGGTAAGCTGGCTGGAAAGGTCAGGCTGCTTGCACCTGCGGCGCGCATTGTTGGACCATTTATCACAGTCGCCGCTACCACATTACCTATATTGCTTCGATGGCGATCAGCATTGTGCACACGCATGTCGCTTCGCCCTCTTTCGCACAGCCATATACCTACTTTTGATCACTAATCGGTAAAATTAGTTTGCGTTCACTAATCACTACAATCGGGCTCGTTTTATTTGTGAGGTCAAATAGCATTGGGTAATTACATTAGATAGGCGAGTGAGTCACCCTCCCGATAGTCACGATCTACCCCTGCACTTTGAACTTCACATTGAACGTGTAAACACACTAAGGGGCTGAAGCTGCATGTAAAGTTTATGATTATTTCCCCAGCAATTAAAAGAAATGCATGGTAGTTGGCTCAGGGGTTATCCGTGCTGACAAGTGAGAACACATCTTGATGTGTAGGTACTTGTTGGCAATTATAAGACCATTTATTATTTGCATTTACTAAGTGTAACAATATTTCGAGTTTTGTTTCAAACTTTGAACGTTAGATTACCGATGCAGCCATCACCTTTGAAACTGAAAGGTATGGGTAAGGTCTCGGATGATGATGATGGCTAAATCGTCATATTATTATAAACGTAAATTAGTCGCCTATATTAAATATAATTATTAAATTAAATAGGCGCTCTGAAGTTGTATTGTTTCAATGGTGACTGGTGGTATAACACTGGTGGTTGTGTGCGTGTATTGCTTGCTGGCGGCGCGGCGGCGCGGCGGTGCGGCGGTGCGGTGGCGCGGGCGCTCGGTAGCCGTCGTAACGGACGTGGTCGCCGTATCTCTGTGTAATCGACGAATTATCGCGCGATACTGGCCGTTTTAGGATACTGCGTATTTCGATAATGTGCGATAGCGACTGCCGCGTTGTAACACGTCGTAAAACTAGCAGCAGAGACAACACTCAAGTAATCAGCAGTGTAAACAGCAGACGAGACATTTAAAAATGAATGAAGTACTTCATTAATTACTGTAATTAGTACAGCAATGTTGGTGGTATGTTGTAAGTATTATGAAAAATACAAAGAAGACATCCGTGAACAAGATACAATGAAGAGCTATTTAAATGGGTATGTAGGGAAGTTATCAAAAATTAGCATTGCAGCATGTGCGTGTGTATGCCTATCTATATGTATATCGCGGGGTGAGGGACAAGCGCGGAGGGACGCGGCTGCGGGCACACATGACAACAGTGCACACGGTCTCATGTCCATTTGGTGGATGGGCGGTCGGCGACCCCGGCCGGCCGTGGGCGCCGCGATAAACTTTATATATTCATACATACGCGTGTGAGCTGTGCGCCTGTATCGGTGTATCGCTGCCCGGCTGGTTATGTCCGGTACCGTTACTTTTCTTGCTTTCAGATCTCGTTCGGTGTTTAATTCTTGTTTTAAAACTGGCCGCGCGACAGTGCGCCGCGCCGCCGCGCCGCGCTCCGCTAATGAATGTAGCCGCATTAACATGCGCCGCCAACCCGCGCCTGCGCTGTGCACCCGACAGGTGATCACCGTGCACTGCCCTGCACATCACATACAATACTTCTACACATGATAGCGTATACCTGTTCTACACTATTATGTCTACACCTTTACCAACGAAATGCCCTTGTACTAATAACACTGACTAAGGTTATGTGAAGCTTATCTACGTGGAAGAGTAGAGACCTCCTCTATATACCCTTCTAAGTCAGTCAAAATATATATGGTTAAAATGCCGACATACCTTTATACGGTGTTTACAATACCTAAACATTTTATTTATTAATCATCCTTAACAATTATCTTTACAGGTCTTAAACCTAATACGATAGACTCAACATGGTCTTTAAGCATTCAGCACATACAACCAGTAGATTCTACCCGTTTCGTTACTAAAAAAGATACAGCCCCCGACTATTACACCTGGGTTTAATTGGTGTCCAAATCCGATATTTGAGGACACTTCGCAAAAATAAAATAAAACCATGTAATATTAACTTTTTATAAATTCTAGTTTTTCGTTTAAAAATAATGACTTATTGATTTTCAGTAAGTAAATTATGTGCGTAATAAGACTCGCACATCAGTTGAAAAATGTTTTATACTGTTTTATGTTGTTTGTAATGTTTTGTTTAATATGTGTGGACGATACATGGACCCCATTTGGCTGCATCTCACTGTGATACACGATCTAACATTTTAAATGTAATGAAATTATTTAGGAAAATGTTATAGCATGAAATTTATAAAGTTGCGGTTATAAATAAATAGATTTGTAAGATGAATAGATGTTTGAAAGACAAAATAAAACCCTATCAGATTACTTTTCCTATTAATGAAGAAGCTCACAAGACAATTTCTCGGTTAAATTCACATAAAGCCACCGAGCAAGTTGCAAACACCCATAGCTTGTTTGATGAGTTAGTAGGTAGTCCATCAGGAGTGGTGTGTGTGACCAACGGTTGCTATAGATTTCACTGGGGACGATACCTACTACTAAACTAAATGTTCAATTCTGTTTAGTAATAACAAAGTAAAGAAATATATAAAAAATAAGAAAACTATTAAGTAGAAAGTACAAGAAACTTATTAAACTCGTTTAAATGTAATGTTAGCTTAAGAAAAGAACGTATAAATCTAGTGAACCAATTAAATTACTGTGATAAGGAATTAGAACTCGGCAATCAAATGTAAGATAATAATATTAAGAACTTGCAGGAGGAATTACTACGGAGGGAAAATACTTTGAAGGATATCTTTGATAAATATGAAACAAGTCAACAACTATTAAGTCTTAAGCTTCCTGCATATGAACATATGCAGGAAGCCAGCGAGGTGGTGGATTTAGTGCGGTATTGTTCCGCAGACAGATATAAGTCGTTGACCAATATAATCACATGTAGTTGTGTCCACTCCCCGCCAACACCTGAGCCCCAGTGTACTGCACCTTCATCCTTACCCGTGGTGATTCAACCAGTGAAGTCTATTACAACTAATTGTAATAGGTCACTAATATACTCAGATAAACTAGGGGCAGGTTACAGGGGCACCTATATCTATACCTACCGTAGTGATGTAACACATCTTCAGATATAATTAATATAAATCATAATTTATTGAGTTAATTCATGATTATATTATACGCAATGTTAGAACTAATCATGTAAAGCATACTAGAATAAAACAGTAAGTTAATTACGCCATGAAATTAAGACTGATCAATTTCTGCTTTTAAAATATACCTAATGTACAATTCAGAAATTTGGCGCCACTAGTTGACGCTCTGAGACGTCAACGGCGATACCATACGGTAATTTCAACATATTTTCATTGAATTAATAGTGTTGTTCATTATCGATATTATAATTTAAATCATTGCTGTTATAAATTGTACCTGATTACGAAAAGTTATTAGTAACTTAAGATTATAAAATGAAATAAAGTAATTTCCAATGTTGATTATGACTTAATTAAAATACGAAACTTGTAATCATATCATAACATAGTAACACGCCTGTACTCCCCGAAGGGTTAGGCAGAGGTGTACTAGTGTACACCTACATTTCGCCGTTATTGAGTCCCATGTAATAGGGGGTGAGCCTGTTGTCATCTATCGGGCACAGTTCGAGACCCCGTGCTGCTACTGAGAATTTCCATACAGAAAAACGCAATAACAATTTGCCCGACTCGGGAATTGAACCCAGGACCTCACGCTTAGCAGTCTTGCGACTACTAGACCAATGAGGCAGTCCAGTAATCATAATTATTTTATACTAGCTTCCGCCCGCGGCTTCGCCCGCGTGGTATACGAACCCGTACATTTTCCCGGGTTAAAATGTATCCTATGTGCTATTCAAGACTATAATCTATCTCTGTGCAAGATTTCATCCAGATCCGTTCAGCCGTTCTGGGGTGAAAGAGTAACAAAGATCCATCTATCCATCCATCCATCCTCACAAACTTTCACATTTATAACATTAGTAGGATATATATATTATATAATATAATATAATATAATATAATATAATATAATAAAATAATACCTACATATAATATAATATATATAAGATAATATATATAATATAATATATTAGTAGGAAGGATAGGATAGGAAATAGGAAATATTAGTAGGAAGTAGGATTTGACGGTAAATTTTATCGCACTCTACCCATGCCCCAAGGCTAAAAAGAATGAAGCAAACTTTTATGACGTCACAAGCGGACGATTTAAGACGCCTTTGGCGTTCGTGGTATGGATAAGTGAGCATGAAATAGTATTGTACGGTAGATGTATGGTTATTTTTAAACAACCACATTCTAGTAATATGGCGTTTCAAATAGATAGCGTTCTATTAAGTTTGTATTTTTCTTATGTAATGCATGTTAATTTAAGATTTTAATTGTAAATTAACTTTTTAACTAAAAATTTTAAATTTTTACAAAGCAACGTATGTAATACATGCAAGGTTGTATGTACCTAAATTCTTCAAGCAATAATTGTGAAAAATGCTCATTTTTGAATTGTCGTTTGAATTATAATTCCCACATTCATTATATCGAGAATTTTTCGTTGCCCCCTCTTTTGCTGCAACTGATGATTCATACAAATCTTGAGTACCTAATAATGTGCATTATGCATATTGTACATACATTATGTGCGTAAACATTACTAGCTATTAATGCTTATTTTCGCCTATAATGTGGTTTCATAGATACCTACTACCTTAGCGTTAGATAAATGGAGTGATGAAAATAATAAAGTAGGAAAATTTACGTGAAAAAAATAGACAATAACTTGGAGAAAAATAACATTTGATCTTAGTCGTAATAATCGATAACGGTCGAAATACATACATACATACAATATATCTAAAATAAAATTAAACAACTTACCTCTATTTTATTTCTATGTTTAACAATTCAAAGACACTCGCACCAAAAATTATCGTCCGGTTGCATTAATTCCAGTATTCTCAAAAGTTATTGAAAAATCATCCATTATCGCATATAATTTCCTTGAAAGTAAAAACATACTAGTTGACGAACAAAAAGGGTTCAGAAAAAACAAAAACATAAATACAGCCATATTTGACTTCCTTAAGCGAATTATGATGTGTGTAGATAACCGAGTTCCTATATGCGCCCTCTATATGGATATGATGAAGACTTTTGACTACGCCGACCATAACATACTTAGTGATAAACTAGAGAGATACGGAATACGAGGTAAGGGACTAGACCTGATCATATCGTATTTAAGCAACCGACAACAATACACAGAAATAACTCACATCAATATTAAAATGAAACGCGAATTTAAACACCGCTCTATGTCTAGGACGGTAAAATATGGAGTGCCTCAAGGGAGTGTTCTAGGACCACTGTTATTCCTAGTATACATCAATGATCTCCCAAAAAGCGTGAATCACCCAATCGTATTATTTGCAGATGATAGCACAATAGTAATCAAATCCGATGAATCCTAGTTATGAGCAAGAAGTTGAGGTTTCAGCAAGAGCTGAAAAAATAATAGAATGGCTACAATCAAATAATTTAATGATAAATTTAGAGAAAACTCATGTTATGCAATTTACCCAACGCCGAGAATAAAGAATATTAAATATTAGCTATGATGGAGTCCCTGTTTCAAAAAAAGAGAATACCAAATTCTTACGGTTAAAGATTGATAGTAAACTGACATGGAAAATGCAGATTGATGAACTATGTAAAAAAATAAATAGCTTTTCCTATGCTCTTTACAAACTATCTAAACATGCAAATCGTAATGCCGTACTTATGGCTTATCATAGCTATGTAGAATCTATTTTGAGATATGGAGTGATTTTCTGGGGAAAATTTACTGACAGAAATAATGCATTCATCGCGCAAAAAAGATGTATACGGGCGATATGTAACTTAAACCCAAGAGATAGTTGCAAGCCGTACTTCCAATCTTTAAATGTCCTAACATTGCCGTCTCTGTATATATACGAGATAGGAGTATTTGTCAAAACAAATCTACATTTATTTGAAAGAAGAG
The DNA here is from genome assembly GCA_947562105.1 of Shargacucullia verbasci. Classification (NCBI taxonomy): domain Eukaryota; kingdom Metazoa; phylum Arthropoda; class Insecta; order Lepidoptera; family Noctuidae; genus Shargacucullia; species Shargacucullia verbasci. Next base: position 15,647,002 of record OX387284.1, on the reverse strand, counting down.
CACCAGCAGATGCGCGTTTGAGAAAAAGAGAATCCAATGTCCTTTATGTTGAGCATACAAAAACAGCTCTCCGCAAAAGTTTTTCTCAAATGGCACCGGTTATCTATAATAAAATCCCACAAGAAATTAGGTCTCTCGATACACAATTGTTTAAAAAGGAACTCAAGCAATTCCTGCTTAGTAAATGCTTCTACTCCACGACTGAATTTATTGGAGTTGGATTATATTAATATTTTATGTGAATCAATCTGAATAATATAAATATAATATGATATTTGTGATTTAAAGATTTATTATTTTCTGTAGTTTTGACATAATTATTCATTTTAAACATTGACATTTGTAATTTATTTAAGATTTTGTAATTTGAGATTTTGTATGCCTTTGGGTAGAATGTAGTGATACTTATTTCATGTGAACACCTACTGTTTCTGATACCTACATTGACAAATAAAATTATTTGATTTGACCAATTCAATAAGAAATTTAACCATGATTTGTGAAACATTCGAGAAACCAGGAGGGGATTTTTACCCTCTGTTTACTGGTAAAACATTCGGAAAAGTTGATAGATGGCAATTTTTATTTTATACCTACCAATTTTTATTTTATACGGGATCGGGGTCTACTGTAATGAAATTTGAACTGTACTGAAATTCTGAAATACGCGATTGACGTTTTAAATCGACCCGGGTACGTCCTAAAACTGCGGCCAGACACCGGAGGATGGGCAGCAGCGTCCTCTCACTAATCGGTGAGCCACTGCGATCCCCCAATCCGCCTGCCAAGCGTGGGGATTATGGCAAATCCCTCCCTTGGAGGAGGCCTTCGTTCAGCAGTGGACGTCTTCTGGCTGATGATGATGATGATGATGTTTTAAATCGTCGTAGGCGGTCAAAGGGTTAATAAGTAATTGCCTGAACTATAATTGCATAAACCACAGTTACTCAGACCTCAAATTTAATGATATAATGAGGAAAATTATAAACATTAAAATGGACGAACACACTACTTTAGTTCTCCTAATAGGGGATAGCCAAGGAATCAATAAAAGGGACCGAATTAATGGTATCGAGTCCCTACTGAACAGATTCTCTGTCAGAGCTTGATAATAGCCACAAATATAAATTAAATAACATAATGCATTATGTTGACATGTCGTCATAGCGACCACTTATTATTTTTTGATACTAACAATTTTTTAGAGATTTTATATTTACTCAGGAAACTGTTTTCGTTTCCATGAAAAGTCGACACTTATTAGCTCCATTAGTAGCTTATAATATAAAGGCAGTTATACAAAATATAACAAAGACTATACCTACTCGGTTTGTTTAGGTACTTAACTAAAGGTAAACAATCTTGATGTGTCTTTTTAATATTTTTTGTTTAAAAACTCAGTTTAAAAATAAAACGCGACTAAAAAACAATGTAAAACAAAAATAACGATTACCAAATCTATTGAACCACTAGTTTAAGCAGTAGTTTATTTGTTTAATATGTGTTTGTGTAAAAAGTCACATCAAGATTGTTTACCTTTAGTTAAGTACCTAAACAAACTGAGTATAGGTTAAGCATCCAACCAATATTGTCCAGTCATTCAGATAATACTATAACAGATTGTTTGAATTTTTAGACTCGACAAATGGGAAGCCTTATAATAATACTATTATACTTCATCACCAAAATGACAATCGCTTTTCTGGCAAAATACTTGATGTGGAGTTGTTAATTAAGAAATTCCATATGGACATTTTGTGAGACATGGTTACAACCTGAGGAAATGCTTTTTAATGTACATAGTTTAGTGGTTGCTAGTGCGTCCAACAGATATTATCAGCAGTGGGTGGTGGTACTTTGATTTTATGTAATAATCATTTTAAATATAAAGAGAGAAAGGACATCATATCGCTTACACTCTGTTGATTGCTTATGTGAGGTAGAATGTGCGGAGGTAGAAGGCCATATTATTCTCTGTGTATATAGACCACCTGCACCAAACTTTGCATCATTGATAATTAGATTATAATTGAAGATATACTTAGGATTTTTTTAAATAATTACATATTTATTTTTATATCTCAGTTACGTTGTTCTACATGCTATCCCTGAGGCACTCCGTTGGCAGGGGTAAGGTAAGGCGTATATCAGAGGAGTATGTATTAACTACCTTACGTAGCCTTACGTTGGGTCAAATATAACTTAAACTAGTCTAAGAGAGGTCCTTGAGCACCATACATAGCACTTGACTTTTTTTTTTCTTTTTATGTCTTTTGATTAGGGGCGGGCGGAGGGATATGCCGGACTCCCATCGGCTAAACTCACCATGGTGGTCCGCCTAGACACCGTATGGTGGGCTGCGGAAACTCTTAGAAGACCGCACCGAAGTCCACCACAGTGCCACCGATCAAAGGCACTTCCTGGAGGGGGTGACTGTAAAGAGGCCACTCACTCGTGCACGTCTCAGGGGAGATAGTACAGAGGTCCCCCCGTTACCCTCGCTTGGTGCTGTGCACGGCGACACGGGACCAGTCCGTCGCCGTCTTCTCGGGGATCGCTAGGCGAGAGCGCTAGCAGAGTGCCCACTCTGCGCGCTTGCGACCCCTAAGGCCCCCCGCCAAGATGTGATAGGCGGGGGGTTATTGCGTGCCGGGACGGTTGTTCCCCGGCGTCTCCTCCGTCGAGCGTGGTCGGCTCTCTCCCGACCTTGCTCAGCGGCCTCCTTCCGTAGCATGGCTGCTTCACAGAAGGAGACCACTGCCCTCCAGTTTTCCGATTCTGCCAGCATCAAATCAAATCAAATCAAACGTTTATTTGCTAGAAATACATTAATATTACAAAGGTAAGATCTTATGGCCTAAATGTCACTGTATTCTGCCCGCAAGCAAGCGTGCAAATTTTTATATTTACTTATTAATATAACATATTCATACATTTGTTTATTATTAAATTCTAATTTTTATATTCCATATATCCCTTAATACTGTAGAAACAACATTTTTGAAGCCACTCTGTTAATTTTGTTTTAAACACATTACCCTGCAGTAATTTCATATACGTTACGGTATATACATACACGGTAGTGGAAGAATTTTACATTTTTGAAAGAAAGGTTTACAACTGAACAAGAACCATGCCTTATTTATGACCCGGATGCCACCGTTTTTGGATTTTAAAAACTCTGTCACTATCGGTCGAGCATTGCCTATAATATGGCTGGCAGAGAAAGATCTTGCCCGATCTGGTCGACCAGAATTTGCCGCTCACACAGGGCACGCCTCGAGCGTGTACTGTGCAGTATCCTGGCCGCGTCCTCCGCAATGATGGCAATCTGTGGTGGCCTCTTGGCCGGTCCTGTTCAGGTATTCACCGAAGCAACTGTGCCCGGTGAACACCTGTCAATCGATATGTGACGCGCTCGCTCCCTTTTGAGCCAGGCTCCGAAGTGCGGCGGTATTGCTTCGACAACGCGCTTGTGCGCGAACTGTGACCGTAGAAGCCGTTCGCGCCACAAGTCGAGCGCGTGTCTACGTGCGCACCGCTTTAGCCTCTCGAACGCCGAAGGTGGCGCGGTCCCGTTGTTCTGGCGGATAGCGCGGATCCGGTGATACACCCTCGCGTCTCGCCTCGCATCGTAGCAATTACAGTATTTTATGAAAAAATCTTCAATTAAATTATATAATATAAGAAATGAAATGAAAGATTAAATTACAAAATAACGCCGATGATTAAATTTAAGGTTCGAGGCAGTAGTGGCGCGCGAATTATAAAACCCAGGACCTTACGAGGAAGCTATTTAATAACAATCCAGGACAACCCAGGACCCTCCAAAAAGCAGGACATGTCCTGGAAAAACAGGACGGTTGGCAACCCTCGTTATCGATCCGTATTGCAACTTTGCGCTGCACGTTGTTGATTTTCGACCTGCAGCGTCGGACGCCTGACAGTCGAGCCGACCATATAGGCGTCTCGTAAAGCACAACGGATCGTACGCCCCGGACCCGACCTGATCGTGCGGATTGTAGAGGCGGCAAACTTCCTACCGAGGCTATTATACACTAGTCAAGTGGCTCAGATAAGTGGCTGGCGCATTCTTTGAGAAAAATGGCATTGAGGCAAAACACCCATTTGGCCCGCTCCCTTTGCGATATCCAGATTTTATAAGTATCAATGGCGACTTTTTTGTAAGGTATATTTCCAGTCTATTTCAGCTAAACGTTTTCTCACCTCGTTATATAGCCTGCTTTGTAGTATTTATTTATAATTAATTTTCAGTGTTGGTGGAAGTTTAAGGTGAACAGTGGGTGAAGTATCTAATGGTTGTTGATCAAGAATTCTCTTTCGTTTATTTATGACACAGTTAATATTACTTTAAATCGTTAGTTGACACAAAATCGATACAGGTTTTAGCTATATTGTTAAGGCTACAGATGGATTCCACATAAGCGAAACTACCTGTATAAAGTATCAATATAACCAAATCTGTATTATAAATATTGTTGTTTACATTACTAGTAACATTTTAAATTCTGTCTATAGTTATTGGTGGGGCAAGAACAACGTGAAGCCATCATATGATGTGGTGATAAATAAATAGATCCTCGCAATTCATTTCAATTGATTGGGATCCTTACGCGTTTAAAGATTTCGCAATTATTACGCAATCACCATCCTTACTTTCAGAAAACGCTCCAGGCACTATCTTTTCTAAAATTTTGATAGCGACCGTCGAATATTTCGGCACCTTGCACGCTATGTCAAAAAAAAAAACAGGAAACACCTTTGGAAATATTGTTTATAGCTTACCCTTTATATTCCTTGTGTGTTCATAGTATATTTTTAGACAGTCGAATTTTAATGAATTTAATTTATTTTAACGTCATTTTAACTTTTATTTATTTATTTTATTTTAACATTTAAATTTTTAGACGCTAAGTAAATCATACATTTTTTTAATGGGTATGTGTATTATTTGCGTAAGTACCTACCGCTTCAACCTTTCTTACAATTTTTTGTCTAAGAAGTTTAAGTCTGCTAGATAACTTATAAATAGCTACCGTAGGCTACTTAGATGCTGGTTTAAGTTTTTGTACTCAGGAGCAAGATAAAATAGGATAGGATAACGTTGCTTAATTGTATTTACCATAGTTTTGAACAATGAATTTCTAGGTTATACTCTCGAAGAAAACTCAAATGATATATTTGGATATATTGGCGGATTAATTTACAGAAGCATTCATCCAAGGCTGCCGCTTCCATGTATGTAGTTTGTATATACTTCGACATAATTCTGTCCAGTCGACAAGAATCCAGAAATCTGTGGATGTTACATTTGGGTATGAAACTCCTATTACGATACACCCTGTATCTCTTCGTAGGCACAGAATGTGGATTTATTAATAACGTAATTGGCGGACAAGAGTAAGCAGCGTTTCATCATCATCATCAGCCAGAAGACGTCCACTGCTGAACGAAGGCCTCAAGGAGGGGCTTGCCATAATCCCCACGCAGGCGGCTTGGGGATCGCAGTGGCTCACCGATTAGTGAGAGGACGCTGCTGCCCGTCCTCCGGTGTCTGGCCGCAGTTTTAAGACGTACCCGGGTCTTTTGTCATTGATAAAACTCGTGACCACAGATTGTTTGTGTTAAATATAGTACATTTATATTGGCAACACTGATCTTTTATCTCTTTGGTTCTTTGCACCTTTATAAATATGGCGGATATTGCGTGTATAAAAAGAAAGTGTAAAATTGTTTCTAAGAATAAAAATATGAACCGTTATAAGAGTTGTTTAAACTAATTATATTTTCATGATAGTAGAGCGTGGCTAGAAAGAGTTAGAAGTGACAAAGTTGCAAATATAACAAACAAAAATAAACGTGAAGATGGCGGCCAAAAAATATTCCAATTTTTCGATGGAAATGATTATAGCAATTGGAAAATACGAATGCTAAAGTTTCTGCAGTTCAAAAAAGTTCAAGGATGTAGTAACAAGAAAGAAAATTACTACTGATGATGACAGATGGGACGTGATGGTTGTACAGGTAAAAAGTAAGGGTTTATTTATTGTATTTTATAGATTTCCATAATATATATATACAACCTACTTATTATTACTAACTACTAAAACACTAAACAGATTAAAGATGTAAAAAATATAAAAATATTATCTACGCGTCAAAATACTCCTCCGCATTGCTGGCAACCGGCATTGTTCCCATAAGACTGGCAGCATTGCCACGCTGTATGGCGATGCTGATTCTTTGACCAATCGATAATACCCAAATTAAAATAGGCGTATGTATCAGTAAGCTGTTCAAAGGCTGCGTTAAATGTCTTCAAAATATGTTGCAAGTAAGCAATGCGTACGGGTGGTGGCAGATATATTGCACAGAGAGCCACTCGACATACAGATCAAGCCACCGGTACATGCAAAGTTACCCAAAGGTCTTCATACCTACTTGCTTTCGAATTGAGCTACTTATACTTAATTACATTCTGATCGTATCGTACCTATAATGAAAGCGATAAAATAGATGAAACCCAATTAATTAGTATCGTTTCGGGTACAAGGGTCCTGTGGGGCGATCCATAGGTGGTAGGTACTGTTAGCTCAGACTTACAAACTAGGTAAGTACAGAAGGTTTTACGTTTTATGAAGTACAGGGCAACAAGCTAACCCGCACATATCTACATTCATATTAAATACGAAGCCTTAAAAATAGGCTTGTTCAGAAATAAATACTTTGGAGTTTCATTTTATTTTATATACATGTTACTCTAAAAGCTCGAACTACGGGGGTGTATAAAAAGCATGAAATTTGTGTGGCGCAATCTATGGATGGCCCCGAATAGGCGATAACTTTAAATTGGTGGTTAGCTATGTAAATATGACAAAAATATAAATAATTTTGATTTGAAGATAATATCATTACTAATCAGTAAAAAAAAAGATTTCAAAATAAAGATGTGAAGGTAAATTGACTTTCCAAAACTGAATACGATAAACAGAGTTCTATCGAAAAACAACAGTTAGAAGTAGAAGATAGTTAAAAACCATTTTTTTCTCTATTAATATAAAATAAGAAATCGTCTCAGCAATACAACTATACATAGGTGGATTTCTCTATTTAAAATTACCCATTTTTTATGTTTTTATGTGATTAAAACACCATATAATGTATCAATACTATCACTTTTTATTTGACACTCCCCGTCCTGTAAATGTAACTGTTTAAATGCTAGACTTATACACGAATAGGACTTGAGTGTAACTTGCCGTATAAAAAGGACTCGAACGCAAGTCGAGTCGAGCTCTCGTGTAACACTCAAGAGCACTCAATCTCTCTTCTAAGAGAGATTAGTTCTCTAGTCTACTCGTGTTGTAAAGAATCGTCTTGAAATTCATCATCCGAGTCCATTTATATAATAAAAATAGACATGTATAGACGTGTCTGTTGTTGTTGTAAGGTTTTCACTCATTGTTTTATTCCCAAAACCAACATTTAACAATCGGTATTGGTAAAACCTAGCACGTTCCAAACTTTTATGGTAAAAGTCAGGAAAAATATCTCTTGTTTATAAAATCCTTATATTTACCAAATATAAGGATAAGGATTTTATAAACAAGAGATATTTTTGTCAACACATGTTGATAAATCCTAAGAATTACTAGTCAAACTTAAATTTGCCAATATACGGGCTTTTACAGTAACATATCGACTTTGAATTGGCAACATGTCCTATCTCGATTTTATGAGGATTTACTTGGTTATACCACTCTAAACTATTTCATACCCGGCAGCGCTGCAAAAAGCATATTTTACTTCAATCAAAATTAGACTTCAATTTGTACTAACATCGACCGCGTTGTGCATACAATATAGTTTCTTCTTAATCCTGTAATGTTGTCAAAAATGAGATAGTACCAGTTGCCAGTTCACAGTCAATATATATGTATGTATTTATATGTGTGTGAATTGTTCGAGAATGTTTTGTTACGGCTTGTAAGATATGGGTTACCTGTATTCTTGTGAGGTATGGGTTTCCTATATTCCAAATTTGAACGTAACGGATGTCAGTCGCAGGCAGTGCTAGCAGAGGGCGGCCCCGACGTAGTGCGGTAGCCATATTCTCTCCAAAGCCAGCTTTCATCCATAAAGGCATAAATACACACGCTATTAAAACAGATTGCCAAAGGCAACACTTACTATAGACATAATACCTATGTGTACCAAAACGTGTCGTCGCTCGTATTAGTATCTATTACACAATCGTGTACATGGTGATATATAATAACCACATTAGCAATCTATGGTGAAAAGATATTTACAATACCTAAATATCAGTTGTGCTGCACACGCTGCACAATATTTTACACCTAAACGTATGTATTAGACGTATTGACTTTACTAAAGTAAGCACATTCATTGATAACTTATGTTAGACGTGAGTTATTTAATAATACCAATAATAGGTATTGAGTGTGTGACGAGACTTCATACGCGACGACTTACTGAATCGGCGCATGCGCAACCTAATCTCAATTCTACGTTTCAGTAATAGAGTTCTTAATTAGTTTGCGAGTGTAGCGATCACTACGTAATAGATAAATTGTTATTCGTGTTTATGAATGTTAAATCAAGGAAACGTGGCTATGTTTTGTGAGTTAAACATAACATGTAGTTAAAGTTTGAATAGTTAACACCGTTGGTAGTGTACAGACTTTTATGTAATTAAAGCGATTGTCTTCGTGTTTCCGTTAGAAAGAAATTAAATAGGTACTCGTACGTACATGTTAATACGGTTTTAATTTAATTTATATGAAATGTAACGCGTTACGACACCGTCAATTTTGTACAATAGGTACATTTATAACAGGTACTTTGCTTTGAAAACGAAAGTAATATGAAATGTAGGTATTTGATGTAGGTACAGTCAGCATCAAAAAGATGTATACACGTAGCGAAAATCAAACGCTTGTTCTTGGAAAAGTATTAGTTAAAATCATAAAATTTTAATGACCATGTATTTTTATTTATCCTCAGATAATGTATGAAATTGGTCAAGATTTCAAACACAATTTTCTCTAAAACTCGCTTTTGAATTTCGCTACGTGTATCCACCTTTTTCAGGCTGACTGTACATAGGTGCTAAGAAATTAGAACACGATTGATTTAATAGGTACGACGAATATAGCGCGGTAAGATAGCCGCAATAGGGATTACCCTGAATCCCCGGTAATTTCGTTAGCTTGACCTTACCAAATTAGCAATTTTACTTTGATAATACACCTGAGAATAATGATCAGTACACCTACAAGATTATAAAATATTTGAAGTATAACATTGTTTTGTACTGTTAACTTTTTGTCTGCACATTATGTTGAGTCGTTTATTTTTAGCTCGTTCGAGTATATCTGCGTGGTCGACGGTTGAATGTCATGAATGGATAATATTCGGCCGTGGGTGTGTCTGTTTGTATTCGCAGATGACCAGTGACTGCTGATGTGAATAAAACTGGACGTTTAAAATTAAAAGCTTTGAAGTTTTTTTTGCGACCATTCGATATCTTACTTATCTGATATATATTTGACGCGAATATATATTTAGCATATTTGTTCTATACGGAGTGGTGTAAACATAACGACAATAAATTAAAACACGATCGCTACCAGTCTATCAAAATACATCAGAATTAAAAAATCTAAATTGCAATCGTCAGAATGTTATCTATTAATTCTAAGTACCTATGTAACTGATAATTTCTTAGCCGCACATTTTATTTGGTTGTATTTTACGTTTGTAGATAAATCTAAATTGTTTTAGTCTGTCTAGGTGAATTTGCTTAGAGAACTCGTACAAATTGTTTAAATAAAAAATAATGTATCCTGTGGCTACCCTTGAATATAATTTCATAATATTATACTCGTTGTTGTCTCGTCCTCGATAACCATTGAAAACAAGTGTAGTCCCGGTCGCTCAGTCACTGGCGTCACATAATTTTGAAGAGATAATATAAAAACAACGCATCCTTACGTGTGCTGCCCTCTGTGTCTGTAACTATATTCATTAGGTTCATAGTAATTTATTGGTTTTACAACATAGGGTCCTTGCTCATATCTTGACATAGCATGGAGAGTGTTTAGGTCGAACGGGACTCATCATTTTTGGGCGAGACAATAACTTTGTATAATTACCGTCGAACTTCACTTACAGGTAAGTTCGTTAAACTATTAAATAATTGTAGGTGTGAGAACTCTTAACGCGATATCCAAAATGTGGTTTCAAGTATTGTCGTTATGTCGTCATCACTTTGTATCTCAATAAACAAATCAGTGATGACATTCTGGATGTGGAAATATATTGTAACATTCCGTTATTTTATTAATATTTTAAATATGTCGGTTCTTAATTTTGTTTCAATAATTTCCCTTTCTATTTACATGCCTAGTAACAGCAAAAGTAAGTTTTTCGATGTTTATTAATTTAGTGTTAAGATGATGGTATCAATGTGGCTATTGCTTAACCTATATCCTTTAGTCAACAGAAGGCCTCTCGCTGCCAAAATAAACATTCCTCGCCCGAGGACAGAGTTGTCAGACTTAGCTTCGCGCGAAACTGTGCGACATGGACTCAAGAGGACGAAAGACAGGGGTAGAGTCTTCTTTCCCGATAAAGCCAGGATAGGTCTACATTGTGTTTGGGGCAACGCTTAATTAATTAGACCGTACGGAGCTAGTCTTCATTAAAATACACACCGGTACCTACGTATCGGAGGTGCAAAGGTGTTTGTCTCTGTATAATAATCTCAGGCACTAAACGCAATGACTACTCTTGGAGACATTTGGATTTTCTCTCACGCCCATCGTTTTAGCGATGTAAAATATTCAAGAGTTCGAGATTCGTCGTTTGTGTTGGTAGCTAGCTCAGTCCTGACCTCAATCCAATGGAACATAATTATCTAAGGTGTAGACAAGCACCCATAGTCACAGCAGGAGCCAAAAATTACTACCAAGTGATGGTAATAAGTAGCCGTTGGAATTGTTTGGCATGATTACCATAAACTGTCTGTTGTACGACCGGTAGAACACACACAGATGCATGAGACTTAGGGGTTCTGAACTGAGCCCGAACTGATATTTTGTGTGTTATTGCTACGATTAAACCATTAACGTTCTTATGCCTGGTGGAATACATACCTACCATGAATGACTGTCGGAGATTAGTCTTGTCAAAGTTAAAACGTGGTGCAGTTCGGTCTGTCGATGTACTTAGTGTCCATCGAACTTTGCTGGTATGTTAGTCAGGGCACAGTTATGAAGTCGTAAGTTAGAAGATCGATATTTTGGGATAACATCTTGCCTCTCGTGGTGCGTTTATGTTATATAGTAGATGATCGGTGTCTCAAAAACATTCTCGTCGGACGTCTCATGAGCATACGATATACTGCACGGTGTAAAAAGTAAACTAACAATGAACTATACATATGTTTAATTAACAGTATCTTATAACAGACGATGCATAATTTCCTGTAACGTACACAGAAAACGTCACGGGACCGCTTCGGCCAACAATTCTTAGAGGATCAGCGACAGCGAGCAGGAATCAAATTCCTTGCAAATGGAAGCGCCACTGACTAAGCACAACCAGTCGGTTACCAAGTGTCGTACATCGGCATCTATTAATAGACGCGTTGTGTGCATGTGTAGGTGTCTATGTACATCGGCTTGTGCGTGTGCGTGCGGGCCGCAGGTGCAGGCTCGCTACTCGCCAGGCCAGCCTTGAGCGAGCAAGTGTCGCGTCGAGAAATTATTTGATGGCTGCCGAGTGCCGGTCGCGAGTCGCGGCCCGCGGCGCGCCCACTACATTACCATAACACACCGTGCAATACACACAGAAGCCCAACTCAGATAAAACGCGATAGCTTCAAGTTATGGCTCGCATTACCTATGTACACCTATGATAAAACATTGTAGTGACTAATTTTAGTATTTTTTGTGTTCATACAGATAAAAGCAAAACAGTTTTTCTCATTAGTTTCCTAAGACGTTGTTGATCTGCGTGTAGACTGTAAACGGGAATCCTCTCAGACATGGCCTCGACTCCTAAAACACCAGATATTGGTTACTTGATGGATAAGAAGCTCATAATGTCCCTGGTGGCAAACAATTATACTGCCTGGTGGTGGTAAGCGGAAAAGCGTATCCGTAGAGCGTTCCCAACTTGTAATGATATTTTCACTAAATGTTTGAAGTGCCCCGTGCTGTTGTTATCTATATCTGTAAACGTTTTGCTTGTTGTTGTAAATTGTCGCGCATTCGCGAACCTTCTGTGCACAACTTACTGTACACAACAGTACTTTTTCGCAAAAATAAACATTTTTGAGATTTCATCGATGACACAAAAACATATGTAAAAATTCCTATGCAGTTTATATATGTAGGTACGACTGAAAAACTCTAGATGGATTTCTAAAAACAAACTTCTTATATCTAACTGTTAAAATAGCTATATTTGAGATCAAAGTAGTTATCTCTAACTATAAAACTCCCTTAGTATCTATAGTGAAAATCTAATTACTTTTATTTTACTTTTTAAAAAACGTTGCCCCACACTAGAATTTTTCCTGTGTGAGAACAGTTTACAAACATACATACATGTCACATGCACAAACAACCAGATCCGAAACAACAATCTGTAATTCATACAAATATTTGTTCCGTGAAGGAGGAAATGAATCGGGGACACTAAGCGCAGAAAGCTAATCACTTAGCCACTTTAATTGATTCGATTATATGAACCAAGTTATTCTAAGAGGTTTTTTAAAACCGCCGACTGTAGTTTGGTACTTATTGTCGCTCTTTGACAACCTGTCAATTAGATAAATAATGAAAATAATATTAATCTGTTATTATGATATATTACTGTTTAACAAACGACGGACTATGTTTGAAGAAGTGAAGTATATATACAATACGTATCTAAAATCTACTGAGTCAGTAGTTGACATCCAGACTCGTATCATCAGCAGATACAGTCTGCAGTCAGAGCTGGCTTTCTGATTTTTGTTACAAAGATATCATAAAGTCTTCGCAAAATTGGGACCTTGGAAAAGAACTTGTTTTATTTAAATGTTTCACTCAATCTGTTCTAGTAGAAGTTCCTATTATTTTCTGACGAAGACCTGTATATACAGTGTGGGGGCGGATCGCCTGCATCACATATCATACGTAAAAATAAATTAAAATCATACGATAGTCTATTATCCTATTAATACATTATCATGGTCTCTTGGATTCCAATCCAAGTGACGATTTGTTTGCGGATGAATGGTCGAAAATGTTGTCAGTGTGTCTGAAGTATTGTGGGACTTATGAATGTTTTCTTTTTTGTTGTTGTTTTGTTATTTTGTATTATGTAGCTTTAATTATTGTAATTGGTAAAACAAAAATGCAAAAATAGACATAACACAGCTTCACCCCCGTATCCCTCCAAGGGTTAGGCTGAGGTACACTTGTATACTCACATTTCGCCGATGCCGTCATTAAGTTCGATGTAATAGGCGGCAACCATATTGCTATATACCGCTGCTATTTAAAATTTCAGAAAATCACAATTACACTGGGAATCGAATCCAGGACTACTAGACCAATGAGAGAGTCTTGTAAGGATTTACCAGATGGTCCCGTATAGTTCGTGTCCTTTCACAATTGAATATTTTTCGGAAATAGTGGATACTTGAAAAAATTTCGCATAGGGTAGTACCAAGTAGTGGCCGGATATCCGTTGCATCTCTAATATACTAGGTACATGAATGTTATCAAGAAACTTATACACCTGTGCCGATCAAGGCACAGAATGAATAACACGAGGTCAAGGACATTTGTTTGAGTAGACACAAGAGTGAGTACCTCGTGGAACTCAATAAGAACACGATGAATATAAATTTGTGAATTGTAACATACCTATAGTGCGGAACAATCGTAGGTCCTTAGGCCAACATCAAAGGGTGAGTTCAATTCTTATAAACGAGGATGCACGGACAAAGTGATCCGTTCAGGTACTTATCATTTATTACTACAACTATAGATTGCTGAGTAGACTTACTTTTTCCGGAGTTTAAACTTTTAGATGTTGGGTGCTGAAAAATCGGTCGTGCCGATAATTAACGTGCGTTAAGCACAAAATTAGCGTTAATTATTATGATGAATAACAATTAAATAACAACATAAGTGTGCGCATAGACACGCGGCAAATTTGTGGGTGTCAATGGCAGCGCCATCTAGTCTGATCACATCTAAAGCAATAGACTTACGAAATTAGTGAGAGTTACAGTGGCGAGCGTTGATCTACATGAATGAGGCGCTATTGAAGACGCGACACTGCGACACAGTGTCGTTAGCTGAAACACGCGGCGTGCCGGGCGCGACCCCGAGCCACGCATTAACATTCAAATTTATGTCACCATTAACGTTCCGTAAACACCGCTTTAGTCGAATCACTGTCTCATTTGAATGTTTCAAATGGAATCAAACGCCCGGTGGAGTTAGTTTGATTATCGTTGTGACTCTTATCACGCAATACAACAAATATATGAGGTTAAGATATTGCAAACGTGTTCCGTTCAAGAGATGATCCCAGACCGGCGCATAGGACTGTTACTATGTTTGTATTATTTAATATTTTTATAAAAAGCACTCACAAAACAATTCGCTTCGCTCATTAAAACCATTGAGCGTTCCGCGATACCTCATTAATTCGCTTTGGCCTTCCAGTTCTATAAAATAATAATTCTCAAAACAAATTTGTACTGTTCAACACGTACAATATGGACCGGTGGGATGCAGAGCAGTATGCTTCAGAGAGACAGAGAGGATAGTAAATAGGTATGAAGTGTATGACCGTGTTAATAATGTAATCACCTTGTGTGAATTGTACCTAAGTATGGAAGCTACAGTAACAAAAACGAGTTGCGTCAGAGCGTGCGCCGGCGCCGGCAGCCAACCAACACAAATGTTTGATACACATCGCCATGTAAACACGCAGAAGGTTTACAATAAATTAAATAGTTTTTTTAACTACTAAAAAAAAGGGAATTAATGCTGGTTCTCATTAACAGCATAATGAGTTTGAGTAGTACTAGTTATCAACTCATAAGTTTTGGTGATAAAATCATTCATCACGTATCAGGCTACGTGTACCATTGGTACTATCAGGTGTCAGACTACCGGTGGCGATGTTGCTGCTGTCAGTCAAGCTGCGGTGTTAACACTGCTCAGTTGTATTGTATGGTTGTATCGATCTTTTATGTCGATGTCAGAGTATCGTCAAATGAAACTAAACATCAGTGTTTGAAAAACATTGTAAATATATAATTATATATATTTAGATACTTTATATATATACAGGGTGGCCCGTGGATAGACGTTTAAACAGATTTTGGGGACCTTTTCTTCCAATGTCTATCCGAGTTACTCCCATGTATGTTCAGCGATTATTCATAGCTTAGGGAGCTAGAATTTTTTAATAAAATTTTTAGTTAGGTCAGTAAGGTGGTGATAATTTCGCAAAAATATTTGAAATATCTATCTCCTATAAATAATCGTTAAACGTACATGGGTGAGCTTCAGAGAGAAACTCTAAAAAAAAATTTGGTCTATCAATTCACAGACGACCCTATAGCCGACCCCAAATAGAGTTAGGAATAGGCTCGGCAGATGATTAAGTATAATTGTATATATAACGGACTTTGAAATAGACAAAGTTAAATAATGTTTAATTTTACCATAAAAGATGCCCTTGGGCGATAATACATAGTTGAGAAAAGAGGTACTTCCTCGTGGTAGACCTGTTCCTTTATTCCTAGTGATACACCTAAAAGCTATAGGTAGCAATTGATAGTTTTATTTTGGTCTTTCCGAAGAACCATGAGCCTTACGAAGATTTTAAAAATGTAAAAGTTGTTTTAGATAGTATCCATCGGGTTTCTTGCGAGTTTTCCATTAATCTATCTATTTTCAGCTTTCATGGGCGAATTCTGTAACGACTTGTTATGAGTGGGCCTTTTGTACTTTTTGGTTTAGTATGCAGAAGCAGCACAAGAAGCAGCGTGCGCGTATATCGCTACAAATATCTACTCACGAAAGAGAGCTTGCGCTTCTTCATCAATGAGCACATATGTATATTATGATTATTGAACGGAGGAAATCGCGCCAACATTAGACATCAACGCACTTCGCGAAAGCATACTGAAAGCCCTACCGTAGGTCTGTTGACATCCATCGGGAGAATAAATGAGTCGAGAAGCCGTTGTTGGAAGCATGTAGGTTCTCTTAATTGAACACTACATAGATGCGCGTGTTGTGATCTTCCTATCAACTTAGTGCTAACGTACGTCTCGAATCGATATATATACTCAGTGAAGTAGTTACTGCAAAGAAGCATGAAGAAAACAGGTAGATAACCTTGAAATGATTGGCGGCTAACGAAACATGCTCAGCGATTGCTTGCGACCATATTATTTGTAAAATAAGAGCATAGGTAATTTACCGATGCGGCCATCTGAACAAACATTGATACCATGTTTAATAATCATTAGGGAGCACTTCCATCCAGTCCTTAATTACAAGTTTGTGTCTGTAAGACTACCGGTGGCGCTGGGATCGATGATACATTTTCATCTTGTATGATGTATCTTCAATAATATATTTTGACTCGTGAATGGGAATAACAGATATGTGACCCTATGATACTTTAAAATGATATAAACATGCCTGTACGTTTTGTGGAGGACAGCTGAAAGAGAACGCTTTTCAAATCACCAAAAATAGTCACGCCTATTAGTTTAGCTCTTAGCAAGAATTTAATCGCAATTTACTAATCATGCTTGGGATCACTCGCTGTAGCACTCGCTCTAGAGAGAAGCTTGTCAAAGTACATATACACACGATGATAAACATAAACAAATGAATCCGAGCTAGTCTCGACCTTGTTGTGCCAATTGTACGAAGTCGAGCTACACTAATAACTTAGACATGGAAGTATTTTATCGCCTCCTGTTGCGCTCTGCGATGCACGCAGACTATTGGCATCCCGCATCAACGCGAGATCGCAATCAGGACCAGCGGCGATGATCGCTGCGCTCCAACTGGATCGCCTAACTGTATCCCGGAAATTAATATTTACAATGATACAGAAGGTTCATGTCGCAATCGTTGAAAACGCGCTGCGAAACGAGAATACCTCTACTGTGTTTGTGATTAAGATTACAATAATAGTTTTATCAGTGGCATCTACACTAGATTACTCTGCTAGATTAGTGGTGCAAGTTGAAAATTAAAAAAAAAAAATCTCTAGTATGGTAATCTGCAGCAGTAATTCGAGAAAGTTTTATAGTGCCATAGCTACCGTTTAAGCTGTAGGTCATTTTTGACTTTTATTTGTAGTAGGTAAGTAGTTGACGTTCTGTAATTGCTTTTTTTGTGAAGCGTCCTGCCGAAGCGAACCGTGCCTCTTATAGAGATACATACAAGTTTACATGTGTACCGCGAAAGCTGACCGTACGCCCTGATTTCGGCCATCGTGCACTTTTGAACATGTGAAATTGGAGTTTTGATTAAACACGATTAAAATTATATTGAAGTACCTAACTTCGACGTTGTTGCCGGAGACTCGGGTCACAGTACTTTTATCCCAAAGGTAGGAATATTACACATTGAATAGCTTAATTTATTATTTATTAATGCTTGTGTGATAAATATATTATTTAATAAATTCTTGGAAGGTCACGATACGAATCTTGACTAAAATGTAATAATACCAACCTATCCGATTTAATCTAGCCTCGGAGCATGGAGTCTGGCACTTCGAAGATTGATTTCGATTTGTTTTCAGAATTACGCCATTTATAAATAAGAAAATGTGCGCGTTGAGGGCCCTATAGGTAACCAGCACCAAAGCCAATGTCTAGTAATTTTATTTGTTCAGTGAAGCATCTACAAAAAGAAAGGCATCCGAATCACCTGCAGTCAGTTCACACGCATGCCGTACAGTATGTACCTAGACGGTGTCCGCAAATGTACGGTCGCGTCGGCGGGCGGCACGGCGCGGTGGCGGCTGCGACCGGTTCGACTCCTGCGCATCGCTCACACCTCGCCCGATAATTAACCAACTATAACAGAATCTATAATATAAATAGTATAAAACATAGTTGCTATCCGTGTCTGTCCTCATTTCTGTTTCTCCTCTTACTTCTTCTTAACCACGCAACGGATTTTGATACGGTTTTCACTACCATTTCGAGAATTTTCTACGGAAAGTTTATATGTACAATATAACACAATTTAGTTTTTGTGTAGTAGAGAAAATGCAATGTTTTGTAATCAAGTAGTACTAAAAAAATCGATGACATGGCTTACGCTGGCTAAACCTCAAGATATATATTAAAATAATGTACTAAATAATTGTAGTTCTTTAAAAACCCTACAGAAAAGTTCACGACGGCATATGTCTATCTCTTAAGGTTGTATTTTCATTTTTTTAAATATTGCATTAAAATATTTGTTTATTTGCGAAGCTATTTTCTCTCATTCAATATCAATACTTACCCAGATAAATATGTAAGCTGTCTTGGGTATTTAATGTATTATAGATTATAATTGTCCTTTACATTATATCATTTAAATAAATACTTTCGAAGATATCACAGATTCAGATTCAAAAATATAGGAACAGTATAGTATATTGAGGTTTGCCATTATTGTAGCGTTCTGTCAAGTGATCGACTCTGTATTTCTCTGGTATATAAATATCAGGAAAATATGGCTGAAGACATACTGATTCTGGGACGGCCGATTTCTAAAATACCTGGATACAGGACCGAATGAAGGACTTAAAAATACCGGTATTAATTTCACTAAAACCGAGATTTTTGGTATTGAGTAAAAATAAAATTTTAATTAGTTATATTTATAATTTGATTTGTAAATAATTGTAAACAATGTTGTCGGCAAACTACATACATATATGCGGAAGTTTTGATAAATAGTTTTAATCAGAATAACAAATGAGAAAGTATGGGATGTTCAGGCGGGATTCAGAGAGAAAATGGGGTGTACGGATCAGATCTTCTCCTTGCGATGCATAGTCTAAAAACATATGGCTAAGGATAAGAAAGTCTACCGCGCTTTCGTTAACTTGGAGAAGGCCTATGATTGTGTGTGGAGACACAAATTATGGTTGACCCCGTCCGTGTATCGGGTGGACTGGCGCTTGACGCGAGCACTGAAATTGCTAGGTATATGAGGGTTCTAGTGTTTGCGTTAGGATAAATGGGGCATACACGGACAGGTTTAACATCTCTAGAGGTGTGAGACAAGGGTGTGTAGCATCACTATTGCTGTTCAATCTATGTATACAGGGATAGCAGTTTGGCTGATTTGAAAGAGAGGGACTGTGGATTGAAAATGAGTTTACTGTTACCTGTCAAATGTCTTCTCTACGCCGATGATCAAGTCATACTACCACAATCGGCGGAAAACTAGCAAGACATGGTAAAGCATAAAAGAAAAGGAATGCAAAAAAACGTAGGTAAAATGAAAGTAATGGTGTTTGAAAGGGAGGAAGGTGTCTGTGTGTGGTGTGAAGATAAATGGTGAAAGCTTGGAATACGTGAATGAGTTTGTATATTTGAAAACTATGGTTACGAAAGACGGGAAGATTGATAAAGATGTGGAAATGAGAGTGAATGTGGGAAATAAAGTGAACGGCGCCCTGCATGCTGCTGTGGCTAACAAATCTATTTCAGAAGACGCGCGGCTGGCTATCCACAATGGTGTGCTGGTACTCTTATGTATATACAGTTAAGTAGTTAGTTAAAGGGTTTCAGAGAAATCCTTTAACTATCCACTAAACTGTCATAAAAAGTGGATACTTAAATACTAATTTAAATGTTCTTCTAAAAATCCTGGAAATATCAAAAATACCGGAATTCCGGTATTTATCTGAGGTCAGTACAAAAATACCGGTTTTGAAAAAATGGTTCTTTGGGACGAAGCTACCATGTCAAACAAGACTTCCGTTGAAGCAGTACAAACTCACCTATGGGTGGATGTGAAATATTGGTCTCAGGTTACTTTCATCAAATGTTACCGGTTGAGGCGAGAGGGATACGTACTGATGAAATAGTGATGTAGTAGTATGTGATCAAATTAGAACTCAAAACAAATATGAGAGTTTCGTTGTTTGCACGTAAATTGCACAAGTGTGAAACCGGGGCGGGTCGCTAGTAACATATATAACACAATAATATACAACACAACATGCACTCACCATCGTTCTAGTTATGTATTTGGATAAGGGAGCGGAACGTAGTCTTGGGTCAGGAGCTTGGCATCCCGCTGATACTGATGCGTAAAGACGTATGAACTGAGGGAGATGGATTTCGCAGTTTGCGGTATAGATATTTAACCATTACAATATACCATTCGAACAAACTAAGCTCAAAACGGTAGCTTATGTTAGGATTGTCTAGAGCGGGTGCGGATAAGATGATACGAGATAGTCGAGATGTTTACCTGTTTTATGAAGAGATGGCAATTGTCACGCTAGTACTAGCTGTACATTACGATAGATATACCTCTCCGAGTATTGTCTATTGGAGACTTTACTGTTTCTTTAATTACGCAATAATTGTCGTAGGCGGAACGACTGAATTCGAGCAAACTTATCTACTCGTGATCCAAAAGGTGACCATCACTCCTTATAGAATTGCAATATTCTAAACCATTGTATATCCTATACATATTATTTGTAAAGTCAAAACTTGGTAGTTCGTCCATGGTCGTTAGTTAGTGTAATGTCATGCGGTCAAAACAAGGGAATTTATCTTATCGCGACGAATGCAATTCCCTTCCGCTGGCAGCTTGCGAGTCAACAGGCGGCCACTGTTTTGGCGATAAACTTGACCAACATAAGTAGTACGTATACATTTCATTTCATTTAAACAATGTTATTCAATTCAGCAGTTTATGGCACGAGGATGAGCAGCGGTGTACCAATTATTTAATTTACAATATTTTATTCATCGTTGTTGCGAGTACCCCAACAGACAAGGTGCCACCATTCCTAGGAGTCTAGATACTTTAATATAATAATAGTTTTTCGAAACGAATACTTTACAGATGCGTATGTAACTTTTACTAGAGCAATACCTATCGCTGAAGTACGATGCTTGTAGTTCATAGGTACTGCTTTACCAGCGCCCTACGTGACGCGAGGCACGCGACGTGTTGTCATATTATTAAATATAGCTAATAGTCTAATTGTATAAGAATAAGAAAGAGTTTCATCAGCTACAGCTACACCGTCAAGAGCAAGGCTCTAAATAATAAGAAGAATAAGAAATGCATAGACTAGCTAACATTTTGTTTTCACACGAATACGAGCAGACCGGTGCGGTGTTCAGGTCAAACTATCAATCAAACAGTTTTGATTATTTTCTCAGGTGCATTTTTACGAGCTAAACGACCCTACGGATGCAGAGGCTAAATACATTGCTTGCTGCTCTAAGGATCCGTCTCCATGGGATTGGTTATCGACACTCATCATACCGCGTGAAGTTGACATCATAAAATATGTTGAAATTCACTCCGTGGAAACGGTCCCTCACTGCACTATTCTGGAGATGTTCTGATAAGGAAGCATATCAAATGAAGACTAATTGAGCAAAGGCACTGCATTGACTCGAAAAGATGGTTGTAGTGATGAGATGGGATACGACACTACTCTTCCTTAGCTTGAAAAATACTGCCATGAAATAATGTAGGTGACACATAAGGAGACCACTCGCCTAATATCCATCACAGTGTGAGAAATGGGCAGCTGTGACAAGCACACAGTGATAATGATGTTGTCAGCAAACGCCACGCAGCGCAGGGGCGTGGGACACTCGCTGATATGACAACCAGCCATATACAAGGCCTCATTAGGACGGTAACAAACACGCCAGCAGAAGCTTGTATTACAGTTTAATTACTCAGATTCAGCTAAAGTATAAGAAAACACATAAACTGTATGTTTAAAAAATAAAAACATGAAGAAATACAGAAATAAAAGAACATGAACTATTTACGTAAATGCCAATAGTTTCTCTCAAAGTGGAATTTGATAACATTGGACATTGATCATTGACTCATTGGTAGTTAATCTGGTGTGAACCATAATAAGGTACTAATTAACTAAATATATTACATTAAACCAAAAAATAGTTAAAGATATAGGTAATGTATTTATTGTTTATGATTTGTTTTGTTAGATGTTTATGGTACCTATGTTCTATATTTACTTACTTCTATATTAATGTCTGGTGGCTTCTATATTAATGGTCTATCGAAACCGTTTTAACATAAATTAATTAATTTGAAGTTAAAATTACCATGTCACAAATCGTCGTTGCTCTTGCAAAAGTCGCTATGTGTTATGTTCGATTTTAATCGTTATTTCATTACGCACATACTGTATAAACAGCTATGTTATAAATGCAATATTTAAAAACTTATGGAATATAACTATCTCTGGTTATTTTCCGAGAAAATCAGTTTTATACGTCTCCTGTGAAAAAAACACATAGCGATTTTGGAAAGTGCAGCGACGAAAATATATCGCCTCCTGAGCAGTGCCGGTGATATGTTTTCTATTGTGAATGTACAACATCGAGTACAGTGACATTGACATTACAGCACAAACACGTCTGCAGATAACATTAATGAGAGAGTGCACAAATAATACACAGATTTACTGTAATGAGCGATGACTCAGATCACACAACTGTGTCGATCAGTTTCGATAGTTCCAATATTTTGTATTTATTTATTTCCTTAATTATGCCTTATATTTTTCGTCGAATAATAAAAAGTGTAATAGTGAATGAAATGTGAAACGAGTATCTATCGCTACGTCGATGTCCATTACCAAGCCGCAGCCGCAGCACTATTAAAATAATATTTATAACTAACTAGCGACCCGCCCTGGCTTTGCACGGGTGCAATTTAATTTTTTTAATGAGATTTTTATACAAAAATACCATCCAAATTTCTGATTTCTCAGGTGGATTTTCCAAAAAATTTCTTTCATACAGGGCTTGTCCTGACAATTACGAACACAACAAAAATAACAGTCAAATCGGCCTTTCTCAAGTGATGGTCCGTCATATATGTGTCAATTGATTTTCATTTATATATATAGATTATAGCCAGTAACAGTTTTACCAATCGCCCTTCGTGAACCACTATAATATACCCATAATAAATATTACAATCGATCAGTATAATTTTTCGTTGTACCTACTGGTTGCATTTCATTTGCAAACATGAACTGTGTATTAGGTTTAATATCTATTCGATGTAGTTACAAACTACATTGCCAAAAAATCATAAGCATTTGGACATAATTTAATGGCAAGTGGGCCGTTGAGGAGTGGCCATGGTAACACTGCGCCTGGCATGTTCTATGAACAGGGGTGGTGCGGTGGTGCGGTGGTGCGGGTTGAGGGGGTGTCATTTCACTAATTAACTCGTTGGGCGCGCCGCCACTCCATTACCGACTGTTTATTGTGACAATTATTTCACCTGAGCCACACCCCCCCTGCGACCCCTCTCACCACCAGCTCATCATTCACCAAGCCTGCCCCGCCTACGTTTTAAGCTTAAGTACCGTTTTGTATAAGTAAAATTCTATAATGAACTGGGATAACAAGAAAACGGCAACGTGCATCAGGATTTAGCTGGTTTAAGAAGATTCCACTGAAATTTGTCAATCAGGGATTACAATACGTTTATCAATTGCGTTCTACATTATAAAATTATTGTCACACATCATGGTAAATCATAGGTCTATATGTAGGTGTCTCGAACACACATGCCCATACATACCCACTTACCAACATACGTAAAACACTGCACAATTTTGTTATGTGCCGATGATGTCAAAGTTGCTCTTCCAATAGCTAGCTCCAATGAGGAGACCGTACTTCAACTTGACATCGATAACATTCACATTTGGAGCACTTCAAACAACCCATACACAAAATCTACATCTTGAACAATATGACCCTGTTACGAGTTTCCACTGTACGCGATCTAGGTACACACTTTGATCCACACCTTACCTTTAATCAGCACATAATACAGACCTGTAACAAATCCCGTAAATTTTAGGTTATGTCTTGTAGCAGACAAACATTTTTATTTATTTACTAGCTTTTGCCCGCGACTTCGTACGCGTGGAATTTAGAATCTGATATTTTCCTGTGGTAAAATGGAGCCTATATTGTAAGTGAGACCTCTAGCAATACATCGGTGAAAACTGCATTCAATTCCAAGCAGTAGTTTTTGCGTGATGCGTGTACAAACATAGACAGACAAAAATTCTAACAACTGTTGTTTTGTCTTCTGTTGCTCTAATAAAGAACCTCCATATTAATTTTTCTCCATTATCTATAATGTACAGATATCGGCCTGTTATAATTTTATTATATGTATAGATTAAAAAAACAACTGAAGCACCATTACAGAAGACTAATTCGATGCTTTAGGTAAATGTAACAAATTAAAATTACGCTTACTTACATTCTTAAAATTCAAATCAAATTACATGTAAGAAATTGCCCCGTCTTCTATCAACCTCTGAATCACTTCCATGAATTTCGACAGACTGAAAAAAATAAATCTGTCTTGCAAGTTGATGCAATTGATTAGTCGTATGGCGTGTGACATGGGGGCAAACTTAAGCAAGTTAGTCCTAGCCAGCCGAACACCGAGTAATGCGGGGTGGCGGCAATAATCGCCAGGCCTTATCCGTACTTTACAACTCTTACATCCGTAGCTTATTAGACAAGAACTGTGCAATCTGGAACCCTCACGAGAAAGCCATTGAACAAGCCACTGCTCATTGAAAAAGTTCAGAAGTCATTTATTCGCTTAGTCTATTTAAAATTATATGCATAGTTACTATCCACACATGTATCCAACACCATTTGTACTAGGTATTGTTGAATACCAAAGTTAGGAGACATCTTACACTGGGCAAATATTTCATCCGTCTAATTCGTGGCCTCATCTTCAATTCGTCATTATTGCTATACATCGCCGTTAACATTCCACCACCAGTCAGACATACATACACTTCGCCCTAGCCAACGTCCTCTATTTTTGATACCTCAAACCAGTACCGTAACCCTAATTTGTTGTACCCGTTGTGTTTGGCCCTCAACCACATTAATAACATATGTATTATTATAGTAAGATGATTTTCAATCTTTAGATACCTTTGCGAGCACGGAACTAAGATTCCTTAGTACTGCTACTCAGTACCTGGAGTCTGTGGCCACTCTTAGTACTGCTACTCAGTACCTGGAGTCTGTGGCCACTCTTAGTACTGCTACTCAGTACCTGGAGTCTGTGGCCACTCTTAGTACTGCTACTCAGTACCTGGAGTCTGTGGCCACTCTTAGTACTGCTACTCAGTACCTGGAGTCTGTGGCCACTCTTAGTACTGCTACTCAGTACCTGGAGTCTGTGGCCACTCTTAGTACTGCTACTCAGTACCTGGAGTCTGTGGCCACTCTTAGTACTGCTACTCAGTACCTGGAGTCTGTGGCCACTCTTAGTACTGCTACTCAGTACCTGGAGTCTGTGGCCACTCTTAGTACTGCTACTCAGTACCTGGAGTCTGTGGCCACTCTTAGTACTGCTACTCAGTACCTGGAGTCTGTGGCCACTCTTAGTACTGCTACTCAGTACCTGGAGTCTGTGGCCACTCTTAGTACTGCTACTCAGTACCTGGAGTCTGTGGCCACTCTTAGTACTGCTACTCAGTACCTGGAGTCTGAGGCCACTCTTAGTACTGCTACTCAGTACCTGGAGTCTGTGGCCACTCTTAGTACTGCTACTCAGTACCTGGAGTCTGAGGCCACTCTTAGTACTGCTACTCAGTACCTGGAGTCTGTGGCCACTCTTAGTACTGCTACTCAGTACCTGGAGTCTGTGGCCACTCTTAGTACTGCTACTCAGTACCTGGAGTCTGTGGCCACTCTTAGTACTGCTACTCAGTACCTGGAGTCTGTGGCCACTCTTAGTACTGCTACTCAGTACCTGGAGTCTGTGGCCACTCTTAGTACTGCTACTCAGTACCTGGAGTCTGTGGCCACTCTTAGTACTGCTACTCAGTACCTGGAGTCTGTGGCCACTCTTAGTACTGCTACTCAGTACCTGGAGTCTGTGGCCACTCTTAGTACTGCTACTCAGTACCTGGAGTCTGTGGCCACTCTTGGTACTGCTACTCAGTACCTGGAGTCTGTGGCCACTCTTAGTACTGCTACTCAGTACCTGGAGTCTGTGGCCACTCTTAGCACAGTCTTGATATCTTAAGTTATATATATAATTATTAATATTATTTTTCTAATTTTACGTTTCATCTAGTTTTTAATACAAATATTATGTTGTTGAATTTTATTGTGATTATTGCTATTTAACCGATAACTTGTATGTTTAGTATATACTGTAAATATAAGTTGGTTAATAACTAAATATAACACCCAGCGAACGCACTTGCGAGACCTGCAACAGTTAGATGAGTACCTACATCCAATCTTCAGGAAAACTAATATTTACACAAAGAACCGTGACCGGGCGGGCGGCGCGCGGCGCGGTGGCCCGAGTACCGGAACATCCGGTTATGTACAGCATATAAATAATACTGTCCACGCGCTAAGTGGCGATATTATTAGCAGAATTCAGTGCTAATGTATTCACAATGTTTGCTATGGTGAGGTTGTTCACCCTGTTGATGTTTGCGCCGCACATTAGGACGATCTATGGTGTTTAGAGGATCGTACGACTGCTCGTGTTATCTGAGCATTCCTATTTCATACAAGTGATCCGGTACGGGTAGCAGAGCATATACCTACGCCTTCAATTTTTTCCGTCGTAGTGTCGTATCAGCCTGTTACGTCGAGTAATTATTTAGCGCATGCCAGTAAAGCTCCCAGTCGGCATGATTTTTTGCGACATCTTCTATCATCGTCATATTTCAGCCAATTTACACAATCTTAACGAATTATACACCTTAACCTTCCTCATGAATTACTCTGTCTATTGGTGAAAACCGCATGAAAATCCGTTCAGTAGTAGTTTTTGAGTTTATCGTGAACAAACAGACAGACAGACGCGGCGGGGGACTTTGTTTTATAATTTTGTAGTGATAGTCATTGCTGGAAGAAAAGTCTCCTGTCAGATTGATGAATGATGTAATATTGATACACACTCTTTGATTTTTCATACACGTGTTTAAATAGTTCAAAATCAACACTAATAATGAATAAAGTCACCCACTGTTGCATATGCGAAGTTTTTCTATTAAGTATACAGAATTTGCTGTTTCATTTATACATTTTCCAAATGTATAAATGAAACAGCTAAGTCGATGATGACCTATGAAACTGGTGATATTTATACGCAGCTATTCATAGTAGGTATATATATGTCCATATAATGTCTGCGTGCACATACCCGCGTACCCAGTGGTCGCGACCCGGAATCACGCCGGGTCAGCGGCTATCTGCCGCCTCTGCCGGACCGGTGACCATCGTGGCGCATGCATCATTCATACAAATATTAGAACCACTCAATTTACGACACTCTTCGCCTCAGCTTCTCTGCGTATTAATAAATTAGAAATACATAATTGAATGAGGAGATAATATAATGAGCGGGTATCGGCACCGGTCGGGTAACAATAAACAGTTTCTTGCTCTAATTACATCTGGCGACATACGCGACCCATTTTGTACAAACACAGGCGCGCGCGCATGACTCGAAGCGGTTCGTAGCTATGTGTGCGTACGGGTGATAAGAGGTCGCGCGATAACCCGCCCGAGGCCGCCGCCGCCGCCGCCGATGCGATGACTTGGAAACTTTGCCATCAAACTATTTGAGTTAAATTATTTCTGCTGATGATCATTCAGATTTTCTATATAGTATAGGTATGTGCTACGTAGGTACGCAATACTATAAATGACGAATTTGGGCAGCGTTAGGTGTGAGACGCGTTATCAAAGTGGTAAGACTAGGACATATCTTGTCTGCGCCCGCGCGGCTCGCAAGTACATATATTAATAACTCGGTCCTTACTGATAGACTCCTCGTTCCTCACAGATAGGAACATTAACGAGTGTTCCGTACCTCGTATGTGTGTCACATGTGGTACAACAGTACTACTCGGTGCGACACGTGCTCCCCTTCCCCCCTGCCCCCCGCCCCCTGCGCCCCTTGCCCGCGACAACTTACCGACATCATTTGGAACAGCTCGTTATCGTGCGCAAATAATTCTATAAATATGTTCAAGGAAAACAATGTACCTAATATTTTATGAATGAGCGTGGAGCGCATATCGCGATACTGCGCGGCGATATATTTGGCGCCTCTAACTGTATTTTCACTAATTCGAATTTCATATCGGCATCTTGGTGAGACTCTCGATGCGGCCCGCGGCGCGGGAGGCAGTCTCCTCGCATAATACACTTCACAGTATTAAACAATTATTACAAAATAAATCTGCCAATTGTATCGGCCTAAACATAGGTCGGTGATAAGTTCATAACGATTGATTATCTTTACTACTATAAGAAATTATTGGGTTTAACTGCTACTACATATAAACATGATTATGCGATATGGCCACATACTTCCACGAGCGAGTGACATTAGTGGCCGGTGGCAACCGACACCTTAGTAGTGGTGGATGTTTGTCCGCGCCACGTGGCATCGCTTGCGCCACTACGGAACAGAACACAGAAGGGCCATGACCCTATTGTGTTAACATAGCGGGATAAACAATTCCAAGCTTGAATTTTCACGGCGGCGCATTTTCGCGCCAAATGTTGTTAACACGTGCACTGGTCACTTTGACGTACCATAAAATCATATAGCGACAGCGACTTTCGACGCTATAACGCGTGAGAGAAATAAACACTAATCGATCGCCGTCGTAACTTAACTCGGTACAGATCAGCGTGTTTGGAATCTTTATCACGTTTCGTTGATTTTACTTAGTACGTTATGATTAAAGTACTAAACACTAGATAAAACCACTGCATCAATCGGCAGATTGCGCGCGGTTTCGTGCGGCGTATAATATGTTTACGGAATCTTACCATCGCGCCTTGTGTTGTGGCCCTTCTGCCCTACCCACCTGTTGCTGGTGTGCCGAGGAACCGAACTGTCTGTGAGAATGTGGGAATGGTGT
This sequence comes from Shargacucullia verbasci, assembly GCA_947562105.1. Taxonomy (NCBI): domain Eukaryota; kingdom Metazoa; phylum Arthropoda; class Insecta; order Lepidoptera; family Noctuidae; genus Shargacucullia; species Shargacucullia verbasci. Next base: position 15,617,701 of record OX387284.1, on the reverse strand, counting down.
CGCTGTCCCCCACTGTAGCAGCGCCTGCCGTCACCGCTGCTCGGAACAATTTACTCGATTATTGCGTTGACAGAATATCTAATATGGTAGTTTTAAATGTTTCGGTCGATGATATAGCGAGCACGAGAATTAAACTTACGAACATACATTTCATCTTTTGCATCAAAAGTTTATAAACGGGAGAAATTAAGTATATACGTAAGCAGACGATATGATTGCTATTACAAGATAACTTACGATCTTGTGATCTAGTCATATATCTATTATTACTAGCTTGCGCTCTTGGCTTCGCCCGCGTTTCGTTTACGAACCCGTACATTTTCCGGGATAAAAACCCTATCTGCTATTCCAGACTATAATCTATCTCTGTGCCAAATTTCATCCAGATCCGTTCAGCCGTTCTGGCGTGATTGAGTAACAAATATCCATCCATCCATCTTCACAAACTTTAACATTTATAATATTAGTAGGATAGGAAGTAGGAAATAGGATGGGATATCACTTATTTTGTCCATCAAAACTACATGAATAAGATTGGAAATCAAAGTGTTGCGTGGTTTGTGTTAAAATAATAATATATTGTCATCGGCCACAAACGCTACAACTTTCGGGCGGGGTGGGCAGCACAGAGATATTTCAGAGGGATCACTGAACACAGCGCGACAACTAGCTCACGCAGCTGAACACACAGAACGAAGTAAAAAGATCAATAAGTACCCGCAATATGTGACTGTAGTGGTTCGATATCATTTCATATTACCTTAATACTGCCGAACACGAGGTTGGTACCAGAAAAATCTGCTGAAATCTCCACCTTTGTTGACTCTGTCGGTCAAAGGTGCTATGTTCTGTCATTTATTTTCTTAATGTTTATTTATTCCTTATATGATTTTATTTTAATTTATCGTATTATTATTATTATTTATTATTTCTATGTATATTTATATTCAATTTATGTTCTGGTTAGTATCGAGTCAAGTAGGGAAATAATTAAAAATATTAAGGTCGTGACGGTGCGTGACGTCACTCCATAGTCCATAGTCTATAGTCTATAGTCTATAGTCTATAGTTTTGGTTTTAGATTTTATTTTAATTTTTATTTTTTTATTTTTTAATATAGTACAGGCCCCAACTGAAAATCAGCGCTGCAGCTATCCAGCAGCAGCATCATGCTGAGTTGGGGACCTATTTTTGACCTTAGTTAGTTTGTATGTTTTTAGTGTTATTGTTATTTTTGTTTTTTTTTATAATTATTTCTATTTTTGTATTTTTTTTTTGTGTGTGTGGTCAAAAATAAATTATTTTCTTTCTTTCAAAGGCCTTGACATGTAAGAATGTTGTATTTGTCAATCATTAACGCCTCGTTGACTAGATTGTACGGGTAGGTAATGAGAGCAGAAGTAATATGTTACACAGTTCACGAGGGACCTAATTCACAGTGATTAATCATTTATGTTATTTTGTGTTGTTCAGCCTCGTTAGGAGTGGGTTTTCTGTTCGCTCTCTTTGAGTGGTGAGGCTCGGGCGCTCGCGGGCCCGGCCGCGTAATTAACAGAGCGCGCAAATGAATTAGCGGCGGCGTCTCCCGCTATCAAACAATTAGATGAGTGGCGTTATGTCACCGCTCGCTGCTGACGTCACATGTCATCGTCCCTTACGAAACGTTTTGAATGTTAGGTAAAGTGAGCCACTTGGAAAACACCCGAACTTGGAGGATGTCGACAGTGAGAAGTTCACTCTAAATGGTAGTCAGAGGTCAAACCTAGGATATAACAATAAATAGTTAGTACCTATGGAAAGTATTTTCTGATGTTTTGTTTCGGACTTGTATCAAGTTTTATTTATTTAGCGGGACACTAAAACCTTATTATAACCATGTAGTCGTTGTTATGCCCTTGAGGTAGGTAATCATGTCCGTTTATTGACAACAGCAATGCATGTCATCAGGAGTTACTCATCATCTACAAACATGCTGCAATAGCTCGTCCCGTGCAAGTCGTAAATTTGGCAGAACTAAAACGGTTGACTTTTACGACGCCTTAGATAAACATTCTAATATATGTATTTCTCTCCCACTCTATTGTTTGGCATTATGTTGGGGAGTTACTGTTTGAATGCTGGTCAATAATCTGTACTAAACAAGTCTGTAAGCTATTAGAAAGTCACGTTATTAGTAAAAATTTTGAATTGTTGACTCTGGTTAATGCTCGTAAACGGTCCCAGGTCCCAGCTCCCAGGTGGGTAAGTCCCAGGTTAGCTGCTAACGCGTTTAGATACAAAGAAATGGTGGAATGTCCAACGTTCACGTGATCTGTTCTCTGGCGATCGGAAGCTGTAACCTTGTATCAGGGCCAGGTGAGATACGCGATCCTATCCGGAACAAAATAACAGCAATGAACTGAGAGTTCCACTTAATCTTATCTGCCAGTCACACTATTGACACACAAACCATTTGAGTCGATAGTCTGCGCCCCACATTAACATGTGTCGGTATATCTACATACCGTCGACCAAGTTGTGTTCGACAAAAAAAAACAACTACTTTAATCCTCTAGTGAACTTTAATCCTCGTATTTTTCATTATTCATGAATTGTACGAAACAGCGGAAGTGTTATATCAGTAGACAATTACGCCATATGAGGTCGTTGCTATGAATAATAGCATCGACCTATACGTGCTCGTATATATGTAGGTAACTACTGGTGAGGGGTGGTGTGCGTGTGTCACAAGGGTGTGACATTGTGACACTCGCCACTCGAGTGTGACGTCAACCAACAGTTTTCTATTATTTTGTTTGTTAGGCTTTGCTGGTAGAGAGATAGTTCTGAAACGATGTTCATAATTCTATTGTACCATATATTTGTCCATAGTAACATATTGCTTGGCGGCATAGCGTTGTGAACGCATTACTGTCGTTATTCCGCAGTAATGTAAATTATTAGCTAGACCACCAAGTGAACAGGTCGCCCTCTATCTTTCCTACACCTACTTAAAAGTCGTAGATTCGAATGTTTGAAAAACACACAAGCTCGACTATATATATATTTATTGGTTTTTATCCTAAAAGCCTTATTTTATAATCATTTTATAGCTGATATAAACTTGAAATAGAAAAAATAATTCCGAAACTGTGTAGCAATAAATTTATTCTTTACTTCGACCATGAACTTGCCGATTCCACAAAACGTGGCTGTTGCTATTAAATATTCTAATACATATGTAGTCCAAGTTATCCAAGGAGGTTAATATTACTTTATAATTTACATAGCTACGCTGTTGCTATGAACTAGTCAATGTTTTAAAAATAGGGGCACGAATTCCGTAGTGTAAATTTGTATAAATTAGCATTGGAAATATTATATTGTGGAAAAAGTGGCCAATGCCGCCATGGGCCGGGTTAAGGTTAGCGCTGATGTGTCGCGGGGCGAGTATTGTAGTATTGAAGTGTTCGCTCGCATGTTACGCGATCACTCGCTCGCCACTTGGTAAGGTTGATATTGGTCGACTTCATAGCGCTAATGTTATTGACTCTACTGACTGGTCATAACTTAAGCTTTCCTTTTTAATGTCAAATATTTATATTTCTAGAAGGTCCTTGCAGGCTCTTGCAAAACGCCATGATTCTACGTGCACGGTTCTAAACTGGGGGTGGGTCCTATTGTTAAGTATTATAATAAGTACAATCAAAAACTATGCGAGAACAATGTAAGCTAATGTGCGCAACACCACCCTGGAATAGCATTATTATAGTTGATAATAATTTTAAATCCCAGTCTATACACCAAGTTTATATAAAGTTGTTTTAAACATGCCATTCTGCTCCAATTTTGTAATTGACAGTTTTTATATTTCTATTCTATTTCTTTCTAAATATTTCTGCAAATAGGCGTAACAGGCGTACGTTAACGGCATTAGCTATTTAATTTTTAAGCTATAGATAATATATGATTCTGCGATTGCAGTTATTGTTGAGTCATCCAACTCAACAGCATCACGAAGCGGGGGTGCGGGGCGTCGGTTATACTGTATGCTGCCCTATCTACTTATTAAAAATTAAACTAAAGTACCTATTATCATAAATTACGTGTAAACATATCAACACTGGTGGAACAATTGTCATCGCATCAGTAGCCATAATTATAAAAATATACATTGAATCAACCAAGTAAGTTATTTTATGAATAACACTACAACAAATGCCAGCCCTAAGATCGGGCGAACTATAAGTACCTACGTAGGCGGATAAAATTCTGTAAATTTAAAATAAAATATGTACATAAATATGAACCAATAAAACTTGGCTCCAAAAAACGAGTGTTGTCTAGAAAAAAACATAGTCAAATAAGGAATGACCTATTTTGAACAGGAAACCAATACTTTTGGAATTTGATTTTCATTTTTAGCATCCGATATCGACAAAGTACTAGTAGATATATGAATATATGCTAAAATATGAATATATTCCGTATATTTTTGTAAAAAAGTTGTAAAATATGGAATATAAATTTTAATTTCCCGTCTCTATACTTAAGTCTTATAATTTGGGTAAAGTCTAAGTATCGCATTATAATATTTAAAATAAAAAATGTCATCACGTAATAAAAACCGTGTCTGTAGCCATTTCAGACGAGATGAGTGCCGCACCTTACGATATATCTGACGATATCAGCACAACTTTATGGCTCTCTTCAAACGCGAGTCTGGTTTTAGTAGATTTGTATAGAAAGTTGTTCTGGTCACACAATGTCCACGCAAAGTTCACTTTCTTCATATCGTAAACTTTCCTCCATCGTGGTTAGGAATCACTGTGGAAAATTACTCATAGGAACTACTGGCAAAAATACTGCATAGCTTTAAAAAAATATTTAGATTACGCTATCTTCATAAACATAGCCTTTCGACCACACGGTTGGCGCACTGACTAAGCGATTAGCTTTCTGCGCTTCGTGTCGCGGCTTCGATTCCCGCACAAATATTTGTATAATTTACAGATAGTTGTTTCGGGTTTTGATATGTTTGTCATGTAAGTTTGTAATCTGTACCCATGATACAGGATGATTTGTTATAATCATGGGCACAGATTCCAAAAAGAATGGAAATATGATAACCAAGAAAAAACCAGCGGATAGAGATCTTATGGTTCAAGTCAGGAGCCTGTTTATATTTTGATGAAAACGTTCGTAAAACTAAACCAGTAGTCAGACTGACAAGTAGCTTTGAGACTGTCCCAAATGACATAATAATATGAATGATTAAAAGTGCTATTTTAATATGAAATGGAGCTGAAAGGGCGCGTGCAATGCTATTGACCTCCAAATATTTGGGGGTGCCAGGGTGGCGGTGGAGGCGCTGGTGGGGGTGTTTAATGTGCGCCATTCGTTAGCGTTACGAGGCAGCGCCGCGAGCGCCGCGCCCTGCTCACTAATCATCCTAATAACTACAACTGCGGGACTTTTAATAACTGCCATGCATGCAGGTCGCTTCACTACACCCGCAACACCATAGCTTGATAATACGTTTCTGGAACCACTCTGGAAATAACAATGTCGAAAAGTATTCGTAAAATACCTAGTGAATGGTTGTATGTAAACGTCGTTAGCCTAAACTAAGCATCCTGCAACAAGGCAGTTAGCTAGTAGCTCCTGTTTCCCCGTACGGCTTTGCCTGCTGGAATGGACCTGCAGAGACGGCAGAGACAATATAATACAATTTTTCGTTGTGGAGGCAAACAAACATTTCCGCTTAGGCCAGCAGTAAAATTGTTATTATAACGCTCCCGGGTCGGGGACAAGGTGGTGCCGCGCCAAGTGGAGTTACATTTACTGCCCGCCCGAACATTTTACAGCCATTTGCCCGTTTGTGCTCGTGATGGCCAATGAAAGGAACAGGTTTGGTTCGGTTCCTAGCTTGCGACAAAACCTGCCGGTCATGATGTCACATAGAATATAATGACAGAGGACTTAAATCCGATATGTTTATGATAAGTACACCGCACCGCCATCGGTGCGGCGCTGGCACATTGTACTCGAGTTTTGTTTATTCCTTTAAATTATCACGTGAGGAAAAATGATATGTCATTGTATAATTACTGCATACATTGACATTCCAATGAAGTAGGTATCAACCTAGGTATCAATACGTGTGATCTGTTCATGTGCTCGAACTGTTTGACGTAGTCTGGATATACTGATAATAATAACGACCTACATTAAACTTAGCTAACATCATTACAATTTATTACATTTCCTGATCTGATTGACGGTCTAATGTCAACTTTGATTTGCGTAAACAACAAATATTAATGTATGACATACGATGTAAGTGCGACCCTAAAACTAGACGAAGAAACAATATAATCTCAGTGGTGGCAAGCGCGGTTTTGAATGAAAAACGTTGTATCAAAATGTATGATGTCTATGAAAAGCATCGAAAGGGGTTGTAATATAAGCCGACGAGAGGTGCGCCACAGGTCGCCAGCCGCGCTCTACAGGTGGAGGGTGTTGGATCCCTGCGGGCCTCAGCGAGCCGTTGCCGCTCCCCCGGGCCACTGCGACCGCGTGCCCGCTTCCCCCGACCCCCGCCTGGTGCCAGGTCCACCGGGCGCGGCTCGCGGCACTCACACCCTTTACCTACACGTTTATGATAATAGCCAACCAGTCCTCAATAATGATGTCACCAAATTGTCTCGCGATAGAGTGACAAAGTGATGCCCGGCGAAGAGGTGGCGACATTATAACTTTATTGTGGAAATGTGGTTTTTATGAGTCTTCATTGATTTTTATCGAAATCCGTAGTAGCGGTTCATTTTCTTACAGTTAAAAACTAGCTATAGTAAACAAAATATTTTTATTGTTATAATTTACTTATTTTATTTTGTCGTCATGGAATGCGGAGTGCCTTCCGCATTCCGTACGCAAATATATAAGATTCCAGTGTTGTTTAAGTTTATTGCCAGAAGAGAAAAATTATAGCCGTTCAGTTATATAACAGCTATCACAAGCCGCCTTTATATGTTTGATGAACAAATCTGCAGATGTCTGCTACTAAAGAGCGCGATCTACATAAGAAAAAAGCACAGAAGAACACGATTAAGGAACGCTTAAATGGAACAATCTGGTGTTACGGCAAGCACATATTACTTAGGTACGTCGGGAGAAACTCAGTTTAATTAGAATATCTAATGAGGATTAGGGCTGATGTTGCGGTTTGTTTCCGAAATCAAACTGTGCGTGATATAGTGGATCGTACGAAGTGGACCTTCTATACTCATATTGTGTTACATGCGATGTTTGGGTGACGTCACACGGGGGCAGCGCGCGCGCCGCCTGCGCCTAGCCTGCGCGACTGACGCGCGACATTTGATTAATTGCCAGCGTCGGATTGTTTGCCGCGAAAGTGAATAGCTTGCACTGTTGCGTTTAACTACACCACATTACACAAACGTTTCGCCGGGTTTCGAAGGCGGCGGCGCGGCGGCGGCGGCGCGCGGCGGTGGCCGCGGCGTCGTTTGTGACGGCCGAGTTTTATTGTGGACAATATTATGGGTTGACTTGTGCCGGGGGTGCGGTGAATGCGCGAGCGAATCCCATATCTCCGGCGCTACAGGTATGCCGCAGGAACACCGTGTGGTTTTAGTCGGTAAAAGTCCGACATCACCCGTCGCCATCCCCAGGGCGGCGGGTATGCATGAGCATTTCCAAACGTAAAAAAAAATAAAAAAAAAATGGGTTGACTTGTACCTAATGTACCTATGTAGAACACAATAGATACTAAAATAGAGGCTCGTCTTTGTATCATGGAATGGTGCAGCTAATAACATTATACTTAGTCACTGATCGCTTATTTTTTAGAATAAGTATTATACAAGTATATAATCTTAACATATAAATATGATTTTCCCTCGTTATATATATCTATCTCTCTATTATATAACAGTGAGCTCTCGATTTGTATAAAACGAAATCGTCTCGAACGACACCTGCATCAAAGATTGACGTATTTTAGTGAAATTTTCTATCGTCTGTGTAGGCATTATTTTTTTAACCTTCTGCCTATTTCATTTCGTGCGTGGTGCGCATGCGTTGCTTAATTATGCCAAATAACTTCGTACTACGCACTAGACTAGATAGACTAATGGTAATATATGCTTTATTATTCTAACCGATTGTATGTGCGTTAACTACATAAATAAATAGAATTTGAGTGTCTGAATGTGGTTTGTTTGTTTGTTTTTACTGCGAATCTAATGAACCGTTGGACTTTTATGCTTTTTACGTCATTCGTTCATAAACCACTAGATTTTAACTATTGTGATGATCTACCTACGTGAGTGATATATATGACTATTTAAATACCTTGGAGCATTTTTTTTAATTCTTTATCTTATTCTTAAAAGTATGGTTTAGATAAAAGCCTTCATTCAAAATGCGTTACCGTTTTTACCCCACTAAACATGAGCTGATTTTGCTGATTTTTTGATATGTTATAGTCACAAGTAAAAACTAGGTTGTCACGTTATTGTTTTTTGATATTGTTTAAAGATTGAGAGATAATTAACCCTCAAAATGCGTTTTTTAACTAAAAACCTTCCTTATACTTATCTCGTGATAATAATTATTAAATATATCAAAATATTGAAAATAACAACACTGTCGACCTAGTTTATAACCTGACAAACGATAGAGACCAAAATAAAATTAGGTATTCGTTAAGATTTCGATGTAAGAAACGATATCGCCCAAACACCTATTTTGCGCGTATTTCAAGGCAATTTTGTCAGAAGCCGGCAGCTAAACGATACTCTAAAGAGCATTTCAATCGTAATCGTATCACGCGAACGATATTCAGCTAATTTAAATATCTTTACACTTACGCTGTTCGAATTCTATAAACGACCGATAAGTTTTTTGTGGGCATGCCGAATGCCGCTGCCGCTGCCGTGTGGGCAAGATACAATATAAAAAACAGGCATCAGTCCACACACCACCGAGGTCGCGGGTGAAAGACAATCATTATGCGACCGCTAATAGTGGTACAATAAGTAGTCTAATGAAGTGACAGAATGTATTCAGACCAGTCCAACTCGGTAACATTGTCTGTGCTCCCAAGTTTGCCTAGTAGGTACCGACTAACTTAATACCTACTCGTACCTAGTCATCATACTATCTGGAGTTTATGGTTGCAATACTAGTAATTTAAGCGGTATTGGCAAGTTTTGAAGCTTAGCAAAATTACGGAGTACAGGCATGTTATCTGAGCTCTTTGAGTTAAGTCAACGCTTTGCCCACATGTGCAGCGCCTGATCGTCTGACAAGGACGTGCGGCACTTGGTGATAATTATCTGACTTTTTTGTTATTACAGTTATCAAAAGTGTGATAACCTGGACACGTTATCTCATTCAAGTTTTATTCCTAACGGAACCAATGTCTATCTCCCCTCCCCCCCCTGCCTACTGACATATTGACACCACATATTGGTACAGTTTGTGTTAAACATTGTGATGATGTTTCGTAACTTAGTACGTACGTATACTTATTATTTTTCTGCTGATGTTTGCTTTACAATGTTATACGTTTTACGTTTATTACTATATATCATCATGCCTGTATATCACTTGAAGCTTTAGTCAGAGGTGCAGGTACATTCACTTTCCCCCGATGCCTATTATTAGGGAGCCTATTGCTGTTACTAACTCCGGGTGGTCATTGACAATTTATTAATAGAACAATCCGATAACAACTTTAATGTTACATATTTCTTATACCACACATTTATCGCAGGCCATTTAGGAGGTCATAGTTAAAGGTTTCGACTTCAGAATATTCATAAATTTCTTATAGATAACTGGATGGGTGAGCGATAAGGGTGCGCACATTTGACACCTACAAGTATGGTTGAAATGGGGAACTGGGTTTGGTCGGAACAAACAGTACAAGTAAGTATGTCAGTGGGGTTGAAACTCTAAGTCGACACACTTATGGCACATTGCATCGATTGTGGAAATTTCCATTCTTAAAACAATACTATTCGGTAATATCACTACTCTTAATTAGTAATTACCAAAAATAAAAAACATGGCTTATATAAAAAAAAAAAACAAAAGATTGTTATTGTATACCAATCAACAAAATGGGATGAGCATTTGAACGTCATATTGCTTGCTAGTCTTCTAGATCGCGATAATCTACGCTTGCGGTGACATCTGGCGCCTCCAACGATGTGTGTTGTTCCGGCCGCGCTTAGCAACACACGAGACAATTTCTAGGCTCACTTACATTTTGTCATCAAGTTGAAAAACTTTACTCCTTCTTTAATCGTTGTCATTTCCTCTTGGATATAGAGCAGGTGACCAGCGATTGAAGGAAGGCTAATAGTTATGGAGAATATTTCGAATAGATTTTATTCGATCTCATCTTATAAATGGTAGAACGCCAAGATTCTACATGTAAAGAATAATTAAAGCGCAGATGTTGATTACTGATCGTTAGCGCATTTTCAATCTCAAAGTGAATGGAATATGCTTTCAGTAAACGATGCGTACGATGTCCGTGCGCAGTGTGTGGAGTGTATCCACACCAATTGAGTGGTCGCCACTTTGGTGAAGGGAGAATGCTTTATATTATACAATAACTACAACTTCCTTTCTCTTCTCAATCACCAAATATATATAGTGTTTTCATAAAGTCACATCGCATGTAAATCCACCATCTGGGAGCGGAGGCAACATATTTGTAATTCAATAGTGTCAGCCTGTGAGTCGGCCTCATTTGAATCGGACACGTGGGTCTCGAATATGGCCACTGGTGGAATTGATCGGTACCTGACTACAACACGATTATACTCAAAGAAAGTACCCACATACAAAGTACACATCATAGTTGAAGAAGTACAGACAGGGACGATAGACCCTCTACTAAACTATTCAAGAAACTGTGCTTCTACGCTCACTATATTAATATTTAGCTCATTATCATCTACTGCTGGACAAGTACGTCGTTTCAGAATGAGCAAGGTTTAAGGGCTAAGTCAAACAAGCCGATTATGGCGGTGATGGCGGAGACCCATTACCTTCTATCTTAACATAGGTTTTATTAGCTGTCCTGGAAATCAGTTGAAGTGACGACATCAATAGTGTTACCATCCCGAATACTGTTCAAGTTATCACACTTCATTATTGATAGACAGTTACACAATATTTTGTTCAATTTTAGCCACCAGACTGCCGAACGCCCCCGCCGCCGGCGCGAGGTGATGTTTGCTGAGCAAAGTAGAGTAATGGTGTGTGAGTTTGTCAGCTCTGACACACATCCAGCGTGTTTGGTCAAGTGCACGCGTGGTGCCCTCCTCCCCTCGAACCTTGTCTACTCCTCTGACCAGAAACAAAATAAAGATAAGTACAGAAGTCTCTAAACATTAACATACTCACTAATAAAATTCAGGTAACTAACTACCAAAGATAAGGCCGGGTATATACAATTTAAATCTGAACTACACGCGTTATGCTGACGGCGTATTGTGGTGCAGTGTGTTATCGCGGAATATCTTCTACGGAAGTGTCGATACACGGCACCTATCAGGCATAACTCCTCCTTCATGAAGGTGTCCAGATGGCATGTCAGGACCCGCACCACTAACCATAACAGACCGGCCCATTTTATCAATACTGACGGATTGTAGCGTGGTGTTCCTTCTGTCCCTTACTGTTTAGTGCCACTAATGTATTAAAAAGCAGCATGCAAATATTCTTGGGCCGCCGCTGTTTGCTATACCTTCGCTGCGATAATCTTTAAACCATCGATGCCTCCAGAACGGTTACTTGTAGTAGGTACCTATCTAAGAACTGACGCAATGCTTATGTTAAGTATTGTGTTATATCATTACGATACTCACTGTTATGTTTTACATTTACACGTTGCGTGGTTATGTCTGTCCTATTTCTTGCTGTTATTATTTGCGAATTATTTCAGTAGGATGGTTTCGCTACAATGTGGTTAACGTAAGTACTAGACATACTACTCTGCCAATGTCTTTGTATCTTGGTCTGGATCATCTCGGTGTAATTATTACATCCGGAGTATTTCTCAATATTTATGGGACATCAGAACAACTGGCGCTAAATTACTCTCTCCTATGCATGTGACCTTTTGCTATACCTATCAATTATTTTGTTTTAGTGACAAATGTTAGGTCGCAGTTAGCGAGGGAAAACCCAACGTTTGTTAATAAAAAACATTTAATCATAAATGTTATAATAAGCAGTACGTATAGTCTGATGGTTGTTCCCTGTCGCGGAGTCATAATAGCGGTTACGACTACAAGCTTTTGATTAGATAGAGTTGGCGATAACATAACGTAATACATACCAGTATCAATTGATAGTAGATATGTAGATATATTTAAATGAATTCGATTAGCTGCTTCAGTTTGAACAATGATATATATTCAATAATTATAAACGTGCCTTAAACTCTGAACGTCTTTCTCTAAATTAAATCCAAATGATTTAAATATATATACTTACACATATACCTAGGCATATATGGACAGAGAAATCTATTACTATATATTTCGAGCTGGAACTGAGACTTGCATAAGAGTAGATTCTTAAACTACTATCTAATCTATGGATAAGACTTTTCATTTATTATTAAGATGGGCTCAGGATCACATAACAATCATATTGCTTTGTGATCGTTGCTGAATTACTATATAAACAATACTAAATATTACTCATGGGTATGAAGGTCCTTGCCGGTCTCTGCTCCATATAACCTACTACTTGGAACCATGCAACTATATTTTATGTTATTTGACAAAACGAGGTATTCTAATCTAGTGTATTGTTATCTTTTTATGAGATATTTAGACAGTATTGGGTAGACCGGAGAGGCCTATGTCCAGCAGTAAACCGCTACGCGTTATGTGACATAAGTAAAGAAGCCCCATTGTAAAACATACAATTTCTCAGCACTTACGTATCGCGTGTGTAAAAGCTGTAAACTGTCTATTTTTTAGTTTCTCAATCAGTATGAAAATTCATGAAAACTGTTTTTACATGTAATTTAGTTACAAAGCGGGTCGCTCAGGTTAATTATACATAGTATGTGGGCTTCTGCTTCAGGTGTTGGGTTTTTAGCGAGGCACAATTTTTTCAATAAAGTCGTCTAAGGCTGTCTGTGGTTTTCGGACAAAACGTCTCGTCAAATGTCTTGTCGTAGCAACTGCAAAGATCGTGGTGCAATATATAAGTCAGTGTATGGTGCGTGACATATGTTCTCATATACCTACATGCACAATCGTGGTCGGTATGTAAATGTCGGCTATACTATAATAATAGGTGTATAATTTTCCTGTCCGTCCGCCATGTCTCGTAAGTGGTATGTGATGCGGGAGCACTCGTCCGACCCCGGTATCCACTGATAGAACGTTCTTGAGATACGGCTTCGAGAAGCGCCCGGTTCAGGGGGCAAGTCTTATCTCTGCGACACACAACACGTGGAATAATCAACTTTACAATTAAAATCATAAGGCTGGTTTTAGATCGTGTTGTAGTTTGATACATTGAGAGGTCGCAGTGTTATCGCGGTGTCTCTTCGTTATTTTCCGATTATAGTGATTAAGTATAAATATTGGTTGCTCTATTTGTGGTGGCAGCAGATAAGGCTACGTTTTTATGGCGCCCGCGCCGATAAACTCCGTTATCGATGTGTACTGCCGATCGGCCGTGTCGCGGTGACACTATTCAAATCGGAACTGATTGGAGGATAGGCATTATTTTTACTAGTTATCTGTTATTTTATTATTTCTTTAGAATAATATTCATACTGACTTGTAAGTATTTTTGGGATTTTTCCTTACGAGGTTTAACGGTCCGCTGAAAGTAGATAATATTCCACTGTGTGGCGTGCGTGTAGATTGCCGAATCCTTCCAGTGTTTTCCCAAGTTGACCTTCACGACTTGTGCCGTATCTGGGGAAAGATAAGCAGCTGACAATACCTATTGACATAACAATAACTAGTTATATGACTTGTTATTTAGTATGTTTATGGTAAGCGAATAGCTTAATAGTATGATTACTGTTCGACTTTAAGGCTTTAGTGGCTTAATAATAATGTAGGTACTTATAAACGTTACTTGTTACGTAGTACCAGCGACCAATTAACGCCTCTGCAATTGATTTTCTAAGGATAATATTGGCTATGGTCTAATATTTCAACCAAGGTGAATTGGACCAGTACTTAGTGCTAAATCGGTAGGTAGCAGGTGACTATTCTCTCCTAATATAATTTTAATTTGTACCACAGAATACACAGGCTGACACTTGTTTGTGTGTTCTTTCATATCATCACATGACATGGAAGCTACGAAACAGGTATTATTAAGTAGTGTAAGTATGTGAGTGTGTGTATTTCGATCAGTTAATAGTGGTCGGTCTGGTTGTGAGTAGTTGGAGGTAGCCAAACTAAAGTATTTGGTGGTCGGGTCAGGGCCGGCCGCTGCATCGCCAACTGACCACGCACAGGCACAGGAAAGAAAACTCACTCTCTCTCTGAGCTAAACTCCAAGCGGAACTTACGGAGCGATACCGTACTTGTAACAGTGTTTTATGTGATACCGACACCATGGTGGCTGGCTGGTAGCACAGTTGCTACGTTATATGAACACCTGCTGTCGTAGATAGTATGTGCGCTTTTGTTGCGATGTATATTAAAAGAGCTGGAAGCCAATGTTGATTAAAATAAAAAACTGTTTCGGAGTAAGCTCTCAAGATAGAATTAGTTGGCGATTGCTACACCTACAAGTGCCCGGCACGTAAGAAGTTGAGGAAGAGCTTACAAGCATAGAAATTGCCATTTAGTGCGATTATTGTACGAATATGCTAAGCGATTAGCTTTCTACGCTACGTGTCGTGGGTTCCATCCCCGCTCGGAACAAATATTTGTATGATCTACAGTTAATTGTTTAGGGTCTGGTTGTCATATGACATGTACCTATGTTTGTAAAATGTGCTGCTCTTGAGCTATCCCAAGTTGTATGGCGTGGGTCTTCTGCCTGTATCTACCATACACCGCCGAAGTGGCTCCCCCCTCTCATGGCCGGACCATCCAGCGCGTTAGACCTGATTGGGACCCGTTTCAATTAACATTCACATTATATTGCCACACTCTGTTAACATTGTTTTGGTATAACACGACTGAGACAAACTCGGGCGCGCCGCCGCCGAGTGCGCGGTGTACAGGCACAGGTGTAGGGTACCGCGTTGTGACGCGCCGGACGCACATTGTACTTACAGGTGTTACCTACATAAAACCCCAGAAATGAAATAAAGAGGAACTGTTATGCTATGGGTTCTTTTGGTTTTGAAGCCATTTATTCAAGTTATTGATGAAAGTAAAGTATATACTTACCTACTACACAAATTGTAAATGTACGAGCACAGTGTAGTCAGTAACTAATACAGTTATAGCTAGTCCTTTATCAGATCGAGCTAGGGTATTGTACAAATTAGCGTAGGTACCTAGGTAGTTAGTTTTAAAGAAGAACTCAATTGTTATATTGAGGCTTAGACTTAGATTGTTGATTGTATAGGGCGACATTATCGGCGATAAAGCCTTTAAAATTAAGAAAAATAATTACATTGACTTAGTGGACAATCTGAGTTATTGCACTCACTCGGACAGTAGGTAGGTACCTACATAATTATATCCTCCTGATGATGATGGCGTTCAGTTCTGGCTCACTGGGTTCCTAACTATTGTGTTTTAAACAACAATCGTTTAGCGCGTTAGGTAATTAATTAAATATTCCCCGTAGTTTGGACGTGGATTATTGAGAGCTATGATTGAATACATTTCTCACTCTTATGATCTGTTTTGAAAATCTGGTGAAAAAGCTCATGACATTATTATAATGGACCGCAAGGCATGTTCGCGCCATGTTCCCTTATTAAGGTAATCAATCACAATATGTCTGTCAGTTACAAGCACACGCTCGCCTGTGGTCGTGGGCAGCGACTTAGCTGGGTTATAGCTTGTTGGCCACTAGTGTCCAGAAATAGTCGAATATCATCAGTGTAGCGAAGTTGTTCCGAGAAACTTGTAGGATGAAGTATCTGAATTTTGGATCAATAAAGAACGAAAACGCATACTGGTCACAATAAACATTTATATCTGGTAAAAATTATTAATTTATATATTATATTTAGTATAGCGATTAGCCATTAAAACTTAATAAAACTAGATAACTTAACTTATCACTCTGTCTTCTAACAGAACCAAAAACATTCTAACATTACAGTCTTTCATTCATCAGCAAATACCTAGTACATCCAATGCTGGTCATGTCTCCATGAGCCCGTTGAGCAACTTCAATATGCGCGGTATGGAGGTGGATCGTAAATAAGAGGAAATATGTCCGTCTCTCGGTGAATTTGTATATTACAGAAATACACAGATTCTATTCGGCACTTATAAAGTAAGTAATGTGTTTTATATTAAGGGTTTACAAAAACTGTGTTTGCTTCGCCGAAGCAAGCAGTAATGGTAGGCAGTTTATGTGCTAGTGTGTTTTCTTCTGCACTCACTTTATAATGTGGAGCAAACCCACTACGAGAAGCCGCGCTGTCTAACAACTACTTATCCATAATGATGATATATTTAATACAGTTTTTCTTTAAAATCTTATTTCATGAATAAGGACTTAACAAGCGATCAGTATGAGAACATACAAGCGATTAGGTAGCTATAAGATATATCTACGACGAATTACATAAATATCTTATGAAATAAGTAGGTATTGTTATCAATCGACAAAATAGTTACTCTTTGCTTATTGCTGATAAAAAGCTTACTGTCCAGAATCACATAGTAACTGTACGACTGACGTCAGAGTTGTCCGTCACCGAGTGACTGGGGGCCTGTGGGCCACGGTCGCCGGCGCCGCGTCGCGCCGGTCGCTCTAAACTACTTCATTAACCACGAGCATAACATACTTAATAATAAGGCGATAAAATACTTGAACAATAACATTTATACTGAAACTTGGAAGAGTCAAGTAGAGATGATGGCTCTACTAAACAACAGGGTGGATAGAGAAATGGTTCAATGAATAAACGTAAGCTGTAAGCGATACACTCTAGTATCACAAGCACGTACCCACTTGTAATATTCGAGTGTACTGCTCTAGAACTGGATCACAGCATGTATGTTGTGCTGCTCATTACTTAGGTAATCAGACTGATCACAAACCAGTTCCGCCAGCGTGGTGATTACGGCAGAATTCGTTTCATTAATTGACCTTTAATTGAAACGAACTGGATGTGGTCTGAAATGAACTCAAATAATTGATCAAAATAATAAGGTAGACTTACAACAACGATAACTAATATGATCAATTAACTGGCGGTTAGCAGATGATATCTGTTAAGTATTGAGAACGCAGGCGGCGGCGCGCGTCGCGGGCGGTAATGATCGTAATGAGGGAGCTAATGGCGTGAATGGCGCGAACAGTGTAAGTCTGTCGGCTCCGGACACGCCGATGCCGGGGCAGCGGTGTTCACTATTATGGCAGCTAGTCGCGCTGGAAAAGTGTCAGCAGTTACCGTGTAAGATCTAATATTTGTAATTCGTAGAAAATCGAAATGGAGATATACTTTTGACTTCTACCTCAAGACAAAAATACAGTCAGCCCAACAAAGTTATATAAACCAACTGAGGAATCTATAATGCAAGCAGCTAATCTATAATGTAGGCATTTGCAATATTTGATACATGAGCTGGGCCATAAATTATAACACTTACTAAGTCAGAACAAATTTTATTCCCCTGGAAGACTTCAACTGGTCTCAATAAGAAAATAATAATGATCCTGATAAAAATAAGCTATTTTGGTATAACAAGATAGTAGACTGACAAGTAACAAGATACCTTTAGATAGCCTCCAAACCTTATGTACAGTAAATTATGATGAAAATAGTTGAATTTTATCTGCCTTACCAATAACGCCACAAGCGATGGGAGGCGTTAATATAAAATAACGGATAGTTTATGATGCATCTCAAAATCTCAACGATTCTAAATCGTATGTTGAGAATAGGCAAGTCCTTACGAGGCTTCAATGTTTCTTACAAACATACACAACATATAAACTTGGCTGCAACAAACGAGCAACTGACCGTGGGCTGGTTCATGTGTTTATGACATCCATTCTTTATTATATTATTGACTCCGTCGAGGTAGATCATAAACTTTACGCGGATTATTAGTACGATGGGGTAATTGGGTAGAGCCTTCCCGTGTGTCGATACCTGAGGTAGATATGTCCGGAACATTCTCAGTGGCTAATCTATCCACCATGGTATGAGAGTCCGTGTGAAATGCTCATGCCGAAGCGAAGGAGAAGAAAAAACACGAGTCTAACCAATTAGCGTTATCAATATTTCTACTATTACTGTGTGGTTAGATACATTCAGCCCCGCCCGCCGTGTGCTTAAAGAGGTCATTAGTCGTGTGCTATGTTAAGTATGAATGGCTTACATTCAAGATCGCAAAGATTTAGTGTGAGTATCGTAATGCAGACATAAGTCAGATCTTGATAAAACAGGCGATGTAATGTTTGGCTTCAATCCACAAAAGGGATGTAGTAAATCCTGCTGTAGTGAAAGTTAGTTGGCAGTGGACCTGGTCTTGCCATAGGTACTATTATCTACCATTGACTACGCGTTGTTTGACTTATAATGATAGAAATATAAATAATGTCACAATACGGAAATGACTATAGAAACTCCACTATTTTAATAATGCGCCTTGGGGTCTAGGCCTCGAAGATCCTCAGAGATTTTTGGTCCCTATCAGGCTGAACAAGGCTTCGTCACGATGAGGGTGAGAGCGACCTGGTGACCCCTGATAACCACGGCTATGGATACATTTTGTCGAAGCTCATTATTGGGGAAACCGGTTTTAGTAATGATGTCTACTCAGTTTTCTTGTATAAAAATAACAGAGAGTTCTGGAACCCCCGGGAGGACGGTAGAAATAAGATGAAGAATGTTTTATGCTTCTCAAGCTTTAAACAAATTGTTTCGGAAGCTAAAACCAGTTCAACATGCCATGTGTACATGCAACTTGGCTAGCAAGTCGATAGCTAATTAATATTTTGGCTCAATATTCCGGAATTCTAACAATGCAGTTGGTGTGTGGTGTCTGGTCGCATGTGGTGATGTGGTGTTACCCGAGTTCGATGGAGTGTCGCGCACTATCACCACAGATAATAAATCGTGCGATAGCCCCTGAACTGTGACATCTCGCGACGATAACGCAACACACAACACCATGACACTACGAAGAATAGGCACAGAAGATCCACTTTATGAACGGAACATTAATATCTTAGTATTGCTCAAGCGATTTGATGAAATTATGCAATTGTATTGCAGTGGTTCGAGACTAGACTACTATAATACCAATTTTTCGTCGTACATCGTGAATAATTTTGCTGTCGTTTGTAGACCAACGAAGCTTTAATTATTATACTTTTGCACTCTACACATTAGCATCACTTACGAAGCGAGCGTTTGAAGACCTTTTCAAGTAATAAACTCAAAACGTTGCATACTGTTTGTAACCCGGCGAGGATGTGGTACAAAATTGCTAAAGTCAGTGCCCTACCTTATCTGGCACCCATAGACATTATATGATAAATTCTAGGGGGGTCAGGTAATGTAGGACACCGATTGTACGTCGAGGATGTGGAGGGTCATGATGACCCTGTTTTTAATTTATGTCTTAAGATTCCGTTTCTCTTTACCTTACAATCATAATCAAGGTTTTCTTACCCTTCGATAGTGTTTAGAACAGAGCTTTCTGTTCTGCACCTCTCTTTATAGTGGCACACCACTAGTCGCTATAATGACACGAGCAGTGGAACTCATCATTCCTCAGATAATGGCAGCGAGCACCGATGCTCACTTTGTAGGTTAATTTATAATGCAAATTGTAATCGATAATGAGCGGCCTAATAAATATGGACGACCTGATTTGCATGTAACGAAACGATATGTGCCACTACTGAACAATGCCTGCCTATACTCCTTTATTACAGCTATCATGTACCTACCTACTTTGGTATATAAAATATTATTATGCAATCAATCAGCCTGTCTAGTTTAAACTGGCAGCCTAACTCCATATCCATGTTAAAAAAAGGAGGATGAGTGATAATGGTCTGAACATCTTCTGATAATATTTATTATTTGAGTATGAGGTTTTACGTTAACCGTACGTAAAACCTCACGCTCATGTTTATCTGGTAAGGAATTTACCCTTATAACTTTTCTATGTAATTGTGCTTCGTCAATAGCAGTCATCAGCAAAATTCGTACACAATAGTACATTTCTGCTCAATCCTAATTCGTAATAGGATTAGTGTAAATTTCGCTTATCATATATTCATCCATTATACATACAATTATTTTTAACTAGAACATTCTATTTTCTTTTTATAATTTTCCGATACCCACGCCATCTATCAATTAAACGCGACATTATAATGAACAGTTCACCGCTAGCTCTTTCGCGCTCATGCTTACTATGCTGTAAAGAAGGTTCATAGATTTAAACACAGATGGCGCCCTTTTCAAGAAAATATAATTTAAGAAATGAGAAGCATTATTAGTTCCTCAGAACAATAACCAATATTGTTCTAAGATTAGTTCCAACAACAAAAATAATTTTGCAATTAAGGATTACTTATTAATGTGAGTGCCTGATAGTTTTGGGCATGGTTTATCCTTAGGAACCTAATATTATGCTTCTCTTCGCTACGCTCGTTGTAGCTCGTAGTAGCTACGATCCTCAGGTGCCACTACCTATACCCTATTCATTTGGGCTTGAGATAAAGTGTAAACAAAGAAAACAATGTTTCTCAAATTTTTATTTTACTATTTTTTTATTAGCATAATGTCTTTAAATTAAGCGTAGTTTTTCCCATTTTTGTGTGTCTAATCTGTAGGACTGTAGTGATTTTGAAAAAATTATAGTCTTTACCGATTTTACATGAAACAATAACTAGGTAGGTATACTAAATTTGTCTACCGTCACGATATAATAAACCAATTTACATAAATAAACACGAAATAAATATAGGTATAGCATTATATCTGCGACTTGATTGCAAAAAGAGCATCTTACAAAATTCCCATTATTGGCTGTATGTCATTGTTGATCAATGCCTAAATAAAAACCGAGGGACACAAAGAAAAAAAAATGAAATAAAAAGAAAATGGAAAATATTTTTTTTTTAAATACATATTTTTATAATAATAGTGAAATTGTAAAAAGATATAAAAAAGTGATGTCCAAATTCATTGCGACGGTCCTAAATAATTGTGTTAAAATGAAAGTTAGAGTATTAGAGACATTTGGATATGTGTGCGCCACCAGCCATAATTATTGTAAGAAACAATGTGGTTTAGTAACACAGGTATGTGAGAAGCAGATTTTAGTTGGAACTCGATTATTGGTGAGTCCTTTTACCTTTTTTAGTTTTACTTAGTTACCTACCTAATGAATATTACGTCTGAGTCGTAATTTTAAAAATATCTGCATTTTTGTTTTGTTTTTACAACATATAAATTATATTGCCATTTAATTAGTACTTACTATTTAACATTGCTGACACCTGCGATAATAAAACTTGCAAATAACTCTGCAAAATAGTAGCACTTACAAATGGCTGTTACGTTATGAGTAAGTACAGATTTACCGATAAAATTGTAGATAAAACAGGGTAAAGCAAAGTTACGGTATATAATATGTTGCAAGGTCACTGCTATGAACATGACCTTATGTTGGTAAATTAGCTTTAGGATCCCTCAGGCCTCAGCGTGACGGACGTGGCGCCTCGGCAAACACTAGCCGACTAGGACATTGTTTCGACCTGCTAGACATTTGATATTAATAATATACTTATATTAATAATATATATACATAACTATTTGTATTGTAGATACGTTGTGATTATAATATATAGATCTATTAATATACATAGGATAATATTTCTACAAATGTGATGAGGTTTTAATTATTCTTGCGGCTTGTTCGTCGTCTTCGCTATTGTCTTTAATGAATCTTTGAAATTCTTAATTATAAATGTTAATCTTCTTTGTGGTTACGGCATGTAATGCTGTCTTTTCAACTATGTTGGGTTTGCTTTTGAATGTCACACAATATGTCATGTACCTAATTAACCTAATAGGAGACTGATATAAATACCTTATTTTAGGTAATGACGTTCTTACCTAATGTGGGTATTTCAGGACGTAGGAGGAATGGCTAAAGGAAATAACCGTTTACTGGCATTATATAGGACAGATATAGTACTAAACATATTTGTCCTGTAATCCTAATCCTAATCCTAACTAATATTATAAATATGAAAGTGAGTTTGTTTTTTTATTTGTTACGCTTTCACACCTAATCCACTAAACCGCTTTTTAAATTCTTTCACCAATGGAAAGCTACGTTATCAGCGAGTATAATAGGGTATATATTTCCCCGTATTCCCACGGGAACGGGAATCCTAACTAATATTATAAATACGAATGTGAGTTTGTTTACGTTTATACTGCCAATGTCAAATGTCACTCGCAACCATAGATTTAAAGTAAGCGGAATCCTAAGTCTATGCTCGCAACTGACGTAATAGAACAAAATTATCCCACCAAAAACATTTCATGTAAAATGTTGCCAAGACGACCACATAAGGTTTGCCCTGTGAAAAAGATATCAGATCTCATGTAGAGCCAAGCTTCTGAATCTATACGGCCTAACTCTACCGACGCTAACTTCACAAATTCTACATATCAGTAAAAATGTATGGCTTCGCCGTTTCGCTACCGTCGTGGAGGTGATGCGAATATTTAGTTTCTGAAGTAAGTAACGAAACAGCCAAGCCATACATTTTTCAGGAAGTACCCTAACATTTTGAAGTCTCATACAAACTTCCACCCCCCCATTTTAGGGAATCAAAGTCAAAGTTTTTTATTTCAAGTAGGCCTTTTCAGGCACTTTTAAAAAGTCGAGACTCTAGGCGCACGGTTCCAAAGGGGGTAGGTCCTATGGAGAAGAGACCGGCAAGAAACTCCATGGATACTCTTTTCAAAAACAAAAAGTTAATTTACAATTAAAATCTTAAATTAACATGCATTATATAAGAAAAAATACAAACTTAATAGAATGCTACTTACACAATGAGGCAATACAACATGAGTTAAACAATTGTTTCCAATATAAACTAAAAACGGGATAAACAGATCAAAGCGGATAAAACAGAAATAAAAAAATACAAAAAAGAATACATAATATCAAGAATGTCCAGATATGTAAAGTGAATCTAATATAAAATAGAATCAGTAGACACAATGGATAACCAGGGAAGCCACATGTGCAGAAGATATTCAACGCCACACGTCTCTATCGTCAACATAGTCTTTGATCCTATAATATGCTTTCTTTGTGAGAACAGATTTAACGTGGATTTTATGAATGGGGGGCGAAAGTTATAAGTTTATGAATTTTTTTGTTGGTTGTATACTAAACTTAGATTACATACCAAATTTCAGCTTTCTAGCACTTCAGGAAGTAGCCAAACATTTTGATGATCATCAGTGTGTCAGTGTATCAGTGAGTGTGTCAGTGACGAAATCGGTGTATTTTAGATATCAATAAAATCTAAAGTATTTGAGCTATTCAATTGAGACTTTGTATGTTTAATTAGTCTATTATTGACATCATATCCTGAGAATATGAACTATCTGATACATCGGAAACCAACTCTATGAGGGTTCAAAAAAAACGACGAAACACTTCGAGAAAAGGTAGGTAGTGCCCTTGCGCTTCGCTTGGCTCGTCTTGGCGGGGGCACTGCCGTGCCCCAATATTTACAATATTTGCAATGACTACAGAGGTATATACTCTTTGCCAAACTCTTTGAAAAGAACCTCAATAATGTTCAAACTTTAAAATTGATACGATCGAATTTTGGCCACAAGGCGACTGGCTGGATTCCGTTATGCTTATAGAAGGCAATTTTATAAGATAGGTTTTACCAATAGATTTTATATCTAAGAAGATTGATGGTTCTCAGAAATATATCAATGTTCTATCATCCTATCCTATCCTGAAAAGAACTGGCCCAAAATCGCAATGGACCGGGATAAATGGAAAGAGGGGAGGGAGGCCTTTGCCCTGCAGTGGGACACAACAGGCTCATAATAATAATAGGATGGACGGATGTATGTGTGTTTGTTACTCTTTCACGCAAAAATGGCTGAACGTATCTGGATAAAATTTGGCACAGAGATAGATTATAGTCTGGAATAGCATATAGGCTACATTTTATCCCGGGAAAGCGCGGGCGGAGCCGCGGGAATAAGCTAGTATAATATTATAAATGTGAAAGTTTGTGAGGATGGATGGATGGATCTTTGTTACTCTTTCACGCCAGAACGGCTGAACGGATCTGGATGACATTTGTCACAGAGATAGATTATAGACTGGAATAGCACATAGGCTACTTTTTATCCCGGGAAAATGTACGGGTTCGTAAACCACGCGGGCGAAGCCGCGGGCGGAAGCTAGTAGAAAATAATTCTAACTGTGTTGACAAAACATTATAAATACTTATGACTTGTTGTTATTCACATAACAACGTTTAAGATATCAGACAGATTCTATTATAATTAACGACTGTTATAGTTTGCATACTAATGTCGAACTACTAAGATTTACAAAATCACAAGGCTAATAATTTTTAAATATTTGTGTTAATAAGAATACTGTGATTTATGCACTTAACTAAATATTTTGCATGCTATTATAACATGGCGGAATGTGTCTTGCTCTTCTCTATGTAATTCCATCCGTTGTACTTACCACATTTTATGCAAATAAATTTATTATTATTATTTCCTTTATTTATTTAATAACATATTTTTTTTATTTATAAATATATATAATAATAAAAAATACATTTATAAATATAAAAAAAGTAGGGACCAACCGGTATCGGGAATAGGGTCCAAGCTACCGGTGGTTAGGGCTCTAGAACCTCCTCACAATACGTGCCGTATCAAGGAGTACCGCCTTCTGAATCAGTCCCTTGACCCAGCCGCCCAACGAGAGCCTTGAGTTGTTGAGATGTTGGTCGAGGCTCTTGGCCATCAGGCCATTGGCTGTCACAACAATCGGCACGACGATAGCCGAATCGACATTATTATTATTATTATAATGCCTTAATTAATTATTACACTTAAAGTTTGAAACAACTTTATCATCACGCAGTACTCATATGGTGCAAAAATTCTACCAGGAGATCATAAGCATTGAGTAAAAATTAGGGTACAATTATTATATTAGCTACAGTTAATCTTTTGTAAAAAACGTTCAGACCCATCTGGCTGACTTTTTATTTAATTCAAACTTAATCAATCTTAAAATGAATCAAAGTTAATTTATTTTCATTTAAGCGGTTGTAATTATCCGAATAAATTTTTGTTCACAGATAGGTTTACTTAAATATTAAATACATAATGTCTTTTAGCACGAACTCTTCTATCGGTAAAATAAATATAAGTAGCAGAAATCAGAAGGAAAGATTCGCAAAAAACTTGACGATTAATATCTGATAATAGTGGTTTGTGATCGTTAATTTTGTCATCCATCATTATTAGGTCGTGAACTCAGTGAACACAGTCCTGATGACCGACAAGCAATCATGAGAATGCTCTTGATGTTATTTTTTGCTGGGAATTCTGTTTTGGCGAATAGTTGTTCCGCATTCCCATATTAATGCTGGAGTTCTTTATATCGCATGTTTATCCTTCTGTGCTTCCTTGACGAGTAAAGGTCTCAAGTGACGGGCTGCGGAGGGTAGGAAGGCATCGCGACGAAGAGGGGGGAGAGGGCCTGCTGTTCCAGACATAGTAATTAATTTATCGGGTGTCGAACAAGATCGCCTGTGTTTTGTCCTAGGCTTGTGGCTCCACTACTTAGCTGAAACGAACTTGTTAACTGAAACAAACCGGTCTAGAGTATTTTGATTGAAAGTGTAATGGAACACAAATGGGAGACGTACATACATGCCCGACTTTTGAAGAACGAGTTATTGCTTTCTCCAGAAGTTTTATTCAGTTCTAAAATTATAGAAAAAATCATTTATTTTCTCTCGAGAGACATCTATTTGAGGGTATTTATTAACTGACGTGGTAATTAAGTTATCATGAAAACGCATTGATCTCTGCCACTTTTCAACAATTTAATTCTAAAATACGTTTTAGCAGACATTCATAAAATTCATTTTAGTAGACGTTGATGTTTTAATCAGTCAGTGATGCAAGGCATCTGAGGGATCACATCGGCTGACTGGTCCAACACCGACCTGTCAATGACTAATGAGCCGCAGCTTTGGAACAGTCTCCAAAAGCGCTGCCGCGCAGGCAATGCTTCGGGCGGCCGTGCAGCTGTAAGCGGCTTACAAATCAATTAATTTGTGCCTGGATGTTGACATCCACTGCCAGCTATACTTGCTACGGCTTGCGCTACGGAGCTCGAACGGTCCATTCCGCCTCAGATATTGTTTTTGATTCCCAACAATTTACATTATATACTGATAATCGATTGTGGGTGTGAGATTATTCTATGTCTAAACTGTAGGTAGATCGTGATGCTCGCTTGTTTCCTGCTTCCCTATTAGGATAAAATCTATTAGGTAAAAAGTGGCTAAGGATTAGGCTTAGTAAAAATGTTAAGGGCCACCCGTAGCGCAGTTAGTAAACCAAGAGCTACGCCAGGGTCAGATCACCGTAAGAAACAAATACTTTTATGTAAGATATGTGACTTAAAACGCACCAGTTATAGGAAAACTAAAAAAGAAACAGAATGTTCAAGGATTTCTTAAAAAAAAAACTTTTTATTTTCTATTTTGTCTACGTGTGGGACATGCGTAATCTAGACCGTAGCTGCTTAACCTGTCTTGTCTTGAAGATACTAGATACTGATACTATTCTCTAAGGCGCGCTGTTTGCCTCAGCTCAACGTTTTAGTGATGAGGGTGGTGCTATCAGGTAGGTAGATACAGGAACGTCGTTACGTTATCCTTACTGAACCATCGTCTAACGTAGATGTCCCCTCATCGGTTTGGTAAGAGGGTTATAACTTTGTTTAGCTGCCTAGTGAGGTTTCATTACATTTATGGTATTTTCCGAAAAAATCTAATTTATTGAACTAGCACAAACTCCAACGTTCACAGTCAAGTCTGTTATTATTATTACATTTCTTAGGATAAGATATAATACTACTCGATAAAATTAAAACGATTGGATTCTGTTGCAATCATATATATAATAATTGTGTTACATATGAAATAATTCCACAACTAATCAATAGCTATTTTGAAATCATTTATGGATTCGGGCGTGTAACAATTAAAGCAATTTTTAGCATAGCTAAGCATAATTGTACTACGGCAAGGTTGTGTGTGCATGTTGCATGTATGTTTGTAAAACTGTAACCACGATACAGATATACTTATAATAATAATAATAATTTATTCATAAATCATTACAACATAAAATTATACAGTGGTGCTTAAATGTTAATTATATTCCTAATTCTTACGTGCCTGAACTAGGTAAATCCTGTGTTTCAGGCAAGAAGAGCTAAAACAATCTAAAGTAATTAATAAACAATCAAAGAGTTATTACATAAGGTTCAAAAAGAAAATAATCGTAAATTAGACAGATTATAAAATTGTAAATAGGCTAACTTTTAGTTTCTAAATTAACTAAATACTTAGTGTAGGTGAAAATTTGTATACTTAAATATATTTACTTCGGCACAACTAGTAGATTCTCTATATCTTCGTAGGACATACTTTGAAGAGAATCCTTAAGAATTCTCTTACAATTAGTGTGATTCAGGGAATAAATATTCGCTATAAAGTTTAATCTATTATAGAGGAGAGGACCCAGGAACATGTAAAATTTTGATGTAAAAGCATGTTTTGTTTGATTTTGAGGACAGACTAGATCTTTACGTCTTTTATTAGTATGTTCAGTGCTGTATGGTAGAGCTGCGTGTTGTTTTAATACAATGCCCATTATAAATAGCTGTCTAACTGTTAATACTTCACAATATTCGAAATCATAGTGTGGGGCAACGTTTTTATTTTTAAATAAAAAGGAAATATATCTGCTTATTATCGCAAAGTCAGTGAGCACAAGGTTTACTCCAAATTCGATACTTTTAATTGAATCTGTCAGAAATATTAATGCTAGGTTCATCGAATTGTCTTCCTTAATTACACCGCTCGAGTGATCCCGAGCGCTCCCGAGCATTCCCGATCCGAAGTGACAGCAGTTTGCAAACTTCACAGCGTTTTACGATGTTACGACGTCTCACTTTATGTTTTACACTGATTTACTGAACAGATTTGATTCATTTAACAATTTAATCAAATTCAAAGATCATTATACAAGTTAATGAAATCAAAAGTTTTACGGTAATACTGTTTATTTTAATCTGGTCTGGTGTAATAAATCATCGCGTAATCTTAAACAGATTATAGTACGTGAGAGTTTGTTTTCTTTTCTATTAAAGCTGGTGTAGTAAAGAATGCGATGCGACGTGGCCGCGGGAGAATAATAATTAATGAAGTTAGTCGCACTAGTTCCTACACTGTGGCCGAGAATGGATGGTTTGAGTAAGTTTCGTAGTTTTTCTTCACATCAGGTCACTGTAGAAATACCGCAGAAAATAGAGTGAAATTCTTCATTGTTCTGTGAGAAATAATAACTCAGGTAGATGATGGTTTAGGAATAAATTTTTAAACCTTTATTGATACATGGAGTAAAATAAAATAGCTTCAAAAGGCGAGTGACGTTTCAAAGACGATGACTTGAGTAATTATGTAATTAATAGTGTGTTTACATTAATGGGTAGAGTTAGGTAACAGTCATAGTAAACAAAGATTTTTGGCGGCACCATTTTACTGTACAATTTCTTTTAGCGTAACCTACAAAGACTAACAAAGAGCTTTGTGTTGTAAAGGAATGGTGAATACTCCACCGTCCTAACATGAGCTAGGTAAACGCGCCCAAATACTTCTTAAATCATTAAGTTACCAAGTCGCGTACATGTGCAATTTGAGTTTGGCCACAATTAGTCGATCCAGGCTTTAAAGTTCAGAGGATCATCCCTTAAAATAAAAGAAGCTAATCAAGGATTAGATTATTAGAAACTTTATGCGTTACTATTGTCATCACAAGTAGGTATTGAAGCTCGAGCAAAATGAAAAACTACGAAAACTATGTGAAATACATGACATGCATGCTCAAACAAGACAATTGACCATTGCGATTGCGAATTATCCAATAGGTACAGGACGCACGTCATTTAGTAAAAAAATAAAACGATATTTTTTAAACTATTCACTTAAATCACAAAAACACATTATATTTCATATAGTTATAGTTTAATATAATGCAGTTGGTTGACTTACGATATGTTATGGTTATTATGTAAAAAAATATACGTATTCAATTGGACCTGAGACCTGTACCGTCAGAAACAAATATTAACAAATTTTCAAAGTAAATTCCTCTTATTATCAAGTAAGACCTAAGTATCTAGTTTTTATTCGTTCTAGAAAAAGGTACAGGTCTTTGAAAAGGCTTTTTTAACACTTATCATCCAGCAAAGCGGTTCTTTACCTGTCTTCTCTGTCTGACAGTGATCGCCTTATATTCCGGACTTCGCTCAACCCGAACAGATTACCTGGGACTTACTTTGTTCGTTTTTACCCTAATAGGTAGGTACTTACATGAATGTGATATTAATTCGAGTGGAATGAGTCTAGACATTAGGTCCAACTATTATTCGCTCATGTGTAAATAAGAGAATTCTGTGAAATACTTACCTGTTTGATGGGTCTCAGCCATTCTTTTGTTTATTAAACAGATCTAGTCTGAAGTGGCTCGTTACTTAGGTATTGCTCGCACACATGAGTGGGTTTGGTAAGATCTTTCTCTCGGTTGACGAGTATAAGTGGGGTTCTACTGATGGTAAAAATTTAGATGTACGTAGTGTGTTGTCCTCCAGTACTCCATTGGATGGAGTGGAGCCTCCGGCCAAGCCAGATGTTGATGTCGGGCGTCTGTATATGGTTGTCTTCACGGGCTGCTTTCTTTTGTAGTATGTATATACATATAATCAAGATAAAGTAGGCACAAATTATTTAATATTCAAGCCCAAACCATGTATGTACCAAGGGAAAAAGCAAGGATTAATACGTAAGATAAACTGAAAGGTGAGTAATCGTTATTGGTTTAATAACTTACAACTTGGTACACGTACACAACAAACACTCAACTTGTTCCAAAGATGGATCGCAAATACTTCGTCGCAACAGATACAGCTTCAGACAAGTTTACAGGCGACATGTTAATAAATTATTATGTATCCAACAACTTGGCAACATTGCCAGAGTTATTGTTTCCGCTAGTTGACTTTCAACTACCAATCGGAGTTTTATCGAATACTTTAGTTATACAACTGTGACTCGTTACAACTGTTTGATTGTTTGTTCGTAGATATTTGTTGACATATCTGTTATAACGATTCGTTGCCTGATTGGTACATAAATTTCATTTTTTATTATCCTCCCACGTCTCTGACATCATAGCTATGCGTTAATGACTCAAGCACTTTTGTCGACTTATTATCTAGGGTAAAAAATCGTTATAAATTTCTGTTGGAGTCACAACATCATTAGAATCCAAAAGCTACAAATGAAGTTGATGCAGCGAAGCGTTTCCTTGTCAGCGACAGTCGTGCCATCAATAAGTGTAATATTATTTGAGGACACAACTAATAGGATTTTAGAAGACCACCAAAGCTTGTTGGTATTATAATATAATTAATTTGTGAATAGGCACTGTGAAATATTTCTAATGGAGTTAATGAGCTTAGTATTGTCAAAACAAAGAAGCGTGGGTGTGGCTTGTCAAATAAATAGGTTATTTGGTGGTAAGGGAAAAGTTAAAATAATGTTTTACGAAAACTTTGGCTTAAACAAAAGCTTATTCGTTTTTCTTACAAAAGCATCTTCTTCTGTTGCTCTTTCAATCAGTCCGTCAAGTCAGTAGTTTGGTAAACAAATAAGATTTGGTATTTCCCCAAGTTTATGTTCCTCACTTAAAAAGATAGAGGCATTGATAACGTGAGGGTCTTTCAAGTATACATATCGATGATGAAGTGACAAGAACTCCTAACTGACATTGAGGCCATTTAAAGATTTTTACTTTTAGTTTATCTGCCAATCTTGTCTCTTCATCGTCGATATGTAAGTATAAATATATACCTAAGTTTGCTATACAAACAAGTTGGTATTCACCTACATACGTGTCTTGTCGGGAGTTTGGGCAGCAGGCACTCACGTAACACTCTAAAGTGTTTGACTTCGTAGTCTCAGCCGAAGTATTCAGTAATTGGCGTCCGCTGAGTAAATACAAGTGGAGTACTTGAAACACTTGCGGCCTGTTAGCGATGGCTGTGGCTCTAGAGGTGTGGAGCACGCCCACTCAGGCACCTGGCTGGAGTACCTGCTAAACGCTAATATTTAGACGCAAGACTGTTGGTATCAATATTTTGAAGTGTCTTTGTGTACGATCTTACTTTTGGTTGTGGTTCATTATCGCGTTACTTAATACAATCCTATCTATTGCAAAAATTAATGAACACTGATGACATAACCTGTGAAAGCAATTTGATGTTAATCAAGACTGCGTATTAAGGTATTAAGCGAAGATAAATTGCCCCTATGAGGGTGACATTGTCATATTGATCAAACCCTCTATAATAAATAAAGAAAAACAAATAAAAAAAGGCTGCTTGTTGTTTGTTTCCACTTCTCTGGTGTTGCGTTTCGTTGTTTAGAATCGTTTTCATCGTTGTTGCGATGACCAGCAAGCTCCATTGCTCCCTGTATCAACATACCTATTTTTATGATTGCTTGGTTATGTTTTATAACCTATCAATAACATTGTATTGTAGTAGGTAATATTGGCGTCTGATTGATATTCAGATCCGCTGGCTTACAGCGGTCTGTCGGTGCGGTCGGTGTCTGACAGCGGTTAGTCTACAAGCGGGTCGTATCGCATGTTCGTAGCTCTACCTATATTCATCTACAAAATAACATGTTTAACGTGAAAACAAACTTTTACAAAAGTTTATTATAAACGGCCATTAACAGCCGTTTGCGTTAACGGTACGGCGAGTCGTTCCGGCAACTAAACTGACCAGATTTGACCTGCAGTCAGATTTGTTAGCTGTGTTTAAGATGGAACTGAGACTTATATAATTTACATTGATTAGTAGTTTAGACGGACTTATTTTGATGTGGGATTTCGAACGCTTACATTGATTTTGTGGCAAAGGGACAAAGTGTCAAATTAAATAATGAGATTATTGATTGGGCAGGTTCAGAGGGAACAAAATATAATGGTTCTATTAATGGTCCGAAGATTAAATTAACTTAATTTTGTGTCGGTTACATTAAATAATGTGGAGACGTTTTTGTAATTGAAATAGATTTCATGCTCTTCTATTCTATCTAACACAGCACAAGCGTCGAGCCAAGAACTCAGTATCTTTTATAATTCTTAAAGATATGTGATCAAGTATATACCTACCGAGTTTTGAAAAGTGGTTATTTATTATTAATATAAATAACCAATTTTGTTCCATGTATGTTCCCGAAAATAAATGTAATCAAATTGTGTCAGAACATAATAACATCGGATTATTCAGTTATAAATAACTGTATATATGGCGCAGGGAGCTGATCCACTGCTGTAGTCACGTACTTAATAACTTTGCTATGTACTAGTATACCTATACATAATTTTCCGTGACATGTCTATGAAAATATACTTTAAATGCACGTTCCAAAAGTGAGTCGATATTTATATAAGTTAATGAAAATATTCAAGGCATACATTGTTGTACATTAATGTAGAGAATGCCATTATAGTCTTCGAGGATCAGAAACAGTCTAGCAGAATACTAATAATATGAAGTTAGGCGTGATATTCAAATTATCAAATTATTAAATTTGGACCTTGAGAGCTGAGGTGGTATCGTAGCCTCCTGTAGTGACAGGTGTAGAAATACAAGATATACTCGTATGTATGTTAAGTAGCGGACCTCTAACGGTCTGCTGTTAAAAATATAAAATAAACGCCAGCCGATGATACTTATATTCTTTATTTTGAATATTAATAATTATAAAATCGAACTCACCATTCGTTTTTTTTCGAACGGTGAGCCAAGAACTTCGCTGACATATTGTTCAGCTGGTGTAATTTAGACAATACAGGTCCCAGTACTCCCGGCGCATGCAAAGCACACCGGACAATATAACGCCAGCCGGACAGTCCGCATATCCGAGCATCTGACCAAATTGGTTCCGCATGAAAACCGGCCGCCTGCCGCCTGCCGCCTCCAGCCGGATCCGGAGCGGTTTGTAATTGCCTGTCAGTTGGAAATCCTCGGCGAGCTCCGATATGGATGGCTGTTTCTATTGAACATACGAAAAACGAATTCTGCGTTTAGATTTATTTAAGAGTTTAGATTTAGAAATTAATTAGAACGTAAAATTTTAATTATTTTGTTTTAAGGTTTAGAAATTAGAAACATGTTTTAGAATTTAATAACTATCCATCAAGAAGACATTTCAATCAATAAAACAAATGCTTACCTGCGACAGCATCCAAGCGTCTTGCAGTAATAAAAATTTGCTATTCATTATTATTCGCCTGCGACGAGCAGCCTACTACTACTCTGTTAGTCGTAGCGCCTCCGTCTGACCATCGGATCGTAACCCGTTCTGTGTATACGAATAATAATATAGTTTAAGCTCACGTATGTTATATCGTCACAGTATTATCTTTTTAACTCACTGTATTATTCCGAGTACCACAAAAGTTTCAGCACACAAAGGTTTCAAGGACTACAGTTATTTTTAATTTTCTTTAATAAAGACGCAATCATTGTTTCTGTTCATTGGACAGGTACGAAATTTATTGAATACAACATGTTGAATATTTTGATTTATGTGGCACTAGGACTCAAATAGAATAACATAATTTTCGTGGAACGATACTAAAATTTTCATTAGGAGATCAATCAAGCGATCATTGTTTATGACTGCAAATCATACTGCGCGCGCATCGAAATAGACCGAAATAATATAAAATAAGAACGAGCAGAAGGCCTACACCTAACAACGCGCTGTAAGGAATACGCATAATAAAAGTACAGATAACATCGAAGTCACTGACATAGCCTACGGAGTAGAGTACGAACAACAAGTAGCAGGAGTGAATATAGAGTAACAATAAATACGAAGGACCGTTGAAGCAGATTAGTCCTCGAGTAGAGGGACACGTGAACTGGCAGACATAGCATGATCGAGTGCAGCCGGGGTGGACTGGGTGCGGGAGGCAAGGGACTGATCGTCGAAGCAGTGCTTGAGATAAAGACGCTGACAAATCTACCTACCATGCAGTAGCACTGTAGGTAGTTCCAGATTGTACGAATTTAAAATTGTGTTTTGGTTAGGACAGTGTAAACTCATGTACCTATCGGTCGGCCGTGTGAGATTTTATGTGATAGAATATATAGTATGAAATAGAGTTGACCTTCTATACGAATAAAGTATTTAGTGAATAGCCCGAAAGCGTGCGGCCCAGAGCAATCTGTTGTGTACACACAACACATGCTAAGTTTACAGCGTTTCTCGTTTATTGTGCGTGCATATGTAAGGTTATTTCTTGAAATGTTGCTTTACGGCATTTTGATAGACTATCTGTGTTTTGTACAATACACACGAGTAATTTGGTTCCGTTCACAATTTGGGGACGACTAGGATTGTTGGTATGCCCCGTCCCGTGCTCGTCCTTGGGGACTTCAACGCTCACTCCAGAGCTTGGGGAAACACTCGGGACGGGCCTCGGGGAGACGTACTTCAGGACTGGGCGGCGTCGCTCGACCTCCGACTACTCAATCGGGGGTCCGTTGCCACTTGTGTTCGGTGGCAGGGGGAGTCGGTCGTGGATCTATCATGGGTGACTCCTTCTGTCTCCCGCCTTGTGTCGGGTTGGAGGGTGGCGGAAGAGATGGTCACGCTTTCGGACCATCGCCACATCGTATTCGATGTGGCCCTCCGCCCTCCAGGCAACTCGAGCCGTCCGGGCGCTTGCCCACCGCCGCGACGTTGGGCCCTCAAACAGCTCGATCGAGATATGCTCGTTGCAGCTGCCAACGTCGCGGCTTGGTCAGGGGGGGAAGGTTTTTCTGATGGGATCTTGCCCGATCCAGAGGAGGAAGCGACCTGGTTCCGGGAGGCGATGACGTCGGTCTGTGACGCATCGATGCCCCGGGCCAGGCGTGGTCGGCGCACGGCTGTGCATTGGTGGTCGGACGAGATCGCGCAGCTCCGCGCGGTCTGTCTCGCGTCCCGCCGCCGGTTCACCCGATGCCGTCGCCGACGCTCTGCTACAGCCGAACAGACAGCCGAGGCGTATCGCCAGTACCGGGCGGCCACGATGGCGTTTCAACACGCCATCAGCGACGCCAAGGCTCGGTCTTGGAGAGAGCTTCTGGAGGGACTGGACAGGGATCCGTGGGGGAGACCGTATAGGATGATCGTGGGGAAGCTGCGCCCCTACGTCCCCCCGGTGACCGAAACCATGGACCCGGATCTGCTGGAGAGGGTGATCACCACGCTCTTCCCGGCGGTCCGGGACCGTCCCTCTCAGCCTCCAGCTCTGTCGGAGTGGTCCGCCGAGCTGGAGGTTTCGGAAGGGGAGCTAGACCGAGCCGTGGGCCGCCTGAGGGCTCGCAGCACCGCACCCGGACCCGATGGTATTCCCGGTCGGGTGTGGGTGCTTGCGATGGCTGTCGTGGGGGACCGCTTGAGGCGGCTGTTCACAAGCTGCCTCCGCCATAGCGTGTTCCCCTCCGGCTGGAAGGAGGCCGGATTGGTTCTGATCCAGAAGGAAGGCAGGGCCGCAGATTCTGCCTCTGCATATCGTCCCATCTGCCTGCTCGACGAAG
This sequence comes from Shargacucullia verbasci, assembly GCA_947562105.1. Taxonomy (NCBI): domain Eukaryota; kingdom Metazoa; phylum Arthropoda; class Insecta; order Lepidoptera; family Noctuidae; genus Shargacucullia; species Shargacucullia verbasci. The sequence goes on along the minus strand of OX387284.1, from coordinate 15,581,528 downwards.
CTTCGAAGCTCTTCGAAAGAATAGTCGCCCGAAGACTAGTCGAGCACCTGTCGCGAGTGGGTCCCGACCTCGCCGATAGCCAGTTTGGCTTCCGGCAGCGGCGATCTACCGTGGACGCGATTCTCCGTGTCCGCTCGCTGTCGGAACAGGTAGTGACCCGGCGGGGGGGAAGGGCGTTGGCTGTCAGCCTTGACATCGTCAACGCCTTCAACTCTCTCCCGTGGGGCGCGATTCGGGGGGGCCTCGAACACCATCAGGTCCCCCCCCTACCTGCGAGGCATTGTCGGGGCATATCTGCGCGACAGGCACATTCGCTACGTGGGCAGGGACGGTAGCGTCCAGCGGAGGCGAATCACGTGCGGGGTTCCACAGGGGTCGGTTCTGGGCCCCCTGTTGTGGAATCTCGCCTATGACGCGGTCCTGCGTGTCGATCTCCCCGCCGGCGTCGGCATAGTCTGTTATGCTGACGACACCTTAGTGCTAGCTGGCGGTGACACCTGGGAAGGAACCATCCGGCTTGCCGAGCAAGCGGTGGCAACAGTCGTGGCTGAGATCCGCGCGCTGGGTCTGGAGATAGCGCCTCACAAAACCGAGGCGCTATGGTTCCACAAACTGCCTCGCGGCAGGGAACCTCCCAGCTCGCGGATACGCGTTGGTGACGCGCAGGTCGAGGTGGGCCGGTACATGAAGTACCTGGGGCTCACCTTGGACAGTCGGTGGGGCTTCGAAGAGCACTTCGAACGCCTGGTCCCCCGAGTCGAGAGGGTAGTGGGTGCCATGCACAGACTGCTGCCCAATCTCGGGGGGCCTCGGGAGGAAGTTCGCCGCCTCTACGGGGGGGTCGTGCGATCCGTGGTGCTGTACGGGGCGCCTGTATGGTCGGCTCGGCTATCGGGCGTCCGGCGCTGCAGGACGAAAATCAACGGCCTGCAGCGCAAAGTTGCAATACGGATCGCACGAGGATACAGAACAGTATCCTTCGAGGCGGCAACTCTACTGGCGCGGTATGTGCCGTTCGACATCCAGGCGGATACGGACGCGAGGGTGTATCACCGGATCCGCGCTATCCGCCAGGACGGCGAGACCGCGCCGGCTTCGGCGTTCGAAAGGCTAAGGCGGCGCGCACGTAGGCACGCGCTCGACTTGTGGCGCGAACGGCTTTTACGGCCACAGTTCGCGCACAAGCGCGTTGTCGAAGCGATACTGCCGCACTTCGGAGCCTGGCTCAAGAGGAGCGAGCGCGTCACGTACCGACTGACGCAGGTGTTCACCGGGCACGGTTGCTTCGGTGAATACCTGAATAGGATCGGCCGCGAGGCCACGGCTGATTGCCACCATTGTGGAGGAGGCGGCCAGGATACTGCACAGCACACGCTCGAGGCGTGCCCTGCGTGGGCCGCAGAGCGGCAGATTCTGGTCGACCAGATCGGGCAAGATCTCTCTCTGCCAGCCATAGTATCGGCTATGCTGGCAGAATCGGAAAACTGGAGGGCAGTGGTCTCCTTCTGTGAAGCAGTCATGCTCCAGAAGGAGGCCGATGAGCGGGAACGGGAGAGGGCCGATCCCGCTCGACGGAGGAGGAGGCGCCGGGGAGCAACCGCCCCGGCGCGCAACACGCCGCAACCCCCCGCCTAACACACCTCAGCGGGGGGCCTTAGGGGTCGCGAGCGCACAGAGTGGGGACTCTGCGCGCTCTCACTTAGCGACCCCCGAGAAGACGGCGACACGCTGTGGTCCGTGTCGCCGTGCACACAGCACCAGCGAGGGTAACGGGGGGACCTCTTTACAGTCTCCCCCGGGACGTGCACGAGGGGGTGGCCTCTTTACAGTCACCCCCTCCGGGAAGTGCCGTTCGGCATGACACCATGGTGGGCTTCGGTGCGGTCTTCTAAGAGTTCCCGACGCCCACCATATGGTGTCGAGGCGGATCACCGTGGTGAGTTTAGCCGGTAGGAGTCCGACACACCCCTCCGCCCTCCCCAGGCGGAGGATAGCCCATGATGGGTTCTCACCACGATAATCAAAAAAAAAAAAAAAAAAAAAAGGATTGTTGGTATAATGTAAGTGGTTTTGGTACATACATAAACATTTTTCAGTATTTTTCACAATTTTCATGACGTAGGTAACGATCTTCATGTATAAAAATTTTAAGCTAGGTAAGTAGGTAGGATTGCTTGATTGCAACCTATGATCCTTTATAACTATAATAGGCTTTGATAATATGTATCTTAGAAAACTTAAGGTTACTAAAAGTTCTACTTATATCTTTCAGTAGTTCTTGTTTGCGTGACATACCTATATACCGTTACTTGATATACGAATCCGTAATCCGTAAATTTGTTGCTATTGTATAAAAAGACAAATCTACACGATACCTCTACCAAATAAAGTGTATTTTGAACCTTCATCACCTGTTGTAAGAGGCACAGACATTATGGACAATATGCCAGTGAGCTAAGAACATTTCACTACATAATTCTTGTTTAAAGTAATTTGTCACCAGTAAGTCTTCTAGACAATTTATAGGCAATTCCCGATGCAGCTTGAGACAGTGTGTAGTGTTCACAAGTAATGTTGTGCTATCCATCGATGATACATTGTTATGCAATAGGTAATGCATTGTTATGATCTAGTTGGTGTTGAGACCCAAAACAATGATGCCGTGGTCCTTACAATAGAGGAGTGATGATGACAGGTGTTTGAGTGAAGCATTGTTAAGACGTCAGGCTACACGTATGTAAAACGGATACATGGAATGAAAATAAATAAAAAAGCTAGAAAGTAGCTTTAGCTCAGTAAAGCTTCTTTTTAGTGTTGCAGACGGGACGTAAAAATGACCTCATTTGCCAACAAAATAGAATTATACCTATTTAAGACATAGAGCTATACTTAAATGCGGTGGTTGAACTCACAACACGATTAATTGCTCTGAAGTCGACAGGGGTGCGAAATGACATAGCTTGAACCTGAGCTCACACCGAGGAAATACGGCCATGATGAAGTGTTATCGATGGCAATGGGAAACTGCGACAAATTGATACTCCGCAGTTGACAATCACAAGGAAGTCGTTGATTCTCTTAGCTGTCTCCAAGCGAACGGATAAATACATGTGATGTCCCAATTGATTTTCTGGAATCATGTTTCTTGTTGTTAAGATGTTTAATGGAAACCAGCTAACTAGTGCTGATGTCACACTATTTAGTCAAGTTTTAGATAAAGCTTCTTGGGGATATCTTTCGGTATCAGAGAGCAATTATGAGAGACATAAGAACACCAGCCTATATTATTATATTAGCTAAATTTCCGTTATAAAATCAAAAAATACTTGACCCCATATAACTCGATATCCATAGGTAAGCTCGCCAACTCGCTAACAATCCTAACTTACTTCAAAGCACTATATCGACAAGTTTCGGAAAATACTAGATTTTTACGAGTATTGTTTCTTCGTCAAATGGATATTATATTGTAAACGTATAGTTCGCATGCATTGCCTATGTTATAGTAGGAACACCTATGATTAATCCTTAGGCGAATGCATGCATGTAGGTATATGTTTTATTTATACATAGACATAGGTATTATACGGCTTAACTCGCCTACATTTTTCGGGTATGCCCGACTAGTTTTAGACTTAACCGGAACGATTCAGCCAACAAATATATTTATTCCAATCTCCTTTACTACCTCGAACATTATTAGTACTTACATAAACTGCTGATGCACATGTTCATTTTCGAAACATAAACTTAAAAAACAACGTTCAGTAGCAAATTGTATTAAGAGCTCGTAAAGAAAACGATGACTGGCTCGCATGTGAGGCGCCTCGTAAACCGAAGGAGTTGAGCTCGGCAGACTGACAGCATGCACTTCTGCAGCACTGAACTAATATTGTATGAGTAACATACGAGACATAACGACAAGGACGAACAGAAGTCCCAGTTCCAACAATGCACGACGGGATGGCCACGTCACCGGCGCGCTATGACTGGTTCTTTCCTCAGTTAAAATACATAAAATAAAGTTGCAGTGCATATATAATGTTGAATCCAGATCACTAATAGATCTAGATTTGCGGAATGGTTGGCTAGGTGACGCATCAATTGCCGCAGATCAAAGGCAAGGTATATTTCTCTAGCTCTCAGAGTGCGGGTTTTAATCCAGATAATATGTGGCGTATAAAAATCTAAAGCTATGACGAATTATATGAAGTGGTCCTACTGCGCCCGTCTCATTGTGAAATTAGAGTCTCTAAGTCTTACATATATCTATACCTATATATGATAAAATGTGATGAGTATCTGACAGATATATTGCACTTTTGTAAATAAAAAGTGGACTTGTTTGATGTTTTTCGCTTAATAAGCTTTCTTACGCCTGTACCTATTGCCTGAAATATTAGGCAGAGATTGTACACCCACGTTACCGGCGCTAATGACGTTATTAGTCTTACGTAATACGAGGTAAGTTGTTAGCCATCCACTTGAAATTACGATAACTAATAGACTCAATAACACGTTGCCTGGAGAACGTACCCCAGACTGACGATGAGCACCTGCGCTTTCGACAGTAAAAATAAAACTTGGATATAAAAATGAGCAGTCCTAGACTAGACAAACTAGACATCCACCTAGGTACAACAAGATTTTCCTATTACGTCTCGGCACCTCCTCGGAAAATAAAATGTAAACCAGAAGGAATAGCAAAAGTAAAAACATAAGCTGATCTGTAATAGAATCAAAGTGAACGGCGGCGGTGGCGGTGGCGGTGGGTCGCCACTTGTCTGATATGGGGAGCAGATGCCTTGGCTAGGAATTTCAATGGTCTTGCTGTGGTTATTGCTTTATGGACGTTCGATATATATCGTCTTTGTATCTTTTATCTTAAGTCAGCCGATTTGAGTACTCCGTCCATTCAGATAATAACATAAAATCGGACGCACAAAACACGTACAAGATATGATATTAATGGCGACATTTGTCAATTTTGGATAATATATCTACTTTTATGAAATTGTCTTGTGTGAAATTGTCGATGGCCAAACAATATACTCGTATTGCATAAAAAATTAAATTCTGCAAGAAAAAACACACAGCCAGGTAAACCAAGTTGTCGAATTGAGAACATTTATCATTATCCCAACAATTTATAATTTACTATTATTAGCTAATGCTATCACATACATAATGCTACACCATATACTTATTCACACGGTAATCCGTGTGAATAAAGTGGACATGTGACCATTTTCAACACTAAGCTTCGACTAGTTCAGATATTTTTTCCCAATTTCAATGTAACATAATTTTATGGAAGTGACCCTTATTACATTGTAAGTATATTCTCGCAACTATGTAATGTAGTAGTACGATAGCGTTCATTATTCAGTGTCAGACAGGCATGCAGGTCTTGACATAGTAAAAGTTTATACGACTACAATGTACTTCAAGTGTCTCCCATAGTGGAGGTAGTAAACCAACACTCTTGGATGCCAGAGTCGAAGAATTAATTAAATATATCCTTCAAAGCTCCAAGATTTAGTTCGGGCAGAGCCATAGCTCTTACTTATAATTAGGGATGTTACGGAGGTGGATTTATCGGAGGCGGAATCGGAGTCGGAGGTTCTCGTAGTGACCTCCGCGGAGTCGGAGGTGAATCGGAGTCGGAGTCGGAGCAAATCTACGAATGTAAAATGTAAATAAATAAGAAAGAAGAAACTTGTCGCAACTCGTTCACTCTTCGTTCATCAGTTGCACAGAACACATATACTCCGTCAGTTGTCACGCAGAAAGCGCTCGGTAGCGCTGCAGCGATAACAAGTTATAACTTGTAACTCCGATATATACCTCCGTTTTAATATATCGGAACCGGAGCCGGATTCGGAGGTGTAATTTTAATCGGAGGTTCCGACATATCGGAATCGGAGTCGAAGCTCCGTAACATCCCTACTTATAATAGTAAAACCAAATGAATCTTTATCGGGCAAATCATAAAAACAAATCTGGCTGTTTGTGTATAAATCCTAGACTAGACAGAAAATACATTCCTAACTCATGTCGTATCTCGTTCCTATCACAATGAATCAATCTCTCGCTATCTATTTCTGTAGTTTTCCTATTCTCAAATCAAATAATTTTGTGATTTAAATGTATGGCACAGCGAAATGCGTGGAGTAGTGATTTTGTAGAATAGTTTCGGAGCTTAATGTTGAGATCCATCAGCGTTTGAATAGAGCGTCGTAAATTGAGTGGACTCGTATACTTTCATCTGCTGCACAGGCTACAGGCTACAGGCTACAGGTTACTAGTCTATGTAGTCTGTAACATTGGATATCGTAAAATACGACTGCATCGTGAGTAGACAAAATTACATACGATGTAATACAATAAATACCTACATTTGGTTACTATAGATACCTTTTTAGAATGAAGTAGTTATTGTAGAAACTATAAGTCTTGACAATCATTGGTTCGGGTGTTAAGAAAATAAGTTAAGGATTTCGAATCCCATAATTTTTCAAATCATATTATTTCATAACTATTAACTATCATTGGAGTGGGGGAAGACCCGTATTGCACTGACCCGTGTCCAGTCCATGGTCAAATTATCTTAGTGTTATCACACCTTGCACATTGGTGACCAAACGCAATACGTTTTCTGAGCTTTTAGTCGCTTGGTTTACTAGTATGATAATGATCTCTATGAAATATTATTTTGATGCTCGACTTGGAGTCTCGATACCATCAGGTATTATGACTATACACATACTATACATTTATAATGCTTCGTATTATTAGACTATTCGAAATTTCGTAATAAGTTGGTGCCATCAAAGTATTATATTTTGAAAATCCTCGGTTATAATATCCGTAGTCATTTATTATGAATCGTGTTTAAAAACAGGAAAAGAATTATTAAATTCTCCCGGATACTTCTTAGATTTTATCATAAAAATTAAATTGCTAAACTTTCTTTGTAATTTATAACGAGATTATCTTATTATAAGAGAGTTTTTAATAATTTTGATAAAGCTTTTCATTCCGCTAGGTATCTTATTCTGGTAGATTATTTAGAGAGTTTGTGATTGTTAAAATGATAGGACTTAAAGATATACCTACATGTATAGCTATGTATGTATATCATGGCTCCCCATAGCAGGAGCTACACACGCCACGTTCTTCGATTCTTACACACCCCCTTTGCTTGTTCCACATCCATTCATCTTTGTATAGGTACATGCATGGCCGGCTACGAAACTACTGAATTAACTTTTTTGTATGTTTATGCATGTTATGACACTATAACTATCATTACGGACATAAATAGCTTCAAGTTGCCATTGTTCGTCACCAACTGATTACATTTCATTATTCATGTTGATTCTACGACGAGCTTTCCAATCTAGCGACATTTTTTTGGCAAAATATTATATGAAAATATGGAAACACAATAATCATAAGGATCTTCATTGTAAATCAAGTTGTTCTTTGTAGCAAGTCCGTGTCAACGTAGATGTGATTGATAAGGACAAGAAGGCGACTGTCTGAACAGGGCAGGCAGGCTCTGAGACGTACACTATACTACAATTTTGTGAGATGAAAGACAATATAAAGGATACTTGACTAGTAGAAAAATACTGAGGAATTGTTCGCGTGTCTACATAAAAAACTATTTTGTATTCGAGTGACACTAAACGAAATTTTATTTAGTACGCCGATACAAAATATTTCTAGATACCCCCATATTGAATTCTGTAAGCGTGTCATGCCTCAGCAATAACCTTCAACCTTTTTATTTGTATATCTTCTGATTTGTAACACGTTCTCTAAATTCTTAAAGCACTTACTCCCATGTAATCTAATTCGCCCATCTCAGTCCACTCTTTCACATAATTGTAGAACTGCTCTCAAGTTGCGCCACAACATTCGGTCAGTCTATTCTACTTTGACTACAGCCCCGGGGTGCTAAAGAAAAATCTAGGACCTCGGATCGAACCCAAAATCTCATGCTCAGCAGCCGCGCTTGCTACCACTACTCTAATGTTGCAGTTTTGCAATAGAAGGCAATTGTTTTCACTAGTTTCAGCTCAAAAAGCATCGAATGCCAGAGCTTTGGTGTGTTTGGCGGCTATACAGAGTAAAAAATAAAAATACACGAAAAAAGGGGCATGAAATCCAAACCTCCTGACATATCATAAACAATACGTATGTCCATATGAGCCGTGATCGGCATTTTTGTCACGTTAGCAGCGCGCGAGTAATCCTTGCGTCCCGCCGCCCGTCACGCGGCCCTCACGCGGCCGTCACGCTCCCACATAACACCCATTCATCTTGTTTTGCATTCGGCGTGCTTGCCGAATTATATCAGTGTTATTATTGAAAAAGAGATAAAACGTACGGGTGTTGTCGTGGAATGATCCGACGTTCTGTGACCGTGACTCAAAGGGAGATATTGAAAATGTTTGCCTCTATGTTCGCGTTAATCTAACACTCGTTACAATTCACATAATACCTACATTATTTATTATGAAATATACACAAACATCACAGTGTGATCTTTGATGGGTTAGGCATAAGGTAGAGGTCTTGACTGCATACACAAATAAGCTAATAAAGCCAGTTTTGTTCCATCATTTTTTTATACTAGTTCACATAGAAATAATCTCACTTTTACGTGAAATTCATAATCGACGGCGTGAGATTAATATATGTAGTTGTATTCAATGTTTTAGAAAGATAATGGAGATATATACAAATCGATTGTATAACAACAGTGTCCGTACAAACGCACGTCGCAGCATCGGTAGTCCGTTACCCGCTACAATCACTATACTTCCGACCCATCTCGTTAACAACCAATCGGCCGATCGATCACCGTGACAATGCGGTGCAGCGTCTTGATGACGTCACTAGCGCCGGTGATGGGCTCCTAATCACATATTGTGTCCCGAGGAGCCTGTCACTGCGGGGGACACTTGCAATTGCGCCTTGAGACCCCTTGATGTGGGGCCGCACGTGTAGCGGATATTATCCTTAAGATTTTAATGTGTGAGTGTGTGTTCGGTTTTGGTATTTTGAATATTCGATAATGTAAAAAAGATTTCTGTGAATAGCGTTTACTAGATCGACAGAAACTAAGTAATTAAATCGGTTCAATGGTCGCGTCATTTTACGCGATGTACAATGGGCGACATTACCGGTGAACCACCTATAAGGCTAAAATCGCTTGCACCCAACTTGTGACCACAGCGAAAACCACGCCCTCTTAAAACCAGTTTTGTGCAACATACTTCCCGCCAATCTTTTGTTAGAAAATAATTTGTACTTCTTTAGTTGCTATGAATGAAACAGATAGTCGGTGTGCGAGCGAGAAAGTATTAGCCATACGTATTAAATCCACTTCGCCTATTTATACGTAATAAATTGGGAGAAGACAGAGTGATCGGAGTGATTAACTTTGCTAGTTTTATTTATATTAATACCTAATCGCTGTAGCTAAAGAATGATAAATTACACTTTATGAAAGAACACTTTATGGAAAAACATAACATAGCAAGCATCACGCCTGTATCCCGGAAAGGTTAGACTAAGCCACAAAGGCGTATCTACTATTGTGCACCCACATTTCGCCGATGCTGTTATTAAGTCACGTAAGCCATGTAACAGGGGGCGAGCCTGTTGCCATCAACCGGGCATAACCCCAACCTCTCGGTGCTGCTACTGAGGATTTCTATACAGAAAAACCCAATAACAATTTCCCCGACCCGGGAACCGAATCAAGAACCTCACGCTCAGCAGTCGCGCTTGCGACGACTACACTATTGAGTCAGTTGTAAAAAAAAAAATTTCAGATTTGTGAATTTGAGATTTGGGAATTTGGGAGGTTGACATTTGAGAGTGTGAGAAATTGTGATTTGAGGTTTGAGAGTTTGGATTTGAGATTTCACCCCCCGCCACAACCACCCGACTGCGCTGACACCCCCACCACAAACATCTGACTGCTCTCACACCCACACCACAAACATTAGACTGCTCTGACACCCCCAACACTAACACCCTACTGCTCTGACACCACCAACACAACCACCCGACTGCTCTGACACCACCACCACAACCCCCAGATTGAACCTGACACTCTCACCACAACCACCAGTCTGCTCTGACACCCCCCGCCACAACAACCAGATTGACCCTGACACCCCAAACACAAACAACTGACTGCTCTGACACCACCTCCACAAACATCAGACTGCTCTGACACCCCCACCACAACCACCAGACTGCTCTGACACCCCCACCACAACCACCAGTCTGCTCTGACACCACCACTACAACCACCAGTTTGAACCTGACACTCCCACCACAACCACCAGTCTGCTCTGACACCCCCCCCACCCTTACAAACATCTGACTGCTCTGACACTCCCACCACAACCAACAGTCTGCTCTGACACCCCCACGCAACCACCAGTCTGCTGTGACGAAAGTCAAGTCGAGTCGAAAGTCGAGTCGAAAGTCAAATCGAAAGTCAAGTCGAAAGTAAGTCGAAAGTCAAGTCGAAAGTCAAATTGAAAGTCAAGTCGAATGTCAATTCGAATGTCAAGTCGAATGTCAAGTCGCAAGTCAAGTCGAGTCGAAAGTCAAGTCGAAAGTCAAGTCGAAAGTCAAGTCGAGTCGAATGTCAAGTCAAATGTCAAGTCGAATGTCAAGTCAAATGTCAAGTCAAGTCGAGTCGAGTCGCAAATCAAGTCACGTCGAGTCGAAAGTCAAGTCGAGTCGAATGTCAAGTCAAGTCGAGACGAAAGTCAAGTCGAAAGTCAAGACGAATGTCAAGTCGAAAGTCAATCGAATGTCAAGTCAAGTCGAATGTCAAATCGAATGTCAAGTGGAATATCAAGTGGAATATCAAGTCGAAAGTCAAGTCGCAAGTCAAGTCGAGTCGAGTCGAAACTCAAGTCGAGTCGTATGTCAAGTCGAATGTCAAGTCAAGTCGAGACGAAAGTCAAGTCGAAAGTCAATCGAATGTCAAGTCAAGTCGAATGTCAAGTCGAGTCGAATGTCAAGTCGAGTCGAAAGTCAAGTCGAGTCGAATGTCAAGTCGAGTCGAAAGTCAAATCGAGTCGAATGTCAAATCGAATGCCAAGTCGAATGTCAAGTCGAATGTCAAGTCGAATGTCAAATCGAATGTCAAGTCGAAAGTCAAGTCGAAAGTCAAGTCGAATGTCAAATCGAATGTCAAGTGGAAAGTCAAGGCAAGTCTAAAGTCAAGTCGAAAGTCAAGTCGAGTCGAAAGTCAAGTCAAGTCGAAAGTCAAGTCAAGTCGAATGTCAAGTGGAATATCAAGTCGAAAGTCAAGGCAAGTCTAAAGTCAAGTCGAAAGTCAAGTCGAGTCGAAAGTCAAGTCGAAAGTCAAGTCAAGTCGACTGTCAAGTCGAAAGTCAAGTCAAGTCGAGTCGAAAGTCAAGTCGAAAGTCGACTGTCGAATGTCAAATCGAATGTCAAGTCGCAAGTCAAGTCGAGTCGAAAGTCAAGTCGAGTCGAATGTCAAGTCGAGTCGAAAGTCAAGTCGAGTCGAATGTCAAGTCGAGTCGAAAGTCAAGTCGAGTCGAAAGTCAAGTCGAGTCGAATGTCAAATCGAATGCCAAGTCGAATGTCAAGTCGAATGTCAAATCGAATGTCAAATCGAATGTCAAGTCGAAAGTCAAGTCGAAAGTCAAGACGAATGTCAAATCGAATGTCAAGTCGAAAGTCAAGGCAAGTCTAAAGTCAAGTCGAAAGTCAAGTCGAGTCGAAAGTCAAGTCGAGTCGAAAGTCAAGTCAAGTCGAAAGTCAAGTCAAGTCGAATGTCAAGTCGAATGTCAAGTCGAAAGTCAAGTCGAGTCGAAAGTCAAGTCGAGACGAAAGTCAAGTCGAAAGTCAATCGAATGTCAAGTCAAGTCGAATGTCAAGTCGAGTCGAATGTCAAGTCGAGTCAAAAGTCAAGTCGAGTCGAATGTCAAGTCGAGTCGAAAGTCAAATCGAGTCGAATGTCAAATCGAATGCCAAGTCGAATGTCAAGTCGAATGTCAAGTCGAATGTCAAATCGAATGTCAAGTCGAAAGTCAAGTCGAAAGTCAAGTCGAATGTCAAATCGAATGTCAAGTGGAAAGTCAAGGCAAGTCTAAAGTCAAGTCGAAAGTCAAGTCGAGTCGAAAGTCAAGTCAAGTCGAAAGTCAAGTCAAGTCGAATGTCAAGTGGAATATCAAGTCGAAAGTCAAGGCAAGTCTAAAGTCAAGTCGAAAGTCAAGTCGAGTCGAAAGTCAAGTCGAAAGTCAAGTCAAGTCGACTGTCAAGTCGAAAGTCAAGTCAAGTCGAGTCGAAAGTCAAGTCGAAAGTCGACTGTCGAATGTCAAATCGAATGTCAAGTCGCAAGTCAAGTCGAGTCGAAAGTCAAGTCGAGTCGAATGTCAAGTCGAGTCGAAAGTCAAGTCGAGTCGAATGTCAAGTCGAGTCGAAAGTCAAGTCGAGTCGAAAGTCAAGTCGAGTCGAATGTCAAATCGAATGCCAAGTCGAATGTCAAGTCGAATGTCAAATCGAATGTCAAATCGAATGTCAAGTCGAAAGTCAAGTCGAAAGTCAAGACGAATGTCAAATCGAATGTCAAGTCGAAAGTCAAGGCAAGTCTAAAGTCAAGTCGAAAGTCAAGTCGAGTCGAATGTCAAGTCGAGTCGAAAGTCAAATCGAGTCGAAAGTCAAGTCAAGTCGAATGTCAAGTCGAATGTCAAGTCGAAAGTCAAATCGAATGTCAAGTCGAAAGTCAAGTCGAAAGTCAAGTCGAATGTCAAATCGAATGTCAAGTGGAAAGTCAAGGCAAGTCTAAAGTCGAGTCGAAAGTCAAGTCGAAAGTCAAGTCAAGTCGACTGTCAAGTCGAAAGTCAAGTCAAGTCGAGTCGAAAGTCAAGTCGAAAGTCGACTGTCGAATGTCAAATCGAATGTCAAGTCGCAAGTCAAGTCGAGTCGAAAGTCAAGTCGAGTCGAATGTCAAGTCGAGTCGAAAGTCAAGTCGAGTCGAATGTCAAGTCGAGTCGAAAGTCAAGTCGAGTCGAAAGTCAAGTCGAGTCGAATGTCAAATCGAATGCCAAGTCGAATGTCAAGTCGAATGTCAAATCGAATGTCAAATCGAATGTCAAGTCGAAAGTCAAGTCGAAAGTCAAGACGAATGTCAAATCGAATGTCAAGTCGAAAGTCAAGGCAAGTCTAAAGTCAAGTCGAAAGTCAAGTCGAGTCGAAAGTCAAGTCGAGTCGAAAGTCAAGTCAAGTCGAAAGTCAAGTCAAGTCGAAAGTCAAGTCGAGTCGAAAGTCAAGTCGAGTCGAAAGTCAAGTCGAGTCGAATATCAAGTCAAGTCGAGTCGCAAGTCAAGTCGAGTCGACTGTCAAGTCGAAAGTCAAGTCAAGTCGAGTCGAAAGTCAAGTCGAAAGTCGACTGTCGAATGTCAAATCGTATGTCAAGTCGCAAGTCAAGTCGAAAGTCAAGTCGAAAGTCAAGTCGAGTCGAAAGTCAAGTCGAGTCGAAAGTCAAGTCGAGTCGAATGTCAAGTCGAGTCAAATGTCGAGTCAAATGTCAAGTCGAAAGTCAAATCGAAAGTCGAGTCGAAAGTCAAGTCGAGTCGAAAGTCAAGTCGAATGTCAAGTCGAATGTCAAGTCGAAAGTCAAATCGAAAGTCAAGTCGAAAGTCAAGTCGAAAGTCGACTGTCGAATGTCAAATCGAATGTCAAGTCGAAAGTCAAGTCGAGTCGAAAGTCAAGTCGAGTCGAATGTCAAGTCAAATGTCAAGTCGAAAGTCAAGTCAAGTCGAGTCGAAAGTCAAGTCGAATAGAAAGTCAAGTCAAGTCGAAAGTCGAAAGTCAAGTCGAAAGTCAAGTCGAAAGTCAAGTCAAGTCTAAAGTCAAGTGGAAAGTCAAGTCGAGTCGAAAGTCAAGTCAAGTCAAGTCGAAAGTCAAGTCGAATGTCAAGTCAAGTCAAGTCGAAAGTCAAGTCGAGTCGAAAGTCAAGTCGAGTCAAATGTCAAGTCGAAAGTCAAGTCGAAAGTCAAATCGAAAGTCGAGTCGAAAGTCAAGTCGAGTCGAAAGTCAAGTCGAATGTCAAGTCGAAAGTCAAGTCGAAAGTCAAGTCGAAAGTGGCCTGTCGAATGTCAAATCGAATGTCAAGTCGAAAGTCAAGTCGCAAGTCAAGTCGAGTCGAAAGTCAAGTCGAATGTCAAGTCGCAAGTCAAGTCGAGTCGAAAGTCAAGTCAAATGTCAAGTCGAATGTCAAGTCAAATGTCAAGTCAAGTCGAGTCGAGTCGCAAGTCAAGTCACGTCGAGTCGAAAGTCAAGTCGAGTCGAATTTCAAGTCAAGTCGAGACGAAAGTCAAGTCGAAAGTCAAGACGAATGTCAAGTCGAAAGTCAATCGAATGTCAAGTCAAGTCGAATGTCAAATCGAATGTCAAGTGGAATATCAAGTGGAATATCAAGTCGAAAGTCAAGTCGCAAGTCAAGTCGAGTCGAGTCGAAAGTCAAGTCAAGTCGAATGTCAATTCAAGTCGAATGTCAAGTCGAATGTCAAGTCGAATGTCAAGTCGAATGTCAAGTCGAATGTCAAGTCAAGTCGAGTCGAAAGTCAAGTCGAATGTCAAGTCGAGTCGAAAGCCAAGTCGAGTCGAATGTCAAGTCGAGTCGAAAGTCAAGTCGAGTCGAATGTCAAATCGATACCCAAGTCGAATGTCAAGTCGAATGTCAAATCGAATGTCAAGTGGAATATCAAGTCGAAAGTCAAGGCAAGTCTAAAGTCAAGTCGAAAGTCAAGTCGAAAGTCGAGTCGAAAGTCAAGTCAAGTCGAGTCGAAAGTCAAGTCAAGTCGACTGTCAAGTCGAAAGTCAAGTCAAGTCGAGTCGAAAGTCAAGTCGAGTCGAAAGTCAAGTCAAGTCGAAAGTCAAGTCGAGTCGAAAGTCAAGTCGACTGTCAAGTCGAAAGTCAAGTCAAGTCGAGTCGAAAGTCAAGTCGAAAGTCGACTGTCGAATGTCAAATCGAATGTCAAGTCGAAAGTCAAGTCGAGTCGAATGTCAAATCGAATGCCAAATCGAATGTCAAGTCGAATGTCAAGTCGAGACGAAAGTCAAGTCAAGTCGAAAGTCAAGTCGAGTCGAAAGTCAAGTCGAAAGTCAAGTCAAGTCGACTGTCAAGTCGAAAGTCAAGTCAAGTCGAGTCGAAAGTCAAGTCGAAAGTCGACTGTCGAATGTCAAATCGAATGTCAAGTCGCAAGTCAAGTCGAGCCGAAAGTCAAGTCGAGTCGAAAGTCAAGTCGAGTCGAATGTCAAGTCGAGTCGAAAGTCAAGTCGAGTCGAAAGTCAAGTCGAGTCGAATGTCAAATCGAATGCCAAGTCGAATGTCAAGTCGAATGTCAAATCGAATGTCAAATCGAATGTCAAGTCGAAAGTCAAGTCGAAAGTCAAGACGAATGTCAAATCGAATGTCAATTCGAAAGTCAAGGCAAGGCTAAAGTCAAGTCGAAAGTCAAGTCGAGTCGAAAGTCAAGTCGAGTCGAAAGTCAAGTCAAGTCGAAAGTCAAGTCAAGTCGAATGTCAAGTCGAATGTCAAGTCGAAAGTCAAGTCGAGTCGAAAGTCAAGTCGAGTCGAAAGTCAAGTCGAGTCGAATGTCAAGTCGAGTCGAAAGTCAAATCGAGTCGAATGTCAAATCGAATGCCAAGTCGAATGTCAAGTCGAATATCAAGTCGAATGTCAAATCGAATGTCAAGTCGAAAGTCAAGTCGAAAGTCAAGTCGAATGTCAAATCGAATGTCAAGTGGAAAGTCAAGGCAAGTCTAAAGTCAAGTCGAAAGTCAAGTCGAGTCGAAAGTCAAGTCAAGTCGAAAGTCAAGTCAAGTCGAATGTCAAGTGGAATATCAAGTCGAAAGTCAAGGCAAGTCTAAAGTCAAGTCGAAAGTCAAGTCGAGTCGAAAGTCAAGTCGAAAGTCAAGTCAAGTCGACTGTCAAGTCGAAAGTCAAGTCAAGTCGAGTCGAAAGTCAAGTCGAAAGTCGACTGTCGAATGTCAAATCGAATGTCAAGTCGAATGTCAAGTCGAGACGAAAGTCAAGTCAAGTCGAACGTCAAGTCGAGTCGAAAGTCAAGTCGAGTCGAATGTCAAATCGAATGCCAAGTCGAATGTCAAGTCAAATGTCAAGTCGAATGTCAAGTCGAATGTCAAATCGAATGTCAAGTCGAAAGTCAAGTCGAAAGTCAAGTCGAATGTCAAATCGAATGTCAAGTGGAATATCAAGTCGAAAGTCAAGTCGAAAGTCAAGGCAAGTCTAAAGTCAAGTCGAAAGTCAAGTCGAGTCGAAAGTCAAGTCAAGTCGAAAGTCAAGTCAAGTCGAATGTCAAGTGGAATATCAAGTCGAAAGTCAAGTCGAAAGTCAAGGCAAGTCTAAAGTCAAGTCGAAAGTCAAGTCGAAAGTCAAGTCAAGTCGACTGTCAAGTCGAAAGTCAAGTCAAGTCGAGTCGAAAGTCAAGTCGAGTCGAATGTCAAATCGAATGCCAAGTCGAATGTCAAGTCGTATGTCAAGTCGAATGTCAAATCGAATGTCAAATCGAATGTCAAGTCGAAAGTCAAGTCGAAAGTCAAGACGAATGTCAAATCGAATGTCAAGTGGAATATCAAGTCGAAAGTCAAGTCGAAAGTCAAGGCAAGTCTAAAGTCAAGTCGAAAGTCAAGTCGAGTCGAAAGTCAAGTCAAGTCGAATGTCAAGTCGAATGTCAAGTCGAAAGTCAAGTCGAGTCGAAAGTCAAGTCGAGTCGAATATCAAGTCGAAAGTCAAGTCAAGTCGAGTCGAAAGTCAAGTCGAGTCGACTGTCAAGTCGAAAGTCAAGTCAAGTCGAGTCGAAAGTCAAGTCGAAAGTCGACTGTCGAATGTCAAATCGTATGTCAAGTCGGAAGTCAAGTCGCAAGTCAAGTCGAAAGTCAAGTCGAAAGTCAAGTCGAGTCGAAAGTCAAGTCGAGTCGAATGTCGAGTCAAATGTCGAGTCAAATGTCAAGTCGAAAGTCAAATCGAAAGTCGAGTCGAAAGTCAAGTCGAGTCGAAAGTCAAGTCGAATGTCAAGTCGAATGTCAAGTCGAATGTCAAGTCGAATGTCAAGTCGAATGTCAAGTCGAAAGTCAAATCGAAAGTCAAGTCGAAAGTCAAGTCGAAAGTCGACTGTCGAATGTCAAATCGAATGTCAAGTCGAAAGTCAAGTCGAGTCGAATGTCAAGTCAAATGTCAAGTCGAAAGTCAAGTCAAGTCGAGTCGAAAGTCAAGTCGAAAGTCAAGTCGAATAGAAAGTCAAGTCGAAAGTCGAAAGTCAAGTCGAAAGTCAAGTCAAGTCTAATATCAAGTGGAAAGTCAAGTCGAGTCGAAAGTCAAGTCAAGTCAAGTCGAAAGTCAAGTCGAATGTCAAGTCAAGTCAAGTCGAAAGTCAAGTCGAGTCGAAAGTCAAGTCGAGTCAAATGTCAAGTCAAAAGTCAAGTCGAAAGTCAAATCGAAAGTCGAGTCGAAAGTCAAGTCGAAAGTCGACTGTCGAATGTCAAATCGAATGTCAAGTCGAAAGTCAAGTCGCAAGTCAAGTCGAGTCGAAAGTCAAGTCGAAAGTCAAGTCGAAAGTCAAGTCGAGTCGAATGTCAAGTCAAATGTCAAGTCGAATGTCAAGTCAAATGTCAAGTCAAGTCGAGTCGAAAGTCAAGTCGAGTCGAATGTCAAGTCGAATATCAAGTCAAGTCGAGACGAAAGTCAAGTCGAAAGTCAAGACGAATGTCAAGTCGAAAGTCAATCGAATGTCAAGTCAAGTCGAATGTCAAATCGAATGTCAAGTGGAATATCAAGTGGAATATCAAGTCGAAAGTCAAGTCGCAAGTCAAGTCGAGTCGAGTCGAAACTCAAGTCGAGTCGTATGTCAAGTCGAATGTCAAGTCAAGTCGAGTCAAATGTCAAGTCGAAAGTCAAGTCGAAAGTCAAATCGAAAGTCGAGTCGAAAGTCAAGTCGAGTCGAAAGTCAAGTCGAATGTCAAGTCGAAAGTCAAGTCGAAAGTCAAGTCGAAAGTGGCCTGTCGAATGTCAAATCGAATGTCAAGTCGAAAGTCAAGTCGCAAGTCAAGTCGAGTCGAAAGTCAAGTCGAATGTCAAGTCGCAAGTCAAGTCGAGTCGAAAGTCAAGTCAAATGTCAAGTCGAATGTCAAGTCAAATGTCAAGTCAAGTCGAGTCGAGTCGCAAGTCAAGTCACGTCGAGTCGAAAGTCAAGTCGAGTCGAATTTCAAGTCAAGTCGAGACGAAAGTCAAGTCGAAAGTCAAGACGAATGTCAAGTCGAAAGTCAATCGAATGTCAAGTCAAGTCGAATGTCAAATCGAATGTCAAGTGGAATATCAAGTGGAATATCAAGTCGAAAGTCAAGTCGCAAGTCAAGTCGAGTCGAGTCGAAAGTCAAGTCAAGTCGAATGTCAATTCAAGTCGAATGTCAAGTCGAATGTCAAGTCGAATGTCAAGTCGAATGTCAAGTCAAGTCGAGTCGAAAGTCAAGTCGAATGTCAAGTCGAGTCGAAAGCCAAGTCGAGTCGAATGTCAAGTCGAGTCGAATGTCAAATCGATACCCAAGTCGAATGTCAAGTCGAATGTCAAATCGAATGTCAAGTGGAATATCAAGTCGAAAGTCAAGGCAAGTCTAAAGTCAAGTCGAAAGTCAAGTCAAGTCGAGTCGAAAGTCAAGTCGAAAGTCGACTGTCGAATGTCAAATCGAATGTCAAGTCGAAAGTCAAGTCGAGTCGAATGTCAAATCGAATGCCAAATCGAATGTCAAGTCGAGACGAAAGTCAAGTCAAGTCGAACGTCAAGTCGAGTTGGAAGTCAAGTCGAGTTGGAAGTCAAGTCGAGTCGAATGTCAAGTCAAATGTCAAGTCGAATGTCAAGTCAAGTCGAATGTCAAGTCAAGTCGAATGTCAAGTCAAATGTCAAATCGAATTCCAAGTCGAATGTCAAGTCGAATGTCAAGTCAAGTCGAGACGAAAGTCAAGTCGAGTCGAAAGTCAAGTCAAGTCGAAAGTCAAGTCGAGTCGAAAGTCAAGTCGACTGTCAAGTCGAAAGTCAAGTCAAGTCGAGTCGAAAGTCAAGTCGAAAGTCGACTGTCGAATGTCAAATCGAATGTCAAGTCGAAAGTCAAGTCGAGTCGAATGTCAAATCGAATGCCAAATCGAATGTCAAGTCGAATGTCAAGTCGAGACGAAAGTCAAGTCAAGTCGAAAGTCAAGTCGAGTCGAAAGTCAAGTCGAAAGTCAAGTCAAGTCGAAAGTCAAGTCAAGTCGACTGTCAAGTCGAAAGTCAAGTCAAGTCGAGTCGAAAGTCAAGTCGAAAGTCGACTGTCGAATGTCAAATCGAATGTCAAGTCGCAAGTCAAGTCGAGCCGAAAGTCAAGTCGAGTCGAAAGTCAAGTCGAGTCGAATGTCAAGTCGAGTCGAAAGTCAAGTCGAGTCGAAAGTCAAGTCGAGTCGAATGTCAAATCGAATGCCAAGTCGAATGTCAAGTCGAATGTCAAATCGAATGTCAAATCGAATGTCAAGTCGAAAGTCAAGTCGAAAGTCAAGACGAATGTCAAATCGAATGTCAATTCGAAAGTCAAGGCAAGGCTAAAGTCAAGTCGAAAGTCAAGTCGAGTCGAAAGTCAAGTCGAGTCGAAAGTCAAGTCAAGTCGAAAGTCAAGTCAAGTCGAATGTCAAGTCGAATGTCAAGTCGAAAGTCAAGTCGAGTCGAAAGTCAAGTCGAGTCGAAAGTCAAGTCGAGTCGAATGTCAAGTCGAGTCGAAAGTCAAATCGAGTCGAATGTCAAATCGAATGCCAAGTCGAATGTCAAGTCGAATGTCAAGTCGAATGTCAAATCGAATGTCAAGTCGAAAGTCAAGTCGAAAGTCAAGTCGAATGTCAAATCGAATGTCAAGTGGAAAGTCAAGGCAAGTCTAAAGTCAAGTCGAAAGTCAAGTCGAGTCGAAAGTCAAGTCAAGTCGAATGTCAAGTGGAATATCAAGTCGAAAGTCAAGTCGAAAGTCAAGGCAAGTCTAAAGTCAAGTCGAAAGTCAAGTCGAGTCGAAAGTCAAGTCGAAAGTCAAGTCAAGTCGAAAGTCAAGTCAAGTCGAGTCGAAAGTCAAGTCGAAAGTCGACTGTCGAATGTCAAATCGAATGTCAAGTCGAATGTCAAGTCGAGACGAAAGTCAAGTCAAGTCGAACGTCAAGTCGAGTCGAAAGTCAAGTCGAGTCGAATGTCAAATCGAATGCCAAGTCGAATGTCAAGTCAAATGTCAAGTCGAATGTCAAGTCGAATGTCAAATCGAATGTCAAGTCGAAAGTCAAGTCGAAAGTCAAGTCGAATGTCAAATCGAATGTCAAGTGGAATATCAAGTCGAAAGTCAAGTCGAAAGTCAAGGCAAGTCTAAAGTCAAGTCGAAAGTCAAGTCGAGTCGAAAGTCAAGTCGAGTCGAAAGTCAAGTCGAGTCGAATGTCAAATCGAATGCCAAGTCGAATGTCAAGTCGTATGTCAAGTCGAATGTCAAATCGAATGTCAAATCGAATGTCAAGTCGAAAGTCAAGTCGAAAGTCAAGACGAATGTCAAATCGAATGTCAAGTGGAATATCAAGTCGAAAGTCAAGTCGAAAGTCAAGGCAAGTCTAAAGTCAAGTCGAAAGTCAAGTCGAGTCGAAAGTCAAGTCAAGTCGAATGTCAAGTCGAATGTCAAGTCGAAAGTCAAGTCGAGTCGAAAGTCAAGTCGAGTCGAATATCAAGTCGAAAGTCAAGTCAAGTCGAGTCGAAAGTCAAGTCGAGTCGACTGTCAAGTCGAAAGTCAAGTCAAGTCGAGTCGAAAGTCAAGTCGAAAGTCGACTGTCGAATGTCAAATCGTATGTCAAGTCGGAAGTCAAGTCGCAAGTCAAGTCGAAAGTCAAGTCGAGTCGAAAGTCAAGTCGAGTCGAATGTCGAGTCAAATGTCGAGTCAAATGTCAAGTCGAAAGTCAAATCGAAAGTCGAGTCGAAAGTCAAGTCGAGTCGAAAGTCAAGTCGAATGTCAAGTCGAATGTCAAGTCGAATGTCAAGTCGAATGTCAAGTCGAAAGTCAAATCGAAAGTCAAGTCGAAAGTCAAGTCGAAAGTCGACTGTCGAATGTCAAATCGAATGTCAAGTCGAAAGTCAAGTCGAAAGTCAAGTCGAGTCGAATGTCAAGTCAAATGTCAAGTCGAAAGTCAAGTCAAGTCGAGTCGAAAGTCAAGTCGAAAGTCAAGTCGAATAGAAAGTCAAGTCGAAAGTCGAAAGTCAAGTCAAGTCTAATATCAAGTGGAAAGTCAAGTCGAGTCGAAAGTCAAGTCAAGTCAAGTCGAAAGTCAAGTCGAATGTCAAGTCAAGTCAAGTCGAAAGTCAAGTCGAGTCGAAAGTCAAGTCGAGTCAAATGTCAAGTCAAAAGTCAAGTCGAAAGTCAAATCGAAAGTCGAGTCGAAAGTCAAGTCGAAAGTCGACTGTCGAATGTCAAATCGAATGTCAAGTCGAAAGTCAAGTCGCAAGTCAAGTCGAGTCGAAAGTCAAGTCGAAAGTCAAGTCGAGTCGAATGTCAAGTCAAATGTCAAGTCGAATGTCAAGTCAAATGTCAAGTCGAATGTCAAGTCAAATGTCAAGTCGAGTCGAAAGTCAAGTCGAGTCGAATGTCAAGTCGAATATCAAGTCAAGTCGAGACGAAAGTCAAGTCGAAAGTCAAGACGAATGTCAAGTCGAAAGTCAATCGAATGTCAAGTCAAGTCGAATGTCAAATCGAATGTCAAGTGGAATATCAAGTGGAATATCAAGTCGAAAGTCAAGTCGCAAGTCAAGTCGAGTCGAGTCGAAACTCAAGTCGAGTCGTATGTCAAGTCGAATGTCAAGTCAAGTCGAGTCAAATGTCAAGTCGAAAGTCAAGTCGAAAGTCAAATCGAAAGTCGAGTCGAAAGTCAATACGAGTCGAAAGTCAAGTCGAATGTCAAGTCGAAAGTCAAGTCGAAAGTCAAGTCGAAAGTGGCCTGTCGAATGTCAAATCGAATGTCAAGTCGAAAGTCAAGTCGCAAGTCAAGTCGAGTCGAAAGTCAAGTCGAATGTCAAGTCGCAAGTCAAGTCGAGTCGAAAGTCAAGTCAAATGTCAAGTCGAATGTCAAGTCAAATGTCAAGTCAAGTCGAGTCGAGTCGCAAGTCAAGTCACGTCGAGTCGAAAGTCAAGTCGAGTCGAATTTCAAGTCAAGTCGAGACGAAAGTCAAGTCGAAAGTCAAGACGAATGTCAAGTCGAAAGTCAATCGAATGTCAAGTCAAGTCGAATGTCAAATCGAATGTCAAGTGGAATATCAAGTGGAATATCAAGTCGAAAGTCAAGTCGCAAGTCAAGTCGAGTCGAGTCGAAAGTCAAGTCAAGTCGAATGTCAATTCAAGTCGAATGTCAAGTCGAATGTCAAGTCGAATGTCAAGTCAAGTCGAGTCGAAAGTCAAGTCGAATGTCAAGTCGAGTCGAAAGCCAAGTCGAGTCGAATGTCAAGTCGAGTCGAAAGTCAAGTCGAGTCGAATGTCAAATCGATACCCAAGTCGAATGTCAAGTCGAATGTCAAATCGAATGTCAAGTGGAATATCAAGTCGAAAGTCAAGGCAAGTCTAAAGTCAAGTCGAAAGTCAAGTCGAAAGTCGAGTCGAAAGTCAAGTCAAGTCGAGTCGAAAGTCAAGTCAAGTCGACTGTCAAGTCGAAAGTCAAGTCAAGTCGAGTCGAAAGTCAAGTAGAAAGTCGACTGTCGAATGTCAAATCGAATGTCAAGTCGAAAGTCAAGTCAAGTCGAGTCGAATGTCAAATCGAATGCCAAATCGAATGTCAAGTCGAATGTCAAGTCGAGACGAAAGTCAAGTCAAGTCGAACGTCAAGTCGAGTCGGAAGTCAAGTCGAGTCGAATGTCAAGTCGAGTCGAATGTCAAGTCAAATGTCAAGTCGAATGTCAAGTCGAATGTCAAGTCAAATGTCAAATCGAATTCCAAGTCGAATGTCAAGTCGAATGTCAAGTCAAGTCGAGACGAAAGTCAAGTCGAGTCGAAAGTCAAGTCGAGTCGAAAGTCAAGTCGAGTCGAAAGTCAAGTCGACTGTCAAGTCGAAAGTCAAGTCGACTGTCAAGTCGAAAGTCAAGTCGACTGTCAAGTCGAAAGTCAAGTCAAGTCGAGTCGAAAGTCAATTCGAAAGTCGACTGTCGAATGTCAAATCGAATGTCAAGTCGAAAGTCAAGTCGAGTCGAATGTCAAATCGAATGCCAAATCGAATGTCAAGTCGAGACGAAAGTCAAGTCAAGTCGAACGTCAAGTCGAGTTGGAAGTCAAGTCAAAGTCAAATGTCAAGTCGAATGTCAAGTCAAGTCGAATGTCAAGTCAAGTCGAATGTCAAGTCAAGTCGAATGTCAAGTCAAATGTCAAATCGAATTCCAAGTCGAATGTCAAATCGAATGTCAAATCGAATGTCAAATCGAATGTCAAGTCGAAAGTCAAGTCGAAAGTCAAGACGAATGTCAAATCGAATGTCAATTCGAAAGTCAAGGCAAGGCTAAAGTCAAGTCGAAAGTCAAGTCGAGTCGAAAGTCAAGTCAAGTCGAAAGTCAAGTCGAGTCGAATGTCAAATCGAATGCCAAATCGAATGTCAAGTCGAATGTCAAGTCGAGACGAAAGTCAAGTCAAGTCGAAAGTCAAGTCGAGTCGAAAGTCAAGTCGAAAGTCAAGTCAAGTCGACTGTCAAGTCGAAAGTCAAGTCAAGTCGAGTCGAAAGTCAAGTCGAAAGTCGACTGTCGAATGTCAAATCGAATGTCAAGTCGCAAGTCAAGTCGAGCCGAAAGTCAAGTCGAGTCGAAAGTCAAGTCGAGTCGAATGTCAAGTCGAGTCGAAAGTCAAGTCGAGTCGAAAGTCAAGTCGAGTCGAATGTCAAATCGAATGCCAAGTCGAATGTCAAGTCGAATGTCAAATCGAATGTCAAATCGAATGTCAAGTCGAAAGTCAAGTCGAAAGTCAAGACGAATGTCAAATCGAATGTCAATTCGAAAGTCAAGGCAAGGCTAAAGTCAAGTCGAAAGTCAAGTCGAGTCGAAAGTCAAGTCGAGTCGAAAGTCAAGTCAAGTCGAATGTCAAGTCGAATGTCAAGTCGAATGTCAAGTCGAAAGTCAAGTCGAGTCGAAAGTCAAGTCGAGTCGAAAGTCAAGTCGAGTCGAATGTCAAGTCGAGTCGAAAGTCAAATCGAGTCGAATGTCAAGTCGAGTCGAATATCAAGTCAAGTCGAGTCGCAAGTCAAGTCGAGTCGACTGTCAAGTCGAAAGTCAAGTCAAGTCGAGTCGAAAGTCAAGTCGAAAGTCGACTGTCGAATGTCAAATCGTATGTCAAGTCGCAAGTCAAGTCGAAAGTCAAGTCGAAAGTCAAGTCGAGTCGAAAGTCAAGTCGAGTCGAAAGTCAAGTCGAGTCGAATGTCAAGTCGAGTCAAATGTCGAGTCAAATGTCAAGTCGAAAGTCAAATCGAAAGTCGAGTCGAAAGTCAAGTCGAGTCGAAAGTCAAGTCGAATGTCAAGTCGAATGTCAAGTCGAAAGTCAAATCGAAAGTCAAGTCGAAAGTCAAGTCGAAAGTCGACTGTCGAATGTCAAATCGAATGTCAAGTCGAAAGTCAAGTCGAGTCGAAAGTCAAGTCGAGTCGAATGTCAAGTCAAATGTCAAGTCGAAAGTCAAGTCAAGTCGAGTCGAAAGTCAAGTCGAATAGAAAGTCAAGTCAAGTCGAAAGTCGAAAGTCAAGTCGAAAGTCAAGTCAAGTCTAAAGTCAAGTGGAAAGTCAAGTCGAGTCGAAAGTCAAGTCAAGTCAAGTCGAAAGTCAAGTCGAATGTCAAGTCAAGTCAAGTCGAAAGTCAAGTCGAGTCGAAAGTCAAGTCGAGTCAAATGTCAAGTCGAAAGTCAAGTCGAAAGTCAAATCGAAAGTCGAGTCGAAAGTCAAGTCGAGTCGAAAGTCAAGTCGAATGTCAAGTCGAAAGTCAAGTCGAAAGTCAAGTCGAAAGTGGCCTGTCGAATGTCAAATCGAATGTCAAGTCGAAAGTCAAGTCGCAAGTCAAGTCGAGTCGAAAGTCAAGTCGAATGTCAAGTCGCAAGTCAAGTCGAGTCGAAAGTCAAGTCAAATGTCAAGTCGAATGTCAAGTCAAATGTCAAGTCAAGTCGAGTCGAGTCGCAAGTCAAGTCACGTCGAGTCGAAAGTCAAGTCGAGTCGAATTTCAAGTCAAGTCGAGACGAAAGTCAAGTCGAAAGTCAAGACGAATGTCAAGTCGAAAGTCAATCGAATGTCAAGTCAAGTCGAATGTCAAATCGAATGTCAAGTGGAATATCAAGTGGAATATCAAGTCGAAAGTCAAGTCGCAAGTCAAGTCGAGTCGAGTCGAAAGTCAAGTCAAGTCGAATGTCAATTCAAGTCGAATGTCAAGTCGAATGTCAAGTCGAATGTCAAGTCAAGTCGAGTCGAAAGTCAAGTCGAATGTCAAGTCGAGTCGAAAGCCAAGTCGAGTCGAATTTCAAGTCAAGTCGAGACGAAAGTCAAGTCGAAAGTCAAGACGAATGTCAAGTCGAAAGTCAATCGAATGTCAAGTCAAGTCGAATGTCAAATCGAATGTCAAGTGGAATATCAAGTGGAATATCAAGTCGAAAGTCAAGTCGCAAGTCAAGTCGAGTCGAGTCGAAAGTCAAGTCAAGTCGAATGTCAATTCAAGTCGAATGTCAAGTCGAATGTCAAGTCGAATGTCAAGTCGAATGTCAAGTCGAATGTCAAGTCAAGTCGAGTCGAAAGTCAAGTCGAATGTCAAGTCGAGTCGAAAGCCAAGTCGAGTCGAATGTCAAGTCGAGTCGAAAGTCAAGTCGAGTCGAATGTCAAATCGATACCCAAGTCGAATGTCAAGTCGAATGTCAAATCGAATGTCAAGTGGAATATCAAGTCGAAAGTCAAGGCAAGTCTAAAGTCAAGTCGAAAGTCAAGTCGAAAGTCGAGTCGAAAGTCAAGTCAAGTCGAGTCGAAAGTCAAGTCAAGTCGACTGTCAAGTCGAAAGTCAAGTCAAGTCGAGTCGAAAGTCAAGTCGAAAGTCGACTGTCGAATGTCAAATCGAATGTCAAGTCGAAAGTCAAGTCAAGTCGAGTCGAATGTCAAATCGAATGCCAAATCGAATGTCAAGTCGAATGTCAAGTCGAGACGAAAGTCAAGTCAAGTCGAACGTCAAGTCGAGTCGGAAGTCAAGTCGAGTCGAATGTCAAGTCGAGTCGAATGTCAAGTCAAATGTCAAGTCGAATGTCAAGTCGAATGTCAAGTCAAATGTCAAATCGAATTCCAAGTCGAATGTCAAGTCGAATGTCAAGTCAAGTCGAGACGAAAGTCAAGTCGAGTCGAAAGTCAAGTCGAGTCGAAAGTCAAGTCGAGTCGAAAGTCAAGTCGACTGTCAAGTCGAAAGTCAAGTCGACTGTCAAGTCGAAAGTCAAGTCAAGTCGAGTCGAAAGTCAAGTCGAAAGTCGACTGTCGAATGTCAAATCGAATGTCAAGTCGAAAGTCAAGTCGAGTCGAATGTCAAATCGAATGCCAAATCGAATGTCAAGTCGAGACGAAAGTCAAGTCAAGTCGAACGTCAAGTCGAGTTGGAAGTCAAGTCGAGTCGAATGTCAAGTCAAATGTCAAGTCGAATGTCAAGTCAAGTCGAATGTCAAGTCAAGTCGAATGTCAAGTCAAATGTCAAATCGAATTCCAAGTCGAATGTCAAGTCGAATGTCAAGTCAAGTCGAGACGAAAGTCAAGTCGAGTCGAAAGTCAAGTCAAGTCGAAAGTCAAGTCGAGTCGAAAGTCAAGTCGACTGTCAAGTCGAAAGTCAAGTCAAGTCGAGTCGAAAGTCAAGTCGAAAGTCGACTGTCGAATGTCAAATCGAATGTCAAGTCGAAAGTCAAGTCGAGTCGAATGTCAAATCGAATGCCAAATCGAATGTCAAGTCGAATGTCAAGTCGAGACGAAAGTCAAGTCAAGTCGAAAGTCAAGTCGAGTCGAAAGTCAAGTCGAAAGTCAAGTCAAGTCGACTGTCAAGTCGAAAGTCAAGTCAAGTCGAGTCGAAAGTCAAGTCGAAAGTCGACTGTCGAATGTCAAATCGAATGTCAAGTCGCAAGTCAAGTCGAGCCGAAAGTCAAGTCGAGTCGAAAGTCAAGTCGAGTCGAATGTCAAGTCGAGTCGAAAGTCAAGTCGAGTCGAAAGTCAAGTCGAGTCGAATGTCAAATCGAATGCCAAGTCGAATGTCAAGTCGAATGTCAAATCGAATGTCAAATCGAATGTCAAGTCGAAAGTCAAGTCGAAAGTCAAGACGAATGTCAAATCGAATGTCAATTCGAAAGTCAAGGCAAGGCTAAAGTCAAGTCGAAAGTCAAGTCGAGTCGAAAGTCAAGTCGAGTCGAAAGTCAAGTCAAGTCGAAAGTCAAGTCAAGTCGAATGTCAAGTCGAATGTCAAGTCGAAAGTCAAGTCGAGTCGAAAGTCAAGTCGAGTCGAAAGTCAAGTCGAGTCGAATGTCAAGTCGAGTCGAAAGTCAAATCGAGTCGAATGTCAAATCGAATGCCAAGTCGAATGTCAAGTCGAATATCAAGTCGAATGTCAAATCGAATGTCAAGTCGAAAGTCAAGTCGAAAGTCAAGTCGAATGTCAAATCGAATGTCAAGTGGAAAGTCAAGGCAAGTCTAAAGTCAAGTCGAAAGTCAAGTCGAGTCGAAAGTCAAGTCAAGTCGAAAGTCAAGTCAAGTCGAATGTCAAGTGGAATATCAAGTCGAAAGTCAAGGCAAGTCTAAAGTCAAGTCGAAAGTCAAGTCAAGTCGAAAGTCAAGTCGAGTCGAAAGTCAAGTCGAAAGTCAAGTCAAGTCGACTGTCAAGTCGAAAGTCAAGTCAAGTCGAGTCGAAAGTCAAGTCGAAAGTCGACTGTCGAATGTCAAATCGAATGTCAAGTCGCAAGTCAAGTCGAGCCGAAAGTCAAGTCGAGTCGAAAGTCAAGTCGAGTCGAATGTCAAGTCGAGTCGAAAGTCAAGTCGAGTCGAAAGTCAAGTCGAGTCGAATGTCAAATCGAATGCCAAGTCGAATGTCAAGTCGAATGTCAAATCGAATGTCAAATCGAATGTCAAGTCGAAAGTCAAGTCGAAAGTCAAGACGAATGTCAAATCGAATGTCAATTCGAAAGTCAAGGCAAGGCTAAAGTCAAGTCGAAAGTCAAGTCGAGTCGAAAGTCAAGTCGAGTCGAAAGTCAAGTCAAGTCGAATGTCAAGTCGAATGTCAAGTCGAATGTCAAGTCGAAAGTCAAGTCGAGTCGAAAGTCAAGTCGAGTCGAAAGTCAAGTCGAGTCGAATGTCAAGTCGAGTCGAAAGTCAAATCGAGTCGAATGTCAAGTCGAGTCGAATATCAAGTCAAGTCGAGTCGCAAGTCAAGTCGAGTCGACTGTCAAGTCGAAAGTCAAGTCAAGTCGAGTCGAAAGTCAAGTCGAAAGTCGACTGTCGAATGTCAAATCGTATGTCAAGTCGCAAGTCAAGTCGAAAGTCAAGTCGAAAGTCAAGTCGAGTCGAAAGTCAAGTCGAGTCGAAAGTCAAGTCGAGTCGAATGTCAAGTCGAGTCAAATGTCGAGTCAAATGTCAAGTCGAAAGTCAAATCGAAAGTCGAGTCGAAAGTCAAGTCGAGTCGAAAGTCAAGTCGAATGTCAAGTCGAATGTCAAGTCGAAAGTCAAATCGAAAGTCAAGTCGAAAGTCAAGTCGAAAGTCGACTGTCGAATGTCAAATCGAATGTCAAGTCGAAAGTCAAGTCGAGTCGAAAGTCAAGTCGAGTCGAATGTCAAGTCAAATGTCAAGTCGAAAGTCAAGTCAAGTCGAGTCGAAAGTCAAGTCGAATAGAAAGTCAAGTCAAGTCGAAAGTCGAAAGTCAAGTCGAAAGTCAAGTCAAGTCTAAAGTCAAGTGGAAAGTCAAGTCGAGTCGAAAGTCAAGTCAAGTCAAGTCGAAAGTCAAGTCGAATGTCAAGTCAAGTCAAGTCGAAAGTCAAGTCGAGTCGAAAGTCAAGTCGAGTCAAATGTCAAGTCGAAAGTCAAGTCGAAAGTCAAATCGAAAGTCGAGTCGAAAGTCAAGTCGAGTCGAAAGTCAAGTCGAATGTCAAGTCGAAAGTCAAGTCGAAAGTCAAGTCGAAAGTGGCCTGTCGAATGTCAAATCGAATGTCAAGTCGAAAGTCAAGTCGCAAGTCAAGTCGAGTCGAAAGTCAAGTCGAATGTCAAGTCGCAAGTCAAGTCGAGTCGAAAGTCAAGTCAAATGTCAAGTCGAATGTCAAGTCAAATGTCAAGTCAAGTCGAGTCGAGTCGCAAGTCAAGTCACGTCGAGTCGAAAGTCAAGTCGAGTCGAATTTCAAGTCAAGTCGAGACGAAAGTCAAGTCGAAAGTCAAGACGAATGTCAAGTCGAAAGTCAATCGAATGTCAAGTCAAGTCGAATGTCAAATCGAATGTCAAGTGGAATATCAAGTGGAATATCAAGTGGAATATCAAGTCGAAAGTCAAGTCGCAAGTCAAGTCGAGTCGAGTCGAAAGTCAAGTCAAGTCGAATGTCAATTCAAGTCGAATGTCAAGTCGAATGTCAAGTCGAATGTCAAGTCGAATGTCAAGTCAAGTCGAGTCGAAAGTCAAGTCGAATGTCAAGTCGAGTCGAAAGCCAAGTCGAGTCGAATTTCAAGTCAAGTCGAGACGAAAGTCAAGTCGAAAGTCAAGACGAATGTCAAGTCGAAAGTCAATCGAATGTCAAGTCAAGTCGAATGTCAAATCGAATGTCAAGTGGAATATCAAGTGGAATATCAAGTCGAAAGTCAAGTCGCAAGTCAAGTCGAGTCGAGTCGAAAGTCAAGTCAAGTCGAATGTCAATTCAAGTCGAATGTCAAGTCGAATGTCAAATCGAATGTCAAGTCGAAAGTCAAGTCGAGTCGAATGTCAAATCGAATGCCAAATCGAATGTCAAGTCGAGACGAAAGTCAAGTCAAGTCGAACGTCAAGTCGAGTTGGAAGTCAAGTCGAGTCGAATGTCAAGTCAAATGTCAAGTCGAATGTCAAGTCAAGTCGAATGTCAAGTCAAATGTCAAATCGAATTCCAAGTCGAATGTCAAGTCGAATGTCAAGTCAAGTCGAGACGAAAGTCAAGTCGAGTCGAAAGTCAAGTCAAGTCGAAAGTCAAGTCGAGTCGAAAGTCAAGTCGACTGTCAAGTCGAAAGTCAAGTCAAGTCGAGTCGAAAGTCAAGTCGAAAGTCGACTGTCGAATGTCAAATCGAATGTCAAGTCGAAAGTCAAGTCGAGTCGAATGTCAAATCGAATGCCAAATCGAATGTCAAGTCGAATGTCAAGTCGAGACGAAAGTCAAGTCAAGTCGAAAGTCAAGTCGAGTCGAAAGTCAAGTCGAAAGTCAAGTCAAGTCGACTGTCAAGTCGAAAGTCAAGTCAAGTCGAGTCGAAAGTCAAGTCGAAAGTCGACTGTCGAATGTCAAATCGAATGTCAAGTCGCAAGTCAAGTCGAGCCGAAAGTCAAGTCGAGTCGAAAGTCAAGTCGAGTCGAATGTCAAGTCGAGTCGAAAGTCAAATCGAGTCGAATGTCAAATCGAATGCCAAGTCGAATGTCAAGTCGAATGTCAAGTCGAATGTCAAATCGAATGTCAAGTCGAAAGTCAAGTCGAAAGTCAAGTCGAATGTCAAATCGAATGTCATGTGGAAAGTCAAGGCAAGTCTAAAGTCAAGTCGAAAGTCAAGTCGAGTCGAAAGTCAAGTCAAGTCGAATGTCAAGTGGAATATCAAGTCGAAAGTCAAGTCGAAAGTCAAGGCAAGTCTAAAGTCAAGTCGAAAGTCAAGTCGAGTCGAAAGTCAAGTCGAAAGTCAAGTCAAGTCGAAAGTCAAGTCAAGTC
Source organism: Shargacucullia verbasci (assembly GCA_947562105.1). Lineage (NCBI taxonomy): Eukaryota > Metazoa > Arthropoda > Insecta > Lepidoptera > Noctuidae > Shargacucullia > Shargacucullia verbasci. Next base: position 15,550,530 of record OX387284.1, on the reverse strand, counting down.
GAGTCGAAAGTCAAGTCGAAAGTCGACTGTCGAATGTCAAATCGAATGTCAAGTCGAATGTCAAGTCGAGACGAAAGTCAAGTCAAGTCGAACGTCAAGTCGAGTCGAAAGTCAAGTCGAGTCGAATGTCAAATCGAATGCCAAGTCGAATGTCAAGTCAAATGTCAAGTCGAATGTCAAGTCGAATGTCAAATCGAATGTCAAGTCGAAAGTCAAGTCGAAAGTCAAGTCGAATGTCAAATCGAATGTCAAGTGGAATATCAAGTCGAAAGTCAAGTCGAAAGTCAAGGCAAGTCTAAAGTCAAGTCGAAAGTCAAGTCGAGTCGAAAGTCAAGTCGAGTCGAAAGTCAAGTCGAGTCGAATGTCAAATCGAATGCCAAGTCGAATGTCAAGTCGTATGTCAAGTCGAATGTCAAATCGAATGTCAAATCGAATGTCAAGTCGAAAGTCAAGTCGAAAGTCAAGACGAATGTCAAATCGAATGTCAAGTGGAATATCAAGTCGAAAGTCAAGTCGAAAGTCAAGGCAAGTCTAAAGTCAAGTCGAAAGTCAAGTCGAGTCGAAAGTCAAGTCAAGTCGAATGTCAAGTCGAATGTCAAGTCGAAAGTCAAGTCGAGTCGAAAGTCAAGTCGAGTCGAATATCAAGTCGAAAGTCAAGTCAAGTCGAGTCGAAAGTCAAGTCGAGTCGACTGTCAAGTCGAAAGTCAAGTCAAGTCGAGTCGAAAGTCAAGTCGAAAGTCGACTGTCGAATGTCAAATCGTATGTCAAGTCGGAAGTCAAGTCGCAAGTCAAGTCGAAAGTCAAGTCGAGTCGAAAGTCAAGTCGAGTCGAATGTCGAGTCAAATGTCGAGTCAAATGTCAAGTCGAAAGTCAAATCGAAAGTCGAGTCGAAAGTCAAGTCGAGTCGAAAGTCAAGTCGAATGTCAAGTCGAATGTCAAGTCGAATGTCAAGTCGAATGTCAAGTCGAAAGTCAAATCGAAAGTCAAGTCGAAAGTCAAGTCGAAAGTCGACTGTCGAATGTCAAATCGAATGTCAAGTCGAAAGTCAAGTCGAAAGTCAAGTCGAGTCGAATGTCAAGTCAAATGTCAAGTCGAAAGTCAAGTCAAGTCGAGTCGAAAGTCAAGTCGAAAGTCAAGTCGAATAGAAAGTCAAGTCGAAAGTCGAAAGTCAAGTCAAGTCTAATATCAAGTGGAAAGTCAAGTCGAGTCGAAAGTCAAGTCAAGTCAAGTCGAAAGTCAAGTCGAATGTCAAGTCAAGTCAAGTCGAAAGTCAAGTCGAGTCGAAAGTCAAGTCGAGTCGAAAGTCAAGTCGACTGTCAAGTCGAAAGTCAAGTCGACTGTCAAGTCGAAAGTCAAGTCAAGTCGAGTCGAAAGTCAAGTCGAAAGTCGACTGTCGAATGTCAAATCGAATGTCAAGTCGAAAGTCAAGTCGAGTCGAATGTCAAATCGAATGCCAAATCGAATGTCAAGTCGAGACGAAAGTCAAGTCAAGTCGAACGTCAAGTCGAGTTGGAAGTCAAGTCGAGTCGAATGTCAAGTCAAATGTCAAGTCGAATGTCAAGTCAAGTCGAATGTCAAGTCAAGTCGAATGTCAAGTCAAATGTCAAATCGAATTCCAAGTCGAATGTCAAGTCGAATGTCAAGTCAAGTCGAGACGAAAGTCAAGTCGAGTCGAAAGTCAAGTCAAGTCGAAAGTCAAGTCGAGTCGAAAGTCAAGTCGACTGTCAAGTCGAAAGTCAAGTCAAGTCGAGTCGAAAGTCAAGTCGAAAGTCGACTGTCGAATGTCAAATCGAATGTCAAGTCGAAAGTCAAGTCGAGTCGAATGTCAAATCGAATGCCAAATCGAATGTCAAGTCGAATGTCAAGTCGAGACGAAAGTCAAGTCAAGTCGAAAGTCAAGTCGAGTCGAAAGTCAAGTCGAAAGTCAAGTCAAGTCGACTGTCAAGTCGAAAGTCAAGTCAAGTCGAGTCGAAAGTCAAGTCGAAAGTCGACTGTCGAATGTCAAATCGAATGTCAAGTCGCAAGTCAAGTCGAGCCGAAAGTCAAGTCGAGTCGAAAGTCAAGTCGAGTCGAATGTCAAGTCGAGTCGAAAGTCAAGTCGAGTCGAAAGTCAAGTCGAGTCGAATGTCAAATCGAATGCCAAGTCGAATGTCAAGTCGAATGTCAAATCGAATGTCAAATCGAATGTCAAGTCGAAAGTCAAGTCGAAAGTCAAGACGAATGTCAAATCGAATGTCAATTCGAAAGTCAAGGCAAGGCTAAAGTCAAGTCGAAAGTCAAGTCGAGTCGAAAGTCAAGTCGAGTCGAAAGTCAAGTCAAGTCGAAAGTCAAGTCAAGTCGAATGTCAAGTCGAATGTCAAGTCGAAAGTCAAGTCGAGTCGAAAGTCAAGTCGAGTCGAAAGTCAAGTCGAGTCGAATGTCAAGTCGAGTCGAAAGTCAAATCGAGTCGAATGTCAAATCGAATGCCAAGTCGAATGTCAAGTCGAATATCAAGTCGAATGTCAAATCGAATGTCAAGTCGAAAGTCAAGTCGAAAGTCAAGTCGAATGTCAAATCGAATGTCAAGTGGAAAGTCAAGGCAAGTCTAAAGTCAAGTCGAAAGTCAAGTCGAGTCGAAAGTCAAGTCAAGTCGAAAGTCAAGTCAAGTCGAATGTCAAGTGGAATATCAAGTCGAAAGTCAAGGCAAGTCTAAAGTCAAGTCGAAAGTCAAGTCAAGTCGAAAGTCAAGTCGAGTCGAAAGTCAAGTCGAAAGTCAAGTCAAGTCGACTGTCAAGTCGAAAGTCAAGTCAAGTCGAGTCGAAAGTCAAGTCGAAAGTCGACTGTCGAATGTCAAATCGAATGTCAAGTCGCAAGTCAAGTCGAGCCGAAAGTCAAGTCGAGTCGAAAGTCAAGTCGAGTCGAATGTCAAGTCGAGTCGAAAGTCAAGTCGAGTCGAAAGTCAAGTCGAGTCGAATGTCAAATCGAATGTCAAATCGAATGTCAAGTCGAAAGTCAAGTCGAAAGTCAAGACGAATGTCAAATCGAATGTCAATTCGAAAGTCAAGGCAAGGCTAAAGTCAAGTCGAAAGTCAAGTCGAGTCGAAAGTCAAGTCGAGTCGAAAGTCAAGTCAAGTCGAATGTCAAGTCGAATGTCAAGTCGAATGTCAAGTCGAAAGTCAAGTCGAGTCGAAAGTCAAGTCGAGTCGAAAGTCAAGTCGAGTCGAATGTCAAGTCGAGTCGAAAGTCAAATCGAGTCGAATGTCAAGTCGAGTCGAATATCAAGTCAAGTCGAGTCGCAAGTCAAGTCGAGTCGACTGTCAAGTCGAAAGTCAAGTCAAGTCGAGTCGAAAGTCAAGTCGAAAGTCGACTGTCGAATGTCAAATCGTATGTCAAGTCGCAAGTCAAGTCGAAAGTCAAGTCGAAAGTCAAGTCGAGTCGAAAGTCAAGTCGAGTCGAAAGTCAAGTCGAGTCGAATGTCAAGTCGAGTCAAATGTCGAGTCAAATGTCAAGTCGAAAGTCAAATCGAAAGTCGAGTCGAAAGTCAAGTCGAGTCGAAAGTCAAGTCGAATGTCAAGTCGAATGTCAAGTCGAAAGTCAAATCGAAAGTCAAGTCGAAAGTCAAGTCGAAAGTCGACTGTCGAATGTCAAATCGAATGTCAAGTCGAAAGTCAAGTCGAGTCGAAAGTCAAGTCGAGTCGAATGTCAAGTCAAATGTCAAGTCGAAAGTCAAGTCAAGTCGAGTCGAAAGTCAAGTCGAATAGAAAGTCAAGTCAAGTCGAAAGTCGAAAGTCAAGTCGAAAGTCAAGTCAAGTCTAAAGTCAAGTGGAAAGTCAAGTCGAGTCGAAAGTCAAGTCAAGTCAAGTCGAAAGTCAAGTCGAATGTCAAGTCAAGTCAAGTCGAAAGTCAAGTCGAGTCGAAAGTCAAGTCGAGTCAAATGTCAAGTCGAAAGTCAAGTCGAAAGTCAAATCGAAAGTCGAGTCGAAAGTCAAGTCGAGTCGAAAGTCAAGTCGAATGTCAAGTCGAAAGTCAAGTCGAAAGTCAAGTCGAAAGTGGCCTGTCGAATGTCAAATCGAATGTCAAGTCGAAAGTCAAGTCGCAAGTCAAGTCGAGTCGAAAGTCAAGTCGAATGTCAAGTCGCAAGTCAAGTCGAGTCGAAAGTCAAGTCAAATGTCAAGTCGAATGTCAAGTCAAATGTCAAGTCAAGTCGAGTCGAGTCGCAAGTCAAGTCACGTCGAGTCGAAAGTCAAGTCGAGTCGAATTTCAAGTCAAGTCGAGACGAAAGTCAAGTCGAAAGTCAAGACGAATGTCAAGTCGAAAGTCAATCGAATGTCAAGTCAAGTCGAATGTCAAATCGAATGTCAAGTGGAATATCAAGTGGAATATCAAGTGGAATATCAAGTCGAAAGTCAAGTCGCAAGTCAAGTCGAGTCGAGTCGAAAGTCAAGTCAAGTCGAATGTCAATTCAAGTCGAATGTCAAGTCGAATGTCAAGTCGAATGTCAAGTCGAATGTCAAGTCAAGTCGAGTCGAAAGTCAAGTCGAATGTCAAGTCGAGTCGAAAGCCAAGTCGAGTCGAATTTCAAGTCAAGTCGAGACGAAAGTCAAGTCGAAAGTCAAGACGAATGTCAAGTCGAAAGTCAATCGAATGTCAAGTCAAGTCGAATGTCAAATCGAATGTCAAGTGGAATATCAAGTGGAATATCAAGTCGAAAGTCAAGTCGCAAGTCAAGTCGAGTCGAGTCGAAAGTCAAGTCAAGTCGAATGTCAATTCAAGTCGAATGTCAAGTCGAATGTCAAATCGAATGTCAAGTCGAAAGTCAAGTCGAGTCGAATGTCAAATCGAATGCCAAATCGAATGTCAAGTCGAGACGAAAGTCAAGTCAAGTCGAACGTCAAGTCGAGTTGGAAGTCAAGTCGAGTCGAATGTCAAGTCAAATGTCAAGTCGAATGTCAAGTCAAGTCGAATGTCAAGTCAAATGTCAAATCGAATTCCAAGTCGAATGTCAAGTCGAATGTCAAGTCAAGTCGAGACGAAAGTCAAGTCGAGTCGAAAGTCAAGTCAAGTCGAAAGTCAAGTCGAGTCGAAAGTCAAGTCGACTGTCAAGTCGAAAGTCAAGTCAAGTCGAGTCGAAAGTCAAGTCGAAAGTCGACTGTCGAATGTCAAATCGAATGTCAAGTCGAAAGTCAAGTCGAGTCGAATGTCAAATCGAATGCCAAATCGAATGTCAAGTCGAATGTCAAGTCGAGACGAAAGTCAAGTCAAGTCGAAAGTCAAGTCGAGTCGAAAGTCAAGTCGAAAGTCAAGTCAAGTCGACTGTCAAGTCGAAAGTCAAGTCAAGTCGAGTCGAAAGTCAAGTCGAAAGTCGACTGTCGAATGTCAAATCGAATGTCAAGTCGCAAGTCAAGTCGAGCCGAAAGTCAAGTCGAGTCGAAAGTCAAGTCGAGTCGAATGTCAAGTCGAGTCGAAAGTCAAATCGAGTCGAATGTCAAATCGAATGCCAAGTCGAATGTCAAGTCGAATGTCAAGTCGAATGTCAAATCGAATGTCAAGTCGAAAGTCAAGTCGAAAGTCAAGTCGAATGTCAAATCGAATGTCATGTGGAAAGTCAAGGCAAGTCTAAAGTCAAGTCGAAAGTCAAGTCGAGTCGAAAGTCAAGTCAAGTCGAATGTCAAGTGGAATATCAAGTCGAAAGTCAAGTCGAAAGTCAAGGCAAGTCTAAAGTCAAGTCGAAAGTCAAGTCGAGTCGAAAGTCAAGTCGAAAGTCAAGTCAAGTCGAAAGTCAAGTCAAGTCGAGTCGAAAGTCAAGTCGAAAGTCGACTGTCGAATGTCAAATCGAATGTCAAGTCGAATGTCAAGTCGAGACGAAAGTCAAGTCAAGTCGAACGTCAAGTCGAGTCGAAAGTCAAGTCGAGTCGAATGTCAAATCGAATGCCAAGTCGAATGTCAAGTCAAATGTCAAGTCGAATGTCAAGTCGAATGTCAAATCGAATGTCAAGTCGAAAGTCAAGTCGAAAGTCAAGTCGAATGTCAAATCGAATGTCAAGTGGAATATCAAGTCGAAAGTCAAGTCGAAAGTCAAGGCAAGTCTAAAGTCAAGTCGAAAGTCAAGTCGAGTCGAAAGTCAAGTCGAGTCGAAAGTCAAGTCGAGTCGAATGTCAAATCGAATGCCAAGTCGAATGTCAAGTCGTATGTCAAGTCGAATGTCAAATCGAATGTCAAATCGAATGTCAAGTCGAAAGTCAAGTCGAAAGTCAAGACGAATGTCAAATCGAATGTCAAGTGGAATATCAAGTCGAAAGTCAAGTCGAAAGTCAAGGCAAGTCTAAAGTCAAGTCGAAAGTCAAGTCGAGTCGAAAGTCAAGTCAAGTCGAATGTCAAGTCGAATGTCAAGTCGAAAGTCAAGTCGAGTCGAAAGTCAAGTCGAGTCGAATATCAAGTCGAAAGTCAAGTCAAGTCGAGTCGAAAGTCAAGTCGAGTCGACTGTCAAGTCGAAAGTCAAGTCAAGTCGAGTCGAAAGTCAAGTCGAAAGTCGACTGTCGAATGTCAAATCGTATGTCAAGTCGGAAGTCAAGTCGCAAGTCAAGTCGAAAGTCAAGTCGAGTCGAAAGTCAAGTCGAGTCGAATGTCGAGTCAAATGTCGAGTCAAATGTCAAGTCGAAAGTCAAATCGAAAGTCGAGTCGAAAGTCAAGTCGAGTCGAAAGTCAAGTCGAATGTCAAGTCGAATGTCAAGTCGAATGTCAAGTCGAATGTCAAGTCGAAAGTCAAATCGAAAGTCAAGTCGAAAGTCAAGTCGAAAGTCGACTGTCGAATGTCAAATCGAATGTCAAGTCGAAAGTCAAGTCGAAAGTCAAGTCGAGTCGAATGTCAAGTCAAATGTCAAGTCGAAAGTCAAGTCAAGTCGAGTCGAAAGTCAAGTCGAAAGTCAAGTCGAATAGAAAGTCAAGTCGAAAGTCGAAAGTCAAGTCAAGTCTAATATCAAGTGGAAAGTCAAGTCGAGTCGAAAGTCAAGTCAAGTCAAGTCGAAAGTCAAGTCGAATGTCAAGTCAAGTCAAGTCGAAAGTCAAGTCGAGTCGAAAGTCAAGTCGAGTCGAAAGTCAAGTCGACTGTCAAGTCGAAAGTCAAGTCGACTGTCAAGTCGAAAGTCAAGTCAAGTCGAGTCGAAAGTCAAGTCGAAAGTCGACTGTCGAATGTCAAATCGAATGTCAAGTCGAAAGTCAAGTCGAGTCGAATGTCAAATCGAATGCCAAATCGAATGTCAAGTCGAGACGAAAGTCAAGTCAAGTCGAACGTCAAGTCGAGTTGGAAGTCAAGTCGAGTCGAATGTCAAGTCAAATGTCAAGTCGAATGTCAAGTCAAGTCGAATGTCAAGTCAAGTCGAATGTCAAGTCAAATGTCAAATCGAATTCCAAGTCGAATGTCAAGTCGAATGTCAAGTCAAGTCGAGACGAAAGTCAAGTCGAGTCGAAAGTCAAGTCAAGTCGAAAGTCAAGTCGAGTCGAAAGTCAAGTCGACTGTCAAGTCGAAAGTCAAGTCAAGTCGAGTCGAAAGTCAAGTCGAAAGTCGACTGTCGAATGTCAAATCGAATGTCAAGTCGAAAGTCAAGTCGAGTCGAATGTCAAATCGAATGCCAAATCGAATGTCAAGTCGAATGTCAAGTCGAGACGAAAGTCAAGTCAAGTCGAAAGTCAAGTCGAGTCGAAAGTCAAGTCGAAAGTCAAGTCAAGTCGACTGTCAAGTCGAAAGTCAAGTCAAGTCGAGTCGAAAGTCAAGTCGAAAGTCGACTGTCGAATGTCAAATCGAATGTCAAGTCGCAAGTCAAGTCGAGCCGAAAGTCAAGTCGAGTCGAAAGTCAAGTCGAGTCGAATGTCAAGTCGAGTCGAAAGTCAAGTCGAGTCGAAAGTCAAGTCGAGTCGAATGTCAAATCGAATGCCAAGTCGAATGTCAAGTCGAATGTCAAATCGAATGTCAAATCGAATGTCAAGTCGAAAGTCAAGTCGAAAGTCAAGACGAATGTCAAATCGAATGTCAATTCGAAAGTCAAGGCAAGGCTAAAGTCAAGTCGAAAGTCAAGTCGAGTCGAAAGTCAAGTCGAGTCGAAAGTCAAGTCAAGTCGAAAGTCAAGTCAAGTCGAATGTCAAGTCGAATGTCAAGTCGAAAGTCAAGTCGAGTCGAAAGTCAAGTCGAGTCGAAAGTCAAGTCGAGTCGAATGTCAAGTCGAGTCGAAAGTCAAATCGAGTCGAATGTCAAATCGAATGCCAAGTCGAATGTCAAGTCGAATATCAAGTCGAATGTCAAATCGAATGTCAAGTCGAAAGTCAAGTCGAAAGTCAAGTCGAATGTCAAATCGAATGTCAAGTGGAAAGTCAAGGCAAGTCTAAAGTCAAGTCGAAAGTCAAGTCGAGTCGAAAGTCAAGTCAAGTCGAAAGTCAAGTCAAGTCGAATGTCAAGTGGAATATCAAGTCGAAAGTCAAGGCAAGTCTAAAGTCAAGTCGAAAGTCAAGTCAAGTCGAAAGTCAAGTCGAGTCGAAAGTCAAGTCGAAAGTCAAGTCAAGTCGACTGTCAAGTCGAAAGTCAAGTCAAGTCGAGTCGAAAGTCAAGTCGAAAGTCGACTGTCGAATGTCAAATCGAATGTCAAGTCGCAAGTCAAGTCGAGCCGAAAGTCAAGTCGAGTCGAAAGTCAAGTCGAGTCGAATGTCAAGTCGAGTCGAAAGTCAAGTCGAGTCGAAAGTCAAGTCGAGTCGAATGTCAAATCGAATGTCAAATCGAATGTCAAGTCGAAAGTCAAGTCGAAAGTCAAGACGAATGTCAAATCGAATGTCAATTCGAAAGTCAAGGCAAGGCTAAAGTCAAGTCGAAAGTCAAGTCGAGTCGAAAGTCAAGTCGAGTCGAAAGTCAAGTCAAGTCGAATGTCAAGTCGAATGTCAAGTCGAATGTCAAGTCGAAAGTCAAGTCGAGTCGAAAGTCAAGTCGAGTCGAAAGTCAAGTCGAGTCGAATGTCAAGTCGAGTCGAAAGTCAAATCGAGTCGAATGTCAAGTCGAGTCGAATATCAAGTCAAGTCGAGTCGCAAGTCAAGTCGAGTCGACTGTCAAGTCGAAAGTCAAGTCAAGTCGAGTCGAAAGTCAAGTCGAAAGTCGACTGTCGAATGTCAAATCGTATGTCAAGTCGCAAGTCAAGTCGAAAGTCAAGTCGAAAGTCAAGTCGAGTCGAAAGTCAAGTCGAGTCGAAAGTCAAGTCGAGTCGAATGTCAAGTCGAGTCAAATGTCGAGTCAAATGTCAAGTCGAAAGTCAAATCGAAAGTCGAGTCGAAAGTCAAGTCGAGTCGAAAGTCAAGTCGAATGTCAAGTCGAATGTCAAGTCGAAAGTCAAATCGAAAGTCAAGTCGAAAGTCAAGTCGAAAGTCGACTGTCGAATGTCAAATCGAATGTCAAGTCGAAAGTCAAGTCGAGTCGAAAGTCAAGTCGAGTCGAATGTCAAGTCAAATGTCAAGTCGAAAGTCAAGTCAAGTCGAGTCGAAAGTCAAGTCGAATAGAAAGTCAAGTCAAGTCGAAAGTCGAAAGTCAAGTCGAAAGTCAAGTCAAGTCTAAAGTCAAGTGGAAAGTCAAGTCGAGTCGAAAGTCAAGTCAAGTCAAGTCGAAAGTCAAGTCGAATGTCAAGTCAAGTCAAGTCGAAAGTCAAGTCGAGTCGAAAGTCAAGTCGAGTCAAATGTCAAGTCGAAAGTCAAGTCGAAAGTCAAATCGAAAGTCGAGTCGAAAGTCAAGTCGAGTCGAAAGTCAAGTCGAATGTCAAGTCGAAAGTCAAGTCGAAAGTCAAGTCGAAAGTGGCCTGTCGAATGTCAAATCGAATGTCAAGTCGAAAGTCAAGTCGCAAGTCAAGTCGAGTCGAAAGTCAAGTCGAATGTCAAGTCGCAAGTCAAGTCGAGTCGAAAGTCAAGTCAAATGTCAAGTCGAATGTCAAGTCAAATGTCAAGTCAAGTCGAGTCGAGTCGCAAGTCAAGTCACGTCGAGTCGAAAGTCAAGTCGAGTCGAATTTCAAGTCAAGTCGAGACGAAAGTCAAGTCGAAAGTCAAGACGAATGTCAAGTCGAAAGTCAATCGAATGTCAAGTCAAGTCGAATGTCAAATCGAATGTCAAGTGGAATATCAAGTGGAATATCAAGTGGAATATCAAGTCGAAAGTCAAGTCGCAAGTCAAGTCGAGTCGAGTCGAAAGTCAAGTCAAGTCGAATGTCAATTCAAGTCGAATGTCAAGTCGAATGTCAAGTCGAATGTCAAGTCGAATGTCAAGTCAAGTCGAGTCGAAAGTCAAGTCGAATGTCAAGTCGAGTCGAAAGCCAAGTCGAGTCGAATTTCAAGTCAAGTCGAGACGAAAGTCAAGTCGAAAGTCAAGACGAATGTCAAGTCGAAAGTCAATCGAATGTCAAGTCAAGTCGAATGTCAAATCGAATGTCAAGTGGAATATCAAGTGGAATATCAAGTCGAAAGTCAAGTCGCAAGTCAAGTCGAGTCGAGTCGAAAGTCAAGTCAAGTCGAATGTCAATTCAAGTCGAATGTCAAGTCGAATGTCAAGTCGAATGTCAAGTCGAATGTCAAGTCGAATGTCAAGTCAAGTCGAGTCGAAAGTCAAGTCGAATGTCAAGTCGAGTCGAAAGCCAAGTCGAGTCGAATGTCAAGTCGAGTCGAAAGTCAAGTCGAGTCGAATGTCAAATCGATACCCAAGTCGAATGTCAAGTCGAATTTCAAATCGAATGTCAAGTGGAATATCAAGTCGAAAGTCAAGGCAAGTCTAAAGTCAAGTCGAAAGTCAAGTCGAAAGTCGAGTCGAAAGTCAAGTCAAGTCGAGTCGAAAGTCAAGTCAAGTCGACTGTCAAGTCGAAAGTCAAGTCAAGTCGAGTCGAAAGTCAAGTCGAAAGTCGACTGTCGAATGTCAAATCGAATGTCAAGTCGAAAGTCAAGTCAAGTCGAGTCGAATGTCAAATCGAATGCCAAATCGAATGTCAAGTCGAATGTCAAGTCGAGACGAAAGTCAAGTCAAGTCGAACGTCAAGTCGAGTCGGAAGTCAAGTCGAGTCGAATGTCAAGTCGAGTCGAATGTCAAGTCAAATGTCAAGTCGAATGTCAAGTCGAATGTCAAGTCAAATGTCAAATCGAATTCCAAGTCGAATGTCAAGTCGAATGTCAAGTCAAGTCGAGACGAAAGTCAAGTCGAGTCGAAAGTCAAGTCGAGTCGAAAGTCAAGTCGAGTCGAAAGTCAAGTCGACTGTCAAGTCGAAAGTCAAGTCGACTGTCAAGTCGAAAGTCAAGTCAAGTCGAGTCGAAAGTCAAGTCGAAAGTCGACTGTCGAATGTCAAATCGAATGTCAAGTCGAAAGTCAAGTCGAGTCGAATGTCAAATCGAATGCCAAATCGAATGTCAAGTCGAGACGAAAGTCAAGTCAAGTCGAACGTCAAGTCGAGTTGGAAGTCAAGTCGAGTCGAATGTCAAGTCAAATGTCAAGTCGAATGTCAAGTCAAGTCGAATGTCAAGTCAAGTCGAATGTCAAGTCAAATGTCAAATCGAATTCCAAGTCGAATGTCAAGTCGAATGTCAAGTCAAGTCGAGACGAAAGTCAAGTCGAGTCGAAAGTCAAGTCAAGTCGAAAGTCAAGTCGAGTCGAAAGTCAAGTCGACTGTCAAGTCGAAAGTCAAGTCAAGTCGAGTCGAAAGTCAAGTCGAAAGTCGACTGTCGAATGTCAAATCGAATGTCAAGTCGAAAGTCAAGTCGAGTCGAATGTCAAATCGAATGCCAAATCGAATGTCAAGTCGAATGTCAAGTCGAGACGAAAGTCAAGTCAAGTCGAAAGTCAAGTCGAGTCGAAAGTCAAGTCGAAAGTCAAGTCAAGTCGACTGTCAAGTCGAAAGTCAAGTCAAGTCGAGTCGAAAGTCAAGTCGAAAGTCGACTGTCGAATGTCAAATCGAATGTCAAGTCGCAAGTCAAGTCGAGCCGAAAGTCAAGTCGAGTCGAAAGTCAAGTCGAGTCGAATGTCAAGTCGAGTCGAAAGTCAAGTCGAGTCGAAAGTCAAGTCGAGTCGAATGTCAAATCGAATGCCAAGTCGAATGTCAAGTCGAATGTCAAATCGAATGTCAAATCGAATGTCAAGTCGAAAGTCAAGTCGAAAGTCAAGACGAATGTCAAATCGAATGTCAATTCGAAAGTCAAGGCAAGGCTAAAGTCAAGTCGAAAGTCAAGTCGAGTCGAAAGTCAAGTCGAGTCGAAAGTCAAGTCAAGTCGAAAGTCAAGTCAAGTCGAATGTCAAGTCGAATGTCAAGTCGAAAGTCAAGTCGAGTCGAAAGTCAAGTCGAGTCGAAAGTCAAGTCGAGTCGAATGTCAAGTCGAGTCGAAAGTCAAATCGAGTCGAATGTCAAATCGAATGCCAAGTCGAATGTCAAGTCGAATATCAAGTCGAATGTCAAATCGAATGTCAAGTCGAAAGTCAAGTCGAAAGTCAAGTCGAATGTCAAATCGAATGTCAAGTGGAAAGTCAAGGCAAGTCTAAAGTCAAGTCGAAAGTCAAGTCGAGTCGAAAGTCAAGTCAAGTCGAAAGTCAAGTCAAGTCGAATGTCAAGTGGAATATCAAGTCGAAAGTCAAGGCAAGTCTAAAGTCAAGTCGAAAGTCAAGTCGAGTCGAAAGTCAAGTCGAAAGTCAAGTCAAGTCGACTGTCAAGTCGAAAGTCAAGTCGAGTCGAGTCGAAAGTCAAGTCGAAAGTCGACTGTCGAATGTCAAATCGAATGTCAAGTCGAATGTCAAGTCGAGACGAAAGTCAAGTCAAGTCGAACGTCAAGTCGAGTCGAAAGTCAAGTCGAGTCGAATGTCAAATCGAATGCCAAGTCGAATGTCAAGTCAAATGTCAAGTCGAATGTCAAGTCGAAAGTCAAATCGAATGTCAAGTCGAAAGTCAAGTCGAAAGTCAAGTCGAATGTCAAATCGAATGTCAAGTGGAATATCAAGTCGAAAGTCAAGTCGAAAGTCAAGGCAAGTCTAAAGTCAAGTCGAAAGTCAAGTCGAGTCGAAAGTCAAGTCAAGTCGAAAGTCAAGTCAAGTCGAATGTCAAGTGGAATATCAAGTCGAAAGTCAAGTCGAAAGTCAAGGCAAGTCTAAAGTCAAGTCGAAAGTCAAGTCGAAAGTCAAGTCAAGTCGACTGTCAAGTCGAAAGTCAAGTCAAGTCGAGTCGAAAGTCAAGTCGAGTCGAATGTCAAATCGAATGCCAAGTCGAATGTCAAGTCGTATGTCAAGTCGAATGTCAAATCGAATGTCAAATCGAATGTCAAGTCGAAAGTCAAGTCGAAAGTCAAGACGAATGTCAAATCGAATGTCAAGTGGAATATCAAGTCGAAAGTCAAGTCGAAAGTCAAGGCAAGTCTAAAGTCAAGTCGAAAGTCAAGTCGAGTCGAAAGTCAAGTCAAGTCGAATGTCAAGTCGAATGTCAAGTCGAAAGTCAAGTCGAGTCGAAAGTCAAGTCGAGTCGAATATCAAGTCGAAAGTCAAGTCAAGTCGAGTCGAAAGTCAAGTCGAGTCGACTGTCAAGTCGAAAGTCAAGTCAAGTCGAGTCGAAAGTCAAGTCGAAAGTCGACTGTCGAATGTCAAATCGTATGTCAAGTCGGAAGTCAAGTCGCAAGTCAAGTCGAAAGTCAAGTCGAAAGTCAAGTCGAGTCGAAAGTCAAGTCGAGTCGAATGTCGAGTCAAATGTCGAGTCAAATGTCAAGTCGAAAGTCAAATCGAAAGTCGAGTCGAAAGTCAAGTCGAGTCGAAAGTCAAGTCGAATGTCAAGTCGAATGTCAAGTCGAATGTCAAGTCGAATGTCAAGTCGAATGTCAAGTCGAAAGTCAAATCGAAAGTCAAGTCGAAAGTCAAGTCGAAAGTCGACTGTCGAATGTCAAATCGAATGTCAAGTCGAAAGTCAAGTCGAGTCGAATGTCAAGTCAAATGTCAAGTCGAAAGTCAAGTCAAGTCGAGTCGAAAGTCAAGTCGAAAGTCAAGTCGAATAGAAAGTCAAGTCGAAAGTCGAAAGTCAAGTCGAAAGTCAAGTCAAGTCTAATATCAAGTGGAAAGTCAAGTCGAGTCGAAAGTCAAGTCAAGTCAAGTCGAAAGTCAAGTCGAATGTCAAGTCAAGTCAAGTCGAAAGTCAAGTCGAGTCGAAAGTCAAGTCGAGTCAAATGTCAAGTCAAAAGTCAAGTCGAAAGTCAAATCGAAAGTCGAGTCGAAAGTCAAGTCGAAAGTCGACTGTCGAATGTCAAATCGAATGTCAAGTCGAAAGTCAAGTCGCAAGTCAAGTCGAGTCGAAAGTCAAGTCGAAAGTCAAGTCGAAAGTCAAGTCGAGTCGAATGTCAAGTCAAATGTCAAGTCGAATGTCAAGTCAAATGTCAAGTCAAGTCGAGTCGAAAGTCAAGTCGAGTCGAATGTCAAGTCGAATATCAAGTCAAGTCGAGACGAAAGTCAAGTCGAAAGTCAAGACGAATGTCAAGTCGAAAGTCAATCGAATGTCAAGTCAAGTCGAATGTCAAATCGAATGTCAAGTGGAATATCAAGTGGAATATCAAGTCGAAAGTCAAGTCGCAAGTCAAGTCGAGTCGAGTCGAAACTCAAGTCGAGTCGTATGTCAAGTCGAATGTCAAGTCAAGTCGAGTCAAATGTCAAGTCGAAAGTCAAGTCGAAAGTCAAATCGAAAGTCGAGTCGAAAGTCAAGTCGAGTCGAAAGTCAAGTCGAATGTCAAGTCGAAAGTCAAGTCGAAAGTCAAGTCGAAAGTGGCCTGTCGAATGTCAAATCGAATGTCAAGTCGAAAGTCAAGTCGCAAGTCAAGTCGAGTCGAAAGTCAAGTCGAATGTCAAGTCGCAAGTCAAGTCGAGTCGAAAGTCAAGTCAAATGTCAAGTCGAATGTCAAGTCAAATGTCAAGTCAAGTCGAGTCGAGTCGCAAGTCAAGTCACGTCGAGTCGAAAGTCAAGTCGAGTCGAATTTCAAGTCAAGTCGAGACGAAAGTCAAGTCGAAAGTCAAGACGAATGTCAAGTCGAAAGTCAATCGAATGTCAAGTCAAGTCGAATGTCAAGTGGAATATCAAGTGGAATATCAAGTCGAAAGTCAAGTCGCAAGTCAAGTCGAGTCGAGTCGAAAGTCAAGTCAAGTCGAATGTCAATTCAAGTCGAATGTCAAGTCGAATGTCAAGTCGAATGTCAAGTCGAATGTCAAGTCAAGTCGAGTCGAAAGTCAAGTCGAATGTCAAGTCGAGTCGAAAGCCAAGTCGAGTCGAATGTCAAGTCGAGTCGAAAGTCAAGTCGAGTCGAATGTCAAATCGATACCCAAGTCGAATGTCAAATCGAATGTCAAATCGAATGTCAAGTGGAATATCAAGTCGAAAGTCAAGGCAAGTCTAAAGTCAAGTCGAAAGTCAAGTCAAGTCGAGTCGAAAGTCAAGTCGAAAGTCGACTGTCGAATGTCAAATCGAATGTCAAGTCGAAAGTCAAGTCGAGTCGAATGTCAAATCGAATGCCAAATCGAATGTCAAGTCGAGACGAAAGTCAAGTCAAGTCGAACGTCAAGTCGAGTTGGAAGTCAAGTCGAGTCGAATGTCAAGTCAAATGTCAAGTCGAATGTCAAGTCAAGTCGAATGTCAAGTCAAGTCGAATGTCAAGTCAAATGTCAAATCGAATTCCAAGTCGAATGTCAAGTCGAATGTCAAGTCAAGTCGAGACGAAAGTCAAGTCGAGTCGAAAGTCAAGTCAAGTCGAAAGTCAAGTCGAGTCGAAAGTCAAGTCGACTGTCAAGTCGAAAGTCAAGTCAAGTCGAGTCGAAAGTCAAGTCGAAAGTCGACTGTCGAATGTCAAATCGAATGTCAAGTCGAAAGTCAAGTCGAGTCGAATGTCAAATCGAATGCCAAATCGAATGTCAAGTCGAATGTCAAGTCGAGACGAAAGTCAAGTCAAGTCGAAAGTCAAGTCGAGTCGAAAGTCAAGTCGAAAGTCAAGTCAAGTCGACTGTCAAGTCGAAAGTCAAGTCAAGTCGAGTCGAAAGTCAAGTCGAAAGTCGACTGTCGAATGTCAAATCGAATGTCAAGTCGCAAGTCAAGTCGAGCCGAAAGTCAAGTCGAGTCGAAAGTCAAGTCGAGTCGAATGTCAAGTCGAGTCGAAAGTCAAATCGAGTCGAATGTCAAATCGAATGCCAAGTCGAATGTCAAGTCGAATGTCAAGTCGAATGTCAAATCGAATGTCAAGTCGAAAGTCAAGTCGAAAGTCAAGTCGAATGTCAAATCGAATGTCATGTGGAAAGTCAAGGCAAGTCTAAAGTCAAGTCGAAAGTCAAGTCGAGTCGAAAGTCAAGTCAAGTCGAATGTCAAGTGGAATATCAAGTCGAAAGTCAAGTCGAAAGTCAAGGCAAGTCTAAAGTCAAGTCGAAAGTCAAGTCGAGTCGAAAGTCAAGTCGAAAGTCAAGTCAAGTCGAAAGTCAAGTCAAGTCGAGTCGAAAGTCAAGTCGAAAGTCGACTGTCGAATGTCAAATCGAATGTCAAGTCGAATGTCAAGTCGAGACGAAAGTCAAGTCAAGTCGAACGTCAAGTCGAGTCGAAAGTCAAGTCGAGTCGAATGTCAAATCGAATGCCAAGTCGAATGTCAAGTCAAATGTCAAGTCGAATGTCAAGTCGAATGTCAAATCGAATGTCAAGTCGAAAGTCAAGTCGAAAGTCAAGTCGAATGTCAAATCGAATGTCAAGTGGAATATCAAGTCGAAAGTCAAGTCGAAAGTCAAGGCAAGTCTAAAGTCAAGTCGAAAGTCAAGTCGAGTCGAAAGTCAAGTCGAGTCGAAAGTCAAGTCGAGTCGAATGTCAAATCGAATGCCAAGTCGAATGTCAAGTCGTATGTCAAGTCGAATGTCAAATCGAATGTCAAATCGAATGTCAAGTCGAAAGTCAAGTCGAAAGTCAAGACGAATGTCAAATCGAATGTCAAGTGGAATATCAAGTCGAAAGTCAAGTCGAAAGTCAAGGCAAGTCTAAAGTCAAGTCGAAAGTCAAGTCGAGTCGAAAGTCAAGTCAAGTCGAATGTCAAGTCGAATGTCAAGTCGAAAGTCAAGTCGAGTCGAAAGTCAAGTCGAGTCGAATATCAAGTCGAAAGTCAAGTCAAGTCGAGTCGAAAGTCAAGTCGAGTCGACTGTCAAGTCGAAAGTCAAGTCAAGTCGAGTCGAAAGTCAAGTCGAAAGTCGACTGTCGAATGTCAAATCGTATGTCAAGTCGGAAGTCAAGTCGCAAGTCAAGTCGAAAGTCAAGTCGAGTCGAAAGTCAAGTCGAGTCGAATGTCGAGTCAAATGTCGAGTCAAATGTCAAGTCGAAAGTCAAATCGAAAGTCGAGTCGAAAGT
The DNA here is from genome assembly GCA_947562105.1 of Shargacucullia verbasci. Classification (NCBI taxonomy): domain Eukaryota; kingdom Metazoa; phylum Arthropoda; class Insecta; order Lepidoptera; family Noctuidae; genus Shargacucullia; species Shargacucullia verbasci. The sequence continues at coordinate 15,533,173 of OX387284.1, read as the reverse complement.
CAAGTCGAGTCGAAAGTCAAGTCGAATGTCAAGTCGAATGTCAAGTCGAATGTCAAGTCGAATGTCAAGTCGAAAGTCAAATCGAAAGTCAAGTCGAAAGTCAAGTCGAAAGTCGACTGTCGAATGTCAAATCGAATGTCAAGTCGAAAGTCAAGTCGAAAGTCAAGTCGAGTCGAATGTCAAGTCAAATGTCAAGTCGAAAGTCAAGTCAAGTCGAGTCGAAAGTCAAGTCGAAAGTCAAGTCGAATAGAAAGTCAAGTCGAAAGTCGAAAGTCAAGTCAAGTCTAATATCAAGTGGAAAGTCAAGTCGAGTCGAAAGTCAAGTCAAGTCAAGTCGAAAGTCAAGTCGAATGTCAAGTCAAGTCAAGTCGAAAGTCAAGTCGAGTCGAAAGTCAAGTCGAGTCAAATGTCAAGTCAAAAGTCAAGTCGAAAGTCAAATCGAAAGTCGAGTCGAAAGTCAAGTCGAAAGTCGACTGTCGAATGTCAAATCGAATGTCAAGTCGAAAGTCAAGTCGCAAGTCAAGTCGAGTCGAAAGTCAAGTCGAAAGTCAAGTCGAGTCGAATGTCAAGTCAAATGTCAAGTCGAATGTCAAGTCAAATGTCAAGTCGAGTCGAAAGTCAAGTCGAGTCGAATGTCAAGTCGAATATCAAGTCAAGTCGAGACGAAAGTCAAGTCGAAAGTCAAGACGAATGTCAAGTCGAAAGTCAATCGAATGTCAAGTCAAGTCGAATGTCAAATCGAATGTCAAGTGGAATATCAAGTGGAATATCAAGTCGAAAGTCAAGTCGCAAGTCAAGTCGAGTCGAGTCGAAACTCAAGTCGAGTCGTATGTCAAGTCGAATGTCAAGTCAAGTCGAGTCAAATGTCAAGTCGAAAGTCAAGTCGAAAGTCAAATCGAAAGTCGAGTCGAAAGTCAAGTCGAGTCGAAAGTCAAGTCGAATGTCAAGTCGAAAGTCAAGTCGAAAGTCAAGTCGAAAGTGGCCTGTCGAATGTCAAATCGAATGTCAAGTCGAAAGTCAAGTCGCAAGTCAAGTCGAGTCGAAAGTCAAGTCGAATGTCAAGTCGCAAGTCAAGTCGAGTCGAAAGTCAAGTCAAATGTCAAGTCGAATGTCAAGTCAAATGTCAAGTCAAGTCGAGTCGAGTCGCAAGTCAAGTCACGTCGAGTCGAAAGTCAAGTCGAGTCGAATTTCAAGTCAAGTCGAGACGAAAGTCAAGTCGAAAGTCAAGACGAATGTCAAGTCGAAAGTCAATCGAATGTCAAGTCAAGTCGAATGTCAAATCGAATGTCAAGTGGAATATCAAGTGGAATATCAAGTCGAAAGTCAAGTCGCAAGTCAAGTCGAGTCGAGTCGAAAGTCAAGTCAAGTCGAATGTCAATTCAAGTCGAATGTCAAGTCGAATGTCAAGTCGAATGTCAAGTCAAGTCGAGTCGAAAGTCAAGTCGAATGTCAAGTCGAGTCGAAAGCCAAGTCGAGTCGAATGTCAAGTCGAGTCGAAAGTCAAGTCGAGTCGAATGTCAAATCGATACCCAAGTCGAATGTCAAGTCGAATGTCAAATCGAATGTCAAGTGGAATATCAAGTCGAAAGTCAAGGCAAGTCTAAAGTCAAGTCGAAAGTCAAGTCGAAAGTCGAGTCGAAAGTCAAGTCAAGTCGAGTCGAAAGTCAAGTCAAGTCGACTGTCAAGTCGAAAGTCAAGTCAAGTCGAGTCGAAAGTCAAGTCGAAAGTCGACTGTCGAATGTCAAATCGAATGTCAAGTCGAAAGTCAAGTCAAGTCGAGTCGAATGTCAAATCGAATGCCAAATCGAATGTCAAGTCGAATGTCAAGTCGAGACGAAAGTCAAGTCAAGTCGAACGTCAAGTCGAGTCGGAAGTCAAGTCGAGTCGAATGTCAAGTCGAGTCGAATGTCAAGTCAAATGTCAAGTCGAATGTCAAGTCGAATGTCAAGTCAAATGTCAAATCGAATTCCAAGTCGAATGTCAAGTCGAATGTCAAGTCAAGTCGAGACGAAAGTCAAGTCGAGTCGAAAGTCAAGTCGAGTCGAAAGTCAAGTCGAGTCGAAAGTCAAGTCGACTGTCAAGTCGAAAGTCAAGTCGACTGTCAAGTCGAAAGTCAAGTCGACTGTCAAGTCGAAAGTCAAGTCAAGTCGAGTCGAAAGTCAATTCGAAAGTCGACTGTCGAATGTCAAATCGAATGTCAAGTCGAAAGTCAAGTCGAGTCGAATGTCAAATCGAATGCCAAATCGAATGTCAAGTCGAGACGAAAGTCAAGTCAAGTCGAACGTCAAGTCGAGTTGGAAGTCAAGTCAAAGTCAAATGTCAAGTCGAATGTCAAGTCAAGTCGAATGTCAAGTCAAGTCGAATGTCAAGTCAAATGTCAAATCGAATTCCAAGTCGAATGTCAAATCGAATGTCAAATCGAATGTCAAATCGAATGTCAAGTCGAAAGTCAAGTCGAAAGTCAAGACGAATGTCAAATCGAATGTCAATTCGAAAGTCAAGGCAAGGCTAAAGTCAAGTCGAAAGTCAAGTCGAGTCGAAAGTCAAGTCAAGTCGAAAGTCAAGTCGAGTCGAATGTCAAATCGAATGCCAAATCGAATGTCAAGTCGAATGTCAAGTCGAGACGAAAGTCAAGTCAAGTCGAAAGTCAAGTCGAGTCGAAAGTCAAGTCGAAAGTCAAGTCAAGTCGACTGTCAAGTCGAAAGTCAAGTCAAGTCGAGTCGAAAGTCAAGTCGAAAGTCGACTGTCGAATGTCAAATCGAATGTCAAGTCGCAAGTCAAGTCGAGCCGAAAGTCAAGTCGAGTCGAAAGTCAAGTCGAGTCGAATGTCAAGTCGAGTCGAAAGTCAAGTCGAGTCGAAAGTCAAGTCGAGTCGAATGTCAAATCGAATGCCAAGTCGAATGTCAAGTCGAATGTCAAATCGAATGTCAAATCGAATGTCAAGTCGAAAGTCAAGTCGAAAGTCAAGACGAATGTCAAATCGAATGTCAATTCGAAAGTCAAGGCAAGGCTAAAGTCAAGTCGAAAGTCAAGTCGAGTCGAAAGTCAAGTCGAGTCGAAAGTCAAGTCAAGTCGAATGTCAAGTCGAATGTCAAGTCGAATGTCAAGTCGAAAGTCAAGTCGAGTCGAAAGTCAAGTCGAGTCGAAAGTCAAGTCGAGTCGAATGTCAAGTCGAGTCGAAAGTCAAATCGAGTCGAATGTCAAGTCGAGTCGAATATCAAGTCAAGTCGAGTCGCAAGTCAAGTCGAGTCGACTGTCAAGTCGAAAGTCAAGTCAAGTCGAGTCGAAAGTCAAGTCGAAAGTCGACTGTCGAATGTCAAATCGTATGTCAAGTCGCAAGTCAAGTCGAAAGTCAAGTCGAAAGTCAAGTCGAGTCGAAAGTCAAGTCGAGTCGAAAGTCAAGTCGAGTCGAATGTCAAGTCGAGTCAAATGTCGAGTCAAATGTCAAGTCGAAAGTCAAATCGAAAGTCGAGTCGAAAGTCAAGTCGAGTCGAAAGTCAAGTCGAATGTCAAGTCGAATGTCAAGTCGAAAGTCAAATCGAAAGTCAAGTCGAAAGTCAAGTCGAAAGTCGACTGTCGAATGTCAAATCGAATGTCAAGTCGAAAGTCAAGTCGAGTCGAAAGTCAAGTCGAGTCGAATGTCAAGTCAAATGTCAAGTCGAAAGTCAAGTCAAGTCGAGTCGAAAGTCAAGTCGAATAGAAAGTCAAGTCAAGTCGAAAGTCGAAAGTCAAGTCGAAAGTCAAGTCAAGTCTAAAGTCAAGTGGAAAGTCAAGTCGAGTCGAAAGTCAAGTCAAGTCAAGTTGAAAGTCAAGTCGAATGTCAAGTCAAGTCAAGTCGAAAGTCAAGTCGAGTCGAAAGTCAAGTCGAGTCAAATGTCAAGTCGAAAGTCAAGTCGAAAGTCAAATCGAAAGTCGAGTCGAAAGTCAAGTCGAGTCGAAAGTCAAGTCGAATGTCAAGTCGAAAGTCAAGTCGAAAGTCAAGTCGAAAGTGGCCTGTCGAATGTCAAATCGAATGTCAAGTCGAAAGTCAAGTCGCAAGTCAAGTCGAGTCGAAAGTCAAGTCGAATGTCAAGTCGCAAGTCAAGTCGAGTCGAAAGTCAAGTCAAATGTCAAGTCGAATGTCAAGTCAAATGTCAAGTCAAGTCGAGTCGAGTCGCAAGTCAAGTCACGTCGAGTCGAAAGTCAAGTCGAGTCGAATTTCAAGTCAAGTCGAGACGAAAGTCAAGTCGAAAGTCAAGACGAATGTCAAGTCGAAAGTCAATCGAATGTCAAGTCAAGTCGAATGTCAAATCGAATGTCAAGTGGAATATCAAGTGGAATATCAAGTGGAATATCAAGTCGAAAGTCAAGTCGCAAGTCAAGTCGAGTCGAGTCGAAAGTCAAGTCAAGTCGAATGTCAATTCAAGTCGAATGTCAAGTCGAATGTCAAGTCGAATGTCAAGTCGAATGTCAAGTCAAGTCGAGTCGAAAGTCAAGTCGAATGTCAAGTCGAGTCGAAAGCCAAGTCGAGTCGAATTTCAAGTCAAGTCGAGACGAAAGTCAAGTCGAAAGTCAAGACGAATGTCAAGTCGAAAGTCAATCGAATGTCAAGTCAAGTCGAATGTCAAATCGAATGTCAAGTGGAATATCAAGTGGAATATCAAGTCGAAAGTCAAGTCGCAAGTCAAGTCGAGTCGAGTCGAAAGTCAAGTCAAGTCGAATGTCAATTCAAGTCGAATGTCAAGTCGAATGTCAAGTCGAATGTCAAGTCGAATGTCAAGTCAAGTCGAGTCGAAAGTCAAGTCGAATGTCAAGTCGAGTCGAAAGCCAAGTCGAGTCGAATGTCAAGTCGAGTCGAAAGTCAAGTCGAGTCGAATGTCAAATCGATACCCAAGTCGAATGTCAAGTCGAATGTCAAATCGAATGTCAAGTGGAATATCAAGTCGAAAGTCAAGGCAAGTCTAAAGTCAAGTCGAAAGTCAAGTCGAAAGTCGAGTCGAAAGTCAAGTCAAGTCGAGTCGAAAGTCAAGTCAAGTCGACTGTCAAGTCGAAAGTCAAGTCAAGTCGAGTCGAAAGTCAAGTCGAAAGTCGACTGTCGAATGTCAAATCGAATGTCAAGTCGAAAGTCAAGTCAAGTCGAGTCGAATGTCAAATCGAATGCCAAATCGAATGTCAAGTCGAATGTCAAGTCGAGACGAAAGTCAAGTCAAGTCGAACGTCAAGTCGAGTCGGAAGTCAAGTCGAGTCGAAAGTCAAGTCGAATGTCAAGTCGAAAGTCAAGTCGAAAGTCAAGTCGAAAGTGGCCTGTCGAATGTCAAATCGAATGTCAAGTCGAAAGTCAAGTCGCAAGTCAAGTCGAGTCGAAAGTCAAGTCGAATGTCAAGTCGCAAGTCAAGTCGAGTCGAAAGTCAAGTCAAATGTCAAGTCGAATGTCAAGTCAAATGTCAAGTCAAGTCGAGTCGAGTCGCAAGTCAAGTCACGTCGAGTCGAAAGTCAAGTCGAGTCGAATTTCAAGTCAAGTCGAGACGAAAGTCAAGTCGAAAGTCAAGACGAATGTCAAGTCGAAAGTCAATCGAATGTCAAGTCAAGTCGAATGTCAAATCGAATGTCAAGTGGAATATCAAGTGGAATATCAAGTGGAATATCAAGTCGAAAGTCAAGTCGCAAGTCAAGTCGAGTCGAGTCGAAAGTCAAGTCAAGTCGAATGTCAATTCAAGTCGAATGTCAAGTCGAATGTCAAGTCGAATGTCAAGTCGAATGTCAAGTCAAGTCGAGTCGAAAGTCAAGTCGAATGTCAAGTCGAGTCGAAAGCCAAGTCGAGTCGAATTTCAAGTCAAGTCGAGACGAAAGTCAAGTCGAAAGTCAAGACGAATGTCAAGTCGAAAGTCAATCGAATGTCAAGTCAAGTCGAATGTCAAATCGAATGTCAAGTGGAATATCAAGTGGAATATCAAGTCGAAAGTCAAGTCGCAAGTCAAGTCGAGTCGAGTCGAAAGTCAAGTCAAGTCGAATGTCAATTCAAGTCGAATGTCAAGTCGAATGTCAAGTCGAATGTCAAGTCGAATGTCAAGTCGAATGTCAAGTCAAGTCGAGTCGAAAGTCAAGTCGAATGTCAAGTCGAGTCGAAAGCCAAGTCGAGTCGAATGTCAAGTCGAGTCGAAAGTCAAGTCGAGTCGAATGTCAAATCGATACCCAAGTCGAATGTCAAGTCGAATGTCAAATCGAATGTCAAGTGGAATATCAAGTCGAAAGTCAAGGCAAGTCTAAAGTCAAGTCGAAAGTCAAGTCGAAAGTCGAGTCGAAAGTCAAGTCAAGTCGAGTCGAAAGTCAAGTCAAGTCGACTGTCAAGTCGAAAGTCAAGTCAAGTCGAGTCGAAAGTCAAGTCGAAAGTCGACTGTCGAATGTCAAATCGAATGTCAAGTCGAAAGTCAAGTCAAGTCGAGTCGAATGTCAAATCGAATGCCAAATCGAATGTCAAGTCGAATGTCAAGTCGAGACGAAAGTCAAGTCAAGTCGAACGTCAAGTCGAGTCGGAAGTCAAGTCGAGTCGAATGTCAAGTCGAGTCGAATGTCAAGTCAAATGTCAAGTCGAATGTCAAGTCGAATGTCAAGTCAAATGTCAAATCGAATTCCAAGTCGAATGTCAAGTCGAATGTCAAGTCAAGTCGAGACGAAAGTCAAGTCGAGTCGAAAGTCAAGTCGAGTCGAAAGTCAAGTCGAGTCGAAAGTCAAGTCGACTGTCAAGTCGAAAGTCAAGTCGACTGTCAAGTCGAAAGTCAAGTCAAGTCGAGTCGAAAGTCAAGTCGAAAGTCGACTGTCGAATGTCAAATCGAATGTCAAGTCGAAAGTCAAGTCGAGTCGAATGTCAAATCGAATGCCAAATCGAATGTCAAGTCGAGACGAAAGTCAAGTCAAGTCGAACGTCAAGTCGAGTTGGAAGTCAAGTCGAGTCGAATGTCAAGTCAAATGTCAAGTCGAATGTCAAGTCAAGTCGAATGTCAAGTCAAGTCGAATGTCAAGTCAAATGTCAAATCGAATTCCAAGTCGAATGTCAAGTCGAATGTCAAGTCAAGTCGAGACGAAAGTCAAGTCGAGTCGAAAGTCAAGTCAAGTCGAAAGTCAAGTCGAGTCGAAAGTCAAGTCGACTGTCAAGTCGAAAGTCAAGTCAAGTCGAGTCGAAAGTCAAGTCGAAAGTCGACTGTCGAATGTCAAATCGAATGTCAAGTCGAAAGTCAAGTCGAGTCGAATGTCAAATCGAATGCCAAATCGAATGTCAAGTCGAATGTCAAGTCGAGACGAAAGTCAAGTCAAGTCGAAAGTCAAGTCGAGTCGAAAGTCAAGTCGAAAGTCAAGTCAAGTCGACTGTCAAGTCGAAAGTCAAGTCAAGTCGAGTCGAAAGTCAAGTCGAAAGTCGACTGTCGAATGTCAAATCGAATGTCAAGTCGCAAGTCAAGTCGAGCCGAAAGTCAAGTCGAGTCGAAAGTCAAGTCGAGTCGAATGTCAAGTCGAGTCGAAAGTCAAATCGAGTCGAATGTCAAATCGAATGCCAAGTCGAATGTCAAGTCGAATGTCAAGTCGAATGTCAAATCGAATGTCAAGTCGAAAGTCAAGTCGAAAGTCAAGTCGAATGTCAAATCGAATGTCATGTGGAAAGTCAAGGCAAGTCTAAAGTCAAGTCGAAAGTCAAGTCGAGTCGAAAGTCAAGTCAAGTCGAATGTCAAGTGGAATATCAAGTCGAAAGTCAAGTCGAAAGTCAAGGCAAGTCTAAAGTCAAGTCGAAAGTCAAGTCGAGTCGAAAGTCAAGTCGAAAGTCAAGTCAAGTCGAAAGTCAAGTCAAGTCGAGTCGAAAGTCAAGTCGAAAGTCGACTGTCGAATGTCAAATCGAATGTCAAGTCGAATGTCAAGTCGAGACGAAAGTCAAGTCAAGTCGAACGTCAAGTCGAGTCGAAAGTCAAGTCGAGTCGAATGTCAAATCGAATGCCAAGTCGAATGTCAAGTCAAATGTCAAGTCGAATGTCAAGTCGAATGTCAAATCGAATGTCAAGTCGAAAGTCAAGTCGAAAGTCAAGTCGAATGTCAAATCGAATGTCAAGTGGAATATCAAGTCGAAAGTCAAGTCGAAAGTCAAGGCAAGTCTAAAGTCAAGTCGAAAGTCAAGTCGAGTCGAAAGTCAAGTCGAGTCGAAAGTCAAGTCGAGTCGAATGTCAAATCGAATGCCAAGTCGAATGTCAAGTCGTATGTCAAGTCGAATGTCAAATCGAATGTCAAATCGAATGTCAAGTCGAAAGTCAAGTCGAAAGTCAAGACGAATGTCAAATCGAATGTCAAGTGGAATATCAAGTCGAAAGTCAAGTCGAAAGTCAAGGCAAGTCTAAAGTCAAGTCGAAAGTCAAGTCGAGTCGAAAGTCAAGTCAAGTCGAATGTCAAGTCGAATGTCAAGTCGAAAGTCAAGTCGAGTCGAAAGTCAAGTCGAGTCGAATATCAAGTCGAAAGTCAAGTCAAGTCGAGTCGAAAGTCAAGTCGAGTCGACTGTCAAGTCGAAAGTCAAGTCAAGTCGAGTCGAAAGTCAAGTCGAAAGTCGACTGTCGAATGTCAAATCGTATGTCAAGTCGGAAGTCAAGTCGCAAGTCAAGTCGAAAGTCAAGTCGAGTCGAAAGTCAAGTCGAGTCGAATGTCGAGTCAAATGTCGAGTCAAATGTCAAGTCGAAAGTCAAATCGAAAGTCGAGTCGAAAGTCAAGTCGAGTCGAAAGTCAAGTCGAATGTCAAGTCGAATGTCAAGTCGAATGTCAAGTCGAATGTCAAGTCGAAAGTCAAATCGAAAGTCAAGTCGAAAGTCAAGTCGAAAGTCGACTGTCGAATGTCAAATCGAATGTCAAGTCGAAAGTCAAGTCGAAAGTCAAGTCGAGTCGAATGTCAAGTCAAATGTCAAGTCGAAAGTCAAGTCAAGTCGAGTCGAAAGTCAAGTCGAAAGTCAAGTCGAATAGAAAGTCAAGTCGAAAGTCGAAAGTCAAGTCAAGTCTAATATCAAGTGGAAAGTCAAGTCGAGTCGAAAGTCAAGTCAAGTCAAGTCGAAAGTCAAGTCGAATGTCAAGTCAAGTCAAGTCGAAAGTCAAGTCGAGTCGAAAGTCAAGTCGAGTCGAAAGTCAAGTCGACTGTCAAGTCGAAAGTCAAGTCGACTGTCAAGTCGAAAGTCAAGTCAAGTCGAGTCGAAAGTCAAGTCGAAAGTCGACTGTCGAATGTCAAATCGAATGTCAAGTCGAAAGTCAAGTCGAGTCGAATGTCAAATCGAATGCCAAATCGAATGTCAAGTCGAGACGAAAGTCAAGTCAAGTCGAACGTCAAGTCGAGTTGGAAGTCAAGTCGAGTCGAATGTCAAGTCAAATGTCAAGTCGAATGTCAAGTCAAGTCGAATGTCAAGTCAAGTCGAATGTCAAGTCAAATGTCAAATCGAATTCCAAGTCGAATGTCAAGTCGAATGTCAAGTCAAGTCGAGACGAAAGTCAAGTCGAGTCGAAAGTCAAGTCAAGTCGAAAGTCAAGTCGAGTCGAAAGTCAAGTCGACTGTCAAGTCGAAAGTCAAGTCAAGTCGAGTCGAAAGTCAAGTCGAAAGTCGACTGTCGAATGTCAAATCGAATGTCAAGTCGAAAGTCAAGTCGAGTCGAATGTCAAATCGAATGCCAAATCGAATGTCAAGTCGAATGTCAAGTCGAGACGAAAGTCAAGTCAAGTCGAAAGTCAAGTCGAGTCGAAAGTCAAGTCGAAAGTCAAGTCAAGTCGACTGTCAAGTCGAAAGTCAAGTCAAGTCGAGTCGAAAGTCAAGTCGAAAGTCGACTGTCGAATGTCAAATCGAATGTCAAGTCGCAAGTCAAGTCGAGCCGAAAGTCAAGTCGAGTCGAAAGTCAAGTCGAGTCGAATGTCAAGTCGAGTCGAAAGTCAAGTCGAGTCGAAAGTCAAGTCGAGTCGAATGTCAAATCGAATGCCAAGTCGAATGTCAAGTCGAATGTCAAATCGAATGTCAAATCGAATGTCAAGTCGAAAGTCAAGTCGAAAGTCAAGACGAATGTCAAATCGAATGTCAATTCGAAAGTCAAGGCAAGGCTAAAGTCAAGTCGAAAGTCAAGTCGAGTCGAAAGTCAAGTCGAGTCGAAAGTCAAGTCAAGTCGAAAGTCAAGTCAAGTCGAATGTCAAGTCGAATGTCAAGTCGAAAGTCAAGTCGAGTCGAAAGTCAAGTCGAGTCGAAAGTCAAGTCGAGTCGAATGTCAAGTCGAGTCGAAAGTCAAATCGAGTCGAATGTCAAATCGAATGCCAAGTCGAATGTCAAGTCGAATATCAAGTCGAATGTCAAATCGAATGTCAAGTCGAAAGTCAAGTCGAAAGTCAAGTCGAATGTCAAATCGAATGTCAAGTGGAAAGTCAAGGCAAGTCTAAAGTCAAGTCGAAAGTCAAGTCGAGTCGAAAGTCAAGTCAAGTCGAAAGTCAAGTCAAGTCGAATGTCAAGTGGAATATCAAGTCGAAAGTCAAGGCAAGTCTAAAGTCAAGTCGAAAGTCAAGTCAAGTCGAAAGTCAAGTCGAGTCGAAAGTCAAGTCGAAAGTCAAGTCAAGTCGACTGTCAAGTCGAAAGTCAAGTCAAGTCGAGTCGAAAGTCAAGTCGAAAGTCGACTGTCGAATGTCAAATCGAATGTCAAGTCGCAAGTCAAGTCGAGCCGAAAGTCAAGTCGAGTCGAAAGTCAAGTCGAGTCGAATGTCAAGTCGAGTCGAAAGTCAAGTCGAGTCGAAAGTCAAGTCGAGTCGAATGTCAAATCGAATGTCAAATCGAATGTCAAGTCGAAAGTCAAGTCGAAAGTCAAGACGAATGTCAAATCGAATGTCAATTCGAAAGTCAAGGCAAGGCTAAAGTCAAGTCGAAAGTCAAGTCGAGTCGAAAGTCAAGTCGAGTCGAAAGTCAAGTCAAGTCGAATGTCAAGTCGAATGTCAAGTCGAATGTCAAGTCGAAAGTCAAGTCGAGTCGAAAGTCAAGTCGAGTCGAAAGTCAAGTCGAGTCGAATGTCAAGTCGAGTCGAAAGTCAAATCGAGTCGAATGTCAAGTCGAGTCGAATATCAAGTCAAGTCGAGTCGCAAGTCAAGTCGAGTCGACTGTCAAGTCGAAAGTCAAGTCAAGTCGAGTCGAAAGTCAAGTCGAAAGTCGACTGTCGAATGTCAAATCGTATGTCAAGTCGCAAGTCAAGTCGAAAGTCAAGTCGAAAGTCAAGTCGAGTCGAAAGTCAAGTCGAGTCGAAAGTCAAGTCGAGTCGAATGTCAAGTCGAGTCAAATGTCGAGTCAAATGTCAAGTCGAAAGTCAAATCGAAAGTCGAGTCGAAAGTCAAGTCGAGTCGAAAGTCAAGTCGAATGTCAAGTCGAATGTCAAGTCGAAAGTCAAATCGAAAGTCAAGTCGAAAGTCAAGTCGAAAGTCGACTGTCGAATGTCAAATCGAATGTCAAGTCGAAAGTCAAGTCGAGTCGAAAGTCAAGTCGAGTCGAATGTCAAGTCAAATGTCAAGTCGAAAGTCAAGTCAAGTCGAGTCGAAAGTCAAGTCGAATAGAAAGTCAAGTCAAGTCGAAAGTCGAAAGTCAAGTCGAAAGTCAAGTCAAGTCTAAAGTCAAGTGGAAAGTCAAGTCGAGTCGAAAGTCAAGTCAAGTCAAGTCGAAAGTCAAGTCGAATGTCAAGTCAAGTCAAGTCGAAAGTCAAGTCGAGTCGAAAGTCAAGTCGAGTCAAATGTCAAGTCGAAAGTCAAGTCGAAAGTCAAATCGAAAGTCGAGTCGAAAGTCAAGTCGAGTCGAAAGTCAAGTCGAATGTCAAGTCGAAAGTCAAGTCGAAAGTCAAGTCGAAAGTGGCCTGTCGAATGTCAAATCGAATGTCAAGTCGAAAGTCAAGTCGCAAGTCAAGTCGAGTCGAAAGTCAAGTCGAATGTCAAGTCGCAAGTCAAGTCGAGTCGAAAGTCAAGTCAAATGTCAAGTCGAATGTCAAGTCAAATGTCAAGTCAAGTCGAGTCGAGTCGCAAGTCAAGTCACGTCGAGTCGAAAGTCAAGTCGAGTCGAATTTCAAGTCAAGTCGAGACGAAAGTCAAGTCGAAAGTCAAGACGAATGTCAAGTCGAAAGTCAATCGAATGTCAAGTCAAGTCGAATGTCAAATCGAATGTCAAGTGGAATATCAAGTGGAATATCAAGTGGAATATCAAGTCGAAAGTCAAGTCGCAAGTCAAGTCGAGTCGAGTCGAAAGTCAAGTCAAGTCGAATGTCAATTCAAGTCGAATGTCAAGTCGAATGTCAAGTCGAATGTCAAGTCGAATGTCAAGTCAAGTCGAGTCGAAAGTCAAGTCGAATGTCAAGTCGAGTCGAAAGCCAAGTCGAGTCGAATTTCAAGTCAAGTCGAGACGAAAGTCAAGTCGAAAGTCAAGACGAATGTCAAGTCGAAAGTCAATCGAATGTCAAGTCAAGTCGAATGTCAAATCGAATGTCAAGTGGAATATCAAGTGGAATATCAAGTCGAAAGTCAAGTCGCAAGTCAAGTCGAGTCGAGTCGAAAGTCAAGTCAAGTCGAATGTCAATTCAAGTCGAATGTCAAGTCGAATGTCAAGTCGAATGTCAAGTCGAATGTCAAGTCGAATGTCAAGTCAAGTCGAGTCGAAAGTCAAGTCGAATGTCAAGTCGAGTCGAAAGCCAAGTCGAGTCGAATGTCAAGTCGAGTCGAAAGTCAAGTCGAGTCGAATGTCAAATCGATACCCAAGTCGAATGTCAAGTCGAATGTCAAATCGAATGTCAAGTGGAATATCAAGTCGAAAGTCAAGGCAAGTCTAAAGTCAAGTCGAAAGTCAAGTCGAAAGTCGAGTCGAAAGTCAAGTCAAGTCGAGTCGAAAGTCAAGTCAAGTCGACTGTCAAGTCGAAAGTCAAGTCAAGTCGAGTCGAAAGTCAAGTCGAAAGTCGACTGTCGAATGTCAAATCGAATGTCAAGTCGAAAGTCAAGTCAAGTCGAGTCGAATGTCAAATCGAATGCCAAATCGAATGTCAAGTCGAATGTCAAGTCGAGACGAAAGTCAAGTCAAGTCGAACGTCAAGTCGAGTCGGAAGTCAAGTCGAGTCGAATGTCAAGTCGAGTCGAATGTCAAGTCAAATGTCAAGTCGAATGTCAAGTCGAATGTCAAGTCAAATGTCAAATCGAATTCCAAGTCGAATGTCAAGTCGAATGTCAAGTCAAGTCGAGACGAAAGTCAAGTCGAGTCGAAAGTCAAGTCGAGTCGAAAGTCAAGTCGAGTCGAAAGTCAAGTCGACTGTCAAGTCGAAAGTCAAGTCGACTGTCAAGTCGAAAGTCAAGTCAAGTCGAGTCGAAAGTCAAGTCGAAAGTCGACTGTCGAATGTCAAATCGAATGTCAAGTCGAAAGTCAAGTCGAGTCGAATGTCAAATCGAATGCCAAATCGAATGTCAAGTCGAGACGAAAGTCAAGTCAAGTCGAACGTCAAGTCGAGTTGGAAGTCAAGTCGAGTCGAATGTCAAGTCAAATGTCAAGTCGAATGTCAAGTCAAGTCGAATGTCAAGTCAAGTCGAATGTCAAGTCAAATGTCAAATCGAATTCCAAGTCGAATGTCAAGTCGAATGTCAAGTCAAGTCGAGACGAAAGTCAAGTCGAGTCGAAAGTCAAGTCAAGTCGAAAGTCAAGTCGAGTCGAAAGTCAAGTCGACTGTCAAGTCGAAAGTCAAGTCAAGTCGAGTCGAAAGTCAAGTCGAAAGTCGACTGTCGAATGTCAAATCGAATGTCAAGTCGAAAGTCAAGTCGAGTCGAATGTCAAATCGAATGCCAAATCGAATGTCAAGTCGAATGTCAAGTCGAGACGAAAGTCAAGTCAAGTCGAAAGTCAAGTCGAGTCGAAAGTCAAGTCGAAAGTCAAGTCAAGTCGACTGTCAAGTCGAAAGTCAAGTCAAGTCGAGTCGAAAGTCAAGTCGAAAGTCGACTGTCGAATGTCAAATCGAATGTCAAGTCGCAAGTCAAGTCGAGCCGAAAGTCAAGTCGAGTCGAAAGTCAAGTCGAGTCGAATGTCAAGTCGAGTCGAAAGTCAAGTCGAGTCGAAAGTCAAGTCGAGTCGAATGTCAAATCGAATGCCAAGTCGAATGTCAAGTCGAATGTCAAATCGAATGTCAAATCGAATGTCAAGTCGAAAGTCAAGTCGAAAGTCAAGACGAATGTCAAATCGAATGTCAATTCGAAAGTCAAGGCAAGGCTAAAGTCAAGTCGAAAGTCAAGTCGAGTCGAAAGTCAAGTCGAGTCGAAAGTCAAGTCAAGTCGAAAGTCAAGTCAAGTCGAATGTCAAGTCGAATGTCAAGTCGAAAGTCAAGTCGAGTCGAAAGTCAAGTCGAGTCGAAAGTCAAGTCGAGTCGAATGTCAAGTCGAGTCGAAAGTCAAATCGAGTCGAATGTCAAATCGAATGCCAAGTCGAATGTCAAGTCGAATATCAAGTCGAATGTCAAATCGAATGTCAAGTCGAAAGTCAAGTCGAAAGTCAAGTCGAATGTCAAATCGAATGTCAAGTGGAAAGTCAAGGCAAGTCTAAAGTCAAGTCGAAAGTCAAGTCGAGTCGAAAGTCAAGTCAAGTCGAAAGTCAAGTCAAGTCGAATGTCAAGTGGAATATCAAGTCGAAAGTCAAGGCAAGTCTAAAGTCAAGTCGAAAGTCAAGTCGAGTCGAAAGTCAAGTCGAAAGTCAAGTCAAGTCGACTGTCAAGTCGAAAGTCAAGTCGAGTCGAGTCGAAAGTCAAGTCGAAAGTCGACTGTCGAATGTCAAATCGAATGTCAAGTCGAATGTCAAGTCGAGACGAAAGTCAAGTCAAGTCGAACGTCAAGTCGAGTCGAAAGTCAAGTCGAGTCGAATGTCAAATCGAATGCCAAGTCGAATGTCAAGTCAAATGTCAAGTCGAATGTCAAGTCGAAAGTCAAATCGAATGTCAAGTCGAAAGTCAAGTCGAAAGTCAAGTCGAATGTCAAATCGAATGTCAAGTGGAATATCAAGTCGAAAGTCAAGTCGAAAGTCAAGGCAAGTCTAAAGTCAAGTCGAAAGTCAAGTCGAGTCGAAAGTCAAGTCAAGTCGAAAGTCAAGTCAAGTCGAATGTCAAGTGGAATATCAAGTCGAAAGTCAAGTCGAAAGTCAAGGCAAGTCTTAAGTCAAGTCGAAAGTCAAGTCGAAAGTCAAGTCAAGTCGACTGTCAAGTCGAAAGTCAAGTCAAGTCGAGTCGAAAGTCAAGTCGAGTCGAATGTCAAATCGAATGCCAAGTCGAATGTCAAGTCGTATGTCAAGTCGAATGTCAAATCGAATGTCAAATCGAATGTCAAGTCGAAAGTCAAGTCGAAAGTCAAGACGAATGTCAAATCGAATGTCAAGTGGAATATCAAGTCGAAAGTCAAGTCGAAAGTCAAGGCAAGTCTAAAGTCAAGTCGAAAGTCAAGTCGAGTCGAAAGTCAAGTCAAGTCGAATGTCAAGTCGAATGTCAAGTCGAAAGTCAAGTCGAGTCGAAAGTCAAGTCGAGTCGAATATCAAGTCGAAAGTCAAGTCAAGTCGAGTCGAAAGTCAAGTCGAGTCGACTGTCAAGTCGAAAGTCAAGTCAAGTCGAGTCGAAAGTCAAGTCGAAAGTCGACTGTCGAATGTCAAATCGTATGTCAAGTCGGAAGTCAAGTCGCAAGTCAAGTCGAAAGTCAAGTCGAAAGTCAAGTCGAGTCGAAAGTCAAGTCGAGTCGAATGTCGAGTCAAATGTCGAGTCAAATGTCAAGTCGAAAGTCAAATCGAAAGTCGAGTCGAAAGTCAAGTCGAGTCGAAAGTCAAGTCGAATGTCAAGTCGAATGTCAAGTCGAATGTCAAGTCGAATGTCAAGTCGAATGTCAAGTCGAAAGTCAAATCGAAAGTCAAGTCGAAAGTCAAGTCGAAAGTCGACTGTCGAATGTCAAATCGAATGTCAAGTCGAAAGTCAAGTCGAGTCGAATGTCAAGTCAAATGTCAAGTCGAAAGTCAAGTCAAGTCGAGTCGAAAGTCAAGTCGAAAGTCAAGTCGAATAGAAAGTCAAGTCGAAAGTCGAAAGTCAAGTCGAAAGTCAAGTCAAGTCTAATATCAAGTGGAAAGTCAAGTCGAGTCGAAAGTCAAGTCAAGTCAAGTCGAAAGTCAAGTCGAATGTCAAGTCAAGTCAAGTCGAAAGTCAAGTCGAGTCGAAAGTCAAGTCGAGTCAAATGTCAAGTCAAAAGTCAAGTCGAAAGTCAAATCGAAAGTCGAGTCGAAAGTCAAGTCGAAAGTCGACTGTCGAATGTCAAATCGAATGTCAAGTCGAAAGTCAAGTCGCAAGTCAAGTCGAGTCGAAAGTCAAGTCGAAAGTCAAGTCGAAAGTCAAGTCGAGTCGAATGTCAAGTCAAATGTCAAGTCGAATGTCAAGTCAAATGTCAAGTCAAGTCGAGTCGAAAGTCAAGTCGAGTCGAATGTCAAGTCGAATATCAAGTCAAGTCGAGACGAAAGTCAAGTCGAAAGTCAAGACGAATGTCAAGTCGAAAGTCAATCGAATGTCAAGTCAAGTCGAATGTCAAATCGAATGTCAAGTGGAATATCAAGTGGAATATCAAGTCGAAAGTCAAGTCGCAAGTCAAGTCGAGTCGAGTCGAAACTCAAGTCGAGTCGTATGTCAAGTCGAATGTCAAGTCAAGTCGAGTCAAATGTCAAGTCGAAAGTCAAGTCGAAAGTCAAATCGAAAGTCGAGTCGAAAGTCAAGTCGAGTCGAAAGTCAAGTCGAATGTCAAGTCGAAAGTCAAGTCGAAAGTCAAGTCGAAAGTGGCCTGTCGAATGTCAAATCGAATGTCAAGTCGAAAGTCAAGTCGCAAGTCAAGTCGAGTCGAAAGTCAAGTCGAATGTCAAGTCGCAAGTCAAGTCGAGTCGAAAGTCAAGTCAAATGTCAAGTCGAATGTCAAGTCAAATGTCAAGTCAAGTCGAGTCGAGTCGCAAGTCAAGTCACGTCGAGTCGAAAGTCAAGTCGAGTCGAATTTCAAGTCAAGTCGAGACGAAAGTCAAGTCGAAAGTCAAGACGAATGTCAAGTCGAAAGTCAATCGAATGTCAAGTCAAGTCGAATGTCAAGTGGAATATCAAGTGGAATATCAAGTCGAAAGTCAAGTCGCAAGTCAAGTCGAGTCGAGTCGAAAGTCAAGTCAAGTCGAATGTCAATTCAAGTCGAATGTCAAGTCGAATGTCAAGTCGAATGTCAAGTCGAATGTCAAGTCAAGTCGAGTCGAAAGTCAAGTCGAATGTCAAGTCGAGTCGAAAGCCAAGTCGAGTCGAATGTCAAGTCGAGTCGAAAGTCAAGTCGAGTCGAATGTCAAATCGATACCCAAGTCGAATGTCAAATCGAATGTCAAATCGAATGTCAAGTGGAATATCAAGTCGAAAGTCAAGGCAAGTCTAAAGTCAAGTCGAAAGTCAAGTCAAGTCGAGTCGAAAGTCAAGTCGAAAGTCGACTGTCGAATGTCAAATCGAATGTCAAGTCGAAAGTCAAGTCGAGTCGAATGTCAAATCGAATGCCAAATCGAATGTCAAGTCGAGACGAAAGTCAAGTCAAGTCGAACGTCAAGTCGAGTTGGAAGTCAAGTCGAGTCGAATGTCAAGTCAAATGTCAAGTCGAATGTCAAGTCAAGTCGAATGTCAAGTCAAGTCGAATGTCAAGTCAAATGTCAAATCGAATTCCAAGTCGAATGTCAAGTCGAATGTCAAGTCAAGTCGAGACGAAAGTCAAGTCGAGTCGAAAGTCAAGTCAAGTCGAAAGTCAAGTCGAGTCGAAAGTCAAGTCGACTGTCAAGTCGAAAGTCAAGTCAAGTCGAGTCGAAAGTCAAGTCGAAAGTCGACTGTCGAATGTCAAATCGAATGTCAAGTCGAAAGTCAAGTCGAGTCGAATGTCAAATCGAATGCCAAATCGAATGTCAAGTCGAATGTCAAGTCGAGACGAAAGTCAAGTCAAGTCGAAAGTCAAGTCGAGTCGAAAGTCAAGTCGAAAGTCAAGTCAAGTCGACTGTCAAGTCGAAAGTCAAGTCAAGTCGAGTCGAAAGTCAAGTCGAAAGTCGACTGTCGAATGTCAAATCGAATGTCAAGTCGCAAGTCAAGTCGAGCCGAAAGTCAAGTCGAGTCGAAAGTCAAGTCGAGTCGAATGTCAAGTCGAGTCGAAAGTCAAATCGAGTCGAATGTCAAATCGAATGCCAAGTCGAATGTCAAGTCGAATGTCAAGTCGAATGTCAAATCGAATGTCAAGTCGAAAGTCAAGTCGAAAGTCAAGTCGAATGTCAAATCGAATGTCATGTGGAAAGTCAAGGCAAGTCTAAAGTCAAGTCGAAAGTCAAGTCGAGTCGAAAGTCAAGTCAAGTCGAATGTCAAGTGGAATATCAAGTCGAAAGTCAAGTCGAAAGTCAAGGCAAGTCTAAAGTCAAGTCGAAAGTCAAGTCGAGTCGAAAGTCAAGTCGAAAGTCAAGTCAAGTCGAAAGTCAAGTCAAGTCGAGTCGAAAGTCAAGTCGAAAGTCGACTGTCGAATGTCAAATCGAATGTCAAGTCGAATGTCAAGTCGAGACGAAAGTCAAGTCAAGTCGAACGTCAAGTCGAGTCGAAAGTCAAGTCGAGTCGAATGTCAAATCGAATGCCAAGTCGAATGTCAAGTCAAATGTCAAGTCGAATGTCAAGTCGAATGTCAAATCGAATGTCAAGTCGAAAGTCAAGTCGAAAGTCAAGTCGAATGTCAAATCGAATGTCAAGTGGAATATCAAGTCGAAAGTCAAGTCGAAAGTCAAGGCAAGTCTAAAGTCAAGTCGAAAGTCAAGTCGAGTCGAAAGTCAAGTCGAGTCGAAAGTCAAGTCGAGTCGAATGTCAAATCGAATGCCAAGTCGAATGTCAAGTCGTATGTCAAGTCGAATGTCAAATCGAATGTCAAATCGAATGTCAAGTCGAAAGTCAAGTCGAAAGTCAAGACGAATGTCAAATCGAATGTCAAGTGGAATATCAAGTCGAAAGTCAAGTCGAAAGTCAAGGCAAGTCTAAAGTCAAGTCGAAAGTCAAGTCGAGTCGAAAGTCAAGTCAAGTCGAATGTCAAGTCGAATGTCAAGTCGAAAGTCAAGTCGAGTCGAAAGTCAAGTCGAGTCGAATATCAAGTCGAAAGTCAAGTCAAGTCGAGTCGAAAGTCAAGTCGAGTCGACTGTCAAGTCGAAAGTCAAGTCAAGTCGAGTCGAAAGTCAAGTCGAAAGTCGACTGTCGAATGTCAAATCGTATGTCAAGTCGGAAGTCAAGTCGCAAGTCAAGTCGAAAGTCAAGTCGAGTCGAAAGTCAAGTCGAGTCGAATGTCGAGTCAAATGTCGAGTCAAATGTCAAGTCGAAAGTCAAATCGAAAGTCGAGTCGAAAGTCAAGTCGAGTCGAAAGTCAAGTCGAATGTCAAGTCGAATGTCAAGTCGAATGTCAAGTCGAATGTCAAGTCGAAAGTCAAATCGAAAGTCAAGTCGAAAGTCAAGTCGAAAGTCGACTGTCGAATGTCAAATCGAATGTCAAGTCGAAAGTCAAGTCGAAAGTCAAGTCGAGTCGAATGTCAAGTCAAATGTCAAGTCGAAAGTCAAGTCAAGTCGAGTCGAAAGTCAAGTCGAAAGTCAAGTCGAATAGAAAGTCAAGTCGAAAGTCGAAAGTCAAGTCAAGTCTAATATCAAGTGGAAAGTCAAGTCGAGTCGAAAGTCAAGTCAAGTCAAGTCGAAAGTCAAGTCGAATGTCAAGTCAAGTCAAGTCGAAAGTCAAGTCGAGTCGAAAGTCAAGTCGAGTCGAAAGTCAAGTCGACTGTCAAGTCGAAAGTCAAGTCGACTGTCAAGTCGAAAGTCAAGTCAAGTCGAGTCGAAAGTCAAGTCGAAAGTCGACTGTCGAATGTCAAATCGAATGTCAAGTCGAAAGTCAAGTCGAGTCGAATGTCAAATCGAATGCCAAATCGAATGTCAAGTCGAGACGAAAGTCAAGTCAAGTCGAACGTCAAGTCGAGTTGGAAGTCAAGTCGAGTCGAATGTCAAGTCAAATGTCAAGTCGAATGTCAAGTCAAGTCGAATGTCAAGTCAAGTCGAATGTCAAGTCAAATGTCAAATCGAATTCCAAGTCGAATGTCAAGTCGAATGTCAAGTCAAGTCGAGACGAAAGTCAAGTCGAGTCGAAAGTCAAGTCAAGTCGAAAGTCAAGTCGAGTCGAAAGTCAAGTCGACTGTCAAGTCGAAAGTCAAGTCAAGTCGAGTCGAAAGTCAAGTCGAAAGTCGACTGTCGAATGTCAAATCGAATGTCAAGTCGAAAGTCAAGTCGAGTCGAATGTCAAATCGAATGCCAAATCGAATGTCAAGTCGAATGTCAAGTCGAGACGAAAGTCAAGTCAAGTCGAAAGTCAAGTCGAGTCGAAAGTCAAGTCGAAAGTCAAGTCAAGTCGACTGTCAAGTCGAAAGTCAAGTCAAGTCGAGTCGAAAGTCAAGTCGAAAGTCGACTGTCGAATGTCAAATCGAATGTCAAGTCGCAAGTCAAGTCGAGCCGAAAGTCAAGTCGAGTCGAAAGTCAAGTCGAGTCGAATGTCAAGTCGAGTCGAAAGTCAAGTCGAGTCGAAAGTCAAGTCGAGTCGAATGTCAAATCGAATGCCAAGTCGAATGTCAAGTCGAATGTCAAATCGAATGTCAAATCGAATGTCAAGTCGAAAGTCAAGTCGAAAGTCAAGACGAATGTCAAATCGAATGTCAATTCGAAAGTCAAGGCAAGGCTAAAGTCAAGTCGAAAGTCAAGTCGAGTCGAAAGTCAAGTCGAGTCGAAAGTCAAGTCAAGTCGAAAGTCAAGTCAAGTCGAATGTCAAGTCGAATGTCAAGTCGAAAGTCAAGTCGAGTCGAAAGTCAAGTCGAGTCGAAAGTCAAGTCGAGTCGAATGTCAAGTCGAGTCGAAAGTCAAATCGAGTCGAATGTCAAATCGAATGCCAAGTCGAATGTCAAGTCGAATATCAAGTCGAATGTCAAATCGAATGTCAAGTCGAAAGTCAAGTCGAAAGTCAAGTCGAATGTCAAATCGAATGTCAAGTGGAAAGTCAAGGCAAGTCTAAAGTCAAGTCGAAAGTCAAGTCGAGTCGAAAGTCAAGTCAAGTCGAAAGTCAAGTCAAGTCGAATGTCAAGTGGAATATCAAGTCGAAAGTCAAGGCAAGTCTAAAGTCAAGTCGAAAGTCAAGTCAAGTCGAAAGTCAAGTCGAGTCGAAAGTCAAGTCGAAAGTCAAGTCAAGTCGACTGTCAAGTCGAAAGTCAAGTCAAGTCGAGTCGAAAGTCAAGTCGAAAGTCGACTGTCGAATGTCAAATCGAATGTCAAGTCGCAAGTCAAGTCGAGCCGAAAGTCAAGTCGAGTCGAAAGTCAAGTCGAGTCGAATGTCAAGTCGAGTCGAAAGTCAAGTCGAGTCGAAAGTCAAGTCGAGTCGAATGTCAAATCGAATGCCAAGTCGAATGTCAAGTCGAATGTCAAATCGAATGTCAAATCGAATGTCAAGTCGAAAGTCAAGTCGAAAGTCAAGACGAATGTCAAATCGAATGTCAATTCGAAAGTCAAGGCAAGGCTAAAGTCAAGTCGAAAGTCAAGTCGAGTCGAAAGTCAAGTCGAGTCGAAAGTCAAGTCAAGTCGAATGTCAAGTCGAATGTCAAGTCGAATGTCAAGTCGAAAGTCAAGTCGAGTCGAAAGTCAAGTCGAGTCGAAAGTCAAGTCGAGTCGAATGTCAAGTCGAGTCGAAAGTCAAATCGAGTCGAATGTCAAGTCGAGTCGAATATCAAGTCAAGTCGAGTCGCAAGTCAAGTCGAGTCGACTGTCAAGTCGAAAGTCAAGTCAAGTCGAGTCGAAAGTCAAGTCGAAAGTCGACTGTCGAATGTCAAATCGTATGTCAAGTCGCAAGTCAAGTCGAAAGTCAAGTCGAAAGTCAAGTCGAGTCGAAAGTCAAGTCGAGTCGAAAGTCAAGTCGAGTCGAATGTCAAGTCGAGTCAAATGTCGAGTCAAATGTCAAGTCGAAAGTCAAATCGAAAGTCGAGTCGAAAGTCAAGTCGAGTCGAAAGTCAAGTCGAATGTCAAGTCGAATGTCAAGTCGAAAGTCAAATCGAAAGTCAAGTCGAAAGTCAAGTCGAAAGTCGACTGTCGAATGTCAAATCGAATGTCAAGTCGAAAGTCAAGTCGAGTCGAAAGTCAAGTCGAGTCGAATGTCAAGTCAAATGTCAAGTCGAAAGTCAAGTCAAGTCGAGTCGAAAGTCAAGTCGAATAGAAAGTCAAGTCAAGTCGAAAGTCGAAAGTCAAGTCGAAAGTCAAGTCAAGTCTAAAGTCAAGTGGAAAGTCAAGTCGAGTCGAAAGTCAAGTCAAGTCAAGTCGAAAGTCAAGTCGAATGTCAAGTCAAGTCAAGTCGAAAGTCAAGTCGAGTCGAAAGTCAAGTCGAGTCAAATGTCAAGTCGAAAGTCAAGTCGAAAGTCAAATCGAAAGTCGAGTCGAAAGTCAAGTCGAGTCGAAAGTCAAGTCGAATGTCAAGTCGAAAGTCAAGTCGAAAGTCAAGTCGAAAGTGGCCTGTCGAATGTCAAATCGAATGTCAAGTCGAAAGTCAAGTCGCAAGTCAAGTCGAGTCGAAAGTCAAGTCGAATGTCAAGTCGCAAGTCAAGTCGAGTCGAAAGTCAAGTCAAATGTCAAGTCGAATGTCAAGTCAAATGTCAAGTCAAGTCGAGTCGAGTCGCAAGTCAAGTCACGTCGAGTCGAAAGTCAAGTCGAGTCGAATTTCAAGTCAAGTCGAGACGAAAGTCAAGTCGAAAGTCAAGACGAATGTCAAGTCGAAAGTCAATCGAATGTCAAGTCAAGTCGAATGTCAAATCGAATGTCAAGTGGAATATCAAGTGGAATATCAAGTGGAATATCAAGTCGAAAGTCAAGTCGCAAGTCAAGTCGAGTCGAGTCGAAAGTCAAGTCAAGTCGAATGTCAATTCAAGTCGAATGTCAAGTCGAATGTCAAGTCGAATGTCAAGTCGAATGTCAAGTCAAGTCGAGTCGAAAGTCAAGTCGAATGTCAAGTCGAGTCGAAAGCCAAGTCGAGTCGAATTTCAAGTCAAGTCGAGACGAAAGTCAAGTCGAAAGTCAAGACGAATGTCAAGTCGAAAGTCAATCGAATGTCAAGTCAAGTCGAATGTCAAATCGAATGTCAAGTGGAATATCAAGTGGAATATCAAGTCGAAAGTCAAGTCGCAAGTCAAGTCGAGTCGAGTCGAAAGTCAAGTCAAGTCGAATGTCAATTCAAGTCGAATGTCAAGTCGAATGTCAAGTCGAATGTCAAGTCGAATGTCAAGTCGAATGTCAAGTCAAGTCGAGTCGAAAGTCAAGTCGAATGTCAAGTCGAGTCGAAAGCCAAGTCGAGTCGAATGTCAAGTCGAGTCGAAAGTCAAGTCGAGTCGAATGTCAAATCGATACCCAAGTCGAATGTCAAGTCGAATGTCAAATCGAATGTCAAGTGGAATATCAAGTCGAAAGTCAAGGCAAGTCTAAAGTCAAGTCGAAAGTCAAGTCGAAAGTCGAGTCGAAAGTCAAGTCAAGTCGAGTCGAAAGTCAAGTCAAGTCGACTGTCAAGTCGAAAGTCAAGTCAAGTCGAGTCGAAAGTCAAGTCGAAAGTCGACTGTCGAATGTCAAATCGAATGTCAAGTCGAAAGTCAAGTCAAGTCGAGTCGAATGTCAAATCGAATGCCAAATCGAATGTCAAGTCGAATGTCAAGTCGAGACGAAAGTCAAGTCAAGTCGAACGTCAAGTCGAGTCGGAAGTCAAGTCGAGTCGAATGTCAAGTCGAGTCGAATGTCAAGTCAAATGTCAAGTCGAATGTCAAGTCGAATGTCAAGTCAAATGTCAAATCGAATTCCAAGTCGAATGTCAAGTCGAATGTCAAGTCAAGTCGAGACGAAAGTCAAGTCGAGTCGAAAGTCAAGTCGAGTCGAAAGTCAAGTCGAGTCGAAAGTCAAGTCGACTGTCAAGTCGAAAGTCAAGTCGACTGTCAAGTCGAAAGTCAAGTCAAGTCGAGTCGAAAGTCAAGTCGAAAGTCGACTGTCGAATGTCAAATCGAATGTCAAGTCGAAAGTCAAGTCGAGTCGAATGTCAAATCGAATGCCAAATCGAATGTCAAGTCGAGACGAAAGTCAAGTCAAGTCGAACGTCAAGTCGAGTTGGAAGTCAAGTCGAGTCGAATGTCAAGTCAAATGTCAAGTCGAATGTCAAGTCAAGTCGAATGTCAAGTCAAGTCGAATGTCAAGTCAAATGTCAAATCGAATTCCAAGTCGAATGTCAAGTCGAATGTCAAGTCAAGTCGAGACGAAAGTCAAGTCGAGTCGAAAGTCAAGTCAAGTCGAAAGTCAAGTCGAGTCGAAAGTCAAGTCGACTGTCAAGTCGAAAGTCAAGTCAAGTCGAGTCGAAAGTCAAGTCGAAAGTCGACTGTCGAATGTCAAATCGAATGTCAAGTCGAAAGTCAAGTCGAGTCGAATGTCAAATCGAATGCCAAATCGAATGTCAAGTCGAATGTCAAGTCGAGACGAAAGTCAAGTCAAGTCGAAAGTCAAGTCGAGTCGAAAGTCAAGTCGAAAGTCAAGTCAAGTCGACTGTCAAGTCGAAAGTCAAGTCAAGTCGAGTCGAAAGTCAAGTCGAAAGTCGACTGTCGAATGTCAAATCGAATGTCAAGTCGCAAGTCAAGTCGAGCCGAAAGTCAAGTCGAGTCGAAAGTCAAGTCGAGTCGAATGTCAAGTCGAGTCGAAAGTCAAGTCGAGTCGAAAGTCAAGTCGAGTCGAATGTCAAATCGAATGCCAAGTCGAATGTCAAGTCGAATGTCAAATCGAATGTCAAATCGAATGTCAAGTCGAAAGTCAAGTCGAAAGTCAAGACGAATGTCAAATCGAATGTCAATTCGAAAGTCAAGGCAAGGCTAAAGTCAAGTCGAAAGTCAAGTCGAGTCGAAAGTCAAGTCGAGTCGAAAGTCAAGTCAAGTCGAAAGTCAAGTCAAGTCGAATGTCAAGTCGAATGTCAAGTCGAAAGTCAAGTCGAGTCGAAAGTCAAGTCGAGTCGAAAGTCAAGTCGAGTCGAATGTCAAGTCGAGTCGAAAGTCAAATCGAGTCGAATGTCAAATCGAATGCCAAGTCGAATGTCAAGTCGAATATCAAGTCGAATGTCAAATCGAATGTCAAGTCGAAAGTCAAGTCGAAAGTCAAGTCGAATGTCAAATCGAATGTCAAGTGGAAAGTCAAGGCAAGTCTAAAGTCAAGTCGAAAGTCAAGTCGAGTCGAAAGTCAAGTCAAGTCGAAAGTCAAGTCAAGTCGAATGTCAAGTGGAATATCAAGTCGAAAGTCAAGGCAAGTCTAAAGTCAAGTCGAAAGTCAAGTCGAGTCGAAAGTCAAGTCGAAAGTCAAGTCAAGTCGACTGTCAAGTCGAAAGTCAAGTCGAGTCGAGTCGAAAGTCAAGTCGAAAGTCGACTGTCGAATGTCAAATCGAATGTCAAGTCGAATGTCAAGTCGAGACGAAAGTCAAGTCAAGTCGAACGTCAAGTCGAGTCGAAAGTCAAGTCGAGTCGAATGTCAAATCGAATGCCAAGTCGAATGTCAAGTCAAATGTCAAGTCGAATGTCAAGTCGAAAGTCAAATCGAATGTCAAGTCGAAAGTCAAGTCGAAAGTCAAGTCGAATGTCAAATCGAATGTCAAGTGGAATATCAAGTCGAAAGTCAAGTCGAAAGTCAAGGCAAGTCTAAAGTCAAGTCGAAAGTCAAGTCGAGTCGAAAGTCAAGTCAAGTCGAAAGTCAAGTCAAGTCGAATGTCAAGTGGAATATCAAGTCGAAAGTCAAGTCGAAAGTCAAGGCAAGTCTAAAGTCAAGTCGAAAGTCAAGTCGAAAGTCAAGTCAAGTCGACTGTCAAGTCGAAAGTCAAGTCAAGTCGAGTCGAAAGTCAAGTCGAGTCGAATGTCAAATCGAATGCCAAGTCGAATGTCAAGTCGTATGTCAAGTCGAATGTCAAATCGAATGTCAAATCGAATGTCAAGTCGAAAGTCAAGTCGAAAGTCAAGACGAATGTCAAATCGAATGTCAAGTGGAATATCAAGTCGAAAGTCAAGTCGAAAGTCAAGGCAAGTCTAAAGTCAAGTCGAAAGTCAAGTCGAGTCGAAAGTCAAGTCAAGTCGAATGTCAAGTCGAATGTCAAGTCGAAAGTCAAGTCGAGTCGAAAGTCAAGTCGAGTCGAATATCAAGTCGAAAGTCAAGTCAAGTCGAGTCGAAAGTCAAGTCGAGTCGACTGTCAAGTCGAAAGTCAAGTCAAGTCGAGTCGAAAGTCAAGTCGAAAGTCGACTGTCGAATGTCAAATCGTATGTCAAGTCGGAAGTCAAGTCGCAAGTCAAGTCGAAAGTCAAGTCGAAAGTCAAGTCGAGTCGAAAGTCAAGTCGAGTCGAATGTCGAGTCAAATGTCGAGTCAAATGTCAAGTCGAAAGTCAAATCGAAAGTCGAGTCGAAAGTCAAGTCGAGTCGAAAGTCAAGTCGAATGTCAAGTCGAATGTCAAGTCGAATGTCAAGTCGAATGTCAAGTCGAATGTCAAGTCGAAAGTCAAATCGAAAGTCAAGTCGAAAGTCAAGTCGAAAGTCGACTGTCGAATGTCAAATCGAATGTCAAGTCGAAAGTCAAGTCGAGTCGAATGTCAAGTCAAATGTCAAGTCGAAAGTCAAGTCAAGTCGAGTCGAAAGTCAAGTCGAAAGTCAAGTCGAATAGAAAGTCAAGTCGAAAGTCGAAAGTCAAGTCGAAAGTCAAGTCAAGTCTAATATCAAGTGGAAAGTCAAGTCGAGTCGAAAGTCAAGTCAAGTCAAGTCGAAAGTCAAGTCGAATGTCAAGTCAAGTCAAGTCGAAAGTCAAGTCGAGTCGAAAGTCAAGTCGAGTCAAATGTCAAGTCAAAAGTCAAGTCGAAAGTCAAATCGAAAGTCGAGTCGAAAGTCAAGTCGAAAGTCGACTGTCGAATGTCAAATCGAATGTCAAGTCGAAAGTCAAGTCGCAAGTCAAGTCGAGTCGAAAGTCAAGTCGAAAGTCAAGTCGAAAGTCAAGTCGAGTCGAATGTCAAGTCAAATGTCAAGTCGAATGTCAAGTCAAATGTCAAGTCAAGTCGAGTCGAAAGTCAAGTCGAGTCGAATGTCAAGTCGAATATCAAGTCAAGTCGAGACGAAAGTCAAGTCGAAAGTCAAGACGAATGTCAAGTCGAAAGTCAATCGAATGTCAAGTCAAGTCGAATGTCAAATCGAATGTCAAGTGGAATATCAAGTGGAATATCAAGTCGAAAGTCAAGTCGCAAGTCAAGTCGAGTCGAGTCGAAACTCAAGTCGAGTCGTATGTCAAGTCGAATGTCAAGTCAAGTCGAGTCAAATGTCAAGTCGAAAGTCAAGTCGAAAGTCAAATCGAAAGTCGAGTCGAAAGTCAAGTCGAGTCGAAAGTCAAGTCGAATGTCAAGTCGAAAGTCAAGTCGAAAGTCAAGTCGAAAGTGGCCTGTCGAATGTCAAATCGAATGTCAAGTCGAAAGTCAAGTCGCAAGTCAAGTCGAGTCGAAAGTCAAGTCGAATGTCAAGTCGCAAGTCAAGTCGAGTCGAAAGTCAAGTCAAATGTCAAGTCGAATGTCAAGTCAAATGTCAAGTCAAGTCGAGTCGAGTCGCAAGTCAAGTCACGTCGAGTCGAAAGTCAAGTCGAGTCGAATTTCAAGTCAAGTCGAGACGAAAGTCAAGTCGAAAGTCAAGACGAATGTCAAGTCGAAAGTCAATCGAATGTCAAGTCAAGTCGAATGTCAAGTGGAATATCAAGTGGAATATCAAGTCGAAAGTCAAGTCGCAAGTCAAGTCGAGTCGAGTCGAAAGTCAAGTCAAGTCGAATGTCAATTCAAGTCGAATGTCAAGTCGAATGTCAAGTCGAATGTCAAGTCGAATGTCAAGTCAAGTCGAGTCGAAAGTCAAGTCGAATGTCAAGTCGAGTCGAAAGCCAAGTCGAGTCGAATGTCAA
The DNA here is from genome assembly GCA_947562105.1 of Shargacucullia verbasci. Classification (NCBI taxonomy): domain Eukaryota; kingdom Metazoa; phylum Arthropoda; class Insecta; order Lepidoptera; family Noctuidae; genus Shargacucullia; species Shargacucullia verbasci. The sequence continues at coordinate 15,505,129 of OX387284.1, read as the reverse complement.
GTCGAGTCGAAAGTCAAGTCGAGTCGAATGTCAAATCGATACCCAAGTCGAATGTCAAATCGAATGTCAAATCGAATGTCAAGTGGAATATCAAGTCGAAAGTCAAGGCAAGTCTAAAGTCAAGTCGAAAGTCAAGTCAAGTCGAGTCGAAAGTCAAGTCGAAAGTCGACTGTCGAATGTCAAATCGAATGTCAAGTCGAAAGTCAAGTCGAGTCGAATGTCAAATCGAATGCCAAATCGAATGTCAAGTCGAGACGAAAGTCAAGTCAAGTCGAACGTCAAGTCGAGTTGGAAGTCAAGTCGAGTCGAATGTCAAGTCAAATGTCAAGTCGAATGTCAAGTCAAGTCGAATGTCAAGTCAAGTCGAATGTCAAGTCAAATGTCAAATCGAATTCCAAGTCGAATGTCAAGTCGAATGTCAAGTCAAGTCGAGACGAAAGTCAAGTCGAGTCGAAAGTCAAGTCAAGTCGAAAGTCAAGTCGAGTCGAAAGTCAAGTCGACTGTCAAGTCGAAAGTCAAGTCAAGTCGAGTCGAAAGTCAAGTCGAAAGTCGACTGTCGAATGTCAAATCGAATGTCAAGTCGAAAGTCAAGTCGAGTCGAATGTCAAATCGAATGCCAAATCGAATGTCAAGTCGAATGTCAAGTCGAGACGAAAGTCAAGTCAAGTCGAAAGTCAAGTCGAGTCGAAAGTCAAGTCGAAAGTCAAGTCAAGTCGACTGTCAAGTCGAAAGTCAAGTCAAGTCGAGTCGAAAGTCAAGTCGAAAGTCGACTGTCGAATGTCAAATCGAATGTCAAGTCGCAAGTCAAGTCGAGCCGAAAGTCAAGTCGAGTCGAAAGTCAAGTCGAGTCGAATGTCAAGTCGAGTCGAAAGTCAAATCGAGTCGAATGTCAAATCGAATGCCAAGTCGAATGTCAAGTCGAATGTCAAGTCGAATGTCAAATCGAATGTCAAGTCGAAAGTCAAGTCGAAAGTCAAGTCGAATGTCAAATCGAATGTCATGTGGAAAGTCAAGGCAAGTCTAAAGTCAAGTCGAAAGTCAAGTCGAGTCGAAAGTCAAGTCAAGTCGAATGTCAAGTGGAATATCAAGTCGAAAGTCAAGTCGAAAGTCAAGGCAAGTCTAAAGTCAAGTCGAAAGTCAAGTCGAGTCGAAAGTCAAGTCGAAAGTCAAGTCAAGTCGAAAGTCAAGTCAAGTCGAGTCGAAAGTCAAGTCGAAAGTCGACTGTCGAATGTCAAATCGAATGTCAAGTCGAATGTCAAGTCGAGACGAAAGTCAAGTCAAGTCGAACGTCAAGTCGAGTCGAAAGTCAAGTCGAGTCGAATGTCAAATCGAATGCCAAGTCGAATGTCAAGTCAAATGTCAAGTCGAATGTCAAGTCGAATGTCAAATCGAATGTCAAGTCGAAAGTCAAGTCGAAAGTCAAGTCGAATGTCAAATCGAATGTCAAGTGGAATATCAAGTCGAAAGTCAAGTCGAAAGTCAAGGCAAGTCTAAAGTCAAGTCGAAAGTCAAGTCGAGTCGAAAGTCAAGTCGAGTCGAAAGTCAAGTCGAGTCGAATGTCAAATCGAATGCCAAGTCGAATGTCAAGTCGTATGTCAAGTCGAATGTCAAATCGAATGTCAAATCGAATGTCAAGTCGAAAGTCAAGTCGAAAGTCAAGACGAATGTCAAATCGAATGTCAAGTGGAATATCAAGTCGAAAGTCAAGTCGAAAGTCAAGGCAAGTCTAAAGTCAAGTCGAAAGTCAAGTCGAGTCGAAAGTCAAGTCAAGTCGAATGTCAAGTCGAATGTCAAGTCGAAAGTCAAGTCGAGTCGAAAGTCAAGTCGAGTCGAATATCAAGTCGAAAGTCAAGTCAAGTCGAGTCGAAAGTCAAGTCGAGTCGACTGTCAAGTCGAAAGTCAAGTCAAGTCGAGTCGAAAGTCAAGTCGAAAGTCGACTGTCGAATGTCAAATCGTATGTCAAGTCGGAAGTCAAGTCGCAAGTCAAGTCGAAAGTCAAGTCGAGTCGAAAGTCAAGTCGAGTCGAATGTCGAGTCAAATGTCGAGTCAAATGTCAAGTCGAAAGTCAAATCGAAAGTCGAGTCGAAAGTCAAGTCGAGTCGAAAGTCAAGTCGAATGTCAAGTCGAATGTCAAGTCGAATGTCAAGTCGAATGTCAAGTCGAAAGTCAAATCGAAAGTCAAGTCGAAAGTCAAGTCGAAAGTCGACTGTCGAATGTCAAATCGAATGTCAAGTCGAAAGTCAAGTCGAAAGTCAAGTCGAGTCGAATGTCAAGTCAAATGTCAAGTCGAAAGTCAAGTCAAGTCGAGTCGAAAGTCAAGTCGAAAGTCAAGTCGAATAGAAAGTCAAGTCGAAAGTCGAAAGTCAAGTCAAGTCTAATATCAAGTGGAAAGTCAAGTCGAGTCGAAAGTCAAGTCAAGTCAAGTCGAAAGTCAAGTCGAATGTCAAGTCAAGTCAAGTCGAAAGTCAAGTCGAGTCGAAAGTCAAGTCGAGTCAAATGTCAAGTCAAAAGTCAAGTCGAAAGTCAAATCGAAAGTCGAGTCGAAAGTCAAGTCGAAAGTCGACTGTCGAATGTCAAATCGAATGTCAAGTCGAAAGTCAAGTCGCAAGTCAAGTCGAGTCGAAAGTCAAGTCGAAAGTCAAGTCGAGTCGAATGTCAAGTCAAATGTCAAGTCGAATGTCAAGTCAAATGTCAAGTCGAGTCGAAAGTCAAGTCGAGTCGAATGTCAAGTCGAATATCAAGTCAAGTCGAGACGAAAGTCAAGTCGAAAGTCAAGACGAATGTCAAGTCGAAAGTCAATCGAATGTCAAGTCAAGTCGAATGTCAAATCGAATGTCAAGTGGAATATCAAGTGGAATATCAAGTCGAAAGTCAAGTCGCAAGTCAAGTCGAGTCGAGTCGAAACTCAAGTCGAGTCGTATGTCAAGTCGAATGTCAAGTCAAGTCGAGTCAAATGTCAAGTCGAAAGTCAAGTCGAAAGTCAAATCGAAAGTCGAGTCGAAAGTCAAGTCGAGTCGAAAGTCAAGTCGAATGTCAAGTCGAAAGTCAAGTCGAAAGTCAAGTCGAAAGTGGCCTGTCGAATGTCAAATCGAATGTCAAGTCGAAAGTCAAGTCGCAAGTCAAGTCGAGTCGAAAGTCAAGTCGAATGTCAAGTCGCAAGTCAAGTCGAGTCGAAAGTCAAGTCAAATGTCAAGTCGAATGTCAAGTCAAATGTCAAGTCAAGTCGAGTCGAGTCGCAAGTCAAGTCACGTCGAGTCGAAAGTCAAGTCGAGTCGAATTTCAAGTCAAGTCGAGACGAAAGTCAAGTCGAAAGTCAAGACGAATGTCAAGTCGAAAGTCAATCGAATGTCAAGTCAAGTCGAATGTCAAATCGAATGTCAAGTGGAATATCAAGTGGAATATCAAGTCGAAAGTCAAGTCGCAAGTCAAGTCGAGTCGAGTCGAAAGTCAAGTCAAGTCGAATGTCAATTCAAGTCGAATGTCAAGTCGAATGTCAAGTCGAATGTCAAGTCAAGTCGAGTCGAAAGTCAAGTCGAATGTCAAGTCGAGTCGAAAGCCAAGTCGAGTCGAATGTCAAGTCGAGTCGAAAGTCAAGTCGAGTCGAATGTCAAATCGATACCCAAGTCGAATGTCAAGTCGAATGTCAAATCGAATGTCAAGTGGAATATCAAGTCGAAAGTCAAGGCAAGTCTAAAGTCAAGTCGAAAGTCAAGTCGAAAGTCGAGTCGAAAGTCAAGTCAAGTCGAGTCGAAAGTCAAGTCAAGTCGACTGTCAAGTCGAAAGTCAAGTCAAGTCGAGTCGAAAGTCAAGTCGAAAGTCGACTGTCGAATGTCAAATCGAATGTCAAGTCGAAAGTCAAGTCAAGTCGAGTCGAATGTCAAATCGAATGCCAAATCGAATGTCAAGTCGAATGTCAAGTCGAGACGAAAGTCAAGTCAAGTCGAACGTCAAGTCGAGTCGGAAGTCAAGTCGAGTCGAATGTCAAGTCGAGTCGAATGTCAAGTCAAATGTCAAGTCGAATGTCAAGTCGAATGTCAAGTCAAATGTCAAATCGAATTCCAAGTCGAATGTCAAGTCGAATGTCAAGTCAAGTCGAGACGAAAGTCAAGTCGAGTCGAAAGTCAAGTCGAGTCGAAAGTCAAGTCGAGTCGAAAGTCAAGTCGACTGTCAAGTCGAAAGTCAAGTCGACTGTCAAGTCGAAAGTCAAGTCGACTGTCAAGTCGAAAGTCAAGTCAAGTCGAGTCGAAAGTCAATTCGAAAGTCGACTGTCGAATGTCAAATCGAATGTCAAGTCGAAAGTCAAGTCGAGTCGAATGTCAAATCGAATGCCAAATCGAATGTCAAGTCGAGACGAAAGTCAAGTCAAGTCGAACGTCAAGTCGAGTTGGAAGTCAAGTCAAAGTCAAATGTCAAGTCGAATGTCAAGTCAAGTCGAATGTCAAGTCAAGTCGAATGTCAAGTCAAATGTCAAATCGAATTCCAAGTCGAATGTCAAATCGAATGTCAAATCGAATGTCAAATCGAATGTCAAGTCGAAAGTCAAGTCGAAAGTCAAGACGAATGTCAAATCGAATGTCAATTCGAAAGTCAAGGCAAGGCTAAAGTCAAGTCGAAAGTCAAGTCGAGTCGAAAGTCAAGTCAAGTCGAAAGTCAAGTCGAGTCGAATGTCAAATCGAATGCCAAATCGAATGTCAAGTCGAATGTCAAGTCGAGACGAAAGTCAAGTCAAGTCGAAAGTCAAGTCGAGTCGAAAGTCAAGTCGAAAGTCAAGTCAAGTCGACTGTCAAGTCGAAAGTCAAGTCAAGTCGAGTCGAAAGTCAAGTCGAAAGTCGACTGTCGAATGTCAAATCGAATGTCAAGTCGCAAGTCAAGTCGAGCCGAAAGTCAAGTCGAGTCGAAAGTCAAGTCGAGTCGAATGTCAAGTCGAGTCGAAAGTCAAGTCGAGTCGAAAGTCAAGTCGAGTCGAATGTCAAATCGAATGCCAAGTCGAATGTCAAGTCGAATGTCAAATCGAATGTCAAATCGAATGTCAAGTCGAAAGTCAAGTCGAAAGTCAAGACGAATGTCAAATCGAATGTCAATTCGAAAGTCAAGGCAAGGCTAAAGTCAAGTCGAAAGTCAAGTCGAGTCGAAAGTCAAGTCGAGTCGAAAGTCAAGTCAAGTCGAATGTCAAGTCGAATGTCAAGTCGAATGTCAAGTCGAAAGTCAAGTCGAGTCGAAAGTCAAGTCGAGTCGAAAGTCAAGTCGAGTCGAATGTCAAGTCGAGTCGAAAGTCAAATCGAGTCGAATGTCAAGTCGAGTCGAATATCAAGTCAAGTCGAGTCGCAAGTCAAGTCGAGTCGACTGTCAAGTCGAAAGTCAAGTCAAGTCGAGTCGAAAGTCAAGTCGAAAGTCGACTGTCGAATGTCAAATCGTATGTCAAGTCGCAAGTCAAGTCGAAAGTCAAGTCGAAAGTCAAGTCGAGTCGAAAGTCAAGTCGAGTCGAAAGTCAAGTCGAGTCGAATGTCAAGTCGAGTCAAATGTCGAGTCAAATGTCAAGTCGAAAGTCAAATCGAAAGTCGAGTCGAAAGTCAAGTCGAGTCGAAAGTCAAGTCGAATGTCAAGTCGAATGTCAAGTCGAAAGTCAAATCGAAAGTCAAGTCGAAAGTCAAGTCGAAAGTCGACTGTCGAATGTCAAATCGAATGTCAAGTCGAAAGTCAAGTCGAGTCGAAAGTCAAGTCGAGTCGAATGTCAAGTCAAATGTCAAGTCGAAAGTCAAGTCAAGTCGAGTCGAAAGTCAAGTCGAATAGAAAGTCAAGTCAAGTCGAAAGTCGAAAGTCAAGTCGAAAGTCAAGTCAAGTCTAAAGTCAAGTGGAAAGTCAAGTCGAGTCGAAAGTCAAGTCAAGTCAAGTTGAAAGTCAAGTCGAATGTCAAGTCAAGTCAAGTCGAAAGTCAAGTCGAGTCGAAAGTCAAGTCGAGTCAAATGTCAAGTCGAAAGTCAAGTCGAAAGTCAAATCGAAAGTCGAGTCGAAAGTCAAGTCGAGTCGAAAGTCAAGTCGAATGTCAAGTCGAAAGTCAAGTCGAAAGTCAAGTCGAAAGTGGCCTGTCGAATGTCAAATCGAATGTCAAGTCGAAAGTCAAGTCGCAAGTCAAGTCGAGTCGAAAGTCAAGTCGAATGTCAAGTCGCAAGTCAAGTCGAGTCGAAAGTCAAGTCAAATGTCAAGTCGAATGTCAAGTCAAATGTCAAGTCAAGTCGAGTCGAGTCGCAAGTCAAGTCACGTCGAGTCGAAAGTCAAGTCGAGTCGAATTTCAAGTCAAGTCGAGACGAAAGTCAAGTCGAAAGTCAAGACGAATGTCAAGTCGAAAGTCAATCGAATGTCAAGTCAAGTCGAATGTCAAATCGAATGTCAAGTGGAATATCAAGTGGAATATCAAGTGGAATATCAAGTCGAAAGTCAAGTCGCAAGTCAAGTCGAGTCGAGTCGAAAGTCAAGTCAAGTCGAATGTCAATTCAAGTCGAATGTCAAGTCGAATGTCAAGTCGAATGTCAAGTCGAATGTCAAGTCAAGTCGAGTCGAAAGTCAAGTCGAATGTCAAGTCGAGTCGAAAGCCAAGTCGAGTCGAATTTCAAGTCAAGTCGAGACGAAAGTCAAGTCGAAAGTCAAGACGAATGTCAAGTCGAAAGTCAATCGAATGTCAAGTCAAGTCGAATGTCAAATCGAATGTCAAGTGGAATATCAAGTGGAATATCAAGTCGAAAGTCAAGTCGCAAGTCAAGTCGAGTCGAGTCGAAAGTCAAGTCAAGTCGAATGTCAATTCAAGTCGAATGTCAAGTCGAATGTCAAGTCGAATGTCAAGTCGAATGTCAAGTCAAGTCGAGTCGAAAGTCAAGTCGAATGTCAAGTCGAGTCGAAAGCCAAGTCGAGTCGAATGTCAAGTCGAGTCGAAAGTCAAGTCGAGTCGAATGTCAAATCGATACCCAAGTCGAATGTCAAGTCGAATGTCAAATCGAATGTCAAGTGGAATATCAAGTCGAAAGTCAAGGCAAGTCTAAAGTCAAGTCGAAAGTCAAGTCGAAAGTCGAGTCGAAAGTCAAGTCAAGTCGAGTCGAAAGTCAAGTCAAGTCGACTGTCAAGTCGAAAGTCAAGTCAAGTCGAGTCGAAAGTCAAGTCGAAAGTCGACTGTCGAATGTCAAATCGAATGTCAAGTCGAAAGTCAAGTCAAGTCGAGTCGAATGTCAAATCGAATGCCAAATCGAATGTCAAGTCGAATGTCAAGTCGAGACGAAAGTCAAGTCAAGTCGAACGTCAAGTCGAGTCGGAAGTCAAGTCGAGTCGAAAGTCAAGTCGAATGTCAAGTCGAAAGTCAAGTCGAAAGTCAAGTCGAAAGTGGCCTGTCGAATGTCAAATCGAATGTCAAGTCGAAAGTCAAGTCGCAAGTCAAGTCGAGTCGAAAGTCAAGTCGAATGTCAAGTCGCAAGTCAAGTCGAGTCGAAAGTCAAGTCGAGTCGAATTTCAAGTCAAGTCGAGTCGAAAGTCAAGTCGAGTCGAATGTCAAGTCAAATGTCAAGTCGAAAGTCAAGTCAAGTCGAGTCGAAAGTCAAGTCGAATAGAAAGTCAAGTCAAGTCGAAAGTCGAAAGTCAAGTCGAAAGTCAAGTCAAGTCTAAAGTCAAGTGGAAAGTCAAGTCGAGTCGAAAGTCAAGTCAAGTCAAGTCGAAAGTCAAGTCGAATGTCAAGTCAAGTCAAGTCGAAAGTCAAGTCGAGTCGAAAGTCAAGTCGAGTCAAATGTCAAGTCGAAAGTCAAGTCGAAAGTCAAATCGAAAGTCGAGTCGAAAGTCAAGTCGAGTCGAAAGTCAAGTCGAATGTCAAGTCGAAAGTCAAGTCGAAAGTCAAGTCGAAAGTGGCCTGTCGAATGTCAAATCGAATGTCAAGTCGAAAGTCAAGTCGCAAGTCAAGTCGAGTCGAAAGTCAAGTCGAATGTCAAGTCGCAAGTCAAGTCGAGTCGAAAGTCAAGTCAAATGTCAAGTCGAATGTCAAATCGAATGTCAAGTGGAATATCAAGTCGAAAGTCAAGGCAAGTCTAAAGTCAAGTCGAAAGTCAAGTCGAAAGTCGAGTCGAAAGTCAAGTCAAGTCGAGTCGAAAGTCAAGTCAAGTCGACTGTCAAGTCGAAAGTCAAGTCAAGTCGAGTCGAAAGTCAAGTCGAAAGTCGACTGTCGAATGTCAAATCGAATGTCAAGTCGAAAGTCAAGTCAAGTCGAGTCGAATGTCAAATCGAATGCCAAATCGAATGTCAAGTCGAATGTCAAGTCGAGACGAAAGTCAAGTCAAGTCGAACGTCAAGTCGAGTCGGAAGTCAAGTCGAGTCGAATGTCAAGTCGAGTCGAATGTCAAGTCAAATGTCAAGTCGAATGTCAAGTCGAATGTCAAGTCAAATGTCAAATCGAATTCCAAGTCGAATGTCAAGTCGAATGTCAAGTCAAGTCGAGACGAAAGTCAAGTCGAGTCGAAAGTCAAGTCGAGTCGAAAGTCAAGTCGAGTCGAAAGTCAAGTCGACTGTCAAGTCGAAAGTCAAGTCGACTGTCAAGTCGAAAGTCAAGTCAAGTCGAGTCGAAAGTCAAGTCGAAAGTCGACTGTCGAATGTCAAATCGAATGTCAAGTCGAAAGTCAAGTCGAGTCGAATGTCAAATCGAATGCCAAATCGAATGTCAAGTCGAGACGAAAGTCAAGTCAAGTCGAACGTCAAGTCGAGTTGGAAGTCAAGTCGAGTCGAATGTCAAGTCAAATGTCAAGTCGAATGTCAAGTCAAGTCGAATGTCAAGTCAAGTCGAATGTCAAGTCAAATGTCAAATCGAATTCCAAGTCGAATGTCAAGTCGAATGTCAAGTCAAGTCGAGACGAAAGTCAAGTCGAGTCGAAAGTCAAGTCAAGTCGAAAGTCAAGTCGAGTCGAAAGTCAAGTCGACTGTCAAGTCGAAAGTCAAGTCAAGTCGAGTCGAAAGTCAAGTCGAAAGTCGACTGTCGAATGTCAAATCGAATGTCAAGTCGAAAGTCAAGTCGAGTCGAATGTCAAATCGAATGCCAAATCGAATGTCAAGTCGAATGCCAAGTCGAGACGAAAGTCAAGTCAAGTCGAAAGTCAAGTCGAGTCGAAAGTCAAGTCGAAAGTCAAGTCAAGTCGACTGTCAAGTCGAAAGTCAAGTCAAGTCGAGTCGAAAGTCAAGTCGAAAGTCGACTGTCGAATGTCAAATCGAATGTCAAGTCGCAAGTCAAGTCGAGCCGAAAGTCAAGTCGAGTCGAAAGTCAAGTCGAGTCGAATGTCAAGTCGAGTCGAAAGTCAAGTCGAGTCGAAAGTCAAGTCGAGTCGAATGTCAAATCGAATGCCAAGTCGAATGTCAAGTCGAATGTCAAATCGAATGTCAAATCGAATGTCAAGTCGAAAGTCAAGTCGAAAGTCAAGACGAATGTCAAATCGAATGTCAATTCGAAAGTCAAGGCAAGGCTAAAGTCAAGTCGAAAGTCAAGTCGAGTCGAAAGTCAAGTCGAGTCGAAAGTCAAGTCAAGTCGAAAGTCAAGTCAAGTCGAATGTCAAGTCGAATGTCAAGTCGAAAGTCAAGTCGAGTCGAAAGTCAAGTCGAGTCGAAAGTCAAGTCGAGTCGAAAGTCAAATCGAGTCGAATGTCAAATCGAATGCCAAGTCGAATGTCAAGTCGAATATCAAGTCGAATGTCAAATCGAATGTCAAGTCGAAAGTCAAGTCGAAAGTCAAGTCGAATGTCAAATCGAATGTCAAGTGGAAAGTCAAGGCAAGTCTAAAGTCAAGTCGAAAGTCAAGTCGAGTCGAAAGTCAAGTCAAGTCGAAAGTCAAGTCAAGTCGAATGTCAAGTGGAATATCAAGTCGAAAGTCAAGGCAAGTCTAAAGTCAAGTCGAAAGTCAAGTCGAGTCGAAAGTCAAGTCGAAAGTCAAGTCAAGTCGACTGTCAAGTCGAAAGTCAAGTCAAGTCGAGTCGAAAGTCAAGTCGAAAGTCGACTGTCGAATGTCAAATCGAATGTCAAGTCGAATGTCAAGTCGAGACGAAAGTCAAGTCAAGTCGAACGTCAAGTCGAGTCGAAAGTCAAGTCGAGTCGAATGTCAAATCGAATGCCAAGTCGAATGTCAAGTCAAATGTCAAGTCGAATGTCAAGTCGAATGTCAAATCGAATGTCAAGTCGAAAGTCAAGTCGAAAGTCAAGTCGAATGTCAAATCGAATGTCAAGTGGAATATCAAGTCGAAAGTCAAGTCGAAAGTCAAGGCAAGTCTAAAGTCAAGTCGAAAGTCAAGTCGAGTCGAAAGTCAAGTCAAGTCGAAAGTCAAGTCAAGTCGAATGTCAAGTGGAATATCAAGTCGAAAGTCAAGTCGAAAGTCAAGGCAAGTCTAAAGTCAAGTCGAAAGTCAAGTCGAAAGTCAAGTCAAGTCGACTGTCAAGTCGAAAGTCAAGTCAAGTCGAGTCGAAAGTCAAGTCGAGTCGAATGTCAAATCGAATGCCAAGTCGAATGTCAAGTCGTATGTCAAGTCGAATGTCAAATCGAATGTCAAATCGAATGTCAAGTCGAAAGTCAAGTCGAAAGTCAAGACGAATGTCAAATCGAATGTCAAGTGGAATATCAAGTCGAAAGTCAAGTCGAAAGTCAAGGCAAGTCTAAAGTCAAGTCGAAAGTCAAGTCGAGTCGAAAGTCAAGTCAAGTCGAATGTCAAGTCGAATGTCAAGTCGAAAGTCAAGTCGAGTCGAAAGTCAAGTCGAGTCGAATATCAAGTCGAAAGTCAAGTCAAGTCGAGTCGAAAGTCAAGTCGAGTCGACTGTCAAGTCGAAAGTCAAGTCAAGTCGAGTCGAAAGTCAAGTCGAAAGTCGACTGTCGAATGTCAAATCGTATGTCAAGTCGGAAGTCAAGTCGCAAGTCAAGTCGAAAGTCAAGTCGAAAGTCAAGTCGAGTCGAAAGTCAAGTCGAGTCGAATGTCGAGTCAAATGTCGAGTCAAATGTCAAGTCGAAAGTCAAATCGAAAGTCGAGTCGAAAGTCAAGTCGAGTCGAAAGTCAAGTCGAATGTCAAGTCGAATGTCAAGTCGAATGTCAAGTCGAATGTCAAGTCGAATGTCAAGTCGAATGTCAAGTCGAAAGTCAAATCGAAAGTCAAGTCGAAAGTCAAGTCGAAAGTCGACTGTCGAATGTCAAATCGAATGTCAAGTCGAAAGTCAAGTCGAGTCGAATGTCAAGTCAAATGTCAAGTCGAAAGTCAAGTCAAGTCGAGTCGAAAGTCAAGTCGAAAGTCAAGTCGAATAGAAAGTCAAGTCGAAAGTCGAAAGTCAAGTCGAAAGTCAAGTCAAGTCTAATATCAAGTGGAAAGTCAAGTCGAGTCGAAAGTCAAGTCAAGTCAAGTCGAAAGTCAAGTCGAATGTCAAGTCAAGTCAAGTCGAAAGTCAAGTCGAGTCGAAAGTCAAGTCGAGTCAAATGTCAAGTCAAAAGTCAAGTCGAAAGTCAAATCGAAAGTCGAGTCGAAAGTCAAGTCGAAAGTCGACTGTCGAATGTCAAATCGAATGTCAAGTCGAAAGTCAAGTCGCAAGTCAAGTCGAGTCGAAAGTCAAGTCGAAAGTCAAGTCGAGTCGAATGTCAAGTCAAATGTCAAGTCGAATGTCAAGTCAAATGTCAAGTCGAGTCGAAAGTCAAGTCGAGTCGAATGTCAAGTCGAATATCAAGTCAAGTCGAGACGAAAGTCAAGTCGAAAGTCAAGACGAATGTCAAGTCGAAAGTCAATCGAATGTCAAGTCAAGTCGAATGTCAAATCGAATGTCAAGTGGAATATCAAGTGGAATATCAAGTCGAAAGTCAAGTCGCAAGTCAAGTCGAGTCGAGTCGAAACTCAAGTCGAGTCGTATGTCAAGTCGAATGTCAAGTCAAGTCGAGTCAAATGTCAAGTCGAAAGTCAAGTCGAAAGTCAAATCGAAAGTCGAGTCGAAAGTCAAGTCGAGTCGAAAGTCAAGTCGAATGTCAAGTCGAAAGTCAAGTCGAAAGTCAAGTCGAAAGTGGCCTGTCGAATGTCAAATCGAATGTCAAGTCGAAAGTCAAGTCGCAAGTCAAGTCGAGTCGAAAGTCAAGTCGAATGTCAAGTCGCAAGTCAAGTCGAGTCGAAAGTCAAGTCAAATGTCAAGTCGAATGTCAAGTCAAATGTCAAGTCAAGTCGAGTCGAGTCGCAAGTCAAGTCACGTCGAGTCGAAAGTCAAGTCGAGTCGAATTTCAAGTCAAGTCGAGACGAAAGTCAAGTCGAAAGTCAAGACGAATGTCAAGTCGAAAGTCAATCGAATGTCAAGTCAAGTCGAATGTCAAGTGGAATATCAAGTGGAATATCAAGTCGAAAGTCAAGTCGCAAGTCAAGTCGAGTCGAGTCGAAAGTCAAGTCAAGTCGAATGTCAATTCAAGTCGAATGTCAAGTCGAATGTCAAGTCGAATGTCAAGTCGAATGTCAAGTCAAGTCGAGTCGAAAGTCAAGTCGAATGTCAAGTCGAGTCGAAAGCCAAGTCGAGTCGAATGTCAAGTCGAGTCGAAAGTCAAGTCGAGTCGAATGTCAAATCGATACCCAAGTCGAATGTCAAGTCGAATGTCAAATCGAATGTCAAGTGGAATATCAAGTCGAAAGTCAAGGCAAGTCTAAAGTCAAGTCGAAAGTCAAGTCAAGTCGAGTCGAAAGTCAAGTCGAAAGTCGACTGTCGAATGTCAAATCGAATGTCAAGTCGAAAGTCAAGTCGAGTCGAATGTCAAATCGAATGCCAAATCGAATGTCAAGTCGAGACGAAAGTCAAGTCAAGTCGAACGTCAAGTCGAGTTGGAAGTCAAGTCGAGTCGAATGTCAAGTCAAATGTCAAGTCGAATGTCAAGTCAAGTCGAATGTCAAGTCAAGTCGAATGTCAAGTCAAATGTCAAATCGAATTCCAAGTCGAATGTCAAGTCGAATGTCAAGTCAAGTCGAGACGAAAGTCAAGTCGAGTCGAAAGTCAAGTCAAGTCGAAAGTCAAGTCGAGTCGAAAGTCAAGTCGACTGTCAAGTCGAAAGTCAAGTCAAGTCGAGTCGAAAGTCAAGTCGAAAGTCGACTGTCGAATGTCAAATCGAATGTCAAGTCGAAAGTCAAGTCGAGTCGAATGTCAAATCGAATGCCAAATCGAATGTCAAGTCGAATGTCAAGTCGAGACGAAAGTCAAGTCAAGTCGAAAGTCAAGTCGAGTCGAAAGTCAAGTCGAAAGTCAAGTCAAGTCGACTGTCAAGTCGAAAGTCAAGTCAAGTCGAGTCGAAAGTCAAGTCGAAAGTCGACTGTCGAATGTCAAATCGAATGTCAAGTCGCAAGTCAAGTCGAGCCGAAAGTCAAGTCGAGTCGAAAGTCAAGTCGAGTCGAATGTCAAGTCGAGTCGAAAGTCAAGTCGAGTCGAAAGTCAAGTCGAGTCGAATGTCAAATCGAATGCCAAGTCGAATGTCAAGTCGAATGTCAAATCGAATGTCAAATCGAATGTCAAGTCGAAAGTCAAGTCGAAAGTCAAGACGAATGTCAAATCGAATGTCAATTCGAAAGTCAAGGCAAGGCTAAAGTCAAGTCGAAAGTCAAGTCGAGTCGAAAGTCAAGTCGAGTCGAAAGTCAAGTCAAGTCGAAAGTCAAGTCAAGTCGAATGTCAAGTCGAATGTCAAGTCGAAAGTCAAGTCGAGTCGAAAGTCAAGTCGAGTCGAAAGTCAAGTCGAGTCGAATGTCAAGTCGAGTCGAAAGTCAAATCGAGTCGAATGTCAAATCGAATGCCAAGTCGAATGTCAAGTCGAATGTCAAGTCGAATGTCAAATCGAATGTCAAGTCGAAAGTCAAGTCGAAAGTCAAGTCGAATGTCAAATCGAATGTCAAGTGGAAAGTCAAGGCAAGTCTAAAGTCAAGTCGAAAGTCAAGTCGAGTCGAAAGTCAAGTCAAGTCGAATGTCAAGTGGAATATCAAGTCGAAAGTCAAGTCGAAAGTCAAGGCAAGTCTAAAGTCAAGTCGAAAGTCAAGTCGAGTCGAAAGTCAAGTCGAAAGTCAAGTCAAGTCGACTGTCAAGTCGAAAGTCAAGTCAAGTCGAGTCGAAAGTCAAGTCGAAAGTCGACTGTCGAATGTCAAATCGAATGTCAAGTCGAATGTCAAGTCGAGACGAAAGTCAAGTCAAGTCGAACGTCAAGTCGAGTCGAAAGTCAAGTCGAGTCGAATGTCAAATCGAATGCCAAGTCGAATGTCAAGTCAAATGTCAAGTCGAATGTCAAGTCGAATGTCAAATCGAATGTCAAGTCGAAAGTCAAGTCGAAAGTCAAGTCGAATGTCAAATCGAATGTCAAGTGGAATATCAAGTCGAAAGTCAAGTCGAAAGTCAAGGCAAGTCGAGTCGAAAGTCAAGTCGAAAGTCGACTGTCGAATGTCAAATCGTATGTCAAGTCGGAAGTCAAGTCGCAAGTCAAGTCGAAAGTCAAGTCGAGTCGAAAGTCAAGTCGAGTCGAATGTCGAGTCAAATGTCGAGTCAAATGTCAAGTCGAAAGTCAAATCGAAAGTCGAGTCGAAAGTCAAGTCGAGTCGAAAGTCAAGTCGAATGTCAAGTCGAATGTCAAGTCGAATGTCAAGTCGAATGTCAAGTCGAAAGTCAAATCGAAAGTCAAGTCGAAAGTCAAGTCGAAAGTCGACTGTCGAATGTCAAATCGAATGTCAAGTCGAAAGTCAAGTCGAAAGTCAAGTCGAGTCGAATGTCAAGTCAAATGTCAAGTCGAAAGTCAAGTCAAGTCGAGTCGAAAGTCAAGTCGAAAGTCAAGTCGAATAGAAAGTCAAGTCGAAAGTCGAAAGTCAAGTCAAGTCTAATATCAAGTGGAAAGTCAAGTCGAGTCGAAAGTCAAGTCAAGTCAAGTCGAAAGTCAAGTCGAATGTCAAGTCAAGTCAAGTCGAAAGTCAAGTCGAGTCGAAAGTCAAGTCGAGTCAAATGTCAAGTCAAAAGTCAAGTCGAAAGTCAAATCGAAAGTCGAGTCGAAAGTCAAGTCGAAAGTCGACTGTCGAATGTCAAATCGAATGTCAAGTCGAAAGTCAAGTCGCAAGTCAAGTCGAGTCGAAAGTCAAGTCGAAAGTCAAGTCGAAAGTCAAGTCGAGTCGAATGTCAAGTCAAATGTCAAGTCGAATGTCAAGTCAAATGTCAAGTCAAGTCGAGTCGAAAGTCAAGTCGAGTCGAATGTCAAGTCGAATATCAAGTCAAGTCGAGACGAAAGTCAAGTCGAAAGTCAAGACGAATGTCAAGTCGAAAGTCAATCGAATGTCAAGTCAAGTCGAATGTCAAATCGAATGTCAAGTGGAATATCAAGTGGAATATCAAGTCGAAAGTCAAGTCGCAAGTCAAGTCGAGTCGAGTCGAAACTCAAGTCGAGTCGTATGTCAAGTCGAATGTCAAGTCAAGTCGAGTCAAATGTCAAGTCGAAAGTCAAGTCGAAAGTCAAATCGAAAGTCGAGTCGAAAGTCAAGTCGAGTCGAAAGTCAAGTCGAATGTCAAGTCGAAAGTCAAGTCGAAAGTCAAGTCGAAAGTGGCCTGTCGAATGTCAAATCGAATGTCAAGTCGAAAGTCAAGTCGCAAGTCAAGTCGAGTCGAAAGTCAAGTCGAATGTCAAGTCGCAAGTCAAGTCGAGTCGAAAGTCAAGTCAAATGTCAAGTCGAATGTCAAGTCAAATGTCAAGTCAAGTCGAGTCGAGTCGCAAGTCAAGTCACGTCGAGTCGAAAGTCAAGTCGAGTCGAATTTCAAGTCAAGTCGAGACGAAAGTCAAGTCGAAAGTCAAGACGAATGTCAAGTCGAAAGTCAATCGAATGTCAAGTCAAGTCGAATGTCAAATCGAATGTCAAGTGGAATATCAAGTGGAATATCAAGTCGAAAGTCAAGTCGCAAGTCAAGTCGAGTCGAGTCGAAAGTCAAGTCAAGTCGAATGTCAATTCAAGTCGAATGTCAAGTCGAATGTCAAGTCGAATGTCAAGTCAAGTCGAGTCGAAAGTCAAGTCGAATGTCAAGTCGAGTCGAAAGCCAAGTCGAGTCGAATGTCAAGTCGATTCGAAAGTCAAGTCGAGTCGAATGTCAAATCGATACCCAAGTCGAATGTCAAGTCGAATGTCAAATCGAATGTCAAGTGGAATATCAAGTCGAAAGTCAAGGCAAGTCTAAAGTCAAGTCGAAAGTCAAGTCGAAAGTCAAGTCGAAAGTCGAGTCGAAAGTCAAGTCAAGTCGACTGTCAAGTCGAAAGTCAAGTCAAGTCGAGTCGAAAGTCAAGTCGAAAGTCGACTGTCGAATGTCAAATCGAATGTCAAGTCGAAAGTCAAGTCAAGTCGAGTCGAATGTCAAATCGAATGCCAAATCGAATGTCAAGTCGAATGTCAAGTCGAGACGAAAGTCAAGTCAAGTCGAACGTCAAGTCGAGTCGGAAGTCAAGTCGAGTCGAATGTCAAGTCGAGTCGAATGTCAAGTCAAATGTCAAGTCGAATGTCAAGTCGAATGTCAAGTCAAATGTCAAATCGAATTCCAAGTCGAATGTCAAGTCGAATGTCAAGTCAAGTCGAGACGAAAGTCAAGTCGAGTCGAAAGTCAAGTCGAGTCGAAAGTCAAGTCGACTGTCAAGTCGAAAGTCAAGTCAAGTCGAGTCGAAAGTCAAGTCGAAAGTCGACTGTCGAATGTCAAATCGAATGTCAAGTCGAAAGTCAAGTCGAGTCGAATGTCAAATCGAATGCCAAATCGAATGTCAAGTCGAGACGAAAGTCAAGTCAAGTCGAACGTCAAGTCGAGTTGGAAGTCAAGTCGAGTCGAATGTCAAGTCAAATGTCAAGTCGAATGTCAAGTCGAGTCGAATGTCAAGTCAAATGTCAAATCGAATTCCAAGTCGAATGTCAAGTCGAATGTCAAGTCAAGTCGAGACGAAAGTCAAGTCGAGTCGAAAGTCAAGTCAAGTCGAAAGTCAAGTCGAGTCGAAAGTCAAGTCGACTGTCAAGTCGAAAGTCAAGTCAAGTCGAGTCGAAAGTCAAGTCAAGTCGAGTCGAAAGTCAAGTCGAAAGTCGACTGTCGAATGTCAAATCGAATGTCAAGTCGAAAGTCAAGTCGAGTCGAATGTCAAATCGAATGCCAAATCGAATGTCAAGTCGAATGTCAAGTCGAGACGAAAGTCAAGTCGAAAGTCAAGTCGAGTCGAAAGTCAAGTCGAAAGTCAAGTCAAGTCGACTGTCAAGTCGAAAGTCAAGTCAAGTCGAGTCGAAAGTCAAGTCGAAAGTCAAGTCGAGTCGAAAGTCAAATCGAGTCGAATGTCAAATCGAATGCCAAGTCGAATGTCAAGTCGAATGTCAAGTCGAATGTCAAATCGAATGTCAAGTCGAAAGTCAAGTCGAAAGTCAAGTCGAATGTCAAATCGAATGTCAAGTGGAAAGTCAAGGCAAGTCTAAAGTCAAGTCGAAAGTCAAGTCGAGTCGAAAGTCAAGTCAAGTCGAAAGTCAAGTCAAGTCGAATGTCAAGTGGAATATCAAGTCGAAAGTCAAGTCGAAAGTCAAGTCGAGTCGAATGTCAAGTCAAATGTCAAGTCGAATGTCAAGTCAAATGTCAAGTCAAGTCGAGTCGAAAGTCAAGTCGAGTCGAATGTCAAGTCGAATATCAAGTCAAGTCGAGACGAAAGTCAAGTCGAAAGTCAAGACGAATGTCAAGTCGAAAGTCAATCGAATGTCAAGTCAAGTCGAATGTCAAATCGAATGTCAAGTGGAATATCAAGTGGAATATCAAGTCGAAAGTCAAGTCGCAAGTCAAGTCGAGTCGAGTCGAAACTCAAGTCGAGTCGTATGTCAAGTCGAATGTCAAGTCAAGTCGAGTCAAATGTCAAGTCGAAAGTCAAGTCGAAAGTCAAATCGAAAGTCGAGTCGAAAGTCAAGTCGAGTCGAAAGTCAAGTCGAATGTCAAGTCGAAAGTCAAGTCGAAAGTCAAGTCGAAAGTGGCCTGTCGAATGTCAAATCGAATGTCAAGTCGAAAGTCAAGTCGCAAGTCAAGTCGAGTCGAAAGTCAAGTCGAATGTCAAGTCGCAAGTCAAGTCGAGTCGAAAGTCAAGTCAAATGTCAAGTCGAATGTCAAGTCAAATGTCAAGTCAAGTCGAGTCGAGTCGCAAGTCAAGTCACGTCGAGTCGAAAGTCAAGTCGAGTCGAATTTCAAGTCAAGTCGAGACGAAAGTCAAGTCGAAAGTCAAGACGAATGTCAAGTCGAAAGTCAATCGAATGTCAAGTCAAGTCGAATGTCAAATCGAATGTCAAGTGGAATATCAAGTGGAATATCAAGTCGAAAGTCAAGTCGCAAGTCAAGTCGAGTCGAGTCGAAAGTCAAGTCAAGTCGAATGTCAATTCAAGTCGAATGTCAAGTCGAATGTCAAGTCGAATGTCAAGTCAAGTCGAGTCGAAAGTCAAGTCGAATGTCAAGTCGAGTCGAAAGCCAAGTCGAGTCGAATGTCAAGTCGATTCGAAAGTCAAGTCGAGTCGAATGTCAAATCGATACCCAAGTCGAATGTCAAGTCGAATGTCAAATCGAATGTCAAGTGGAATATCAAGTCGAAAGTCAAGGCAAGTCTAAAGTCAAGTCGAAAGTCAAGTCGAAAGTCAAGTCGAAAGTCGAGTCGAAAGTCAAGTCAAGTCGACTGTCAAGTCGAAAGTCAAGTCAAGTCGAGTCGAAAGTCAAGTCGAAAGTCGACTGTCGAATGTCAAATCGAATGTCAAGTCGAAAGTCAAGTCAAGTCGAGTCGAATGTCAAATCGAATGCCAAATCGAATGTCAAGTCGAATGTCAAGTCGAGACGAAAGTCAAGTCAAGTCGAACGTCAAGTCGAGTCGGAAGTCAAGTCGAGTCGAATGTCAAGTCGAGTCGAATGTCAAGTCAAATGTCAAGTCGAATGTCAAGTCGAATGTCAAGTCAAATGTCAAATCGAATTCCAAGTCGAATGTCAAGTCGAATGTCAAGTCAAGTCGAGACGAAAGTCAAGTCGAGTCGAAAGTCAAGTCGAGTCGAAAGTCAAGTCGACTGTCAAGTCGAAAGTCAAGTCAAGTCGAGTCGAAAGTCAAGTCGAAAGTCGACTGTCGAATGTCAAATCGAATGTCAAGTCGAAAGTCAAGTCGAGTCGAATGTCAAATCGAATGCCAAATCGAATGTCAAGTCGAGACGAAAGTCAAGTCAAGTCGAACGTCAAGTCGAGTTGGAAGTCAAGTCGAGTCGAATGTCAAGTCAAATGTCAAGTCGAATGTCAAGTCGAGTCGAATGTCAAGTCAAATGTCAAATCGAATTCCAAGTCGAATGTCAAGTCGAATGTCAAGTCAAGTCGAGACGAAAGTCAAGTCGAGTCGAAAGTCAAGTCAAGTCGAAAGTCAAGTCGAGTCGAAAGTCAAGTCGACTGTCAAGTCGAAAGTCAAGTCAAGTCGAGTCGAAAGTCAAGTCAAGTCGAGTCGAAAGTCAAGTCGAAAGTCGACTGTCGAATGTCAAATCGAATGTCAAGTCGAAAGTCAAGTCGAGTCGAATGTCAAATCGAATGCCAAATCGAATGTCAAGTCGAATGTCAAGTCGAGACGAAAGTCAAGTCGAAAGTCAAGTCGAGTCGAAAGTCAAGTCGAAAGTCAAGTCAAGTCGACTGTCAAGTCGAAAGTCAAGTCAAGTCGAGTCGAAAGTCAAGTCGAAAGTCAAGTCGAGTCGAAAGTCAAATCGAGTCGAATGTCAAATCGAATGCCAAGTCGAATGTCAAGTCGAATGTCAAGTCGAATGTCAAATCGAATGTCAAGTCGAAAGTCAAGTCGAAAGTCAAGTCGAATGTCAAATCGAATGTCAAGTGGAAAGTCAAGGCAAGTCTAAAGTCAAGTCGAAAGTCAAGTCGAGTCGAAAGTCAAGTCAAGTCGAAAGTCAAGTCAAGTCGAATGTCAAGTGGAATATCAAGTCGAAAGTCAAGTCGAAAGTCAAGGCAAGTCTAAAGTCAAGTCGAAAGTCAAGTCGAGTCGAAAGTCAAGTCGAAAGTCAAGTCAAGTCGACTGTCAAGTCGAAAGTCAAGTCAAGTCGAGTCGAAAGTCAAGTCGAAAGTCGACTGTCGAATGTCAAATCGAATGTCAAGTCGAATGTCAAGTCGAGACGAAAGTCAAGTCAAGTCGAACGTCAAGTCGAGTCGAAAGTCAAGTCGAGTCGAATGTCAAATCGAATGCCAAGTCGAATGTCAAGTCAAATGTCAAGTCGAATGTCAAGTCGAATGTCAAATCGAATGTCAAGTCGAAAGTCAAGTCGAAAGTCAAGACGAATGTCAAATCGAATGTCAATTCGAAAGTCAAGGCAAGTCTAAAGTCAAGTCGCAAGTCAAGTCGAGTCGAAAGTCAAGTCGAGTCGAAAGTCAAGTCGACTCGAATGTCAAGTCGAGTCGAAAGTCAAGTCGAGTCGAATGTCAAGTCGAATGTCAAGTAGAATGTCAAGTCGAATGTCAAGTCGAATGTCAAGTCGAATGTCAAGTCGAATGTCAAGTCGAATGTGAAGTCGAATGTCAAGTCGAAAGTCAAGTCAAGTCGAATGTCAAGTCTAATGTGTCTACTTTGTCTACTCTGACACCCCCACCCCAAACATCTGACTGCTCTGACACCCCCTCCACAACCACTAGTCTGCTCTGACACCACCACTACAACCACCAGTTTGAACCTGACACTCCCACCACAACCACCAGTCTGCTCTGACACCCCAAACACAAACAACTGACTGCTCTGACACCACCACCACAAACTTCCGACTGCTCTGACACCCACACCACAATCATTAGACTGCACTGACAACCCCAAAACTACCACCAGTCTGCTCTGACACCCCCCCCCCACAAACATCTGACTGCTCGGACACCCACACCACAATCATTAGACTGCACTGACACCCCCAAAACTACCACCAGTCTGCTCTGACACCCCCCCCACAAACATCTGACTGCTCGGACACTCCCACCACAACCAACAGTCTGCTCTGACACCCCCACGCAACCACCAGTCTGCTCTGACACCACCACTACAACCACCAGTTTGAACCTGACACTCCTACCACAACCACCAGTCTGCTCTGACACCCCCCCCCCCTCACAAACATCTGACTGCTCTGACACCACCACTACAACTCCCAGTTTGAACCTGACACTCCCACCAAAACCACCAGTCTGCTCTGACACCCCCCCCTCACAAACATCTGACTACTCTGACACTCCCACCACAAGCAACAGTCTGCTCTGACACCCCCACCACAACCTTCCGACTGCTCTGACACCCCCGCCACAAAATCAGACTGCTCTGACACCCACACCACAATCATTAGACTGCTCTGACACCCCCAAAACTACCACCAGTCTGCTCTGACACCCCCACCACAAACATCTGACTGCTCTGACACCCCCCTCACAAACATCTGACTGCTCTGACACTCCCACCACAACCAACAGTCTGCTCTGACACCCCCACGCAACCACCAGTCTACTCTGACACCCCCACCACAAACTTCCGACTGCTGTGACACCCCCATCATAACCTTCCGACTGCTCTGACACCCACACCACAAACATCAGACTGCTCTGACACCCACACCACAATCATTAGACTGCTCTGACACCCCCAAAACTACCACCAGTCTGCTCTGACACCCCCACCACAAACATCAGACTGCTCTGACACCACCACCACAAACATCAGACTGCTCTGACACCGCCACCACAACCACCCGACTGCTCTGACACCACCACTACAACCCACAGATTGAACCTGACACTCCCACCACAACCACCAGTCTGCTCTGACACCCCCACCACAAACATCAGACTGCTCTGACACCACCACCACAAACATCGGACTGCTCTGACACCCACAACACAACCAACATATTGACCCTGACACCACCACCACTACCACCCGACTGCTGACACCCCCCACCACAAATACAGACTGCTCTGACACCCCCACCACAGCTACCGGAATGCTCTAACACTCCAACCACAGCCACCAGACTGCTTTGACACCCCCACCACAAACATCAGACTGCTCTGACTCTGTCTCTGTCGTAGAACGATATGCTTTGTGTATGTTTGTACTAACATTTTGTTGTATCATCATATGTGTGTGGTAATCGAACTTGCGACGTAGCGCAGATAGCCAATCGCTTAGCCACTGAGGCAATTGTGCCTTTGAATCAAATTATTAAACTTTTGTATTCCTGAGGCCCAAGTTCATCGACAATAATAACAGACGGTAACGACACAAACTAGCCGTTTACCTATTTGTGTCTAACTTTTATATGGGTTCCAGCAGTTTTGACGTTGTAGCGACTACTGCTCGCAACATGGCAAAAAGTAAAGCGCCATCTATCGGAGTGAAGCGACAACAGAAATTCCTCAATCACACTATGAGAGTTTACAACGATTCTAACATATATACGAATGTTCGACATTACCCGTCGGATTTCGGTCCGCCAGGCTAACCACCTTGCCTGGTCGGAGGATCTTCCCTTTTTACACGAGATTTGAGAATTTGAGATTTGAGAATTTGAGAATTTGAGAATTTGAGATTTGAGATTTGAGATTTGAGATTTGAGATTTGAGATTTGAGATTTGAGATTTGAGATTTGAGATTTGAGATTTGAGATTTGAGATTTGAGATTTGAGATTTGAGATTTGAGATTTGAGATTTGAGATTTGAGATTTGAGATTTGAGATTTGAGATTTGAGATTTGAGATTTGAGATTTGAGATTTGAGATTTGAGATTTGAGATTTGAGATTTGAGATTTGAGATTTGAGATTTGAGATTTGAGATTTGAGATTTGAGATTTGAGAATTTGAGATTTGAGAATTTGAGATTTGAGAATTTGAGTTTTGAGAAATTGAAATTTGAGATATTTGAGTTTGAGAATTGGAGAATTGAGACTTTGGGATTTGAGTTTTGAGAAGTTGAAATTTGAGTTTTGAGAAGTTGAAATTTGAGATATTTGAGTTTGAGAATTTGAGAATTTGTGATTTGAGAAATTGAGATTTGAGAAGTTGAAATTTGAGAGGTTGATATTTGAGAGTTTGAGATTTGAGAATTTGAGACCTGAGAATTTGAGATTTGAGAAGTTGAAATTTGAGAATTTGTAACTTGAGAATTTGAGAATTTTAGATTTGAGAATTTGAGAATTTTAGATTTGATAATTGAGAAGTTGAGAATGTATTTTAGAAACAAAACAATAAAAATCGACTTAGTGCTTTGTGTTGATAAAACTATATAAATTATAAATTACAAAAAAATCAATAGCATGTTTCACTTATATAAATCGACATCGACTGATTTGGCTTCAAAACTTCTAAAATGCATTATACCATTCCATAGACATATTATACATGTAACAATAAATATTACTGTTCGATTAATTTGTCTCGATGAATCTACTCAAATGATATACTCGTAAGTATAATGTTTCAAACAAATATTTTACTTACAGCGGTAAAAAATTAATATACTGCGACGGTTTCGTTTGCGATTATTTTCAAATAATTTGGATTATAATAATACTAGCTAAACCTGGCCAAACTTCGCTGTGGCTCAGTCTGATATTAATATAAAAAAATTGTGTTATTTATTTATATTTATTTTTGTTGTTAAAATCTTAATTAATTGACATGCCTATTTTAAAATAGTAATATATGTAAGGGAAAACAGTGATACATATAGTCATTTGTCAGATATACTTTATGCTTGAGCCATAAAAGTCAAAACGTGTCATCAGAATTAGACACGAAAATAAATAATGCATGCGGAAATTATTACTTCATATTACGTACTCTTACGTCAATGGAAGATTAAGTATGTGCGAAAGAAACAAATCTAAGTTTGTTTGTTTCTATTTCACTTTCTTTTCGAATCCCTGCGCCTGCCCCCGTTAAGCCTACATATGTATGTAGGTCAGTGTGTCGCCGCGGTCCTGTGACGTCGCAAGCGTCATTATTTTACAATTTCGGAAGCGCAGGAGTTTCACCGCCTTTACTGTGATTTTGCGAAATTGGACGCTTTATTTTCATAGGGGCAGGACAGGTAACGTAGAATAGATAGTCTTAGTGAACAGTTAAGTGAATTGTGCAAAATTGGACGTTTACATTGGACGTTAGAATACATTAAAAAGAGTGATTGTGATTAATAATTTAATAAATAATTATGCGAGGGCGACTGTGACTGTGTGTGGTGTGATCGTTTTTATTCAGCATTAATTGCGCCAAAAGATCTTGTCGCAATATGACACCGCGCTGTTGCCGCTCTTATCACAGGTATACTTATATCTGCTCTCATTGGCGGAAGCAAAATATAGGCGTGGTTAGTTCATCGCAAACCGTGCAAAGAATTTTGTTAGTAAAGTGTACTACCGCCAATGTCGCCCATTGTACAGCGACCAGAGCTGACTGCCAACCAACAATAACGGAGAGGCAGTGCGCCCAGAGTGTGTGATAGCGACGCACACTGAGACATCTGTCAGTGCAACCACACAGTTATAGACTGCTAATTATACCGGTTCAGTACTCGCGTCACCTTACTAGATGTACAGCAACCAGACTGTGTGCGACAGTAACTGACAGTAAACAGTCCACAACCATTGTTTCTTTTGATATTCTGTTAAGATTTTCCTGATAAAATTAGAAAATTCATTTCTTTTATGAAAATATTTATCATTTTAAAAATATCGAGTTCGGTTTTATGGATGTGTTGTGTAACTACGGGTGCTGAAGTTTTTCTTAAAAGGCAACGTAAAGTCAGTAAACCCTCATAAGGTAGGCGTGTTGCCTCGTGTTGTTGAACACACACCTGGTGGATGAACTAGTCGTGTAAGGCTGCGTAGGAGGATGTTGCTAAGGAAAGTATATTCTTTTGCGGCAATAACAAGTGTAGGACAGCGTTTAAATAAAATACTCAAGACTAGAAATTATTTTCTACACAACGAGTTCCTCCGTACAATGAAACTGTATTGAAAAGAATAATTCTCCCACCGCAGACCCTTAGGAGAGCTTTATGCTGAGAAAGTGGAAACCATTAAGATGTCTTTAAAGAGGGAGCTTAGAAAGCGTCTTTATTTTTCTAACATGAAATGTATTACAAAGATTGTCACTTCTTGGTATATTTCAAATATCTTCGAACGTAAATTAAATATTCCTACCTATTCATAACAAGGTTTTTTGTCTTGTCGGAGACTTGCTCGTTTCGCGTTGGAAACATTAACATAAGGGGGAGATAGTGATTTCTGTCTTCTGCGTTGAACATGTAAGGATCAGTACGAGCACCTCGTGACATCCCTTCTCTCTCAGGTAATGATTGCAATCGCATTGGTGGAATTTGGAAACCATACAACTCATGAAATTTCATTCAAATTGTATTGCGTTATACTTGTTGTAGGTAAATAGGAGACTATTTTCCTATTTTATAGTCATTCTATTACCAGCAGGAAACTACCGGCGACTGACACGATTATGATTATATACTTATCACTAAAATAATAATGAAGAAAGAAAGAAAGAAAGAAAAAGCATTTATTCCGTACGGCGTAACCGACAGCACAAACATTATTAAAAATAACCAAAAATAAAAAAATATATAATAATAATAAAAATTATACCTACACACTTAGTGAAATAAAATGTGGTGTCGGGCATACCCATACCGAATAGGTTACCAACTCAGCATGTGCTAGGCTTGACACCCAGCGCTGATTTTCAGTTGGCACCCCCGCAGTGACACACGGACGAAGGCAATATATAAATTTTAATAAAGGGAATATTAAGATAAATAAAAGTTATAAAAGAAGTGTAGCAATCACCCTCCAGCATATTTTTATTTTATTTGCCCAAAAAAAAAAAAAAAAACTGAACTTCCTGTGGACATGACAGGATTACAAAAAATCAGACCAACCCACCAAAACTTCACTTTTTAGTTGGCCGCCAGTCTGTGTTCCCTAAACAACTTTCAATAACGAAATTTGGAATGCTTGCCAACAAATTGATAATATTAATTGTGAATATTGAAATTATTACTTAACAATCACAGTAAAATATCCTCGAAACTGGTGTTTATGCGAGAACACTCACAACTATGCCGCCATACTGCGACCATGTCGGTAAGTTGTTGTACTTTATATTTTTATAAAATTGTGTACCAAAGTATATTATAAAATTAACAAGTTAATTAGAAATTGAAATAAAAATTAAATAACTGATCATAATAATTTAAAAATTGATCATAATAAAGAAAATTCAGAAAATTAATTAGATAAATGATTTGTCAATATTAATAGTATTATATTCAATTTGAGAGGTAAGAATAAATAACTTAAGTTTATTTCTAAATGTTTCTATATTCCTCAGGTCCCTAATCGGAGGAGGTATGTTGTTCCAACACTTGGACGCCGCATATCGAAAGCTTCCCCGAAAGGCTGCGGTACCGTGTTGCGGTATGGCCAGTTGCTGAGCACAACGTCTACCCTCGCGCTGCCGGTGACTATTTACCCACGATATCTTAGAGTGCAGGTATGACGGGCACTTATTCTTCACAACGCCGAAAAGGAGACAAGCCAGGTGCAATTTTCGACGTGATTTCATTTTCAATATGTTGTGTTTGTTAAGGAAAGGTGTAACGTGGCTCCTTGGTGGTACAGTGAAACAAATAATGTGCTTCTTGGATCCCAATCGTTGTACAAAATAAATATCGATCGTTTGCTTCATACATGTACGGTGTATTGTATTATACAAACTCAAACAAGAGGATTTCGTTCAGTTAGTGCCTGTCGCCTCCATGTTATGACGTAAAACTTCCCCGTTGAACAGCTGCGTGCAACAGAGCCTTGATTTCGTAAACATCAGCCTATGGCACACGCGAAAAAAGGAATAAAATGTAAATTGCCATGTACTGTGACGAAATATAATCAAAATGTGTTATTGTATTTGAAAAACTATGGTATATTATTTTTTGTTTCGTAGGAGTACCGTTATATATGTATACCAATATGATGTAGGATCCGGATATTGGTTTTGTACGGGAATTGGAACCGCGACTCGTGGAGCAGAACGCTAGGATAACATAAACAAATGAAAGTATACTGCTGTATCTGCCGTGTACCGTACTTGTAGCAGCATGAAGCCAGACGGCTGACCACAAAAGAATACGAAACATACGTGTTACATTACGTGTTAACTATAGGTATGTAAATTGCGATTATAGTTTCCAAAGAACGTAAGTTTTGTAATATACAAAACAATATAGGACGGTGTTGCATGTGAATTCACTGACGCTATAATAAATGGTAATAATACTTCAACCGCTTCAACGTAAGTCATTACGTATATAAGTTTATAGAAAAGGATTTGTACTAATAACTAATAGTGAATAGTTATCATATGTTCTCTCTAATTATGATAGACCATTTAAAAGTATAAACAGAATTAATAATTATTAAAGCATATTTTATTCAGTAATTAGGTCCATGTGATGCAGTGATGCATTTAATTGCTAATTATAATATTTGTTTTATATCCTAACTAATCAAATAACAAACTAAACGTCAGTATATCCCACGTCCCGTGACGTATCATAAACGCTTCTCATGAACAAATGTGAGCAGGTTGCGACTGTTAGTTATATATTTATATTTAATATATACCTATATACCATTTCAAAGAACCTAGCATAGCGTAGAGTCCAGTATAAGTTTAGCTTCATATCCTTTTGTTCAGTAAAAGCAGTGCTTTGATTTACTCACCAAATAAATAATGTAAATTCGTATTTTTACACCGTTTTATCATCAGCAAGTCCTTTTGCGGAAAACTCACATCGACAAAAAACGCGATTGGTATGCAAATGACATTTAACTGGGTGGAAATAATTCGCTATTCTTGGGCGATTTTCGAGCAAAATATATTCTTTGTTTGATAAAAGGAAGCTTTCCACAATTGCAACGTTTTCAAACGGAAAAGCCAAAAGGCGATGAAGCGACACTAATAGGTCGTAAATAACAACCCACTGTTTATAACAGCATGAAATATTAACTATGCATTTGTTGAACATACTCGTATGATAGAAAAATTACATTCCCAAATTCGACATCTGAATTCAACACACCTATCTGTAGGGCATGTTAAATATCTGTTCCGTGCACATTCCACCCGTAGCAGAGAGAGAACCAATCAGCCAATCCGCCAATCGAGCCGTCAATTTGAAATAAACTTACGGAAATGCGCTCATTACGAGTTCACGGAGCTGCGACACGGCATTCACGGCAGCTGCCGAGCCATCCTTTGTATGCAGTCCACTGACATTAAATATCGTTTTAATTTAATATCCGACGACCCTTTGAAATGTCAAAGGTGTGTCGACATCGAAGCCAATGAACCGTTGAATGAAGGATACAATAAAATATTACTTTTCCGTGTTCATTACATTTTCATCTACATAACCATCACTGTATCATTGTTCTGCTGAAACTCAGGTTTCCTCTCTGACAGAAGTTCAGGGCTGTCATCCACCACGTGCCCTCAGTTCGTATTGGTGGACGTCACAAGTTTTATGATTTTGGGTTATAGGTTTTCAGTCACCTATAGTGCTGTACCTATTGATGAATGATGCGCATATAAATCATGAAGTAATCTGTTGTGTGCTCATGATCTACAACTCGGTAAGTACGGGCCGCTACCACTGGGCTGCCTCTGTGCTGCTCCGTCTTCACTTATTTGTACCCTGCACTGCACACACGCACAACTCACAGCACTCGGAAACAAACATCAAGTATCGTGTATAATATACCTACGTGTTACATTTAAGATCCTTTAAATTGTACACAAAAAAAAAATAGTTACGCAAACAATTGCTTTTGTAAAATGAAAACAGTATAAAAGGAGGCTATTTATCGTAAAAAATCATGTAACGGTTTGTAAACGCTTGAGTACAATGGGGTTAAAAAAATTTGGTTCACACAATGTTTTCGTTTAGACTTTTGTTCCCGAACAATTAGGCTATTCTTTTCGCTCACAAAGAACGCGTTGTTATAAAGATTTCGCCTGAAAAAATTAATATCTTCTTGAGATGTATGTCTAAATGATGTACGCTTCGTTTGGATGATATAGATTAAATGCTGTTTAGTGTACTTAACAAAACATTTATTTAGTTTGGGCCACCAGCTACCGTTGTGTGATTTTGGCGAGTACAGATACATGAAGCATAAAATAAAAATTAAATAAAAAATGTGATTTGGATTCTCACTGTAGCGTGTAAATATAATTAATTGAAAAAGTAATCGTAAAAAATACATGTATGATGATAATATAGAAACAACATAATCTGAATATTCCATGCGCTAACATGTTTGCATTGCTACTAATAAACTAAACTATACTAGAAGGCAGATCACCACGCCATCGTGTATCGGATATTAGAATATTAAGCTCACAATATTAAGCATTATTACAACGCTAGCGACTGAGCACGAAGGCTGTATGTACGGTGTCAATATATTCTCTTGTAATACTTAGCTATTATATATGTTACGTGGTCCTATTAATCCGTATAGCGATTTAATACAAATATCTTCACATAATTATGTAAGTAATACTCGCCAGGTTCAGAAGAGTACCTAAGCAATGCACCGGCTGTGCCAGATGCTAGGCAGACAATTTATAACCCTATATTGGCCGCCTATATATGCCGCCCCATAAGTGATCCATGCGAAACATGAAAAATATACCATATTTATCTCATTTCCCAATGAAACACAGAAATAATAAATTATAACGTGAGTAAATGACAATCTTTATACCTATAGGTAAAAGTAATGGTGTATATCGTATGAGTGATGGCGTGTCCCGCCATGTGTGAAGGTGATCGTGTCACCAGTGACGTGCGGTGGTGATTAATATGTTCATGGTCTGGAGCACTGAGACGGCTGCGGCGCGGACCGTAGCTCTGGTACACGACTCGAAAAGTTAATGATTTGGAATGGTCCGACCGTTGTGTACTGCCCAACTAACACGACCGGTGTTAGTTGGGCAGTTCTCTGTTTATAGATATTATTCTTAGATATTCACGTAGATAATGAGTTTATTTTTTGAATCTGCATTATTTCATATTTGTACAGCGTTCGCCCACGTGATGTCATCCTCCACCTTACACCCTCTTACCTAAAAATCCTTTCTTAATGGTACATTATATATATATTGATTATGCCGATGTAATTCTATATTAAAACATCAGAAATGTTAATGCCAGGAACAAAAAGTAGGCTCCACGAGTCATTTATGAGACACAAATAACATTTTGACGCTCAAAATGAAGTAGTATTACAATATTATTATATTTTTCAGGAAGCAGGCTCCTTGTGCTCTCGCTACTGTCTCCTATTTTCGCTCCAATAGTGTTCAATAACATATTAAGTCAAGTGTGAAATTGTGGCCAGTGCCTCCAACAGATAGGAACTGCTGTTTGTCTTATAACGGAGACCCTTTGCGACCAACTTTTGTGATATCAATCTTAATATTTGATTGTTCGTCTGCGCATGTTGACTTGGTACAATTAATTCTTGTCCCACTGCAAATTAAACCTAATTAATTTTATTCATATAGACACAGACGAGCGTTGGCGGCCAGAAATAGATTTTCTATTGTGTCTACTTTGCTGTACTTGACGGAAAAAAATAGTTTCTAACGCACATATCAGTGCTTACATTCAAGACATTTAATTAAGCTAAGTATATAACTAGCAGTGACGGTAACTTCTAATATAGATCTTCTTAACAAGAAATACAGCATCAATTAACCTAACCTAACAATCCCTGCAATATATAACTGACATCATATCAACCCTAAGATAAGAATGTTGCCGAATCAAAGTGTATTCCCCGTATCACAGCAGATTGGTTTCCAACTCCCCATCAGTGATCGATGGAGTTACAGGATGTTGTATTCATTCACGGGCCGCGCGACACATCACAACATAGTCATCAACACTTGATAGATGGCGCCACAAGCGAGCCTCCATCAATCACACGACACTTCTTTGTACTCACTACTCACACTTTTTGTAAAGCGATAGAAAATATTTTTTGAGAGAGCTCGTTCTTTATAATAGTGGGAAAGGCACTTTGGTAAGTTTTTGGGAACATTATTTTGGGTGTGAGACCTTTCTTCGGGGTACAAATAAATAATACCTACCTATTTTAAGTTGATTTTGTTTGGGATTTTATTACACAATCTTTATTTGAACTTGAACTTTGAAAAAGATTTAATTAACTTTTTTTTTTTGCAAAAATCATACAAATACAACGTAACAGACCGTTTTTTTTCTCTATATGCAGTTTTATAAAGTACTCGTTGTTTCAATTATATACATGTATTTTTTATATTTAATGTAATAAGGATTAATTGATATTCACAGAATAATCAACAAAATTTGCATCAGTACCGACCTAGCAACTTGCAACTCCTCACATACCCCACAGCACCATATTGAATACAGAGGTCCACTTTTCACTCTGATGGACCAAAACCAGTTGAATTCACGACCTCAGCTAAACGTAAACTAATAAAAAAAAAAACTAGAAAAACTCAATTTCTTGTAGATTAATTTTCTATTTTCCACATATTTCATTTTTTTAAAGCCGTTTTTTATTAATATTCAACTTTACATTTGTAAAAGGTCTTTTGTGCGGCTCGATCCACCACCTAGATATAGACTGAATATTACCTAGAAGGAAGAAAAAGAAACTTAGAAGACTTCGTTATTCTTAGAAGCTATATTGGTAACGATAGATAGTTGGGAATGGCTTATTCATGAATAATAATAATACGTATCTTTGTATAATAATTGACAAAACGATGAGAAGCAATTTAGGATTCAGTGTGTGATAATGTCAACGATCTTCGAGTTAAGTGGGCCATGGAATGTTACAGACGATTGGTCGATCTGTTGTCATCACATACATATACACTACGTGCTGTAGTATCGTGTACCTATTAGTACGTCCCATCGATGCTATAGCTACATGGAGTAGAGAGTACAAAGGGTGAACGGCCGTGTGTGGGCGTCCGAGAACTACTCGTAGTGTAGCCGAGTGAAGTGAACACGCGGGGACTCGCTAGCTGCCTAGTCGGCCCAACTGACATGTGTCGACTGTGATATGAGGAACGGAATGGCACAAGGGTTATTTAATTTTGGAGTTACTAATATTCGGGATGAGCTTTTGAAATGTTGACAATCAATGTTTTATGATTATCTGACTTCTGGTATTTTGTGACTTTTCAGAATCAAGAGTGGTTCAGAATTTGATTATTACTTGCGTTAACGGTAAAGGCAAACATTGTGAGGAAACCTGCATGTTTGGAAGGGTTCCATAAAGTCCTTGTTAAACACTCGTCCTGAGAATAGGCCGTTATGCAGCAAATTTGTACACAATACAGCTTACATGATGAACTTAGAATGATTTGTACTTCATGTTCCTCAAAATTATCACGAGAACCCAATTCTTCTGCGGAATACAGTTTTTCGTCTGGTATTATTTAGGTACTTACAAAGCAAACTGTACAGTATGATTATAAATCATCTGACTAAATGAAAATTCTAATTCACCGACCAGCAAAAACTGTGCCAAGAATTTATATCGCCAGTCATGTTTTCATTGTTATAAAAGTTGTTTTTAATAAAAAGATCCGACAATGTGAACTACGCATTATTAATATGTGTAATTATATTGTCGTGTTTATCCTATCATCTAACATTAATAAATCCCATGTAGAGTGCATATTTTTTTAGTACTGAACACATTGGTAATAGCGCCCGATGCATAATTGTATTTATGGTTGACCCCTTACGCTGCTGACGACGGTAAATTCAACAATGACACCGACACCTTCTTAATACAACTCTGACGCCGACGCCTTATATTATTCAACACCGACGCCGTCATCTTACATTATTCAACACCGACGCCTTCGCCTTACATTATTCAATACAAACGCCGACGCCTTCTTATTACAACAACGACGCCGACGCCTAACGTTATTCAACAAGACGCCGATGCCTAACGTAATTCAACAACGACGCCTATGCCTAACGTAATTCAACAACGACGCCGATGCCTGTTTTTTTAAACATCGACGCTGACCACTCCTTAATACAACACCGACGCCGACGCCTTACATTATTCAACAACGACGCCGACGCCTTACATTATTCAACAACGACGCCGACGCCTTACATTATTGAACAACGACGCCATTGCCTTACATTATTCAATACAAATGCCGACGCCTTTTTATTACAATACCGACGCCGACGCCTAACATTATGCAACAACAATGCAGTTCCTTTTTTTTAAACATCTACGCCGACGCCTTCTTATTACAACACCGACGCCGACGTCTTACATTATTCAACAACCACGACGATGCCTTTGTTTTGAAACATCGACGCCGACGCCTTACATTATTCAACAACGATGCTGATGCCTTTTTTATGCAACATCGATGCCGACGCCTTACATTATTCAACAACGACGCCGACGCTTTACATTATTCAACAACGACGCCGACGCCTTACATTATTCAACAACGACGCCGACGCCTGCTTAATGCAACAACGACACCGACGCCTTACATTATTCAACAACGATGCCAATGCCTTTTTTATGCAACATTGATGCCGACGCCTTACATTATTCAACAACGACGCCGACGCCTGCTTAATACAATAACGACGCCGACGCCTTACATTATTCAACAACGATGCCAATGCCTTTTTTATGCAACATTGATGCCGACGCCTTACATTATTCAACAACGACGCCGACGCCTGCTTAATACAATAACGACGCCGACGCCTTACATTATTCAACAACGATGCCAATGCCTTTTTTATGCAACATTGATGCCGACGCCTTACATTATTCAACAACGACGCCGACGCCTGCTTAATACAATAACGACGCCGACGCCTTACATTATTCAACAACGATGCCGACGCTTTACATTATTCAACAACGACGCCGACGCCTTACATTATTCAACAACGATGCCGATGCCTTTTTTATGCAACATCGACGCCGACACCTTACATTATTCAATATCGATGTCGATGCCTTCTTAATACAACACCGACGCCGACGCCTTCTTCATACAACACCGACGCCGACGCCTGACATTAATCAACTCCTTCATATAAATAGTCACTACAGTCACAGTTGGCAAGGCTTTACTACCGTGTGTCGAGCGCACTCCATAACTCATCTGGCTCTTTTATTGTGGACGTAAGTGGGTCAGTCGCGAGCCGGGCTGGTGATAACGCATTATCTCGTCGCTGCAACGTCGGCTAAGTGGGGATATTGCTCGTACAGCGCTTTTCAGTATAGTTCCGATGCAGCGGTGTCGATACAAATCTTTAGGGAAGGAAAGAATTGTATCAGAGCATTGTGTGTGATAAGCTTCACAATTTCAGTCAATGTCATTATAAAAAGATTTACCGGTTATCGCTTACGGTTGGCAGCTGCCAGGGTGTGCGGGACGAACATTTATGAATCCACATTTGTGGAGGCTCTTAGGCTACTTAATTATTTTTCTAATAAAAATATTGCCACAATAGGATTTCTCCTGCATCGTAGGAACAGTTTCGCGACATACATCTCACATACAACAATACACACACACGCACAGACCCTGAATAACTATCTGTAGGCACATTTCGTGCGGACGTGGACATAGAAAAAAATCCCTCGGCACATAAGAGAAAGCCATATGATTTAAACCGGTCATTTATCGTCTTAAGGCAAAAAGTGCTACAATTGATTTAGCGGGGGCTCAAAACGAATTTAATTTCCAGCGGTTCACTATTACACACATTCTAAAAATATTATTAACTCAATATGTATTTTAGACAAACTTAAAATAATCGTCTGTGATTGAAAAAATAAAAACAGATACAGCAAAACATAAAAAATACCTAATGAAATAGAAGAGTTTGTCAGTAAACAAAAAGTATCGCTATTTTAATTCACAGTCCATTGCTCCATTTCATTCGAATGATCTGAGTTTTGACTCAACTCGTTTGATAATACGCAATGGACCGCGGGATGTTTCGTATTTTATAAATGCGTTCTCAACTATGTGTTGTACGTTTAACTTTGATGTGGAAACTTATACATTCTAGGCAAAGAGACTACCTAAAGATGACTTTAAACCAGTGCTGTTTGGTAAACACGAGAACATAGGAAAACAATTTAATACCTATTGTAAAAGGTTATCATTACCAGATAAATTTTGATCATAGCTGTTAATATCTACAACTAAATAAAACAAATCAAACTCAAAAAATATTCTTTCTGTTTGTCCAGTTTCATGTCCGATTTTATCAGAGAAATGTCAATTTAACTACAGTATTATAACGTCGATACAAGCGCCCTTACATCTTAACATTTTAGAGAAGTGCCCATGAAGCCATTGTATGCGTGATAGTCCTATTATTAAAATTATAATATTTATACAAATTGATATGTAAGTAAAAGGCCATACGATCACTCGTAAACAAGATTACATTCCAAGATAAGAATCCGTTTAAAAAGTAATCGCCGTCAGGAGGTTCCGTAGAAAATAATGCGCAAAATATGGCGGAGTTTTAAATCGCCGTCGTCAATTTCCGGAAAGCCGAAGATAGTCGAAGTATGAATGACTTTAATAATGGGAACAAAG
The DNA here is from genome assembly GCA_947562105.1 of Shargacucullia verbasci. Classification (NCBI taxonomy): domain Eukaryota; kingdom Metazoa; phylum Arthropoda; class Insecta; order Lepidoptera; family Noctuidae; genus Shargacucullia; species Shargacucullia verbasci. The sequence continues at coordinate 15,469,373 of OX387284.1, read as the reverse complement.
TTTTTGAAGTTAAACCATTTTGCCACTGGTTAGTTTCAAGTAGCTCGGAAGATAACTCGTGGATTTTTTTAGTTTAATTCATAAAAATCATCTCGTTATCAGTTCGTTGACCTGTAAGAGGGTGATGGCTGATACCCGTTGGAATGAATAGCTTTTGTTAAACGACTTTCGGAAATTCCTGCAAAATTGCGTTCTTTCTATAAAGAGCTGCCCGACCTCGTTCCTGAGATATTCGAAAAATGTTTTGATTTCAAAAATTAGACCTGAATTGTTTGTTCCACTTTGGTTTGATATCTCCAAAAGCAGATAAACAGAAATCTAAAAAGGAGGATCTCAAAGGAGGATTGAGGATCCTTTTATAGCAATTATACATTACAGTATGATGTAGGTTTGTATTCAAAATAGGTACATATCATTTTGTACTGTAGGCAACACAGATACTTGTTCCACACTAATATTGACGGATAGATTGCGATCGGCCCAAATGTTGTGCGACTTATTTATCTGGGTCGTGTATCTGTTCTGTACCATAGTTGATAATTGCTAGCCTATCTCTAATATACGACCTATATTTATAGATGTTACATTTGTATAATATAATATTTGGGTTCCAATATGGAAGTCAGACTATTAAAATTATACGCACGTCAGTAATATTGTTACGACGTCTGTACTACTTACGGATTTCTAATAAAAAAGATATGATCCTATTATGCCTTTTACGAGATTTTTATAGATTTTTATCAAAGATGTAGATTTATGCTGGGCAGACAGCTGTCTAATCTGATCTCTTGTGATCCAACTGTGTTATTATAAGTTGTAAAAATATAATATCAATAGTGGAATCCAACTTAACCGCTGAAGTATTATAATTTGATATAGATTTGTTTTTTATTTATGGATCGTACCTACTTCATAATCAACCAGACCTTGGGCCTGTGGGCCTTCTATGCACTTGATGATGCTTAGCAGGTGGCAGAAAATGGAGGAACATGCTGCCCATAAAGTTCCTTCGTTAAATTTAACGACACCCACAAGTCGAGAGAGGGTGGCTTTTTGCTTATGTACGCAGAATTAGAATATATTATTGTATACTTATATAAAAGTAAAATCTTTTCCATTCAATTCTTTCCATACAAAACTTCATCCTAAGCCTACATTGAATCCCCGCGCTTAGAACCGATATTGATGATAAAAATAACCAGGCCTTGTGTGTAACTGAACTAAACAGTACGACACACTTTTAAAGGTTCACCCCAGCACCCCATAGTGAGGTTCACTCTAAGCCGAAGGTCACTGACCAACGAGGTCGAGGTTGAGCTTTATACCGCTAGTGTAAATAGCCAAAGTACAGGCATGTACATATTGTAACTATTTCGCGAAAGCAGAAACTTAAGTTAGTGTCGCTGTCGACACTTACTATTAACTATTAACTACTAAGTATTAAGTTACATGCCAAACCCAAGGTTGGGAAGCACAAAGTGTATTCGAACTATAAAATCAAAATTTCATGAGAATATTATATACTGGTGTCGCTTTGGTGAGACCCTATTCGGACTTGGAAACCCATTCTTTTAACCAAGATTGAAACATACGCACATAGCATTACACCTATGGAGGAACGAGGTATGATGTTCCTCCATTGAAAAGGGAGGATCCTCCGACTAGGCAAGGTGGTTAGCCTGGCGGGCCGAAGCCCAACGGTTGAAGTTGGACATTCGTATATGTGTTAGAATCGTTGGAAACTTTCATAGTGCGATTCAGGGTTTGTTGTTGTAGCTTCACTCCGATAGATGGCGCTTTACTTTTTGCCATGTTGCGAGTAGCAGTCGCTACACACCTGTCTTCCCCGAAGAGTTAGGCACAGGTATGTGTAGGTACTACTTATATTGTACATTCACATTTCGTCGATGCCGTTACTAAGTCCCATTTAATAGGTGGTGAAGCTATCTAGCGGGCATAATTTTATACTCCGGACTGCTAGTCAGAATTTTGCAACAGAAAGTCCCAATAACACCAACCGACCCGGTGATCAAATCCAATACTTTATGCTCAGCAGAAGCACATCTAAACACAGGAAGGATAGTATATGTACAGAATTTATTAAAAGAAAGAAATTAGCGAACGTAAGCAATAACTACATTTTATTCTTCAGTATACCTACCTACCTAGCTTTAGCGCCACAAATATTCTCAGTTTTTTTTTTTAAATCAGTGTATACTGCCATTAATCTGACAGAATTTTGACGTTTCAGTGCATTTTGATGTTGTTCACACACGTTATAATACTGAGGAAATAATTAGAAAATATTGTCAATGTCTGAGCCGCATAAAAAATAATATTATTTAAGAACTATAAATATGTATTCTATATGCGATGGTAATTATAAAAAATCTTCTCGGAATAGATAGTAGAGTATCTTATAATGTGGCTAGTGTGGGTACACAAAATTTTCCTGTATTAAAATCTACCCGCATTGCTTTTGACATTTCAGTACGGCTGGCGCGGCGCGGCGCGGCACCATTACTTCGTTGGCAGGACGTGTTCGTCCGCCGTCGGTCTCGGTGCTTCGGGTCCGTTTGGTTGCGCACGCGTTTATTGTGGACTAACTTATGTGCTCATGAAAGTATCAAGTGTGCATAAACCGCTGTGTTAGTGGTGATTTGTCCCGCGTTACTAAGAACAATAATGTTGCGAAGTGTTCGGTGGTGTGTGGAGTGAAAAAGCTGGTGTCATCAGGTGTGTGCGCGGTGCTCGGTTCTGCGGACTACTATATAAGTGTACTATTCATTATCTTTGTTCTCTTAGCAATAGTGTAGGTAGTAATCATTTTGAATAATCCATAAGTGTTCGTGTTGACAGGCTGCCAATCTCTTTGCGAATGCAGTCGGGCACGGACCGACGAAAAACAGATTTTCTATTGTTTATCGACCCACAATCCCATGTTTGTTTACTTTTTTATGTTGTTTTATCTTTGCCCTAATCCTTCCATTTTTCCTGTACTGTGCGTTCACAGACAAATATTTATAGGCATATAATACACACCTAAACCTGGAACAGTTTTAAGTAGGTCATATAATCATCATGTTATCATTTAAAATATGTGCACGAATCAAACCAGCGACCCGTACCGCAGAAAATCTTTTTTTTTTAAATGTTGTCCCACACTCGTATTTCTCCTATATAGTGGGTACAGTTTACAACATACATGTCACATGCACACACCAGACTCGAAACAACTATCTGTAGATCATACAAATATTTGTTCCGTGCGGGTCGAACCCGCGACATGTACCGCAGAAAGCTAATCGCTTAGTCACTGCGGCAACCGTGTCGTTGCTTGGTTACTGCGTCAATCATGCTATGATGCATTCATGTTTCATCAAGTTCAGTTAGGCCTATTTCGTGGAATGTTTATTTGGAAAACTTGAGTGGATCTGCACATTATCTGCACAACCCTTCAGAAATGAGGCGTGGTTGTACACGCATGAGATACATACGTCCATCACGCCTGTATTCCTTGAAGGTTTAGGCCTTTTGTCGATGCTGTTATTGAGTATTTACTTATTTAAGGATCTCCAACAAAAGATATACACAAATCATGACATAGAAATAACGTTCAGCAAAAGGTATTATGTATGTGTACTACTTCCTTCCTTCCTTGAGTACCATAGAAAATGTGATAAGCTCATTGTCATCTAGCGGGCTCATAATTTCTAACTTCGGGCTGTCCGAAACCCTAATAATAGTTTGTTTGACCTGAGAATCGTACCCAGTTCACTCAGCAGCTGCGCGTGTCATTAGATCAGTAAGGCATACAAGATAGTTGTACAATAAAATAAAATTAGAATGTGATTGAAGTCCAGTCCACGCGTACTCGATCCAATACAGGTAGGAATGTTGTTCACGACACTCTCATTTAGTTCCACGTGTATGTGGTTGAGCTAAGTTGTTTGTTTACTGTTCGCCAAGAATTTTGTGACATTATTCTGATACGCTTCCGTGTTTTGTGGTTCACGTGGCCGCTTTGTGAGGTAGGATCAGTTCGCGGGAATTAATATTTAAGGACAGAGTATGAGCGTAGGTAAAATCTAGGTTATATTCTGAAAATGTTGGGTATTTGTAACAAACTTACATAGTTACCTAGTAGCTAGTGTTTCGGCAAGTTTATGTTGGTACGCGTGCGTCAAGTAATTATGTGCATTAAATCTCCCTTTTCCTACCCATCTGCCTACCCCTTCAGGAAATAAAGACGTGAACATCATCATCAAGATGATGTGTTAGTTGATGACACAGTTCTAGTTCAGCAGTCATCATCATCATCCTTATCAGTTCGTACAAACCTGTTCCCCTGTGCCTATATTGAACTCGTTACTTCGAGTGCTCGCACTTCACATTTGCGCCTAATAGGACTCTTAATACGATGCTTCAGATAACTACATTTTTTTTTCAGGTTTTGCCATTTTTATTTTTTCTTGCATCGTCTCCCACTTACGATAAAGGAGTAAATCTAGTGATACACGCTCGTAACGTGGGTGCAGTCTGCAAAACACACATCGCACATGCACACACCCCTACACCTATGTATGCATATAATACCGGAACTATATGTCGGTCATACAAATATTTATTTCATATGGAAATCGAACATAATTAAAGTCAATTCAATTTTATATTGTCCTATCTATCCTAGCCTCAAAACTAGCATACAATAATCCCGCCAACTTATTCTCACACCACCACCCTCACCACCGTACAAGTTACGATAAAGTCCAACAATCCGCAGAACTGAAAATGTGACTTGTGAGCAGGAAATATCGATAGCCATTACGATAATACGGCGGGCCGGGATCGCCTCGGCAAATTTAATAAAACTTTCTCTTTCACGGCGCATAAATCTGGCGGAGCCCTCGGTATTCATCTCACAACTTACCGACGGCCCTCACCCCCTTATGATATGGCACTCCATATCCCGAGCACACTTGTTCGCGGAGCATGGAAACATGGAAGACAGGCCCGCTCGTGCGATACTTTTGTTATTAGCTATTCAATTATTTCATAAATACAGTAATCAAATCAACAAATATAGGTACACCTGATCCCCCGCGTAGCAACGAACGTTGCTGATGAAGAAATATTATTAAAATATAGTTATAATCACCTTGTGTAGTCACCGTAGTATTGGAAATGTTTCCGTATGCATGTAATGGGCATATTAAAACGTTAGTACATTGTCACTGTCTTCTTACTCCATGATCTGAAAAAGTAAAAGTTCTATGGGTGAATGTTTGGTAAACATTTTTCTATTTATGCGTTTTCGCGTTAAGTTATCGAGATCCGTGGACAACCAAACACGCAATGTTATAGATAATATTTTTCAGAATTTACAGTTGACATTTCCGTATTGGATTTCTATGGACACTCATAAAAGGAGGGTGTTTACCTCGTTTACTGTAGGTATACTTTGTAGGAGCAGACGGACTACCTACGGGTCACTTACATTATAAAGCTGTCCATATTTATAGACCCATAGAGAGATAACGTGTGTCCATGTACTAAATGACCAGAAGTGTGTAGTATAATATTTGTATTGGTTTTCATTAATTAACGACCGATCAAATTTTTTATATAAAGAAAGAGAAGAAAGCATACGCAGGCATCTAAGAAATAGTTGATGTTCAAGGCGTCATATTTGTAGATGACAATCAGTACCAGGTCAGCTACTTGTAAACGTAATGTTGTAAAGCTCTAAACCTAGTCTGTACCGCCACATAGAATTTCTAATAGTTGGTAACTATTTATAGTTCCAACATCTAACAAGGCTTACACACAAAAGCCCACGCTATGTTAATCTTCCTAACCTGAATTATAACCAACAGAAATAGCCCAAAATGGCTTCACTACAAAAGACTCACCCTCACTAGAGCGCTAGTATCGGATGCCAGCTAAAGGCCCTTTTACCGTTACAATACAAAGGGTTCTTGGCCGGTGAAAGGTCAACTACGCGAATTTCTAGTGTATCGTATGGGCTACGATTAGGGCCAATCGATGGAAAGACGCAGGGTTCGTATTTTATGGGTATGACAACTCATCGGTAAATATTTGTTTCGTGAGTCGCCTCTTTTGGGAGCTTGTGAATTGTATTGGAGAGAAACACTTATTCAATGTAAAAGTTATATTTTCATAGATATGTCTAGTGCTGGAAAAGAACATCGGGCCTTTAGAATGAAAGCAGGTGGCTTTATCACTGCGTTTATGTGTTTAAAATCACGACAAAGTTTTATTAAGTAATACCAAAGTTGACAACCGTAAAACTGGGTCAGAATTGCGCTAATAAAAACAATCAAAAAGTCAAGTTTCAAGGAAACAGCAACAAAATATAGCGAAAAGTAATAAAAAATCACTTTCATCTTAAAGAAATTTGCTGCGACACGCGGTTGCGCTCCCCATTATGAAACACAAATTCTGCCCTAACACGGGAAAGAGAATTTGGTGAAAAGTAAACAGAGATCGCTTTAGTCCGTAAAGTCGCCCTCGAGAACATTATCTGAGGGAAATTGTGTTTATAAGGTCAATTGCAAATTGTGTGGGCCTACCCCAGGAAATATTTACAAGGAAGGTTTCTAGGATTTTGAGAAAAACGTGGTCATGAATTGACGATAGTACGTAGCATAGGGGCCCATCTCGAAGGATATATGATTATGATTGTGAGAAGGATTACGGTGACCAATTTTAAAGCATTTTTAGTATGACCACAAATCCTTTTAGCTGGCTTTTAAACTTTACGGCGCGCGGCGGTACTACAGGAGAGGCCTATATTTAATGCTACATTTAGCCCCTTGGGGTCACTTTAAAGAATAAATTAATTCATATTCATGTAGAGCACAATGCTGTATTCATCAGACTCCCATTATGTGGACCGGCCTTTTAGACCCAAATTGTAGGCTTAAAACATTAACGAAGAAATTTAGTACATAAGTGAAGCGTGAAGATACTAGCTAGGATAGTAGCCCTTAAGTTGTATAGCAACATGCTTTCATGTCCTTTGGTGAAAAACTAAGTGATTAAAATATTTGTGGAAGTTTGTGGGTTGTAAAATATATAGCATCCAGTGGTTCCTAATAACTTGTATCGTCTATGCAAGCGCACTTCTTCGTCACCATCGAAGTGGAAACACAAGCCTGTTGGGGAAGAATTATGAGATAGCATTTACCTAGTAAATTGTCTGTTCTCATACCGAAAACGAGATCAAACCGGGCTCTGAACCTGATGCATATATCGTACTGACGATGTTCGTTATCGCTGCGCTCACCACTAAGTAACGACGTTTAAACAGCTGGTAAACTTAGCACGTATACATACGGTACGGTACGTCGTCGGTCCAACACATAACTTTGTGTTAAGCGATCATTATCCGCTCCGCACGCCCTTTGTGCCTGTTACAACATATTTTGTTTATGATAAAAGTCGTTAACGCGTTATATCATCATCGGTAAACAAGGGAAATGGATTAAAGTCGCACTTCCGTGGTGAATAAAAAAGGTAACTTCAAGTATGCGTGGATGGCTAAATCCGATATAGAGAAAAAAAAATTTTTCGTCGGGAATGAAACCCGTTGATTTTGAAGAACGCACCTTGTCCTGTTATACTAGCCATTAGTATTGCATAGAAATATTAAATTCTGGGAAGTTATTGACAATCGGCAAACTTTTCGCCTTTCCACTGTCCGGTGTCATGAAACCGATGTATAGTGCAGGAGCGTCCTCCGTGCTTATAACACCAACAACTTCATGTGATTACCAATGTAGTAACACGTCCTTTCATTTCAGGTTTCATGTATGTATGTGTGCGAGTTTCTTGATTACTTCATAAGCATAGAATTCGTTCGTTGATAATAATTGGGTTCACAGTTCAGTGTAAATAGTTTACATTGTGCCTGGGTTCTCGACAAATCAAAGGTGAATCAGGGAAGTATTGTTCTTCTACATATATGTTCTAAATACGTCTCACTTTACTAATGGTATTGTAAAATCTGTGTATGTTAGTCTAATTGTTAATTTTGCTCTACTATTTGGTGCTATATGCATCGATGTTAGTTAGACTTCGTTCAATCATGATTTCAGTTTAGCAACATAATGTCAAATTATTTCAGTCTTTTATTGATAGTATAGGTATATGATCTATATTCACGATATAATTATTCAGTACGAGCTGTATTTTTTTCAACTAGAGCTCCTCTAATAAAGTAATACTAAGAGCCGTGGAAAAAGATATGGGAGAGACCTTTAGCCTAGCAGTTGGACAGTAAAGGTTATAAAAAACTAATTTCTCTATGTAATAAAAATTATTGTTAGCATTGGATACCTAGAATTAACTAATTGGGCAACTAAACTTAATTAAAGAATTGCAAGTATCTCTTTTACTAGAATAAATAAAGACTACCTAAAACTAAAAAGCTTTTTAAATAAAATAAAATAAAAAAAAGTAAAAGAACGCAAAATCCGACAACGAAAAAAATACTGAAACACGAAACTAGAAAAATAGTTCTGTGCCGGGTTTTAGATTTTTTTATTTTTTTTTAATCATTGACAGCCGCAAAGCTAAAGGCTACGAAACAAAAGAGGACAGGTTTCAAAAATTGGCACGAGCATCGTACACGGTAGTGCACGCTTGCCGGCTGCTATTACGACCATGTTACAAACCATCTATTTTTGATGAAACCGTGTACAGAGAGAGGTATTGTTTGATATGTTACTAAAAATAGAATAACTAGTACTAGTCAGTGGGTAATTGAAGAGTTGTTGGCAAGGTTTAATATTACATAAGTAGGTAGACAAAGTGAGGCGAACTTAACTCAGTGTATCGCACCCCACTGGTGGAGAAATTAATATATTATTAATATACATATGGTAGATAATGGTTATCATCGCTGTTCCACATTTTATTGAACAAAGAAACCAGTGTGCCCTCTTACGTCAAATTTTACAAAATCGTAAAAATTGTCAAGCTTTGCTCATTATTCAACAAATTGCCAAAGGGTGAGAAGTGCTGACGAGGCAAAACACTCGCTTGTAGTGTAGCTTTTTTGATACCTTTTGTTTTGTTACACTTTGGTTCGTTTGCTTCTAGTTTAGAATGTAATTTTGTTGGTCCTAGAACCGTGATTGTACGACAAAACAACTGTACCTAACAATAATGTTAATTTGTAATGTTAATGAGGCGTCGTTTTAGATTGTAGTGACATTGGTTTAAAATGTGTAGAGCTTATTTATGATGCTGATGGCCTTCCTGAGTAGGATAGATATAGCGGTATGTCCGGCAGCAGGGGCACTGGCCAGTCAGCCTCGTTACATCCCGAATAGCGGACTAATCTATTCGCCACAGAAGAAATTACAATAGATATACTGACCCGTGTGCTTGAGTTGTTTGAGCAACGATATTTAGTACATGTTAACAGTTATTGGACATCGTTTCGGTCAGTGTTGTTTCATCCTTCCGCTGAAAAACGGGGCGGCTGTCAGTCGAATGAAAAGTATATTTTTTTCAGAGCCTGCTTTTTTGTATATGCGTCGATGCATGTAATATAACTATTTCCATGTACAAAAAATCATCCAAGTTTGTCATTTGTGACGACCTAAAAATGACCTAGATATCAGCAACATTAGTCACACGGCGTATTTTTCCAGCAACATATTATTCATAGCCATTACAGAAATAGGTAACATTTCATGCATGCATTTTTAACATTTACTGTGAAATATGTGCAATTACCATATACAACAATAAAAGAAATGCTAGCGCAACGCAATGTCCTGCTGCTAATAACTTTTAGTTTCAATTAGCGCGCCACCCTGGGAACGGTATGGCTCTTTTTATAACTTTGTAGCGTTTCCCAGAGGAAATAGCTGCGAAAATTACGGTAAGTTTTAGTACGCGACATAATTGCTTTTAAAATCTATTGCAACGGTCTGATTATTAGATTCCCTCGTACACCAGGACATCCTCTCATTTCGTATTATATAGTATTGTGGCGGCACCTAGTGGCGTGCGCGTACTTGTCGTGCGTGAAACCGCTCCACTTAATAATGTTGCATGAGACTGCACCGGCTGGCCACGTCCCCTACTAATGTTGTTTTTGTCGCATTTGTTGCACATTCAGGATTGTTAACCGACTTCTTATGTAGTCAATATTTCCAGACGGAAGCTATCGCTATTTTAAATGTATATATAAAATAAATAATTCAGTTCATTATGGCCTTTTCTCAGAATGAGAAGAGTTTACCTAAGCCCTTTTATTTTTAGTATACGTTTTTTGTTGTAGGTTATTGTTTTCGCATTGTTATGATAGTGCCTTACTAATTTATTTAGTCTGAAGTAGTAGAAATTACAATTCTTCCTACTTATTCTAGGTATCATGGTTGTGACGCATTACATCTAGTGGCGTGCGTCACTAGTGTGTAGCATGAGACTCTCACGGCTATACATCTAATTGTGGTCATGTTGAAGAGATGGGAACATCAATGTGGAACGAAATGCGGTTAACTAAAATAACATTTAAAAAATAAAAGTAGCATTAAGGACGACCGCACCACAAATCAGATTACAGTAGTTTTTACTCTTATTCATTCAAAACTTCACACCACAATTGATCCTATGTCTTTCAATATCGTTTTTGATTTCCATTTAGGAAATGAGTACGCTTTTCATTATCCGTGTGTGAGTGTGGTGTACACAACAGGGTATTTAATCGTATTCCGTGGCATTCTCAGTTCGGACTAATTTCAGCTAGATATTAATCCTTTAACCTAGTCTTTGACATGCGCTATAGTATTATAATCTGGGGTTGTGCTGTTCATATTTTGGGGTTGGCTTTAGAATGTTCGGGTACGGGGAAGTTGTATCTTTCATTAGCTAAATACCTCACAAAATATCTACGTCTAAAAATGAGAGAAATGTACTCGTAATTTCTGCAATCAAAAACATAAAATGGACACCTCATATCAAATTCCTGATTCATTGTGTATAATACTGATGTGTTATGGTGACTGCCGATGCCCAGTGTGCATGTCTATTACAATGGCCTAATGGAGACAGACGTCCTTTTTCAAAGAATCTACTCACAGACCAAATTACAAGTTTATAGCCCTGTTTAAGTCAACATTCATTTTGATTATATTCAATGATGCCTTGTAAACAGTTCCAATATTAAAATGCACTTTCAACTTACCTCCGTTTTCAGAATAAACTTCAAGGCGATCAGTTATTTAAGGTAATACGTTCAATGTTTTAAAATTCATTGCTAATGACTCGCCAGCGCACTGAACAAGAAAATGTGGCATAAATACTTGATCAATGTTCTGTAACTGAAGCAAAATGACTACTCCAGTTAAGTTAATGAGTAGTTTATTCTGGAGTCTTGACAAGCTTGTTAACGATCAAATATTTAAACTGTTTTGTGAATAGATTGCCCAAAGTAAGGGCGAAGTGAAGTCGAGTATGCATACAAGAGTTTCTTATAACTCCTATATTACTCTTCTAAGGAGTGCATTTTTATTGGTGTACGCTACGTTTCTGAGTATTTAATACATTTAAACATGTATAACTTCAAGGCGTAGCAAATATTTAATGTAAACCGTAGCAAGCGTAGACCATGTGTCTACGCGTACCGTAGAGGCTCACAACGTAGCGCTACGCTGTTTAAACTGTTTGTTCTTGCCTTTTACCTGCGCGTAAATATTTTCTATTCTCAGATTGGAGATTCTTACACTTACTTAATATAGGTAGTTCTTAAGAAATAGCCTGTATTCCCAGATCTTATGAGTGCTGAGGCTAATTATATAGATAATTAAGTAGCTGATATATGAAATGGATTCTATTGCGTTTGGTGCTATTGCGTTTTGTTTTTCATGTCCTGGTTAATATTATACATAGATTCGACATATCTGGGACTCAAAATTTTAAAACCCGAAAAAATTCGAAAAAAGTATAAAAAATATCGCAACCCTTTGGATGGTATAACCCTTAAGCTAATTAGTAAACGTTGTGATAAACTAGTAAAAGAGTGTTATAATTCATACATTGATAGCACTGAAAACGCTATAACTAAGAACCCAAGACAGTTTTGGACGTATGTTAAAAGTAAGCGTGGTGGAGAGAGCAGCTATCCAGCAACTATGACTAACGAAACTTCATTCACCTCAGATGGCACAGAAATATGCAATCTATTTGCATTGACATTCTCTAATGTATATAACAGAGAAAGGGAGTCGCCAATATCGTATATTAAACATTTGAACTCGGTGGCCGCACATGATGACAGCATTGCATGTATAGTATTAAGCCACGAAGAGATCCTTAAGAAACTAAGAGGCCTAGATCAGTCAAAAGGTGCGGGTCCCGATAGTATTCCCCTAATGTTTATTGTGAATTGCGCATCTAGCTTAGTTAACCCCTTAACAATAATATTCAACAGTCTTTGCTGTGTCCGTATATTTATTTATTTATTTATTTATTATCACAAAATCCACAGCTCTTTACAATGTTATCTTAAAATATATAACTAATTTTACAGCTAATTACGGATTTACAATTTAATAGCTATACACACACATGCAGCAGAAACAAACATACAGGAAGAAGTGAACTGCTAGCACCATCTAAGCATTGCTAAGTGTACAGTGTGGGTGAGTGTGTAGGAGTGTGCATGAGGAGTGCAAATGGGTGTGTGAATATGTTATATTGGTGTGTGATTGTTTGTATACCTTCTATTCAATTATATTTATATTTATATTTACTTGATTTAGGTTTATTCGTCAGTTCGTCACATACTGACGTTATTAATTGTTTCCTAAATATACCTTTTTTAGTATTAAATATATCAAGATGAGAAAATCTTGTGTTAAAATTACTTAGCATCCTACCAATGACTGAATTTTGAGCGTAGTTTGTAGCACTGTGTGGTACAATGGGCGACATTGGCGGTAGTACACTTTGCTAACAAAATTCTTTACACCGTTTGCGATGAACTAACCACGCCTATATTTTGCTTCCGCCAATGAGAGCAGATATAAGTATACCTGTGATAAGAGCGGCAACAGCGCGGTGTCATATTACGACAAGATCTTTTGGCGCAATTAATGCTGAATAAAAACGATCACACCACACACAGTCACAGTCGCTCTCGCATAATTATTTATCATATTATTAATCACAATCACTCTATTTAATGTATTCCAACGTCCAATGTAAACGTCCAATTTCGCACAATTCATTTAACTGTTCAGTACAACTACCTATGCTACGTTATCTGTCCTGCCCCTATAAAAATAAAGCGTCCAATTTCGCAAAATCACAGTAAAGGCGGTGAAACTCCTGCGCTTCCGAAATTGTAAAATAATGACGCTTGCGACGTCACAGGACCGCGGCGACACACTGACCTACATATGTAGGCTTAACGGGGGCAGGCGCAAGGATTCGAAAAGAAAGTGAAATAGAAACAAACAAACTTAGATTTGTTTCTTTCGCACATACTTACTCTTATGTCAATCGTAAGAGTACGTAATATGAAGTAATAACTTCCGCATGCATTATTTATTTTCGTATCTAATTCTGATGACACGTTTTGATTTTTATGGCTCAAGCATAAAGTATATCTGACAAATGACTATATGTATCACTGTTTTCCCTTACATATATTACTATTTTAAAATAGGCATGTCAATTAATTAAGATTTTAACAACAAAAATAAATATAAATAAAAAACACAATTTTTTATATTAATATCAGACTGAGCCACAGCGAAGTTTGGCCAGGTTTAGCTAGTATTATTATAATCCAAATTATTTGAAAATAATCGCAAACGAAACCGTCGCAGTATATTGCTTTTTTACGGCTGTAAGTAAAATATTTGTTTGAAATATTATACTTACGAGTATATCATTTGAGTAGATTCATCGAGACAAATTAATCGAACAGGAATATTTATTGTTACATGTATAATATGTTTATGGAATGGTATAATGCCTTTTAGAAGTTTTGAAGCCAAATCAGTCGATGTCGATTTATATAAGTGAAACATGCTATTGAATTTTTTGTAATTTATAATTTATATAGTTTTATCAACACAAAGTACTAAGTCGATTTTTATTGTTTTGTTTCTAAAATACATTCTCAACTTCTTCAACTTCTCAAATCTCAAATTCTCAAATCACAAATTCTCAAATCTCAAACTCTCAAATATCAACCTCTCAAATTTCAACTTTTCAAATCACAAATTCTCAAATCACAAATTCTCAAATTCTCAAACTCAAATATCAACCTCAAACTTTCAAATTTTCAATTATCAACCTCTAAAATCTCAACTTCTCACTTCTCAAACCTTCAAATATCAACCTCTCAAATCTCAACTTCTCAATTCTCAAATTCTCAAACTCAAATATCTCAATTTTCAACTTCTCAAAACTCAAATTCTCAAACCTCAAATCCTCAAAACTCAAATTCTCAAATCTCGTATAAAAAGGGAAGATCCTCCGACCAGGCAAGGTGGTCAGCCTGGCGGACCGAAGTCCGACGGGTAATGTCGAACATTCGTATATGTGTTAGAAGTGTGATTGAGGAATTTCTGTTGTCGCTTCACTCCGATATTGCGAGCAGTAGTCGCTACAACGTCAAAACCGCTGGAACCCATGTAAAAGTTAGACACAAATAGGTAAACGGCTAGTTTGTGTCGTTACCGTCTGTTATTATTGTCGATGAACTTGGGCCTCAGGAATTCAAAAGTTTAATAATTTGATTCAAAGGCACGATTGCCTCAGTGGCTAAGCGATTGGCTATCTGCGCTACGTCGTAAGTTCGATTACCACACACATATGACGATACAACAAAATGTTAGTACAAACATACACAAAGCATATCGTTCTAAGACAGAGACAGGGGTGTCAGCAGTCTGGAGGCTGTGGTGGAGGTGTCAGAGCAGTCTGGCGGCTGTGTTTGGGGTGTTAAAGCATTCCGGTGGCTGTGGTAGGGGTGTCAGAGCACTCTGATGTTTGTGGTGGGTGTGTCAGAGCAGGCGGGTGTTAGACGTGGTGGTGTCAGAGCAGTCGGGTGGTTGTGGTGGTGGTGTCAGAGCAGTCTAATGTTTGTGGTGTCGGTGTCAGAGGTGTCAGATGTTTGTGGTGGATGGTGTCAGAGCAGTCAGATGTTTGTGGTGGGTGGTGTCAGAGCCGTCAGATGTTTGTGGTGGGGGTGTCAGCGCAGTCGGGTGGTTGTGGCGGGGCTGTCAGAGCAGTCTAATGTTTGTGGTGTCGGTGTCAGAGCAGTCGGGTGGTTGTGGTGGTGGTGTCAGAGCAGTCGGGTAGTAGTGTTGGGGCTGTCAGAGCAGTCTAATGTTTGTGGTTTCGGTGTCAGAGGTGTCAGATGTTTGTGGTGGATGGTGTCAGAGCAGTCAGATGTTTGTGGTGGGTGGTGTCAGAGCCGTCAGATGTTTGTGGTGGGGGTGTCAGCGCAGTCGGGTGGTTGTGGCGGGGGGTGTCAGAGCAGTCGGGTGGTAGTGTTGGGGGTGTCAGAGCAGTCTAATGTTTGTGGTGTCGGTGTCAGAGGTGTCAAATGTTTGTGGTGTCGGTGTCAGAGGTGTCAGATGTTTGTGGTGGATGGTGTCAGAGCCGTCAGATGTTTGTGGTGGGGGTGTCAGCGCAGTCGGGTGGTTGAGGTGGTGGTGTCAGAGGTGTCAGATGTTTGTGGTGTCGGTGTCAGAGGTGTCAGATGTTTGTGGTGGATGTGTCAGAGGTGTCAGATGTTTGTGGTGTCGGTGTCAGAGGTGTCAGATGTTTGTGGTGGATGTGTCAGAGGTGTCAGATGTTTGTGGTGGATGTGTCAGCGCAGTCGGGTGGTTGTGGTGGTGGTGTCAGAGCAGTCTAATGTTTGTGGTGTCAGTGTCAGAGGTGTCAGATGTTTGTGGTGGATGTGTCAGAGGTGTCAGATGTTTGTGGTGTCGGTGTCAGAGGTGTCAGATGTTTGTGGTGGATGGTGTCAGAGCAGCCAGATGTTTGTGGTGGATGGTGTCAGAGCAGTCAGATGTTTGTGGTGGGTGGTGTCAGAGCCGTCAGATGTTTGTGGTGGGGGTGTCAGCGCAGTCGGGTGGTTGTGGCGGGGCTGTCAGAGCAGTCTAATGTTTGTGGTGTCGGTGTCAGAGCAGTCGGGTGGTTGTGGTGGTGGTGTCAGAGCAGTCGGGTAGTAGTGTTGGGGCTGTCAGAGCAGTCTAATGTTTGTGGTTTCGGTGTCAGAGGTGTCAGATGTTTGTGGTGGATGGTGTCAGAGCAGTCAGATGTTTGTGGTGGGTGGTGTCAGAGCCGTCAGATGTTTGTGGTGGGGGTGTCAGCGCAGTCGGGTGGTTGTGGCGGGGGGTGTCAGAGCAGTCGGGTGGTAGTGTTGGGGGTGTCAGAGCAGTCGGGTGGTAGTGTTGGGGCTGTCAGAGCAGTCTAATGTTTGTGGTGTCGGTGTCAGAGGTGTCAAATGTTTGTGGTGTCGGTGTCAGAGGTGTCAGATGTTTGTGGTGGATGGTGTCAGAGCCGTCAGATGTTTGTGGTGGGGGTGTCAGCGCAGTCGGGTGGTTGAGGTGGTGGTGTCAGAGGTGTCAGATGTTTGTGGTGTCGGTGTCAGAGGTGTCAGATGTTTGTGGTGGATGTGTCAGAGGTGTCAGATGTTTGTGGTGTCGGTGTCAGAGGTGTCAGATGTTTGTGGTGGATGTGTCAGAGGTGTCAGATGTTTGTGGTGGTGGTGTCAGAGCAGTCTAATGTTTGTGGTGTCAGTGTCAGAGGTGTCAGATGTTTGTGGTGGATGTGTCAGAGGTGTCAGATGTTTGTGGTGTCGGTGTCAGAGGTGTCAGATGTTTGTGGTGGATGGTGTCAGAGCAGCCAGATGTTTGTGGTGGATGGTGTCAGAGCAGTCAGATGTTTGTGGTGGGTGGTGTCAGAGCCGTCAGATGTTTGTGGTGGGGGTGTCAGCGCAGTCGGGTGGTTGTGGCGGGGCTGTCAGAGCAGTCTAATGTTTGTGGTGTCGGTGTCAGAGCAGTCGGGTGGTTGTGGTGGTGGTGTCAGAGCAGTCGGGTAGTAGTGTTGGGGCTGTCAGAGCAGTCTAATGTTTGTGGTTTCGGTGTCAGAGGTGTCAGATGTTTGTGGTGGATGGTGTCAGAGCAGTCAGATGTTTGTGGTGGGTGGTGTCAGAGCCGTCAGATGTTTGTGGTGGGGGTGTCAGCGCAGTCGGGTGGTTGTGGCGGGGGGTGTCAGAGCAGTCGGGTGGTAGTGTTGGGGGTGTCAGAGCAGTCGGGTGGTAGTGTTGGGGCTGTCAGAGCAGTCGGGTGGTTGTGGCGGGGCTGTCAGAGCAGTCTAATGTTTGTGGTGTCGGTGTCAGAGCAGTCGGGTGGTAGTGTTGGGGCTATCAGAGCAGTCTAATGTTTGTGGTGTCGGTGTCAGAGGTGTCAGATGTTTGTGGTGGATGGTGTTAGCGCAGTCGGGTGGTTGAGGTGGTGGTGTCAGAGCAGTCGGGTGGTTGTGGTAGTGGTGTCAGAGCAGTCTAATGTTTGTGGTGTCGGTGTCAGAGGTGTCAGATGTTTGTGGTGTCGGTGTCAGAGGTGTCAGATGTTTGTGGTGGATGGTGTCAGAGGTGTCAGATGTTTGTGGTGGATGGTGTCAGAGCAGTCAGATGTTTGTGGTGGGGGTGTCAGAGCAGTCGGGTGGTTGTGGTGGTGGTGTCAGAGGTGTCAGATGTTTGTGGTGTCGGTGTCAGAGCAGTCTAATGTTTGTGGTGTCGGTGTCAGAGGTGTCAGATGTTTGTGGTGGATGGTGTCAGAGGTGTCAGATGTTTGTGGTGGGTGGTGTCAGAGCCGTCAGATGTTTGAGGTGGGGGTGTCAGAGGTGTCAGATGTTTGTGGTGGGTGGTGTCAGAGCCGTCAGATGTTTGAGGTGTCGGTGTCAGAGCAGTCGGGTGGTAGTGTTGGGGGTGTCAGAGCAGTCGGGTGGTAGTGTTGGGGCTGTCAGAGCAGTCTAATGTTTGTGGTGGGGGTGTCAGAGCACTCGGGTGGTTGTGGTGGTGGTGTCAGAGGTGTCAGATGTTTGTGTTGGGGGTGTCAGCACAGTCGGGTGGTTGAGGTGGTGGTGTCAGAGGTGTCAGATGTTTGTGGTGTCGAAGTCAGAGGTGTCAGATGTTTGTGGTGGATGGTGTCAGAGCAGCCAGATGTTTGTGGTGGGTGGTGTCAGAGCCGTCAGATGTTTGTGGTGGGGTTGTCAGAGCAGTCGGGTGGTTGTGGTGGTGGTGTCAGAGGTGTCAGATGTTTGTGATGGATGGTGTCAGAGTAATCAGATGTTTGTGGCGGGGGGTGTCAGAGCAGTCGTGTGGTAGTGTTGGGGGTGTCAGAGCAGTCGGGTGGTAGTGTTGGGGGTGTCAGAGCACTCGGGTGGTTGTGGTGGTGGTGTCAGAGGTGTCAGATGTTTGTGGTGGGGGTGTCAGCGCAGTCGGGTGGTTGAGGTGGTGGTGTCAGAGGTGTCAGATGTTTGTGGTGTCGGTGTCAGAGGTGTCAGATGTTTGTGGTGTCGGTGTCAGAGGTGTCAGATGTTTGTGGTGTCGGTGTCAGAGGTGTCAGATGTTTGTGGTGGATGGTGTCAGAGGTGTCACATGTTTGTGGTGGATGTGTCAGAGGTGTCAGAGGTGTCAGATGTTTGTGGTGGATGGTGTCAGAGCAGCCAGATGTTTGTGGTGGGTGGTGTCAGAGCCGTCAGATGTTTGTGGTGGGGGTGTCAGAGCAGTCGGGTGGTTGTGGCGGGGCTGTCAGAGCAGTCTAATGTTTGTGGTGTCGGTGTCAGAGCAGTCGGGTGGTAGTGTTGGGGCTGTCAGAGCAGTCTAATGTTTGTGGTGTCGGTGTCAGAGGTGTCAGATGTTTGTGGTGGATGGTGTTAGCGCAGTCGGGTGGTTGAGGTGGTGGTGTCAGAGCAGTCAGATGTTTGAGGTGTCGGTGTCAGAGCAGTCGGGTGGTAGTGTTGGGGGTGTCAGAGCAGTCGGGTGGTAGTGTTGGGGCTGTCAGAGCAGTCTAATGTTTGTGGTGTCGGTGTCAGAGGTGTCAGATGTTTGTGGTGTCGGTGTCAGAGGTGTCAGATGTTTGTGGTGGATGGTGTCAGAGGTGTCAGATGTTTGTGGTGGATGGTGTCAGAGCAGTCAGATGTTTGTGGTGGGGGTGTCAGAGCAGTCGGGTGGTTGTGGTAGTGGTGTCAGAGCAGTCTAATGTTTGTGGTGTCGGTGTCAGAGGTGTCAGATATTTGTGGTGTCGGTGTCAGAGGTGTCAGATGTTTGTGGTGGATGGTGTCAGAGCCGTCAGATGTTTGTGGTGGGGGTGTCAGCGCAGTCGGGTGGTTGTGGTGGTGTTGTCAGAGCAGTCTAATGTTTGTGGTGTCGGTGTCAGAGGTGTCAGATGTTTGTGTTGTCGGTGTCAGAGGTGTCAGATGTTTGTGGTGTCGGTGTCAGAGGTGTCAGATGTTTGTGGTGTCGGTGTCAGAGGTGTCAGATGTTTGTGGTGGATGGTGTTAGCAAAGTCGGGTGGTTGAGGTGGTGGTGTCAGAGCAATCGGGTGGTTGTGGTAGTGGTGTCAGAGCAGTCTAATGTTTGTGGTGTCGGTGTCAGAGGTGTCAGATGTTTGTGGTAGTGGTGTCAGAGCAGTCTAATGTTTGTGGTGTCGGTGTCAGAGGTGTCAGATGTTTGTGGTGGATGGTGTCAGAGCCGTCAGATGTTTGTGGTGGGGGTGTCATCGCAGTCGGGTGGTTGTGGTGGTGTTGTCAGAGCAGTCTAATGTTTGTGGTGTCGGTTTCAGAGGTGTCAGATGTTTGTGGTGTCGGTGTCAGAGGTGTCAGATGTTTGTGGTGGATGGTGTCAGAGCAGTCAGATGTTTGTGGTGGGGGTGTCAGAGCAGTCGGGTGGTTGTGGTGGTGGTGTCAGAGGTGTCAGATATTTGTGGTGTCGGTGTCAGAGCAGTCTAATGTTTGTGGTGTCGGTGTCAGAGGTGTCAGATGTTTGTGGTGTCGGTGTCAGAGGTGTCAGATGTTTGTGGTGGATGGTGTCAGAGGTGTCAGATGTTTGTGGTGGGTGGTGTCAGAGCCGTCAGATGTTTGAGGTGGGGGTGTCAGAGGTGTCAGATGTTTGTGGTGGGTGGTGTCAGAGCCGTCAGATGTTTGTGGTGGGGGTGTCAGAGCAGTCGGGTGGTTGTGGTAGTGGTGTCAGAGCAGTCTAATGTTTGTGGTGTCGGTGTCAGAGGTGTCAGATGTTTGTGGTGTCGGTGTCAGAGGTGTCAGATGTTTGTGGTGTCGGTGTCAGAGGTGTCAGATGTTTGTGGTGGATGGTGTCAGAGGTGTCAGATGTTTGTGGTGGGTGGTGTCAGAGCCGTCAGATGTTTGAGGTGGGGGTGTCAGAGGTGTCAGATGTTTGTGGTGGGTGGTGTCAGAGCCGTCAGATGTTTGTGGTGGGGGTGTCAGAGCAGTCGGGTGGTTGTGGTAGTGGTGTCAGAGCAGTCTAATGTTTGTGGTGTCGGTGTCAGAGGTGTCAGATGTTTGTGGTGTCGGTGTCAGAGGTGTCAGATGTTTGTGGTGTCGGTGTCAGAGGTGTCAGATGTTTGTGGTGGATGGTGTCAGAGGTGTCAGATGTTTGTGGTGGATGTGTCAGAGGTGTCTGATGGTTAGGGTAGGCTAGTGTCAGAGCATACTGATGTTTGTGGTGGGGGTGTCAGAGCAGACTGGTGGTTGTGTTGGGGGTGTCAGAGCAGTCGGGTGGTTGTGATGATGGTGTCAGCGCAATCTAATGTTTGGGGTGTCGGTGTCAGAGGTGTCAGATGTTTGTGGTGGGTGGTGTCAGAGCAGTCAGATGTTTGTGGCGGGGGGTGTCAGAGCAGTCAGATGTTTGTGGCGGGGGGTGTCAGAGCAGTCGGGTGGTAGTGGTGGGGGTGTGAGAGCAGTCGGGTGGTTGTGGTGGTGGTGTCAGAGCTGTCTGATGATTGTGTTGGGGGTGTCAGAGCAGTTAATGTTTGTGGGGGTGTGTCAGAGCAGTCTGATGGTTGTGGTGGGGGTGTCAGAGGTGTCAGATGTTTGTGGTGGGGGTGTCAGCGCAGTCGGGTGGTTGTGGTGGTGGTGTCAGAGGTGTCAGATGTTTGAGGTGGATGGTGTCAGAGCAGTCAGATGTTTATGGTGGGTGGTGTCAGAGCCGTCAGATGTTTGTGGCGGGGGGTGTCAGAGCACTCGGGTGGTAGTGTTGGGGGTGTCAGAGCAGTCGGGTGGTTGTGGTGGTGGTGTCAGAGCAGTCTAATGTTTTTGGTGTCGGTGTCAGAGGTGTCAGATGTTTGTGGTGTCGGTATCAGAGGTGTCAGATGTTTGTGGTGGATGGTGTCAGAGGTGTCAGATGTTTGTGGTGGATGGTGTCAGAGCAGTCAGATGTTTGTGGTGGGGGTGTCAGAGCAGTCGGGTGGTTGTGGTAGTGGTGTCAGAGCAGTCTAATGTTTGTGGTGTCGGTGTCAGAGGTGCCAGATGTTTGTGGTGTCGGTGTCAGAGGTGTCAGATGTTTGTGGTGGATGGTGTCAGAGCCGTCAGATGTTTGTTGTGTCGGTATCAGAGGTGTCAGATGTTTGTGGTGGATGGTGTCAGAGGTGTCAGATGTTTGTGGTGTCGGTGTCAGAGGTGTCAGATGTTTGTGGTGGATGGTGTCAGAGCCGTCAGATGTTTGTGGTGGGGGTGTCAGCGCAGTCGGGTGGTTGTGGTGGTGTTGTCAGAGCAGTCTAATGTTTGTGGTGTCGGTGTCAGAGGTGTCAGATGTTTGTGGTGTCGGTGTCAGAGGTGTCAGATGTTTGTGGTGGATGGTGTCAGAGGTGTCAGATGTTTGTGGTGTATGGTGTCAGAGCAGTCAGATGTTTGTGGTGGGGGTGTCAGAGCAGTCGGTGGTTGTGGTAGTGGTGTCAGAGCAGTCTAATGTTTGTGGTGTCAGTGTCAGAGGTGTCAGATGTTTGTGGTGGATGGTGTCAGAGCCGTCAGATGTTTGTGGTGGGGGTGTCAGCGCAGTCGGGTGGTTGTGGTGGTGTTGTCAGAGCAGTCTAATGTTTGTGGTGTCGGTGTCAGAGGTGTCAGATGTTTGTGGTGTCGGTGTCAGAGGTGTCAGATGTTTGTGGTGTCGGTGTCAGAGGTGTCAGATGTTTGTGGTGGATGGTGTCAGAGCAGTCAGATGTTTGTGGTGGGTGGTGTCAGAGCCGTCAGATGTTTGAGGTGGGGGTGTCAGAGGTGTCAGATGTTTGTGGTGGGTGGTGTCAGAGCAGTCGGGTGGTTGTGGCGGGGCTGTCAGAGCAGTCTAATGTTTGTGGTGTCGGTGTCAGAGGTGTCAGATGTTTGTGGTGTCGGTGTCAGAGGTGTCAGATGTTTGTGGTGGGTGGTGTCAGAGGTGTCAGATGTTTGTGGTGGATGGTGTCAGAGGTGTCAGATGTTTGTGGTGGATGTGTCAGAGGTGTCAGAGGTGTCAGATGTTTGTGGTGGATGGTGTCAGAGCAGCCAGATGTTTGTGGTGGGTGGTGTCAGAGCCGTCAGATGTTTGTGGTGGGGGTGTCAGAGCAGTCGGGTGGTTGTGGCGGGGCTGTCAGAGCAGTCTAATGTTTGTGGTGTCGGTGTCAGAGCAGTCGGGTGGTAGTGTTGGGGCTGTCAGAGCAGTCTAATGTTTGTGGTGTCGGTGTCAGAGGTGTCAGATGTTTGTGGTGGATGGTGTTAGCGCAGTCGGGTGGTTGAGGTGGTGGTGTCAGAGCAGTCAGATGTTTGAGGTGTCGGTGTCAGAGCAGTCGGGTGGTAGTGTTGGGGGTGTCAGAGCAGTCGGGTGGTAGTGTTGGGGCTGTCAGAGCAGTCTAATGTTTGTGGTGTCGGTGTCAGAGGTGTCAGATGTTTGTGGTGTCGGTGTCAGAGGTTTCAGATGTTTGTGGTGGATGGTGTCAGAGGTGTCAGATGTTTGTGGTGGATGGTGTCAGAGCAGTCAGATGTTTGTGGTGGGGGTGTCAGAGCAGTCGGGTGGTTGTGGTAGTGGTGTCAGAGCAGTCTAATGTTTGTGGTGTCGGTGTCAGAGGTGTCAGATATTTGTGGTGTCGGTGTCAGAGGTGTCAGATGTTTGTGGTGGATGGTGTCAGAGCCGTCAGATGTTTGTGGTGGGGGTGTCAGCGCAGTCAGGTGGTTGTGGTGGTGTTGTCAGAGCAGTCTAATGTTTGTGGTGTCGGTGTCAGAGGTGTCAGATGTTTGTGGTGTCGGTGTCAGAGGTGTCAGATGTTTGTGGTGTCGGTGTCAGAGGTGTCAGATGTTTGTGGTGGATGGTGTTAGCGCAGTCGGGTGGTTGAGGTGGTGGTGTCAGAGCAATCGGGTGGTTGTGGTAGTGGTGTCAGAGCAGTCTAATGTTTGTGGTGTCGGTGTCAGAGGTGTCAGATGTTTGTGGTAGTGGTGTCAGAGGTGTCAGATGTTTGTGGTGTCGGTGTCAGAGGTGTCAGATGTTTGTGGTGGATGGTGTCAGAGCAGTCAGATGTTTGTGGTGGGGGTGTCAGAGCAGTCGGGTGGTAGTGTTGGGGGTGTCAGAGCAGTCGGGTGGTAGTGTTGGGGCTGTCAGAGCAGTCTAATGTTTGTGGTGTCGGTGTCAGAGGTGTCAGATGTTTGTGGTGTCGGTGTCAGAGGTGTCAGATGTTTGTGGTGGATGGTGTCAGAGGTGTCAGATGTTTGTGGTGGGTGGTGTCAGAGCCGTCAGATGTTTGAGGTGGGGGTGTCAGAGGTGTCAGATGTTTGTGGTGGGTGGTGTCAGAGCAGTCGGGTGGTTGTGGTAGTGGTGTCAGAGCAGTCTAATGTTTGTGGTGTCGGTGTCAGAGGTGTCAGATGTTTGTGGTGTCGGTGTCAGAGGTGTCAGATGTTTGTGGTGTCGGTGTCAGAGGTGTCAGATGTTTGTGGTGGATGGTGTCAGAGCAGTCAGATGTTTGTGGTGGGGGTGTCAGAGCAGTCGGGTGGTTGTGGTGGTGGTGTCAGAGGTGTCAGATGTTTGTGGTGTCGGTGTCAGAGCAGTCTAATGTTTGTGGTGTCGGTGTCAGAGGTGTCAGATGTTTGTGGTGTCGGTGTCAGAGGTGTCAGATGTTTGTGGTGGATGGTGTCAGAGCCATCAGATGTTTGTGGTGGGGGTGTCAGCGCAGTCGGGTGGTTGTGGTGGTGTTGTCAGAGCAGTCTAATGTTTGTGGTGTCGGTGTCAGAGGTGTCAGATGTTTGTGGTGTCGGTGTCAGAGGTGTCAGATGTTTGTGGTGTCGGTGTCAGAGGTGTCAGATGTTTGTGGTGGATGGTGTCAGAGCAGTCAGATGTTTGTGGTGGGGGTGTCAGAGCAGTCGGGTGGTTGTGGTGGTGGTGTCAGAGGTGTCAGATGTTTGTGGTGTCGGTGTCAGAGCAGTCTAATGTTTGTGGTGTCGGTGTCAGAGGTGTCAGATGTTTGTGGTGTCGGTGTCAGAGGTGTCAGATGTTTGTGGTGGATGGTGTCAGAGGTGTCAGATGTTTGTGGTGGGTGGTGTCAGAGCCGTCAGATGTTTGAGGTGGGGGTGTCAGAGCAGTCGGGTGGTTCTGGTAGTGGTGTCAGAGCAGTCTAATGTTTGTGGTGTCGGTGTCAGAGGTGTCAGATGTTTGTGGTGTCGGTGTCAGAGGTGTCAGATGTTTGTGGTGGATGGTGTCAGAGCCGTCAGATGTTTGTGGTGGGGGTGTCAGCGCAGTCGGGTGGTTGTGGTGGTGTTGTCAGAGCAGTCTAATGTTTGTGGTGTCGGTGTCAGAGGTGTCAGATGTTTGTGGTGTCGGTGTCAGAGGTGTCAGATGTTTGTGGTGGATGGTGTCAGAGCAGTCAGATGTTTGTGGTGGGGGTGTCAGAGGTGTCAGATGTTTGTGGTGGATGGTGTCAGAGGTGTCAGATGTTTGTGGTGGGTGGTGTCAGAGCCGTCAGATGTTTGAGGTGGGGGTGTCAGAGGTGTCAGATGTTTGTGGTGGGTGGTGTCAGAGCCGTCAGATGTTTGTGGTGGGGGTGTCAGAGCAGTCGGGTGGTTGTGGCGGGGCTGTCAGAGCAGTCTAATGTTTGTGGTGTCGGTGTCAGAGGTGTCAGATGTTTGTGGTGTCGGTGTCAGAGGTGTCAGATGTTTGTGGTGGATGGTGTCAGAGGTGTCAGATGTTTGTGGTGGATGTGTCAGAGGTGTCTGATGGTTAGGGTAGGCTAGTGTCAGAGCATACTGATGTTTGTGGTGGGGGTGTCAGAGCAGACTGGTGGTTGTGTTGGGGGTGTCAGAGCAGTCGGGTGGTTGTGATGATGGTGTCAGCGCAATCTAATGTTTGGGGTGTCGGTGTCAGAGGTGTCAGATGTTTGTGGTGGGTGGTGTCAGAGCAGTCAGATGTTTGTGGCGGGGGGTGTCAGAGCAGTCAGATGTTTGTGGCGGGGGGTGTCAGAGCAGTCGGGTGGTAGTGGTGGGGGTGTGAGAGCAGTCGGGTGGTTGTGGTGGTGGTGTCAGAGCTGTCTGATGATTGTGTTGGGGGTGTCAGAGCAGTTAATGTTTGTGGGGGTGTGTCAGAGCAGTCTGATGGTTGTGGTGGGGGTGTCAGAGGTGTCAGATGTTTGTGGTGGGGGTGTCAGCGCAGTCGGGTGGTTGTGGTGGTGGTGTCAGAGGTGTCAGATGTTTGAGGTGGATGGTGTCAGAGCAGTCAGATGTTTATGGTGGGTGGTGTCAGAGCCGTCAGATGTTTGTGGCGGGGGGTGTCAGAGCACTCGGGTGGTAGTGTTGGGGGTGTCAGAGCAGTCGGGTGGTTGTGGTGGTGGTGTCAGAGCAGTCTAATGTTTTTGGTGTCGGTGTCAGAGGTGTCAGATGTTTGTGGTGTCGGTATCAGAGGTGTCAGATGTTTGTGGTGGATGGTGTCAGAGGTGTCAGATGTTTGTGGTGGATGGTGTCAGAGCAGTCAGATGTTTGTGGTGGGGGTGTCAGAGCAGTCGGGTGGTTGTGGTAGTGGTGTCAGAGCAGTCTAATGTTTGTGGTGTCGGTGTCAGAGGTGCCAGATGTTTGTGGTGTCGGTGTCAGAGGTGTCAGATGTTTGTGGTGGATGGTGTCAGAGCCGTCAGATGTTTGTTGTGTCGGTATCAGAGGTGTCAGATGTTTGTGGTGGATGGTGTCAGAGGTGTCAGATGTTTGTGGTGGATGGTGTCAGAGCAGTCAGATGTTTGTGGTGTCGGTGTCAGAGGTGTCAGATGTTTGTGGTGGATGGTGTCAGAGCCGTCAGATGTTTGTGGTGGGGGTGTCAGCGCAGTCGGGTGGTTGTGGTGGTGTTGTCAGAGCAGTCTAATGTTTGTGGTGTCGGTGTCAGAGGTGTCAGATGTTTGTGGTGTCGGTGTCAGAGGTGTCAGATGTTTGTGGTGTCGGTGTCAGAGGTGTCAAATGTTTGTGGTGTCGGTGTCAGAGGTGTCAGATGTTTGTGGTGGATGGTGTTAGCGCAGTCGGGTGGTTGAGGTGGTGGTGTCAGAGCAGTCGGGTGGTTGTGGTAGTGGTGTCAGAGCAGTCTAATGTTTGTGGTGTCGGTGTCAGAGGTGTCAGATGTTTGTGGTGTCGGTGTCAGAGGTGTCAGATGTTTGTGGTGGATGGTGTCAGAGGTGTCAGATGTTTGTGGTGGATGGTGTCAGAGCAGTCAGATGTTTGTGGTGGGGGTGTCAGAGCAGTCGGGTGGTTGTGGTAGTGGTGTCAGAGCAGTCTAATGTTTGTGGTGTCAGTGTCAGACGTGTCAGATGTTTGTGGTGGATGGTGTCAGAGCCGTCAGATGTTTGTGGTGGGGGTGTCAGCGCAGTCGGGTGGTTGTGGTGGTGTTGTCAGAGCAGTCTAATGTTTGTGGTGTCGGTGTCAGAGGTGTCAGATGTTTGTGGTGTCGGTGTCAGAGGTGTCAGATGTTTGTGGTGTCGGTGTCAGAGGTGTCAGATGTTTGTGGTGGATGGTGTCAGAGCAGTCAGATGTTTGTGGTGGGTGGTGTCAGAGCCGTCAGATGTTTGAGGTGGGGGTGTCAGAGGTGTCAGATGTTTGTGGCGGGGGGTGTCAGAGCAGTCAGATGTTTGTGGCGGGGGGTGTCAGAGCAGTCGGGTGGTAGTGGTGGGGGTGTGAGAGCAGTCGGGTGGTTGTGGTGGTGGTGTCAGAGCTGTCTGATGATTGTGTTGGGGGTGTCAGAGCAGTTAATGTTTGTGGGGGTGTGTCAGAGCAGTCTGATGGTTGTGGTGGGGGTGTCAGTGGTGTCAGATGTTTGTGGTGGGGGTGTCAGCGCAGTCGGGTGGTTGTGGTGTCGGTGTCAGAGGTGTCAGATGTTTGTGGTGTCGGTATCAGAGGTGTCAGATGTTTGTGGTGGATGGTGTCAGAGGTGTCAGATGTTTGTGGTGGATGGTGTCAGAGCAGTCAGATGTTTGTGGTGGGGGTGTCAGAGCAGTCGGGTGGTTGTGGTAGTGGTGTCAGAGCAGTCTAATGTTTGTGGTGTCGGTGTCAGAGGTGCCAGATGTTTGTGGTGTCGGTGTCAGAGGTGTCAGATGTTTGTGGTGGATGGTGTCAGAGCCGTCAGATGTTTGTTGTGTCGGTATCAGAGGTGTCAGATGTTTGTGGTGGATGGTGTCAGAGGTGTCAGATGTTTGTGGTGGATGGTGTCAGAGCAGTCAGATGTTTGTGGTGTCGGTGTCAGAGGTGTCAGATGTTTGTGGTGGATGGTGTCAGAGCCGTCAGATGTTTGTGGTGGGGGTGTCAGCGCAGTCGGGTGGTTGTGGTGGTGTTGTCAGAGCAGTCTAATGTTTGTGGTGTCGGTGTCAGAGGTGTCAGATGTTTGTGGTGTCGGTGTCAGAGGTGTCAGATGTTTGTGGTGTCGGTGTCAGAGGTGTCAAATGTTTGTGGTGTCGGTGTCAGAGGTGTCAGATGTTTGTGGTGGATGGTGTTAGCGCAGTCGGGTGGTTGAGGTGGTGGTGTCAGAGCAGTCGGGTGGTTGTGGTAGTGGTGTCAGAGCAGTCTAATGTTTGTGGTGTCGGTGTCAGAGGTGTCAGATGTTTGTGGTGTCGGTGTCAGAGGTGTCAGATGTTTGTGGTGGATGGTGTCAGAGGTGTCAGATGTTTGTGGTGGATGGTGTCAGAGCAGTCAGATGTTTGTGGTGGGGGTGTCAGAGCAGTCGGGTGGTTGTGGTAGTGGTGTCAGAGCAGTCTAATGTTTGTGGTGTCAGTGTCAGACGTGTCAGATGTTTGTGGTGGATGGTGTCAGAGCCGTCAGATGTTTGTGGTGGGGGTGTCAGCGCAGTCGGGTGGTTGTAGTGGTGTTGTCAGAGCAGTCTAATGTTTGTGGTGTCGGTGTCAGAGGTGTCAGATGTTTGTGGTGTCGGTGTCAGAGGTGTCAGATGTTTGTGGTGTCGGTGTCAGAGGTGTCAGATGTTTGTGGTGGATGGTGTCAGAGCAGTCAGATGTTTGTGGTGGGTGGTGTCAGAGCCGTCAGATGTTTGAGGTGGGGGTGTCAGAGGTGTCAGATGTTTGTGGTGGGTGGTGTCAGAGCAGTCGGGTGGTTGTGGCGGGGCTGTCAGAGCAGTCTAATGTTTGTGGTGTCGGTGTCAGAGGTGTCAGATGTTTGTGGTGTCGGTGTCAGAGGTGTCAGATGTTTGTGGTGGATGGTGTCAGAGCCGTCAGATGTTTGTGGTGGGGGTGTCAGCGCAGTCGGGTGGTTGTGGTGGTGTTGTCAGAGCAGTCTAATGTTTGTGGTGTCGGTGTCAGAGGTGTCAGATGTTTGTGGTGGATGGTGTCAGAGCAGTCAGATGTTTGTGGTGGGGGTGTCAGAGCAGTCGGGTGGTTGTGGTGGTGGTGTCAGAGGTGTCAGATGTTTGTGGTGTCGGTGTCAGAGCAGTCTAATGTTTGTGGTGTCGGTGTCAGAGGTGTCAGATGTTTGTGGTGTCGGTGTCAGAGGTGTCAGATGTTTGTGGTGGATGGTGTCAGAGGTGTCAGATGTTTGTGGTGGGTGGTGTCAGAGCCGTCAGATGTTTGAGGTGGGGGTGTCAGAGGTGTCAGATGTTTGTGGTGGGTGGTGTCAGAGCCGTCAGATGTTTGTGGTGGGGGTGTCAGAGCAGTCGGGTGGTTGTGGCGGGGCTGTCAGAGCAGTCTAATGTTTGTGGTGTCGGTGTCAGAGGTGTCAGATGTTTGTGGTGTCGGTGTCAGAGGTGTCAGATGTTTGTGGTGGATGGTGTCAGAGGTGTCAGATGTTTGTGGTGGATGTGTCAGAGGTGTCTGATGGTTAGGGTAGGCGGGTGTCAGAGCATACTGATGTTTGTGGTGGGGGTGTCAGAGCAGACTGGTGGTTGTGTTGGGGGTGTCAGAGCAGTCGGGTGGTTGTGATGATGGTGTCAGCGCAATCTAATGTTTGTGGTGTCGGTGTCAGAGGTGTCAGATGTTTGTGGTGGGTGGTGTCAGAGTAGTCAGATGTTTGTGGCGGGGGGTGTCAGAGCAGTCAGATGTTTGTGGCGGGGGGTGTCAGAGCAGTCGGGTGGTAGTGGTGGGGGTGTGAGAGCAGTCGGGTGGTTGTGGTGGTGGTGTCAGAGCTGTCTGATGATTGTGTTGGGGGTGTCAGAGCAGTTAATGTTTGTGGGGGTGTGTCAGAGCAGTCTGATGGTTGTGGTGGGGGTGTCAGAGGTGTCAGATGTTTGTGGTGGGGGTGTCAGCGCAGTTGGGTGGTTGTGGTGGTGGTGTCAGAGGTGTCAGATGTTTGAGGTGGATGGTGTCAGAGCAGTCAGATGTTTATGGTGGGTGGTGTCAGAGCCGTCAGATGTTTGTGGCGGGGGGTGTCAGAGCACTCGGGTGGTAGTGTTGGGGGTGTCAGAGCAGTCGGGTGATTGTGGTGGTGGTGTCAGAGCAGTCTAATGTTTTTGGTGTCGGTGTCAGAGGTGTCAGATGTTTGTGGTGTCGGTATCAGAGGTGTCAGATGTTTGTGGTGGATGGTGTCAGAGGTGTCAGATGTTTGTGGTGGATGGTGTCAGAGCAGTCAGATGTTTGTGGTGGGGGTGTCAGAGCAGTCGGGTGGTTGAGGTGGTGGTGTCAGAGGTGTCAGATGTTTGTGGTGTCGGTGTCAGAGCAGTCTAATGTTTGTGGTGTCGGTGTCAGAGGTGTCAAATGTTTGTGGTGTCGGTGTCAGAGGTGTCAGATGTTTGTGGTGGATGGTGTCAGAGCCGTCAGATGTTTGTGGTGGGGGTGTCAGCGCAGTCGGGTGGTTGAGGTGGTGGTGTCAGAGGTGTCAGATGTTTGTGGTGTCGGTGTCAGAGGTGTCAAATGTTTATGGTGGATGTGTCAGAGGTGTCAGATGTTTGTGGTGTCGGTGTCAGAGGTGTCAGATGTTTGTGGTGTCGGTGTCAGAGGTGTCAGATGTTTGTGGTGGATGGTGTCAGAGCAGCCAGATGTTTGTGGTGGGTGGTGTCAGAGCCGTCAGATGTTTGAGGTGGGGGTGTCAGAGCAGTCGGGTGGTTGTGGCGGGGCTGTCAGAGCAGTCGGGTGGTTGTGGTGGTGGTGTCAGAGGTGTCAGATGTTTGTGGTGGGGGTGTCAGCGCAGTCGGGTGGTTGAGGTGGTGGTGTCAGAGGTGTCAGATGTTTGTGGTGGGTGGTGTCACAGGTGTCAGATGTTTGTGGTGTCGGTGTCAGAGGTGTCAGATGTTTGTGGTGTCGGTGTCAGAGGTGTCAGATATTTGTGGTGGATGTGTCAGAGGTGTCAGATGTTTGTGGTGGATTGTGTCAGATCAGTCAGATGTTTGTGGTTGGTGGTGTCAGAGCCGTTAATGTTTGTGGTGTCGGTGTCAGAGGTGTCAGATGTTTGTGGTGGATGGTGTCAGAGCAGCCAGATGTTTGTGGTGGGTGGTGTCAGTGCCGTCAGATGTTTGAGGTGGGGGTGTCAGAGGTGTCAGATGTTTGTGGTGGGTGGTGTCAGAGCAGTCGGGTGGTTGTGGCGGGGCTGTCAGAGCAGTCTAATGTTTGTGGTGTCTGTGTCAGAGCAGTCGGGTGGTTGTGGTAGTGGTGTCAGAGCAGTCTAATGTTTGTGGTGTCGGTGTCAGAGGTGTCAGATGTTTGTGGTGTCGGTGTCAGAGGTGTCAGATGTTTGTGGTGGATGGTGTCAGAGGTGTCAGATGTCTGTGGTGGATGGTGTCAGAGGTGTCAGATGTTTGTGGTGGATGTGTCAGAGGTGTCTGATGGTTAGGGTAGGCGGGTGTCAGAGCATACTGATGTTTGTGGTGGGGGTGTCAGAGCAGACTGGTGGTTGTGTTGGGGGTGTCAGAGCAGTCGGGTGGTTGTGATGATGGTGTCAGCGCAATCTAATGTTTGTGGTGTCGGTGTCAGAGGTGTCAGATGTTTGTGGTGTCGGTGTCAGAGGTGTCAGATGTTTGTGGTGTCGGTGTCAGAGGTGTCAGATGTTTGTGGTGGATGGTGTCAGAGGTGTCAGATGTTTGTGGTGGATGTGTCAGAGGTGTCAGATGTTTGTGGTGGATGGTGTCAGAGCAGCCAGATGTTTGTGGTGGGTGGTGTCAGTGCCGTCAGATGTTTGAGGTGGGGGTGTCAGAGGTGTCAGATGTTTGTGGTGGGTGGTGTCAGAGCCGTCAGATGTTTGTGGTGGGGGTGTCAGAGCAGTCGGGTGGTTGTGGCGGGGCTGTCAGAGCAGTCTAATGTTTGTGGTGTCTGTGTCAGAGCAGTCGGGTGGTTGTGATGATGGTGTCAGCGCAATCTAATGTTTGTGGTGTCGGTGTCAGAGGTGTCAGATGTTTGTGGTGTCGGTGTCAGAGGTGTCAGATGTTTGTGGTGTCGGTGTCAGAGGTGTCAGATGTTTGTGGTGGATGGTGTCAGAGGTGTCAGATGTTTGTGGTGGATGTGTCAGAGGTGTCAGATGTTTGTGGTGGATGGTGTCAGAGCAGCCAGATGTTTGTGGTGGGTGGTGTCAGTGCCGTCAGATGTTTGAGGTGGGGGTGTCAGAGGTGTCAGATGTTTGTGGTGTCGGTGTCAGAGGTGTCAGATGTTTGTGGTGTCGGTGTCAGAGGTGTCAGATGTTTGTGGTGGAAGGTGTCAGAGGTGTCAGATGTTTGTGGTGGATGGTGTCAGAGCAGTCAGATGTTTGTGGTGGGGGTGTCAGAGCAGTCGGGTGGTTGTGGTGGTGGTGTCTAATGTTTGTGGTGTCTGTGTCAGAGCAGTCGGGTGGTTGTGATGATGGTGTCAGCGCAATCTAATGTTTGTGGTGTCGGTGTCAGAGGTGTCAGATGTTTGTGGTGTCGGTGTCAGAGGTGTCAGATGTTTGTGGTGTCGGTGTCAGAGGTGTCAGATGTTTGTGGTGGATGGTGTCAGAGGTGTCAGATGTTTGTGGTGGATGTGTCAGAGGTGTCAGATGTTTGTGGTGGATGGTGTCAGAGCAGCCAGATGTTTGTGGTGGGTGGTGTCAGTGCCGTCAGATGTTTGAGGTGGGGGTGTCAGAGGTGTCAGATGTTTGTGGTGTCGGTGTCAGAGGTGTCAGATGTTTGTGGTGTCGGTGTCAGAGGTGTCAGATGTTTGTGGTGGATGGTGTCAGAGGTGTCAGATGTTTGTGGTGGATGGTGTCAGAGCAGTCAGATGTTTGTGGTGGGGGTGTCAGAGCAGTCGGGTGGTTGTGGTGGTGGTGTCAGAGGTGTCAGATGTTTGTGGTGTCGGTGTCAGAGCAGTCTAATGTTTGTGGTGTCGGTGTCAGAGGTGTCAGATGTTTGTGGTGGATGGTGTCAGAGGTGTCAGATGTTTGTGGTGGGTGGTGTCAGAGCCGTCAGATGTTTGAGGTGGGGGTGTCAGAGGTGTCAGATGTTTGTGGTGGGTGGTATCAGAGCCGTCAGATGTTTGAGGTGTCGGTGTCAGAGCAGTCGGGTGGTAGTGTTGGGGCTGTCAGAGCAGTCGGGTGGTAGTGTTGGGGCTGTCAGAGCAGTCTAATGTTTGTGGTGGGGGTGTCAGAGCAGTCGGGTGGTTGTGGTGGTGGTGTCAGAGGTGTCAGATGTTTGTGGTGGATGGTGTCAGAGCAATCAGATGTTTGTGGCGGGGGGTGTCAGAGCAGTCGTGTGGTAGTGTTTGGGGGTGTCAGAGCAGTCGGGTCGTTGTGGTGGTGGTGTCAGAGGTGTCAGATGTTTGTGGTGGGGGTGTCAGCGCAGTCGGGTGGTTGAGGTGGTGGTGTCAGAGGTGTCAGATGTTTGTGGTGGGTGGTGTCAGAGGTGTCAGATGTTTGTGGTGTCGGTGTCAGAGGTGTCAGATGTTTGTGGTGTCGGTGTCAGAGGTGTCAGATGTTTGTGGTGGATGTGTCAGAGGTGTCAGATGTTTGTGGTGGATTGTGTCAGATCAGTCAGATGTTTGTGGTTGGTGGTGTCAGATCCGTTAATGTTTGTGGTGTCGGTGTCAGAGGTGTCAGATGTTTGTGGTGGATGGTGTCAGAGCAGCCAGATGTTTGTGGTGGGTGGTGTCAGTGCCGTCAGATGTTTGAGGTGGGGGTGTCAGAGGTGTCAGATGTTTGTGGTGGGTGGTGTCAGAGGTGTCAGATGTTTGTGTTGGATGGTGTCAGAGCAGTCAGATGTTTGTGGTGGGGGTGTCAGAGCAGTCGGGTGTTTGTGGTGTCGGTGTCAGAGCAGTCTAATGTTTGTGGTGTCGGTGTCAGAGGTGTCAGATGTTTGTGGTGTCGGTGTCAGAGGTGTCAGATGTTTGTGGTGTCGGTGTCAGAGGTGTCAGATGTTTGTGGTGGATGGTGTCAGAGGTGTCAGATGTCTGTGGTGGATGGTGTCAGAGGTGTCAGATGTTTGTGGTGGGTGGTGTCAGAGCCGTCAGATGTTTGTGGTGGGGGTGTCAGAGCAGTCGGGTGGTTGTGGCGGGGCTGTCAGAGCAGTCTAATGTTTGTGGTGTCTGTGTCAGAGCAGTCGGGTGGTTGTGATGATGGTGTCAGCGCAATCTAATGTTTGTGGTGTCGGTGTCAGAGGTGTCAGATGTTTGTGGTGTCGGTGTCAGAGGTGTCAGATGTTTGTGGTGTCGGTGTCAGAGGTGTCAGATGTTTGTGGTGGATGGTGTCAGAGGTGTCAGATGTTTGTGGTGGATGTGTCAGAGGTGTCAAATGTTTGTGGTGGATGGTGTCAGAGCAGCCAGATGTTTGTGGTGGGTGGTGTCAGTGCCGTCAGATGTTTGAGGTGGGGGTGTCAGAGGTGTCAGATGTTTGTGGTGGGTGGTGTCAGAGCCGTCAGATGTTTGTGGTGGGGGTGTCAGAGCAGTCGGGTGGTTGTGGCGGGGCTGTCAGAGCAGTCTAATGTTTGTGGTGTCGGTGTCAGAGGTGTCAGATGTTTGTGGTGTCGGTGTCAGAGGTGTCAGATGTTTGTGGTGGATGGTGTTAGCGCAGTCGGGTGGTTGAGGTGGTGGTGTCAGAGCAGTCGGATGGTTGTGGTAGTGGTGTCAGAGCAGTCTAATGTTTGTGGTGTCGGTGTCAGAGGTGTCAGATATTTGTGGTGTCGGTGTCAGAGGTGTCAGATGTTTGAGGTGGGGGTGTCAGAGGTGTCAGATGTTTGGGGTGGGTGGTGTCAGAGCCGTCAGATGTTTGTGGTGGGGGTGTCAGAGCAGTCGGGTGGTTGTGGCGGGGCTGTCAGAGCAGTCTAATGTTTGTGGTGTCGGTGTCAGAGCAGTCGGGTGGTAGTGTTGGGGCTGTCAGAGCAGTCTAATGTTTGTGGTGTCGGTGTCAGAGGTGTCAGATGTTTGTGGTGTCGGTGTCAGAGGTGTCAGATGTTTGTGGTGGATGGTGTCAGAGCAGTCAGATATTTGTGGTGGGGGTGTCAGAGCAGTCGGGTGGTTGTGGTGGTGGTGTCAGAGGTGTCAGATGTTTGTGGTGTCGGTGTCAGAGCAGTCTAATGTTTGTGGTGTCGGTGTCAGAGGTGTCAGATGTTTGTGGTGGATGGTGTCAGAGGTGTCAGATGTTTGTGGTGGGTGGTGTCAGAGCCGTCAGATGTTTGAGGTGGGGGTGTCAGAGGTGTCAGATGTTTGTGGTGGGTGGTGTCAGAGCCGTCAGATGTTTGAGGTGTCGGTGTCAGAGCAGTCGGGTGGTAGTGTTGGGGGTGTCAGAGCAGTCGGGTGGTAGTGTTGGGGCTGTCAGAGCAGTCTAATGTTTGTGGTGGGGGTGTCAGAGCAGTCGGGTGGTTGTGGTGGTGGTGTCAGAGGTGTCAGATGTTTGTGGTGGATGGTGTCAGAGCAATCAGATGTTTGTGGCGGGGGGTGTCAGAGCAGTCGTGTGGTAGTGTTTGGGGGTGTCAGCGCAGTCGGGTGGTTGAGGTGGTGGTGTCAGAGGTGTCAGATGTTTGTGGTGGGTGGTGTCAGAGGTGTCAGATGTTTGTGGTGTCGGTGTCAGAGGTGTCAGATGTTTGTGGTGTCGGTGTCAGAGGTGTCAGATGTTTGTGGTGGATGTGTCAGAGGTGTCAGATGTTTGTGGTGGATTGTGTCAGATCAGTCAGATGTTTGTGGTTGGTGGTGTCAGTGCCGTCAGATGTTTGAGGTGGGGGTGTCAGAGGTGTCAGATGTTTGTGGTGGATGGTGTCAGAGCAGCCAGATGTTTGTGGTGGGTGGTGTCAGTGCCGTCAGATGTTTGAGGTGGGGGTGTCAGAGGTGTCAGATGTTTGTGGTGGGTGGTGTCAGAGCCGTCAGATGTTTGTGGTGGGGGTGTCAGAGCAGTCGGGTGGTTGTGGCGGGGCTGTCAGAGCAGTCTAATGTTTGTGGTGTCTGTGTCAGAGCAGTCGGGTGGTAGTGTTGGGGCTGTCAGAGCAGTCTAATGTTTGTGGTGTCGGTGTCAGAGGTGTCAGATGTTTGTGGTGGATGGTGTCAGAGGTGTCAGATGTTTGTGGTGGATGGTGTCAGAGGTGTCAGATGTTTGTGGTGGATGTGTCAGAGGTGTCTGATGGTTAGGGTAGGCGGGTGTCAGAGCATACTGATGTTTGTGGTGGGGGTGTCAGAGCAGACTGGTGGTTGTGTTGGGGGTGTCAGAGCA
Source organism: Shargacucullia verbasci (assembly GCA_947562105.1). NCBI lineage: Eukaryota > Metazoa > Arthropoda > Insecta > Lepidoptera > Noctuidae > Shargacucullia > Shargacucullia verbasci. Next base: position 15,433,301 of record OX387284.1, on the reverse strand, counting down.
GTCGGGTGGTTGTGATGATGGTGTCAGCGCAATCTAATGTTTGTGGTGTCGGTGTCAGAGGTGTCAGATGTTTGTGGTGGATGGTGTCAGAGGTGTCAGATGTTTGTGGTGGATGTGTCAGAGGTGTCAGATGTTTGTGGTGGATGGTGTCAGAGCAGCCAGATGTTTGTGGTGGGTGGTGTCAGTGCCGTCAGATGTTTGAGGTGGGGGTGTCAGAGGTGTCAGATGTTTGTGGTGGGTGGTGTCAGAGCCGTCAGATGTTTGTGGTGGGGGTGTCAGAGCAGTCGGGTGGTTGTGGCGGGGCTGTCAGAGCAGTCTAATGTTTGTGGTGTCTGTGTCAGAGCAGTCGGGTGGTAGTGTTGGGGCTGTCAGAGCAGTCTAATGTTTGTGGTGTCGGTGTCAGAGGTGTCAGATGTTTGTGGTGTCGGTGTCAGAGGTGTCAGATGTTTGTGGTGGATGGTGTTAGCGCAGTCGGGTGGTTGAGGTGGTGGTGTCAGAGCAGTCGGATGGTTGTGGTAGTGGTGTCAGAGCAGTCTAATGTTTGTGGTGTCGGTGTCAGAGGTGTCAGATATTTGTGGTGTCGGTGTCAGAGGTGTCAGATGTTTGTGGTGTCGGTGTCAGAGGTGTCAGATGTTTGTGGTGGATGGTGTCAGAGCAGTCAGATGTTTGTGGTGGGGGTGTCAGAGCAGTCGGTGGTTGTGGTGGGGGTGTCAGAGCAGTCGGGTGGTTGTGGTGGTGGTGTCAGAGGTGTCAGATGTTTGTGGTGTCGGTGTCAGAGGTGTCAGATGTTTGTGGTGGGTGGTGTCAGAGCCGTCAGATGTTTGAGGTGGGGGTGTCAGAGGTGTCAGATGTTTGTGGTGGGTGGTGTCAGAGCCGTCAGATGTTTGTGGTGGGGGTGTCAGAGCAGTCGGGTCGTTGTGGCGGGGCTGTCAGAGCAGTCTAATGTTTGTGGTGTCGGTGTCAGAGGTGTCAGATGTTTGTGGTGTCGGTGTCAGAGGTGTCAGATGTTTGTGGTGGATGGTGTCAGAGGTGTCAGATGTTTGTGGTGGATGTGTCAGAGGTGTCTGATGGTTAGGGTAGGCGGGTGTCAGAGCATACTGATGTTTGTGGTGGGGGTGTCAGAGCAGACTGGTGGTTGTGTTGGGGGTGTCAGAGCAGTCGGGTGGTTGTGATGATGGTGTCAGCGCAATCTAATGTTTGTGGTGTCGGTGTCAGAGGTGTCAGATGTTTGTGGTGGGTGGTGTCAGAGCAGTCAGATGTTTGTGGCGGGGGGTGTCAGAGCAGTCAGATGTTTGTGGCGGGGGGTGTCAGAGCAGTCGGGTGGTAGTGGTGGGGGTGTGAGAGCAGTCGGGTGGTTGTGGTGGTGGTGTCAGAGCTGTCTGATGATTGTGTTGGGGGTGTCAGAGCAGTTAATGTTTGTGGTGTCGGTGTCAGAGCAGTCGGGTGGTAGTGTTGGGGCTGTCAGAGCAGTCTAATGTTTGTGGTGTCGGTGTCAGAGGTGTCAGATGTTTGTGGTGGATGGTGTTAGCGCAGTCGGGTGGTTGAGGTGGTGGTGTCAGAGCAGTCGGGTGGTTGTGGTAGTGGTGTCAGAGCAGTCTAATGTTTGTGGTGTCGGTGTCAGAGGTGTCAGATGTTTGTGGTGTCGGTGTCAGAGGTATCAGATGTTTGTGGTGGATGGTGTCAGAGGTGTCAGATGTTTGTGGTGGATGGTGTCAGAGCAGTCAGATGTTTGTGGTGGGGGTGTCAGAGCAGTCGGGTGGTTGTGGTGGTGGTGTCAGAGGTGTCAGATGTTTGTGGTGTCGGTGTCAGAGCAGTCTAATGTTTGTGGTGTCGGTGTCAGAGGTGTCAGATGTTTGTGGTGTCGGTGTCAGAGGTGTCAGATGTTTGTGGTGGGGGTGTCAGAGCTGTCGGGTGGTTGTGGTGGTGGTGTCAGAGGTGTCAGATGTTTGTGGTGGGTGGTGTCAGAGCCGTCAGATGTTTGTGGCGGGGGGTGTCAGAGCAGTCGGGTGGTAGTGTTGGGGGTGTGAGAGCAGTCGGGTGGTTGTGGTGGTGGTATCAGAGCTGTCTGATGATTGTGTTGGGGGTGTCAGAGCAGTTAATGTTTGTGGGGGTGTGTCAGAGCAGTCTAATGGTTGTGGTGGGGGTGTCAGAGCAGTCTGATGGTTATGGTAGGCGGGTGTCAGAGCATACTGATGTTTGTGGTGGGGGTGTCAGAGCAGACTGGTGGTTGTGGTGGGGGTGTCAGAGCAGTCGGGTGGTTGTGATGATGGTGTCAGCGCAATCTAATGTTTGTGGTGTCGGTGTCAGAGGTGTCAGATGTTTGTGGTGGGTGGTGTCAGAGCAGTCAGATGTTTGTGGCGGGGGGTGTCAGAGCAGTCAGATGTTTGTGGCGGGGGGTGTCAGAGCAGTCGGGTGGTTGTGGTGGTGGTGTCAGAGGTGTCAGATGTTTGTGGTGTCGGTGTCAGAGGTGTCAGATGTTTGTGGTGGATGTGTCAGAGGTGTCAGATGTTTGTGGTGTCGGTGTCAGAGGTGTCAGATGTTTGTGGTGTCGGTGTCAGAGGTGTCAGATGTTTGTGGTGTCGGTGTCAGAGGTGTCAGATGTTTGTGGTGGATGTGTCAGAGGTGTCAGATGTTTGTGGTGTCGGTGTCAGATGTTTGTGGTGTCGGTGTCAGAGGTGTCAGATGTTTGTGGTGGGTGGTGTCAGAGCGTCAGATATTTGTGGTGTCGGTGTCAGAGGTGTCATATGTTTGTGGTGGATGTGTCAGAGGTGTCAGATGTTTGTGGTGGGGGTGTCAGCGCAGTCGGGTGGTTGAGGTGGTGGTGTCAGAGGTGTCAGATGTTTGAGGTGGATGGTGTCAGAGCAGTCAGATGTTTATGGTGGGTGGTGTCAGAGCTGTCAGATGTTTGTGGCGGGGGGTGTCAGAGCACTCGGGTGGTAGTGTTGGGGGTGTCAGAGCGGTCGGGTGGTAGTGTTGGGGCTGTCAGAGCAGTCTAATGTTTGTGGTGTCGGTGTCAGAGCAGTCTAATGTTTGTGGTGTCGGTGTCAGAGGTATCATATGTTTGTGGTGTCGGTGTCAGAGGTGTCAGATGTTTGTGGTGGATGGTGTCAGAGCCGTCAGATGTTTGTGGTGGGGGTGTCAGAGCAGTCGGGTGGTTGTGGGGGTGTGTCAGAGCAGTCAGATGTTTGTGGTGGGGGTGTCAGAGCTGTCGGGTGGTTGTGGTGGTGGTGTCAGAGGTGTCAGATGTTTGTTGTGGGTGGTGTCAGAGCCGTCAGATGTTTGTGGCGGGGGGTGTCAGAGCAGTCGGGTGGTAGTGTTGGGGGTGTGAGAGCAGTCGGGTGGTTGTGGTGGTGGTATCAGAGCTGTCTGATGATTGTGTTGGGGGTGTAAGAGCAGTTAATGTTTGTGGGGGTGTGTCAGAGCAGTCTAATGGTTGTGGTGGGGGTGTCAGAGCAGTCTGATGGTTATGGTAGGCGGGTGTCAGAGCATACTGATGTTTGTGGTGGGGGTGTCAGAGCAGACTGGTGGTTGTGTTGGGGGTGTCAGAGCAGTCGGGTGGTTGTGATGATGGTGTCAGCGCAATCTAATGTTTGTGGTGTCGGTGTCAGAGGTGTCAGATGTTTGTGGTGGGTGGTGTCAGAGCAGTCAGATGTTTGTTGCGGGGGGTGTCAGAGCAGTCAGATGTTTGTGGCGGGGGGTGTCAGAGCAGTCGGGTGGTTGTGGTGGTGGTGTCAGAGGTGTCAGATGTTTGTGGTGTCGGTGTCAGAGGTGTCAGATGTTTGTGGTGGATGTGTCAGAGGTGTCAGATGTTTGTGGTGTCGGTGTCAGAGGTGTCAGATGTTTGTGGTGTCGGTGTCAGAGGTGTCAGATGTTTGTGGTGTCGGTGTCAGAGGTGTCAGATGTTTGTGGTGGATGTGTCAGAGGTGTCAGATGTTTGTGGTGTCGGTGTCAGATGTTTGTGGTGTCGGTGTCAGAGGTGTCAGATGTTTGTGGTGGGTGGTGTCAGAGCGTCAGATATTTGTGGTGTCGGTGTCAGAGGTGTCATATGTTTGTGGTGGATGTGTCAGAGGTGTCAGATGTTTGTGGTGGGGGTGTCAGCGCAGTCGGGTGGTTGAGGTGGTGGTGTCAGAGGTGTCAGATGTTTGAGGTGGATGGTGTCAGAGCAGTCAGATGTTTATGGTGGGTGGTGTCAGAGCTGTCAGATGTTTGTGGCGGGGGGTGTCAGAGCACTCGGGTGGTAGTGTTGGGGGTGTCAGAGCGGTCGGGTGGTAGTGTTGGGGCTGTCAGAGCAGTCTAATGTTTGTGGTGTCGGTGTCAGAGCAGTCTAATGTTTGTGGTGTCGGTGTCAGAGGTATCATATGTTTGTGGTGTCGGTGTCAGAGGTGTCAGATGTTTGTGGTGGATGGTGTCAGAGCCGTCAGATGTTTGTGTTGGGGGTGTCAGAGCAGTTAATGTTTGTGGGGGTGTGTCAGAGCAGTCTGATGGTTGTGGTGGGGGTGTCAGAGCAGTCTGATGGTTATGGTAGGCGGGTGTCAGAGCATACTGATGTTTGTGGTGGGGGTGTCAGAGCAGACTATTGGTTGTGTTGGGGGTGTCAGAGCAGTCGGGTGGTTGTGATGATGGTGTCAGCGCAATCTAATGTATGTGGTGTCGGTGTCAGAGGTGTCAGATGTTTGTGGTGGGTGGTGTCAGAGCAGTCAGATGTTTGTGGCGGGGGGTGTCAGAGCAGTCAGATGTTTGTGGCGGGGGGTGTCAGAGCAGTCGGGTGGTTGTGGTGGTGGTGTCAGAGGTGTCAGATGTTTGTGGTGTCGGTGTCAGAGCAGTCAGATGTTTGTGGCGGGGGGTGTCAGAGCAGTCGGGTGGTAGTGTTGGGGGTGTGAGAGCAGTCGGGTGGTTGTGGTGGTGGTATCAGAGCTGTCTGATGATTGTGTTGGGGGTGTCAGAGCAGTTAATGTTTGTGGGGGTGTGTGAGAGCAGTCTGATGGTTGTGGTGGGGGTGTCAGAGCAGTCTGATGGTTATGGTAGGCGGGTGTCAGAGCATACTGATGTTTGTGGTGGGGGTGTCAGAGCAGACTGGTGGTTGTGTTGGGGGTGTCAGAGCAGTCGGGTGGTTGTGATGATGGTGTCAGCGCAGTCTAATGTTTGTGGTGTCGGTGTCAGAGCAGTCTAATGTTTGTGGTGGATGGTGTCAGAGCAGCCAGATGTTTGTGGTGGGTGGTGTCAGAGCCGTCAGATGTTTGTGGTGGGGGTGTCAGCGCAGTCGGGTGGTTGTGGTGGTAGTGTCAGAGGTGTCAGATGTTTGAGGTGGATGGTGTCAGAGCAGTCAGATGTTTATGGTGGGTGGTGTCAGAGCTGTCAGATGTTTGTGGCGGGGGGTGTCAGAGCACTCGGGTGGTAGTGTTGGGGGTGTCAGAGCGGTCGGGTGGTAGTGTTGGGGCTGTCAGAGCAGTCTAATGTTTGTGGTGTCGGTGTCAGAGCAGTCTAATGTTTGTGGTGTCGGTGTCAGAGGTATCATATGTTTGTGGTGTCGGTGTCAGAGGTGTCAGATGTTTGTGGTGGATGGTGTCAGAGCAGCCAGATGTTTGTTGTGGGTGGTGTCAGAGCCGTTAGATGTTTGTGGTGGGGGTGTCAGAGCAGTCGGGTGGTTGTGGTGGTGGTGTCAGAGGTGTCAGATGTTTGTGGTGTCGGTGTCAGAGCAGTCTAATGTTTGTGGTGTCGGTGTCAGAGGTGTCAGATGTTTGTGGTGGATGGTGTCAGAGCAGTTGGGTGGTAGTTTTGGGGGTGTCAGAGCAGTCGGGTGGTTGTGGTGGTGGTGTCAGAGCAATCGGGTGGTCGTGGTGGGGGTGTCAGCGCAGTCGGGTGGTTGTGGCGGGGGGTGTCAGAGCAGTCGGTATGCTTTGGTGGTGGTGTCAGGTTTAATCTGGGGTTTGTAGTGGTGGTGTCAGAGCAGTCGGGTGGTTGTGGTGGTGGTGTCAGAGCAGTCGGGTGGTAGTGTTGGGGGTGTCAGAGCAGTCTAATGTTTGTGATGTGGGTGTCAGAGCAGTCAGATGTTTGTGTTGGATGGTGTCAGAGCAGTTAGATGTTTGTGGTGGTGGTGTCAGAGCAATCGGGTGGTTGTGGTGGTGGTGTCAGAGCAGACGGGTGGTAGTGTTGGGGGTGTCAGCGTCAGTCTGATAGTTGTTGTGGGGGGGTGTCAGAGCAGTCTGATGGTTGTGGTGGGGGTGTCAGAGCAGACTGATGTTTGTGGTGGGGGTGTCAGAGCAGACTTGTGGTTGTGGTGGGAGTGTCAGGTTCAATCTGGGGTTTGTAGTGGTGGTGTCAGAGCAGTCGGGTGGTTGTGGTGGTGGTGTCAGAGCAGTCGGTTGGTTGTGGTGGTGGTGTCAGAGCAGTCGGGTGGTAGTGTTGGGGGTGTCAGAGCAGTCTAATGTTTGTGGTGTGGATGTCAGAGCAGTTAGATGTTTCTGGTGGATGGTGTCAGAGCAGTCAGATGTTTGTGGTGGGTGGTGTCAGAGTAGTCAGATGTTTGTGGTGGGGGTGTCAGCGCAGTCGGGTGGTTGTGGCAGGAGGTGTCAGAGTAGTCGGTATGCTTTGGTGGTGGTGTCAGGGTCAATCTGTGGGTTCTGGTGGTGGTGTCAGAGCAGTCTGGTGGCTGTGGTGTGGGTGTCAGAGCAGTTGGGTGGTTGTGTTGGGGGTGTCAGAGCAGTTAATGTTTGTGGTGGGGGTGTCAGGGTCAATCTGGTGGCTGTGGTGGGGGGTGTCAGAACAGTCTAATGTTACGTATGAAAAGCTTAAGTCACAAATCTCAAATCACAAATTCTTAATTCTCTAATTCTCAAACTCAAATATCTAAAATTTCAACTTCTCAAATCACAAATTCTGGAATCTCGAATCTCAAATTATCAACCTCTAAAATCTCAAATTCTCAAGTCTCAAATGAGAAATTATCTATTTCTGAAACTCAAGCTATTAAATTTCAACTTCTAAAAAACTCAAAATCTCGAATCAGAAATTCTCTAATTCTCAAACTCAAATACCTCAAATTTCAACTTCTCAAAACTTAAATTCTCAAATCTCAAATCTCAAATCACAAATTCTCAAATCTCGTATCACAAATTCTCAAACTCAAATATCAAGCTCTCAAATTTCAACTTCTCAGAACTCAAATCTCAAATTTTCAAACTCAAATATCTCAAATTTCAACTTCTCAAATCTCAAATTCTCAAACTCAAATATCTCAAATTTCAACTTCTCAAATTGTCAAATCTCAACTTCTCAATAATGTCAGAATCTTAAGTCACGAATCTCAAATCACAATTTCTCAAATTTTCAAACTCGAATATCTCAAATTTCTACTTCTCATATCTCAAATTCTCAAATCTCAAATCACAAATTCTCAAACTCATCAAGCTCTCAAATCTCAACTTCTCAATTATCAACCTCTAAAATCTCAACTTCTAAATTCTAAAACTTTCAAATATCAACCTCTCAAATCTAACCTTCTCAATTATCAAATCTAAAGTTCTCAAATTCTCATGTCTCGAATTCTCAAATCTCAACTTCTCAAAACTCAAATTCTCAAATCAAATAACAAATTTTCAATCTCACAAATTCTCAGATCTCAAATTCTCAAACTCTCAATAATCAACCTCTCAAATCTCAACTTCTCAAATTTCTCAAAATCACAATTTCTCAAATCTCAAATTCTCAAACTCAAATATCAACCTCAAATTCTCAAATTTCAAATTCTCACTCTCATATTCTCAAATATCATTTTCTCAAATCACAAATTCTCAAATCTCAAATTCTCAAACTCAAATATCAACCTCAAATTCTCAATTCTCAAATCTCAAATTTTCCATTTCTCAAATTCTCAAACCTCAAATTACAATTTCTCACACTCTCATATATTAACCTCCCAAATTCCCAAATCTCAAATTCACAAATCTGAAATTTTATTTTGTACAACTGACTCAATAGTGTAGTGGTAGCAAGCGCGACTGCTGAGCGTGAGGTTCTGGATTCGGTTCCCGGGTCGGGGAAATTGCTATTGGGTTTTTCTGTATAGAAATCCTCAGTAGCAGCACCGAGTTTGGGGTTATGCCCGGTTGATGGCAACAGGCTCGCCCCCTGTTACATGGCTTACGTGACTTAATAACAGCATCGGCGAAATGTGGGTGCACAATAGTAGATACGCCTTTGTGGCTTAGTCTAACCTTTCGGGGATACAGGCGTGATGCTTGCTATGTTATGTTATGTTTTTCCATAAAGTGTTCTTTCATAAAGTGTAATTTATTATTCTGTAGGTACAGCGATTAGGTATTAATATAAATGAAACTAGCAAAGTTAATCACTCCGATCACTCTGTTTTCTCCCAATTTATTACGTATAAATGGGCGAAGTGGATTTAATACGTATGGATAATACTATCTCGCTTGCACACCGACTATCTGTTTCATTCATAGCAACTAAAGAAATACAAATTATTTTCTAACAAAAGATTGGCGGGAAGTATGTTGTAAAACTGGTTTTAAGAGGGCGTGGTTTTCGCTGTGGTCACAAGTTGGGTGCAAGCGATTTTAGCCTTATAGGTGGTTCACCGGCAATGTCGCCCATTGTACATCGAATAACTGCGTGTGCCTGGTCCGTCGAGACGGAGCACTTAATCTTATAACAAAATTATTAAAAACGGTACTGTCAATGTTCCCACTACAGATATTATAAAGAAATAGCATGTCCAGAATCATACGTCTTTTCTCCAGTGGTAGCACATTATGATGTTTGCATGATAGTAAATAATCTGCAGATTTGAAACCAGTGCGATAGTTAATATATTTAACGAATTTAGATTGTATTGATTCTATTTGCTGTATGTATACCACGTAGTATATACAGCGATATTTTGAAAGAATATTGTGTGAACAACAGCATGGATTCGTAAAACTGAGATCAACATGCACTAACTTTGTCTCTTATATCGAAGTTCTGTCAGAATTCATGGATACAGGTGTTCAAGTTGATGCGGTATATACGGACTTCAGTAAGGCGTTTGATACAGTGTCTCACGGAATATTATTAAAAAAACTCTCGATGTACGGTGTCTCCGGCCCTCTTCTTGATTGGTTCCAGTCATACGTGAGTGATAGACAGTTCTACGTGGTGGTTAATGGCTTTCAATCTTCGTGCCAAACAATTACATCAGGCGTCCCACAAGGCTCGCATCTGGGACCTATTTTATTCAACATCTTTATAAATGATGTCATCACTTGTTTTCATAATTCCACCGCATTTCTATTTGCAGACGACATTAAAATAATAAAACCAATTTTTTCGCAACAGGATGCTGTCCTTTTGCAACAGGACATAGATAGGCTTTTTAATTGGAGCTCTCAAAACAGCATCTTGCTGAACTGTGAAAAGTGCTCCCACATCAAGTTTAGTAGGAAATTAAACAACGAACGAACGAACGAACGAACGAACGAACGAACGAACGAACGAACGAACGAACGAACGAACGAACGAACGAACGAACGAACGAACGAACGAACGAACGAACGAACGAACGAACGAACGAACGAACGAACGAACGAACGAACGAACGAACGAACGAACGAACGAACGAACGAACGAACGAACGAACGAACGAACGAACGAACGAACGAACGAACGAACGAACGAACGAACGAACGAACGAACGAACGAACGAACGAACGAACGAACGAACGAACGAACGAACGAACGAACGAACGAACGAACGAACGAACGAACGAACGAACGAACGAACGAACGATCGAACGAACGAACGAACGAACGAACGAACGAACGAACGAACGAACGAACGAACGAACGAACGAACGAACGAACGAACGAACGAACGAACGAACGAACGAACGAACGAACGAACGAACGAACGAACGAACGAACGAACGAACGAACGAACGAACGAACGAACGAACGAACGAACGAACGAACGAACGAACGAACGAACGAACGAACGAACGAACGAACGAACGAACGAACGAACGAACGAACGAACGAACGAACGAACGAACGAACGAACGAACGAACGAACGAACGAACGAACGAACGAATGAAAAAACCCTTGCACTAATGAAAGCTCGATTGCCAAGCGAGGGGCCGTGTTTTGATTTCCAGGCGGGTTTACAAATTGTTTATTACATGTGCAGCTCTAACGCAATTGTCAGTAAAATGTGATTGAGCATTTTACTGACAACGGTTTTAGGGCTCAACAAATAATAGATGTCTTTATTTTAAACAGTTAAAATTTTAAAAAACAGTTTTCTCCAAATGATTAAGAAAATAAAATCATGCACGTCGTCTCTCCAGGCAGCGCGTTGCATCCCTAAGTTGAGCAGTAACTAAGTCAATTATGAGGGTTGTAAAACGTATTGCACTCATTTGAAGCCATTCAATTCCATTGCGCTGCGTTCAAATATCATATTATTATGATGCAAACGTGACACGCTCGGGGTAAGCACATCTTGATTAATATAACTGTTTATTTGTGTCACGCACTGGGTTGATGTGCGATGCATAATTTAAAATGTCCCTCAATTTGCTTTAATTTGCTTGATAGCTTCACAATGACTATAAAATTTTAACACAATACGCACACCTACGCAACAAAATCTTAAGTTTTGAATTTTTGTACGGTCTTCAAAGAATATTATCTATCTCATCTATAAAACTCTGTATCTATTCAATAGTATATTGTTACACTTAATATACACAACAATACGAGTACAATTCGCGGTCCTAAATAGGTCACAGGATAGGCTGCTGGCGCTACCAGATCCTGCTTCCTCCCTGAGTAACAAAGTGGTATGCTGACGCTAACCGGCTCTGTATCCCTTAGCTCAATGGCTGCTGGCGCTACCGGTCGAGACTAAGGTAAGTCGGAAAGTGAAATACAACCGGTAGATCGTCTACGCGCTCCCCTAGGGGAGGGCGAGGAGTCGGATTCTGGGCGTATTGCCCACTGCCCGAGGGGTCATAACGCGACCCATAAAAGTATGGGTCGGGTTTGGTCGGGCCACTGGGCGTGGAGGATGATAATAAACAAAAACCTATCCTGTTTGTGTGGCTGCTGGTGTTTCTGTAGGGGCACCCGAAGTGTTTCACGCCACCCAGGCGGTCCGTACTCCGCCGGATGAGACCCCCGGGGGGTACCGGGGGAGGCCCGGCGGGAGTCTGCCGACGCACATGGTGGCGACTTTTGGTGGCCCCTTACAGAAGGGGTGGGTTGACCCGTGTTTACAACGCACTCGGGGCTAGCCAATTACGTTGCAAACACGGGACGTTATTGTGTGTATTGGGCGATTTGTCGATTGTGAGTCATCGCCCAATGTATGCGTTGGCTTATGGCCTTATGCTCACCCGCCCGTGAGACATAGCTTTCGCGTGAGTCATAGGTGTATGAGGAGTCTGTTGGGTGCATGCGTGGGCCGTTTCCTTTGCTGCGGCTCTGTGAACATAGGTCGCAGCGCAGTGGCGGCGGGTGCTATTTTGTGTTGTGGAGTCTTATTGTTCGGGTATGCCGCGTGTAGTGTGAGGCGGCATACTCGGGGTCAGTCCGGTGGTGCGGCATCGTCCGCAACTAGGTCGCGCGGGAAACGTTTGGCGTCCGATGGGCGTGCGTGCCAGGGGGCCAGGTCCCTGACGTGGGGCCAGGCGGAGGCGTCGGCGCGGAGAAACATCTTCTTCGCCATCCCCTTGACGAAGTCGTCTACGCTGTCTACTCGCAGGTCGCGGTGAATCACCGCGTTCCTCACGTAGCGAGGAGCGCCGACGATGATGCGCAGCGAGATGTTCTGCTGCCCACGTAGCTTCTTCCGGAGGGTCTCGCACGTGAGGGCGAGCCAAGCTGGGGCAGCGTATGTCAGCTGCGGGCGGATGTACGATTTGTACACCCCCAGCTTGACGCGGAACGGGAGGTGCGAGGAGAGCGCGGGACGAAGGAGATGGCGGGTCGTTCGTACCCGTGCGACAGTGTTGCGGACGTGCGGGCCCATGGTGAGCCGACGGTCGAGCGTCACGCCAAGGTACTTGGCGGTCCGCATCCACTCGATGTCGGCCCCCTAGAGCCGCAGTTTCGGAGGGAAGTGGCGTGCTCGCGTGGTGACTGTCATCGCCTGTGTCTTCCCCACGTTCACCGACAACCTCCACTTGCTGAGCCAGTCGGGAAGGTCGTCCAGGGCGCGCTGGTGAAATACAATGAATCTGGCCGCTGCTTATATAGGCGCGCAACGCATCATCGCGCCGCCGGCTGCGGTGGAGAGCGACGTCATCGGATGAGACAGCAGTAGGTGTGCGAGCAGGACGGTATTATAGTTCATGCGCATCGCGTGTTGCTTTATACTCGTTTATAAGTGTTTTGCTACATTCTCCCCCTCTGGTGCATGAAAATATTATATATGATTACAAATAGCAGTATGTGTAATGGACAGTGTATAAATAAATTAAAAATTTTACCCTTTATATGTTGTTGTGGTGTTTTAAGCATAAGTTTTAAATATTATACGTATTATAAAGTGAGTGAAATTGTGAAAGTGGGTTGGCGTTGAATATATATAATATGGAAATTTCTGTTGGATGCTGACACGAGCTACTTGAAGCTTCTTGGACGATAATGGCCACCCCTGAAACGTAGCGTGCATACCCTGGGTTGGTACACTTATAATTTATTTCTTTTGCTCAGTTAACAAATATTTTTTAAAATTTATACTAAAATTAGTAACTGTATTCATAGCACGGAGTGGAGTTGGCAAGTCGTTCCAGCACCGGGTAGCAGCGAACTTAAAATTACCACGAAACGCAGCGGTCCTATTGCTGGGCGTAATCATAAGGTAAGAAGAAGCGCGAGTGTTGTGCTTGTTGAACTCCCGCGACCATGACAGTTTGTTGTATAAGTACTCCGGTTTTCTGGACAGAATCACACCAAATAGCAGGGTTGCTAGATGCAGTCTCCTGCGCGACAACATTTTCATTAAATTTCCCTTATTAAGAAAAGGGGTAACATGAGATCGAGGCGGGGCATTAAAACAAAAACCAGCACAAGCATTCTGCACCCGCTGGATCAGCCGCTCTGTCCTGCTCAGTATACACGACCCATACACAGTGTCAGCGTAGTTAAGCTTGGACAGGACAAGTGATTCACATAGCATGACACGCATCTCCACACTTATGAAGGGACGAATTCTGTACAGTACTTTGAGACGGTAGAAACAGTTTTTTACCGCTTCAGTGATGTGTGATTCAAAGTGCAGTTGGCCGTTCAATACCACACCTAGGTTTCTTGCCTCCTGTTCCTCTATCACGAGTTTTCTAACTATTTACTATCATAGTAAAGTAAATTTTCATGATAGCGATTTTAGTTCTTAACTTGGTTACATTAGGGATTAGAGTCGCTTATGTGACATATGTGTCATAATTAAGTTTTGATTTACTATTTACGATATTATAGAGATGTCATGTTAGCGACTCTAATCCCTAATGTAACCAAGTTAAGAACTAAAATCGCTTGCATAAAAATTTACATTTACTATAAAAGTAAATAGTGAAAAACTCATAATAGAGGTACTGTACTTGAACCACAGAGCAGCCATTAATTTTAATGTTCGGGTTATGATTTTGGATCTTGGATATAATATCTTTAGACCCCATGACTAAAAATTTTGATTTTCCCAGATTTAAGACCAAAGAGTTTTTTTCTGACCATGAGGCGATCCCATCTAACTCCTCATTTATTCTATCCACAGCCTCTGCACACCCCTGAGGATGAAAAGAGAGATACATCTGAAGGTCATCCGCATACAGGTGATACTTTGAGTGCAAGATACTGGTTGTCACATCAGCACTGTAGAGGATGAACAGAAGTGGGCCCAGAATTTGAGGTTGATATTTGAGATTGAGAATTTGAGATTTGAGAAATTGTGATTTTGAGAAATTTGAGAAGTTGAGATTTGAGAGGTTGAGATTTGAGAGGTTAGATTTGAGAGGTTGAGATTTGAGAGGTTGATATTTGAAAGTTTTAGAATTGAGAAGATGAGATTTTAGAGGTTGATAATTGAGAAGATGAGATTTGAGAGCTTGATGAGTTTGAGAATTTGAGATATGAGAAGTAGAAATTTGAGATATTCGAGTTTGAGAATTTGAGAATTTGTGATTTGAGAAACTGGGATTTAAGAATATGAATGATTGAGAATATGAAATTTGAGAGTTTGAGGTTCCACAAACATCAAACTGCTCTGACACCCACACCACAACCAACATATTGACCCTGACACCACCACCAAAGCCTTCCGACTGCTCTCACACCCCCCGCCACAACCACCCGACTGCTCTGACACCACCACAACAACCACCAGATTGAACGTGACACTTCCACCACAACCACCAGTCTGCTCTGACACCCCCACCACCAACATCTGACTGCTCTGACACCCCCACCACAACCATCCGACAGCTCTGACATCACCACCACAACCACCCGACTGCTCTGACACCACCACTACAACCCCTAGATTGAACCTGACACTCCCACCACAGCCACCAGTCTGCTCTGACACCACCACTAGAACCCCCAGATTGAACCTGACACTCCCACCACAACCACCAGTCTGCTCTGACACCCCACCACATACGACGGACTGCTCTGACACCCCCACTACATACGACAGACTGCTCTGACACCCCCACCACATACATCAGACTGCTCTGACACCATCCACCACAAACATCTGACTGGTCTGACACCCACACCACAATCATTAGACTGCTCTGACACCCCCAAAGCTACCACTCGTCTGCTCTGACACCACCAACTCAACCACCCGACTGCTCTGACACCACCACTACAACCCCCAGATTGAACCTGACACTCCCACCACAACCACCAGTCTGCTCCGACACCCCCACCACAAACATCTGACTGCTCTGACACCCCCACCACAACCATCCGACTGCTCTGACACCACCACCACAACCACCCGACTGCTCTGACACCACCACTACAACCCCCAGATTGAGCCTGACACTCCCACCACAGCCACCAGTCTGCTCTGACACCCCCAACACAAACATCAGTCTGCTCTGACACCCGCCCACCACAACCATCAGACTGCTCTGACACTCCCACCACAACCATCAGACTGCTCTGACACCCCAACCACAAACAACTGACTGCTCTGATACCATCCACCACAAACATCAGACTGGTCTGACACCCACACCACAATCATTAAACTGCTCTGACACCCCCAAAACTACCACCCGTCTGCTCTGACACCCCCACCACCAACATCTGACTGCTCTGACACCCCCACCACAACCATCCGACAGCTCTGACATCACCACCACAACCACCCGACTGCTCTGACACCACCACTACAACCCCTAGATTGAACCTGACACTCCCACCACAGCCACCAGTCTGCTCTGACACCACCACTACAACCCCCAGATTGAACCTGACACTCCCACCACAACCACCAGTCTGCTCTGACACCCCCACCACATACGACGGACTGCTCTGACACCCCCACTACATACGACAGACTGCTCTGACACCCCCACCACTAACATCAGACTGCTCTGACACCCACACCACAACCAACATATTGACCCTGACACCACCATCAAAGCCTTCCGACTGCTCTGACACCCCCCGCCAGAACCACCCGTCTGCTCTGACACCCCCACCACAAACATCCGACAGCTCTGACACCACCACCACAACCACCCGACTGCTCTGACACTACCACTACAACCCCCAGATTGATCCTGACGCTCCCACCACAAACACCAGTCTGCTCTGACACCCCCACCACATACGACAGACTGCTCTGACACCCCCACCACATACGACAGAATGCTCTGACACCCCCACCACAAACATCAGACTGCTCTGACACCCCCACCACAACCATCCGACAGCTCTGACACAACCACCACAACCACCCGACTGCTCTGACACCACCACTACAACCCCCAGATTGATCCTGACACTCCCACCACAACCACCAGTCTGCTCTGACACCCCCACCACATACGACAGACTGCTCTGACACCCCCACCACATACGACAGAATGCTCTGACACCCCCACCACAAACATCAGACTGCTCTGACACCCCCACCACAACCATCCGACAGCTCTGACACAACCACCACAACCACCCGACTGCTCTGACACCACCACTACAACCCCCAGATTGATCCTGACACTCCCACCACAACCACCAGTCTGCTCTGACACCCCCACCACAATCATTAGACTGCTCTGACACCCCCAAAACTACCACCCGTCTGCTCTGACACCACCACCACAACCACCCGACTGCTCTGACACCACCACTACAACCCCCAGATTGGTCCTGACACTCCCACCACAACCACCCGTCTGATCTGACACCCCCACCACATACGACAGACTGCTCTGACACCACCACTAGAACCCCCAGATTGAACCTGACACTCCCACCACAACCACCAGTCTGCTCTGACACCCCACCACATACGACGGACTGCTCTGACACCCCCACTACATACGACAGACTGCTCTGACACCCCCACCACATACATCAGACTGCTCTGACACCATCCACCACAAACATCTGACTGGTCTGACACCCACACCACAATCATTAGACTGCTCTGACACCCCCAAAGCTACCACTCGTCTGCTCTGGCACCACCAACTCAACCACCCGACTGCTCTGACACCACCACTACAACCCCCAGATTGAACCTGACACTCCCACCACAACCACCAGTCTGCTCCGACACCCCCACCACAAACATCTGACTGCTCTGACACCCCCACCACAACCATCCGACTGCTCTGACACCACCACCACAACCACCCGACTGCTCTGACACCACCACTACAACCCCCAGATTGAGCCTGACACTCCCACCACAGCCACCAGTCTGCTCTGACACCCCCAACACAAACATCAGTCTGCTCTGACACCCGCCCACCACAACCATCAGACTGCTCTGACACTCCCACCACAACCATCAGACTGCTCTGACACCCCAACCACAAACAACTGACTGCTCTGATACCATCCACCACAAACATCAGACTGGTCTGACACCCACACCACAATCATTAAACTGCTCTGACACCCCCAAAACTACCACCCGTCTGCTCTGACACCACCACCACAACCACCCGACTGCTCTGACACCACCGAAGATTAAGTATGTTCGAAAGAAACAAATCTAAGTTTGTTTGTTTCTATTTCACTTTCTTTTCGAATCCTTGCGCCTGCCCCCGTTAAGCCTATATATGTAGGTCAGTGTGTCGCCGCGGTCCTGTGACGTCGCAAGCGTCATTATTTTACAATTTCGGAAGCGCAGGAGTTGAAATTTGAGATATTTGAGTTTGAGAATTTGAGTTTTGAGGATTTGAGTTTTGAGAAGTTGAGATTTGAGAGCTTGATAATTGAGTTTGAGAATTTGGGAATTTGTGATATGAGAATTTGAGTTTTGAGAAGTTGAAATTTGAGATATTTGAGTCTTCGAGAAATATAAAGTCCTCGAGAATTATAAAGTCCTCGAGAATTATGAAGTCCTCGAGAATTATAAAGTCCTCGAGAATTATAAAGTCCTCGAGAATTATAAAGTCCTCGAGAATTATAAAGACCTCGAGAATTATAAAGTCTTCGAGAATTATAAAATGCATAAAAGCATCAGATTCAAAATGAAAACATGCTATAACATGATGAGCGTGTTTTGGCTCAAAAGGTAACTCTCTTGTATACGTATACCATACTCGGAAGATATTTCAATTGTTTCAGATACAACGTAAGATCCGTCATAAATACTGGATTCCCTCGCCGGAAGAAACCACGAATCATTGAGATTTTGGACACGGATGTCGGTGCTCCATGGACTCACAGTAGTCCATGGAGCACCGACATCCGTGTCCAAAATCTCAAGCTGATTAATGGAGATTGTAACTAGAAGTCCTTCAAACATCGGTCTACGGATTAACGGGACAGTATGCAGGAAGGAGCCTTAGAAAGCAGGATGGTGCAGAGCGCGCACCACTTATCACAATGGCCGTGTCGGCGCAAATACTTATTATTTGTCTTATTAATTATAAAGAACGGCTAAAATTACGTAATTATTGTTATTTTTAACGTTTAGTTTAATTTAAGTAATAAAATAAGGAGTTATTTCTTATTTTGCAAAACTTTGTAAACAGTTAGTAGCTGCGTGGTTGCACGTGTGCGCTTAATGTCGTCACGATAATGAGTCATCATTGTTATAAATAGAGGCGACCGAACGAATTAAGATTGATTATTACTCGAGCCGTCGTACTATTCGGACACCTGAGTGTTGTCAAATAAATCAGTAAAAACCTTACTTTGAGTTTCACTGTGACCATGGACAAGCAACCCCAAATGCATAATCGGTTTGAGGAAATAGGTGACGTCAGCACGGATGACGTCACTACTTTTAAAAATAACACTGCTCGGGCCTTCTTCGTCATATAAAACATTTAAATAATAAATAATTGTAAATAAATATTTTGAAATAAGTCTCCATGGAGTTTCTTGCCGTCTTGTCTGGTTAGGTTTCAGGCCCATTTGAAATAAAAAACTGCAATCGCTATAGTTTGCCAGTTGTCTGACAAAACTATGATTTCCAGAAGAACCATAACAGTTTAGATGTATCTTTTAAAACGACTGCAATGGAATAGCATAGCATAGCTGCAGTAGCATATTTCTATTATCCCAACAGAGAATACTAATTAAAGTACAAAAGAAAGAAAAAAAGAAACCTTTCTGCAACATTAATTTTACAAAGAGCAGAGTTCATCCGTCGACTGTAATTGTACACAATATTACAACGCTAATAAGATTAGGCTACACACACACACCTGCGTACAACTCATTACGCTAATTGTGTGCCTGCCTTTATTTTATTTTAATACCTACTCCACGTATATTTCCACTTTTAAAAAACGCAGTTTTGCTTCATTACTTCTGTTTTTAAATATACATATTTATGGGACTTTAATTTTACTAGATAAATGTTTTGTGCCCTAGCTTTTACTAGTGTATGAATTTATTGCAATAAAAACATTTATATGTAGTATCTGTATTAAAGAAATGAATAAACCGTTCAATGTTTAAAGGTCTTAAAAAATATAAAGATAATATTTGACAACCGACAGCATCTAAATAATCGGTTAAAAGGTTCCATATAAAGGTTTAACAAATATACAAAAACTTCCCTTTTATATTTAGCCACATATTATTATGTGGCGTACCTTTTCGGTTTCATTAACTGAGAGTGCCTTCTGAACAAGAATTTACTGAAAAAATGTTGAACTATTGTGAAGGTAGGTACGCCAGCCGGAGTTTTGCGCATTATTAGATATTTACACTTATACGTGTAAAAATGCTTTTTCTT
This sequence comes from Shargacucullia verbasci, assembly GCA_947562105.1. Classification (NCBI taxonomy): domain Eukaryota; kingdom Metazoa; phylum Arthropoda; class Insecta; order Lepidoptera; family Noctuidae; genus Shargacucullia; species Shargacucullia verbasci. Next base: position 15,413,856 of record OX387284.1, on the reverse strand, counting down.
AAAAACTTATTAATGCAATGTTTCGTGTCCAAACTCTCAGAGTGCGATGTATCCAGGATTGCAGTTGTCGCTTGATTTCAAGAGATGTCTCTCATTGTCATGTGACTTGTGTAGCGTGTGCTAGCTACCTAACTAACTATTTTACTAACCCCTGTTCAGAAAAAAACAATTGCACAAATTGTTTAGTTTACTATAAGTTTCAATAATGCGCTCACTGCGCCATATCCGTTATGTTCTGAGGCCCTTACAAACGGGTCACACAGGTCCGGCTCCCTGAACTTTAAAACTTCCTTCGTACAGCGTTTGTAGACACATCAAACTTTCTGTTTACGCTGGAAATAGTTATTATAACTATTTTATGTGTTGCTACGTCATCACTGACCCTTAACTATCCACTTTTTACTAAGCGGAGAATCCTCTCGCGTCATCTAGGCTTAAGCTATTATAAAGCCTAATATGATACAGCATAAACATGGATGGTGGAAAGTTCTTAACCAAACGCAATTCGCACAAAACTTGCACCGAAAGCCATCAAATAACAACGCTCCAGAGTTAATAAACTTAGCCGGGATTTCTGCGAAACATGTCTTCCAATTCAACGACGCTATCTCACGGGTGGATGCGATATCGTTGACTGATAACTGAAATGGATAAAAGGGTGGGCGTATGCCGTAGGTATATCAGTGACTCCAAAAAGAACCAAGATTAGGTATCTACTTGTAGTTTGGTACCGATATCGTGAAACGATGAGCGAAAGATGAGAATACAAGCAAAAACCTTAAGTACAAAATCTGAACTAAAATTTATTCAAACATGGAATTAATTCTAAGACGGAGTTCAAAGGTTATGTCCATTTGTATGTTTACACGGCGCGTGCGGCGCGGCGTGCGGCCGTGGATGTGATAATTGAGAACTCTTGTTCTATAGTAGGCGGGAACGCAAATAGTAAAGTATCCGTATTCTGGAGTAAGGCAGAACTTAAAGTATTTTCTTTAAAAGCATAGTTTTGTTTGTGTTGGTCTAGGTGGAACGTTTGTAGGTGCACACTAACCCACGCAAGTTGGTAAGCGAACTGACTTTGTTGTTAGAGCGTTTGTGGTTTTCTTACTACCTACATTGTACAATGTACATTTCGTGACAAAAATAGCTGATTATTTATTGTACAAAGTTTCAAACAATTTTTAAGAACGTCACATTTAAAATTTCATTATTTTCTGTAGTTAATAAATACATTCAGCCAATTACTGTCCCATTGTTGGGCTACGGCCTCTTGAGAATACGGCCCTTCTCATTTTGAGGAATCAAACATTTTTTTTTAACTCTGCTACTGTACATTTATATGTACGAGTATATAATACATGGAAATCTATGGAAACAGATCCGATCTATTTAATACTATAATTAATAAATACGCTGCTTTAACATCAGAATACGCACACTTCCACGGACCACTTGTAATTTGTCAGTCGGATGGTCGCTGGGATGACGTGATTCAGTTCCAACTAGACAGTCGACAGCTTGTACCCGCTGCCGATTGCTACGGGTACGTACAGAAGGTACTGCACACATCCTGCCTGCACCGCTACACCGATACAAATGCTTTGAGGATTAATACTCAATCATCTTGTACCGTGGTAGCCATTGCTTTACTTAGTACAAAACTACGAACACAATCCTATTAAAAGGTGCGTACATACCTACTAATAAGTGCCGGAACGTTTCTACAAATGTCGTTTTGAGTTATAGAGCAGTCAATAAAATAGCGCTTTGTAGTTGTGAGTTACGCAAACTCAGTAAGTATTAGAACAAGATAAATATTTTTTCTCCGCTAACTTTATACAATATCAAAAGATGGACCTTAGAGTAGCATGTCAGTCGCATAAGGCATTGGTATATTGTAGCTAGTACCTAGGAACTTCAGCGTTACAGCCGGCGCCTGCTGCTCGCTGCATAGAATCTATTCCTAGAATGGATAGCAATGGCAAGCAATCCCGAACAGGCATGAAGGCCGGGTATTGCAGCGTTTCCACTTACACTGAATGAAATATCACTTGTATTGAAGCTGTACATTCGGGCTGGAGTCATGCGGATATTCATGATTCTTGGAAGTGAAGCAGCGATTGCTGTGAACACCAAGTTTCTTGTCGTCATGTTGTCGGCCGACACACTATGCTACGTATAGCTGAGATGCTTAGAAATCGGGCAGACTACATACTAAAGTATTTGGATAAACGCTAGGCAGAGGCCTTCATAATTTGCTTTTTTACCTGGTACTACACGTTACATGCTTGTCACAGCAATGCCGAATATAGGAGTAACGGACGGTGTTGGAGCTGTCCTGTACCCTACACACAAGGAAGGCGCACCTAAAATTCACAAATCTTAAATATTCTTTAGCGAGTCCGCCAAAGAATACTAATAAGAATCGTGGCTGCTCATCACTACTAATCGACCAAGTATTACTGTGAATATCTCCTACTAAATATAATTTTATTATGGTTATTATGAGACTAAAATTTTCCAAAGAGAGACAGAGAGAGAGTATTTATGTAATCGTACCGAAATACCTGGTTCCACCTACCAGTGGGCTACTTCTAATTCCATATTTTCGCCTATATACCCCTTTTCATTAAGTAGCCAACTATACGAGTACGTAAATTGGCTCAAGCTCTTGTAACTGAAAAACTTTGCTCAAGCGTCCGCCACAGACATGGTGGCGCGGTTCGTCAGCACACCACAAGTCTTGCGGAGCAGTAGGCAGCGCTCGGAGCTTGTGGTACCAGTAAACTAGTTGATCTCATCTAAAATATTGTGGAAGTGTTGTACTCACAACACCTCATGTTACACACTGTTTTAAGTAAATTCGCTACATATGCAAAAGCTCAGTTGATTGTCCTCTTGTCTGTAATATGCTAGTATTGGCCGTTAGCATGATAGTTATTATAATGAATGGTGCAATGAGTAATATATGAACAGCTCCGTACTACAATCGTTGAACGTTAATGTTTGTAATAAATTGACGAAATCGTAGTTGTAAAACAATTTATACAGTTTCCATTGGGAAATCAACGGCGTGTAAACTATGTTTGTTCATCTCAAACATTGTTATAATCGTTTGTTTTTACTTTTTATTGTTTTACGTGATTGTTTCTGTATATTGTAAATAGCTTGTTTTGATTCTGATAGATAGATAATATTGGTGTAAAGTATTGTCTTCTATTTAGTTCTATTATTGTTTGTGTTGTTCTACAATCAACAGTTTTGAGGCCACTGAGTACTTACAATTTCTTCAGTAACCGTGTCACAATCCTCTCTTAGCAACAGCAATCACTCCGTCTTCTTAGTGATTAGTTTTACTTACACCACATGAAAATAAACATTAATTTTATTTAAAAAATCAAAAACATAAAGAGTAAATATCCAAACTGTTATATGATGACATTCACACATAGATAGAAATGATTTGTTGGTTAAAATAGTAGCATAGTAACTAAATAAAAAGCTAAACAACAACCAGTGAACGACCAATTAAAACAATCTGCAACTGAAAGCTAACACGTCGAACATAGAGCTTGCTCACAAGTTCAACTTAGGTTAATGAACTTCTCAGTTACCCGTAAGCAAGAACAAGTAAGTTAAGTTAGCAACTTGGTTAACTTACGTGACTCCCAGTTACGTCGACACACGGACCTTTTGAGGGAGCTTGCAACTCTACTTGGAAACAAACATGACATATCAATAAATATCTACGTGTATAGGACAAGTTAGCGATACTATAACTGGTACTTTTACACATGTTTCCTGTATTTAGTACAGTCATTGTAATAATATAAAATGATCCTATTAATGTCCCAATGCTGGGCACAGCTCTCTTCTCAGAATGAGAAGGGGCTTGTGCCCAGGGTTGACAGACTACGCATACACTATCGATATTTTTCTGAAGCCCGTTCAGGTGTGCAGGTTTCAGCACCAGAAATCTTTCACCGTTGACACAAAAGATAATAGAATTCGAAAAGTTTGTACAGCGAGCCGGGATCTAACTTAGACCCTCCTGCATGGAAACCTGCGTTAAACAGCTGGGCTATTCGTGTTTTTTTTTTTTGTGAGATTCATATGTCGCAATAAACTATCTCTTTGATCCATCAAAGGACATATCACGGTGAAAGGGTTGAGCGCTCAGATAATAATTTGTAAGCCCTGTCGTCTATCATATGGTTTCCAGTTAATTGTCATAGGATTACGAACTTAAATATTCACACCTGTGTAGCTACTGGTAATACAAAACTAGTGGTCGCCGCGGTGACGTGACATATTGCTTTGTACATTAAACAAACCCTGTCTTCATTATGGAAGAAAGAGAAAGCACACCCAGACCCGAACATCTGTAGGCCATACAAATATTTGTTTTGTTAACAGTTAACAGCATTCAAACGTGCGACCTGTAGCACAAAAAGCCAATTACATAACTTTTGCGCCAACCGTACTGTCGTTGAGGGCACCCAAGATAGTCTTAATCACAGACAACGAGGCCAAATCAACTTCATTTTCTCATAATAAAATAGCCATAAACTAACAAAAAAGATTATCTCTAGTATGAAGGATGTGGGCTGGCCAACGACGGGCCATTTTTCATATTCAAATTCTTTTTGATTTGTGGCGAATCACTATTTATGGTCTGCCCTGGCACTGTGCCACTAATGAAACGGAAAATGCAACAATTTCATTGGTAAATATGTATTTCTTTATAATTTTTCAATAAATAGTTTTGTAGATTTTCTAGTTCAATCGTTGATGTTTGCTAGCTGGCATGTAATAAAGAATTGGTTATTGTAACTTTAAACTATATTGGTTTTAATTATTGTAAAAATTAATATTATTTGCGTTAGTTTGTTATGGACATTTTATCATCTCGGTGATTAATTTTGTAGTCTCTCTTTTGTAGCGTCTGCCGAAGACACCCTAAAAAGTTCTCCATAGATTCATTTCTTCAAAATTGGTCCTAATCAGAAAATCAATTTTCAATGGAACCATTATGGATTTGGACGATGTGTCTAACGAGAATTATCGACAATTAGCCATTCTACTTTAAAATCTCCGAAGCATGGAAATCGCCTGTCAAAACCACAATACACCAAAGCACACAACACACAACCTCCTTCCTTAAATCAAATGTATGGAAAATTAATTATGTCCCAGAGAAGGTGGCTTGTTCCTGACAGATACAAATGATGATCTAACTGCTATACACTTACAGTTTCTATAGTGGGTAGGCAGAGAAGTGACGGACACGCATCGCTGATTGTTATTAATCGATTACTAACACAGTTTTGGGAGGAAAAGAGACATAATTATTCTAAGATGCCTCAGCATGAGATATATCGTTCGATCACACGCTTGTGCGACGGACAAAAGATCGTCCAACATCTGAACTGTATGTGATGTATACAGCACTACAATGATATTCGTTTACTGTTTGTGAAATATTGTAACAATTTGTATAGATTTTTTTCGCACAATCGATTTGCTAACATTCTTTTGTCGCTCTTCCGTAGGTTACTGTTGGTTATATATGTGATGTTAGAATGAATCATAAATCTATTTAAATAATTCTAGCATCCATTGTAGGTATGGCCCATATATTATAGATATTCAACCCCAAAAAATTGGTTATCTTTTCAGACCCCTTCATACTAAACAACATGACCGAATGAGGCGAGACAAACACAACCACTTATTATCTAGCTCGTAAGATTTTATGCGCAAACAATATAATCAATTCGAGGCGATCACGACACGATTACTGAACGATTGAGCGATTGTCAACATCGTTCCATATGATGTATGGTGACGAGACGCGTTTGTGGTGCTAATAGTGAGCTTCACTCTAGTGTCACTTGCGACTTGCCTGTTGGTGACATTAGGTAGGTATAGCACAAGGGGGTGGCCCCTTTACAGTCACCCCCTCTGGACATGACACCGTGGTGGGATTCGGTGCGGTTTTCTAAGAATTCCCGAGGCCCACCATATGATTAGCCGGTAGGAGTCCGGTACACCCTCCCAGGCGGAGGTAGCATGGTGGATTACAACCTTAAGTGTGGTGACAAGACGCGTTTGAGCTAACGGTGATCTTGAGACATTATTCAAATTCGATCTAAGACATTACGCCTTGTTTGTAGGAGTTTGCTCCACACCATTATGTCGAGCAACGATGTTAATGAGTTAGCAACAAGCCGACAAGCCAGTAAAATGAAGATGTAAATATAAAATACCTAAACACACACGTATAGGAAATTTATAAAGAAAGCTTCATATTATATATGGCTACGTGCTTCGGAAACAGTATAATATGAACTCTCTCTCTCACAGTAATTACTGGAAGCGATTACTGGTACTGATTGCTCAATCCATCGTTTGTTATATCGGTATTATACAGCGGTCTTACCGATTATGACCTCTTATTTATAGTTACTCATACTTCGGGTTACGATGTGATAATATTTTGACTATGGCCTTGTGCGAATCCATTGACATTCTAGGGCTGTCGATAGTGACTTTGGGACTAAGTCTTTAAGGTAACTTGTTGTTGAAATCAGTTACTGTGATTATTGTTATATTATAATATGTTTTTAACTAAAATCTATTGCAGAATTACGGAGATTGATTTAAAAAAATATATAATGATGATATACGTCTGGGAAGTACCGCAAAATAATTCAAATTAACGTTTTTTTTTTCATTTTTTTTTTAAACTTTGCCCTTCTCTCGAAATAATTGTAAAATTGTATTGTGTGTTTACAAACACATATTTACATACACAAAGACCCAGACCCGAAACAACTATCTGTCGATCATACAAATATTTGTTCCGTGCGGGGATCGAACCCGCGATACATAGCGCAGAAAGCTAATCGCTTAACTACTGCACAAACCGTGCCGTCTATCTACTGACCCACTCAATTGATGATAACAGTGATAGTACTTTAGGGCAAAAAAGAATTTGTGATTGGAATAAATGGCAAAAACTTCACAAGATATAGCAGAAATAAGAAAATAAATTTGGCCACTACACATTTAAACAAGTCTAACACTAACCAAAATCGACCTTCAAAGTTTAGCAACCTTGCGAGCGCGAGGGCTCTTAGCGGATGATCTATAACCCTCGGTATCACAATAGAATGGCTCACAATACCATCGGAATGGCACCATACATCAAACATCGTCGCTAATGGCTCCGTCAATGTTCTCCACATCACTAAAATGGCTGAAGCTCTCTGAGGACTCAGTATTGGGAGGGTTGGGAAAAAATAGTTATCAGAGAGGATCACAAGACACACAAACAAAACAACTGTTATTTTGGGAGTCTGTAAGGTAACTTCACAGGGTGCTCCTAACCTTCACTTGACACAGAACTATACTTGTATAAAGCTGATATAGGGAGCTCTATAATAGAACCGCCCTTGTTGAGAGCTTTAAGCTACGCACACACAACTGTACTGTTAATTACCTTGTCTAGAATCAACCTACTTGAGTAAAATAAAGAGAGGAAAAGTTTTTTTTTTATGTTTCCGCACACTTTAATTTCTCCTGTGCCGTGTGTACAGTTTACAAACATACATGTCACATGCACACACAACCAGACCCGAAACAACTATCTGTAGATCATATAAATATTTGTTCCGTGTGGGAATCGAACCCGCGGCACTTAGCGCAGAAAGCTAATCACTTAGCCACTGCGCCAACCGCGTCGTCATCTGTACACACTCCTTAAAAACGAGTAACGTTATTTTGCTTCATCACCGCTCGTTTAGCCTTTGAATCTGTGACGTCAAAGCCATAACAAACAGTTTAGTGAAGTATTAGTACGGTGAAGTGATTGACGATGGTGTGGAGTCGACGACGTACTAATCTCCATACATTAATATTCTGGTGTAAGCGATGTGTACAGTCAGCATCAAAAAGATGCGAAACACGTAGCGAAATTCAAGCGATTATTCTTGGAAACGTATTGGTTAAAATCATAGAATTTAAATGACCATGTATTTTTATGTATCCGCAGATACTATGTATGGGACTGGTCAAGATTTCAATCACTATTTCCTCTAAAACTCGGTTTTGAATTTCGCTACATGTATACATCTTTTTAATGCTGACTGTATGTTGAACTGTATATGTGCGTATAAGTTAAAACATACTGTTATCTTGGGTGTCGCGGGGGATGAAGGCCGGGAGAAATCTATCACACGCTCTCCTACGTCACAGGAATGCGTAGCGCAAACGCTGCGAGAATTCTGGCGTATTTGATGAAAACCTCTCTAGTCGTAATTAAAGCAGTCACTGGATTCCATATTCTTCAGCGATTGGACATCTTTCTTGGGACCGAGAACACAAATTTCTCTATACATATGTACTGCTGGGCTAAACGTTTATCGTTCTTGTCTTCTACATGACGAACAAGTTCATTCTATTATTACGTATTACTAGCCTATGTTGTCCCACCTCCAGGGCAAAGGCTTTCCTTTTCTTCCACTTTTGTCGGTCGTTTGCAAGTGTGGACTCGTATTTCCTGTAGTCGTTCAGTTCATTACCGCCATCTTCATCTATTCTACGCAATTTTTCATTTACTTAGTTAGATTTCTTATGAATGCTAACAGAAGCAGGTCCACAATAAAAGGACGAAAAATATCAATACCATGATTTGCATTGTCAGGCGTGTCTGACACTGAAGGTTCAGACAATGTGACATAGCGTACATTATATTTGTTGGTGTCGTTGGTGTTACTAGAATTTCAATAAAGAAACCTACGAAATGTATGTATTATATATGAAAATTGTATAAAAAATTATCTCGAGGCAGCGAAGTCTAGCGCGCAGTGATACAATATTTTTTTAATCATACGATTTTGTTTACGACAATCTTCATGCAAATCAATTTGTTCATAAGAATCACAATAGAACAGAATATAATATTTAGTTTTCCATTTGTCATGACTTCACAGAATTTGATTCTTATTAGCGACACTATCGGAAGGTATAATACAGCGTGTTTTTTTTTTTTTTTTTCAAAACCTACGTCTTCGATTCCTGGCTAGAGATATTGTTTTTTAAAAATCTAATGATTTTTCTTAGTTTTTATCAAAATCGGACTCGAGACTACTTTGAGTATTTTTCGCTATTCCTTGTAGTTTCGGAATTGGCCATCGGCGCCCACTTGAAAAATTCAGCCTGTATACAGGAGCAGAAGAATATAACAGGGGAATGGAACTCAGAGTTTCTTTAATCGTCTTTAGGTGACACAGGGTTGCTAAAATTATCGATGGTCATTTTTTATACGGATTGCAGTTGACATTAATAAATTTTCTATTGTGACTACTATTGCCGTCAACCGACGCTGCTCTGTTATGACACAAAATCAATATGCTGGTAATATTTTATTATATATAAATTTCGTCTGTTAAAATATTAATCATCAACCTGTGAACTTTCAATCTGCTGTTGCGTCGCGTTCAATTAGAATATCTGTGCACTTGTAGTTCATTCAGTAAGTTGTATCTTTATAGCGTAGTGTGCACTTACGGCGACATTGTTCTCAGCTACTAATAGTAAAAGCAACAAACCGCAGTCGGTGTAGACATAGTCAATTCAAAACAAGATATAGTGATATTCTTAAAAGCACTTGAATTATTAAAGTTACCTGACTATTGCTGGCATGCATAAAACAAAAAAAAAAGATGCCTTCCATTTTCTTAAGGGGACACCGTTAACTAGTTAAAGAGTTTCTATAAAAACATTAATAACAGTATCCTGTTTGCAATATCCTGCAAAAATGAAACTAACTGTATTTTGTAACGAAGGAAGCAGGAAAGCTTTGGGTGTACGCCAATTGGTATTACAGAATTTTGTAAAATCCAATCTTGGAGAAGTGGGTGTGCCGTGTGAATAGGATTGAGACGTGAATAGATGGTGACAGTGTGATTAGTCCTTAATACGGCAGCATCCAATCGGTTAATGTATATGATGAGTTTAGCGAAGTACGAGTAGCGGTCCAGTGCTGATAGCGTCAATATATTAACGATAATTACATTTTAAACCATTTGCTAGTACCCAATAATATATTTAATTTGTTTGATAATTGGATTTGGCTGAAGCGCAATTCTGATTTTGCCAATGTTAATGTAGGTATTATTTTATCATCATGCTACAGTATAAATAGCTTATTAAAGTGGTACACACATAATTGTTGATGTTTGTGTTGGTTATTAGGAAGACAATTTTAGTAGGTATCAAAAATTATTTTTTATATATAAATTGATATTAAATGGTTATTCGTGCTGGGGCAGTAAAAAAAGATCTACTAAGGCAACCGTGTACTCGCACAGTAATCTTCGGAAGATACTTACATATGTACTTTTAATTTGACGTGGTCTGTGGCTGTCTAGATCTTTATTCATAAAACAAAATAGCAGTACTTATCTATCATTTTGAAATTTCACTTTCTATAAAGAATTAAAATGATCCAGTCCTATTACTTCACAAAACAACGAGTTTTGGAAGAGCTCCAGTGACCGAGATCAAATGGAGCTGTAAATTCTGATACAGAAAGTTCCGAAGCCAGCCAAAATTGATTAGCCGTTACGTAACGTACAATTAGATAGTGGAATCGAAGTTAACAATCCTCAAAATTGGTCACTGAATCTAGTATTGACATATTAAATGCCTGTTAGTAATATTAGGTAATGGCGCTTACTCAGTTTTACCCCACCCTACTTCTTCCGCACCAAGGACCACTCTTTATGTATATGTATGTATGTGTCGGTATACGATTACAAAAAGGGTAGCTTTGCGTAAAAGCGCGGTTCTCGCGAAGTCGGATTATTGCGTGAAGGACATATTACGCGATCCTACTGATTGTAGATTGTAGTTAGTAATTTTGCAAACCTACGGACTGGGTCTAGTGTGAAATGTAAAAAACATCATTCTAGAGTGTACGGAAAATATGACTTACCAAGTTCGTGATCTTCGTTACTTTCTCTTTGGGTGCGGAATTCTTGTCATAATAAATTCATGATAATTTGATACCGGACGAAGTTCTCTCTTCATAATTTCCTTCTCACATGGTCTGAGACGGAAAGTTGTTCCGAACTTATCATATTTTGCCTTGGCCTTATTGTTTAGCTTTTGGATCTACCGAATTATTTAAATTAGGATTTTAAATACTGTAGTATAACTGAAACGTAAATTAATTACTTACTCCCTTTCATAAAATTTACAAAACTTTACATTAAGATAAAATTTAAATTATTTACTGCTCAATCCTTACATGTAACTGATAAATAATTATTGGTTTTTATTCAGTCATGTCAACATACTTAGAGGTCACATGAGAATTGATAAGCAGGCTTGCTACCTAACAGGGCTTACTGTCAGTAGCTCAGTAGTCAGGGTGCGCCGGACGAACAAAACTAATTAGTATCCTCACTTGTGCAATGACCCACGATTACTATCACAAAATATGGTCTTTTTCATTAAATTTTCAAAAGAAAAGTGCTTTCATACTCTAAAAATATAAATATAAAACAAATATTAAACGTAACTAAAAAATAATCTAATATACCTCACACCTTTACCAAATGGGTCCAACAATCAATTTTGACCTTAACCCTCAAATGTCCGATGTTCGCACGGTAACACTCGCACGGGTCGTGCTGACCCAACCATCTGTATATTAACACAAATAGATTTCGTGGGCAAAATCTCGATCCCTTCCGTAATCCCTCGTGAAAGGCGAACATCTTAGGCAGTGTAAATTGGTGGATTAAAGGACTTTTAGGAAAGGTGTTGCGGTGCGAAAAATATGGTGTGCCTATGATTTTCGGTATATTGAAATAAAACGATTATATTAGGTGAGATTGCAGGTTATATTATGAATTTCAGAATCTTCTACCACCACCACTATCTTTGCTCAGCTTTGTTACGTTTGTTTAATTGAAATGATATGTCCGACAAACGTTAACACGAACAAATATAAAGCTTATCGGCAAACCAAAGCAGGGAATCACTACATCATTCGCAATTCTAATGTTATACAACACACAAACATGCGAACGTGTCGAACACAATTGCCGAAATAATCACGAAACAAATAAACCGTAAATCAACATGGTGGTCGTTAGGAAACTCCTGCGCATAAGGGTGCCAACAAATGAATCGCGAATTTATAATTGGATTGCAGGTCCCGTACGCATTGAACTTGTATTCGGGAGCGTTTCTATTCTAAGGCGTTAGGTGTTATGCCCGAGGTGAAATAAGTGCTATTATGTTTGGTTCGTACGTAAGGAAAGTATCTAGTTTACTAAAAAACGGTACAAACAGTATATAAATTATAATCTCTGCACGTTCTCATGGCCTACTCATTAACATGATTATCGTTCAGAAACAGAAATAGCCAGGTACTGAATTATTAAAGCATTTTTGCGATATCGTTGTAATTACCGTTTGGTACAATTGCGCCCTAATTTACGTCACTGCGTGGTACTGAATGACAGAGCGATTGGTAATGTGCGTCAAACATCCTGGTGAGCGATCGAAACAGACGACTTGTTCGCTTTTGTTTACCACGCGGCGATTTGTGGGAACACGGCGGAACAACTGGAATGTGCGGCCATTTCCACAGCACGCGTATTTTATGTGAATGTTGTAGTATAATGCGATAAACAATCGTATTATTTAATTCTACACCGATCCTAAACCAACAGGAAATTACAAATCAGGTGCATAATAACCGCGCGGTTTATCTCCCTGGTACTAGGCACCAAGAGTTTGCCAAGTAACGAGATCGTATTATACTCGTACTAACAGTTATTGTGTCATTATTAGGAAAGTTTACCGCCTGCGTGTATAACAATAATGGTTCAATTACTGTACAATTTGACCGCAAGATACAAACTCACATTGTATAAAGAAGCAATTATATTATATTGATTCAACATTATATCGGAACGACCGCTATAAAAGTTACCCAAAACAAGCTCGCAGCCAATATCTACGAAATTGCTTCTAAAACTTAGTGTGTAAACAAATTCTACCGCTACACACAGGTACTTGGCGAACTACTTAACCAGTGTTCGTTACTCCGCACAGTTCCTAACTTGAGATCCGAGTAAATAATCCTGGATCGATCCAACTTCCCGCCATTACATAGTTCTCAAAGGAACATCTGGCGCAGTGCTTGGACGCACAAACATAACAGTAACTATCGATACCCGCGCCGCCCGCCGCCCGCCGCCCGCCGCCCGCTGCCCGCCGCTCGCTTCTAACCGGTTCCAACTGGATTTACTCAGTTTGAACTGGCTGAAGGCAGAATTATCCGGTTATTTCCCGGCAAATGGGACGAACGGATTTCACTCAGGTAAAATACAGGTACTTTTAGCGCCCAAGTGTATGTAGGTAATATTGTAATGGAATGTAAGAAACATTTTCGGACTGTGGTTTTTTGCTAGCTACATTGGAATACATTTTGCGCAAAGTCAAAGCTTTATTATTATTGTAAAATGAAAGTGCGTTTTTTGCTCTTTTGAAAAAGTCGGTCGAATAAAAAATATTTGCTTTGAAAAATGACTGGCGGTCGATCAAAGCACACATGGGTACAAATAGCAAATAGCAACGGATCACTGATCCGAATGATCACCCGCTGTATCGTCCACGTGACTGTAGACTATGTGCGTGTGAGCCGACAGACGCTAAAACTAATGAATATCCAGTGCACATGAATATACATAATACTTAGTATTCATTAATAGTTAAAAAATTACAGCACACAAGAATTAAGGCCTTTTTCACAAAAGTTAGAAGAAAAAGTCCAGATAGGCGCATCGATCTCTATGCAACTGGCATCATATTATTGGCTAATCAGTAATCACCAATCTGTCGTGTTCTCGAGTACATTGGGGTCAGCTTCTGATCCACCTGGTGGCACCACGATAAGATGTCCATCTTCGGGCTCCTAGCTGGCCGCGACGCAACGCCGTCTGAAGACGGTTATTAAGTCAGATATGCCACAATCCCTTGCCGTTCATACACGTGTCACGGTACACGTGGACTTTCGATTTGTCTTGGACACGTTACAGTTAAGGCTTACAACAAATACATTAAGTATTTACCAAATATCGCCTTTATAAAACATTATGTCAATCTTATCAGAATATTTGTTATTAATTTAAAAATCAGGCTTGTTTAGACTTTTTTTTTTACATTGTCCTCACATACGTTTTCAAGTATAATGTATTTTAACAAAATATTCTAAGAAATTTTGAATTTAAAAGAATAACCATGGAGTTTCTTGCCCGTTCTTCTCCATTGGAAGTCAACATTTTGGAACGTGGCACCTAGAGACGTAATTATTCTTAAGTACCTGTATATGGTCTACATGAATAAAAACATATCTTATCTTATCTTATCTTATGGAACGCAATAAAATATCGAGTATTGAGTATAATGAATTCATCGAACTTTCTGCCCCTTTCTACTTTTATTTTCACCATAAATTTTGCAGAATGCTTTACTGTGAGTTAATCTCGCTTTTATTCATTAGCGCCGCAATAACCTTTTAGTAATGAGAGGCAGGTAAGTGAAGGTTACATTAAAATATAAAAATATGCAAAATAGACTCCTACGAAAAGCGTGCGATATTATCTTCTGGAGCATCAGCATTACGCGTGTATGTTTGTCTGAATGTTGTTTTCAAGAAAATGAACAAGATTGTCCATCATTCGTTTGCGTCATATAAGTTCACACATCATAGTACTTCTACAGTATATTTTGACAGTAGCGAATGCTTTACAGTTATCCAGGAAACTGCAATACTTATCATGAAGAAAGTCCGTCGTAGGCTTGGCTGGTTGAACACACAGCAACATATGGAGAAGAAAACATGGTGTGGGGCCAACAATTAGAGGATTACAAAAAGCAACCATAGTTTTATTCTAATTTGGGTTTATGTAGATAGGCTCATTTTTATTATCCTTTAAAAATTTGAACGACAATGTCGCTTAAACTCTAGGCTGTCGGAACACGAGTCAATTGGAACACTACTGTGTCAAGAATCGTAGCATTCAACCGATTAAAGTTTATAAGATAATAAGATATTATTAAAAGTAAGGCACGTTTTCTTTAAAAAAAAATCACATTGTGAATATCATCTGGATGAAATAAAACCTTTCAATTATGACTTAAATAATGTAATACTATGTCTTTTTCTCATTCGTGAGGCAAGGAATTTCAGATGATGAAAATTAAATAATTAAATTTGGACGCTATCAGTCAATCCAGCAGTAAAAATGTACCGCATTCTAAATAATATCTATCTACAGGTTGTTGTTTTACCGCCACAACCGGCCCAATGGATAACCAAACAGAAGGTTCGGCTTTTGACACAATTATATTTTGTCGGCTCTCGCATTCAATCTGGGAGTGTGTTTGGACTCGTCCATCAACGTGTCGTGGTGATGGATGGCGCCGTAAGCCTTACGATACGTGTGCCGACGATAGGCTGGCAGGGGTGGGCCGCGGCTTTGATTATGTATTACGGTATAGTAAGATACATCGTATGGTACCATACTAGTAACATTTTTTTGAGATTTATTTGTGAGACTTTCGTTTCAATTTGAGCGCTAAATTTGCGCTGTAAAGTTGTAGAAATATTTAAAAAGTTTAAACTTTACGTATTTTATCAGCCTTTGTATTCATTTAACTTTGTTTCGAGAACTCATTGCTATACATAATACCTATCAACGTCAAATAATAATAAAATAATAAAGAATTGCTTTTCTGTTAAGGAGTATTTAGATACACGTGAATTTTAAATTAACTTAATTTTGCATAAAAATTTTGGTTAAATGTGTGGCTACTTATTGTGACTTCGTAAAAACTGTCTTAAACAATATTTATTGCAAATAAATATTTTGATTTTGATATTTTGAATGACTGTGCGTTACTCTACGTACGCTCTTAATGTACCTAACTGGGATTATGAAAACTATTGGCAACCCTGGAACGAATACAGTCCCGTAATAGCTTGTTGTCAATATTCGCGACCTCTTGCTGTGATATCGGCTTACTATGACGCGGTGACGTCACTCATGTACAACATCCTGTTGATATAATAGGTATACTGGATAGGTGAAAAATTTGCTATACAATATTTTGGAGAGTTACAGTAGCGTGTGCATGGTACAAATAGTCAAGTCAAAGTCAAGACAAATGTTTTTATTTCAAACTAGGCCTTTACAGGCGCTTTTAAAACGTTATGATTCTAGTTGCGCGGTTCCAAAAGTGAGTCGGTTCTATGGAGAAGACACCGGCAAAAAACTCCATGAAAATTATACAAATTATACAATGCAAAAAACACTAAACACAAAAGATACATAGTTGTCATAATCCGTTTTTTGTTACCTACATATTACTTTATGGTCACTAGAACGAGGAACGATACACCACTGTAATACAATACAATCTATTACAGGATGTATTGTGATTTGTTTCCGTAGCCTTGTATAACAATGTAACAAGCATGTATCACATGATTTAGAGTAAGGCTTCCATTGTACCATACAACTAATAATAATAAATAAGTAAATACATAGGTAACTGATACATACACATATGGCAATACATGTATTGCTGTTGATCTGTGTGTGTATGTGAGATTGTCAGGTTGCTGGAACGGTGCAGGAGAGCACTTATTTATAGTACGTTAAATAAATAATATAGCTAATTTTAAGCTTCAAACCAAGCTTTAAAATCACCAAAAGCTAGGTACCTACAGGTTTAAAAGTTAAACATTACGCTATGTTGTGCATTGTCTATTCAATTTCATTATGATAACTGACCACAATATTGTTAAATTCGAAGTTTTGATTACTACGGAAAACAGATAATACCAAAGGGTTTCGTCATTTCTCGTTAAAGTACTTATATTTCAAATATAATCTACTAATAGAATTGTAAATTTTTACTGCATAAAATATATTTTATGCGTTAACCGTTATAACAGGATCTGTGTGAGCAGACACATCATTACGTTGAAGCTGTTGAAAGCACGGAGCCTTTTGAAAATATAATTACTAAAATAACAAGTTGTACAGAAAAGATAACTAAATACTGAAAGCGGTGTGAACTATATTAAATGCTAGTATGTGTGTCAAATGGAGGATGGTATTACATAACCCATAACATAACATAGCATCACGCCTGTATACCTGAAGGGTAAGGCAGAGTTGTACAATTCTCAGCTCATTTCACTGTTGCTGTTAAGTTTAATAGGGCGAGCCTATTGCCACCAACCGGGTACAGTTTCCGTGCTGCTACTGAGAAATACAGAACACCCAATAACACTTTTTATTGAACCTAGGACCCCACGCTTAGTAGTCGCTCTTGCGACAACTAAACCAATGAGGCAATTAGGGTATTATTACAATATTTTTTTAACTCAATCATCATTAAGAACTCTTGTTAATATCACATTAACACAATTGAATTCTTATTAGTACCTATATAAGGAGGATATTAATTCCTTTATTGCAAACATTTATATAAATTAATTATTTCAATAAAACATTCAAATTAAATAATTCACAACTGGAAATAAGCCTCTGTCACGTTACATTAAAAAACAAGGTTTCTTATAAATAGGCTTGCGTTGGTGACGAGAACAGTAGATGAGTACCTAAGTATCTTTAAGGCACGGGTATTTTGCCTTAAAGATACTTTGTAGATGCAAATACTAACTAGTGTTAAAAAATAATGATTTCCTAGTTATTACAACTTTCATAAATTATATCAGATAAGTAAATAATGATGTACTCGTATCCAAAGAGCCTTTAATTTATGTGCAAGACTCGGACAAAGAGAGATAAAATGTTTATAAAGCGAGACAGTGGTTCTAAACATTCTCGTATGCAAATCCCGGGAACCTAGGGACTCGTGCATAATCCCGGACACCGGGACAGTTATTCACTGGAATTTATTGGTTAAGAGAGACAGGTGGGGATTTTTAGTGAAATGTAAACGTGTTTTGGAATAAATCTACGGCTTTTACTACAGTACAATGCTCCTAAAACTTCGTGCTTAATGCTTTTAGATAGAATAATGGGCGAGTGAACGCCTTATTGGGCTTTATACTGTTTTTATGTTCAATAAACCGACCTTTTTTCATGAATATGCATGATCGTTTGTTTTTTTCTAACGTATATGCAAATATTTATTCCAATCGTTTGTATTGTTCTTTTCAGTTCGTTCATTTAATTAAATTGGTTGAGATACTGTTTGATGTAAACTGATTTATTTAATGTTGGTATACGTATCTGTTGTTTGATTACTGATATGTTAATTAATTTTCTGAGTACATAACATGGTATCTTCAGTAAAATATAAATATCTATAATGAACCGTTCCAATATAATGAAAACAAACCGACACAACTCGGCTAACATTATAATCCCTCACAGACATAAGGCAGGTTCTCCATCACATCAAAAGCTTCTCGAAAGCTACGCAAGTGGATCGCTTAAGATTAGCGTGTGCACCGAACAATTAACTACCTTCATTCTGTCTGATACACATTTTGCTGTTGGCTTAATACTATGTTTTGGTGTGATATGGGCCGAATATATTTGTTTGAAGTATATCGCTTGTTTATTTAAGGTTGTGTTTAACTAAGTGTACCTAATTAATGTTATACACATATAGGTACTTATATTATATAGGATACCTTCATTGGTCTAGTTGTCACAAGCTCGACTGTTGAGCGTGGGATCCTGGATTCAAATTCGGGCAGAGAGTAATAGTACTAATAGGCTAATGATATTAGGTATTATTACTAGTATTAATATTGTACTACGAAAATGAAATCGAATGAGAGGGTACTTTATACTCGAGATAAGATTATAATACCAAAACCAGGGTTAATCGCCAGTGCTATAAAATGCCGTGCGTTCCAAGAATGTTAATGTTACAGCTGTTTCTCCTTCTGACGCATTAAAGCAGCTGCTACCGTAAGAAAAATTGAACATAGTACTAGAAAACAATTCCACGTCCAAGATAAACAAGTAAATACCCGCCATTTGTCCTCACACGCTCACAACCTGTTGCCTCGAGGTGAAAGAACTAATAACTCTCTGGATCCGCGTTATTAATCTGTGCCGTCTGAATGTTGAGAACCACTGACTCACGTGTCTACTGCGGATGCTATTCCGAAAGGATCGCTGAAATGGTAGGGATATACTTGAAAAGACGACTTTTAAAATTGAAATGTACGCTTTGTTGCATTTTGTGGTATTTTGGGACTATAAGAGAAAATATGTAGATAAAATCTTGTTACGTATTTGTAGACAGTAGACAATATCAGGTTGCTTTTCATCTTGGCAATATCTAATGTCTGTTTTATATATAAAAATATTTAAGTCTTTAACTCTTTTTCAATTTGCTTCCAAAAATAATTCGGTCAACTTAAGCTATCTACTACTTATACTAGTATACCTCTTGATTTTGCTTTCGTTGATTTGTTCAAGTCAATCCCAAACCGGCCATAAAAACTAAAAGAAAAATAAACCAAACGAGAACTCATATTCACAAACCGACTCACGAAAGTGACGTTACAGTAAATAATCTCCAAACTATTTGCTGTCATATCGTCAGATAAGCGGCGACCGTTGAAGAGTCTAGACGGGTACAATATTCACCGATGCATGTTTACAGTACACACGACATACGCAATCTGCAGATTTATTTTGGTAATATGTTGTACACACTATTTATTTCGACGAAGAAGCTTTTCAACTTGTCTTTTTCATTCAAGAATCAGTGAGATCATGTCATGTCAGCCATTGTTATTCCCAAATATTCAAACGGGGACTGCATTTTTTAAAATGTAATTGTAACTAAGGATAATAATGCGACATGTCAGTTCTAGAAACTTAACGGACCACATAACATTACATGATTTATTTGTTAAAAAAAGAAAGAGGAAGATTTTCCATGTTCAAATAATAAAGGAAGATACGAAGAAAACAAATGGTTGTGACGTTAATTAAGAAAATACTCTCAACTTATCGTCTATAAAAGGACCAAACCAAAGCGAAGTGGGAAGCCAACAAAAATACGCCTTAATTTAGGAGAGATTGTGCAGAAAATACGAGGAATATTCAGTGGAAACTTTGCGAGATTTTAATCTGCGTTCCAAATTGACTGCTAGATAAAAGCCGATAAACCAGTGCCCTGCTGTAATGTGCCGTTCCGTGCCGTGCCGTGACGATGAGCGATTGAGTCGATTAAAAGTTTTAACACGATTTAAACTCCCGATTCGACTCTCGATGATAAAATAGTAGAATATTGTATGGGAATTTAGAAAAATAAATTTAAAATAAAATACATAGTTTCGAACTGTTGGTTGAACTTACCTGACCTTACATAAAGTTTTCAATTCAGTTTTTTATTATTTGACAAGATAAAATCTCTTTGGACGTCGGTCACTGGTTTAAAAGCATTGACGGGCTCTCTATTTTAATGTACTCGAAACAAATTAAAATAAAACAATAACCACAAGCCTGGCGGATTATATTAATTAGCAAGTGAACTGAAACGTCGTTAAAGTGGGCAATCATTTGAAGCAGGAACACTCCACTGATGAAATGGATGGAAAATGTTACGCTCTTCAGAGACATACTGCTGTGACGAACGGCTAGCCTGGTCATGATCCTTTCATTGTTCTCCCGATGTATATCTACCAATTTTTTAGAGAAATAGTACATACAGTAAACTTAGACACTACAGCTCGAGTGAGTAAAGAATAAGCTGTGAGTAAAATAAACTAATTAATATATCAAAAGTGGACAAAATGTATTAAATGCAGTAGATTAAATCTCAAATTTGGCCCCACGTTGGGCGCCAAGTGCTGACTGCTGCCTATTATATTGTATAGAAGAGTATCGTGTAATATTACACTGGCTATCATTATCTAACTGTCTAAAAGTTTTGCATTACATTACCAGTACGCCATTACCAAATGTAATAGTATAAGGGAAGAGCCTATTGATATCTTATTAGCTACGATTTAGACTACACCCATCCCTACTGCCCCTGTGTCAGGATCGTCTCATCGACAGCGGTAATTAAACCGCACTGAACGGAACACCCACACTACAAATAAAATCAATGATTAATCACAAAAAGTCTTTCAGCAGTAATTTGCGACTATCGTCGTTGTTAATTCCCGTGTGGTTTGCCAGCGAGGAATTAATTAATCACATAATTGTACTTTTATATATTATTTACTAATTTAACGAGTACTTATTGAATATAGACTGCATTAGGCATTTTTTTCTCTATGCGTCGATGTCGAACAATTGGATGATATTTAGCATCCGTCATTATGCTCCGATCACCTCCATCTTCTAAACGTGGTGATAATGGCCACATGGCCAACCGCCAAAATAAGTGGTTACCAGCAGTCCCATACTTCACTTGTCACAGTACATTCTAAATCAAATTAATCTCGTTCGCTGGGTCCCAGAAAAGAGCCTCTACCGCATGAGCGATTCTCAACTGATAGTTCGTACCGACTCCACTGAATAATCTGGCTTTTAGAAAAAATACCAAGTAATTCTGACTTGGACATAAGTTTCTGACAGCTGTTTATTCTTTATCTTTTTTAGAACGACCTAATGGAAAACCAATTACACTTATACCCCACTTGAGATTTGAACGCCAGCCCCAGAAATATTGGTTGCTTGAAGGCGTAATAACTCGGCAATTAAAACAAGTTTTACATAACATGCAGCCTGTTCTATCCATTAGTATGGGTCAAATAATTACGGACAACAAACTAAAATTCACAGTTGTATTGGAGTAGTTTCACAGTATTCATGTTGAAATGATTATATTTTAACATATGTCTGAATCGTTAATAACATTCTTTCTGTGTTACTGGCATCGTTTTCCGAACTTTATATGACGTTTAAGAGCGACGCGCTCTGAGCGGCCCAATGTGAGCTTTTCAGAACCCCATCGAACTTAGTGAGGTAGCTTCATTTAGTAGTTTCATCATAGATGCGAACTAAAACAAAAGACACGCCAGTTCATTCAATTTCTTAATTCTTGAGTCGTGGTATCACATAGGTAGCACAAGTCGGGGGCCCATTCGACCACAATCCAGTCCACTTCTCCAGACACATTGTCTCGATCCTCAGTATATTTATATGCAAATATCTCATACATATGCAAATTCTCTTGCTTAGATCCCGATATCATCATGTGTGGACGGAGTTTTGATTTCATACACATGTATGATAGCGAAAATGGACTGTTTATATTTATAGGTTTAGATATGCTTGCCGCACCGACGGACGAAAAGTTCTTCCCATAATTCAGTGTCAAATTTATTAATTTTATTGAAATAACTTTCATTAAAATAAATATGATAACAGATTTATTCGGGAATGTATTTGAATCCCTTGATTTAAAATATATTAACGAGTAAATTGTGCACGTCAAAGTGGAGTGGATACAAAAATAATAATAATTGCAATTAATATTTCTAGTTTATTTTAAAATAGGTACATATCAATTGTAGTGTCGTTACTTTGCAAGGCTAAGGATGCGACCAAAACCTAAAGAAACTCCTCCGTACAGCTTCTAAGTTGAGATTATAAATAATATGGTCTGAACTGATAGATAAGATGTTGGAATACTTTGCTATACATTGAAGGTTTGATTCAAGGTTCAAGTGAATGATATTCAGGAATTCAAAGAGATCTCAAGGCTTATAAATAATACTATAATAATAGCGTAGGTTGCAGACGTCCTTCAATACAATAATAGAGGTCAACTCGCATAGAAATGCATCGCAATATATATTATAAAGTTTCAATGCTATGAATTAAAATGTTTTCTGGAGTGTTCTAGATGTTCTGTGCATAGGTGCGGCTAACTATGATTCACTTTATGCTATACATACCATCAGATATGATCACTCTACTGATCAGATGTACACCGTTGATCAGTAAAGTTAGCGGATTATATGTGCATTAAGTAGACATATTCTTTATTAAAAAATCCATTGCGCAACTAAACGCAAACTTCAAAGCGGCCTTGATTTGTAGACCAAGTTGTATAGTGACTTCAGGATGATTCAAACGGTATACCCATATTTTTCCCTGACCCGAGAATTATGTAGGTTTTGTACTGAGTTCGATCAATACTTATAGCTACAACACTACAAGTCAGTAGACATAGCAGGCTGCAGCGTTTCTGCTAAGGCACGTACTGTTTAGATACCGCAGGTGTACAGGTTTCGTTTCCAATCTAATTGGGTCAGTTCAGCTGCAAAGCAAAACTAATTCTAGATAGTGGATACCTTTGTAATAAGATTACCACTTTTAACTATATTGACTGGAGGTAAACTTTTCACAGTTTTAAGCAATGTGGATAACACATTCACGTTTTCATAAGCTTGTGCGTCTACGCACTTTTATTTAAAATCCCCCTGGCTTAAATCGTTTTTAAAATACAATCAGTTACAAAGGCTTGTTACTTGAAATTCAACAGCTGTATCTCACCTGCTCCACGCGTTGTTAATCTCTTCAAAACAAAACTAATTCCAAAATCGGATTCAAAACATAAGTATCAAATCATTCGCTAAACATTTTATGATTCATTTTAATTCAAAATGGAGGCTTTATCTCCAAAGTCGAGACGAGAAAGTTGTTCATTTAATCCGTTCACTCGTATTTGAGTCAGTTTTGAATATGCATGCTCTTTAACTGGCACAGACGATTTTATGCTTCGCTATACACTATAATCGCTTTAGTCTGATGTTCTTAAGAGTTGACATTAAATTATTATCAGTAGGTAGTATTTTTAACTTGGTTTTCTTTTAACAGAATTTGACGTAAATGATCAGGTTAGCACCATACTTGATTAAGAATACTCTCGGTTAATAATTGACAGAAAACTTATCTGGAACTGCACATTTACTCGTAACTGTTGACTGTCATTAGCATTCGAACTTGAAGGTTGGACTGTTCATGATTCACAATATGAAATGTCAGTATTTGCAATTTCTAAATTCCACTTGTCACTTCCGTAATTAAGGTATTTCACTTCTACTGGTAGATAAACTTTTATTAGCTGGGATACGCCCTGTCTATAAACAAAACTATTATTTGTATTGTTTAAAAGGTACTAAAGTGAGAGACTTATATACTTATATCATTTATAATATTTACGTGTAAGCCTCGTAAAAAGATTTACACTAATTTTAATTTACATAATAATTATAAATATTTTCATCTATTCACACAATCATATTGTTTAATCAGTTATGTATGAAGTATTGTCTGTTTTCCACTAATCTGAATAGGAAAATACAAAATCACAGCTGAATATAGTCCTGCTCATAACCAGTAGCTATAATGGGAGGCATTTAACATAATTACATATATATATTGGTAGGTGAAAGAAAAGCCAAAAGGAGCCCGTAGTCGCCATGACGAGCTAGGGAATTAATAGGCACTGTATTTTATGCTGAAGCCCCATAATTCAACAAAAGGACTTACACAATCTTATGCTATACTTACGCAATAAGTTCCAAAGCTGCTTACACTACTGCTTATACTCTTCAGGGCAACGGAGTGGAGATATAAATATAACTTCTAATGCTATACAAACCCGTCAATGTAACGCGTGAGTGAAGTCGACAGGACATGAGGGTGCGAAACGACTATTTCACATTTTTGCATATTCATCGAACGTTATCGACTTGTGTGCCGCCCGCCGCTGCCTGTCACCCGGTGATTGATCACCGCTTTTTGTGTTCGTCGCTTGTAGTGTCTTTGTACATGGGTAGCTATGTCACATAACTAGTGTGTGAGTGGTAGTTTGCAAAGAAGTCCAATAGACATGGAGTTATTGAGCTTAGTCACATGTTATCAAATTTCCATACTACTTTAACGTTTCTTCCCCTCAAAAAACATTTAAAAAAACTTAATTCGTAAACTAAGGGCATCCATGAAATATTAAAGTAAGTAATTCCTAATTCCAATATATTATTGGTATTTCGGCATGTCCAAATTGTCCAATAATATTATGGTGCCTTACAAAATCATTGGTTTATAGATTCCATTATAAAATCCCATAATTGATTGACCAATCGTTTCATACAGGAAATTTATCAATAAAAAAATCAAAGAAAAAATGTTTTATTATTCTAGTACTTAATAATTCTTTTCCTTTATTATGACCGGCAAGCGTGGATCCAGGGGGGGTCCTGTTACACTACCCGTTAGCGTAGCGACGGCAGAAAGCTATTTTTCTATTCTCAGGCGGCTCAGAGTTGGCTTAGAACTTCAATGGCAGACGACCGCCTAACTGGATTGGCATTTCTCCACTTACGCAAAAGTATACCTATTCAGGTGGAGGAAGTCATAACGCGTTTCACGAGAAGACAAAAAGAAAAATTGATTTTGTTATTTGATTAAAATGATTTTGACTTATAACCCTAAAATAATATTTCTTTTAATTAGATTTATTATTGTAATCGAATAAATTACAATAATAAATCTAATTTATGATTGGTTGAGAGAGAAAGTATGCTATACTTACAAACCTTCTTTGATAAAATCGAGCTAAATTTACTTTCTTTATCATGCAAAGGCAAAGGCTCTATGGACAAAACTGTGCGAGTAAACTGTCGCGCTGGCCCAATATTGTTAATGACATAAAATTTAAGTATCACTTTCCTGAAACAGGATGTATTTTGAACTGAACTAAGCTTCGAAATATTAAATTCAATGAAAAAAGAACACCAAAAATATTAGGTATTTTCGGTATCCATATTTCTTTACTCATAAAAACCCGTGAAACAACACTGTCGAATGACTTAATTTTGGTCATAGGAATATTATATGTTATGCTAGTACCTAGAAAAACACATTCACAAAATGGTCTTTCACTGGTCTGGCCTTCGGATCCGATATACTTAGGTATTTGACAATTTTCTTTAAATCCTTGACGTGTCTTGTGTTATCCTTTCATCCAGGCTCAATAAAAAATCCCTGCTTTTACTGTTTCAAGGTCCAAATCAAATATTCTAATCGCCTGGTCCAACGCTCCCTAGGCTCATATACAGCCTGTATATTACACAGACCCTCATATTCTGTCTACCCCTATTATTTATGGCCTGTCCGAAGATTTATGTAATAGGGCGAGTGAATTCTTAACGAGTGGTGGAATGTAAGTGGATTCCGTGTGGTGGTAGTGGGCGCTGCATGCCGACACGGTGGTACATACGACCCGTGACATGGTTTATGGCCGATCCCTTCTGTGATATACATACCTCACCACAGACGTGTATGAGTTATTAAAGAGCTTATGCTTGAGATTCGAGAAGAAAGGTGGAATGAACCATTAGTACTGACGTTAATGTCACTTTACCGGGAACTACCAATATCAGAATATATGTCATGCAGATTGCGATTCTGATACAAAACTTTGAGCTGCTTCTGTGTTTTTTTTTTACTGATAAATAAAATTACA
This sequence comes from Shargacucullia verbasci, assembly GCA_947562105.1. Classification (NCBI taxonomy): domain Eukaryota; kingdom Metazoa; phylum Arthropoda; class Insecta; order Lepidoptera; family Noctuidae; genus Shargacucullia; species Shargacucullia verbasci. The sequence goes on along the minus strand of OX387284.1, from coordinate 15,387,273 downwards.
CTTGGCCTGGAATCGAACCCGAGACTTCACCTTCAGCCGAGGCGCTTGTAATCTCATAAAATCAGTCAAGTTCGTGAATACTTAAACTGTTCTTTTAGCGGTAATAGGAAAAAGATGGAATATTTGCAAGTGCCTATCCGCCTTGCGTACCTGTCTACGTCTGTACAACACAGGCGTTAAACATAAAACATGTCGTGTCAAAAGCTTATTTTTCCTCATTCATCATACATAAATCTTTTTCATCTTCAGCGATATTTCAGACCTGTTGCCACGGCCCTTTCCTCAACAGTACGAATAAATAAAAATATAATTATTTTCTTTTTCATATCAACTCAAAATACCAAAGAGCTTCCTTTGAACTATGAATAACAAAAGTCTTATTTATAAAAACTGTCCGGATATTATTTAGGAACGAAATGAGACATAACCCAGAAGGTTGGGCTTCAGAGTTCAGAAGGACCAGTCCCAACAATACTTTAAAATCGCCTCGAGACAGTTTTGTGATATTTTTTTTAATAGTTTGTACGGGTTAAATAGCTTTTAACATTATTAGTTGCTCCTGACGCCTACTTTGTATACAAGGGTTACGCCTTATTGTCTTCTGATAATAACGTTTATTACTTACTATAATCTGCGTTTCCTACTGACCTGACGCTGATCGCCGACAGTTGGCATGAACTTAATTAAACACAACAATTGTGTCGTCGGTGCGGGAAGACTGGATCTACAATTGCTTGCGTTTATCTGGCAGTCATGAAGTGTACCGTGGACCTTCTGTTTTCTTCTGCCTGTGGCTTGTTCCTCACACAATACATATATACCTACATTCAGAAAGTCCCCCCTATGAAGTTATTCTTGCTCTGTTGTGTTTTTTGGCGGAACTCCTCGACGGAGCGCGGACTGCGGACGCGTTTATCCAGAAATATTAATGTGTACCTATTTTTTGTAGGTGTATTGTTTAAACGTCTGATTTATGTTTCGCTAAGAGCTCGGAGATCGTTTGGGGAAACGATTTGTTAACGTCCATTGAATATACAGGGATCTTTTATTGCGGAGTTGGGGGCCTATGTTCAGCAGTCGATGCTAATAGAATGATAATTACCAATAATAAAGGGGACTAATTCTTGTGTTTCGTGGTTGGACTAGGGTAAACTATATGTAGGTATTGCCAAACAACGATGTTCCGTATATGCAAATGTTTTCTTGGATGTAAGATATTAACATCCGACTGGTTTGAATTAATTAGTAAAACGGTGTTGCGGGGACTATGCCTCCATTGTATTTTTAAAACGTCATCGTTCATGTCTTTATGAAAATGTATCCATAGCTAATCATATAAGTGGTGCAATAATCTTTGTACGTTTTCACCTGATTTTGTTAACAATGGGGTAAATATCAAGATGCTGCTGTCAAATACTTGACGCAAATAGCTCAGAAGTAGTTATTATTCATATAAATTGCCTCTTTAACCAGAGGTTAACATTAGGTCCAAGTGGAGGGATTTAACTGTTATTACGTGGGAAAGATTGAGAATAGGAGTAAATAAGGTAACACATATTCACGAACGTAATTTTATTACAACTGTGACATTATGACAATTTTACGAATATTTACACGATATGTACAATATTTTTTACATTTTTACTACACAGTATACAAACAGTACCTTACATTCGCTATGCGATAAAAAATTACATTTTAGTAAATTCATCGTTACAACCCTAGGCCGAATCGACTCCACAAATTTAACTTTATACAGAAACAAAACAACGTCATCACATATCGATCCACACAGCACACCGTACACTTAATATTTAAAACTTGAACCGGTACAAAACTGGACCCTAGGGGTGCTCGGCGGCCGAGAGACAGGGCTCGAGTCTCTTCGGCCGACGGCTTCCCGTCCAACAGTCTTACTACTCTAGTCGATGGACACGATCAACGTGTCCTCCTCTAGCATGGCGCTGGAGGCCTCGCGGCGCCGGCGAGAGGCCCGCACTCAGAGCCGCGTGTGCGACAACCCATTGGGGGCTATCAGCGGGGCCAACGTGGCGGGCCGCGCTTCTAGAGGCAACGCTTCGCTCGCGGCTACCGACTTCGATGTCAGTGCCGTCGACGCCTCAGAGCGAGACCCCGGCACGCCTCCGCCAAGCGACATACCCCCTCTAGACTCTACTGCCCGTGCCTGCGCTCGCGCAGCGCCTCCTCCTCTCTTCCGCGGTATCACACTGTTCTCCACGTGCAACGTCGCATTCACATCCTTACCGGCGGCACAAGTACACGCCTTTAAGAAACTCTTTTTGAAGTTATCAGAAAGAAACGCATAGAGGATTGGATTCATGGCTGAGTTACTGTAGCTGAAGCAGGCTGCTACCAGAAAAACTGTAATAGTGATCCGACTGGCGCACTCGTTCGGTGGGGAGTATATGAGCGCTACTTGGAAGGCCCAGTATGGCAGCCAGCATAACACATACACCGCGATTACGGTCAGCACCAACTTGGTCACCTTTCTGTGCGATCGTTTCTTTTCTTTGGATTTGTTCTTCGGACCAACTGTCTTCAGCTTACGGATGACAAGGCAATAAAACACGAAGATCAGCGTGAGCGGCGCAGCGAAGCCAAGCGCGAACGAGTATAATGTGAAGGAAGTCTGACCTTTGTTGAACTCACGTTCGGGCCACACGATGTTGCACGACAGACCATTGTCAGTCGGTATAAGCGTCGTATACATGAATATGGGCGTCATGACCAGAGCAGACGCCGTCCATGCAGCTGCTGACACTATTCTGGAGACGAATGGTGTACGAAGTCTCGGAGCTGCTATGGGATGACAGACGGCTATGTACCGATCCGCACTCATTATGCACAAGAATATAGAACTAGTAAACTGGTTGATCCCGGTAGATATCATGTACGCTTTACACATGAAGCGTCCAAAGGGCCAGGAGCGGAGCGACATGGTTGTGATCAGGAACGGTATGCCGATGAGGAAGCATTCATCTGCGATGGCTAGGTTCACGATGTACATGTTGGTGACCGTCTGCATCTTGGAGTAGCGGAGGACGACGTAGATAACCAGGGTGTTACCCAGCAGGCCGACTACGCAGACCAGGGCATACAAGACCTGCGTCACGACGTACACCACGGGCAGGTTGATGTTAGGACAGTTCTCGAAAGTTCCATTGTACGTGCCGTTCTCGTCATAAGAGTAGTTGCCGTTTCCAAACATTTCTACGTCTTCGAGCTCCATTTTGATAGTCTTAGAAGTAGCTTCTTGTGAAGTATATTTACCTGAAAACAAAAACTATTGGTTAGCGACTGATGTGTCAGTACGAGTGATGCTGATTGTCGACTGAATCTGGATAGAATTCATGAGACGAAAAAGTCATTAAAATAATCAGTGCAGTCTGTTGTGTAGATATCGGGTTACTGGAGGTCGAGATAAAAAACGGGAAAATACATAACCAAGTGACCAACCAAACATTGTTCTTTAATGAAATATCGAAACACTATCCACTGTATGTGTGACATCATCGTGTAAAACAGACATCTGCGCCAACGTAAAATACACATTAAAATAATAACTGATCATAGTTGACATGAATTCCGTGCCTGTCTTTACAGGTAATATTCGCTTCATGAAAAGTTCATATTCATAGCACATTCAATATTTGAGCCAGTCGGCCCAGATTCTTTCCATTACTTTTAAATCAGCATGATTTATCGATGATTGACGAGAGTGGCTATTTCACGTACTGCCAGGCTATAGTGATTGCTCATGAACTGCCCGAGAATGAAAGCAGACTGATATATGATTGACGTTATTATAACATTGGTGAAATAGGTACGTTCAAATTGGATGTACTTGCTAATGGGGTAACATGACGAAGCGAGTTAATACTTCATGATAAGCACAATTGTTGGACAAGTAAATGACCTGAGGCCTTATTCCGTACGACAGAAACCTGTCTTGTCACGATTAAACCACACTGATCTGCATCATAAATATTTGACAGATTGCATTATATGTGATCGTGGTTGTCCTATAGAATAACGACCTTTGAGCTATCGGCAGAGAGGCTGGCGTTTTGTTACTCCTGAGTACATCGTAGATTTATGACACGTTCCATTAGCATGGTATGTGAAACGGCATAAATTAACGCAAGCATCAGCGTTGGGTTGAGTACAAACGCAGCATAAAGTCATTTTATATGTAATTCAAAACTATTCATAGGTATATCATATATTCTATACTTGAGGAGTCTAAGTCCGCACTAGCGCTATTGGAACCGCCAATGTGAGCAGGTCTCAAGCGTCCGTACCACGTCTCGTGCGTGTGTATTTTTCGTGTGATTGCGCTTACACTATTTTGTTAAATGGATAGTACTTACATTTTGGGTCAGCAAACAATTATTTGGTGAACTCTCGATGTGCGACCGGTGAACATCTGTAACAAAATGAAACATACGGTTAGCGTAATAAATAAACGATGGTTGAATTGCAACACTGAAGGAAAATTGAGCAGAGAAAGTTGAGAGGTAGTCAATTAATACATATCTTCATTGTTTTTTGTAGTATATTAGTAACTTAAATATATACGAGAGCAAAACGTCGCAGAACCGAGAAAATTCCGATAGACTCATTACTATTACTAGCGATGTTTTGTTCCTCCAATGAAAATATCTCGCTAGAATTATGATGTGTTGAAATTCTCTAAATATCCTAGTCATAACAGTGGCTGAGAGCGTCCGCCGTCCAGGCATTATATAGGAAATTCCAGAAAATCCACTCTACATAACGCGTGATATAACTAAAGTAACTTACGTTACGTGGTTTGACTTATTTCATACTAGCTTTGATGGATTTTCTTATAGATTCATTTTCAAAAATCCTTTTTTCATACGTGCCATTACATACCTAATGGAGCCTTTGGAATAATACAAGTTTCTAGTCACCATGGTGGTTTGTACATTGATATATCAATTAGTTACTCCAAACAATTGGTATTCTTCTTTATACATATACATGTGTCTATTGTTTGGAGTGGGCCTTCTGTATCAATCATTATGATCTATATAATGCGAACATGTTGAAGTTCCGAGAATAATCCTGAACGTTTTTGCTTCAACTCCAGCCTGCAAGTTGTCGGCATAATCTGTCAGTCGCATGTATTCACTCAAATATGAAAAGAAAATAGTATAGCGATAGCCCGTCAAAGGCATAGTGCGGTGGTGGCGCGGCTGCGGATCGTACGGATCTGTTGGTTTTGTGAACGTGATGAGGGTCGGTTTTTATTACATCCGTGTATTGTTCTTAGATTTCCTTAATAAAGAGAACGTTGTTCTCGTATACGAGATACGAGAATTAGTTATAGCTAATTACTATTGAATGAATGAATTTTGCATTTATTAGACGAAAACCGTTAAGATAAAAATAACAGAATGATACCTTTATTTTCATGTAAAATTACAAAATACTTGAAAAAAAAGGAGCATATCGACGGGTGCAAAGTAAAAAAGCTATTTACAAAATAGTGACTTTTGAGGAGAGCGCATTATATAAAAAATTGCGGCCATTTTGTTAAATTTAAATCGAATTAATTGTGGTTTGCATCAATTCATAATAATAAAGTTATGTATTCATATGTGTACATTGTACTCTCATTTATTATGCGGTCTCCTCAAAAGTCACTATTTTGAAAATAGCTTTTTTTACTTTGCACACGTCGATATGTGTATATATGCAAGCTATCTCAAAGTAATAATTGATTCCGACTGTCCCGCAGTAAATAAAACAGATTCTTCGAACATATGTAACAAGCAAACTGTTTTATGTGTATAACCCTCTTGATATTAAAAGTAACCCATCCAGTGCGCGGCGGCGGGTCGCAGAGACCGGACTGATTACATTACATCGTAGATATTAACTTATGTACTAAATTTAAGTTATATACGAGTGTTCACGTTCCTTGTTTTATTACCTTCCGCGCTATTACAATAATTTGTTATTAAACTGAGGTTAATTTTGATCGAGTAAACAGTTTTGTTATTCATTGGTGCTACAAACTTAAAGTAATTTCCTGTCGCTGTTTCTTTGTAATAGAAAATATGAGATTGAGATAGATATGGGTGATAAAAATTCAGTCCTATGTAATCAGTAATCAGTCTACTAGCTAGTTATTAACATAGAAAGAACAATGGTATTTTTGGGCTTGGAAAACACAATTATTACTCCGTAGATGTAAACGTGTAGCGAGTAATGTTCGCAACATGGCAAAAATACAGCGCTATCTATCAAAGTGAATCGACAATAGAAAATCCTGAATCGCACTATGAGAGTTTACAACGGTTCTTAGACATTTATAAAAGCACGACATCGACCGTCAGGTTTCGCCTCGCCAGGCTAACGCCTGGTCTGGTCGGAGGATCCTCCCTTTTCAATGTAGGGACATCATAGCTCGATCCTCCATAGATGTAACTTAAGAAGATACTTTTGGTTCACCTCGGGCAGTTTATCTCGAACCGAATGGTGACGGTATGAGCAATCCCTGCGGAAGAGCTCACGTCGACAGGAGCGGAGAAAATGAGCCACCCAGCAGTGGGTGGGGTACCCTTGTTGGGTATCCACTTATCGAAGGATCCACACACAATGTGAACCTTAAAAGGATTTATTTTTGTATTACCAGATTTATGAAACGTTAACAAAACCATTTAGATTAAGCTTTGATATCTTTTTAGAAAAGAGTGAAGATGATCTTCAAAATTATAATAATAAAACACAGAAGTAGGTCAATTAATTGAAAATATTTTCTTTGTGTAGGTGAGAGGGCGTTGTGTGTAAGCAGTGTATCCGATAAAGCCAGCCTGATTTATGTCAGTCAGGCTCAAAGTAAGCTTAGCCTGTCATTTCAACGGATATCTGAAATGTCTGCGTTTGCTTTGATGAGTCATTGAGGGCATGAGCAAGTGCCAGTGAATTTCAATATTTAAACAGTTACATGAACCCAATGAATATCGGGTAGACCATTAGTTCCCCAAGTGGTCCAGATGGACCTTCCACGGGAGACTCGACGGGTCTACGTTGGCGTGACAAAAACTGGGGGTTTACAATTCAATTTACAATATGGTAGAAATGTAGCTGCAGGGGGTCCACCGGAACCAGCTATATTTTGAAAGTGGTCTATGAGAAAAAAAAGCCTGGGAACCTCTGGTGTAGACTATAGGTATATAGTACTTCAGAATAGTTAGGTCGTCCCGACGATAGATCGAGATAATGCTCTTGTTTATTTTATCTTATATTGGTAAGCTTTGTTGCACAATGTCGTAATAAAAAAGTAATTGCACGTATGTAGGTGTCGACTGTGGTACAAAGAGTGAGGTTCATAACGCCATACTTGTTATCTGTTAGTTTCTTTCAAGCCAGCCGGTGATATATCGTACGGGAGTGATCATTATTATCGTGAAAAAACTTACGCGCTAGATCTATCTTAAGGTTCTTAAATTCGTATTTCAATACAGAATGGGTAGCCATTACCATCTGCGTTACGCGTAAGACCCGCTGAAGTCTACGTTCAGCAGAGGAAAGTTCGGATATGATAACGATATGAAATAGTTCTTGTGTTATTTTGATTCATCACACAGACATGGCTTGTTTTATTACACTACACTATTGGCCCGACTTGGCCGCGTGTGTGCAATACAATGCCAAATCGCTATCATTTCGTAAATCGCACATGTTCCTAATTGTTAATTGAAATGTTTGGTTTTGCAACAACATTTTGAAATAATGCATGCGTATGTTTACAATACGACGATTATGTGATTTTTTTTACGGAATAATTAAATACGAGTATATCCTTCCCTCTAGTATGTATAGTGAGGGGCGGTCGTTGATCTTTGTCATGCTCTTAAACGGTGCTGCTTGTGGTGACTGATAGGGGCTCAGAGCAGGAGTTTACACGTGTATTAGAAGATATTTTGGACCAAATATAAAGTACACAATTAACACGTAATGCAGTATGATTAATAGCTTGTCAAATTACTTTTTAATCTGATATTAAAGTATCCAACAATATTGTACTAGTTTCCATAGTTTGCGCAGACGCATATTCCACGCCTGTTTGCGCAGCTGGGCTGGCCATAAACGTGATTTGTGCGCGAATTTACTTTCGCTATCGATTTGATTTAGAGCGGCTAGTTCTAGCCAAATGGTGAGAATATGTATAGTTTTTATTTTTCTTCAAGGAACTAATAAAATAACGACGGTTCAATAGTTATACGAATAACCATTACTTATATAACACGATATTTACCCTCCTTGTTCGTAGTCTATTATTGCACTGTTGGCCACGGCGGTTTTCCCACAGTGAGATGGCCACCATGCCGAGCTCGCATAGATTGGCGGACTGCACATACTAACATTATAGAACCCTCTCAGGTGCGTGTTATCACCCGAGTTCAAATTTCATCCACATTGAATTCACATATGAATTTCAGAAAGTTAAAGTTCCGGGCCGGGTTCAAACTAAGACCATCCAGTACGTATGGCAGGCCAACATTCAACCGCTAGGCTATCACTCCGCTTACGAGAATGCACAGATGTGGCTTTACATACATACCATCTAAATAAACCACCATCCTTTGCGCCACCCCGCCTGACCTCAAACACATCATTCCAGCTTCATTCGGCCAGCCTTTGTAATATTTCCGTGACCTCTTTTTGTTTAAGCTCACACGCCCTTTGTTGTTGTTTGTTGCTTTGCATGTTTCTAATGTTTGTGTTGCCGCTTTGGGAATCTTTGTCACCGTAATATTTAGGGGTGCGCGAGTCGGTAGGGGTGCGAAGGTTACAATGTGTATACATGTGTTGTTTCTTTTGGAGTCGATGAAAATGCTGGAGTAAATCTTTTCAAATTGATTGACATGGTAAATTGAATATTTTCATGATTTCTTTTGAATAAACTGAAACACTCGAGCACTTAAATATACAAAAAAGAAGGTAATCTTTGATCTCAAACATAAACACCTCACAAAAGTCTTTTCTCTAAGGGGTAAGCAGACAATATGTACATACAGAACTAAGGCACACGATTATTTTTTCACATCTTTTCATGATTGCATTAATTAGTTCGAGTATCGTAGCATCTTTTGTAGTTGCTTTTTGGTTTCGTCTATATGAACACTTTTACCGGTCCAGTATATCAAAACCAAACCAATCCAACATATTTCAGCCATAGTTAATCTAGTAAACTAAAAATATGTTTTCAAACTGTGTATTAATAACACAGATAGAATTAACCTTGAGGCCCACTCGTGCCTGAAATACACAACTGTTTGGTATTTCTTGTTTATAAGATTTTATCAGGACTTATCCATTTGAATTCTATTAACTTTTCTGACTTCGTTCGTGCGGATGAAATATTAAATATTTAGAGAGTAGCTCGTCCTTTAGGGACTAACAGATTTCTTGAAACGACCTTGTCAAATATCTTATCTAGTTAATATGTAATGCGAGTCATGCTAAAGATAGATAGATAGATAGATACACGACACACGTTCAAAAACATATACATAAAAATTACAGTTAGCATGTACAATGGGCGGCCTTATCGCAATCAGCGATCTCTTCCGTACTGAAAATGTTCCAATAATTCGCTTAGGAAATCAAGTTAATTTTAAAAGTAAAGTATATCTAGTGACAGCATATCAATCCATAAAGTTTAAAGTTTGCGAATTCAGGTATAACTTTTATATCAAGGAATGGCTTAGCCAGTATAGTGCGTACATAGGGCTGAGTGGGACGTGAATAAACAGCCGAAACAATTCAACATCGGTTTCATTGAACAACATTTCATCGAACACATAAATAACACAACAATAAGTCGTTCCTTCCATTTCCTACAAGCACACACGTCTACCTCACACATCTAATACCAGTTGAAATGTTTGCAAACAATAACTCTCTCGCGACTCGACATAAGTTTCCAACGCCCCCGCCGAAACATGGCCGAGCATCGTATCAAAACGAATATAAAAATTATCGTTTTCTGATACAAATGTTTACGAGACAATTTGAGATAAGGTGGGCGTTTGTGGGCCATTGGGCAATAATGGGGACTTATGCGCGTAGGCTCCATTCATACGGACAACTTTATAACAGGGACAATTTGGAGACATTGTTAAAGTTTAGGACGGAACAAAATGTTCTTGGGAATTGCTTATAGACATATTTTTATCATATTGGCTTTTTTATTTTATAAAGCGGAAAGTGAAAGAGAACGTTATGCTATATTATAATGCTTATTTATGGCTTGCTTGCGTCGTTACGTTCCTAGTCTACTGGGACTTTAGCACAATCAGTTGATTGAACATCATCATTGTAACGGGAATATACACAATATACAGCTGCCTAAAGCTCTCATTCACCGTTTAAATAATATACGTTTAGGGGAAATAAACCATTTATTTAGGTTAACTGCTGTTTTAATATTTTGGTGAACTTGGAACTAAAGATATGTCCAAAAAAGGAATAATATTATGTGCTAATAAATTTTAAACATTCTCGTCACAAATAACTGTTGAAATATTTACCTAGTGATTTCAAATTCGAATCTTGAAATACAGGTACAAAAAAACTCTCGTTAAATCTCGTATCGTTATAAAAAGTTTAAATAAAAGTTAGTTTGTCAGCATAAAAATCTGAAACCGTAGACGGACAGATTTTTCATATGGAACAAAATATATTCAGGCGGGCTGAGCCGCGCATGACAACGTAACACACATATAATAATAATACCTATGAGAACTCATATTGGTGTTGGTATCTAGAGTCTAAGAAGAAAGCATAGAAAAACGGTAGGCTGGCAATATCCCAGGCCCAAGTCGGTCCTCCGCTTAGCGGATTCGTCGATCAGTTAAGCCACAACCAATCCATAAGCTAGAATCACTTGAATTGCAGAAGCTGATGTAATTCCAGTTACCAACACGCCATGCTGTCCCCACGGTTGTCGTGATTGACCAAAACTTATCAAGGTAGGTATACAAAATCTTCTACTGGAATTTACAGCGACGACGGACTGATTAATTTTATGTGGTAAGAGAGCGATGTCCAATAAAACAAAGATTATGAAACAGCACCTATAATTCTAAAAGTATGTAACGACCTAACTTCGTTTAATAGTGATGGATTTTTATATCTCATACAAATCCTTAGGCTATCTTGGACTTCTAACAGTCCTCATTGATAATATAGCTGAACCAAAGCCAACGAAAGCCTAGCATCTGAACATTTGACGTCTCAACTTAGTACGTGATCAGAAGGTTCCCTCGAGAATGTCCATATCTTATTCCTTTGCTCGTTATCCCTCAATTTGGAGCTTATACCCACATATAGATATATTGTAAGTACCAATTCATATCTATTCAGAAATAATATGATCCTCTTATAATAAAAGTTAGACTTCAGTAAATCCTAAGTTTGTTTCAAAGAAAAATGTTATATTAAAGGTTTTTGTGACAAAGAGTTCAAATATTCAAAGATGTTTATTTTGCCAACCAAGTGTACAAAATGATGTTATTAAAGTATAATAGTTCTCTCAAACTAGTCGCCATTTTCAGACATTGCAAAAATTGAAGATTTTTAAGTCATATTTTATAATGTAGGATCACGATATTAGGGCTGACGATAAATCTTTTTTGCCTTGTGCTAATCTTCATTTACATATATTGTTGCCTAGTTAGTACCTTCTGTAGGCAGAGGTTTACTTTAGTAGGTACGAGTAGTAGGCACATGAGGATCCTTTTGTCAATCAGTCGTGATGTCAATATATACATTAATATGAAGAAAAAATATGTAATTTTTAAAATAGATCCATACACAGGCCAGTTAAACCCATACCAATCATTTCACCCCCACACACACACACACAACCTTAAAATAGTATGTACAAACGAAAGACGCCGTTTTCTTTTCAATTATAGATCCAAACAAACTGATATCAAAAACTGAAGGCCGTACCAGTCTAGGGCTGTCGTATCGTGTTCGTCATATAATTTCACGTACAAATTTCGGGTTTTATTCCTGTCCCGTTGATTTCATTTCGTCTCGTATCAATTTCGGGATTCCAAAAGTGTGAATAGAAAATTGTTGATAGAAAAAGTATTGTGTATCCTTGGAGGGTTTATTCATTCTGTGAGATTGAATAAATATCTGTAGCTTAGCATTTCGTCTGTTTTAAAGTAGTCGTAGTCTGTTTTAAAGGTAAAGTTGTAGTTACTGTGTCGTCAATGCCACTATTTAGTCCAATTTAATAAGTGAGGAGTTTGAAATGAAATAAAATTATTCATTTTGCAATTATTTACTTTTACACGTCTTTTTTAAACTAGATGGCTACGGCATTCCCTATGACTATCCCCGAGAAGAAACGCCGAAACAAACTCAGGCGTCAAGGTCTATTTTAAAGCTTATTGCCTCTTACCGGGCTCAAGCTCAAATCTATACTCCTGCTGATACTGACAACTCCCTGACAGGAAAACACTTTTTCCGATTTGGAAATTGAACCCAGAAATTCACAATATACCTACTGTACTAGGTAGTCTCGTAGGCCTGTACTGACAGTATTATTAGTATGTAAGATATGTGAGACTCTCAGGGTGGTAGGTTAATGTTAATGAACGATGGAAGCCATAGCAATTAACTATGCGATTTATGAGTTACATAATAGCCCGTTAACGTCTAAAGCTGATGACGCATGCTTTCTCATTACTAGACTGCATTCCAACCGCATGCAGTAAGAATGCAGTTGGTGTGCCAGCACGGTAGCAGTGAAATATCTTCAAATATAATAATAATTGTCACCATAGTTGCAAACTGTATGTACCTACTCAAAATTCAAGCACCGTCCTAAATCAGTACTTCTGTGGTATTAATATGGTGTATGCACTCATTTCGTGTTTGCCACGGGTGTTGTACAGTCAGTGACATAAGTAGACGAATATTTCGTAAATTAGGAAAAAAATCAAATTTCTGTTTCTAACTAACCATTAGACAAGTCGAAATAGCTACAGTATTCTATAATAATTAATTACTAAAAGTAACTATTACAAAAAGTAACATTTTTCACTTATTTCTGTCGCTGACAATACAAAACGACTAAAGGAATATCTCAAGAGGAGCAATATTATGATTGTTATTTGATAACGTTCATACGACTGAAGAACAACAACAAAAGTGAAAGGAGCTTAAACTATGAAACTACTGACCTATGTACTGACAACTTCTTCGGAATCATCACGACGAAATCTGTAACAAAAGAAATTGATATTAGTTTTCATGTACTCGGTATGTACGATATTAGGTACATAGAATTGTATCATAAATATATATATACAGTCCGTTATAAATAGAGTAAGTACTAACTTAAGGGTTTTATTATACGTAATTACAACGAGCAATGAATACAGTCAGTGTTTGAGTGAGTTAAAAGTCAAACTGAATCTGAGTTCAAACCCGGCCCGCACCTCTGACTTTTCGGAATCATGTGCGGATCAGAAATTGATTATCTCTTGCGTTTACGGTGAAGGAAAACATCGTGAGGAAACCTGCACACCTGAAAGGGCTCCATAAAGTTCTTGACGGTGTGTGTATTCTGCCAACACGCACCGGGCCAGCGTGGTGGACTAAGGCCTACCCCTTCTCATTGTGAGAAGAGACCTTTGCCCAGCAGTGGGACAGTAATGGGTTGAATTATTATTAATTATTATTATTTTGATGGCTAAAACGTTGACACTGAAAAGAACAATATGGCGTAGGCGCAGTGATTTTATTAAAGGCCTTTTGTTACGGCAGATGTCTATCGATTGATAATTATTATCATTATTTATAGTCGATTTTACTTTAGGAATTGATAAAAACACAAAACGTTTAAAAAATGAAGTTAACAATTTAAAAAAGTGAGAAACCAATCTTCAACAACATCCACCATAAAATAAAATCACGCCTCCGGGTGCGGATGCTCAAGCATCTTTCATTCAACAATATAATCACCTTAAGATTATTAAATCAAATTCCGTACAAAAGCCGAGTCTGCACAAATAATGCTCGCGCGCCGCCAGAGGGCGCCTGGTCGCGGTCGGTCGCGCCATGAATAACATTATTCAAATCCACACCTCGGTCATTACGCTCGTTCCCTCTCTACAAAAAGAGGGGGGAAACGGAAAAAAATTATTTGTGTCCACAATCAGCGGTTAGATTAATTATAGGGAGTTTAGGGTGAAATATGAGGGAGGTGTTTTTTGAATTATGGTTTGCATCGTACACGTTACTTCATTAATTGGGTGTTCTGTGTGTTCCTAAAGTTTCTACGATTATGTTATGTAGATTCGGTGTTCATATTCGATTGGGTTCAGATAAATTAACGTTTTAGCAGATTTGTACTCGTGTTTCCACACAGTAACTAATTTATTATTAATTATAATTGCATTAAAACTAACACAGTACAAACAACCGTTGCATTCATATATAATATTTATAATACTACGCTTGGCGCGGTGTGATATCAAACGACCACATCATTACCAGTCGCCAGCGCACGCTAGGTGTTAGTGCTCCCAATCAAGCAAATGTTTTGTACACTTAGGTTCTACTAATTCAATATTGAAGCACTACATTATTCCCTGAGAGAGTAATTCAGATCTAACTGTATACGCTTTCTGTACAAATGAATGAAACATATTAGTTCTCCCCCCGCCCACCCCCTGTGTGCTCAGGGTTCATGATAAAACAATATATTGGTATTGCCAAATATAAAAAGTTGTTCATATTACAATTGCTATGCAATGGCTATTAGAATCTCCTATAACTTGCAAGAAGTTGTAAGAAGTCTTCCACTTTAAATATCTGAATGCTACTTATTTATATAAATATCGCAGATAGAAAAATGCTACTATTGTATAAGATGCACGTAAATTTTAAATTATTTTATTGTTAAATGCCATGGCTACATATTGTTACCTTTCTAAAATGGTACCCCTATATAGTCCAAATGAGATATTTTATTTGATTATTTTATTAATATAGGTAGGTATAAATAAAAGAGCACACAGTGGTCCTCATGATGTGTGTCGATTGACGTCAGTAGTTAATAACAAATGGCCATGGGAAATGAAAAGAAAATTAACGAATAACCTCGGGAGAGCCGAGCGTTGCGATAAAAGCTACTGAATGCACTAATTATCTCCCTATTCAACCGGAACTTTTCAGACACCACGGCTAGGTATCGGGTATCGAAACATTGATTATTAAAAGTATTCCCTTACAAATCCCAGGTGCTCTTTATGTCACCCACTACAATAATAATATAGGACGCTGCACGGTTGACTAAAATTAAATATAGAGTTTATAGAAAATACCTACTATGTCTAAAATAGCTGATGATTTTTTGTATATTAGACTAGATTTAGTATTAACTCATTAGATAGCAAGGCGTAGGTTGTTGTGAATGTGGATAATTTTGTAATTAAGTACTTTATTTGTAGAAAATTAATATGCATTGAGAAAGCCTCAAGATTCTTTGAATAACACTCATGGACTATAATTAAAGTAGGCAAGTGTCGGCAAAGGACAAAGTCAGAATGCGTTGGAGTATTTAATTTCATTATTAATCAGGGTCTGATCATTACGAATAATTAGGCGATTTAATAATTTATCAAAAGTAATAAAGAACTCGGCGGTAATGTGACTCAGATACTAAAATTTTGTTTTTTTTTTTTATATTTAAGTTATTCTTTGATGGACTTTTACTATGTAAATATTGTACGATAATGTAAACGGTTGATAGACTTGGGCGGTTCTGTACAAAGTACCTACTGAGTATCTTTTTTAATAGCATATATAAATATACGACATAGCATCACGCCCGTATTTCCCGAAAGGTTAGGCAGAAGTGTATTATTGTTACTGATGTGTGTATGTAATAGGGGGCGAAGCTATTGCCATCTACCGGGTACAGTTCCAGATTCTGTGCTGCTACTTAGAATTTCCAATACAGAAAAACCCAATAACACTTTGCCCGAACCAGCATTCGAACCCAGGACTTCACGCTCAGCAGTCGCGAATGCAACCACTAGACCATTGAGGTCAAGTAAAAATATTTTTTTTTTGAAACTGGCAACATCTTTCTTATTTATTATCTTTACATGTCTAATATCTGAAATTAATGGAAACACTATAGCTTCCCCGCTTCATGATGCTGTTGAGTTCAATGACCCAACATACCTAATACCAGGAAAGAATGTTCACAAACATGTTTCAAAGTTATTTGAAATGTATAGATGAAAGATGTATCCAAGAATATGAAACAAACAAATTATGCTAAATGTATAAATAACTCGCCTTAGTATTTTGTGGGAGATTAAAAACAAACAAGATTTTAATAAACCCGAGTCTATTTGTGAGTGAGAGCCTGTCTGTTCATAAGACGCACACGAGCCGTCGTGGATAGCTTACGACATAAAAGGATATCTATTTCCGACGTAATCTTGGATAGATTTCTTCATAATATTAAACAGGACAGGAGTGGAAATTATCAGTAGGAGCACGGAGTCTGGAAGTGTGCCTTGTAGATGGCAATAAGCTCGGCCCCTATTACATGGGACTCAATAATGGCAGCGGCGATATATGGGTACACAATAAATCAAATCAAATCAAACGTAATAATGGTAATACACATCTACCTAACCTTTCGAGGATTACAGGCGTGATGCTATCTTGTGTTATGTTAGTTTGTACTTCAAATGATGCTTACCTAAAGTTATTACATGTGACTAACATAACCGATTGAATCTTAACAGATTCAACGTTACGAAGCAAAAAATATGTGAGCTAATTAGCAGCTCCTTCAACCCACCGTTAATTAAACTGCACACCGAACTGATACAGTTTCGGTGACGTTATTAAAGACACAAAATTTACTTATTTCATCGATAAAACATTATAGGCACGTTATTACCAATAAAATCCTAAGTTTAATAAGGTCTTCAAAGAAATTTATCTCTCAAAATTCAAATTGAAAAAGGGATTTTATTGACAATAACGTTTGAGAAAACTATTAAGGAGCGTTAGAAACGCGTTGCTGAATGAGAGCAGAATTTTATTATACTACTAATTTTACTAAGTCATTGTCGTGCCTGTACTTTAACCGTCTTTATATAGCCCATCTATCTAGCCACTCCTCTAAACTCTCATAGCCACAGTTGTTAATAAGCACCACTCATTGTACTTAGCTAAACAATTTAGGGTCTAATTTGCGTCTCTCAGCTCATTAACGAAAGACTTCGTCATGGTCATCAATCACTCTCTGCTTGTGACGTGACGGTAAGGACCGTTAAGATTAGCACCCTGACTGAATACAGAGTGGATGTTGAAGCTGTGCAGTGTGATAATAACTCTTAGTCCATTGGTGTTCTTATTTTAAATCTACAAGGTACTCAACGATTTTTTTATTAAGAGACCTTCGATATATAGTGCAAATGGTGCATGGGATGCGAAATCAGAATCGATAGCCTTTGAGCTATAACTATTGTGAGGATTTAATTATATAACTGTTACGGAATTCGTAATTCAAATTCATATTGCTATAGTTAGAATAACACGAACATAAACTCTTCTCACGAAGAGCTCTTGCTGAAGTGCTAACACGTTAGAGGAATTAGAAGAAAATAAACACGCAATTGCAAGCCATATGCATACCCTAGAAGGGAAACGTTTAACGTAAAACATTGAAGTCTAAAAGAAGTCAACTGCTAATTACAAAGCCGATCGTATTGTTATCTAGTCGTTACATCTGTCCCAACACGCTGTGAACGTGCCAACTTGCCACCAAGTTAAGTTAGCCAAGTTTGTAGTCAACGACCTCACAACTGCCAACTTAGCGGGGCGCCTAAGTTCAGACTACCCTTATCGCTCCCGCCTTAATCCATCTTCTTTCACTATCGCGTCCATTCTTCCCAAATCCATACGCTTTGAATATATTCACCACAGACGATATTAAACTGTAATTTTATAGACATTAAGCTCGATTTTCAATGTTCAATGTGGCGCCTCAAGAATGACAGTATAATTTAAAATGAACTTTAGATTTATAGAGATAGCTTTCAATATCGTGTGGTTAGTGTAATGTGTAAGTTTCAATAAGGACCAAGTGCAGGGTTTGCAATAAGAAAAGCCAGCACTTGTCTCATTTGAGAAGACTTATTGAAACAGGCGTATCAGGATTTTTCTGAAAAAAAACTTTAACGTTTTATGTTTTATTGCCAAAAGTCTGGAGTAAAGTAAATTAATTTTATTTGACTTTGCAAGCGAGTTTTTTTAGCTTATATTTTGGGCGAAGACTTGACAGAAGATGTACCTATATTATATCACTTATTCTATATAAAATAACTTGATAAAATGTGGTGATCTTAGTCTCGGTGTACAAAAGCTATATAGAAAGATTTAGCCACTGGTACTTTATTAATATTTGTTAGCATTCGATATAGGTTGCCATACAAAATGGTTCGGTAAAGTCTTTTGTATTGCTCAATCGGGTAAATGAATTCATCGCCTGTCCTTGTAAACAAACGCCATCGCCACGGTACAATGTTTGTTGTTGTTTTTCCCTTTTTCCAAAATTTGAATATTAATAGGCTTTAATCAGTGTTTGCTCATGAATTTTCCCGTTAAAAGGGGAACATTGTGTTAAAACCTTGCTTTAATGATAATTCTGTCTTCCTCCATGGAGATTTAAAAAAGGCTTTATTATTTTTGTTTAAAAAAATGGGGTCAAACATTATTCCGTTAATTATGTTTTTCACTTTACTATTATTTATCAACTGAAAATTAAAAAAAAGAACATCAAAGCAGAAGATGAAAGAGCATTTTCTTTTTAGATCAGCACTAGTTACATAGTATTAAAATTAACAATATAGTAAACGCATATAGCATAATAACTGGTGCTACAGTACCTATATGTATGTACTATACCTAATACCTAATAAAATTATGAGGCAAAATATATGCGAAACATAAAACCAGATCTATTCTCTAGATATTAACAACAAAACATCAAATTTTCATGATAAAGATAAACTATTCTAAAATGGGAAGAATAACATCAAAGAATGATTTATCACAGTGAAGTTCTCCCGCCCAACTGCGTCGCGGAACGTCACAGGAGTCCTCTGCGGCGTCTGAGCGGGTGCCTGTCTTATTTCCAATATCCGGACAAGCCGCTTACTTCCACGAATATCCTCGAATAAGCCGGCTCGCTCTCCTGGGAGGCGTCTAATTGGATTATCTTCTCTTTATTTTTATCTTTTCTTTTCTTGGTATCTACATAAACATTGAATAATAAAGCGATTGTTTATTAAAAGATTAAGATTAATTAAGATAAGATTATTTGCAAATTCTATTTATATCAAATTGTTTACAATTCGCTGCGAAGAAACGGTTAACTGAATAAAATCCGCATTACATTTAGTCAAAACGTTAAGCTTTTACGACGTCCTTATCATTAAATACAAAATTTTTGAAACAAAACAACTTTACACGCGAGTTTATTCGTTTGATTTATTATCGTGATAAAGTCGTCGGTTCGTTCGGTGATCTCCGGCGATCTTCGCGGATCTCCGGTGATCCCCGATGCACATATTTTATTCAACGCCATGTATCTACAATTTGTAGGGAATGCGCGGCCATCTGTGACGTCATAGTACGAAATACACGTTCGCTGTGAATTGTTGCTGAACGCTATCTGAGGAATTTGACGCTTCAAATCTTACATATTGGTCTCAAACAGGAATATTTGATCAATTGTCGGTTAAAAATATTATAAAGTGTTACTTAGATGTCTGTGTTATGAGTCGCGTGTACTATACTATATTATACATTGTAACTCGCCATCACCTATTAATGTGGACGTTGGGGCAGGCGTCCTCTAGGCGGCACGAATTGGTCGTTTTCATCACAATGTTTTCTTTCACCGTTATAGCTATAAGAAACAAAATCTTGCTGATCATTTTACCCAATTTTGAAGACATTTTTACGTCACTTCATTTATTATAGTTATACTCGTGTATTTTTTGTGAAATTGAGACTTCATTAGGTACAGTGAGTTTATTTGCTATGTTTAGTTATCAGACAGTTGTGGATAGGCATTCAGCCAGTTTATGAGAAATTGTGAAACTGAACCCTGAGCAATGTGCCAAAGGTTTAGGGATTTACTACCACAGTTACAGCTTATTCTTATCGTACAAAATATTCACATGAAACTGCAGGAATGCATAAAAAGTCCTCCCTGAGTGAACATTCCTAAGTAGGGACGTCAAACAGTCGATTGGTCCGCGTTACATCAGTCATAGTTATTTATTGCTCAACTGTATACATTATAAGACACATTTGTCTCCTCTTAGATTGGCGTAAAAACAACTTATATTCAATCGATGTATTATTCCATCATTCTCCTTCACATAACAGGCAAAAATCATGGAAATTCCACGATAAAAGGAAGCAAAGCAGTCAATCACTCCATGGAAAAAACCATCGAATTTATGAATAGTCGATTTGCGGCCCAAAGGACCGAAAATTGTTTCCGATTATAAAAACAAACATAAAATATAGATCATCTTTCTTTTGATATCTTTAGATGGGAGGCTGTGGGACTCCAAACGATTTTCGATTAACCTTGAGATGTTTTGTGGGTATATTTCTTATATTTTTCCCGAGATATAAACGAAAATGTAAAATATGATTACAAAGCAACGTGGGACCACGGTACTGATACTGATTGTTTAGTATTTTTGGAAGCTGTAGGTCGGAGGTAGAATCAGATAAAATAAATAGATGATTGTCTTGAAGAATATTTATAAAACTTTGAAGATCCTAAAACATGGCGTTATTTTTCCATGCGATTAATCTGACAGATAGCGTTATCTGGTAAACATGTAAGCTTGTAAGCTTATTGTCAATTGTATCACTAGCTTGTGTTTCACTTGTGTATCACAGTAGAGTGTCTTGTGCAAGTACAACTGTTATCGTCTCTATATAACATTAGGTGTAGATCACAAATAAAGTTCCTCAAACAGGTAAAGGAAAACCGCAAACAAACCGGTCGTAAACACGTCACATGACATCTATTTGCATCCATCCTGTCAATCACAGCTATCTAAGATCATCTACAACGGGAGTACAATGGCGGGAATATATTAGTGTATTGTGTGCCCATTGTGACGGATATAAGTGGGGTGTGCGCTCGCGCCGCGTCGTTGTGCCATTGTCGGGACATTCAAGACATGACACTGTGTCGTATACTAACGAGTAGTAGGTGGAAATATACGACATTGCTCTGATTTGCGTAGGGAGTCTAGTGACACGTCACGTCATACTCATGGCAGGATTACATTTTGCTGAAATCCTTTATTAGTAGATAATTCTTTCTAATAAACAAATAATTCACGCAGCTCAATAATAACGATTATTAAATAGTACCTCTAGCTAGCTACCACTCTAGCTTCAATATTGTCCTTGTCCGCAAATCTCCCTCAGTTAACAATGTTCTAATTCGGATTAACCTCACTGATTTAAAACTATGATACCTTAGTTAATTTGTAGTAACACCGTTAAACCATCTCGCGGGTAACTAACACAGTTTGGTCGCTTATTGACTCCTATTCTTGATTGCGAACTATTTCTGTGTCCAGTTTCAAACTCATGTGAATTGTACGTATTTATCCGTCGCTCGCGGATCATTATTGATCGGACTGACATAGCTGATATTTTGTAGCTAGTCTATGAGGGCCGACAATGTGCAACCACAATCCGTTGGTAATTAGGTAATTTATGGCGGTCAAATAACTCCTGATTTTTAATAAAGGTTACTATTGAGTTGTTCATTACTATTCCATATATACTCCATGTCCCCTTTAATTAAGCTTATATGTTTTGCGATAGGAGTGGGTGCGCATAACTACTGCAACAGGGGGATTTGTTTGTGTTTACTTCGCATGTGAGTTGCTTATTATGCAAAGTAACTAGAAACTTGTCATACTGTTTACATAAGGTATTAATTGTGTTCTACGTATATATGTTAAGAGAAACGCATGTTTACAGGACAACGTCTGTTAGTTGAATATATGTACTTATAAATATTGCTATATTATTGATAAATAATGTCGTGTGTGTTGGTGAATAAATGTCGATATTACTTACCAGTATATAAGATAGATATTCCATTACTAGCAAACCGAAATCTGAGTCAAAGGACCGTCATCTAAATCCCGAACAAGCCCGACCTATTTCGTACAAATCACAAGTCATACTACAAAGGCCTCTAATATCTCATCCCGATGGCTGTTGGCTCAAACATGATTCCTACAAATGAGGATGTATGCCTGGATGAATGTTTCGTTGTTTTGTCTGCGGCAACGCTAGGCGGCCGCCATTAGTTCCTGTCTAGCTGCTGGACGATACCTGGGCTAAAATGGTGGAATAACTCACTGTCGCATTAGATAGTGATTTAAAAGGCGTGTATATGTCTGTATGTTGTCTGCCTTATCTTACGAATTTATGACTCGTTATATTATAAAATATTTCAGGAATTTCATGCATATATTGTATGTAGATAAAACAATGCACTTAAAGATTTGTTTTGCTCCATGGATCTTTACCGAAATAATCAATGTCTGTTCTCCGTTAGTGAAAACAATTTGAATCTCAGGTTTGGACCTCTCCTGTGAGATTCCTTGTATCGTGGGTACAGTTAATAGAAAAATCACATAAGTAGATACATATAGACATAAATACACTCCTGTATTTGAATTTCTTATTGTGTGAGAGTGTAATTGCATACGACAAAGATGCCTTTTTTGTCTGGCATCTAAGAAGATAAACGTATCTCTGTTCACAGCAGTTTGAAAGAAAAAGGGAAATACATATATTGTGTTAAAAAGAATGGTTAGCGCCGCGGCTGCGGGTGGGCGTCCATTAGTCAGTGTCTACAACCCAGACGTACCTGCAGCCAGACGTACGTGCCAAATATTTCACTATCCATCGAATTGGTACTGAGTGCGTCTTTATTTAATAGCCTTAATCGTTGTGTTTTATGAGAGGAAACAAATATACCGAAAGCAAGTTTTAATGCATGTTCGCCGATACTTAAATTAATATAAGTCATTTATTGTGTATGTACATATTTCTTTTGCTAGCATCTCGTCAATGAGTTTTCATGCATATGCTTTGCTTATGTCGTGGTGGTAAGATGAGCTGCAAGATTTGAAACAGCACTGAGAATCTAGGGTATGAAAGAACTAACTGACTACTCCAAACGGCTCAACTTTGTAGGGACCATGTATAAATAGAATAATCTTTAACTAACTCTCAACATATTTCTTGGAAATGTTTTCCTAGAGGTACCTCGTCCTGCCAGACACCATCCCCATTAGGAGCCGAACAAATGAGAGGTCCGTACGAGCGGACATGATTGAGGGCCGAACATCCACACACAAAGGAGGAGATTTAGAAGATCCGGGGACGGAAACGGAGGTATTATTATTACCTACGTTATGGTACGATTGCTTTGTGTGAATGATAGTACTCATGATGGTTTGATATGGGATAACGTTATTTACGTAACGTAGAGATGTACTTTTGTATTGTTGGTGGAAGTAGGTATAATGTGCATCAATCAAATTCTTTTTTCTTTATAACTATGGTACCAATTTTTTACATAACGTCATGCCTTTTTCCCATGGGGTTGGCAAAAACTACGGCACGCCAAATTCTTTGATCCTAGCAAATAACCCTTTTGCTCCATCTATGTTGTACATTCATGCAGAGCTTCAAACAAGGACGCCGGTTTTTGATCCCTGGAAATATAGTTGATTAATACTAGTACCAAGCATTTGGATGCCTTTCTTGAAGTGTGTTATTTGCTGCCCATTTATTCACAGTTTTCCGATTTTCAAACCGTTAAACTCCAAAATTCGTCCACACAATCTTTGCCAACAAGATTTATTGAGTGCAAACACAACACTTCACTCGTCACATTTGTAACACATTGGCAACCGCAGTAGAACGCGCTTGGTAAACGATAAATATTTCAATTTCCCGTGCTGCGCCGCAAATGTCCCGCCTGGGCCGCAAATGTACCGCGCGGGCCGTGGCCGCCGCAATGAATTACTGATACCGGTCGATTCATATGTATTGGCAATGTATGAGATATCAGAGATATGTGAACACAGCGCTCGTACCATTATGTCTTAATGGTTTGGTGTATGTTTTGACATGCAGAAGCATCGTGGTAGGTACGCTCATTGCTCAGATAACACACATTGATAGGCCGCGACCTAACTAGGCCAACAGTTTGCTGCTTTCATTAGAAGGAGACTGGAGAAGATTATGGGACGAGCTAGACACAAAAACACAAGCAACATGAAAATTTTAGAGGACAGTGGTGTCGTGGTGAGTCGGTGTGAATTTTCCTGAATAATCATAGACAAGCCGTTTCTCACGAGAATTTCAGGACATTATATTCTATTATTCTATTCTAAAACGTAAACCTATTTCCTACATTTATGTAAAGGATTCACCGAAAACTCAAGCAATACAAATATTGTATGTCACTAGCAAGTAGTTTTCCTCCTAAAATAACGTTTCAAACGGCCATATTTTAGTCATACTTGGTACACACCGAGCGCATCAGCGAACACCTATTTATCGGGCGTCGACGCGTTTTCCCCGCGATGCTTTCATTAGCAGCATCGCAGCCTCCTATTACGGGACAAAGGCCCGGGTGCCGCGGCGCGGCTAATTCGCGCGATAATTGAGCCGCGACGGTATCATGATGTACCGGCCTTATTTTACGCTTTTGATGCATGTTAATAAACACCGCGGATTACGGATTCGTCAGCAAAAGTAGGTTACTCGACTGTTAATGCTCTTTAGGTTTGAAAGCTCTTTCGACATAAATATACATAGAGGTAGTAGAGACTACGTTATTGGTCTAGTGCTGGATTAGATTCCCAGGTCACGCAGTGTCGTTGGGTTTTTTCTGTATGGAAATTCTCAATAGCAGCACGGAGTCTGGAACTGTACCCGGTAGATGGCAACAAGCTCGCCACCTATTACATGGGACTTAATAACGATATCAGCGAAATGTAGGTACACAATAGTACACCTCTGCCTAACCCTTCGGGGAATACAGGTGTGACGCTATGTTATATACATAGAAGTTTATTTTTTAAGTATTTAACTAGAAGTACGTAGTACAATACAATTTTGTAAAACGCTTTTACATTTTATTTTATTTTAAATGAAATACATAAAAATAAATAGTAGGTACTACTATTATTTAACGCTTTATGAGCGCTGTAACTAATATACTGTTACAATGAAAAATATTTATTGCCTTGCAATAGTTTTCAATGACATCACCTTTAAATACACGACAGTTCACGCTACACATGAAAACGTTCATAATATTTAATTATGCATTTCAGCATTCTCACCTGCTTCCAAATTGAACATTGCTACAACAAGATAACGTCCGAAATCGCTCGCTAATTTATCTGCCGGCCATACCTGTAGGTCATAAATGCTAGCAGGCTACGAGGTGCATATACATTGTAATGAAGTTTAACGTTTAGAACAACATTTTGCTTGTCGCGCTATACATTGCTGTGTTGTTCAATAGCAAGTGTTAATGCACTCAACCTGGAGTGCTTATGGCAGGAACTAATGAACATTATCGTTAGCATTGCAGCTGTGAATTGCTTTCATAGTATAGGTCGCAGGTTAATGCACTAACGGACATGTGTGCTAATTAGACCCAAGCACTAGGTACGGTTTTATGATGCATGGCGGACAACCTGGTCGATATGGGCGCGCTTGGTACATCGCCAACTTTATATTCCTATCGCCTGAACACGGCGGGCTATCGACGGCATTTGGCAACGGTTTTTATGAAAGTAAACGATACAGCTGGTGCTCTATGCAACTGTTTGTAGAATTTGAATACGTTAACAATATATCGTTTGGTTTTCGCTCGTGACAAGTGGAAATATTGGAGCGGGGTTGAAGTCGAGACGTCGGGTCTGTAGTAAGTGTGCCAAACCTTGTTTTGAAGTTAAAATATACATAACTTATGCTGAAAGTTTTGCCGAAATGTGATTCATCATGTAGAGCTATAAAATCTGATACAATTTATATTGGTTTAGCCAATGCTGAATTATTTTATTATGGCATTCAGGTTAGGGGCGAACTCACGAGTAAACTTAGAGCTTCTGAGAAATTATAGTGTTCTGGCAGTAATTAAAATTACTAATTGTACCTGATCAGAGTATAATTCAACTAGTACCTATACTAAGTAGGTAGACGTCAGCACTAGAAATAACTAAAATATTATATACCTTCAAATATATATATCATTGACTTTAGAATATTTACATAATCTAGATTCTAAACAATACCTACGTGGAAAATTTAAAAATTACTCATTCTAATGCATTTAAGCTTAAGTACCTCTCAACATAGGTCTTTGACTAGTTGGATACAAGACCTGTTAAAATATAGCCGACTAAAAGTACCCATTACTGTGCTACGGCTGCGCATGGCTTTATTTACAAACTAGCTGTGCCCGCGACTTCGTTCGCGTGGATGTCGAAACTTAACAATGTATTTTTTAGTGAGACCAAATGCACTTAACCTTATTATTTTCTAAAATAAAAGATTTTTTCTAAAATAAAAGTAGCCTAAGTTACTCCTTATTACATCAGCTACCTGCCAATAAAAGTCCCGTCAAAATCGGTCCAGCCATTTCAGAGATTAGCCTATACAAACAGACAGACAGAAAGACAGACAGACAGACAAAAATTGTAAAAAATGTTATTTTGGTGTATGTACCGTAAATATATTCATATGCATTTAGTAAAAAACGGTTATTTCAATATTACAAACAGACACTCCAATTTTATTTATATGTATAGATGAGACAGAGTTAGGTTTTAGTCCACCACACTGGCCGTATTTGAACTGCAACCCTTGTGCATAGAAAGCAAGCATTCAACTGCTAGGCTAGTTTATGAATCAAATCTACAACTGTAATGTTATCAGAAGTAAACTCAAAATCGTCTTGCCAAATGAGAGTCTGTTCGTAAATGTATTTATTCTTTATGTTACCATTTTTTTTGTTGGCATCTTTCATTTATTTCCACTGAGATTGAAGGCAATCTTAAGCAATTGATAGTTATCCACGACGAATAGTGGGTGGAAGCAGATATTGAACAGAAGGTTCACTTCATATAACGTGACTTACAAGTACAAGAAATGGTAATTGCATGAAACAAAAGAATCGTTGTCGCATGCAGTCCACAACCGTAGTGGCTTCAGGTGGTTTCGTTTCAGCCATAATTTAGCGATTATTCTGAGCTCGTAAAGTCGCGATGCGGGTCTTCTGTATATTTTATTTTGTGGTCGAAGAAAAACACAAGCTCTTAACGTTATAGTTTGCTAACAGTAATTAAGTAGCAAATAGAATTAGTTCCGAGGACTAAGCTCTTAGTTTCTACGAGAGATAATATTTGCAAGTCTGTTTGTAATTGGATACTCCTGAACACTGATAAGATTGCAAACGTACCTACAGTATCACGACTTTGTTCCTCAAAGGGTGGAGAGGTGAGCAGAGTGCCGATTCCATATTAAGTCCTCTTTGTAACGGCGCGAGCCTTTTGGGCAGAGTTTAAAAACTCCCCACGGTTACTGAAGATAATTTTGTAAATAAAAACTCAATAACACTCGACCTGGCAATCAAACTGAGAACTTAACATTCAACAAGCTACGCTTAGGCTCAAAAGATCGATGAAGTATAAAATTATATTTTTGTTTGGGTTCT
Source organism: Shargacucullia verbasci (assembly GCA_947562105.1). Taxonomy (NCBI): domain Eukaryota; kingdom Metazoa; phylum Arthropoda; class Insecta; order Lepidoptera; family Noctuidae; genus Shargacucullia; species Shargacucullia verbasci. The sequence continues at coordinate 15,359,357 of OX387284.1, read as the reverse complement.
GGATGCTCTCATAAGTAGGGCCGTAGTCAGCTGCCTCACACTAATAATAATAATAATGTCCTCCTGACCGATTTCGGTCACGGCGGCCAATCTCACCGGAGATTAGCCAACTACGCAGGAGATATTATAGAGCACAAGTGTATGCGCAAACACAGGTGCTCTCTCTTTTCCTTCACTCTCATAGTCCGATGGGACTGCAATCCGACACGACCGGAGAGAGATCAAGCACAGGGCCAACGGCTTTACGTGCTTTCCGAGGCACGGTGTGTATTCACATAAACAAAGAACCAGACCCGAAACAACTATCTGTAGATCATACAAATATTTGTTCCGTGCGGGAATCAAACCCGCGACACGTAGCGCAGCAGTCGATCTCTCAACCAACCGTGCCGTCCTCACACTACACGTGTAAGTAAACTCAGATATGCTTAAGTATCTTCATTTTATATAAATCATTAAAACTACAATATTTAACAAGAATGTTGCTCATCTTACACAGTATGTCTACTTTATTGCAGTGTGATTGCCATCACAAAATAACATTTGTATTCCTATGTTTACATTATATTTCAGCGGTAGCTTCTTAATCTAGATTATTTTACACCGACACATAACTACTTCAAATTATAAATAAACAGACTGCTCGAATTCAAATAAATTAAATCAGAGAAACTCTCAACGCTTCTCGATTTCATTTTCATTTGAAAATATGAAATAAACGTAGTAGTATATCAGTGGGATTATAAACAAAATATTATTTATCTGAATCACATCACTAGTTATGCGTACGTCACTATCTGCTTACTCGTAACTAGTTCTGTTTTAACTCATTATAAACTATAAATTGGTTCGCGACCGGACGCTGATCGATTGTGGGCGCGGCCGCATCTCACACCGAAGCGAACATAAATATTTAACGTTACTATTCCGCACCTCGTATATTATACAGTGTTTACATTATTATTTATTAGATTTTCTTTCGCTCGGCGTTCCAGATTCGTTTGATAAATCGGATTTCTAGCTATCTAATTTTGGACTGACAGAATGTTTACCTTTACTTAATGTGAAGAATATATGTTTATTATCATAATAAAAATAGAAATATTGTTTTTTTTATATATATTCCAGATAAAATATTTAAGGCAATGAAACGTTTGTATTGATGTCGCTCTCCACAATTATGAAAGAGCAAAGGTATGACATGACCTCACTGTTTGTGGTCATGTTAGTGTATCAATACTGGGTAAGGTTGGACGTGGAGTTCGGCATCAATATAATCGAGCGTTGTAGTTTATGAATGCTGTGTGTACCTGTAATGGGCATAACAATAAGAAATTTATTTATGTTAAAATTGGTCAAATGTTTATATGTATGCTGCTGGTATACCAATAAATAAATAAATAAAAAATCTTCGAATGAGCAGTTTACATTATTTTGGCTCGCGACTACGTTTGTACTTACGCCGCACCCTGTGTATGACGATAAATGATTTTTGGACAGTTTAGATAACTCCTAAATGCGTCCTGATCTCTTCTACTGACTGGTTCATCTTTATACTACGATATGGTTAATTACAATTTGTGACCATAAACTTAGACGAGTCACGTATTTATTTTCATAGGTAAAAACATTTCGCCTACTATAAATCTATAACGGAATTCAACCGACTTTTTGGTATTTCTTAATTTATACCTTTTAAATGTAGCAATAGTAGTATACAACTGCTTTAAATAACGCCATTGTCATACGACGTGACGGTGTGATTTACTCTAGTAATTATAACACGTCACACAGAACACAATCTATGGAATATTATGGACAGAACAATTAGCGATCACTGTCACTGACACAGAAGGTTTATAACAAAGTGTGAAATTAAATTACGAAAGTATGTTCTAAAAATGTACAAAATACTACGTCACGTACTATTAAACGTCAGTCTGTTTAAATACTGCATTGCGTCCTATCTCATTGTTAGTCTAACTAGTAGGCTTTAACCTACGTCTACTATGGCATATCTTCGTGTCTTGTTATCATTTTTCTGGCTGACTAAGGATATTACTTGACAGTGCAACTGTTTAATTATATTCCGTCGTATAAAAAAATAAGATAGTGTTCCAAAAAGTGGTCTCAATACATTTTATCTTACAGGATAAAAGTTATCTAATAATCGTAATAATTGCCCTATGTATTAAATTTTATTTCTTATTAAATATTATTATATTGACGTCCCTTACGGCGCGTTGTTATGACTGTTACTTCTGTTCGTTGTCTTGTGTGTTCGTAGTACTTCATAATTAACTATGTTGGATAAATAAGTACAGATTATCCGGCTGGGGCACGGATTATATCCGGATGTCCACACATTTTGTGGAATCAAATTTGAACATAAAATCTACGTAAATTTGTGAATTAATATGCAGTTATAAATCAGTTACGGGGTATTCAATGAAGAATTGAACTTCTGTCAGAGATAATAGTAGTGTAGGTGCAAATCGTGAATATTTAAAATTGTGTGTAAAATGCTGTGTCTAAGAAACCGCTACCACAGCTTACGTGAGGTGGACCAAGTTAAATATGGTCATATACCTATTATATGCAATATGTTAGTTCACACGAATTATGTGTTACGATTTTTTAAATTATACATATAATTTGAGGGCCTTTGGCAGCACCTAATGTGATTTGGTAATGCTGCCTAGGATAGGGCACGCAACTCAAATAATACCTATTCACTTTCACTTTGGTATAATATCTCTAATTTTACCAAATAATTTTATTTTTCGTAATTATTTGGATAGTATTTCTTGCATTTATTCCATAAAAATAACCAAAAGTCGTTACAAAATACCTTATATTTATACAGTCATGACAACTAGACCCTTAGATAAAGGAAAATCAAACAATAGCAGCTGATCACACCAGTCAAAATTTTGTAATGTGGGCGTAGTGTGGGCGGTATGATCCATGACATCAGATCTTGTTAAAACAAGTTCCGGCACTGCCTTCAGCTCTGTATACCCCCGAACACAGAAGATGCGTGGGAGGTTTGTAATACGCCTACGTTCGATAAAATAATATTAAATAATAACCGTTATTCGGCCTGCCTAGAGCCCTGTATACCCCCGGAGCCACAAAACGCGTGGGTAAATCACCCACGCGATAATTTTATATATACGCCTACGTACTATTTTCAAGTGGAATAAGTTTAACTTTAAATAATAACTCGGCCTACCAAGAATCCTGTATACCCCCGAACGGCAGAAAACACGTGGGAGGAGCGCTACGCCTACACAAAAATATATAATATGACAGAAAATATTTTTTGTTTTCAAAAAAGAATAAATTATTTTAGTAAGGAAATCATTCAGTATGACCCACGCACGGCAGACACAAATCTAACTGAAGCTCATTAGTAAAAAAATATTAATATTTTATATCGATATGTTATTTTTACTCATTAAATGTGAGCATTAATAAATTTAATGAATATTTTACGACGAATTAGGACTTTAGTTATTATTATTAATTAAAATACTACTAAGTACCTACTTAATATAATTGTATTCTAAATTACCTTTATATATCTATATCCTACTAAACAAACAAATATTCTAAACTTGTCAATGATTATTTGCAGGAAAAAATCTCGTAATCACCAGATTTGCAAACTATCATATTCATGAAAAAAGTGTTATAATATGCACAGAAAAGATATCATATAATAAGTATTACCTCATTCATAAACCTGGAAAGACTGTCGATTTAAATACTTATCAACTAGTTACTCCGCTCAGTTTCTGAAAGAGCATATCAAGTGAACTATTCAAATATTATGTAAAACGATTCTCTTAGCGAGCCACCAGGAATGAATGTCGATTCAGTTACACGTGAACTAACCAACTGACATTTAAAATCTTTGAGGAATCTGCGAGATTTTAAATGTGATTATAATGATTGAAAGACTTTTGTGAAAAGGAAATATTACAAGTAAAAGTTTGTTTGCATGACTAGATATCGATAAAAGCTATGGAGAATTATATTTTTCGAACGGGAGCAGTTTTGTACAGCGGTTCCTTTGGGTCTGATAACGTGTGAAAATCGTGTGAATATTTCTCTCTTCTTCATCATGATCAGCATCAGCCGATCGACGAGTTTATATAAATATACAGTTTTAATAAAACCAATATTCATTGTTTGTTTAAAACTGAAGCCCTGTCGCTGGGAGCGTGCGCGGTGCGGCACGGCTCTGCTCCAAACACGAACTCCTAACTACCAAATATACTTTCCCGGGTTTGCTCTTACCAAACAAGCAATTATATTTTTTCACGTTGATGAACTTCGAAATTGGCACAAAGTGTTTTCAGCGCCACTATATGCTTCAGAGGACAATTTCAGTTCTGAAACTGTGTACCTTTTTTCATTGGAAAATATGGGTCAATCTCAATATTTTTTTTTTTTTTTTTTTTTTTAAAAACGTTGCCCCACACTAGGAATAATTCCTGTATCGTGGGTGCGTTTACAAACACATATATTCACATACACAAACGCCCAGACCCGAAACAATTATCTGTAGATCATACAAATATTTGTTCCGTGCGGGGATCGAACCCGCGACACTTAGCGCAGAAAGCTAATCGCTTAGCCACTACGCCAACCGTGTCGTCAATATATTGAATAATTAAATATTGAATAATTAAATATTGAAAAATAATTAAAAATTAAAGATTAAATATTGAAGTGAACTACAAAAATTTGTATGGAAGGTTTATTGCCTGTCTGTGGAAACTTGTTCCGAACGGGATAATCCAATGTCTTTTATCTTCATTTATACAGTTTGACTCGTTCAAAAGAATGTGAGTGTATGGTCAATAAGGCACACACAGACACTATATATTCCAAATTTTAGGACACGAAAACTCAATTAACCATTTGGGAACAGAGCAAGGCAATGTCAATTTTGGGCCAAACTAGAGGCGGTGAGTTTTCAAAGCGTGAATGTCGGCAAACAATAGACACTGTAACGAACCATTTCTTGTCCTAATCTGTTATAAGTTAGAGTAACAAAGTTTATACTGTACACAATGTCTGGGACAATATCGCCACGTAGAAAGGGGAACAATGGAGATTGTCTGACGAAACTGTGAAAGGGTCAATGTGATGATTGACATGCTCAAGACATGAGTGTGAAGACTGGGAACAGAAAAGTCTAAACGTTATACGGTGGTGTGATGACGCTAGTCGACCAACCACTGCGACAACGATACTGTCTATGTAGTTTAAAACCGATTAAGCACCATGTTTTTTTTTTGACTCAAAGTCATCCCTCTTAACAGTTTGATGAGATATTATAAAAGAAACAAATAATGGCCCAAGCAGCAATGGTCCATCCAGGTCTCGTGTCTCTCTGTTTAACTAACACGTTACGTTATCGCCGCTCGATAACCATTCTCGGCATGATATCAGTGCTGACAGTGACCGATAGCTGAACATCTGCTGTCCCTCTTGTGCGAACATACTCCCGATGGATACACTAATTAGTTGCTAGTACTCATACACTCATACATCGTAAATCATTAGAGGGAACATATTCTTTGGCCTCAACGACACGGAACAGAATCTCAAAAATAAATAATAAAACGTGTTTTCTTTGATAATCCATAAATATACCTATATAAGTATGTTTTACATTGTTTACCTCTGTGAGCACTTCCCACCAGCTTTGATGCGGCTCGCCGCCGCGGTATAAGAAAACGGCAAATATTTATACGATGTGAGGATATTAAATTCTGTTCCCAATATGGATGCTCTAATTGTGATTGTTAAATATTATATTTCTACATCTTTCCCTCAAAGATTACAGCTGGGAGCGGTAAAAATTAATATTATTCAGCTGAAAGTCGAAACGATAATACGGATAGGAAGAAGCAGGCCCGTGGGAAATCGCAAATCGTCGATTTATTCACAACAGATGTAAAAATGTAACAGGTATTACCATAGCCAACGTATATCTCAGCGAATTAAATAAATAATGTGGTTAAGTAATTTTTACAGGGTTGTTATTTACATTTGAAAATAAATTACAAAATACGTTGCGCTTACACTTTGACTAGAAAACGTGGGACGTTAGTCCATGTTAATTTTATTTACATTGTACCTATAATATGCAAACGCAGCATAAAGATAATACCTATGCAAATAAGCATGGTATGTAAATTATGAGCATGGTAATATTTTCCGGGAAAAAGGAGTAAAATTCAAACATAACTTGTTTATGACAACCCTAACATAAAACAAAATACGATATCTCACGCCAAAGAAAAAGCGGGTGGAGTTGCCCCTGCGCCTGCTAGTCCGCGTTCGAGGAAATAAGCAAGCGATATCAAAGCAAACACTGTAATATTTACTTTTATATTGATTTGATATCTACTTTGAACAGTTTCTTGTCAGTCTTGCTCGAACGAGTCAATATGACTAGCACTCGAATGCAGCTGGGGAAAGATCAAAGTCTGTTAGAACAAAGAAATGAATTATAAACCGAAGAACACACCGCTATTGTCCATCGATTCTGTAGAAAGTCAACAGGAACAATTTCCTTGACTTGGCCACAAAAATACAGGATTTCCTTTCATTATACAAACGATACAGGAAATGTTGTTGGAATATTCTTCACAGTTCAATGAATGAGGCTCATCCAATTCAAAAACTCGCAAAATACAGTAAGTTCTTCAAACCGTACAATTTCGGAAAATGTAAAATTAAATTAGTAAGGCATATTACAAGGTACTCACTGACTCCATTGTTTCAGCGAGTCGAAGTGAATCTCAAATTAGAAGTCACCTTGTATAAAATAAACTTGTACGTGTACTTTTCTCAGTGTTGTAGATTGATTGACGTTCCTAGCCTCGAGCCATGTATGGCTCAAAAATCTCTCACCAAATTCTAGTACCTATAGTAATTGATACTGACATATTAGTAATTAAACTAATATATTATGCTCGTATTGTGAAAACTTTTATCCATTCAAATAAATTAATGTTTTATTATCTACACAGAAACGCTTTTAGTGTAACAGAATTTATATAATGTAAAAAAAAACACTGAAATGTTGACCCGAGTCATCCCTTATCACGCTAAAAGTCGCGTGAATAAGGTACTAGGCAGGTTGCTACCTGATACCTAATTCACGCCTTTTACTCGCCTTTTGCATGCTCCACCTGTCTCAGTCGTCGTACCGGGCGTCAGATTGAAAGAAGGTCAGAATATTGCCATATTTATCAGATTCGGCAGACAGTTCTGTGTAACCACACGAGCTTGAGTAAGGGGCTTATCATGGTCACATTGGATAGTTCATCTATATGAAACAGACGATTGCTGAATATTACACATTTACATGGATAATTTCTATGTACTTAAATAGCATTGAATGGATTAATATTCATGTAATGCGGCTTTTTTAGACCGCCAATGTCCTGTTCAATGATAAAATTGAATCGTGTTCACTGATCTGCTAGCCCCGTTATATTCTGAAGTCTGTTTGTTTTACAGATAAGGCTCGCACTCGGAAATCATTGCTGGCGAATAATTAATTGTTATTTCAATTATATTTGCAATGTTTTATAGCTCAAATAACACTGCTGCGTATACGGTATTTTTTAAAATCTCTTTCTCTTTGTTATAGTAACATGTTGCTACGCGATAACGCACCTTTTGGTTGGAAAGCGTAGCTTTATGTGCTTCATGCTTTATTTCACCTAATCTTTACAGCTTTCCATTTTGGCAGCTCACACATTTCATATGAATTCCGTCACTGCAGCATTCTATCCCCACATCCCACCGGAGCACCCTGTACCCTTTTCATATTATATTTAGATCAGGCTTTATACACATCCTCGCACTCTCACCTTAAATTCTTTTTGTTGACTAAGTAAGTAAGTTTATTTATTTGTTTAAACATGGTGTACATACATTGCATGCAAGATATTAAATAAGTAACGAAATGTTCTATCATGTTCAGCCGCATATTGTGGCGTACAAATTCGTAACAAGAGATAGTGCATACGTGATAACATGCAACAAAATTGAAAATTACATTTTAATTGGTTATAACAAATCATTATTAATTAAACATTATCATTAAAATTAGAACACAACAACACAAGTATAATATCAGATGCAATTCAATGTCCGTTAAATATATATAATATAAATTAATAATAATTGTGTCATAGCAAATTACAATCCCATCAATAGTAGAACTATATTTTAATAATACTGAATATTCTTATTACACATTGAAAACATATACAATAGATTAAAATACAACATCGTCATCTCAATAATGCTTCATCTGCACCTTTTTTAGTATCCATTTGCATACATACCAAATGTGGAAAAAGAAATGCTCTGGAATGTATGGAAATATGCTTAAAGCCGAGAATGTACTGCAGGGGATGATTCTCCCGCGATTTGAGTTCGCGTAATTGAGATATATCGAAAAAACGCGGCTACCTTCTTCCGAATTCTTGTAATATGTCATAGGAAACTCTGTCTATAATAGTATAGAGGTGAAACTTATGTCAAATCATGCGAAACTTACCTCTCTGGCCTCTTAACTACAATAATTACTAACTACCTACAACATTTGTATTATGATACGTCTTGGGAACGTATTACAATTGTAAGCAGAAACACTGTTAAGACCGCATGAGATATTATTAACGCATTTTAAGAACTTTTTAGTTAGAGAATATGCAGCCGCAAATCACTCGCCTCGGCATATATAATACTCGCATCGTGTAAATTGAGCCCCATTCATAACGCCAATAATAGTTGTTCGCCGTCTCCGTTAAAACAATCATTGTAAAGAACTATCGCGAAAACAAATTGTTTAATTGAAACAAAGTTATATTGCGGGAAGAAAACTATGTTATCTTCATAATATAATTATTCACATTAATCCGAAATGAGTGATGACGTCCCACTTTGTTTGTTACAAAGGGTTTTTGGGGCACATTCGTTTTATGGCGTCCGAGGCTGTTTGTGTATGATAAATGTTTTAACTTCGCTTCCCGTAGTATTAGTGCGAAACAAACAACGATTATATGAATAGATATAGTAGTTGTTTAGGGTGGAATGTAATTAATTCTTATTTATGGGAAGCCTTCCCGGTAATATAACAACAGCATCGTATAGATTAATTGATTTTATTGGAGCCGTATTCCTCCATAGTTATAAAACTTATAAATCACTAAGAAACCACAATTACAATATGCAAAATAAATAGAACCTTTGCTAGTGTGACTGCGTGTGGTCAGCTACGAAGCGCTACACACCTGCTTTGATTTGCTACGAAGTGGCTACGAAGCGATGTGTCGTAGCGAAAGTCTACACATCACTTCGTTACCTTCGTTCATTCTCCTTCATTACTTATATTTCTTTGTAAATTTGTTCAATATTAATTCCGATAGGATTTTTATTCATCTGAGCCTCAGGCGCTTTTAAAAAGTTTCGGTAAGGATATTTTGGGTATAATAAATTAATTTGACGACACGGTTGGCGCAGTGGCTAAGTTATTAGCTTTCTGCGCTAAGTGTTGCTGGTTCGATTCCCGCACGGAATAAATATTTGTATGATCTACAGATAGTTGTTTCGGGTCTGGTTGTGTGTTTCTGTGAACCATAGTGTGGGGAAAAGTTAAATAATAAAAAAAAGATTATTAAATACATCAGACTATAATAAATGTATTAAATAAAATAGGTTCGCTGGCGTCTCGTCTTTGTGTCACCACTGATAGTTAATTGATCGCAAACACTCCACCAGTACTGTTTATTTACCAGTATTGATAGACAAATAGACTTGTAATTTATGAACGGTTTAAGTGTGGTACCGGAAACAAGGCTGTCGCCACCCGATGTTCTTTTCCCGGTTTCATAGTTAGACGTGTGTTATAATTGAGTCCATAAACTACATGTTTGTAAGAAGGTTGTGGAAGAAAACTTTTAAAGGAATATCGAATGATAACATCTGTATTTAGAAAATAAGAAAGAAAGAAAATAAAAATATTTCTTAACCAGAGCAACCGCTTAAAAAAACATGCCGAACTTACTTAAAAAACGCCTAAAATATAAACATCGGCAACACTAAACGAGAAATATTTATATTTACTGGTAACACTTATATTTATAACACATCAATCCCGAATCAACGGAAGCCTGTGGATGTGTAGATTACGTTAGTATACCTAAAAAAATATAGTATTTGGTTTGCGTAAAGACTTCATACTTCAGCTCCATACTGTCCGTTCCACCGAAGCGTCATTCAGTTTTATTTACCTATGTTAAAAGTAACCCTTCTGATAATCTTGTGTAGGATAGAAAGGCTGATCATTACGGCGTCTAAATTTCATTGAGGTTTATGTCCCATAAGATTTACTGTCGCTAATACAAAGTACTCGTTACACACACACACACACACACACACACACACGTGAGGACTAGTAACTGAAATATAAAGTGTAAAATGGGCAGACACAATGTGGAGACACGTTTTAAAATACAAAAAAAAACATTCAGCCTACATTTCAAAACATTCCAGGAACATTTCCAGTACAAACTTTGCTTGGATATTGGTAAAACTTTGGAGTCCCTTCGTACTTTAACTTAACTTCGGTTACAATTAACAGGAATGTGGTGTTGAAATACCTATGTACTAAGTTGTTATTAATTGAGGATTGCTGACTGGTCAATCTTTCCATTACGTAATAAGCGATTATTATGAAAGGGGCGTGCCTAACGAAAAAATAACATTGAGAAGTTGTAAAATTTTATCTTAACAATATGTGTACCCTCGGACTTTGTGAGGGTGGTTGAATGAGACAAAGTGTGTGATTTTAGGTATGACCCTAATTTAATACCTCCTTCAAACAACAGTACTTATATGTTATGTATCAATACACGTACTATTCATGGAAAATCTTAACACCGCCATTCACGACGTCATCAGAACTGTAATACCCCATCTTTTAACTAAAACTTGAAACTAATTTATGTCCTGACGACGTCGAGATGGCGGTTGATTCTAAATTCCCGATAGACGGCTAAACAATATGAAATATAAAAAAATAAACAATTTATTTAAGTATTTTTTTTTTTGATAAACCTAACCATACTAAAATAATCACAAAATAATGACAAGAGCAAGGCTCTTAAATAAGAAGAACAAGAAGTAACGTTACTTGTAAAATGACAGCTTAAATAAAATTAACAACATTTCTTATAGCGGCTGTTTGAACCCTGTCACGCCACTTAAACTAATTCATAAAATTCATCACGAATAGTTTTCTGTTGCTTTGTAAGACTTATGAATAATAAATAAAACAAAGCAACAATATTGAAAGATATTGTGTATAGCTGTGAGGTTGTATATCTCTGTGCGGCCATTACTTACATTGTGACAGTTGTTGATCTTCGCTTATGGAGGGAGCCCTAGTTTGTTCAGCAGGCTTTACTCAGGCGGAACATGGACACAATATAATATTAATATCTAGACACCAATATGAGAAAATGTCGTAGGGGTCATTGCCCTCGTAAACACACTTTGCAGACAGATTGAAGGTACAAAAATAATAATTCTCGCAGATGAATGTGACGACTCATAATTATGCGCCCCGTGTTTGAGGACTGGTCAGCTCGAATCTGTCATGGCACTGGTACTTCCTCTCAAAGCCAATCCAGACATTGACATAAAAGTGTTCTTACACATCCTTCATGAATTAAATCATGAGTTATTTTACAAGAGTAATCATGAAGTCTCTTGGTAGAAGGGAACAACCTAACTAAAACAACTCAGTGTCTTTTTATAATCTATATAAGCAATACTTGTGAGCTAAAGCTAGCTAAAAATTAAATCGTCTGAAGTTCCGAAATCACAAAAAACTTTAGTAATTTTCAAAATTACATTTAACACACACAGACACCAGTAACCTGAAACTTAAGTAACCGTTATTATGACACACCCTGACAGCTCAATGTTGGCAGTTATAAAATTAAAGAGGAAAATTTACTTATAATTGATTTGTCTGTACACAGTCAGATATCATTTTTCAATGCCCACTCATTTTCAATTATATTTACTTTATTTGCGTATATCATTAAACTTACAATATCACTGAGATTAATACGCCTCTGGACAGTATAATTTATTACTTCAACACTCAGTGGTGCAGTATTGAATATGTATATAGCATATTTATTTATTGGTTGATTGCAGTAGCAGTGGCCAGGACAAGGCTCCAACGTGTAATATTAAAAATATCAGAGCTGTAGGTATAAAAGTGTTTCCCTTGTTCCAAGGTTCAAATTACCTTTGTGTCAAATAGGTACTAATCGAAATCGGTTCGGTAGTTTACGTGTCTCGAGAAATTATACACAACACGGTCGCTACATCGACTGGTCTGACAAAAAATTGTCTGTGTAATATCCACATAAAAACATACAAGTATTCACATGTATTTGAGAATTTTTTGCATATATACAAGACAATTTCGTTTATCAGGCGTGTGCACATCATTGACATTCTGTTTTTAAAGCGATAGTCTGTCTTGTTAGTTAGGATTTCAGTCTACGCAGGCTACAGTCGTAAGTCAAAGAGAAATACATACACTCGCATTTAATATTAGTAAGAATTTTCGCTGCTTCAAAGGAGCATTGTTATGTATATTGTAATAAAACTGTGAACAATAAATCGCTGATAATTATGCGCATATAAAAGAGCTTGCTCATTATTTTGAGCAAAACGCAAATACACTTTCTATTTCGGCGTGTGAATCTTGTCATAAAAGTCACGACGTATGTACCTACTCGTACTCCTAATATAAATACTCTTTGAAGATTCGGTAGCTTTGAACTTTAAAAATATCTGCTTATGAAGGTTTTGAAATTTGTGAAGTAATTAGTTTCTACCAATGCTCTCTGTTACTCTGAACCTAAGGCTTCCAAAATGTACGGCCAGAAACAGTTTTGTTTAAAATCTACCAAGCGTCCCGCTATCGCTTCCGAGGACACCAAAATGATGCAGGCTATTAAAGTGTAGCTACTCGTCTTTAAGAATAACTATTTATCTAGCATTTCTAAGAAGAAGATCAACGTCCTAGCATTGCAAACTATTATCGATATTATTAAACTTAAAAAACATCGATAAACAGTAATATTCGAAATCTCGACAAAGTAAACAAACAAAAAATAATATCTGTAATGGGACTCAAATAGCGCTAAACACTCGGCAAGTATTCTCACTATCGGCAGATAATCTTCCAGATTACCGAACACTAAGAATTACTTACAACTTATCGCTAACTTGCTTCCCAGATTATTGGTTAAGTTGTCTTTACTTGTGCGACTCCATTAAAGAAAACTAGTTACTTAACGGCGTGCCGATCTGTGTTGGATGGCAGTATTGGCAATTCTTTCCCATTTTTCTTTCTGGCTATGTAATTATTTTCGCAAGAGAATTATTTTGTCTTCAACTCTCTTTTTATTTATTTCTCCAGATAATCTCTTCCAAAATATCGGACTTATCACGCCAGCATCGCTTTTTTTCATTAGTAAAAGTGGTTTGAGAGTAGGTCTCGTTCTAGATACACATTGTGCACGGGTAATGTCTCCGACATAGACTTTGATGGATTCAAATGAATGTGTCTCTAGCACATCTAGCAATACATAGACAAAGTTATTCAACTGTAGCCAAACCGACTTTAGAGTGAATTGTGTGAGCGGTAAGAGCTCTTCTATTTTAAACCGTCGATCAAACTTGTTAGGCTGGAAATCCAAAATCAGAGAAACACATTAGAGAGGAATTGTAGATTTAGATTATTACACCCAGAAAATTTAAAATTTGAAAATCTTTTATAGGACAGAACTAATCCGAGATTAATCCGTAATGAATCCAACTATTATATTCCAGTAATAAGTTCCTAATTATACAACCACCTGTAATTATAGCGTTAGTGACGTCAGAATCAAACATATCTGACGTCACTAACTCGATCATTGTTTACAATCTGAAATAGTCAATACCTACTCAACAAAATTATCGTGTTGTATAAATATTCGTGTAAAATTTACGATGTTCAACTTTTTTATGTTTTAAAACCCCGGAAAAGCTCTGCAAACACCTACAGTGTAGTGACATAGAATAGTATAATTGAGACAAGCACACACTCACTTTCCAGCATTCATACAGAAAATGCTAAAGATTTTACTTCATCATCATCATCATTATTATCAGCCAGAAGACGTCCACTGCTGAACGAAGGCCTCCCCCAAGGGGGGGGGGGGGTGCCATAATCCCCACGCTTGGCAGGCGGCTTGGGGATCGCAGTGGCTCACCGATTAGTGAGAGGACGCTGCTGCCCGTCCTCCGGTGTCTGGCCGCAGTTTTAAGACATACCCGGGTTTTACTTCACTGACTTCAAAATCACTAGGCTTTAATTACTTGCCTAAAGTTTGAACAATTAAGTATATGGAAGACGTTTTCTGTGTCCGTAACTTCTCTAGAAAAGGCAGCGGTGAGCGAAGAATATTACTCGCAAATTGGTTTAAAATTAACCTTTCAAAAATTATGTAGCAACAATGTAAAAACACAAGAATTCCGAGCAACAACCCGCTTTGCATATCGTACGTCGCATTTCACTATACAATATGAATATGTTCGAAGGTATAAATACGCTTTATCAGGCCCCATTGCAGGTACGACTGCGTATTTTTATGCTAGAGCGTATCGTAAACATTTACGCTATCTGCAGTTTGAATAGGGCTGCCCCGAGGAACGTTATATAGGAAAAATACGCGTACGATATCTACGAGTATATCTATACTAATATTATAAAGAGGAAAGATTTGATTGTTTGTTTGTTTGTTTGCATTGAATAGGCTCCGAAACTACAAGACCGATTTGAAAATTTTTTTCACCGTTGGGAAGCTATGCTATGTCCGAGTGACATAGGCAATATTATATTTTCAAAAAAATTAGGGATCCTTACTAAAACTCGGAACTCTGAAAAAGTACGGGTTCGTAAACCACGCGGGCGAAGCCGCGAGCGGAAGCTAGTCTTGTATATAACGATATTTACAAAAATTTGATTTTATTTAAGTCATAGATTAGTATGAAAACATGTCCTCGTGCTCGAGTTTTTGTTTTACTTATTGTGTTATGTATTGAACTACTTGTGTGCATAGAGCTCCTCTTTGACTTAAGACACCGTCTAATTATAACGAATGTATCGGCCTGTGATCGCGTACGATAAATCCGCAAACGCAACATAACAGCATCTCGCCTGTATTCATCAAAGGGCACACGTGTAGGTACTTTATGTATCGAACTACCCACATTTTGTCGATGCCGTTATTAAGTTCTGTGTTATGATATGTAATAGGGGGCGAGCCTATTGCCAGCTACCGGGCACAACTGAAAACGCTGGGCTGCTACTGAGAATTTTTGAAAATACCACTATTTGAATATTTTGCTTGACTTGGGAATCGAACCCAGGATCTCGTGCTCAGCAACCGCGCATGCGACCATTAGACCAATGATGTGGTTTTAAACATATATACTTAGCTTTAATAAAAGACTAGGTTATAGCGAAACATTTAATTAAAGCTGAATAAGTACTAAAAAGATAACGAAACGCAAGTTTTAAACATAACAAATGTGCGTCAGCGCTGAAAAATGAGCGGGATTTACAATGAAAAACTATGGGTATTGTGTGTAAGCTCTGTGAGTGATGTGGGCCAGCCCTGAGACGCGCGGGCACTGCAGATAACGACCGGCAAATACGAATATTGGCCACGACACGAATAAAAACGAGCGTCCGCACACAATACGTAAAACATGTAAAAGTAAAACAGTTGTTTATGGCACGTTTCATGCCGCTTTGTGTAATATACTTGATTTCATGCGGTTTTATGTTAATTCAGGAAAACGTTATAAAGTACTTGCGACGCTATGTACAGTCACCATCAAAAAGATATATACACTTAATGAAATTCAAAAGCGATTTTTAGAGATAATAGTGATTGAAATCTTGACCAATTTTACACATAATTTCTGCGAATACATAAAAATACATAGTCATTTAATTTTATGATTTTTCCCCAATAGTTTTCCAAGAATAAGCGTTTGAATTTCGCTACGTGTATACATATTTTTGATGCTGACTGTACGACCGTCGATATAATTAGTTACGTCATTCACGTGAAACTAAGTACGAGGTCCAGTTTTTAATTTTAAATATCGATGTTTCTTTGCCCTTGTCGTTGATATAGTTGACCTACTGATGCAAACACCTAGGAACTCTTTTTATTTATATTTTATATATTTTTATTTTATTTTTGCTTTCTATGTGAATTTAATCCCACATTCTTTAATTTTTATTCATCATCTGCCTAGCCTTTTACCAACTACATTGGGGTCGGTTTCCAATCTAACCGGTTGCGGCTGAATATCAGTATTTTACACGGAGGGACTGCCTTCTGACCTCCGCCACCCAGTAACTGGGAGACACTGATACTCAAAGCTGAGACTGGTTGTCAGACTTTTTGGGCTACCGACACCCTTAACGACTGTCAAAGATCTTCGTATGACACCCGGTACCAACTCCTTAACGTGCTTTCCGAGGCACGGAGGAGTCTTGATATGAAATTCACCCATCCAAGGACTGACCGCGTCAAGCTCTGCTTAACCTCGCGGAAACCGAACGAGCCCCTCCATTCTATAATTTTTATTGTATATACTGATGTTATTTGACTAGTTACTATGTAGTTATGCACACATCAATATTATGTTAATTCTGCCATGTGGTGTGGGTGTAATGTGTAGTTAGGAAAATAGCACGATCATTACGGAGTCATTGAACATTCGCCGAATGCCGAAATTATGCGAGTGCATGAATTTATAGAATACGCTTTAGTAATTTCAGTGCAGTGTTATAAATATTGTGTATTAGGTCGATATAGCTGGATATTTCGCTGTTTGCCCGAGTAGAGTATTATGAGAGTGAAATAATAAAAAAAAAAACAATGCCCCTCACTAGTAATAATTATTCCTGTATTATGTTTGCGTTTAAAAATACAAATATTCACATACTGCCAGGCCTGGAACAATTGTCTGTAGGCAAAACAAACATTTGTTCCTTGCAGGTATCGAACCCGCAATTCCTTGCACGATAGTCGAGCACTCCACCATTGCGCCAACTGTGCCGTCATCCAAAATAAAAGTAAATGGATAAAAAACTGAATAATTTTCTATCGTTTTTGAGCGGAGCCTATACTACTGAATGCCCAACAAATAATAAATTAATAAAACAATGAAAACAATTTATACTGATACACATCAAAATATAATTAGATATTTACGGCTACCACGAGCCTCTCAAGTTCAGTGAATGTTAATGCGGCTATCAAGCGCAAGATCTTGAGGTTGATTCACAGATAAATTGTTTATATCTTACTTCCTACTTATATAATACTTAATATAATAATACTAATATCATAAAAGTGAAAGTTTGTGAGGATGGATGGATGGATGGATGGATGGATCTTTGTTACTCTTTCACGCCAGAACGGCCGAACGGATCTGGATGAAATTCGGCACAGAGATAGATTCTAGTCTGGAATAGCACATAGGCTACTTTTTATCCCGGAAAAATGTACGGGTTCGTAATCCACGCGGGCAAAGCCGCGAGCGGAAACTATTGAAACAGCTAAAAGATTTGTAAATTCGGAGTATTTTAATGGCTTATAAGAATGAAAAAGGTTTAGTAGAACCCGACTCCGAAGTATAAAGCTAGGACAAATCTCAAACTTTGTATAGTTTTTTTATTATTTTTAAACGTTGCCCCACTTTAACATCTGTTGACTCACATATTGTGTGTAAGGTACGTTGGGATTTCATTTGATCGTGCAGTGATCACGAATAGAATAGCCATATAACCGGAACGTGTCACATGCGCCAACTATGAGATTACACCAGAGGAAGTATGTCGTATGCTGTATTAACATCGGCTCACAGTCTCTGGCTAAAAATAAACATCATGATACACTGTGAGCGAGGTGGGCAGTGGTCGTGGGATTAAGGATTATCTGGATGAAAATTTCTTTCATGTGACTTGTCGTAGGTAGACACTTAGAAAGTAAATGATCGCTGTACCTACGCAGTTTTAACAGGATTATGAGAGGGATCTTGATTTTATTTCTTGTAACAACATTATAATTATAACAATACTCATAACATAACACAGGGTTAGGCAGAGATGTACCTACGTTAATTTTGAACTGAATAATATTTTCTGAGATTCTTTTCTTTAGGCGTAAAATCATACGTAATAGTGTAAGTCGAATATTTAAAAATATTTATACAACAGTTCAGTGTTCAGTGGAACTGTGCCATAGTGGTACATAAACCATAGTGGATATTTACATACTTTGACATTTATACATTATATTCTTCATTTTATCACTTTGCCAGCTAGTTGCTAGGCTATGCTTTGTCTTTTGCGTGTAATGGTGTGAGTATTAGCTGTACAGTGAGGTTCGTTACGTGACTTACTGGGATCTGTTGTATAGACTTTTGTTTTTATTTTTTCACTCGTAAGTACAGGCTAAGGAAACTTTAAATATACAGCCAAGTCGATTAGTCAAATTTGTAGCTGACAGCAGGCTTTGAAAAGAGCGTTTCATTTTTGATACGTCATGCATTTAAGGGTTAACAGACTTTATGTTAAAGTTACATTTAGTATTTATTTGACGAAACCTACATTGTTTTCTCATACTTCTTCCACATTATGTACATGGTAAGATTGTTAAAAGAGACTTTAAAAGAGTATCCATGGAGTTTCTTGCCGGTTCTTCTCCATAGGACCGACTTTTTGGAACCGTGCAACTAGAGTCCTATAACGTTTCATAAGTGCCTGTATTAGGTTTATTTGAAATTAAAACAGTTTTATCTATCTATCTAGAAATCTATTCAGATAATTACAATATTATACTGTGGCAAGTGTCTGTCAGACACTGTCTGATCTTACGTGGGAAGCGGTTACAATTGAGTAAGGCTTCATTTAATCAGTCAATCGTAATATTAATCCAGAAAATAGGTTGATAGCAATTCTTTTACACATCAGGTATATATACGCTAGATGGAGCTGGCGTGACACCTTACTAGAAAGTACCTATTTACAAATAAGGGAACAAAAACAAAACCTTTACACAAATAAAACTGGTAATAACAAAACAACAAGTCCGGTAACTTGTAGAGCTCTAAACATAAATATTGTTGTAAAACCTTTAACTTGTAGATCTCAGGAAAACCTTAATCGTAAGATGATTTATTTAAAGTGAACAATTTTATTCGAACATCACAAACAGCATGAAATCTCATTCTGTATAATAAACAAGATATCCGAGTAAAGTGCACTCGTAAGTTAACAACACTGAAGTCAAACGCGATGCGGCCGACTGCAGAAGTTTCAGTAAACAAATAACTTTAGAAACAAACTGTCGGCAAAGATGAAAGGAATTGTAAAGTTATGAGATTTGCTGGCACCAAACTATAGTGCTTACTCTATTTTTGAATAAAAGATAGAAAATTGGTCTGTTATAGCTTTCTAGTATATTATATACCTGTATCTGCACCTTTACATACCTTTTCCGTACTATGTTGGGTCTGGCTTCCAGTTTCACTGGTATTTAACTTGGAGCGTCTGATCAACTGGTCTCCATACCCCGATTATTGGATGATACCAAAATCATTGTAACCGTAAGAAGGTTGGACATCGAGACACGGAAGAGTTCTCAGTGTGTTATAACGGTTTCCCATCCAAAAAATAAACGTGCAACCGCACCTTTACAGCTCGCAGATTGTTCTATCGCCGCGTATGCTATTTAGTAAGAGCTTCGCTTTCTTATTCTGATTTACACACAGTCAATACTTCATATTTTATTTTAGAGTACTGTAAATTATTTTGTATTCTGTACTGTAACTAGAGTAATGTAATTTACTAAAGAAAACATCCATTCAGTCTCGCTTCCAGGTAGATCTCGTAAATGACAAAATCCGAGCAATGAGCGGAGCGACGAGCAACCGACGCCGACGCTTTATTAACTTACCTATAATTTGGCCGCTTGTCGCCGCCCGAGCTAGGGCTGTCACCGCTTTTATACGAACGTTTGTGCACAAAAATGAAATGAAATGTGAATGAAAAAGTAGGAGACTTGAAAAAGTTTATATTCTATCTACTTGTGTTCAAAACTACATTAGTTGAGTACAATTAAATATATAATAACGTCTTTTAGTTTAATGTATCAACAGATAATAGATAATTATGTTTTACCCTGAAAAAAAAAAAGAAAGCTGCAAGTACCTAAATGACATACGAACTTGTGTATGTTATCTCTGTTTTAATTTATTTTGTTTATTGTAAGAGCATCCCTGACGAGCATTGGTTCTGTCACAAATCCGGTAAGATAATTAAGTAAAACAGAATAACTTGTTGGTGCCGACCCTAATTCTAAGCCGTATCGAATTATCTACTGAATTCGAGCCCTCTGGTCGTCTCAACCTTTAATTAACTAATTCATTACGATTCGTGTTTCCTGTTCGATGACTTTGAAGGAAGAAAAACAAATTTTAAAACATTGATTTATTTACTTAGATTTCCGATAGAACTTAAGGAAATTAATTAATTTGTGTAGGAGTATTTTGATTCGTAGTTAATTTTGTTGTTGTAATTATTTGTATTTATTTGTTTAGTTTGTAAATATAGGTAGTACATATTATAAGTTATATTACATAATAGAATACGTTAGTTTGCATCATCTTACTACTGGGCAAAGGTTCCACCCATGATTTTCAGACCTTTTAGTCTAGACTTTTAGAGCCAGTGCGGATCCCCTCGAACTTCGAACCAACATTCATTATCTTTCAACCTAACAAGCCAAACATCAATAAAAACAAGCGGCAAACACGGGTAAACATAGCCTGACCTGCACCCGACCTCCTCCCGACCTCCTCGCGACCCTCGACGCCATCCATCAGCGGGCGGATGCATACAGAGCCTTGGTGAGGCCGTAAACGTCGCTTATATTTATATAGCAAACAGACAAACAGACGGTATATGCAAATACAATTTTTTATCAAAGTTCGATGTAAGGGATAAACAGATACCTATATA
Organism: Shargacucullia verbasci; assembly: GCA_947562105.1. Taxonomy (NCBI): domain Eukaryota; kingdom Metazoa; phylum Arthropoda; class Insecta; order Lepidoptera; family Noctuidae; genus Shargacucullia; species Shargacucullia verbasci. Next base: position 15,338,134 of record OX387284.1, on the reverse strand, counting down.
GGTACAGACACGTTAACTTGCTGATTGGACAATCTTAGTGATACGGTATGAGCAATATTTTGATGAAACCTCGTGGATCAACACAACACGAGAGGCAGAGGGAACTTGGAAGTCCCACATGTCATAGACAAAATTATGGCAATGTGTTGTAATTAACATATTTAGAGATTTTCTAATTAATATTAGTTAATTCAAAAAGAAAAAATCTCTTGCATGTGAGGCCCACAAATAAAATCGATTGCTCTAGGAACTTAGTGGGAAATAAATAGCTTGTGAAAGTTGATGTCATGAAGGCACTGTATCTAAAGTTAAACGCAAAATGTGACCAACAGTAATTTCTTAAGTGCCAGGGAAAGATGTTAATATAACTAATCCAAACTACAATTCGTAACTCGAACTACACAGTTAAAACGCGAGGTTTATAAAACGAGGACAATTGCATAATTTATATGAACAAATTAGCTTTTATCCGGCCATTTCACGGTCGGTTGGGCGGCGCGGGCGGCGGCGCCCGCGCCAGCGCGGCTGACGCGACCCACAACAACCACATTACAGCTTAATGTGCACTTTTCACGTGCATTTATAGTGCAGTTTCGTGAAACTGACTTTTTTCACTAAACAGGTAGATACAGAAGGTCTGACCGGTCAAGATAAGGCGCTGTTAATATATTATTTGATCGGATTTGAGACTTTAATGTGTAAATATGCAAATTTTAACAATAATACAAAGTAAAATCGTCTATCTATAGAAAGTTGCTGATCAACTTACAAGATTGTTAGAAAAGTGTTAGCTATTTTACCGCATTTTTAATTCTGAATAATCAAATTGTGTATACATTGGTAAGATATTACCGCTTCCATGGATTCACCTCATCACGAAAACAAATAAAACAATTAACGTTTGTAAAGCTGTAACTCGCTGCAAAGCGTGGGCCTTCTGTATTACTTATATTTTGCCGTTTAGGGAAAACACTGAACATACCTACGTATTTATCGAAATGATCAGAAGCCCCCATACAGACTTTCCAGTTATAAGGTTAAGATATATCCGTGAGAGACTTATTGAAAGGAGAAAGAAGTCAAATTGTTTTTGGCCTGTTACACTTAGGATACATATTACGGAAAGGAATTCACAAAGCTTTACAAAGCGATAGTCGTACAAGTTTAAATGAGTTTCGTATTGTGATATTACTCTATCGATTTGCAATAAGGAGACACTTTTCACAAATATCTGAGTATAACGATATCTTGAACTCTTACAACTATCTCATCTCTGGCGTTATGAGGTAACAAAATCGAAATGATTTTCTAGAAATTATACTAAAATATAAAATTATGCTAATGTTTTAATTAAACCTTATAAAAATAAAATGAAAATATATCCTAAAAGAATAATTAATTTTATAATTATATATCTCTTATGTAATTATTATAGATATACAATGTAACTGCCGCCTATACACAAAAGGAAAGATTATGTTAAATAGTGTTGTCTATTTAGATCTTACCTATGTGTAGACTGCCAGGAGAAAAGAGAGTATATAGAACATACTTACTATAGAACACCAGAACCTATACCAATTGCCAGTATTAATTATTGAGTGAACTTAAGAGCATACTCGGAATATTTTTCATTTTATATAGCAAACAAGTAATATTTAATACTTAAGTGTTTATTATTACTGGTGCTCAATCAATGGCTATGTTCAATGCTCGCAAAAGGCATGTTCTGTTTGAACAAAAATATAAGATCATCCGTCATTTGAACCGTACGATTTGCAAGCAAAATTATTTTGCATACAGTTTTTTTCTACCTTATTTATCTAATAGCTACAAATACTAAGTTTCCAAATCTATTGAAGTTTTTGGTTTCTGTTCTTTAGGCTAAGACCTCAGTACCTCTATCACGAGTTTTCTAACTATTTACTATCATAGTAAAGTAAATTTTCATGATACCGATTTTAGTTCTTAACTTGGTTACATTAGGGATTAGAGTCGCTTATGTGACATGTGTCATAGTTAAGTTTTGATTTACTATTTACGATATTATAGAGATGTCATGTTAGCGACTCTAATCCCTAATGTAACCAAGTTAAGAACTAAAATCGCTTGCATAAAAATTTACATTTACTATGAAAGTAAATAGTGAAAAACTCATAATAGAGGTACAGATAATTAATGGAATCAGGCGTTACTTTGCGGAAATCCATGATATATAAGATATACAAATAGAATATTTAGTTTTAATTCCGCTAAACTACTGCAAGTTTGGTTGCATGCACAGCACCGCCCTCCCGCCCGCAAATATATGCACATGCAGAAGGTGTGATAGAAAAAAAAAAGACTAAGACCTCACAAAATGGCGAAAAGTAATTCTGATTTTTATTTTGATAGCATTGTATAAAGTGTTATTGCCATCTTCATTCATACAACTTTTACCTTTACGTCCTTCCCCGTCCCATCAACATTTTCTCCTTACGACGAATCATAAAAATTAAACATCTCTGTAAGGAACCCTATAAAGGTTACAGTACACATTTCGCGTTAATATCTTCTCCGATATTACATATATTTAGAGATTTTTTGCGACACTCGCCGCTGACAGCTTTATCCGCCATATTTTTTACGAGATAACTTGACAAAGAAGAGGCCGGTCATTTGTCCTATACGAGTATATATCGTTTTTAGATTCTGTTTACGCGATGCTAATCTATACATATAAATAAAATTGGAGTGTCTGTTTGTAATATTGAAATAACCGTTTTTTACTACATGCATATGAATATATATACGGTACATAGACCAAAATAACATTTTTTTCAATTTTTGTCTGTCTGTCTGTCTCTCTGTCTGTCTGTTTGTATAGGCTAATCTCTGAAATGGCTGGACCGATTTTGACGGGACTTTTATTGGCAGGTAGCTGATGTAATAAGGAGTAACTTAGGCTACTTTTATTTTAGAAAATTCTTTTATTTTAGGAAAAAATAGGGTTAAGTGCATTTGGTCTCACTAAAAAATACATTGTTAAGTTCCGACATCCACGCGAACGAAGTCGCGGGCACAGCTAGTATTTTATATTGGTATTATTGTTTGGAGATATGAGTGGGTATATGTACCTTAGTAAATAAAACGTTAGAATATCTGTTTTTGTATTTTAGGCGTGTAATTTTGAGTTTTTTTTTTTTTTTTGTTAAATTATTGAGAATATCGTAACAGAAAACGACGTTATTGAAAGAGAGAGTTATTAATATTACTGGGTGTGTCTAGAAATAATTAACAAGTCGAACTCAGTGTCAGTGTCAGTGTCTCACGTTCCAGACGCGCTTGATAGGACACAATCAATAAAGCAGCTCTATTACGTCATTGATATACCATACGGATTGGCCTGCCCATTCTCCATAGTATAATCCTTTAATCATCCATTACGGACCCACGGCAAGCGATACGGTGCCCCTGACCGCACAGCTTAAGTTGTGTACATACGTTTACCAAACTGTCGGCCTAACGAGCCGGCTCCTGCGACCCCATGCTTATCGCGTTACATCTAACTCGTGGCCGCAACTAATTAAAACGGACCGCGGATTAGCATTCATTAACGACGGTAACAGGTAGAAGGTTTACATGAGAAAGCGCAGAAGATCCAGTCCGCATTATAAATAAGAAACTAGAGTAAGATCATATGTCGTATATAGAAAAACGGAATTGTATTCTATAGTATACTAGCGACCCGCCCCGGCTTCGCATGGGTAGCAGAGCATATACGCCTTAATTTTTTTGTCGTATCAGCCTGTTACTTTGACCATTTACTCGGCGCACGCCAGTCGGCATGATTTTTACCGACATCTTCAACTATCTATAAGATATACAACTAGAATATTTAGTTTTAATTCCGCTAAACTACTGCAAGTTTGGGTCGACACGTGTTTCGCCCCTCCACGGAGCATCCTCAGGAGATGTTGACTCGTCGACCGCTTGGACGCGAATGAGCGGCTGGGTAGTGAGCGCCCCCTTATATAGCACTACGACTTGGTGTTTGTATTGAACTACCTGCAAAAATTCGTAAAAGTGGAGATGGTATTAGATTAGTTTGGTCATTCAACAGTGTAAACCTGTCGTTATTATGTTTTAAAATTTCTAATTGTTCCAACACACACAACCGGAAACCTTTATTACAAACATGCAAAATATTATACCCATTATTGTCGCTCAAGGAATGGCCGGTGTCAATTAAATGTTTTGCGAAATGAGATCTATCAGGATGGCCATTCCTATAAGCGGCAATATGTTCCTTATGTCTAATATCAAAGTTACGGCCTGTCTGACCTACATAGATCCCATTACAATCATTACAAACTAACTTATAAACACCGGACTTTTTTGAGTTTTCTAAGTGATCTTTGCCGTTACAAAGATGATGTAAATTATGTTCTGTCCGAAAAGCAACGGAAACGTTATGTTTTCTAAGAATATTGGCAATTCTATCTGAAATTGGGCCTATGTAAGCCAGACTACCGACATGTTTGTTAATACGTTCGGGGGGACATACATAAAGTAGTGAGCGAACCCTGTCATTCTGTTTATTTTTAATTAGATTATCAATTATTTGTTTTGGATAACCGTTTGTAACCGCGATCTGATAGATGATTTTAAGTTCTTTTACGTAATTATCTGTGGACAGTGGGACAGACATTAAACGATGAACATAGCTGCGGAAGGCAGCCAGTTTATGTTGTAAAGGGTGACAAGATGAGGCAGGAATGGTAGTATCAGTATGTGTGGGTTTACGGTAAATTTGGAAATCTAGTTTGTTATTTACTCTGGTTATAGTTAAATCTAAAAAATTAAGGGACTGGTTGGACTCTAATTCTAATTTGAATTTAATTTTAGGGTGGATTGTATTTAGTTTGTTAACAAATGTGTCAATTTGACGGGTGGTACCTGTCCAACAGATAATTACGTCATCAACATATCTATAATAGAACAGAATTTTGGGGTCGCCCACCACATATTTACATTCAAAACTATCCATAAATATTTCCGCCATCAGCGGACTTAAAGGTGAACCCATGGCTAACCCTTCTTTTTGACGGTAATATTGGTTATTGAACCTAAAATAGTTTTGTTGCATGCATATACGAGTAAGGTTAAGAAGGTCGTATACTTCTCCAGGATGTAGCCGCTGTCTCTCAAAGTGGTTACTCAGAATACTAAGGCACTCCTCATAAGGGACGTTAGTAAATAAACTATCAACATCTAGGGACAATAATTTGGAATATGGGGGGATGTTGATATCTTTTATCTTTTCAATTAAATCTAAACTATTTTTTAAACTATACTGAGGTTGAAAAGAGGACTTTGTTCTTAAAAGATTGTTTAAGTATTTAGCTATATTGTATGTTGGAGCACCACAGTAAGAGACAACAGGACGTATAGGGATATTTTCTTTATGAGTTTTAGGTAATCCGTACAAGAATGGTGAACGCGGGTTCATAGGGATTTTATATTTTAACTGGTCTGGAGAAATATACGACGTATTTTTAATGGCATCCTTTAAATCTAAAGTACATTTTTTAGTAGGGTCGGATCTAAGACATTCAAAATCCTCCCCCTGGATGACGTCGTTAACCTTCTGGTTGTAAGCAGTTCTTTCCAAAATAACAACGGTATTGCCCTTATCTGCTTTTGTGATAACTAAATTATCCCGATTAATTTGGTTTTGCAATGATCGGTATGCTTGTAGTTCTGAGAAATTTTGAAAAAATGGGAAATTTGACGCTTTTTTAATTTGAACTGCTACCTGATGTTTAACGGCGCCATCCTTTTTACTTCTAAAACAAGCTATTTCCGAATCCACCACCAAAGTTTCGAGCGATTTCTGGGATAGCCTTGGTTTGATGTTATATTTAAGACCGTTCTCTAATAAGGATATCTCAGAAGATGAAAACTGGGTGTTTGTATAATTCTCAACGCGTGGATAGAACGAGTGAGCTATATTTGGATCACTATCAGAATGATGGACATTATTACCATGGCTATCCCGATATAATCGCTCCAACTTCCTATTTTGGATTAAATATTTTTCATGCGCTACTTGAGAAGCTAAATCCCGAGCCTTGTTATCTAAAATATCGAACTCCACATTATGTAAATTGAAACTCAACTCTGAGTACAATACCTTAAGGTGGAGTTTGATATTATCCCTAACTGTAAACCAGTATCTACACTCTTCATTCAACCATATCTGTTTTGCCTTCACCAATGCTATACTACTAGACCGGCTGTGTGTGTTGGTACGTATATTAATATAATGTGGTATTAATTTTAACTGTTTACACTGTTGATTGAACCAAACGTTCTGAGCTGCCAAACGATGAAGCTTCGTCAACTTGATGTATAGTTTCGCCTGCTCAGCTATACCTGCTGACTTAAGATAATTAATGGAATCAGGCGTTACTTTGCGGAAATCCATGATATATAAGATATACAACTAGAATATTTAGTTTTAATTCCGCTAAACTACTGCAAGTTTGGGTCGACACGTGTTTCGCCCCTCCACGGAGCATCCTCAGGAGATGTTGACTCGTCGACCGCTTGGACGCGAATGAGCGGCTGGGTAGTGAGCGCCCCCTTATATAGCACTACGACTTGGTGTTTGTATTGAACTACCTGCAAAAATTCGTAAAAGTGGAGATGGTATTAGATTAGTTTGGTCATTCAACAGTGTAAACCTGTCGTTATTATGTTTTAAAATTTCTAATTGTTCCAACATAAACTGGCTGCCTTCCGCAGCTATGTTCATCGTTTAATGTCTGTCCCACTGTCCACAGATAATTACGTAAAAGAACTTAAAATCATCTATCAGATCGCGGTTACAAACGGTTATCCAAAACAAATAATTGATAATCTAATTAAAAATAAACAGAATGACAGGGTTCGCTCACTACTTTATGTATGTCCCCCCGAACGTATTAACAAACATGTCGGTAGTCTGGCTTACATAGGCCCAATTTCAGATAGAATTGCCAATATTCTTAGAAAACATAACGTTTCCGTTGCTTTTCGGACAGAACATAATTTACATCATCTTTGTAACGGCAAAGATCACTTAGAAAACTCAAAAAAGTCCGGTGTTTATAAGTTAGTTTGTAATGATTGTAATGGGATCTATGTAGGTCAGACAGGCCGTAACTTTGATATTAGACATAAGGAACATATTGCCGCTTATAGGAATGGCCATCCTGATAGATCTCATTTCGCAAAACATTTAATTGACACCGGCCATTCCTTGAGCGACAATAATGGGTATAATATTTTGCATGTTTGTAATAAAGGTTTCCGGTTGTGTGTGTTGGAACAATTAGAAATTTTAAAACATAATAACGACAGGTTTACACTGTTGAATGACCAAACTAATCTAATACCATCTCCACTTTTACGAATTTTTGCAGGTAGTTCAATACAAACACCAAGTCGTAGTGCTATATAAGGGGGCGCTCACTACCCAGCCGCTCATTCGCGTCCAAGCGGTCGACGAGTCAACATCTCCTGAGGATGCTCCGTGGAGGGGCGAAACACGTGTCGACCCAAACTTGCAGTAGTTTAGCGGAATTAAAACTAAATATTCTAGTTGTATATCTTATATATCATGGATTTCCGCAAAGTAACGCCTGATTCCATTAATTATCTTCAACTATCATCGTCATATTTCAGCCAATTTACACAAAACCTTAATGAATTATACGTTTAAACCTTCCTCATGAATCACTCTATCTATTGATGAAAACCGTATGATATTCCGTTCAGTACTTTTTGAGTTTATCGCAAACAGACAGACGCAGCGGGGGACTTTGTTTTATAATATGTAGTGATAGTGATTCCCTATAATAACATGTCTGATTGAGTTGTGGAGGTTAATAAGCAGTTCATCCAGATGAATTTAGACCTATTCAGCCCAAAGGTAAGATTCCATAATACAACACACTTATTACGTATTATATATATAAGAAAATACTAGGATTTCAGTTAGGATTTTATTTACACACAGCTTAACGAAGTGAACCTTCTGTTTTTTTTTTTTTTTTTTTTTTTTTTTTATGTCATAGGCGGCAAACGAGCAGACGGATCGCCTGATTGTAAGCGATTAACGTCGCCCATGGACACCCGCAACACCGGAGGAGTCACAAGTGCGTTGCCGGCCTTTTAAAAAGGAGTACGCTCTTTTCTTGAAGGTTTGAAGGTCGTATTGGTCCGGAAATACCGCAGGCGACAGTTCATTCCACAGTTTTGTTGTGCGAGGCAGAAAGTTTCTAGAGAAACGCACAGTTGTGGACTGCCAACCATCTAAATGATGGTGATGGAACTGCTGTCGCGTAGAACGATGGCGGAAAGAGGCGGCAGGGATCAGTCCGAACAATTCCTCGGAGCACTCCCCATAGTATAGGCGATAAAAGATGCATAGAGAGGCCACATCTCTACGCAGCGCCAAGGGGTCAAGCCTGTTTGAAATATCTTGGCTGTCGACGATTCGAATTGCTCTCCGTTGGATCCGGTCCAGAGGGAGAAGCTGGTACTGGGGTGCCCCTGCCCAGAGATGAGAACAGTATTCCATATGGGGTCGGACCTGCGCCTTGTAAAGTAGTAGGCGGTGGGTCGGAGTGAAATACCGTCTCGATCTATTGAGCACGCCAAGCTTCTTCGAGGCTAACTTAGCCTTACCCTCTAAATGGCCGCGGAACTGGACTTCGCTCGATATGTCGACACCAAGTATTCCAATATTGGCTGACGTGGTTAAGGGGGTGCTTTCAAAACGAGGAGATTTCTGTTCTTGTCTTGTGGTAAATGCCAAGATAGTGTAGCGTAATCTCCGCTTCGCTCCGCTCCTCTCTGCTCGCTCGCTCGGAGCGACAGCGGTGTGCACTCAGCGCCATTAGTGTACATTAGTAGAAACAACGAGCGGCGCGGCGCGGCGCGGCACGGCACTAATGTGTAAACCCTTTAAACCGGGGTGATACGTTGTTGAATGGAGTATAAGAACTATAAAAGGATACTTATCTAGAGAAATAGAAAGTAAAAAACAATATAACACACATTTATAAATAAATAAATAAAAACTTAAAAAAAAAGCGTAATAAGTCATATTGAAGCTTGTCACAAAGGTCTTGTTGATCTTTGTATTACGTCTCTCGATTTTTCCGACTAACATTAACTTTAACGAAGCAAGGCTCTACGGGTTTTCCTTAAACATGAGATTTAATTAAAAAAAAAGAAAACTGTGACATGACCCAATTAAAAATGTCCTCCTGACTGAATTTCAATCACGGCGGAGATATTATAGAGCACAAGTGTGTGCGTAAACACAGGTGCTCTCTCTATTCCTTTAATGTCATAGTCCGATGGGACGATAATCCAAGATGACCGGAGAGACATCAGGGACAGGAACAACGGCTTTACGTGCTTCCCGAGGCACGGAACAGTGATAATTAATTTTAAAATACGCACATAACTTACAATAAGTTAGAGGTATGTACCTTTGGTTCGACCCTGAGACCTCCGACTTGCCAGTCAACGGTCACTACCACTAGGTTATCGCTGCACATGACCCAATTAACCCATATTTCGCGTTCATGCCCCATACACAGCCAGCTCGGAAACTCCCTTCAATAACTTTTCTAAACAAGTTTACCCATTGACAATAAGACATTGGCAAACATTTTTTTTACTCGGTACACTCGGAACTCGGCAGAAAGCCGCTGTTAGGTAACTTCCGGCTTTTAACTGAAGCCATGCAAAGTGATACACAAATACCCGCACCTGGGACAGTCTACTGAATTTTCCGGTTTTTATTCATCATATATTACAGATATTTTCTGTAAGAAATGTTGCTAGGAAGAAGCTGATTTGTCTTTATATTTAATTAGAACTAGCTCTTTGTTAGATTTTATTTATATTCACACACGCGGAAAAACACCGTAACGTTAAACGTATCAAAGCTGTGACGTAAAACTGTCGTAACATTTTATTGCAAGGAATGCGAATATTTTTGTTTTATTGTTCCTATTCAATTACCTACATCACGTTTACAAGCTCATACGTTTATACAGACAGTATCTACCTACAAGTATGTAAATCATGTAATTAATTTACATTTCACATAAATCTTACGTTTACGACAAAAAATCGCTTGAGTAAAGAGCACAGTACTGTGCAATAGACGTATATATTGGCGAACGTTTTGGCACGTAGCATGTACATTGCGGGGAAAGAGAGGAGGCGACACGAACCACCTCTGTTAAAAGCGTCGATGTTTAGTTAGTTAATGCAGATAAACATTTGTCTTCCACACTTCTCGCTTAGTTAAACAACTCTTAAGTTTCGATGGAATCGGTGTCTCGAGTTCAAGTAATATCCGGAATAAAATAGCTTTTACGTAGATACAATCTGATAGACGCGAAACATTTTAAAGAGTAGAAAATATTTGACTGTTATATGTTTCTCAATGATACTCCCATACGAGATTATATTAACCCGTGACGCAAACAAGATAAATACAACTTATTTAACTTATTATTTGGATTCATGTATAAATCTTCTCGTTTAGTAGCTACGTATTAAAAAACTTAAATATTAATTAACATCACGTCACTCAGCAACACTGTGATACCAAGTATTATAATAATAATATAGATGTACACATATAATATATATGTATCATAATAAACTTATTATTACGAACTACATAAAAAAAAAACTAACAAGAAAGGTTTATAATATGCGTGGGGCCTCCATTGTGCTGAATCTTGAACCCTAACAAGTGTATGAATGGGAAGGGTTTCTTACAGCTCCAGTATATCGTAACGAAAGCCTCCGTGATTCAGTGTAACTGGGTCAAACTGAGCCCACATGACATGTGACCGACAATATAAAAGGTTGAGAGCCGACGTCAATCGAACACTATCTATTGATAAGTTCGGTAATTTCAGCAGACGAGACCGAAGCGATGGGCTCTATCGAAGAGTTTCAAGTTGTAGATATGTATGTATGTACAAAAGGTTCTGATATGAGAAAGTTTTTGTTAGGACGCTTCTTATAAGTTGATAAAGCGTCTTAAGTTTGTTCTGGTGTAGCTAGGAAAATAAATTATCTACCCACATACATATATAAGGCAAGTATCTCTCTGGTGGCTTTCAAATATAAACATCACTGCGAACCATTTTGATAATAGACAAGTATAATTATGATTTCAACTTGTGTTACAATAGATAATAGTAATATGGTGTACTTACATCACATTCACAGCTTTCTGGTACAAAATCCGAATTACTTGTTTTAGAATTATCTGAAACAAGTAAATACCTAGTTAATTATATCCAATTCAAGCGTAGGCACTCGTAGCTACGTAGCTACAGCGCAGATCATTGGATCAGCGAGGTTAAGCAGCGCTTGTTAAGGTCAGTCCTAGGATGGGCGACCGTTTTTCACACACCGAGTCCCCTCTGTGCCTCGGTAAGCATGTTAAGCAAATGGTCTCTGATTTCATACAAAAAAAAAAAACATCACCTAAAAAGTCTGACAAGGTAAGGACCTTAGAGTATCAGTGTCTAATAATTGAGTGGCGGAGGTCAGGTGGTAGTCGCTCCGTGGAAAAAACCGAAACTCAGTCGCAACCGGTTAGACATACACTGGTAGATGACCGCAATGTTGTTAAGGCTAGGTAGATGTTGATATATCCAATTCAACTAATAGGTTATGTTGTAGGTACATCACTAGAAATAAGCCTATAAGCTATATACGGCTAGACTAGGCCCTTGATTAAAACTAAGACAAGGCCCGTAATGGAACATGTTCCAAAAATTTGTAACATGGTCTAACAAACCGGCCAATGTTGATCAAATATGTCCAATTTATGTCTCGCGATTTTGGGCTTTCATCCAGCCTCCTAATAGTTGTTTTTTTTGTAGAACAACTTTCTGTTGTTATATAACAAGTTGCTAAACTTTATACACAAAGTTTTTATACGATACATCAATTTTACTGAAATTTACACGGTTGATAACCTTGGTATGGTTTGGGCAAATAAAAATCATAGTCCTGCAGAAGATGATGCACTTCATATCGCGCCCTGCGTCAAAGTCAAATATTACTTTACAGGCTCTTTCAAAACGTTGTGATTCTAGGTGCACGGTTCCACAGTGGTAGGTCCTATGGAGAAGAGACCGGCAAGAAACTCCATGGATACTCTTTTAAAATAATAGTTTTAAACAATCTTTAACAACTATGCGAGTACAATGCAAGCCAATGTGCGCAAAACTACACAACGCCTCTCTCCACGCAAACAGCAATTTTAAATATTTAACAACAAACTGTAATTTTTTTTTTAAATTGTCATACAGTTTTTTACCACATTAACTGTCAAATAGTTTGCCACAGAAAAACAATCAGACATATTGATTGTCGCTTTAAATTAGTCAATTCATTTGTGTATTAAGTCATCATGTTTATTGGGGTTCAATTCAAAGTCAATATAATTTTATGGCCCATATTGAGCAAATTTTCTTTTGCTGTTGTGTTGGCTGGGTGCCAGGGCTATGGGCCACTTTCCGGCTCAGGACCTTCCACTTTGTTCCAATTTACGCAATATACTTGAGAGCCAACCATCTTATTGGATTTCAGTGAACCGATGCTGCCGAATGATTGTGTGCCAAATTATTTTAATAAAAACCTACAATTTGTTCACCGTTTAAAACAAATGTGTGTGTTGTAATTTTTAGATAAATACCTCCTATTCTTACATCAGATTATTCTTCTGTTATTCTTGCTGCAGTGTACTGAGATATCGCCAGGCCAAGCTTTCATAGTCTACTTAACATGCGCACCTCTAACCTAAGGCCTCCAACCGGACCTGGGTTACTGACCATGATGCTAACACTACACAATAAATAACAGTACAGCCTCCATTATAAGTATATGAAGATTTTTCTAATTGTTGCGAACGAAATAATTATCGTTTTTAACAAATTATCATATCGATCGATAAAGTAATGCTGTTTCATCATACATAGGTAAAACACATCAGAGATTTAAAAAATCTTCAGCATCTTTTTCTCTGACTGTACCAACGAAAGAAGAAGTAGTGTAGAGTTAGGTTAGACGTTTGTGCAGTAAGCGAAGTTTCAGTATATATTTCAGAAGCAACTTGTTTGTATTGTATCGAAACTGGTAAAACTTTTAATGATCTCCGCGATTCAATGTGGCGCGTGGGTCTAACGAATTGCGTGTAATTAATTACTATGTTTAGAAACTACAAGGTAAAGTTTTTGGCTTACCTAAGCCTATTGGGGAAACTAGACTCATTTATCATTGTGATATATATACATACAGTATAAGCAAGATGTACCTTGACCGTAAGCACATGATTTATTGGACCATAGGTCTGTGTAGCTGAAGCTGTAACTTTGACAAATATAACATTGACCTGTATTCCTTTAAAAGAAGGCAGAGGTGTACTTTTGTACACCCATATTTCTTCAATTCCGTTATTGCCATCCATGACACTATTGCCATTCATCAAGGACAGTTCTAAACTCGGGTCGTTACTCAAAATTATCTAACAGCAAAAACAGCCAGATCTCTGAATCGAAGGAGTTCACGATCAGTAGCCATACATATTTACGACTAGTAGATCAATAAGGATTCGTGCTCGAAATCGATTCATGCTCTTACTATAGTTATATTTGCAATTTATCAAAGTAAGTTTACATCAAACAGTACCTACATTCAATCGAATAGCTGCATGAATCCTTTACCATTATTATCTTATTTAAAACTTTTTACCATCCACACATAATTCCTAGTAAAGACAACACTCTTAAAACCTATAAAATAGCAAAAAAGATTTATAAATTCTTATATGTGGCAAAAACAAAACAGACCATTTAATCATACTCAGTTTTTACTAATACGAACCACGTTAGTAACAAAACAAAGAATTCCTTTAGTTTAGCCAAGTTATTACATACATCTGGTAAATAAAAAAAAATAAAAAAAAGTATAATAAAAAGTATAATATAACCAAGGAGGCATGTATTAAGTTATTCAAAATAAATGTTTTATGTAAAAAGGTTTATATGCGCAAGCGATTATCATCACACGTCACGTGTCCCAAAATGTTTTACATCAACCATAACTTTTTTAAGTAGTATTTTATGATACAGGGAAAAATGTATCAAAATAAATCCATCAGTTTATAACTTTTTATATGCTTATACGGGTACCGGATAGGACTTGGTACGTCTTCTGTCTTATTGTGGTTAATCCCGGGCATTGCTCCGTCTGTGAAAACGAAAATGCCATCACAATATATGTATGTTAATATAATTATACTTTCAAAATAAATTTCAGTCTAAATTAATACATCTCTTAAAGTTCTTAAGAGCCCTTCGTGCTGATAAAAAATAATCCTTAATTGTTAAGATTTTCCTTTATATCGATATGACGGCATAGCATGGTAGAAATATTACCTACCATTCTCGGAAAATCACTCGAAGAGTCAATAATATATTTAAAAATAATCCACGGACTGGCTCATGACGAATACGTTTACAATACTTACTGAAGAGCTGAAAATTCAATATTTCATAAATCATAAGATATCGGTAACATTTATCTTAACTAAGTAAGTAAGTATTGACCTATTTGTTAGTAGAGACCGCGTAACCTTTGATTCAAATAACGGAACAAGTGCTACGGTTCATGGCTGAACTTCATTCAATATAGAAAATTAAGCTGAGACATTCATATAAACGTTTGCTACATAAAATTGATTACTTTTATATACAGTTTACTTTTGTACTTTGCCGTCTGGATTTACACGCGACGTTATTGAAATATGACAGATTTCGCCGCCTTTCAGCTTATTCTAAAAAGAACTTTAATAGCTTATATATAACGTCTTTCCTTGTAATTTGATGTTTAAGTTACGATCAAATAAACATTTTATTTATACAATACAATAAAATCAATAAACTGTGTCCCAATTCATACAAAACGCAAATTACATTTGTGCTATTAAATTAACAATTTGTTGATACCGTCTGTCGTATATACGACATAACGTGCCATCGTATTCAATACGATATAAACGTTATGGGCCCGTATCACTTCCATATTTATTCGCACAGCTGTAAAAGCGAAATTAACATTTTTACGTTGTTTTGGCACCGGCGCCGGCGTCACTTTGGTGCGTTTATAAGTCAATTAAAGTTTTATTTATACGATACACG
This sequence comes from Shargacucullia verbasci, assembly GCA_947562105.1. Taxonomy (NCBI): domain Eukaryota; kingdom Metazoa; phylum Arthropoda; class Insecta; order Lepidoptera; family Noctuidae; genus Shargacucullia; species Shargacucullia verbasci. The sequence continues at coordinate 15,322,856 of OX387284.1, read as the reverse complement.
CATCTTGATCAAGGGTTTTCCATAAACGATGTTTTATTGATCACCCAAATGATCTGATGATATATAATTGATTAGAATACGACGCAATACGAACCCTTGTGTAGGTACCTAATGGAAATTTAAAAAAGACTTTTTACAAATATGTAACATATTTGACAGCCTGAGTATACACAAAGCGGTCCACATAGCCGGTGTAAGAGAGACGTCACGGTGCTTTTTTGGGAGGCCTAAATCCAGCAACGAACCGTGATGTAATTTTGGCTTGACAGGAAAAGGGACTTATCGCACCTACATATATTTGTATTGGATCACCAATTAGTAGTATATTACGGGAAATAATAACATAAAAATAACATTAAAAAAAAGCTTTCTCATGAACGATAAAAAATATCTCTTCTTAAAATATCTCAACATTTCAGATTATTTACAAGCTCGTAAGCGATACTTAATCTATTGTCAGTCATGGTAAACGTTTGACGTTTGATAATTTATCCTCGTCGCGTCCCCCTCGCTGGTACCAGTCAATACTCAAGTGACAGGTGATGCTACTGTCCAAATTATTTATATATGAGCTACCTTTGCCATTTTATTTCCAAGAATCACTTTAGCTATAAATATAAGTTAAAATACATTTCAGGAAGATTCCTGGAACTTAAGATAATCATGCTTAGATTTCCGATGGTACTTAAGGCCAATATTTATATTTACACATTACATAAATAAATTTGACATGGTCGTATAGACCTCGTATTGTCATGGCTTGTACTTACAGTAAGTATCATCCAAACAGAACTATAATAAAAGAGAATTGTTGTTTACTTATTTTCGAATTCAGATCCGTCAAAACCTTGTAGATAAATTTTTTTTTTGGTCTCCTTTTGTTACAATATATAAGAATTTGACACCTAAGGATTTCATCGTCGTATCGCTAGCAGTGTGAAGTAACTATAAATACGATAACAATTTGCTAACATCCTTCTGCTTATTCTTCTGTCGTGTCGGCACTTCTGGTATCCAGGCTGACTGCTCAGGGTGCGTCATCAACTCATCTTCACTCATGGAGGCTGTTCTTTCTGCAAACCAGCTGCTCAATTACCGCTTCAATTATTGTGTCAGTATGTATATAAATAGTAATATATTATTAGAAAAATAATGAAAAATTAAATTTTAATTTACTAAAAGGCACCGCTGTCTGTCCTTAAATAGTATAATGTCTATGCGTCCGCCTTGTGTCTGACTGAGTGTTTTTGCTGTAATTAATTATTTAAAGTATTGTTATTAAAGCATTGTTTTAATTGAAGAAATCATAAAACCAATATATATTGACATCGTCACCACGCTTCGCGGGCAGATTGATGACCAAATAATGTTGTTAGTAGCTCTGCCACTTGGCTCACGACGGCATGACACCCTCCGAAGTTACTCTCAGTATTGTTCAGTATCACTAATTAAATCCTAAAGTACAGGGTGTTGCACATCTCCGTAAGTTCGACCGTTACTTGCAGATGTTGTCAACTGCGGGTAACGGCTTCGATATCTCGCTCAACCAATTACAAGATACTGTTCGAATCTGCAAGGTATAACTTTGTATCCATACTAGATTGTATCTCTAAACAACATAACAAACTCCCAAGTAGTACATTAAATCTTCCGCCTAACTTTGACTATGAAAAGACCTCCATCTCAATGAGGATACTGAAATCAGAAGTAGGTATGCACCCCAGACACTCATTCTCATTATAAACTCTGTGGACTTTCTCCATGCCTTTCAAAATTGCCGACACGCCAAATTAAGAATACTCAGAATCTCAACATCTGAAACGCTTGATAGTTATAGAATATTCAGAAACTGAAACTCATGAAGCACGCACATCAAAATATACGGTCATTTTGATGTGCGTGCTTCATGAGTGATATCGTTGACGACTGAACGCATTTTTTATTTAATTCTTATCTCAAATCAGATATACAATATTGAGGGTAAATATATTCTAGTAACACAGAGTTAAATTCAGTTAGCTTAGCGCACAAATAATACTAATAGAACGCCTTAGTGCGACTGAAAGCGTATAATTAAATCACTGTGAAAGGAGAACCGAATTTGCGAGCCCCAGAATAATGCGAAGACCCGAAATTAACGATGACTTATCGTGTGTATAGTACTTTGATGTCGAAACAACGGGTTTGCAAGGCCTGTATAATGTGTATCCCATTAATTTTAGCATAATAATTGAACGTAAATTCTAACGTTGATTTAGTATTTCTATGGCGCGGAGCCAACAATGGGTGCGCGACTTTAAATCGCATTAGTTTGTCGCGAGTGTGTCGCCGTGCGGGTCTGCTCTGCCTAACGACCGCGAAACTTCGCCCATTTCCTATGGGATTTTTTATGAGTCCCATTCATGACGATCGTTTACAGTTACCGTCTGTCGTTTAATCGCACAACTTGGTAGCGATGTGGATAGTTCTACGTTATTTTACTTTCTAAACGGTCATATGTTCAGAGAGATACAATCATGTGAATGTTTAAAAGTGTCAACATTTTCATCCCATATGAGAATCTCTATTAACATCTCAAATAGTGCGATTTATTTAATTTCGTAAACCAGCCTCAAGTAATGTGACAGCACAATAAAACATGTAATATCTCCGCTATAGTGTATTTTTCAATATCCAGTTAGACAGTAATCAAATGTTTAGTGTCGTCTGTACATGCAAGCGACACTTTTATGACGCCAGTATTGTTTTGTCTTCTCATATTAAAAACGGCAGGGGTATACGTACTGCCGTCTCCTAGCAACAGACCCTGGTGTGACTATATTATTTTGTTTAGTTTAATTCGCGCTAGATCCAAGACTAGTGACACCGAGCCACATAGCGATAGAAACGCCTAAAGGTTTTACATTACCAATAGATGCGTTGTGCATTCCTTGAGTCGCTATCTGTCGTAACTTTTGCTTTCATCGGTATACTTATTTGTTTTGCAGTGTGTACAATGTACACATGTTAGCGAGTCCCGGCATCTCCCTGGTGCCCGGTGGCGCAGCGGGGACAGGGCAACAGAGATTCGACGTCGTTTATTCTGCACTCCACAGTTTACTTCCGAACTTCCATCGAGACGATAAATATAAATTGAAACTACAAAAACTTTATATCCACAACAAAATACTTGGTGAGTTTAGTGCTGTTTACATTGTTTTACGGAATGTTGAGAATATCAGTTGTTCAGTTGTTGTTCTAACAAAGTTTATGTTTTAGAACATTTTACTAAGTGAAGAGTATCTAAATGAAATAAAAACTTTACTAGCTGTACAATAATGTTCTAAACGTTCCGTAGGTACTTACGTAATTATTGAAGAGTTTAAAACTTTAGCTTGTACCATTAATTTTGATTATACATTCCAAGCAAAATGTGTGAAATTAAGAAAACATCTCATGATTTATTATAAATGTATTCCTCGTTTAAACTCTTCACCACCCACGGATGCCACGTACAACTAATACCTAACAACACATATTCTTTAATATTATATGTTCATCTTCACTTTATATCAAAAAGGTGGTGTTAATTACGTCAAAAAGGTGTGTCTTACAGAACTGACATACCTATCAACCAACAAATTATCCTGTAATCCACCCTCTTTGATCACGTTTGACGTTTGCCCTTCACCATAGAAGCATGAGTACGTAAAGGGTTGTAGCCCACTGGCATTCAGGCCTCCTTCGCTAAAACTTCGACATTTTGATGACAGTTTATCAAAAATGATAATACCCGCGTGGAACAAACAATGAAGACTTAGAGGGTCCCGAATACCTCCGAACACACCCGAACAGCTCTGAGAAAGTTCATTGTTTCGAGTTAATTTGTCGACGATGTATCACAAAATGGAGGACAGAAGTTTCGCAGCATCACACATCAATCTTCGTGTTGGAAAAACTTTATGATAATACAAATTCTCTTTTATTAGTATCCACGAATAAAATGTATTCAAGGTGTGCTAGTGCATAACTTTAAAACAGTATTTTGCGCTCGAAAGTTATCTAAATATGCACTTTTAACAGCAAAAAGAAACGTGCGGATTTGTGAACTTTTGCTGCAGTCTGCTCCCGAAGTATAAATCCACAGCCGAATGTAAATTGAAAAACTATCATGTATTTGACTTGGAGGCTGCAGCCGCAACAGCGTCGGACGAGCGGTGGTTACCTATATACATGTAGGCGTATTTCTGAGGGAGCCACCTGGTGTGAGTGAACCTTCTGAACTTTGGTATTCTGTGGTCGCAGCACCTAAGTGCCGACTAACCTTGAACCCGTAGTATGCGCGGCACGTTTGGCCTCTGTTTACATCAACATCCCCCGGAGCTACGTTTTCATTCTGCTCCTCCATGCCCCGGGGGCCACTCTAACTAACCTCTGCTGTTCATTCATGACTAGGTATTATGTACACTTGGTTTGCAATGTACTCCTGTGGCCGAATAGCTCGCGGCTTTGTGTCTAAAAATAAAAGATTATTTTTTATGTATAATCTTGTTACACGTCATGTTATTTACGTTTTTGTTTCTATTAACTCTTCGTCCCTAATTTTTTTTTTCACAAGGCTTTTTTAAATAAGTTAATTTTTTACATAAAATTTAGGAGCTATACAAATATTATACATTTTTTACGGTTTTGTTTATAGGTCTGTACAAATAATATCGTTCGTAAAATTTAGGCCGGAGCAAAGACCTGCTTATTGAAAAAGTAAAATAACTTATTATCGAAGGTTGGTAATATAACTGAGCACCGAAGTAGAACATAATTTTGTATGTTCTCAGATATATAATAATTGAATAATCTGATAGAGCAGTGAGTTGAAATATATTTTATGTTCACTCTAGTCTTTCGGGGAAATATTGGCGACTATACGATATATTAAGTTTAGTTAGCGAGTTAGTAATCAAAAAGAAAGATAATAAAAATATATTTATTAACATCAAAAATGTGACATTACGTTGACCTATTTATTTCTGCTCTTTATAATATTATTATATTTATAACTTTATTCGTAAGCGCTTGTTTCAGAATTGTACGAGCGTGTTAAATCTGACGGGGCGTCTCCGTAACATGAAGACTTCACTATATTTTTTGATACTAAGTAAGCAAATTATGTGAAGGGTGCTACGCTTTTCGTTATACTATTACTTCATTGGCTCAGCGACCCAAATGTGTCTTGGCTTCTGATACTCAAGATCGCCAATCGGTCCGATCTTTGGCATTTTGGATCATTTGGCTCGACACATGTTTAAATTAGCGCGTACCTATGTATATAAGTTGGGTCGAGAGCGCGCAGACGCGAAGCAGTGAACGAAGGACCTCCACGCATCGAGTCATCAGACTGGCTCGTATATTTTAATCTATAGTCTAGCTTAACAGCTTAATAGGTCTAGTGGTCGTAAGCGCGACAGCTGAGTTTGACGTTCTGGATATAAACCCCGTGTTGCTCAGAAATGGAATTGGAAATTCTCGGTTATAGTCTGGAGTTTGAAATGATGCCCGGTAGATAGCAATAGGCTTGCCCCGTATTAAATGGGATTCAATAATGGCATCGGCGAAATGTGGGTGTACAAAAAACGCCTATGCTTAACCCTTCGGGGAATACAGGCGTGATGCTATGTTATATTAGTGTACCGTACGTTACTTTTACCGTCAGCCGATATCTGAAGTAGGTATGTCGTGTTTTTTTCTTCTATATTCAGTATCATTTAAAACATTGCGTTTGTGGCTCTATCTTGGTCTTATTAAATAGACTAGGGATATTAAAGCTTCCGCCGGTAGAGAGGCTTTTTCGTGTTTAATTAAAAATTCCTTGAGTCGCTCCCGACGACTATTGAGATAGCTGCAGACTCCGCGTCTCACTGTTTGTTTGCATAATGAAATATCGGGGTTTAAAGAATTGTAGTACTGATAACGTAAAAAATGGTAACTGATTTATAAGGTTTGAGTAAAATAAAGGAGTATTCATTTTGTACTGAGATAAAACATAACATAACATAATTAATGGAATCAGGCGTTACTTTGCGGAAATCCATGATATATAAGATATACAACTAGAATATTTAGTTTTAATTCCGCTAAACTACTGCAAGTTTGGGTCGACACGTGTTTCGCCCCTCCACGGAGCATCCTCAGGAGATGTTGACTCGTCGACCGCTTGGACGCGCTTGACCGCTTTCGCGTCCAAGCGGTCGACGAGTCAACATCTCCTGAGGATGCTCCGTGGAGGGGCGAAACACGTGTCGACCCAAACTTGCAGTAGTTTAGCGGAATTAAAACTAAATATTCTAGTTGTATATCTTATATATAACATAACATAACATAGCATCACGCCTATATTCCCTGAAGGGTTAGGCAGAGGTGTACTATTGTACACCCACATTTCGCCGATGCTGTTATTGAGTCCCATGTAGTAGGGGGCGAGCCTATTACCATCTTCCGGGCACAGTTCCAGACTCCGTGCTGCTACTTAGAATTTCAATACGGAAAAACCCAATAACACTTTGCCCGACCCGGGAATCGAACCCAGGACCTCACGCGATGAGGCAGTCAATGAGATAAAACATGCACTTACAATTGAATGTGTGATATTTACCAACGATATACCACTAAACAGATACTCCCAAACTTAAGTAGAACTGGTATTTAGTGCTGGAATGAGTTTCACTTTAATGCTAACTACGTGATCTTTAAGCATTCGATGATCATCGAATGTAATAGAGACTTCACAATTTCAGTTTCTATTTTAATATTTTACTACGCTCAGACAAACTTCAAGGTTCCAGCTTTTACCCAAACATTAGTTAAATCCACACTCTGATCATTCACAAACGTTAGCCACATAAATATGTAGTTTAAAATCTTCTAATCTTCAGAGAATCTTCAAACACAGATATTACACAGATATCTTAATAAATAATGAGTAAAAGTTCTTGAGAAGATAACTTCCGAGAGAAGTTTCAAAAAAAATCTTTTTCAAAAAAATGAGTAAATTGAAACATGTTGTAGATGTGAAACCTGAGCAAGGCGAGCGTAGTATTAAGCCAATTAAAAGTTGCGCCGTGTGGGAGCGCTCCATTTCTCGTGGCTGACTGCACAGCCACGCCCGACAACCCACGATGGGTATTATAATATTTAGGTATAGGAATCTAACAATGTCACAAAAACCAAACTTAATACATACTTTTTGACCTTGCCTTTCCAAAGAAGCATTGTAGATATGCTACAATAGGGTACCCATTTTTGAAAAGTGTCTCAATTAGATGCTATAGTGCTAATGAACCACTAAAAAATTCACAAAATTTTTATTCAATCGTTAAGTGCCATAAAAATGCATTTAAATTTTGCATTTTCAAATTTCGCGCGTAATTTGACGAAAACGCTGGGCGCAGTGGACGCCATATTGCTCTGTGGTCATGACGTCAGTTGGCTGTGTAAACAAATGCAGTGATATTTTGTAGGTTATGTTAATTGTATAAACAATTATTTTAATAATGAGTTATTATTTTACAATGCAAACATGTATTTTCGCTATCAAATATCTTTGTAAGTGTTAGAGGGCATTACTTACATCGAAGTTTTAACATTCCGTAACTCAGCAGAACAGAAATCGGGACTTGCAGCAAAGAATTTACCGACCATCAAAGAGTTTATTCTTGGTAAATTTGTGTTGTCTCCTTTTACAAAACCTGGTATTATTTCAATAAAAATTACGTTGTTTACGAAAATAATAAAAAGCCTTTATAAATTAAAGGTACGCTGATACTTGACAGTTGACACTTCTAAGTTTACATAGCCGTATGACGTAATAACATGGCGACTACTATTTAATGGTGTTATGAAACAGATTAAAAAAGCTGAAACCTTTGAATTGAATTTTAAAATTTATTTTGCTATTTTATGAACTAAAACTAACGTTTTCCGACTGCTTTTTGGCTAAGCTATCTCAATAATAAATTTTTAGATTTTTTCTCATATAGAGTAAAATACCCTATTATCAGTAAGTTTGCCAAGACTGGATTCATTTTGAAAAGTGTTTTTATTATTTAAAACGTGAATCTACTCTAGGAATTATTCCTGTATCGTGGGTGCATTTACGAACACAAATATTCACATGAACAAACACTCAGACCCGTAACAGCGATCTGTAATACGAATGTTTGTTCCATTTGAAAGAAAACAGCTATCTGTCTGTCAACCATTTCGTTTATTTCTATTCCATATATTAACATACTATAGTACATTTTATTTCTGTAATTTAGTTTATTTACTACCTACTCTCCGAATCTCCATTCGGTAATGACAGGTTCTTTTCCCGCGCTCCGCACTGTCAAAACTGTCAAAGACCAACGTCACCGCTCGACTGCACAGCCGTTCAGTGATGCTACCTCTAAAATGGCTAACACATTTGAAAATCGAAGACGCGACACGCACCACTGCAGTCGATCGCTCTGCCACTGCCATGCCATCTATACTTACCTCATATAATTCATACCTTATATAATTTGATACGTAAGATATGAATTCTAAATCTCGTTTATTTTAGTGTTTCATTCCAATTTACTTTAGACCGAAGGTACTTTTTGCAATAGTCTGAAAATTCAAAATCGAGTTACCAATTAAAAGTTTGGAACTTGTAATCTTGTCTAAATCTTTTGTGCAGATTGGAACAATCTAAGGTTATATCTAATTTAACTTTGTTTAGAGTTTGATCCGCGTGACTTCTTTCAATAAGCCGCAAGAGAGCCACAGAATACGTAATTAACTCAGTAATGCGTAAATATACTGGCCACGTCGAATCGTTAATGTTCTTAACAATTCTATAAAGTACCAAGTTAATTTTAAATATTTTTTTGTAGGTTAGAAAAAGAAAAAACTGAATATAAAACGAAAGAAGACGGCAGCTCAGAGCTGTCAAATTGATTGACACGTGGCTTTTGTCTTATTTGAATGGAACTTTTTGTTTACTTTCCTTAGCCTAAGACTTTGTGATTATTTTTTCTACTGAAAATACCAATAAAATAAGAAGGAAAGAAATTGTGTTTATTGGCAAAGAAAAAGTTTTTTTTTTTTTTTTTAATTGGTGCCGTATTGCCAAATGTGCCACGGCTCAGCATAAGTTAGGTAGCAGCAATACTGGCCACCTAACGCTGGTCTTCTAGTCTTATAACTAATAAGTATAATAGAGATCCGTTCTATTTATATTATAATAAACATTAGGTATAACAATAACAATATGTAAAAATGTGAATAAATGAAATAATAATAAAAAATGATTACAGAAGTAATAATAAAATATGCAAAATATAACAAAATATATAATATTTCGTTTTTAAACTTTTTTTTTTTCAATATGTGTATATTTTTGTAATAGTTACTATAATTATCGAAGCATGCGAAAAAATATGTTTTTTTTTGAAATATCTAATTTATTTTATTTATTTATCTATGCAAAATATGAATAATAATACGGCTATCAGTCATACCAAGGGCACATTGAGGGCAATACCAAGACAGAGCAATAAACACACCGTACGAATCATTTATTAAGACAGTTCTCAAAAGACATCTTTCTGCTACGGCATGAACTATGCCGTTGTGACACAATGGAAGAATAAGACAATCTTTGAATTAAATTCACGCTTTACACTTTGGCTCGCAGATTCCTGATAATTGTTAAAGACGTTTTGATTTTATCTTGCATCGCCCCGATTAATTAATCACTATGACAACCTTCCGAAAAGGAAAATATAATTCAACAGATGACTTTACATAACGACTAGGTATAATAGAAATATTCTCTCACAGAATTACATAGTACCTGGTGTTATATTGTGTATACTGGTGTTTTTGACTTTATAATTTTATGGACCTGCTTCATTGGTCAAGTGCGATATTGAGTTTCAAGTCGATTCCTGGGCCACGCAAAATGCTACCTATTGAGTTTTTCAGTGGCATTCCGAAGTTCGGAACTGTGTCTGGAATATATCTATTACACGGAGCTCAATAACAGCATCAGTTAAATGTGGGTGTAGGTATAGATTTTTACCTCTGCCTAACCCTTCAGGGAATACAGGCGTAATGCTATTTTATTCGCACTAAACAAGTCTGTCAGTCAAGGATCCACTTGAATGTATTCGGGGTACCGTACAATAATATCGGCCTTCCGTGAAGAGGATGAGCTCCAAAACTCTGTGTGCTAATAAAAATATAATATGTTATTTAAAATAATGAAACAAAAACTCAGGAAGCGGTCAAGAGACGAATGAGAAAATACAGGTCAGTCAGTACAGTATTAAGAATAAATGATGAGAATTGAATACTATTACCCATCGTATTATTAAACTGATGATAAGGTATAGATAGTGGATGTTTATCTAAACTTTAGCAAACATTTAAGGGTTATTAGTTATTACTAGCTCTTGCCCGCGGCTTTCGCTCGCGTTAATATAGAATTTGATAATCAATTCGGGATGTACTCTGCTTGCGAAAGACACGGCGCCGACTATTATCATAAGAACGTTATTGTTGTTTTCGGGAAGAGTACTTTTTTTCGGGATGTAAGGTACCCTATATCCATTTCTGTACACCTGACAACGTTTATGCAAAACTTCAGGATGACCGGTTCAGTGGTTTAGGCGTGAAAAGGTAACAAACAAACAAACAAGCTTACTTTCGGATTTATAATACTAGCTTCCGCTCGCGGCTTCGCCCGCGTGGTTTACGAACTCGTATATCTTTTAGGGATAAAAAGTAGCCTATGTGCTATTCCAGACTACAATCTATCTCTGTACCAAATTTCATCCAGATCTGTTCAGCCATTCTGGCGTAAAAGAGTAACAAAGATCCATCCATCCATCCTCACAAACTTTCACATTTATAATATTAAGTAGGATAGTAGGATTAGTAGGATAGGATAGGATTAGTTAGGAGTATCTTAACTAATATTATAAAAGTAGTCTATAATTTGACTGATTTATACATATAAACGTACTGATATTCAATCTTTGGGAAATTCTCGACATAGTGGGGTTAGTTTTTTAGTGTTTTCTTTTTATAACTCCTCCGGTATTCTCCGCTATTTTCAGATAACAATGAACTATTTATTTTGGGATATGCGGTGTCTACTGTCTACGCTAATGTCTTTGAACATCAACACTACTCGTCTTTCAAATGGAACCAGACTAAACAGGTTTACCAAATAGACTTAAAAATAACTGTATTTAGACATGGTAGGGACATAAAACCTCATATTTCGTTAGACATAGTTAGTGTAAATGTATTTTGAATCGAAAATACAACTTTGATTCAACTTCATGCGACAAGCACAGCTTTTATCATAAAAAAGAAATAAATAAAGTCTTCAATTAAAAAGAAAATGTACAAAAAGAATATTTCCAATTCGAAATTTACTCAAATTGACGATAGGGTTGTGTTACGACACGTTGAAACATGGCCGAAACACGGCCTACTTGTTACGCGATTTTTCTTAATACTTTTGTGTTATTTGTCTATCAAAACCACCGGAAAATAAGTAGCTGTTGTTGAGCTCCATGTAAGAAGTGGACAGCCTATTGTCATTCATACGACACAGTGCCAAACTCGGGCCTCCTACCAAGATATTTCTAACAGAAAACCCAATAACACTTTGCCCGACCCGGAAAATAAAACCAGGTCCTCAACTTCATCAGTTGCGCTTGTAACTGGACCAAGGCATTACGTACATACTTACAGTATATTTAATGAAAATCAACAAGTTATTGATACTACCATAACATTTATAACGACACAGTCGCAGTCGCCACACGTGTACCGAAGAGCTCACAATAATAACCGATGTTAAAGTATTAATAGAGTGTACAGACATGCGATGATATTGTATTGCAGCATCGCGCGTCGCTTCTCAACTGAGGACTTTTACTGCCCATATAAAATGTTTTAAGAATATAAACCGCAACTCCTTCGTACTGAGACAAGAGGTTACATGTGTCGTAAAATTTCTAAATGCAGAAGTGCAAATGAATTAACCTATATTGCTAAGAAAAAACGCTTTCTGTAATTTTGTACATACTTATGTACATACATATATACGACAAAGATGACAATTGTTCTTAATTCTTTTAAGGCTAGTCGAAAAGTTACGGTAATTTATTATTTGATGTTTAAAAAATATGCAAGTTTTCCGTCCGTATACCAGCTAGGTACTTTTGATGTTGCCTGTACTATCGACGGCTATCACTCATAATCATGGTATAATGCAGCTATCAAATAAAATAGTTAATTAACAAAATAGTACTTGAATTGAGCAAATATTAAAGAACAAAGAACCTTGCCAAGTCCATAATAAATTCAATAAAATGTCCGCAAATATCCGAACTGACTTCACTAAAATCACATTGCGGCTATTTAACCGCAAAGTGTCGTACATTTATACAGTCGGAGTTTTCATTGAGGCAAGCACTTCGGTTTCAAGTGAACTTCAATTCATTGTTAATACAAATATTGTCATAAAATTCTGATAAAACCTGCCAGCTCTTGTTTTCGTGACTTTCAATGGGCCCTCTGAAACGTGACACGATGGAGCGTTACGTCACAGAGGGACGTAACGTCATATTTTATAACAAATACTGTGAAAAACGCTTATAATGGGATTGTATAGGATAAGCTCGACGCTCCGTATTTTTATTTTATCTTTTTTTGTCTTTAAACTACAATGATGTTGCTTGTTTTATATGTGCCATTATACATTTCTGTATTTCATATTTTAAATATGCATGCAAAAATTTCTTAACATATTCATGAAACTAGAAATTAAATTTAGTTTATGCGCATTTGTTCTCATTTGTTTTAATCAAAAGACTATAGGTACTAAAATGAACACAGTACGAAACAACTGTACGTGTCCCTTTTACTAAATATAACGGCACGGCACTCCTGATATTATCACAAGCATAAGTGCTTCTTACACAAGGCTTCTCAATTGTATGGTTCGTGAATAGGGGACAGGTTGTCGACTCTGTGACACATACCTGTGCCTGTGCCTCAGGCTTTTATCGCTCGTTATTTTGAGGATGAACATTCATAAAGTCGCTTTATATAATATATAATATGATAAAATATCAACATGTAATGTCGTGTTCATTATAATTATCATCCATTATGTTTTTGTAAATTTATATCACAGGTAAAAAGGTTTTATTTAAATTGTTGATAGAACATTTTTAATATATTTTTTTAAGAATTAGTAACTCAATGGCCGAAGGCTCCATATAAAAGGAGGTCAAGATGATATGGATCACGTTTACATTTCACAAAAACCAGCGAATTGTGAGCTACGATCAGACACAAATGGAATACTAAAATGATTTATGGAAGCCAACTTGCTGGCACCTGGTAATTAATCAAATCAACAATATTTGCGCACCTAGTTTTATTAACAGCTTCGTTAGGGCGTTCATATACTGGTTGATGTATTCAAAATCGTGAAAATTATTAATAATGTCAATTTATTACACCTTTGAGGCGCTTTATCAATGGCTGTATAGATTTCAGATAAGATATTCTCTGTCTGGTAGGTCTTTAATAAAAGTATTATTAGGCCCTTGATACGTAAAATTTACATTATCCGTTTTGTATAAACGCAAGATCAGGCTGTATCAAGACGTATCAGATTCATAGACCGTAGCAACTGTAGACGAAACGCTTCTACGCGTAGCAGAGGCTCACATGTGTAGCAACGTAGCGCTACGCCGTAGATACAGGTTGTTTCTACCTTACGGACGCACGGAGTATCATTTGTCTTAAAGCCATCGTCTCATATTAAACATTAATTAAATTTTAACTACCTTACATTACGTAAAATGGGAAAATTCCTAAACATAAAAGCGAATAAGCATACCATTAAACTGTGATCCGGTGCGATATAATTAAGGAAACGACCAATTAACTTGATAGAACCTTCGTCGTAATTGTGAGCAGTACCGGCTAATGTGAGATATTTGAACAATTCTGCCGTTCCGTACAATTGCAGGTTGACCTAACGGTCTGTAGAGAGGGGAACCCGGGCACTTGCAGTAGGTCAAGTTAAGTGTACGCTACAAGATTCTTATTCGACTGGAGTCTTAAAATCTATGACAAGTCAGACGACTTGTTAGATTTTAAATTTAATAAATAAATTTGATATAGTTGAGAGTAGATTTTTTCTGGTAACAGCTGTGGAGCACACTGAAGAAGTTATTTTGACTCGCAAAACAGTTACAAGTTAAATTAAAATATTGTAATCCAATATTCAAATATGATTTGCGAGGCCATTTCGTCACAAGATTCTCTACTTACAAATCAAAGCTTATGTTTAACATAATTCGTTTTATACAGCTATTGATATTGGAAGTCACCGCCATTTTTGAGGTGGAAAAAGGGGTAAACAGTAATTTGTCGCGGTACACCCAGGTGACACTAGGGTATCGACTACTTAAATAAAAAAAAAATATAAATTGAGATTGGTTTTGTCTGTCTAGACAGCCCATCAGATAACGTTAGATGCCAAAACCAAAACTACATCTAATTTATTTTGATAAATTAATAGATTTTTTTATATAATTGAGAAACAAACAGAGTTACAGACTTGGTAAGAGACTAGGGCACCCAAGAGATTTGTGTCACAGAACTTATGGAAAGAGGATTCTATAACACGATAACCCTCATGGCAAACCTTGACGTCTAAGATATAGTATGATGTAGGTCTATCTGTGTAATTTCCTGGCTACACTAGCATAATAAATATAAGTACATTTTAGGGCAGAAAAGGTGAGTACATTCCGGTGGTACCTATCTAGACGGGCATGCATATGAAGCCGTTTTTTTAATAATCATGTTGAAAACTTCTCGACTCTGAGAAGGCGGACGGGAGTTCCAGGTACATGCCATTGTTTTTTTCCTGTAAATACCCCTTATGGTTTCCCCATCACCGGGGGAGGCGGTGGGGTTATGTCGAACTCGCATCGTCTAAACACACGGTGTTCCTCCTTGCGCTTTCTCGGTAAAGCTGTGGGTACGCTTTCGGATGCTTCCGTTGCCCCAGTTACCAGTTATACTTACCGCGGTGGTCCACCTCGTCACCATATGATGGGGTCTTATTTACATAACTGATACGATACGTATGTCGTGCAAAATATCTGTAAACACTTGCCACATGAAGTGATAGCGCGACGCGACCACGAATTTTATTGTAAATCAATATGGTCGAGCTGCGGAGGCATCGCGGGTAAGTGCGCTATACCCGACATATACCCACTGTGTTATAGAATCATAGAGGTACGAAGTATGGTGTTCCTCCTTTGAAAAGGGAGAACCCTCCGATCAGGGGGGTGAAATGCCTGGCGGGCAGTAGTCTAATATTTGATGTCGGACATCCGAGCGATAGATTCGATGTAAGCTTTGATTTCGTTCTTGTTATTTGCAGTTGTCGCTTGTTTCCGATAGATGGCATCGGGATTCTGTTTACCATATAGGTAGTCTTTACAGATTGATTATATGTATATATATATTATATAACCTCATCAGGTATTCTAAACAAGGAGTTTCTTTCTTGTTTCGTATCCGAATGAGTTTTTACATAAAACACGTGCCGTGATAGAAATATTAGCTAGTCAATCATGGTTCATTTGAGACGGCACCCTAACCTAACTATGCTGTGTATAGGACACAGAGATCATGTACGTACTACACGCCCACGATAAGTTAAGACCCAGCACTTTAAAACGTTGTACCGCACTGTATAGAGTCTCAGGTCTCAAGTTATCGTGGATGAATAGTTTGAATGGTATTAACGAAATAACTACACTAAATTAACTGTTTGTATGTCACCTTTTAATTACTTATATCCCATACGGAATTTGAGGGCCACTAATTAAGCCATCTGAACATTTCCTTAGATAAGTTAATACGCAATTTGTTACGTTGCCACCGGCGCCGGCGGCGGCGGCGGCGGCTAGCAATAATACCCAGAAGAGATATTCTAAAATTAGAATGATTACGCCTATAGGCAACTATCCTCAATTACATTAAATAATAACAATCAATTATTCACAAGTCTACCGCACTAAATTAGTTAATCCACTTTACTATTAATAAAACAGCATCACGACTGTATTTCCCGAGGGGTTCGGCAGAGGTTTGCTATCATACGCCCGCACAGTGGCGTGCGGTGCATAAAGACAAAAAGACACTGCCTACTCTACATAACTTAGATAAATATTTATTATAAGATATTTGAGGTGACAAATCACATATATCGTTATTTAATCGACAAGACGACGAACCAATATCAACATGCAGTAGGTATTATTGGTAAGTAAGGGTTTAAAATTTTCTGCCTACCCTGTCTAAGAACTCTGTGCACGCCGCTGCGTCCGCATTATGGTAATTTTATAATAGCGAGCTTATTTTCTACCACCAGGCTTAAATCCAACCTCCTAAACCAACTCAACAAAACTTTATCCGGTTCATGCCTCATACTTAACCATGCTTGTAAGTAAGGAGACAGGGTTATGTAACAAATTCAATCACTTATTTCAAAAGAGCCATTCTATAAATCCACATAATAACATCACAATAAGATAGCACATTAAGAACATTTCCGAACATATTGTTTGTTGTATCACTCTCGATTCGCAACAGGGGGTAGGCAGAACAAAGGCTGATGGTAAGCTTTTAAGCAAACGCTGTAAGATCACCGGTGCGTGACCAAAGTTCTATAAGAATGTGGGAATGGAAATATTCTTTGTTGCTTAATGTATGTACGTAGGTACGAGTGGCGTAGGTACATGTGTGATCGTAACAGGCACAAAATAATTATTGGTGTAAAACAATTAGGTTACACTAATAAAACACATAAATTTGATGTCGCCTGAAGTAAAAGTTTGATAGTTCATTAAAAATTGATTACGAAAAGAAAAATATTCAAATTGAGTAGCTTATAATACAATAGTATAATTTATGAAATAAAAGATAAAACATCATACTTACCGAATTATGATGGATTTGGCACGGTTGGTGCAGTGGTTGAGCGATGCGCTTAGTGTCGTCGGTTTGATTCCCACACGGAACAAATATTTGTACCTATAACCTGCAGATAGTGGTTCCGGGTCTGGGTATTTGTCTTTGTAAACGCACCCACGATACAGGAATTATTCATAATGGGCGTAAAGTATTTAAAAAAAATTACATGGGCATTAATAACTACATAGGTGAACACCCCTGCCTAACCCTCCGGGGTGTTAAGCGTGATGTTATGTTCAGTTTATCTTTACATATACACGTAATATTCTACTAAAGATTCTAAAACAAACTAAAACAGTTGCATATTAGTATAATTATGCAAATATTAATCGTATCTAAGCAAACAGACAAGTGTGTTGTATCAGTAACAGGTTGCCGCTCTATTTGTTACTGATAACAAGTGATAATGTCGCGCTAATCTGCTCCCGTGTTAACTTAATTACGTGTTAAGTAGTGGCGAGTGGTTCATCCAGTACTGTGGCACGTGGCTTGGCATGTACAAGACTTCGATGGAATGAATTGAGGAGTGTTGGCGTGCAAGAAAAGAGCTTCGATCAGAGACGAGACTTGAGAACCTCTGGCGCACCCAGGGCTGTCAGAAATCACTATTGCTGACTGCTTAACTCTTCTTCTATGAGCTATCAAAATATATATATCGTAAGAGTAGATTTATAATAAGAATAACCAATATCTATATTCCCTAATAACCAACGTCATCGCCACGCGTAAATAATAAATTCTTCTGTGAGGTCAGTGACTTCTAACATTGAAATTACTCATCTACTAAATTGATAAGGTCTTGATGACATACTGATAGCGTTATCAGATGTTAATCTATGGAAACGAAGCCATGACAACTCGACGGGACATAACTACCTTCATTAAATACCTAGGTCTGCAACTGGCCTGGCGCTATGTCGTCAAAACGAGGTATTTTTGACAATCTTATATCCAGCACTATTATAGGCTGAATAAAAGAAGATACAGCTAAAAAACCTGCAGTGCAGCAGCTTAATGCAATTAATTCGATTTATGGGCCGTACAGTAATTTTGTGAGAACAATTTATTAGACAGTATGCTCTTAGCTTACATCTTGATTGCCGTTTCAGTCCAAATTAACAAAAGAAACGAGTTTATTTTAGATCTATGTTAAGTCAGTGTAATCGGTGATTTAGTAAATGTGCTTACTTAGATAGAAAGACTTACAGTAATGAAATATAGCCAATACCTTAAAATGGTTTGGTGGTTTGTTCAGAGATGAATGAGAGGCGATTTACAAAAGACCTGGGATTTAAGAGGAAATAAAGTAGAGAACACCCTAGAAGGAATAACCCTTCAAAATGGTCAGGTACGCAGTATTAAGAATCGGAGCGATCGTGAATTCCTATGGGAAAACAGCGTAATTTACGTAGTGTATTTTAAAAGTTATGTGTAATAATAGTATTGTCCTTGTCAAATGTTGGACAATAGATTGAGAACTCTAATATTTTGCTCGGCTTTGGATTACGGTGAGCAAAATCCCACTGTCTGCAGATTAGAGCGTACAATAGAATCCTAATTTTCCAACATTGTACGTGCAACGTGATAGAAATAAGGGCAGAAGGTTTACTCCTTACAAAATAGATAAGTAGAACTAGTCACAAACACGGATGCAAAGCAACGCTAAAATAAAGCTATATTTTCAGGAATAATTATGTCTTGTGACAATTATATAAGTGAGAATTTATAGTTATTACAAATTGTACTTAACAAACATTACAATAAAAAATATTTCTTTTTACTTTCGATCGTCATTTGGTTTCAGCTTTGATTACCTATGTGTCACATATTTGGTGCGTCAATGTATCGTCATACTTTGTATCAGAGTGAAACTTTTGTGCTCATCTTCCATGTGTCCCGTGGTCACGAATCGACGGCGCAGCGTGGCAAACAATACATCGCCGCGTGTCCCCCGACCGCCCACTCCCCCACCCCTTCACACCACCATTGTTTCACTTGTAATTAAAAAGTTCCGTAGCAAGTTCACCGCCTCTTTTTAGAGGGAAATGGAAAATTTTATTAAAAAAAAAAATGTTTTTATGAAGTTTCAATGACGGGTACTAAATGCGCATTGGGAGTCGTCATTTAAATAATTTGCCGCTACAGTGATTTTCGTAAAAGAAATGGAAATTAAGTGATGTTCTTAACAGCCCATTTTTATTTTGCGTTTATATTTTAATATTGTGAAATTAACCAAAAGTTTTCGAATTTTGATCGAAGGGTACGTGTTCGTTAAACGTATGCGCAGCGCAGACGCCGCACAATCGCGATATCAACAAAAAAAATTCAAGCTCTTAATGACATTATTATGCACATAAAGATGTCCATCGGAGTCTTTCACGTGAAACGTTTATTAATTATAATTGATTAAATATCGTTTTACCGATATTCCTAATGCCATACTTAGAAATGCTTATTTCATATACATGAATATTGTATATACAGTAGGTTCACTCCGATAAGACAGACGAATAAATTCCAATTCCAATTCCAATTGTTGGGGAGGCGCCCCAAAAACGACTATGCTACAAATTGAAAGGGCACAAAGGGCTGTTCTGAAAACAATGCTAAGAAAACCTTTTAGATACCACACAGCTGACGTTTATAAAGACAGCAATGTTCTGAGCGTACGGCAGCTCTTTATATTAAAGGTGACGCTTCTAGCACATAAAACAGTTATATCTGCTAAAAACTACGAACAAATGTTATCTCTTAGAGTCTTCAAACTGCCAAATATAAGTGTAAATACGACCTTTGCTAAACGCTTCTTTCCTTACATTACTAATCATATATACAATAAAGTAGTTAAGTCATGCGACATAAAACGATGCAAAGTTTATGCAGCTAAATGTGCAATTACCAAATGGCTTGCAACCCTGACATATGATTTGACTGAAAACCTTTTAAAATCATTGTCGTAAATGTGCCTAATACATATTTTATTTATATATTTATTTTTATCTTATCTTTCTCACTCTAATTCTTTTCAACATAGATATATATCATACACAAAGGTTCGGATTGTTACATACAATGTATAAACAGTTTTAAATTATTTTTCTTCAATAAACGTCTAAACTTGCACCACCATGTAAAATCTTCAAGTAATCGTTCAGACACCCACGATACAGAATAATCTAGTGTGGGTGTCACCGTTAAACTTTTGTTTTTTAATTCTCTATCAACCATACAGGAAGAAAAACTATATCTTTTCTACATATATGGAACCCTTTAATGATAATAAACTTTCTACTTGTAATTTCTGTAGAATGTATTATAACCTACTGTTACCTGTTTGTTTGATTAATAAATTTTTTTGTATTTTTTTTTTTGTATTTTTTTGTATTCAATAAGGCTCACCGCAAACCGCATCGTTCATAAAACAACTTTAGGGCGGTCTCCCACTGATCCGGTTCCGACCACTACGTTATATAGCCTTCCATTTCTTTCCATGAGTTATTAAACTGGTTCATACTCATTTGTCAGTGTCATAAACTCGTGTATCGTTTTGACGGTTATTTGGTTCGCTTCAACTGCTTTTATCACCTTTAGTATAATAAAACAGAGTATTAGAATATATACTGCTTCAATTCACACATTAATTTAACGAGCACCTGCCCAAAAGATCTGTAAGAGATTGATATTTTCCATATTTTTTACTCTTTCTCTTTGTCTTCAGAAAATTATGTCACGTATGTGTTCTACACGTGCAAACTACTTTGATTAGAGACTTCAAACTTAGCCTCGAAATTCTTAATTATAGTGGATAGGCATTATTTTAGCGTGGATGATACATGCTATCAGGTCACGTGTTGCGAAACGCAGTCAAATTTCTTGTGCAAATATAGAAAATTTCAACTACTACTGTGGCTAAACTAATGATTGAATTACATTGTTATTGGAACGTGATCTATAACATGGGCCCACGCGAGTCTTTACGGGTTTTTTTTAAAGAAATCGATATTTTAACACTACCGTCTCTCTACATTCTAGAAAATATAATGTTCGTTCGGAAGAACCTTCACATGTTTAGTATCAATAGCGACGTTCACAACATTAATACTAGAAATAAACACAAAATAGTGGTGCCAAAATTTAGATTGACTAAAACAAATAAATCATTTTTAGGACACGGTGTACGCTTCTATAACAAGCTACCGAAAACTGTAACCGATCTTACCGGTAAGAAATTTAAAATCCACGTTAAATCTGTTCTCACAAAGAAAGCATATTATAGGATCAAAGACTATGTTGACGATAGAGACGTGTGGCGTTGAATATCTTCTGCACATGTGGCTTCCCTGGTTATCCATTGTGTCTACTAATTCTATTTTATATTAGATTCACTTTACATATCTGGACATTCTTGATGTTTCAATATTTTGTATTCTTTTTTGTATTTTTTTATTTCTGTTTTATCCGCTTTGATCTGTTTATCCCGTTTTTAGTTTATATTCGAAACAATTGTTTAACTCATGTTGTATTGCCTCATTGTGTAAGTAGCATTCTATTAAGTTTGTATTTTTTCTTATATAATGCATGTTAATTTAAGATTTTAATTGTAAATTAACTTTTTGTTTTTGAAAAGAGTATCCATGGAGTTTCTTGCCGGTCTCTTCTCCATAGGACCTACCCCCTTTGGAACCGTGCGCCTAGAGTCTCGACTTTTTAAAAGTGCCTGAAAAGGCCTACTTGAAATAAAAAACTTTGACTTTGACTTTGATACCAAATATGTGCTTTTTTTTAAATTACATATCGTTGTCGCCACCGTATAACTATTATAGGTTTAATTACGTCATATTTATATCATACGAGTCTTTTTATAAAAAAAATTATATATAGATCACTTATTAGCAAACTAGCCTCTCGTGAGGAATCACATGTCACCTCTATTTTGTTATATAATTCTAATTTGTGCCCGTTCCCCACAATTTAACATTTTCCTACATCGTAGTTCTAGGAACAGACGACATGCGACATGTAAATCCCTTTATAAAGCTCCACTGTTAGGCAAAGCGTTCGGAGCTATTTGGGAACGGTTCCCGGAACATGGTTCGGGCGCGTTCAAACGTTAAATTGATTTCCGAGTGGCAGCTTCCGAACGCAGCTGTCCGCGGTGCACCACCGATACAACTAGATATTAATGAATCAAATACTAATGGACTGTATATTTATTTCTGTATGACTTTCACTTAGAATCATTATAGTGCATTGACGCGGAAACGAAGCTAGAACTACTAACGGACACACGTAAGTTGTGGATACCTGACCTGAAATCTTAATTACTATATACGCATCTTACAAAGAGATCGATTGCTCCAACCTACTCATTCCTTTGGATTAATGAGCACGCTGAAGCAGGCTATTTTTTTCTAGCTTTTGTTTTATTTTATTATTAAAACAAAATTGTGAGAAATAATCTCTTAATACCGTTGTATCTAAGTAGACAAATAAGATGCTACTGACGATCCTTATTAATAATGTGTTAGACTTTTTCATTTAAGTACGGAAAGTGTTTTCGGTTCGAAAACTTTGTGTGGTTGACGTTATCTTCATGAATAACGAGTCTGGCCTTGCGTCTAGTGGCTTTTCCCATAAATCACATCAGCAAATACCCTCCCAAAACCCAGAAGAAAAATGCTATAGCCATATTTTAAAAATATGTTCTTTTATGACGCAGTTTTTCAGTTCCAAAATTAGTGGGAAAATTACAAACAAAACCAAAGAAGCTTGTAACAAATTGTCCTCGTAATTTAATGTCATCACTTAAAAGTTTTGCGGCTTTCTAACTTGACACACTCGAGTAATATTACAAATCATAAATTCAAACAATTTGACAAACTTTGCCGTGTTCCTCCAATGTTTTCATGCTAATGAATACAACAACTTTCAAGTCTTAAAAGTTACGTTTGATATACAATATTGACTTCTGGAAAAAAAAATACACAAAATAATATAATTCAAATTCAAATTCAAATTCTTTATTGGCATTCCATATGTAAACAGAAAGGTGGTACATTTTAGGGATTAGTCTCGATATGGACCCAGTAGGGCACAGCTTAAAGAAATTATGCAGTAGTGGCATAACTTATAAATTATTATAATGTATTTTACAGTTTAACAATTTAAAATTCTTTTTATAAATATATATATTTAGAACAATTCTAGATTTTAGAAGTCTTCTAATAAAATACTAAAACGAACGTCTGCAAGAACGTTGCAAGGGTTTCCTCCATAGCCTTCCACAGCTCTTTATTTTCCCTTCTCTGGTTAGGTCTCACTGAAAGCATGTAGGTATAACGTCATGCCAATGTTTCTTAGGCCTAGCCTTTGACAAAGATACCCACTGTCAGGCACCCACGGCGTGATGATCCTGGGCCATCAGTCCTAGAATTTCCATAATCAATTTTAACCGTGTAACTCGCCTATTGCCGCGCGGCCCATTACGTCATCCATTTGTACATGTATTCAAATTATTAATTAAAGAAACATAATCACTTCAACTATTTGATTTACTTGCAGTAGTAATAACATGCCTCTGATATATTAAACCTTAGAACGCAATCGTAAATACGGGGATATTTATGACTTTTAATAAAATCGGAAAGCGCCTTGCAGTTATATGAGCGTGTAATGCGATTAAAAGAATGCACTGCGCGAACTGCAAGCAGTGTACTCGTATAATGACGTCATATGTGACCGCCCAGCGCTCCATAGTGGCATTAAATCAGAAGGTCCATTCCAACCTAATAACTCGCACATAAATAGATATGAGTATGTCATACGATTAAAATGCATTGCGCGGTCCCTAAGCAGTTCATGATGAGAATATTCACAAATATGTCCTTCGAGTAAACTTAATAACAAGGCCTAGTTCTAATAATTCGCACATAAATATTAGTTATTATAAGGGTGCTTCATATGATTAAAATGCATCGTTCAGTTCGTTCAACACACGAATACGTCATAGGTCAGAATCATGTCTTTAACTCAGTACACTGTGAAGTATTCAAAAAATAACCGCTACAGTTAATATTATAAAGGCGTATCTTAATAGGCAGTCGCAGATTACATTCGATTTTGTTACTACCCGTACCACAAAGGGTGGAGTAGACCTTTTGAACTTAATATTACTGTAGCTGCGATGACCGTACGGCGCTTTCTTTTTATTTTTGAACAATAAAACATCGTACTTCCACAGGAATAATAATATCTGTTTTTATAAATAGTAATGTAACGTAATTTAATTAATCCTGTTAGTTATATTTTTAGGGAATTCTCGGTGTTTTAATATAAATCTCTGGTTCCTACATTTTTGTACTTTCTCTGTCTCGGTCTATCTGCTTGTTTCATCGACCGGAGACCTACATCTACACCATTGATAGACTTCGCACAGACCTATTTTTAGCTCTACCAAAGCACAACATGATTGACAATTTCAGGCAAAATTACCTTGGAATATTACCCTAAGTCGATATAAACCAATTTTCAGATTAGATACGTGTAGATAATCAAACACACCTATAAAATATTACCATCTTGTATATGAGACTTGCTTCAGGTAATATTATTTGATTGTGTCAAAATGTAATTACTATAATCAAACGGCGAAAATCTCGTTAGTCACCACAAATAACCGTGTAAAGTTAAATAAGGGTGTAATTACACAAGCGGAACCTCAGATAATCAAGGAAAAGTATTAGAAGCGTGTATTCGGCATTGCTCATAACAGAAGACTTAATTTATTCGAAAGCCAGTAGTTTGTAACTCGGCCGGAATTTAATTCGGTCGCGACGACCAAGCGACTTCCATGACGGTGCCTACAGTGTGCACAAGGCATAAACAACTGGCGATTCGATACTTACAGTTTATTTTATGGTGTTATATGTATTTATTTACACGTCGTCAAACATAAGAACAGGTGAAAGGATGCCAAATGATTTCGAGGGGGAAACATGACAGAAACACTCAGGAATGACAATATACGGGTCTACCAATCAGACACTATAACAAGTCAAACATATAGGTAACAATAACCGAAATATTATATTTAGGCACCAGTATTTCCTTATACCTTAAACAACACGTTAAAACATCAGAGGATAACATGGAAAAATTAATATTCAGCGCCAAAATCTTCGGTCTGACGATGGATTGTTAGTGAGACAAAGAATACGACTCGCCGACCGTCTGTTGAAAAGTTAAAATAGTAAATGAGCAATCCCTGAACTGCTTATGCTTGTCTTAAATCTTACACCAACCGTCCCCAAATTATACCGGACGCTATATATTATAGGTCGGCGATGCGACTAGGTGTAGGTTGCACCAAAAGGCACCGACTTTTTAAAGCCTCGGATGATCAAGACACCTTTACTAATAACTAGTGACATACTGGTAACAGACCGACTGTTAGCTGTAGTTAAAGAAGAGTTAAAAGCCTCCGCCTACATCTTCCACCAATCGTCCTCAAATTCTAACCGGGCGGTATAATGTGCTCGACGACGCGACGACGCGTAGGTAACGCACTGGCTTTGTAAGACTAGGGATGAGATGGTTGAGACACGACTTGTGACAAACTGAGATCACAGAGGAGTTAGTTGAACGTTGAATTTGGGTTGAGTGTGATTATAAATACTCTATAAAGTTTTGACTTTATTTGGTATTTAATCAAAGTATTTAAAAAAAATGGTACCCATTATTTCCACACTAATCGAAACGAGGTGCACGGAAATGCCACCCCGATTGATT
Organism: Shargacucullia verbasci; assembly: GCA_947562105.1. Taxonomy (NCBI): domain Eukaryota; kingdom Metazoa; phylum Arthropoda; class Insecta; order Lepidoptera; family Noctuidae; genus Shargacucullia; species Shargacucullia verbasci. The sequence goes on along the minus strand of OX387284.1, from coordinate 15,296,978 downwards.
CTGATTTTACCTCGAACAGCGCACCCTGCTCGCTTACAAAATCATTTTTTGTGAAGCAATTAATAACTCTTCATCGAAAACTCATACTCAAACTCAAACTCAAAGTCTTTATTTGCATGTTAAGGTAATATAACAGGTCTTAAGTGAAATAACAGGCACAGCTTAACGGCCTTTTTTAGGCGTTGCAAATTTGAGGGCTATCAGTGCTATCACTAACTTATCATAAATTACATTTGCTTAACATTTATTTTTTAACATATTTATTGATTTGTTCGGAATATAGGTAAGTAAGTATATAATATATTATGTGGGTTAGTGTAAAATGTAAGTAGGTATTCTTAAAATGTAGTATTTAGTTGATAGGTGCTTGTGGGTGTGAGGGGTTATGTATGGGGTAGGTTTTAACATTTAATTTTGGTGTTCTATTTTTCTTCGAAGAATTCTTTTATCGAGTAAAAGCTTTTTGTATCAGGAACTTTTTAAATTTTCTCTCAAATATATATAAATACTAATACATCAGAAGAAAAAACTGACAAAAGTCAGTGCCTTAAGACAACTTGAATCTTATCACGAGTACAAAGTCACATCCACGGAAAAGGATTCAACAATTCTACCTTTTTAATCCTAATCTTGTTTCGCGAGTAGTTTCAGTTAATTGTGTAATTTCGGTCTATCTGTAGACTTCAGCCTATCTGCAGATAGCGTCGTCCGACTGACAGGCTTTTATTTCCTCCTGTTGAAAATAAAAGCGACGTTAGGAGGTTACTTGAGACTCTCGTCGTGCGTCTCACAAATTAGTGACTTGTAGGCGAAAAAGTAAAAATTTTCTCAGAGAATTATGTATATTTTCCTCTACAAAAGTAAATTGTAATAATTTTAGTAGCAGGTACGTGTGTCATAGCATCACACCTGTGTTCTTCGATCGGTTAAGTAGAGGTATACTATTTTGTACCCACATTTTATCGGAGCGAAATATAATTTAAATATTGGTCTAGTGATTGCAAGCACGACTGATGACCTTGTCTGAGGGTCTTGACTCGATTCCAGGATCGGGGAAATGTAATTAGGCATTTCTTTCTATTACATGGGACACATTTATGGTGTGGGTGTACAGTACTACACTTCTGCCTGACTCTTCTTAAGAAATTTTCATGTTAATGTTCATTAAATCTTCTTGTACTTGCCTAATAGTTAAGTAAAATCAAAAGCACTCAATCAATTCAGATTTAAATCTTACACCGATCGCAAACCAACGCTCCGTCAGTGATTTAAGAGGAGCTCAATAATAAATTAATTCTAAGGACCCCACTCCAATCAGCCGAACCTCGTTCTACTCCAACTAATTCTATTTGTGGGCGTTGTTGGACAAGACCCTGAGGGGGACGGTGGGGGGTGCTAATAGTATATAGACCCTCTAACTATTGCCCCGGACGCTTAAATACATGCAGACAAGTTCGTACACCATGAGAACTCCGATTAGCATAACATGCTTGAAATAGGAAGCGAGCCATGATTGGACATTAGTTTGAATTAAAGGATAAATTGAAGGACTGGAGCAGGATCAAAAGACCAAAATAAGTGGAAAATAGAGAACAATTACAAAATTCACAAAACTTAAAAAAATGGCGGCCATTTTGTGTCTAGACAAAAGATTAATCTGTTGGATTCTGGACCTAGCTACTTGCAAAGTCAATAAAAAAAGTATGTCTAGTCGTTTGACACAGCCAGAAAATAAGAAATATTCCTCATTCGCCTCAAATTCTCATTAATCATTAAACAATACACTCGACCTTGAGACAGCCCAAAAATGCCATTATTTATTTAATTTCCAAATCACTGGGATCCAAAGGATCGTTAATTTGTATCGTTTTAGATGTAAAGCTTAATGATCCGATACGTTCGCACTTGAAATACGACATTAATTAATATTATTTAATTAACATTTAAGATAATGAACTTTGATATACTGCACTACAGTTAAATTTACTTCAGCAGTATAGAGATAGGTTCACGCCTGTATACCCGAAGGGTTAGGCAGAGGTGACAAATTGTACCTACTTACACGCATGACACAGTCTGATTTTGGGAATCGAACCCTGGACCAATCGCTAAGCAGCCGCGCTTGTGACCACTAGACATACTTTTATGTCACTAGACTAATATAGTTCACGTTTTACATCACTAATTTAATTAAGTTTTTTTTTTAGATCGAGTTGCAGACATGTTCCAATGTGACTTGTTGAATTTAACACAGTTAATTATACGGATGTGGTCATAGTTTAATATGCCCAGTAAATGGCAATAGGCTCACTCCCTTAATTCATGGAACTTATGAAAACAGCATCGGTGAAACTTTTTGCAATTACATTGTAGCGACAACTACTCGCAACATGACAAAAAGTAAAGTGCCATCTATCGGAGTGAAGCTACAACAACAAACCCTGAATCGCACTATGAGAGTTTACAACGATTCTAACACATATACGAATGTCCGACATCAAACGTAGGGCTTCGGCCCGCCAGGCTAACCACCTTGCTTGGTCGGAAGATCCTCGAACACCATACCTCGTTCCCCCATAACATTATGCCTCTGCCTAACCCTGCGGGAAATACGGGTGTGATGCTTGTTATGTGCTAAATTTATTTTGGGAATCACCTTCTTTATAAACCTTGCCAACTGACACTATTCTGTCCATTGAGGCATGAGCATCTCATATGGCACGCCGAACCGAAAGACAAACAATTAGATCATCGTTGTTTAAATTTTATTCTCCAATATTTCAACGTTGATATAGCGTTCATGATCACAGACCTTCGGCTGTAAATACTCGTAGTGTCAGACGCTCGACGTCCAAACGACTGTAAACGCGGAATAGCCCATTAACTTAGTTTTACTTCAATGAACACGGTTTGCGAAAATATTTAGAAATATCCTAAATTCGAGTAAAAGTACAAGTTATTATGGAAAAATCTGAACAAATTGTATGGAAATCTGAAAGTCTGAACAAGACACTATATCAAGGTTCAACTCGGCGATATATCATGATGTTTTCGCATCATAACTTTTCAAGTTACTTCATAAAACTTGTCGCGAACGACGCCAAGCAAACATCGGTAAATATTGTCTTAATCACTTTACTCTTCACCCACTTGAAGAGCACACTAACAACACAATTTAGATAATTGAAACTGAAGCCTGTTTTCATTCGTAAATTAGTTTTGAAGTACACACAAAGAGGGCGCTGGGCGCTTCGCTCCGATCTAATTTATTACGTATCTGGTGCATCTGAGACGTCTGGTCGGTTTACTGCCTACACTTGAAATTGGATGTTTTAAGCTTTATTGTTTTAGACGCAAATTTAATTAATACTATTATCGAACAGTCTATCGCAGTTCTAGCTTTGACAACGGAAATACCCTCGAATATGTGAAGAAGAGAGTCCTTATTTGACATATTTTTTTCAAGTTGTCAACATCTTACTATATATTTTTTTTAATGAGGAACATCGTCTTGACGTCTCGTCGTGACGTATAAAACGTTGGAGCGTATTATTTATAGGCAGATAATTTGCAGGAAACATATGACACAAATTGCCAAAAAGCCATTAAAAAAACTTGTTAATCCCATCGCTACCAAAATTCACAGTATCACCTGCTTGGATAATCTGAAGATTACCTAAAAATTATATTAAAATTACTCCAGCTATTTTGGAGTCCATAAAGAACATACATACACACATTATTTATATATATAACTAGCTGTGCCCGCGACTTCGTTCGCGTGGATGTCGGACCTTAACAATGTATTTTTTAGTGCGAAACGCCATTTAAAAAATAAATTTATGATAAAAGTTACGTGAAGTTAAGAAGACCAAATGCACTTAACCCTATTTTTTTCTAAAATAAAAGAATTTTTCTAAAATAAAAGTAGCCTAAGTTACTCCTCATTACATCAGCTACCTGCCAATAAAAGTCGCGTCAAAATCGGTCCAGCCATTTCAGAGATTAGCCTATACAAACAGACAGACAGACAGATAAAAATTGTAAAAAATGTTATTTTGGTGTATGTACCGTATATATATTCATATGCATGTAGTTAAAAACGGTTATTTCAATATTACAAACAGACACTCCAATTTTATTTATATGTATAGATTATAGATAGATAGATCAACATCAGTAGGTATACGGAATTGTCTGTGAATTAATTTCATTATCCGTTCAGTTGTTCCTTTATCCTTAGTCCGAAGGAAAAAACAAGCGCAAGTTATTGCAATGCAATGTAGTTTATTGTATTGTAGCTACCATTATTGTTCATAACGATGGAGCTCAGGAATTCCTTTCACAAGTAAATAATTGTGCGGGGAACTGTAATAATTATTTTAATGTTGTACGTTTTTTTAACCATTGCTTACACTAGTATTATTTTAACCTGTATCGTGGGTACAGTTTACAAACATACATGTCATAATGCACACACAACCAGACCCGAAACAACTATGTTTAGATCATAATTTTTTTCCGTTTGGGAATCGAACGTGCGATACAAAGCTCAGAAAGCTAATCGATAGGCCACTGCGCCAACCGTGCCGTCAAACGATCTATCCATAAAAGAAAATTATTGTAATTGCTTTGGTGTAGGTACCACTTAACTCATATAATTTAAAAAATCCATCATGAGCTCTTTAGAATACTCCTCACTAATATCTCATGTATCGTGATTTGCGGATACAGTATAACATTTAAGTCAAATCCAGACCCGAAACAACTCCCTGTCGGCCTTATTTTTTCATTTCTTCAGGGATTTTCTGTGAAGACACAGAAAATCCAAACAACGAAATAAAATAATTTATTTTGCAATTAAGATTTTTCAATCACTTTTACACGTCTTTTTTAAACTACTGAAGATGGCGTCGGAATTTCCTATGACTATCCCTGAGAAGAAACGCCCAAACAAACTCAGGGGTCTATTTTAAACTCCAGATGGATTATAGTAAAGATTTATGTGGAATGGCCTTTTGATGAAAGTACCATAGCTATTTGAGCTGACCTGTCGCAACAGAGGGCAGGCATGGATCAGTAATAGTGAGAATTAATGAAATTAAAAAGAAAACGTTACACAGTTACCTATATTACGGAAAAACTTGCGAGTTATTAGTCCTAAGTTCGATAAGTACCATTACAGCAAGCAATCCGTAATCATAAATCGAACACTCCAAAGGGACGGATATCTGTCTCAATTATATTGTTACCATGCAATAAAAACATTCAGAAAGCCCACTCTTGAATATGAAGCATGAAAATTTTCTCGTCCAAAAATCTCAATTGTTCACGAGTGTTGAAAATTATTGTGACAATTAATGTGGTTGAGAAAGGTTAAGTAAAGTTCATGCTGCGTGAAAGTTAAAGTACAGGAAAGATTTGGAAACACTGCGACAGTTTATGTTTATGCTTTATGCGACGTGTTTGATACGATGCTGAATATAAAAAGAGTTTATCTACCAGTAGGATCATTTACTGATAATAGTTGTATATACAACAGCTGGTGGAGTTCGTGGGTATAACGTAGATACAAGGAACTTACTAACATTCATACACGCTTGAGATGACAATATTTATCACTTTAATTAAATTATTTTTATAGTTGTGATCGTATTGAGCGTACCTTCTGTTAATATTTTGTTGAGTGGGGCGGGCCCCCTCCGTGCCAACACCCGCGCCGCCGCCTGCGCCGAGACAGACGAGACATTGAGATTCATTCCCTAAGTACTGTTTTATGTCTTCCATAATTTATGGGGACTTTCTTAACTGTCTACCACTATTTGAAAAAAGAACAAGCCTTTTTATGTCGTATGGATAAAAACATAGGTACATAACATAACATTGTTATCACGCTGATAGGTATTCGCTGAAGGGTTAGGCAGAGGTATACTATTGTACACCCACATTGCGTCAATGCAGTTATTGAGTCTAATGTATAGGGGCCCTATTGCCATGTAATTGGAATATTGTAAAAAACTGAAACGCCATCTTTATTTTTATATGTATTTATATAAATTTATTTTTTACTTACTGAGCCATGTTAAAGATGTTTTCACTGATCGCCGAAGTATTTCACAGAACCGAAAATATTATATTTTATACACAATATTCTTACAATACTCTGAATTATTTATCTACGTAACTTACAATCGCATCACGGTAACTTGAACGAAGAGTGGAGTCTTCCTCCTTCGGAATTTGTTTACAATGTTGCCCAAAGTTGGGCAACTCGTTACATTTGTGAGTAATGTATTGTGTTGTGTTGAAAGTTACTTCAATCCGTTACCTTGTCAGTTAACAGGAACAAGTTGTATGTGTGTGTGTAGCTATCAGTCAGAGGAGATGGCCTTGTTTACAGAACAACGGACGCATGATAATGTGAGACCGAACTTTGTAACAATAGCTATTGTGTATACGGTGGCCCGGTGCTGGCTGAATTATAATAATATCGTGCAAATATTTGTCACAAATATGGTATTATAAATTGCTTAGAATATAATAGGATACTCATATCTTTATTCCATGTAAAACAAATTCGGGGACTCATGAAATGTTGACACTCTAGACGCGCGGTTCTAAATAGTAGGTTCTACGGACAAAAACCGGCAGGATCATATTCGAAGGAGCGAATTTAAAAAAAAAATTGCCTCAGATATTATACTAGCTTATTTGATGGATAGATTTGATGTCATCAATTCAATAGAATTAAGAGATTAATAAAGGAATATATTGTGCATGTAAAAGCGCCCTACAATATTATCTAGATGTTGTTTTCAAATGTAATTAAAAATATTAGAAATAAGTTTACATGTAAAAATAATATCCTAAATATTATTATATTCCAGTTTAAAAAAACAACGCCACCAATTATATTATTAATCAAATACGGCAAATGTTTCTTGGCAATCTTTAAACTTTAAAATAGGCCACTGTTGAATTATGTGAATAATTTCACAACCAGATGGCAGACAAAGCCGTGAGTGACATTCACAAAAGTGTCAAAGATCATATTTCTATCCGAATAAAATGTCTACTATCATTATTAACAACTCTGAAACCGTTAAACCACGAAGATAAAACTAACGATGCAATTACAATAAGCTCTTTCAACATCCATTAAAATTTCCCTCCATTTTTCCTGTCAATGCTAATGCATTATTGAGTAAACTATCAAACGACTGACAATGGCCTATAATTATCCCACTCGCCTGTCAGGCGATGATCAATGTAAAACAATAGCTTATTTACATTTGTTAAGCAAGTTAAATACACGATAATTGACTCTGTCAGTCAATAATCTATGTACTAATGTGATTGCAAATATTGAATAATGTCTTATTGTATACCTACTTGTGTAGTGACAGTTTCACGACTTTCCTAATCGATTGTAAAGCTAATTATACATTTATTGAGTGAACTAAATAGCCGACAATGAAGATAATTACTGCACTTTGCCAGTCAAGTGATTAATTTATTTACATTTATAGAGGCTATTAAAAGGCGTTATAATGTGTTTCAAATACTTGTTAATTGTTTTTCAATTATTAAGTAAGTGTACATTGATTAAATTTAATTAAATTGTTTATTTTGCAATTACGATTTTTCAATCACTTTTACGTCTTTTTTAAACTAGATGGCGTCGGAATTTCCTATATTTTTTTTTTTTTTTTTTTCAGACAACAATATAGTCCATTGTGTTAGTAGAATGTCTTACAAATAGTGTTAGTAATACACAAATAAGTTAAAAAGTTAGAGAGAACGATAAAGCAAGAAAAGAGTTACTTGACCATTCTCCCCACATAGTGCCTCAGGAAAGGGGAGTAAGGACTCTCCACCACTGTTTTTAGGATGCTATTGCCGCTGACCCGCGTTCTACACATCAGTGATGCGACTTTTTTGCGAATCACTGCATGGAAGCCATCAGTTCGGTTCTGAGCAAACATCTCCGATGCGCTACAGAAACGGGGTAGTTTCAACAGCATCCTAAAAACATTATTGTACTGGACGCGCAATACATCTACCGATCTTTTGGTGTAGCTGACCCACAGACCTCCCGCGTACAGCCCTTGACAAAACGCCTTAAACAGGGTGATTTTGACTTGGTCCGTACAACGAGAGAACCTGCGGGCCAACATGTTACCTCGGACCGCCAGTGCCCTACGTTCCCTTTCAATATCTATATTATCTTTAAGGTCGTCGGTAAGGATGTGCCCCAAGTACTTAAATTGTTGGACTTTATTGATGGTAATACCATTCAAAGAAAAATTTGGTTCATGATTAGGGCACTTACCGGCGGCCTTAAAGACCATATACTCACATTTACGGACATTATACACAAGACCGTGCAAGGCAGCATACTCCTCGCAGACCTTCAGCATTTCTCTGATAGATCCCGCAGTCGGGCCCAGCAGCACCATGTCGTCCGCGTAGCTAATGCTGTTTATACTAACACCACCAACCCGGCAGCCGACACGCATACTACTGAGCCCGACTATGAGATCATTAATATAAAGGTTGAAGAGCCGTGGCGACGTCAAACCTCCCTGTCTCACACCGCACTCCAGCCCATACGACTCAGAGAACGTTCCGGCCCACTTTACATTATTCGTTTGGTTTGCATACCAATACTGCATGAGTTTAAGTACTGGTACATTCCCGTCTCCCAGCTTTCTCCAGAGCACATCATATGACACCAGGTCAAAGGCTATGACTATCCCTGAGAAGAAACGCCGAAACAAACTATCATCAATTGCGCTCCTCAAATTATTCGTTACTAGTTTCGTTTGTGTTTCAGATACGAAATATTACTTACTTAATGATATAAAGCACATTTTTAGAATGAATGCTATTTAATTTCCTATTCACGCATCATCGGCAGCAGTGAATGCGAAGCGCAGAATCTAATAACAGTTATTAAATAATTTTATTCTGAATAAAATGTAGCTTAGGACGAAATATTACGTTATCATGAATAACATATTTTGGAACGGTGAAGAAACAAATATCTCTTGAGTAAAGCGTAACACAGCCGTAGGGTAAAAAGATTAATTTATAAAACATCATTAAGCTTTCTTAATAACGTAAGTATAACAATGTACTATAAGTTTAATGTAAGTAGCTAGCAACCGCTTTACACTCTCACTGCAAGCCACGCGCGCCCTCTCGCGGCCCTCTCTCCAGCCAACTTCCCTGACCCCTGGCTTCAATCTCCCGGCGTCCTATTTAAATAATAACAAGTGTTGGCAATCTCATTTATCTGCGCTTAGCCTATAGTCATGTTATGTCAACTAAGCAGAGTGGCTCAGAAGATCAACTCCGATTAAAAGTATACTTAGATACAGCGGCAACGAACATTACATGATTATATTGTAGTTTTATTTCACATTAAACTAAGCAGGCTATTTAGACATAGTAACTTTCTGGAAATATTAAGGGTGGAAAAGAACTATCGACACTGCGGAAAAGAGCGACGAAGGGGTATTTTCAGGAGAATTGGCAGTAATATTCTTTTCTGGCGACAGTCGACTTCAGTTTGAAATGGTCATGAGCAATTACATTTTTTTTTTTTGTATTTTCGATTTATTGAATGGATAGAAGGTAGGAGCGTAACTTCTGTCCTTTTCCTGCTATGTCGCACTCACAGCCACCGCCTGAGGGTTATAGAGAGGGGAGGAGAGGGGGTGTCCTAGACGATAAATCTACAGTGAGCGATGTCCCTACAGGGCCGACGTGAAAAACGCAGCGTAATTAGTTTCCGTTAAAATAACGGCCCTCGCAAACTACATACTTACTACTATTAGATAGGTATACGTTTATGTACACAAACCAGTTGTTTCAAACTGATTAATGTAACTTGCATTAGTTCGTACAGCCATAAAGACGTTAAACTCCTCATCACAGGTCTTTATGTCCATTAAAATTGCCCATTAAATGTCCATTAAACCAACCGGTTAACACAAATCAAGTTTTAGATAATCAAACACAACTGAAACACTTCCACATCCTACTTACGTGTGAAACAATTTGTTTTCCAGCTAGCACCATTGTTCGCTATCATTAGCTGTGCAAGCAAATATTTCCTCTGTCTTACTCTGAACTAATTTACAGTGGCCGTCGGACGTAAGCACACAGATAAGGGCACATGCATGCATTTGCAGCACGTGATTTTATTTCTACATTAGATCCGTAAGACCCGGGTACGTCTTAAAACTGCGGCCAGACACCGGAGGACGGGCAGCAGCGTCCTCTCACTAATCGGTGAGCCACTGCGATCCCCAAGCCGCCTGCCAAGCGTGGGGATTATGGCAAACCCCCCCTTGAAGGAGGCCTTCGTTCAGCAGTGGACGTCTTATGGCTGATGATGATGATGACAAACCTTTACAATCTATTTGATATTTATCAAACAATCTAAATGCTATAATATTTTCTATTCTGCAAAATAAACAATTACCTTTATTTAATAGGTACACAAACTACTTTCTTTGCGAAATTGAAATTACTAAATGTATATTAAAGAAACATTATACATCTTTCTTTCTTTATTATTTTATTATCAAAACGTTCGTTATATTTTTTGCAATATCTACTATTAATGCTCATGGAAACCTTTTTCATATAACAATATCAAGAGGTTATTTTAGAGATGACCTAAAAAGACAAACATACCAGTCAATATTGACGTAATGTATTGTATATTTTATGAAAAATATAATTTCTTTCTTCAAGCGTCTTCAAAATACATATTTTCTTATAAATGCTTTATAATAATATTGCGGCATTGGTTTAGGATTTGACTGAATCCTGGTTTGTTCAAAGTCCCATTGTGTTTTACCGTATGACAATTCTCACTTGCCTTGAGTTCAAAATTGGGTCTGGTGGATTACACGAGGCTCGCAATTAATTTTCCCAATGCCGCTAACCTCTTCTCATAACGAAATTCCACCGCACGAGGAACGCGTACTGGCCTCGTGCGGTCGGCAAACTACAAACATCATCAAGAACTTCATGAACTGGACGGAGATCTCTCAGGTGTGCGGATTGCCTCACGATGTTTTTCCTTCACCGTTAACACAAGTATGAATCAATTTCGTATCGCAAATAACTTCAAAAAGTCAGAAGGGAGCTCTCAGAAAACTTACTCTCTTGTACCACAAACGTCGTTAGATCGCTCAGACTTTGAAATTGAAAATGAACAGGATTTTTTATTTTCGGCAAAAAAAATTGATCAGGTTTTTTATTTAACTATTTATGAGTAATTGTTGAGACTATTACATCGTTTTTGTAAGGCACAGTGCAATCTGTGCAAAGTGTGCATCTTGATAAAATAACACAATAATTATGGCTCGCAGGCGTCGAGCGCATTGCCCGGCTTTCAATCAATTTGCCCTCTTTCATATACACTGACCTTCATGAACAAAAAACAAACAAAACACATAATTTGGATCCTCAAACATAAACAAATGTATGTGTATGTGTGTGTGTGTGTGTGTGCACAACTTGATTAACGGAAACATATCCAACAAGTTCGTGTGCAAACACCGATATCTAGCTAATAGAAGAGATTAGATCTAGCGTACTAGTGCGTGAACATGATTACGGGTTGCGTACATAGTACGATAAATAATACATAATATATATAATTTGTTTTCCCAATAGTAATCGGGTCTAAGAGTGCATGTTGACTGCGCGCCCAACGCGAAATTGAGACGCACTTTGACGCGACGGACTTTAGAGTGTACCCAACCATACGGGTCGTTTTGACCTCATTATTATTTTGAGAGAACCAAATTGAGACAGTCAGTATTACACCTGTTCGAAGACCTAATAAATAGGACCATGACCAGACATTGATTAGATCCAGTTAACGTTGTGTTAACAACTTATCCACCTTTACCGGATTAACACCTTTTTGTAAAATATTTAGAAAGATTATCTTTGATGGAACGTATTCTTTCTAAATACGTCATACATCGGTGTGATGACACCGACCAGTAGAAAATACATATTCATAACAGAATCAAAAAAATAAATTAAAAAAAAACTGCTTGACTACCTTGGTATTCTAATGTTTTCATAAAATGTATAAAACTGGGAACTCATTTCCTTCCACATGACACGAAACATTTATGCGGCTCATTAGTATAAAAATACTTGTCCGCTGACATTGCGACATTTGCAAGAATAAGCTATTACAAACACGCATATCCGTAACCCCGGGCTAAGCCGCGTGATATCGCATGTGGCGTGCTTCACTGTATCGCGCGACGCGACGCGACGAATTCCAGAATGTCGACCAGTGTGTACGCATCTTTATGCCAAATCACTGACCAGCAAAATATTTTTTATTGAACTTTCTTGGTACGTCTTAGTTCCATAATTACTTAAATTGTGAATGCTTAATTAAACCAAAAGGTGCACACTTATATTCCACATACCACATATTATCGTGCATGCTATCATACCCATGAATTACGTAACTATAATAACTGGATTTTGGAACAAATATTAGTTATGATCTTGATACAAATATTTATCGTTATGCTGCCATCTATACCCTGAGCACAAAATACAACTATCAATAGAGCCATTTGGCTTGTCAAATCTAAGAATAAATACCTATACGAGAATGCTTTCAATAACAATCTGTATTAAAACTATAACACATTAAAAACACTTATCGAAATATTTATTGACCATAAATTTGACTAAGAGCACTAGCATAGTCTGTCATTTGAATAGCCATCATAATTCGCACTCACCTCAACACCCACGGAGCGCTGGACCCCGAGTTACGAGCGATCGCAACTATCTGGAACAAACAAGGTCATTCTGAAGCAATTCTCAACTAAAATGAATCAATTGGATGTATGTATGGGACGCAATTTTGTTATTCAAAATGTATACATAATTTGTGTAAAATGAATAAATATACTGTATTGCTTTGGCGGTGGATTATATTACATGTGTGGGATTGGTTTAGACCTTTAAGGGCTAAGTGCACACGATACTTTTGCAAAGATATTGTATTTATAATGAAGCGAGAAAGCTTGGAGTAATATAAAAGTGAACCTAGTTACAAAAATACTATCGTACATTTAATTTATTATTTTTTGAATGAAGTTAATTTTTATAAGAAAATATCAGAAAAAAATAAGTTTACATTTTTCCACAAATAATATCTTTAGTCTGAATCCAAGCATTGTCAGTAAGCTTGGTCACAAAAGCCTCACGCACACATTTACAATATAAAATTGCGTCAGCTGTAAGTTTCGAATTTAAAATATCACAAAAATTAGGAAAGTGATGTTGTCTTATGCAGTGAAATATGTAACTCTGACATTAATTCAAAAATCATTTGTATACCTACTGGTACCTCCTTTTTTGTTCTTATGAGTGAGACAGCATTCACTTACATATACGAGTACATAGAAGAGACAAAATTAATATTGTGTGCACGTCACACGTCGCTACAAAAACTATTACTATTTCCCCCGGGTATTAAAAGGGGCGAGTAAGGAATAATCCTGCAGTCGCTTCCGATCTTCCATTAAAATCAGTCTGTGTTCACCCGTCTCACACGCCAAATGGCATTATGGACTCCTGGGGATGCCCTTGTTATTCAGCTGACATAATACAGGTTAATAATAATTACTAGAGTGAACAAATTTATAAATCGACGCCACGATTGGCCTAGACTAGAGGATGAAGCAAATGGTAAAGTTAGTTACTTAATACAAGTTGTTATGGGTATGTTTGTAAACTGAAACCAATATACAGGAAAAATTAAGTATACACAATACGTCTTCTACAAAACGAATACTAACGATGAATATTAAAACAAAAATCTCCATACAAAAATCTCAAATGCTGAATGAAAGCAAACTTGTATTCACAATATATTTATTTTCGTATTAGTATACAATTCTCCTAACTTTCATAGCCGGGGGGATTGGGGACGTTATCCTTACTCTAATCCACACTAAGTTAGTGGGAGCCAGCCCACTTCGAGCACTCACTCTCCAACAAGAGCTGTTCAGGAGTTCGTAGGCACTTAGTTGTCCTAGTAGTTGAATGTTAATGTTCAGGAATGGCACCTGCTGCTAATGGAACGATCAATTCATAGGTTACCTCGCTTTGGACTTATGACCTCTATTTCTTTAATCCTGTCCTATACTACTGTCGAGCAAGCCTATTCCATTCCCATTTTATCTAGTCTACCTATTTTTAGTCCCGTGAACAATTTCTTTTTCGAGTAGCTGGCAACATTTATTTGAGGTCGCCTGGCAGAGCCCGAAAAGTTTCGCTGAAATAGATAAGCCGGGAAAAAGCTGAACATTTTTTACGAGTGGAATATAACGTGTGAAACGCGCTCAAAGTCCAAAACCAACCTGAACTCTTTCGTTCGTGATAGAAAATAAATAAGCGAGAGAAACGTTCGTCATTATAGGTCTTACGTGTTATTCGGAATTTCGGCTACATTTCGACATTCGCGTTCGCTGTTCCCCCGCCGATGTGTCCTTATCCCAAATCAAATATATTCGATTTGAAGTAAACAGATTTTGATGCTAATCTTAAGCATTGTTTGCGTCATACTGTTGAATGATACATTTTGTTTTCGAATCCAGTTGGTACAATTTAACAAATTATCGTGTGAAAGGAAATCGCAAAATTGCCAATTTAGTCCAAGCGTAGAGGAGAGCTGATGCGGGTGCTTTGAAAATCTTATTACGTATTGTTTACAAAATATGGCTTCAGTTCGTTCGTTCGTTTGGTAGTTTGTTGTATTGTGTTAATTTAGTTAGGTTGGCATTATGTATATATTTTACCCGTAAAGTGACACTACATAAAACAGGAGCATGCAGCAAATTGCTTATAGGCACTCTGACTTGCAACAACTATAATAACTCACGTTTCTGTAATTAAGTACTGTTTTAATTTTTCTATTATGAATGTCGTTTAATTGTTTGAAATGTTAAAATGTATAATGTTAAACATATTTTTTTTAACCTTATTTTGACTGACAAGTCAACTAAACTAAACGATAGGTTTCAGCAAGTTAATAACTAAAACTTGAAAATTAAGAAGTTATGGAGAATTGCCAAGTTTAAATCTTTTAAATTGTATGATTGATTGATTGTTATAAATGCATTACATTACGTCGCTGACCACTATAGGTTATCGACATAAGAAGTCGTTGAAACTGGCACATGGCAGTTTACAAAATTGAAGGTCGCTCAACAGGCTGTGGAGAGCTTTACTCACGGTTAATTTAATGGGAAAGATTTGTATCGAGATAATTCGGAAAACGGACATCCACAATTAATCTGCTACTTTCACTTTAATCCAAAAAGTTAACTGAGAATATTGCCATCGAATCGTCCATCCCGCTAGGTCTGGGCTAGGTTCAGTTTGGCGACGGTGCGCGGTGGCGCGTCGTACAAATATTGGGAAGAGGCGGTAACGCGATATTGTAGGAAACGCGTCACGCTATCTCAAACAACACTGAAATGGCTTAGACATTATATTAGAACCTATTTGTAGGGTTTTAGTATGTATAGTGTATATTTACTAGGTTTGAAATTAGATAATATTGGATTAGAGAAAGAGAGAGAGTGTTTAACGAGCTCTCAAAGTTTCTCCATGAAGCAAAAACCTTGAGTGAGGTAAATGATATAGTATGAATTTAGTTTCTTCTTATTGGTCTATACATATAACTCATCCTTGAAAAAGCAATGCTGGTCATAGGACTCCCCCAAAGAGCGCTAAAATACTCGGACTTATGTTTTCTCCAACCAGTCAAGATCATCCATTTTCAGATTATCTGGTCCGTCAGACTGAGAGACGTCCGATATACACGTGTAGACCCAAGGTCTTGGCAGACATGGGTGGCCCACCACTGCAGATTCGTGAATTGACGATCAAATTTTACAATTTTCCTTTAAAATATCTACAGTCATACATTCATAATTAATAAAAACTGAAGGTCTAATCTACGTTCTGTTTTCTAAAGTCTACATAAGTAAATAAAATATTAAAGTATACGACCGTCTTTACCGTTAGGATCTTTCTAAGCAATTATCTATTCAACTTACAATGGCAACATAATTGGTTTCCTTTTTCTTATTCTTATATATAAATTAAACAATTATAAGGGATAGCTTTAAAAAATAATTCACCTATCTCCGATTTGGTCTCCGAGTTACTTATTAACATAAGGAATGGAATATTTTTTTGTATAAAACAGAGGAATTCAAACAAATGGCAGTGGAACTGCGCAGTATTTTGGTTTATATTGCCTCTTCACGGACAATTGATTCCCGAATCACAGACCTACTTTCTCGAACATGACGACTGAACGATAAATCTCTTCATTCGTCTTTCTTTGAATTTCGTTATAGTTAGGTACGTTAATTACTACGGCAAGTAGTGTTCTGAATTCCTTGAAACTTACTTTTGTCATCATACTAATTTCAAATATCTAGGTGACTTTAAAGTCATTATTAGTGCGACTGACACCGTCTAGACATCTACTTCAAGAATTTTTACTTAACTTTCGCTTGTTTGATGTTCTCAAGTTTTAATTGACTAATTGGTCTAATTTATAGCCTGGCGAAGTTATTGGTGTGTAAAAAGAAATTAAAAATATCTCGTGCATTGCAATTTAAAATGTTCAATACAAGAACTTTAACGGTGCGTTCAAACATGTTTAGAGCAGTTCAGTGTTATGGTATAGAGAACAATCTCAGTTCGGAGTTAGTGTCATTTTCCGTTTGGCGCGCGTCCAAGTCGTGACAATAAGACACTAACCACTTAATGAACTGTAGATACCGCGCAATGGTTACTGCATTATTTTTACTTATGTTACGAGAACAATTGTGTACTCCATTTTGTTACGAAAACAAGACTTTATCTAAAACATTTAACTTTATTTGAAACCCGATTAAATGTATTACGAAGTATTAATATTCAAAACAACGAAACATTTCTGGAAGCGTCGACAAACACAGATGGTTTATTTCAAATAAATGTGTCAAACCTAACAGAAATAGAGATTTACATCAATGGCTAATGTAGCTGTTATTAATGTTTCTCGTTGTGTGAATCACGGCTGCGTGCGTGTTGTGACCTGCCCTGAGTGATCGCAGATAATATGCTATATCTCGCGAGGTGAGATTGCTTATAGATCTCAAGCTAACCGTGGCTTGGCTACTGCACCTCACGAATTACCACGTCGCTTATCGCATCGTCGTCAGCACTCCGTGGCCAGGGTGTTAATCATGGATCTCAGTCCCACTTGGCATACAACAGGAGCGAGTCAAAAGCTTCAAGTGTTTCTATCGAAGATATCTTACAAATGCAATTGAGTACCTTTGTTGTTTACTAGTGGATTTATTTTCTTCTGCTTTGCATAATCCATATATTGCACGTGAATGCTCGGCAGCACTCTCGTGCATATTTCAGTGACTATATCTTATTATTTTCGGATTTAGTTAATTTTTTTTTTCAATTAACTTTAAATGTCAAACGGCTTTGAACACTTGAAAACTTTTAGTCGTAAGTTTTATTGTTTTGAGACATTTGACAGCTGACTAAATTACGTTTTCAGTCTTTTCGTTTAGCTGTCATGAAGCGATAACTACTCTAGCTCTATCGAGCTGTAAAACGGCTTTGGAGCGGATTTTCTACATTTGACCTATAACCACAAATCACTCGTTTAATGCGAAATTAAATCACGAATCAAATCGCTATCGTCCATTACTGCGCTACATCGCCGCGCAAATTGTCGTGTCCTAATTTTACTTTAACGTCTTCCCAAGTCAAACCATTACAATAATTTGTGCAAACTATTTCGAATACCGTTTCTTTATGCAAATCGAAGTGTTTTAGCGAAACTTAATAAGTAAAGAAGGGAAAGTCAAGAAGAACTAATGCATTAATTAACACATTAATATTCAAAAGATGAAGTTTAAAGCGTAAGTATAAGTAGCCAGTACCGCAGGTAAAAACCTGACGGCGGGAACGGAACCTGGTTATTTCTATTATGAGTGGGCCGAATATTCATTTTATGTTCGGTGTTATATCCAGCTGGTTTACCGAAAATTCTACGCTTGACCAGTACAGTTTTTGAATATTTACAATGCACGATGAAGCGCGCCAAATCCTGCCAAATATTCGGTTTGGTAAACTTTTATCCGAACATTCAGCTAATTATTATTCGTATCAATAATTTCTATTTTAAAATATAAATGGTTCAGCTGTATGGTACTCGTACAATTTCTATAAAAAAAAAGAAATGAAGTGGTTACCAAATAAAGAAGTATTCATTTAAAAGAGTATCCATGGAGTTCCTTGCCGGTTCTGCTCCACAGGACCAACTTTTTGGAACCGTGCAACTAGAGTACTATAACGTTTCTTAAGTGCCTGTATTAGGTTTATTTGAAATAAAAACAATTCTATCTATCTATCTATCTACAAGCCTATTCTAGCATGAGGTCTTGCATCCATTTTTAATCCTCACATGTTCTAACTCATACTGAATCTCACTACCACATGCTGCACCAAACGGTTGGTGTAGTCAAGTGTTTACGTATTACTAATCAAAGTCAGTCTTTTCCTTCAACCAATGTTAAGTTTCATTGGGGGACCGGCGCAGTGTATTACCCATTCAGCGAGGGATAGCGACGGCAGCGGCAGTCTCTCCGGTCCGTGATAAAAACTCTGTTCAACTGATAATATACAGATGATCCAGACTGGACGGGTACCGTACTCTAGTTAAAGTGTTGTAGAAGATTTCAAAGTGCACGATGGATGATTAATTATAATTACGATAGATATCAATATTTTTATTAAGGCTCAAAGAAGTTAGTGAATAGATCTAAGTCTACCAATTATTTTTATAAAACTTTGCCTCTCTCCAGGAGAACAATTCTCCTGTATCGTGGGTACATATAGGCTATAGTAAATAAACGTCACATCCACAAGTGCCGGAACAACTATCTGTAGACCATACAAAAATTATTTCGTCAAATATATTATCTGATTGTTAGAGCAATCAGCGCGACAGTCACTTTGGCGGGCGCGTCCCCTATATCCTCCCGTATGTTTTATATCTAAGTGAATTTGGAGCGGCTCCCAAGCGGCGCCCTTCCAATACTTCCAGTGCATGTTATCGTCTACACATCGGACATGTCCACATGTCTGTCTACGACCTAATACAACTTTGACAACGCGCACTCAACCAACGAGATTTATGACTCGAATCGAATAAAAATGTTGCAGACTGAATGTTACAGTCGTTCCCTGCATTGTCAGAGCTCTTTATTTGTTGAGAAAATAAGAAGTTTTAAAATATTGTATTTTATTATAAATGAATTGGTACCTACAAGTTAGAGTGATAGGTAATTTTATAAAGTTTTAATAGTATTTCATGATTAAAAGCCTCGACTTACTTTGTGTATTAAAGAATAATTTAGAAGACTGTATGTCGTTTAATAATAAAAATATGATTAGCAATATTATTATTCATTGACATTTACTTTAAACAAAAAACTCATCTTTACAAAAGTAAGTAATGATAATAATATTATGTTTAAGAATCTTAAATAAATAAAAAATGGAATAAAATTTAATTTGTCAGAAGGTCTGGAGTAATTCACAAAGTCAAAGTCTGTTATAAACTTTGCATTTTGTACGTCAAAATATAGTACTGACCTACAAACAATACATTCTGACATTTTCGTCCTCCACTCGTAATATCGAACAAGTTCCGAGTATTAAACAAAGGCAAACGAAAATAATAGCGCTCCTTGAAACTCGTACATTAATCTATAAGTTGATTTCCGACTAAGAACTTAGAACGTTTAGATACAGTATTCTTTATTGTACACCAAATAAAAAAATGACAAAGGGCAAATGCATTTTACACATTGGGTACAAATGGTGGTGCTATCGCTAAAAGCAATTTCTTCCAAACACACAACGATATATAAGATATAACATTTCTAGCAGTTTAAAGAATAAAGCCTACATTTAGCTAAGGAAGTCTTCAGTCCCAATCATCAAGATAAAATTAACTGTGTTTCACTCCCAGATTTGCATGTAAAAAGATAGGCGCCTCATATTTCACGGAACTTCAGCCTAAATTAATATTCCTGGTTTACAAAAAACGTCGTGAAATAAGATGATGAATAATTTGGAGGACGTCGAGAATTTTTGTGCTTCTCCACTAACCTTAATTTGTTTGTGAGCGACGGCGACTAACGTCTTAATAATTGTGATGTCTGCGCCTCCAGATGAAACGAGACTTTACGTCCTTTTCACGAATAAAAGAATTTGTATTTACAAAGACATTTTCTTGTTAACTTTTCGGTAAAAAAAAACAAACAAAAGAGTTAATTAAGAAAAGCGGTACCTTCAATAAGAAATAGGTACTGAGTTTGTAGATTTATTCATATTGAAATGTATTCTTCAAAGATAAGTATATTTTTAATTAACGTTCATACTTATCAATGAAAAAGTTAACCTTTATGATTTAATCATAACGCTATTAATATAGATTTCCTGTTAAAAAAGCCAGAACTGTGCCCGGTAGATGGCAGGGAACGATTCCTATTACAAGCCGATATACATGTACGTATGTATAAACAGCAGAAGACTTCTGGCTAACCTTTCGGGGAATAAAGCCGATGCTAGCTTATGTGAAACTACAAGTGTTGAAACTTAATCCGCAGCTCCTTCACGCTTCACGTGACGTACCGAGTTCTTCACGTTCGGTTCCATGAACCCGTGAGTTCTCGATTGAGCGAGCCTCCCTCAGCTGCCTTTCCGTTGAGATTAACTTCAGATTACTTCGTGACCCGAAATACATGTAATACCCTCCTGAAATAGCTTTCTTTACTATATCTTTAGGTATAAAAGTTATGGTTGTATGGTAACAATAAGTATTTTGATTTAGGTTCTGAAAGCTCTGTCGGATATACACAGGTAGGTTAAATAACAGTAATCCCCTGCTTCTGTTTGTGTATCTTTTTTTTTGTTATTTTAGACTCGGAATAAGTAGTTACTTAGGTCTCTTACAAGAGGTTTCGGGTATCATAAAGTGTATATCATTAAAGTTATATATGTATATAGAACATTAACATAACATGAAGTACATTTATAATTATACTGAGTAAAATAACTACATATGTGATCTCATTTTCATTTAATCAACCTCAGTTTATATTTTACTACGTACCTACATATTTACGAGTATCTAATGTACATGAATCAATAAACACAGGACACAAATGTGAACGTAATCTTGATTTGAATGAACCATTTCATAGGTGCTAATGGCCCTAGTCATTGACCATACAGTTCAGATAATAATCCTATTATATAAATACAGAAATTAGCTGTTACTAGCGTGATAATTAGTTTATGAGCGTGTAATAACCGTGATATTGTGTAATGTGCCCAGTTATTGGCATTTCTGAACAGGATTATATTCTCTCGGCTCATTCAACTATGAGTGTTTAATTGGTTTACTGGTTGAGCTAATGTCTTTGTCTATATAATAGGTAGCGAAACTTTTTTCTTTGTTTAGTGGTTAGAATTCTCGTGGAACCATCCTTCGCTTGAGGTAGACGGAGGGACCTGCCGGGCTCTTAACGACAACTCTTGAACTCACCACGGTAGTCCGCTTCAGTAGCTCATGGACAGGCCTCAGGAGCTCTAAGGACCTCCCTTTTATTCCCCCTTCAGTAAGGTACCATAAAAAGGGACTCATTTCTAACAATATTTTAACTCATTACGCCTCTCTACGTGTCTACCACGCCGAAGCCCACCACGGTGCCATGACTAATAAAAAGGGCACGTCCCTCACACTGTGAAAAGGTTCTGGAGTCAAAACTATTGCCACAGCTATTCCGAACTCTAAGCTGCTACTGAGAATTTTCTTACAGACCCTAAACCCTATTATCAGTGGCTGACCCGGGCATCGAACCCGGGAGGGATCGAGGTCCTACCTCACACTCCTCAGCCGAGGTAGCGACTACTAGGCAAAAAAGGCATTTTGTATTATTAAGTACTGAGATTGCCTCATTGGTCTATTAGTCGCAAACGCGTCTGCTAAGCACTGAGCGGAATCGAACCCAGTACCTCAGTTCTGGGTTCGATTCCCGGATCGGGCAAAGTGTTATTGGATTTTTCTGAATGGAAATTCTCGGTAACAGCACGGACTCTGGAACTGTGTCCGGTAGATGGCAATAGGCTCGCCCCCTATTACATGGGACTCAATAACGGCATCGTCGAAATGTGGTTGCACAATAGTACACCTCTGCCTAACCCTTTGGGGAATATAGGCGTGATGCTATGCTATGTTATTTTAAGTATATCTATTAAATAACAGATTCACCCTATAAAGAATAACGATACGAAAAAATATATCAGTTAACATAATATTATTCTTTGCTAACTGACGCCGTAGCCCAACATAGCGTTCTATACACCGCGTTTTGTTTGTCCTGCCCCATTTTTATTGCCCGGCCGCGTTTTTGTGGCTTCCTTTTCCGTTTGCAGAAGAAAATATTTTTCAATTATTTTATATGGATTTCAGCCTACAACAAAAGCGGTTCGACCGAAATTACTTAATAATATCAAAACGTCGAGAGGCATAATGAGTACAAATATTGTTAGAAATGAGTCCCATTTTATGGTACTTCACTGAAGGGGGAATAAAAGGGAGGTCGCCTCTGAACACCGGAGCAAATCAAACCAAACGAAAGTCATAGGATCGCAGTGTGTCTTCACACCGTTCAAGCTGAACTAGCAGACGGACTGTTCAGATCGTCAAACTCAAACTCAAAACTTTTATTTTCTTTCCACAATGGTATAAATAGATGGTAAGTAAAATTGTATAGTACATCGTGGACCCTGTTGGGCACGCAAACATTAGGAGAGAGGAAGGACAATTGTAAGTAGGTACTTTTAACAATGGTAAGTAATTTTATGTAGAATATATGTATGACAGTAAGTATCTATCTACCTGTTTATTATTTTAATGCCCTTACCAACACAACGTTAGTACAGTGAGCGACAAAAGTTATTACTTTTAGTAGTTAATCTTTCTATCTTCTTTTATATATATGTATATAGAAATAAATGTGTGTATGTATGTTTCCTATGGACTCCAAGGCCAAAGCGATATTAAAGAATTTTTTAGGTTATCTTCAGATTAGCCCAGCGGGTGATCATGTCAAGTTTGGCAGAGATCGGATCAACAAAAATTTTTTTTTGGCTTTTTGTTTGTGTTTTGTTCGCTAGTTATATATAATAATATAATAGAATATATGTAATAATAAAAAATATGTAATAGAATGGAATAGATATTTTTTTATTTTATTTTTTATAATAATTGGTTACAAACAATAATAAAATGATCCACTGTGATTATGAAATTAATTATTTCGAAGTTAAAAACAAACATCTTATAATGCTGACTGTACGACGTTTCTTCCTAAACCCATTATGATATAAAACCTAACAAACTGATATAAGATTTAACATTTCACTCTTCTAGGAAGCGTTACTATGTGCGTGTAACACCCTGTAATTACATATATTACAAGAATTACTGTATTACACACATTACAGGTGTGCCCGCTGGATGGCAATAGGCTCGCCTCCTATTACATGGGACTTAATAACAGCATCGGCGAAATGTGTATGCTGAATAATACACATCTGCCTAACCCTTCGGGGAAACAGGCGTGGTGCTATGTTATGTATAGGTGTTAGAGACATATTACACGTCAGTAATTGGCTTCTCGTACAAAGAAGCACATGCATGTAACATATTACACGCATTCTTACATATTTTGATTAATACTGTTATGATTACACTCGTAAATAATATGCTTTAGGAGATAGGGAGGCTCCTTATTTCAAAGAATTTACTTTTTATATTTTCATAATTATGTCAGCTCAGGTATTATTAATAACTGCCGGGTTCGAATTCCAGGTGGGGAGAATAATAAGAGGTTTTTCTCTGAAAAACTCAGTCAAAAGATTAATAGGGGGTTGTGTTGGAATTCTACGGAAATGGCGGTGGGTTGCCGCTTATTAAAGATTTCGTCCATTTTACGTTTTAAAATGAAATTTTTGTTGAACCATTATTCATTTAACTGGTACCTTTTTCGTAAAAAATAATAACCTAATTAACCAAAAAATGGTTAATTAAACACGGCGTTGACAGCGCCGCGATTCGTGGAACTTAATTAAAATGTATATTCAGAGTCGACAGCAGATGTGGCAGATAAAAAATATAAATAAATGTCAAAAATGGCTCTTGTAATAATAATGTTTTAAAACAAACTGTACATCAATCGCAGGCTAACACCTAAAACTAAGTATCTACACCATAAGTCAGTAAAATTACAAGCAAATTCATTGCTTTTCCCGTAAAGCGTAAGTTACGCAAGCCACGTTGATATTATGATACTTAAAGCTGCGGTTGTGAAGATTCAGTCAACTGACAAAGTATTTGTTAGTAAATATATAACCGGTGAAAATCGAACTATGCTCAAACAAGACCTAAAAGAAAAGCTGCCTTTAAGCAAAACTATAGATAGGTAATAACTGGTAATTTATTTTGTTAAAATGATAAACATAATCCTACACAATGTTTTGAAAAAATACTTGTCTATAGCTCCTGGACTGTAGAGCCCTGTGTTGTCCCGCGTCGCTGCCTAACTTTAATTTAATTAGCGAAGTCCCACAGGACTTCGTTATTTGTAGCACCACTATAGAACAATAGGGACCTAATCAGCTTAATTTTATAAATATACGCCATCTAGTATTTTTAAATTATTATTTCGCTCGCGTGTCATGCCCGTATGAAAACTGGATCGTACTTAATTTGCTGTAATTACTTTGTGATTCATAGTTAAAATACAATGGTTGATATAAATACTTGGAATTTATTATCATAAACTGCTAATTTAGTTGTTCTAATTAAATCACCTTCCAATATAAACTAGTTGAACGAGCGGTATATTTGTATAGGATTTTAGTGAGATGACTACTGAAATCATCGAGACCCGTTTAATTAGCATATTTAAATGTCAATGCACCTTTGACAAATGTTTTTGCGTGCAGGCGTTAAGCTGTATATCGTCGTATTGGTCAATTTTATTTAGCAAAATCTTAACTGTGTATACATATCTAAAGCCTAAATTATCCTTGACGTCTAATTTGGTCTGAATTCGGTGTTAACTAAAGTTACCAAAAGTCAAGAACCTCGTCATATTAATTCAAAGCCATTATGTAACGTAAATATTTTGTTAAGACATTCGACCGCTCGATGAGGGGTGTTGCAAGCAATACAGAAATTCTTCACAGGACCGCTTTATTACAAATAAAACCACGAAAAAAAAAGATCATTAAAAAATCAAAATATAATTTTAAGTCATTAATTTTGTGATCAAAGCCCACATAGTTATATGAAAAGCTAACAAAATTCAGAGATATTACCCAGCAGTCTGTCTGACCACACGTGGCTCGAAACCACCATTCAAACAAACTTCTACTTGGACTATATTAAAACCCGAAAATACACAAAGAAAAAGCAACAGAACTTAGAGCATCACGCCTGTTTTCCCCGAAGGGTGAAACAGAGGTGTACTTTTATTCCCCCAAATTTCACAACGACGTGACGATGCTGTTATGTTAGATACCAGAAAAGCCCAATCAGACCAAAGATGCAATTTTACTTAACTGAGGTACTCTTACAATAGCCTAATATCTCTTTGGAAAAATAAAAATATAGTATATTATTGCCTTCCGTTGTGTATTTTCCCTTACGAGCCGAGTACAACTGTGTCCTCCTATGACTGTTGTCAGAATGTCCAATAATAATTAGACTGTTGCTCTTCTGTCGGCGATTAGCGATAAGCGTTTGTCACAGGCAGTGGAGAGAAGGTGCAGCGGAATACGTCACGTGAAACAAAAAGGTTGCGGGCAAATATACATATAAACTGTTAGATATATGTTGTACCAATGCACAATTATACCACCCACGCCCGAAATAAGTATCTGTAACGTGTGGAAATCGCCAATACAACAACATTTGTTTTAGCGATAAATAGGAGGCCCGTGGTTGACTTTTACGGGTTGGTATTAACAACCCTTCTAACAATCGTACATAACAATCCAGTACAGTTAGGCTCAAAAATGTATTCATCAAGCGAAATTCAAAAGTGAATTTTAGAAGAAATAGTGATTGAAACTCTTAACAACGTTTACACAGAAGTAGAACCTGTCTCTGCAGATACAATAGAATACATATCCATTTTATAAGTTCCTTTGAACTTCGCTAAGTGGCAGAGATAGGACTTCGGGTAAAGTTATGCAGTATTACACGTAAATACTTACTTATATCAGACTAACAATACTCGCTGCCTGCTACACGCCCACAGTGTGACCACGGCTGAGCTTATAAGTACTAGTGTAACGGTACGTGTGTTTGTTCCCGGGCAGTAATTACACTGTGGGACCACCGCACCAGGAAGATACGGACATATTGACGTTATCCTCAAATTAGACCAACAGTCCTATGTTACAGCGACAACTTCGGTTTTTATATCGAAACAAACATATTTAATTATCATCAGCAATGGCCGCAGTCCCAGGGTACTGGTCTAGTCTTTCTAGCGTATCTCCACTCTAAAAGGTATAACCCTAAGGTTTGGTATACATGTAACAGGCACGCATTTATGAAAATATGCATGAAAAAGAAATAAGAGTATGTATGAATTAAAAGTGTAACTCATTCTGAAGGAGTTTCTTGCCCTTTCTATTTAACAACATCCAAACATTGAAATATTCAAACTTCATAAACTTCACATTATTAAATAAGATAATATTTTAGATTCACAAGTGGAATACATAATTCAATATACGTTTGTGAGGAGACATTACAGTGATATTAAATTAATACTGTCAACACAGCCCAACGTCACGGGTAAAAAGCGTTCAAACGTTAATATAACAAAGTAGTGAGCGTTTTCACGCAGTTGTAGATACGCGATAAGGCACGCACTTCCCCCAATATTGACATGAGCCGACCGGGGAAATGTAGACTGTGTCAGCAATTCGTCTCTCTGCGCTATTTTCAAGAGTAAACCGGGGTAAAATGTACAACTAAACGACTGCCGCAAGATATCTATCTTTTACTAGAGATCTTTAAATCTTAAGCTTTATCGTTGCAGGCGGCTCAAGTGGCATGAATCTTACAGGAATAGCTTCTTGAAACTTTGATTACTACCTCCGTTTCTTTCAAAAAAGAAAGAGGATAGATATACGAAATCTGGTTTACATTCAGAAAGGATAGAACAATAAGGTTGAGAGTGTTGAGATTGCTCGTAAAGCTTGTTTTTAAGGTTGCCAGGTGTTCTTCTTAAATTAGATATTAGCTGGAACATTTTCAACGTACGGTAATCAAACCAATAAGTTTTAAGATAGGGACTCGTATCCACATACATTATATTTCTCTGTACTGAAGGGATTTTCAAGAACTGCGTACGGAAATCATTTCGAACTTGGATAAGGTAGTATGGTAGATAAGGAATTCTTTTCAAACTTGAATAATTTCATTGTTTATCAGGAATTTTTTGGCTAGCATATGGTAATGGATTCGCCCATTTTATACTTGAACTCAATAACATCACTGGCAATAGGGAATATGCATGTATTTTATTATTTGCTCAATAAAATATTCATAATCTGTAAATAATGGTGAAAGAATATTTTAAATAACTTCATCAGCGATAAAGTTATAAAGCATTGAAGTGACGAATTAGAAAGAGAGGTCCGACGTGTCATCTGACGTCAAATAACATCGCGCCCATAGAACTGCCATAGAAAACAGCGTTTTTGCGAAAGAGACAGCAATATTCGTTTAAATTGGTTATATCTCGTTTGTTTTTCGATCAATTTTGATTATGATTTCACTAATGGTATGATATTTATGTATTTTCTGGTTAGATTACAATTTTTTTTTCATGCATATTATTTTTTTATATGCCTTCAGGATGCTCTTGGGGCTGCCGTGGCGCTGCAGTGCGTCTGGCATGTTTGCCGAGGCGCGGACTAATGACTTCTATGCCATTATGCGCAAAAAATTAGCCTCCCTTATGAACAGAATGTGCGGCAGCCGCAACAGTATCCTGAGGGCTGTGGGTGGTAAGTCCGAGTGTCCTATCAGCCACCATTGGACGACTGTGCTGGTTGGGTGAGGCTTAGCAACCATTGACTGTATGTTAATATATATGATTGTATGTATATATATATAATTTTTGTTTTGTTTTTAATGATTTTTATTTTTAGGAAAAATGACATTAATTATGACATGTCTTATTTATTATGATTTCTGTATGAAATGTAATATTATTTGTCTATGGAACCAGTTTTCTGCAATAAATGAATTATTATTATTATATTCCCTATTATGTGTGCAGTATTACACCTCAGCTTCACCTTTCGGGGAATACCGGCGTCATGTAATGATATCAAAATTGTACTAAAACTCCTTTTTCGAAATGAACATAATACATGTATCTGACTCATACGTCCCTCCTCTGCAGCTCGTTTTTGAGTCCACGTCCAATAACACCAAACAATATCCTCGTTTGTGTTACAACGCGATACGTTATGACATGTGCCCAACAATATTACTTCGTCACATATTTTCGGGTTGTCGTTTAAAATACTCGATAAGCTCACCCGTCCCTTTTGGTGCGTGTATAAACTGCTTTTATGAGAGTTTATTGTTTTATCATATTTTCACGAACTGCCTCTGCGATTTAGTGTTCGCAAACGTGGCTGATGAGCGTGAGGTCTTCCGTTTGATTCCTAAATCGGGTAAAATGTTATTGGAGTTTTCTGTTATAACATTTCTCAGTAGCAGCCCGAGTTACTCGAATAATATCGAGTAAAATTCTAAACACCGCAATAGATTCGCCATATATTACATGAGTCCTAATAACGGCTCTATCGGCTTTTGGGTGTACAACATTGCCTAACTTTTAGTGAATACTTTATATTATGCTTTATATCTATGTATAGGTACCTGATTTATATGATATAATTATATTGGTTTCCAACCACAGTTAGCTGCATCAGCAATTACTAAATTCTCAGTAATGAGGAAACATATTATAATTAATTAATGATACCTGAGCATAATTAATTACTAGTTAATCAAATTATAATACTAATAATCTAATTAGGACATATCATCACGTCTGTTTACACCAAAGGGTTACGCAGAGGTTGACAGTTTCATTGCGAGGGTGCATGAAGTCAGCCTCTCCGAGGACCTATCTACGTACGCTCGGTGCTCTGTGGACAGTCAGCTTTGTTAGGTTAGTGACTGACTAAGCTTTGATACATGCAATACTTCTGTGTCTGTGTCTCCTTCTTTATGATGATAGAGGATTTCCTGCTAATTAAAGTAAAAGAAAGGGAATAGTGCAATTATCACCACGTGTTTCTTATTATCCTTTTTCATCACCCAGGAAATAAAAGGTAGGCTAATATTCCTCGCCCAAAAATAATACACAAAATGTCAAAAACTATGTTAATCCGCCTGTTGCTGTACCTACCCCACAAGGAAAACATCGTGAAGACAGCACTAATTACAATGTGAGCAATAACAAAAGTTTATAATATATTCAGAAGGTCCACTCCACACAATAGTTACAGAATACGCTATTTTCGTATCACTGTACGTGATATAGCAAGCTTGCAAATTTATAAAAATTATAAAGGTAGGCATACACGGGCGGTTTGAAACAGGTACGGTTAAATACTCTCTATAATTTTCTACGCAGTTACATAGCTCCTTAACTACCCGTGTGCGCTTACTGTGATGGCTAAAGGAACAAATACAACCTCAAATACGTGCAATACTAACTACAATAATTGTATAACTTAATATTATGCAATACATTTTTTTTTAAATTACTTTTCCCCTCCCCAGAATTTCTCCTGTATCGTGGGTACAGTTAAAAATTTTTTTTTTCTTTTAAAAAAACGTTGCCCCTCAGTAGGATTTCTCCTGTGTCGTGGGTACAGTTTACAAACATACATGTCACATACACACACAACCAGACCCGAAACAACTATCTGTAGATCATACAAATATTTGTTCCGTGCAGGGATCGAACCCGCGACACATAGCGCAGAAAGCTAATCGCTTAACCACTGCGCCAACCGTGTCGTCAAATACATATATACATATCACATGCACATACAATGTACAAATATTTGTTCCGTACGGGGATTCAACCCACCACACGTAGCTCAGAATTGTAATCGCTGAGCCACTGCGCCAACCGTGTCCTCATTTTGTTCTTTACAGAACACTGAAACTTCTGTCTCTCTCTATGCTGTGGTAATACTCATGCGAGCCACAGGTCGTGATTTGATCGGCCGACTGTGCAATTAAGGAGGGTCGCCGTGCCCTCTGCCTGACCCGTGTGTGTACATGTTCTTACATGTGAGCATGAAGCAAATCACAAGGAAAATCCCTGCGCGAGGGGAGCAACCTCTACTGTAATGAAATGCGATATTGACACAAGATTAATGAGTACTAGTGGCCGTTGGAGCTTAATAGAAATATATGCGAACCAATAGGTCCGACTGAGCTTTAACATATTTTTAAATTCTTTATTTGATGAGGCTTTTTGCGCTGATGCGCCAAGTCAGCCTCGTAAGATAACACAAATAATGATACAGAAAAAACAACAACAAAAAATCTAACCGATTTAATTTAAAATTAAATCAGCCGTTTTCTTATACCTACAAAAATTACGAGTTAAACTAATGATTTTGTAAACGACTGTTATGATTATACAATTATGCATGCGCATCTCATCATTTAATTTTATATAGCTTTTTATGTAATTGTATCTTTAAAGAATTAGGTAAAATAGTCGAAACATACTAATTACTACTATTCATACCTATAAATATTTTATAGTATAAATTAATATTAAATATGGATAATGATCAACGATGTGTGTTCCAATAAATATGAACATATTTTATGGAAACACGAATTATTAATGATTCACTAATTACAATTTATTTTATTCATATTGCTAGTTTATTCGTCAAACGGAAAAACCATTTACATCTATTTATATCAATCGAATATATCGGATTAAATCAATTGAATGATATCGATACGTATATGTACAATGATTATCGTTTAACAATTGTTTCGATATCGCAGTTATCGGAGCCAGGTTGAACCTTTCTATCTCTCAGCTTAAAACTGATACGGGTGTAAAGATACAAAGATACCGGTGATAAAGTTAACATGTATTATCTCGATTATTCGTGATAAAAGATGCCGTAATTATAATATAATAGTAATGTAATTTGACCTGAAGTTTGAGACTGCGTCGTTGGTTTAACAGGGATGAACGTTTGGTCCTGGTGTCAATTCCCTGGTCGGCAGTTATTGGGAATTTGTGCAAGAGGCTGTCTTTGTTATTTGGTACTTTATAACGACATCAGCGAAATGTGAGTGTACAAAATAGTGCACCTCTACTCAACCCTTTAATGGGTATACGCGTGATTTTTTTCATGCCCGTGCAATAGATTAAATCTAATGATCGGATCACTATCATAGGATTTTATCAAATACCAAAAATTAAATTAAATAATAAAATTTAGCCGCAGTTTCCTTCTCGGATGCAATTTTATTAGTCTTTATTATATGTATAATAAAACCGTGGTATGTTATTAAACTAAATCCCGAGATAGACGAGATATTATGCTTATTATGATTCAACTACTGCAGCAAATATAAGACGATGTTCAACTTTTCAATAACTCGCCTACAAATAGATTGTCTTCTCATTTTTATCTAGACCTGCTAAATTGGAGTTTTATTAGTAGAAGGTTCTTAATGTATTTTGTATCATGTGTGTCACTCTGTATAACGTTACGATATATTAGGTTAAGTTTTTATATAAAAATGATACAAATTAATGTGGTTCTTTACAAAATTAGGATAACCCCTCCACTTGGGTCTTAAATTGGATTGTAACGTGTATGTAATACTAGATTCTGCTCGCGAGTTCGTCTGCATGTATTTTATATTTACTATCTAATAAGTGTTTTGCTGCAATAGTAAAATAAGCCTGTCCTTGTCCGAGTTCCAGGCTACCTCTGTGTAAAATTTAATTACGATCGGATCTGTGGTCGTATCGAGTCATGATGAAGTAACAGACAGAGTTACTTTCGCATTTATGAAAGTTTAGATTACAACTATACCATAGAATAAATATATAATAATTATAAAAACATCGTTTCGATGATTTGTATACCATCATTTTTGTATTTAGTTTTGCATTAACCCACGCGAGACTGAGGGGTTATTAATATAATGAATCAGTTTAAATGATTAAATGTCAACTCAATATTCATATTGAGCTCAAGATAGATATTTCTATATAAAACGAAATTGGTTCTTGTCGCCGGGCGCGTACTGTTTATACGGGTAAAGAATTTTATTTTCTCAAAAGAATTACGAATCCACTTACAGAGAAAATATGAATCTAAAACAATAGTAGCCGTCAGGCGTGGCTTGATTATAGATTAACATTCACATAGCGATTGCTTAGACTAAATTATTATTAACTTATTTGCTATACACATTGGCAGCGAAGGTAATTTCATATATTAAAATTTGTGCATTACCTACTAATGAGCGGTACCGAGTACGCCGTACTGTTATGTTTAGTAAGGCCTATACCACAGTGGGTGAATAGCAGTGATATTTCTTTGCATGGGTTGTGTATTAGTTTATTTATTAAGTATACAATTATCATATATTTAAAAGTATTTTTTAAGTATTGTAAATATATTATATATACTTATATTATAATATACATGTATATGTATTGATTAGCAGCGTATATTATGTTTTTAAACTGTTCTAAATGTTTGTATTTTCGTATGTATGTCGTACTATGTAGGTATTTATATAAGTATATATCGTTTACATTATTATATATTTATTTTGCTGTTATACTAGTGATGTATCTTTTATCCCCTCGTTTATGCCCTAAAACGTTAATTTGACTTAAGGTTTAATATTTTTTTTATTCAATGATATTTTTTTTTTAGTTTTGAATCAACCCACTTGTACATAATATATATAAATATTTACATAAAATATATCATACTATGAACTCGTATAAATTGTGAGTGGTAAATTATTTACACTTCTTGCTTACAATGTGTTACGTAGGTATCTTACGGTATTCTACTGAACAATAAGCATTCATGAATATCACATACTACACTAGCGATCCGCCCCAGCTTCGCACGGATAGCAGAGCAAACACGTCTTCATTTTTTTTCTGTCGTACTTTCGTATTATCCTATTACGTCGAGCATTTATTCGGCGTACGCCAGTAAAGCTCCCAGTCGGCATGATTTTTTCCGAAATCTTCTATCCTTCCGAAACTAATATCGTCATATTTCAGCCAATTTACACCACACTCAAACGAATTATACACTTAAACCTTCCTCATCAATCACTCTGTCTATTGGTGAAAACCACATGAAAATCCGTTCAGTAGTTTTTGAGTTTATCGCGAACAGACAGACAGACAGACGCGGCAGTGGACTTTGTTCTATAATATGTAGTGATAGTGATAAAAATAGTTAAAATATGTAAGTGAACAATGGAGAGGTTTTTGGGGCACAAAAATTATCTTCCACATCAGGGAACCCATGATCCTGAATGACTAACTAACTTATTTGGAACGTAAAGACTTGTATTTTTTTTCAAACTCTGTGTATGAAATATATTAATGTAATTAAGTACGGAGGACATTGCAAAAAAAAATAAGATATAAGATACATTCTGTCATTTTTAATACGGTATTGTTAATTTATTCGATCGGATTTCCAATTAATATGATCATTACCAGTTTACCAATCAGGTTATTCCTGGGACTCTTCTTTTTGAACATAAATAAGATAAAATTAAAATTTGTTCGTCATAAAAATTGCCTTGCAATATCCTAAAATTAACTAAACTCAGAGGTAAAAAGAAATGAAATCACTCTCAAGCTCTTCTGAAACCCGTCAGTAATTGTTCAGTCAAATATCAATATCATGCACAGAGGAATCCTTTCCAAAAAGATCGTTATCTGTGCCACAACGCCGAATAGAAAGCATTATCACAAGTTGCTTTTTAATTACATACTGATAACGTTATCTCGCTCAATAACTGGTTTGACTGGTGGCTGAACACGTTTTTGGCGAATGTACACCAATGTAATATGTCTGCTGATACCGAGATAGTCGCACACGGGTGACTAGCGATCGAACACAAGGTAGCGCAGCCACTTACAGGTTTAGTACACTTATCTCGTAAATTTTGCAAATGTACTGGGTACCTACTGCAGAAAATTAAGTTTTAGCCAATAATGTACTTCATAAAATTCTATACAAATATGAGATCCATTTATTCCTAAATTCTTATGAATTAATTAGACTTAAATATTTAAATACTTACTTGAAACTTTTTCTAAGTTTAAAAATCTTTATTTCCCACACTAAAATAACGTTAAATATTTTCGATTATTAACGTTTCATAGTACACAAACTAAGTTTAATATTCACTATACAGAATTTGTCTAAAACACACACGGAAAATAATTCGTATGTTCAGTCGAGTAAAGTTTCGCGAGAGTGTAGCAAGAGGGCGTATGACACGACTTGCTAGGACGAGCGCTACGCGCGAACTGACTCGGCGGAACGACTCCACAATATTAATGCGTAGCCGTAGCGCGGGCTTCGTAGCACGTAGCTATAAAGCTTTGTAGACCGCCTACGGATTTGTCAGCCTTGATTTTTTGTTATTATTAAGCCATCTTCTCTTCATCCCATTTGTAAGAAACATTGAATAAAGTTTTTCGTATTTTAATTGAATTAATTTAATTAAAAAGAGATATTACGGGTATTTTTATAAGATTAGCGTTTAACAAATTGGGTTTTAACTGCCTGAAAATATTTTAAATTCAGCTTTCATTGTTTTGCAAAAATTAGTCAGATTAAATTGTTTGTCTTTGTAGATTATTAAAAAAGCATAAACTTGAACATGGATGGACTATCTAGACTTTGTGGTCATCTGTAGAATATGGAACAAAATAATAAATTCTATGATAAATATGTCAAAAAAAAAAAACAGACCAATTTTACTTAGAAATCAGCCTCCCGAGATTCTTGAGACTCCAATGACTTGGGACGAAGACCACTGCGCCACCACCGCTCTCTTGAAAATCTTAAGGAGATCTAAACATTATTCTTGTCTTCGCACTAGACAAGTGTCATCGTATATTCGCGAGACGCGGAACTGTGGTCGGACAATATCCTACAAATCGTTTTGTAAGCGATATTATGTCATCGGTAATGGCCGCGAGTCACATAGAATACCGTGATATATTAGTCAATAGAAATAAAACGTATCAAACAATATATAAGTGTCACACTTACAGCTGCATTACAAATTATCTACATCTAGAATTACTTCAAGAATATTATGTTGAGACTGCCTATATTTGCCGAAGGGTTAGGCAGTGGTGTACTTGTACACCCACATTGAGTCCCATGTAATAGTTGGCGAACCTATTGCCATCTACCGGGCACAGTTCCAAACTCCGTGCTGCTACTGAGAATTTTCATACAAAAAAACCCAATTACACTTTGCCTGACCTGGAAATCGAACAACAAGACCTCACGCTCAGCAGCCGCACTTGCGACCACTAGACCAATGTGGCAGTCAAGTCGATATTTCAACTTTAAAAAAAGTTAAGAACATCAATAACTGCATCGGACTGCCGATCGAAAGGTTACAATTTTGCGCTCCACCCGATCCATTGTTTACAATTAGCTCATTTAAAAAAAAACAATACGAGTAAATAACAGCCCATATCACTCCAGTAATATTTAAAATAAATATAAAAAGCAATCCCATACAAATTCTCATAGCTAAATTGTTTCTCCTTTCGTTAACATTACAATTTTAGTTACTTTGGTAAAACATAATGTGAGTTATGTAGTTATTTTACAATTACTTTTTTCTGTACTATTGCATATCTAACGTGGGTAGACTGCTGAGACTAAAACATATGTTTTTCAAAATAAAAAGTTTGTACACTGTTAAGCAATAAATATATCTTTATCTTTACGTTTATTTGACTCAATTCTTTCATACTCTTGAGCGTTGAAAGATAAGTCTAGGCTCTTCTGAGTCTACTTCATTTCATTGTCAAATGAGGCCATTCATAACCACAGAGGCCTAACTACATTTTTTACAATATTGCGTTTATGATTTCGTACAGTCAAAATTGAAAATTTAAATCAATTTTAACAATCTACTGAATATTTATTAAATTACTTTTAGGCCACCCCGGAGAAACCATTTTGGTAGAAACCAAAATGATCAATTTTAACTGTAAGAAAT
This sequence comes from Shargacucullia verbasci, assembly GCA_947562105.1. Classification (NCBI taxonomy): domain Eukaryota; kingdom Metazoa; phylum Arthropoda; class Insecta; order Lepidoptera; family Noctuidae; genus Shargacucullia; species Shargacucullia verbasci. The sequence continues at coordinate 15,260,404 of OX387284.1, read as the reverse complement.
CATAAACTTAATATTGTAAAAACTGTAGTTAGGCCACTATGGTTCTCACGGCCTCAAATATATGTAGGTAGTACAAAAGTTGTTCAATACATGAGTTATTAAAGATAAACAATTATAAAATTGAACCATCATACAATCTTCAGTTCTATCGAATAGCGGTCGATAAGTCATAAGAATGATTCACCTAACGGCGCGCGCGCCGCAATAAGACAAACACCATAGATCTACACGTATGACGTAATTTATGTGATTTACTCATACGCAACACTCATAAATATGCTACAGTAAAAAACTTATTTAAAAAAATAAGATGAATTACGATGTCTGTCGTACATTTTTGCGTGATTCAAACTTATTTCGTATGATAGAGTGATTTATGATATAGTTTTATGCATAATTAACTTTTGCCCACGACTTCTCTTCTTCTAGTTTATTCCCCTTTACAATTCATTCAAACGCCATCTACTAAACGATCTTAGGTACAGGTTAGGTTTTCTTTCCTATTCTGTAAAATACTCCAAACAGTGAAAGAATTAAGGAATAAGTGTTTCGCATTGCGTTGTTTAGTTAGGTATGCGAGGAATTTTTTTGATTATGTACTGTCCATACAGCATACTGTCGCCATTTATATTAGTAATTTTTATTCATAAAATTAGGCATGCGCTTTGATATCCTGGAATTTTAAGCTTCAAAACGTAACACCTAAATCCTAGCGACCTTTTTGTATAATAGATACTGGAGCTTAGTTCGTACTACACGGTGTTATTGTTACTTTGCACAAGATTGGTGCGACTCCCTCAAGGGCTGTTACGACGTGTATTATTTAGTATTGTCACACGATAAACAGAACAGAATTTCCACATCCACAACATATGATCATCGGCCTTTGCTGGCACCCAAGACTCTTCTTCGAGAAAAGGACTGGACTAAATCCAACAGATAGGCCCGGGGCTAAGAGTTGATTAAATATACGTTGCGAACTTCGACCTGAAAAGTAGGGAGGTTCGATGATTAAAGCACCACACATTAGAGCCAACGAAACAAAAAGTTGCTTAAGTTCTAAACGTAGCATCAATTCATAATAGATCCAGCAGGTTACACGCATAGAAAATAAAATGGTTACGCACATATGCGGGACGCCTCTCCACGCAGAGTTGTCACACGTTTTATCTATACAAACTGAGATACTTCGGTCCAATGTTCAAAAACGCGGTCTCGTACACCGTCGTATAGCGCAGGGCAATCTGAGAACCGTGTTACATACAAGCCTTCTGTACTAGTTTGTTGAGTGTAGTGAGGTCTGTATTGTTTACAAAGTGGGATCATTTGGAAGTTCCGACCGCTGCCGCCGCCGCCGCCCGGCCGCGCCGCTACACAGCGAGTCGGAGATATTTCGACACTTTGTTCAAGTAAGTACGCTCAACTAACGAGTTAAAGTCCTAGCTGATATATTAGTTTCTTCCTCGCGGTCTGTGTTTATGGTAACGGGTTGGTTAAATATGACGTTTGCCAATTCAGTTTTATAGTTAAAATAATGGATATACATACCTATTGAACTGAGAAATAGTGCGTGCAGCAATCGAATGCGTAACATTTAATACTAACACAATACACCTTCATCTATCAACGGACGAATAAATAGGTCTAACGTGCTTCAACTCAAAGGAAAACATATTCAGAAACCATCAAATAATAAACAGAAGTACTTTGATTCCTTTAAAACAAAACACAAACCCATTAGCGGGTGTTTGAGTTGTTCCACATCTCGGTTGAATATAAAATTAAAAACATTTCACATCGCGTCGGCTGAATATAAAATAATAAATTTGCGTGGAGCCTTTGATATAAATTAGTTATGACGGGCCCTGTGTGCGTAAACTAATGCGCTTTGACGTTTTAACAAACGTTCAGAAATGAAAAGCTAATGTTTCAATCTTTCTTTCAATTAGTTGCTATTGATCTTTTTATAGTTGATAAGTTTTTGAGATTATTTTATTATAATTCTTTTGGCTATGGTTTCAATGTATTTAGGTTTAGTATCCTAGTACTTCTACGTAACACCGTTCGGATGTGTGTCACGGTTGCAGTGCTTCTAATTCATGTTGTCCTTTATGCTTGTTCTTAGGTTGTCGTGCCAAATTAAAAGCATCACGAATATATAATTATTGATTCGGATTTCTCCGCCAGACCTGCGCAAATTCTTCATCACGTTTTTTATTAACAATATTATTGTGTTTTTTTAGCGTTACAAATATAAAATAAATATAATTGGAAACAAAAATTAAACACAGGAAATGGAAAGATTATCACTAGTTAATAGCAATCTAGACTGTCTCTGCTCCGATGTTGGCTACAATGACTGCAGAGCACTATTAGTTGCCTTCATGACTATCGCTTTCATAGCGTAAAATTTGCCTTTTTATATCCTGCCGCGATCTCTTACCTATCTAATGATTTTAAATAAATTGGAGTAAAACGCAGTACGAGTAATACATTAAATCAGAGTGGTCTTGCGGGCCTACATTTAAACGAATAAAAAGTAACGGAAATTTCAGCCACGATTGTATGCCATCAAAGCTCTCAACAAATTGAATAACTCTCTTAAAAATATATGTACATCTGGCTTTACTTTCTCGGTACTAACAGAATTTCATTTGTGACATATTTCCTAAAGAATTCGACGTGGCATGGCGGTATTTCTTTTCTAAAGCTCCCAATTTGGTAAACACATCTTTTCACATGTTAACTTGTCTATTTTTTCTTGAAATATGTTTGAGGGGCGTTTTTTCAATGCATATATAATGAATATCGACTTGTGTCAAAAATTATGTGAAATAAATTTTTGCTTGTCGCGAGATTTGTGTAGATAAATAATAATATAACTCGCAATAAACTTTTGTATCATATAAATTGTGTAATGTAATAAATTGATGGGTTTGATTCAATATAAATTTTATTTTCTTCTTTTAGGAGCATTTAAATAAAAGCTTGTTTTTAAAAATGATTTTTTACTATTAATTTATACTTTTTTATTTATCATTGTGTTATTGTATGTTCGTATTTTTCTCAGCAAACCCTTTTATTTGATACCCATATCATGGGAGTGCATAAAAAATAACTAGTCCGCCATCTTGGGCCGTCCGCCATATTGGATTTAGAATGACGACAATTAGCTAACCATGCATTGTCACATACATACATACACACATTTCAAATTAAATAATAATAAATTCTGTAAAAATATAATACTTGGTTTAATAATTTTGAATATTGCCGGCGTCAATCTAAGTCAGTCAGCGACCAGTTCTCTAAGGCTAGTAATGGATAATATAATTAATTTATCAATAGATTGGATATTGTTATAACTAGGTAGAAATACTCCGTCAAACTATTAATCTTCAGTCTAGACCATCAAGTAGGTACTTTAAGTATTTGTGTTAATCAATTTACACAGCCATAGTTTTAGTCAGAAGATGTTCGACTTTGTACTAAGTTTCAGGTGGCCATTACATTAATGCCAATAATTTTATTTTGTGTTAAATCCATCTGACAATAAAGGGAAAGACGATAATATACTCAGCTGCACTCTATACGTTGCGCACTCAGGGAGCATTCGTCTCTATGCACAGATATATTTACATATCTACTCTTTTAATACACACATAGTACTTACATGAAGAACATAATACTATATTGACGACACGGTTGGCGCATTGGCTAAGTGATTAGCTTTCTGCGCTACGTGTCGCGGGTTTGATCCCCGCACGGAACAAATATTTGTATGATCTACAGATAGTTGTTTCGAGTCTGATTGTCTAAGTCAAAGTCAAAGTTTATTCTTTCAAGAAGGCCATTTTAGGCACTTTTAAAAAATCGAGACTCTAGACGCATTGTGTGTGCATGTGCCATGTACGTAAACTGTACCCAAGATACAGGAGAAATCAAAGGGAAATGTTTAAAAAAAAAGGTTTTATATTTAGGGCTAGCTAAAAAGTCATATAATTCTTAGAGATCACATAACATAGCATCCCCGAAGAGTCAGGTACAGATCTATTATAATACAGCCACATTTCATTGTTACCGTTATTGAGTCCCATGTAACAGGAGGCGAGCTTATTGCCATCTACTGGGCACAGTTCCAGACTCCATGCTGCTACTGAGAATATACAGACAAACCCAATAATACTTTGCTTGACCAGAGAATCGAACCTGGGATGTTACGCTCAGCAATCGCGCTTACGTCCACTACACTATTGAGGCAGTCAAAAACTAAATTCTTGAAACTTGTGTCAATATCATCATCATCATCATCAGCCATAAGACGTCCACTGCTGAACGAAGGCCTCCCTCAAGGGGGTGTTTGCCATAATCCCCACGCTTGGCAGGGGGCTTGGGGATCGCAGTGGCTCACCGATTAGTGAGAGGACGCTGCTGCCCGTCCTCCGGTGTCTGGCCGCAGTTTTAAGACGTACCCGGGTCACAATATTACAAAAATGTTACATAAATAAAATTAATATTGTGTCAATATATTACATAAATAAAAACACAATCTTTTACAAGCATTCGATGTTACAGGAGTTCAGAGTAGTTGTGTAACTAAACGTATGTATCTATGTCAATGAAGATTATAACTTGTTATCTGTCTGTTAGAAACAGGGCTGTGGTCGTGTGACGTCAATAGGCGCAGCTGTACGTCGAACACAGACGAGAGTCAGCCGCAGGTACGATTAGAACGTTCCATTAGATGTGCCTAATGCTGATGGGTAAAATACTAAGCCGAGTGGTAAAACCTCAGCCTCATGAATATAGTTTACGTCTTGTTAAATTAACTGGGGTAATGGTAATGATCTTCATACCGTGAATATCCTTATCGGTCCTGTGTTTGATCTCCTGTTCGGGCAGTGTTACTGTTTTTTTTTTTTTGATAGCAAATTCTTATTGAAACACAAACCATAGTGAAATTGTTTCCGCTAGAAAAACATATACATGGGACTTAATAACAGGATCGGTTTTATGTGGGTATATAAATAGTACATCTCAACCTAACCCTTCGAGGAATACAGGAGTGATGTCATGTTATGTAATGTCTTCTAAAAACAGGATTTTTAATTATATATAATGTTTAGATACAAAATGAAGCATCTGTTCATCAATGGCGTTTAAACCGACAGCTTGGGCTCTTGTCAGACATGAAATATAAAATTATGACAAACGGTTACGTATTAGGACATGGGACATTGCTGGAGTTGCATATCTTGACTTCAACCCATTTTTGACACCCACAAGAAGATACTAGTCAATTCTTTGCCAGAAGAGAATCAACACTTTTGAACGTGGCAACTAGAGCCTGACTATTAATAAGTACCTGAAAATGGTATACATGAATAAAAATATATTTGAATTTGAAATTTGAAGAACTTGTACGCATACGCATAAAATAAAATAGATATAAGCTCTGTTAAAAATCAAAATATGCAACAATCGAGATAAAATAACAGAATCGCTACCGCCGTCTGTTCACAGGGCCAAGATTTAATTTCTGAATAATGCAAAAATGTGAAACCCATCAACTGAATACTTATCTCTGAAAATAAATCTCATAAATTGTCTAAAACGATCACATCAATATAATGAATATAAAGAGACACAGCAGAGCTCTGTGTGATGTATCTGTTTATTATTGACGCGACTCTTGTGATTGGTCTGCGTGTGACCTCGGGCCATAGACTAAACATTTTTTTCTCGCCATATTTACGTCTGCGACTGAACGCCGCAAAACTTGAGGAAGTCATAAATATCGTTTTTTTTTTATTTATAAGGTCGCGCTCAATAAGTCTTTACTATCTTTAGTTATTACATTTATTATTGTATGTGCTATTCATCGTACGTTTTGGAGCGAGCAATATTTCTTTATTTTTTCATTGTTAAAAATGTTAACGTAATGAATCAATCGTCGCTCTGTAACTCGTGACACATACAAATTAATTAATAGGTATATTTTAACATTTCGCTTTTATATATTATCACCCGCACTCTGATTTATTCACAAATTATGTTACTAGCTTCTACCCGCAGCTTCGCCTGCGTGGTTTACGAACCCGTACATTTTTTTTCTGGGATAAAAAGTAGCCTATGTTCTATTACAGACTATAATCTATGTATCTCTGTGCCAAATTTCGTTCAGATACGTTCAGCCGTTCTGGCGTGATGCAATGTTATAGCGTATGCATGTATAGTATGTTTATATTACATTGCAGTATTTTGTACTACAAATGCAACTTGCAACTCGGGTAGTCATCCCTGCTATAAGCCTTGCAGGCTGGATAATGTTTTTGAGTAATTCTCATATGTGTTCCTCATACCGACAGGACACCCAACAGTCGAATGTCCTGTACCTATGCGATGTAGTGTACACCAAACGGGGAGGCACTCTAATTACACTTCAAATACGCTAATAAGAACTGTTAACAAAACTTTGCTTTAAATACTTGTAGATACTTTCGCCGCAAGCTTGAAGCGAATCGAACTCCACAAGACAGGGGGAAAGTTTATGAAATACAATTGAGGAGATTCAGCGAACGATTGAGACTGAGATTAATTTAAATGTGATTCGTACACTTAAGGATTGAATTGTTTTACGAAGCTCTCGGGTATTGAATCGTTTTGGTTCCAGACAACTTTCTTGATGTATGATAATAGGTTTACAGATTTATTTGTAAACGGTTTGCTCAATTTATAAAAAAAGAAGATTACAAGATTCAAAAGAAGTCTAACTGCTGTTCAGTTAATACAAAATATCTTGATGTTTGTTAACAAGTTTTGAGATTGATTTTTTGGATCGCTATTAAAATAATAATACCAATAGTGGCACAGACAGAGTTCGTATTTTGAAATTAATGCCACAGTATGGAATCGTTTTTGTACGTCAAAATAATGTCAATTTATTGACAGTATACTGAGAAAGTATTGACACCGTCTGCGATCTGCTTGGTTATAAAAATCCTTAAAATAGAAAGGTTAAAAAATAAAGGAGTATAGTATTGTGTAATGGCGGTATCTACCTCCATCTAAGTATGTATTACATTTATATAAACGGCACCCTAATTACGTAAAAAAGCGACAGCAACGCGATAGCCACGCGACAGCAATCTCACTGTCAGCCAATACATTATATGTCACAAAAATGACGTTTGAGAAAAGTTATCGCGGGATCTACGCATGTCGCTACATCGGTAATTAGGCTGCGGGTCAACCATTACATACTATACTCGCGGCACAGACAATTCGCTGATGTATCACACACAATTACTTAATTGAGGTTAATTCTCGTCATTGGTCCGCTTATATGTTTTTAATCGATGGTAAGAGGAAATCACACAGACGCATGACTTCCGGCAACTGATTTTGTTTATCAATTTAATTGAAATTAAGTTTTATTTGTTTATTTATAGATTTGTGTTTACTGTTATATTTTTCAATTAAATATATAAATAATTTGTGACCTTTAATTATAACAATTTATCAGTCAATGAACGATTTTAATATAATTATATAATATAAATTAAAGCAACTCGACTGCCACATCGGTCTAGACCACTAGTGGTTTCAAGCGCTACTGCTGCGTGTGAGATCTTGAGTTCAATTCCTAGACCAGGCAAAGTATTATCAGGTTTATTGTATGGAAATTCTCAGTAGCAGCACGGAGTTTGGAACTGTGCCCGGTAGACAGTAACAGGTTCGCCCTCTATTACCTTACACGGGACTCAATAACGACATCGGTAAAATGTGAGTGTAGAATATTATACCTATACTTAAGTCTACGGGGTATACAAGCGTGATGTATGTATGTAAATTAGAGAGAAAATAACAGAACATAATAATATAAAAAAGTCTGCAACAGAAAACACTGTCATTCTTTCTTCTCACAGTACCTACTCCATGCATGAGTTATGATGTTATATCTCTCGTTCCATCACAACTTGGAAGAACTTGGAAACTTATTAATACTGCAGCGGAACTTGTATCGAGCACACCAGCGCAGCGCCACTCAGGCGCAAGCGCGTGCCTACACTTAGCACAGCACGCACAAGTAGAGCGACCAACTTGCCTAATCTATCAATGGAGGCAAACTTGGGATGCCATCGTATGCAACGACACGCGCCGACACCATGTAGGAGGCTGCAGAAATACCACTGACTATTTAAAATGGTAATCTACTATCCATCGAAAGTTGATCTTTATAGCCCTCTATATAGTATTAGTTCACCAATCAAAAGGACCTAACACAATTTTGCTATATAAAACTGGTTTTGTGTGAGAGAGCCGTTGTACCTTGCGTTTAACGTAGTTAACTACTGACAACAGCTTCAACACCATTTTTTCAGTCGTCAGGATAACGTCTATCTGAAGAATAAATATGGCGGTTGCCCATTTTTTCTTTAGAATAGCTGTCAAATCGCAATTATTTGACGATTGAAAAATCTGCTCTCTTAAAACATGCAATAATAATTGGGAGTGGGCTTTCTGTATCTCCTAACTTCGTGCGACAGATGACTACGAGAAGGTTATATAAGGGAGAGGGGATGGGGGGTGACGTATGTGGAGATTGAAGACGCTTCGACACTACAGCGACAGCTACTCAACTATAACTGTAGGCATCACACGCCTCAGTGAACAGCGTCGCGTCACTTATTTACTTCAAGAATACGCTGCACCCAAGATAACGACTTGTCTACCATCTCATGACTTATCCACTGTGAGTCTGTCACAAATAAACTATTTTCTTTTATTCCATCTTTTAAATCTGAATGAATGAGATGGTTGCAAGGATTTATTTCTGAATGTACGAATAAGAGGCAAAAGCGAATTTATAAAAGCTATATTTAAAAAAATATGAAATTTTATTATTAATATATTTGTCTGATTTAATTTATAATATAATCTTTTTTTTATTTTAGAGCTTAAGGCAACATAATTAAGAAATAAACAAGTAAATAGACCAACCTAAAATGCGTGTACAAAAAATTGTTATAAATCCACGTCTTTATACTATGTCAGTAATACTTCGCGTTCTATCATCGGCCTTAGATAACACCCCTTTAAATTAACACGATATTCTTCTGTCGTGTTGTCTTGAGACACAGGAATTCCTCGTACCTTGGTTGAAAGATTAATTAATCAACAAGCTTATAGCCTGGAGTATGCCGGACGAATACCGTTTAAAAATATTAAAAGTTGACATAGAAAATGTTGAATGTTGATTGTATTCATTCATAGTAACGCTTTTTACAAGTTTCATTCACTAATTATGAATTAATGGCAATGTTTCGTGTTTATTACTGTGTGCCATGCTGCAGGTTACGACAAAATAGTATGTAATTATCGCGAGACACGTTGTTTCCTTGTGTTTAAGTGAAAACATTATCGTTTACCTCAGGGGCGTATTTTAAAATTTAGCGCCCTGGGCATGTAAGGTTTGCCGCCCCATAAATTGAACAAGTCTCCCGCCGACGCATGCGCCGCCCCGCGCCCCATCCGCTTTCGCCTATGGATATAAACGAAAACGAAAAGAGCAACGTCGAAACATCCCGACTGGTCCCGACTAAACCGACGGACACGCCGCCGCCCCGCCGCGGCCGCCCGCCGTTCAGGCATACGATAGCCTCGCGTCTTGATGTCTTTCAAACTTAGAACCAAATGAGATTTAATTTTTCTTAATTAGGTAGGCTTTTTTTTTAATTTCTTCAGGCATGTAAATTCCAAAAGAAAGTCGCACTAAGCTGAGCGCGAAGTCGCTGAGCGCCGCCCCTCGCAGCTTGCCGCCCCGGGCCATGGCCCTTTTGGCCCAAGGGTAAATACGCCCCTGGTTTACCTATTGTTATACAGGTAATAGCCGGTAAGCAAACCTTTATAGTAGACTATAACAGTATAATGCCCTTAAGGTATTATCACGCATTATAGGTGCATCAACCTGCATGTTTTTTCTATAGACCTCTTGTTTACGCTCTTCAATCTCACATAGATTGGCACCTGGCCAATAAAGAAATCCCTAACTAATGCGCAACACGATATTCGTTAAGTATACAACTTGTATCAAATATGTATGGTCATATTTAAGGGTGTGGAAACCATCTAACTGAACAACTAAACTGAAGCAACTAAAGCGAAAAAATAATCAACTGTCCCATGCATTTGGATCGACTAGATAAGTATTGAAGTTTTGTTCAGTTTGATGTTCTGATCCACACCCTTAATATAACCAAAATTTTTTGAAACACGCTCTGTGTTACCCAAGTTATATTTTTAACACCTTATTAATGAAAACTGATGTTCTATAAACACTATCAATTATAGCAGTTATTGTGTCTTTCATATAGAGGTTTATATTATAACACGATTATGAAAAGGGCGGGTAGTCTTTACACTCATTTATCTCCAAGCGATTTGTTTGCAATGTGCACTTGTCATTGATCTGTGTGTCGCCTGCCCACGCCTGATAATGAGAGCGCCCCCGTTCCATCTCTGTGTTTATACTGTCAGCATCTGCTGAGCTATATACTGCATCCTAGTAGGTAGCCGCCCACTGTCAGTAATGAATGATTCAATTTGTCTTACGTACCTAACACAGTCTGATTTGAATAAATTTGAAATATGGACGTCGCAAGAATTTCATCATCATCGCAATTTGGTTGAACTTGAGCACTTTGGTGAACCAAAATAAACTCAATTTCTCGCGACCTTTTTGCACAACTGTTTAGCTCATCAAATAGATGATACAAATGATCAAACATTCCGGATGAATGCTATCGATAAAACGATGGAAACAATAAGTTTTGTGTTGTCAAATATACTCATATCTTATGACATTTACAACACGCAGTCATACGGTTGAATACGTGACATTTAGAACATGCTACCAAATGAGACATAAATGTATGACGCTCTTTATAGTGAACTTAGCTAAGTTATACACTTGTCCCTGATTCAAAGGTTCTTATGTATTACGTAGGTACGTCCTACTACATATAGCGGGGGTCATGTTGATATTTGACTTTGACCTTTTAACTGGAAATGTACTGAATAAATGAATTGTAATAGGAAAAATTGAATAATTATTAAAATCTGTAGAATGCTTGTCGTATTTGAGCGTATCGTAGTCAAGTGTTTCGATTAGAAATCTGAAAATAAGTTATCGATAGACCTAAATACATCGATTACACATACGTATACTAGATGTGCGTTTTTTTTTTGCTTTTTGTCCTCAATAGAGAATATTTAAAAGAATCGGTCTGTGCTTTTTTAAAATATGTTTCTACGATATCCGAGTTTAAAACAAATAAATGGATGCGGAAAAAACACAACTTTAAGTTACATTTCTTGTATTATGTACAGCATGTTGTACGAAATAAGTTCGTCGAAACAAAACAAAGTACTTAGGAGTATCATTCTACGCTTTCTACTATCCACATACAGCTGCTATATGTAAACAATTTAAAAACAAAGCTTCCAGACAGAGGGTGAAGTTTATCCTCTGTAACGACAGTAAATAACAACAAATCTTACAGAACTTCTAAATAACTACAAACGAAGTCTGTAAAAAAGTTGGTGGCGGTCTTAACATTGTTTATGTTCGGTGTGAAACAACCCCAACTGTGGAAACATACAGACTTTATAGGCGAAAGCGGACACGCTCTAATATTTCTGATATAACTTCCTTTCGTTATAACAGTATCAAGTGACTTGCCGGCACGGTTGGCGCAGTGGTTGAGGGATCAACTGCTGAGCTACGTGCCGCGAGTTCGATTCCCGCACGGAACAAATTGTGCCTGCGCCTGTGCCTCGGAAAACACGTAAAGCCGTTGGTCCTGCGCCTGATCTGTCTCCGGTCGTGTCGAATTGCCGTCCCATCGGGCTATATAGAGAGCACCTATGTTTGCGTACACACTTGTGCTCTATAATATCTCCTGCGTAGCTGGCTAAACCCCGGTGAGATTGGCCGCCGTGACCGAAATTCATTTCGTCTATACATATTGGTATAAAGAAAGTTTCATATAGAACATTGCCATAGCCAACAGGCGACCATACCATTGCATCAGTTGTTTAGTTTGTTTTGATACCCTACGACCCACTTCCCTTTAATATTATGTGGCAAAGAGATTACTTCGGCAATGTATTTACTTATAATTTATCGCGGCCATTATTGTGACGTAAAGTTATCGCGTTCAAACGTAAACCGCTTCAAATACCGACCCGTGTGTTTTACTTTTAATGTGTTAACAATATCATTTGTAGTCAATTAATAGAAGTTTTTACTGTTGAATAGGTTTACGATTGTGAGCCCAAACACAATAACACTAAATAATTTTATTACTAACTTGATTATACTTTGGATTAACAACAAGTGTTTCTTATTTCATCGTAGGACGTACGGTCTGAAGGATTGAGATATTAAAACGGCTTTGCAATTAAGATCTCCAATTATTTTCTAGTAGAAACAGATTTAAATAATTGAAAGTAATTTGTATAATCAAGAACTAAGTCGACTAGACTAGCTTTTTGTAGATACAAATTATCTAGAAATTGAAACTGGTTCATAACCTTTTGGCTAGTTATTACTGTTAGAATGAACCGTGAATTTGAGAAAAATGCGAAATGAAATTAAATGAAATTATTTATTTTGCAATTAGGATTTTTCAATCACTTTTACACGTCTTTTTTAAACTAGATGGCGTCGTCATTTCCTATGACTATCCCTGAGAAGAAACACCTAAAAAAACTCAGGGGTTAAAGTCAAAGTCAACGTTTTATTATTTATAAGCGTCCACAAAGACAGACGCTTTTGAAAAGTTGAGACTTTAGGTGCACGGTTCCAAAAGGGGGTAGGTCCTAAGGAGGAGAGTGTAACAAGAAACTCCATGGATACTCTTTTTAACCGTCAAAAAAGGAGGAGGTTCTTAATTCCACTGTATGTTTTTTTTTTTTTTGTATTTTTGTTACGCGTTCATTCCGTCAATTATGAACCGATTTTAAAAATTATATTTTGTTTGTAAGAGTATACTCCCAAATTGGTCCCATTATCACAAAGTCAGGATCTGATGATGGGATCCTAGGGAAATCGAGGGATACCCTCAAATATCAAGAGTTAGGGAATGAAACTTCCGAGTTTGAGATCACTCGATATATTTTGATGAGTCCCGTATATAACATTTGGTACAGAGGATCTGATGATGGGTCCAGGAGACAGATAGTGGAACTCGTCAGAAGCTAAATCACAAAGTGCAATACCGTCTAAGGTTTTTACTAAACTTGGGGCAACATACATTTGGCCTTTGTAAAATTTTTCAAGAGAAGCGACCTTCCTACGTCTACCCATCATTAAAAATTGTAAAATAAATTAAAAATTTTAACAAAAAATAAAAAACGACTTCAAAAAATTCAAAAACAAAACTAACTAAAAAGCAAAAAAAAATTTTTATTATACAGTATAGTAGTTGAAGAATATTGAAGTCGGTGCCAAGTAAAACATGCAATGATAAACCGAGACGTTTGGCGAAGTGCATTTGTCGTGTCCGACGCATAATTCGCCTCGCACTCGACAATTTTATTGTCACGTGAACTCGTTGTTTCAATGTCGCTATTATAGCAACAAGGTATATTACTTTTATGTTTTACTGGCACCTTGGCAACGGATATGACCAGTTACATTTAGGTACCTAAGAAAAAACACAATTTTTCACATGTCTCCCATTTGTCACACGAAACAAATGTTGTTTTAAACGTCATAGATCATGGTTCAAAACAAAATAAAAATGTCCGCATAATCAGGAACAGTGACATAAATCTAAATGATTCATTTTTTACTCGTAAAACTTTACTCACAATAAATCTGTACCAGTAACAAATAATGTACCAGTGTATTTTAATCTGACACACAGACTCATATTAAATGGTTATTTGTGTTTTTTATGTAAATATATCATTTATAAATTCAACCCATTACTGTCCCACTGCTGGGCAAGGGTCTCTTCTCAGAATGAGAAGGGGTAGGCCTTAGTCCACCACGCTGGCCCGGTGCGGGTTGGCGGACTACACACACCGTCGAGAACTTTATGGAGCCCTCTCAGGTGTGCAATATATCATTTAGATAAACGTAAATAGATAATAGCGAGTGACCTGTCCAAAAAATCTACATATATATACGTATATATCAATTTACCTGGCACCTGAGATATTTTTCATACCATAAGTATATAATAAATTTTGGTATTTTTCTTCGCAAAATTTCCGGCACCTAAATATAACCGCACCTGCGGAGTGTTCGTCATCTTTAGTCAGGGCCAAGTGTGGTGCACGATTTCAGCACCGAGTCAAATATTTATATGACACTGGTATGAGCTTTTACCAGTCCTTCTCATATTTTTTTTTAAATAAATATTTTGTAATATGAAAGAGTGGAATAGCTATAGAGCTACCGCGCAGATCAATTGATTTCCGAGGTAAAGCTGCGCTTGCTGCGGTCAGTCTTTGGATTAGTGACCATTTTTCATATATAGTCGTAGAAAGCAGGTGGTCCCGGGTGTGAAGCAACTATCTATGAAGTCGTTACAGGTGTCAGCGGCTCAAAAAAGTCTGAAAACCCGTCTAACCTTCAAGTATCAGTGTCTCCTAGCAATTCGGTGACGGATTTAATATAGCCATGGCTCCGTGTAAAATACTGAAATTCAACCGCTGACGGTTAGACTGGGAGCCTACCCAAATGTAGTAGGGAAAAGGTTAGGCCGATGATGTGACATGAAAAAGCTGACTTTGTCATTAACGTGCAGAAATTGAAATATACTCTTTCCTTTTATATCGTAAGTATCTATAAAAACAATATCAGAGGATAATTAAATTCAGGTTTTCCGTAAAATCAGCAAACGGTTCTGACCGAAGTAGGGCTGGCCTCTACTTCGGTCAGAGAATCAGCATTGCCATACAACTTGGCATTGCCGCCAGCGTTCTGTCCACATTTCCCGTTGAGAGCGATGTGGACGAATTTTACGATGCCCTATGATTTCTTCCCCTCCCCGTTTTTAACAGTTTGTACTTTTATTTATTTATTTCTAGCTTGTTACTGATTAAATTAGATTATGTGTTATTTAAAACTGTCATTAAATTCTATTGAGAGTTTAGTGAGAGTAGTAGTAAGTACACAGACCACAACTTCCATAATCTGGTGTGCCAACAAATGGTACTCAACTTTGTCTAGCCAATAATCGTCGTGTGTCGGAGACGTGGAGGGATCAGTCGCACCGTCGCACACACCCGCCGCCTCGCACTGTCCTTCTTAATATTTGAGGACATTACGTCTCTCTTCGGGACTCGAGTTCAAACGCACAGTAAGACAGAAAAATAGAACTGGAAGTTATTCTATAAAGGACCAAGATCCGGGGACTGCGTCATTGGTCCAATAGTGCGCGACTGCTAAGCACGGTGTCCTGGGTTCGATTCCCGGGTCGGGCAAAGTGTTATTAGGTTTTTCTGTATGAAAATTCTCAGTAACAGCACGGTAGATGGTAATAGGCTCCCCACCTATTACATGGGATACAGTAACGGTATCAGCGAAATGTGGGTGTACAATAGTACACCTCATACTTGGAAGTTTCGTCAGGAGATCTATACTTGGTATATTTGTTGTTGGATTTGAAGTAATAAGTATTAAAGTCAAAGAGTAGATACAATTACTTGAAATTATCTAATATAAATAACGCCACCAGACCGTATTTTACAAGCTTTTATTTAATTTGCAATGTTTCTATGTATGTTCGCGTCAAATCTTGCAACTGAATTTTAAAGCAACCATCCTCACTTCAATTAAATCTCGCGTCAAGCTTATATATCATATAAATTGTGTAATGTGATAAATTGATGAGTTCGGTTTAATTTAAAGTTTATTTTTTTCTTTTTATAGCATTGAAATAGAAGCTTGTTATTAAAAATGTCTTTTACTATTAATTTTTACACAGAGCTAAAATAAAAAACGGTGCCAGCAAAATCTATTTAGGACTTTTACTAAAAGCCGACTAGAATAAAATTAAATAGAAAGCCCATGTTATTTGTGTCCAAACTAAAAGATCTCAGCTAGCAATCACGTAATTATTGACAAAGACCAAACTAGAACTATTGGACATTGCGTAGCTACAGTCTAATGAAAGATTTCACAAAACAAATAAGTAAGACCACTTTAATTGAAAATTCTTGAACTTTCGACAACTTGATCGTTCAAGTGACATCCTTACCCTCGGGCGTAGGGGTCAGGACACACGACCGACACAACTATGCAAATACAAGCCGTTCACGCGTCACGTCCTGTTGCTAATGAGCTCTCCGTTAATTAACGATTCCCATCGTGATCAAAAATAGATGATCAGAAACAGATAGTAACTAACTATTGGTAACACTTGGTAACACATTCGTATCGCGAAAGCCTCCGGTGGTCGTCGGGGACATATTCTGTTGGTTGGATTTTGGGAGAAATAGCGGATAGATAGGTATTTCGGTGAAATAATTTCACGTTCGTATTTTTGACGCGAATGGTTTTACTGCATATATACACAATATTAATGTGACAATAAAAAACTAGCTGTAACCACAGTAGTGAAACAATTATTTACCTATGCAATTAATGAATGAATCTTTACTGGACCGTTTTGTCCGATTCGATTTCAGTTCATCAAAAATCATATGAACTAATGACAGCAGTAACAAGAGTAGTTAGATCATTTCTCCATCAATATAACAAACTATCATAATAGTGATACTGCCTGACGTTTGGCAGGCACAGTACATATCACTGTAGATTTATATTAGCATAACTGATGCATGCTTGCACTCTGTTGCGACAGGTTAGCTCAAATAGTTATGGCACTTTCTTCAAAAGGCTATTCCACCCTATATTTGTCCACCATGAGTTTGTTTCGGCGTTTCTTCTCAGGGATAGTCATAGGAAATGCCGACGCCATCTAGTTTAAAAAAGACGTGTAAAAGTGATTGAAAAATCCTAATTGCAAAATAAATAGTTTCATTTCATTTCATTTCGTCGCTACTACCTATTGACTTACAAGAAGTGTGGATCTGTTGACTGTGAGGCAACTTCCAACGTTTAATTATTCCGTTATAACTAGAAATTATTACGTTTTAAGACTGGGAGAACTGTCTCCATGGGTTGCAAGCGCGGCCGCTGTCATGCTCTTGTATTCGATTCCATGGCCGGGCAATGTACCCACTATCGAATTTGTTAGGCAATAGGCTAGTTGACTGCATAAAAATAAATTCTGAAACTCTTCTGAAAACTCATTAAAACTTTATCTCTTGCTTATCTTTGATGTTTTCAATTTATCAAAATCACACAATAAGTATGTCAACGGCAATGGAAAACTATGACGTCACCCCTTGCTGTTCCAAATATTTTTAGAACAAAATGTCGTTTTTGACATTTCATAAAAAGTAACTCAGACGATTAGTAGTCATCTACCGGATTGTTAATAAACGAGTATAGGCTCGCCAGGCGTATCTATCATCTTCAAAGTCTTTTTCGTATATTCCAGACGAATCATGGCATACTGTTTGAGAGACAGACTTAATCAAAATGTTGGTCTACACCGCTGCTTAACCCTTCAGCAAATATAGGCACTGTTACCTTATATGTATCTCCAATAATAATATGATATCCTCCTGACCGAATTTCGGTCACGGCGGCCAATCTCAGCGGAGATTAGCCAACTACGCAGGAGATATTATAGAGCACAAGTGTGTGCGCAAACACAGGTGCTCTCTCTATTCCTTCACTCTCATAGTCCGATGGGACGGCAATCCGACACGACCGGAGAGAGATCAGGCGCAGGACCAACGGCTTTACGTGCTTTCCGAGGCACGGTGTGTATTCACATACCCAATGACCCAGACCCGAAACAACTATCTGTAGATCATACAAATATTTGTTCCGTGCGGGAATCGAACCCGTGACACGTAGCGCAGCAGTCGATCTCTCAACCACTGCGCCAACCGTGCCGTCACGTATCTCCAATACACCTGGTTTATATAATTCAGTCATAACATGTACCTAACAAGTTTCAACTGAACGACATGATTCAGGAAACAGACCTAAAACATTGATAATTTAAAGACGAACTTCTGAAGAGTCACTCACACGTCACTAACAACTGGTAACAACATGTTATATGTATCTCACATAAATATCGAGCTATAAAACATCAGGCTTTTATTGAAATTATTCTGGAATATATATTTAGGAAAAAATACCCCCTACGGCAATAGTGCGCCGCAGGCTGGTCAAAATTAGTTACTTTTTTGATGTTGGACATAGAAATTCAAGGATTATTAAGTTAATGCAATGGATGGGCAATCTTGTCATCATCACGCCTGTATTCCCCGAAGGGTTAGGCACAGGTTTACTATTCTACACCCACATTTTAAGACCAAGCTTACACACACAGACTACACACACCATATAACTTTTATAGAACCTTCTCAGGTGGTGCAGGTTTCCTCACGACGATTTCCTTCACCGTTAACGCGAAGTGAAACGCGTTAGTGAAAATCAGAAAAGTCAGAGTTGCGGGCCGCGTTTTAATTCAGGCCTTCCTGCATGAAAGGCAAACGTTCAACCGCTAGTTTACCACTGCTTCAGACTACGTCACTTGGGAGCCTGCATATACCCCCATAGGTCATACACTATACATTTACAAAAACAAGACCATCGGCTTATACTGTTCACGTCACATGTCACATCTACATCACCAATATTATGTATAACTTGATGAACGGAACTCCGAAGGTCAGAGATCAAAACTAATTTAAAACTACCCTCTTTCACATGAAAACTGCCCATCACACAGCATCGCTTAATTGTGAGCGTTAACTTTTGATTACATACCTACACTCGTAATTACTTATCGATTAGACCTAAAGTAATTAATCCTGGTTTAAACGGTGTTTTCTTAGCCGCGTGTGCTAATCGCTATTTTAAGGCCGAACAATGTGTACCTAACTAGTACACTAGTAGTATATTTAGTGCCTGGTTTACAGCTAAAGCTATATTTAGTTAAAATAAAATATAAGTGAATATGAAAATTGGAAGAGAAGTTTGTTAAGATAATATTATATTTAATTCTATGCAATAAAAATCCTGTGATGTATTCATTAAAACGAGCATGAAGAAAACGCAAAATTTATACCGTAAAAATATTAGCTTTTCACGTTTTGAAATGTTAATAGGAAATTTATCAATTGAATAATCCTACTAATATTATAAATGTGAAAGTTTGTGAGGATGGATGGATGGATCTTTGTTACTCTTTCACGCCAGAACGGCTGAACTGAACGGATCTGGATGAAATTTACCACAGAGATACATATATTATAGTCTGGAATAGCATATAGGCTACTTTTTATCCTAGGAAAATGTACGGGTTCGTAAATTACGCGGGCGAAGCCGCGAGCGGAAGCTAGTTATATGAATAATAAATGCTTATTGTATTTACCTAACATAATCCAACATCACGCCAATTTTCCCCTAGGTGGAGGTGTATGTACTGTTGTACACCCAAACTGCTCTCGGTTATTGTCATCCCTCATCCGCAAATATAAAAAAAAAGCTAAACTTATGATATTTATGCAGATTTAACTCTCTAAACTCTAGAAGCTCGGCAGCCACGCCTGCGACTACCAATGAGCCAGTTTATTTGTGTAAACCGTACCAAAAGCTGACAGACACACAAACACACTTCCCCGGAAAAACATAATTACATTACAATGTACCTACACTATGTACATTTAGTAAATAACTAAGCTTTTTAGGTCGCTTCCCAATATGTCAGCTTTACTCCGCTTGAAGGAAAAATGTGTCTGACCTGTATTTTATGAATGTAAGTATGTCTGAAGGTCTGAACATTTCACATCACTCTCTCTAATACGCCTTGAAATATATATTTTGGCTTATGCGTAACCATCGAGCCTTTTATCTTTGAAGGGTTGGGCAGAGTAAAATTGTTGTATATTTTCTGTCGTTCCTCAAATCAACCGTATTATTTGAAGTGGTCATGCCGTGGTGGTACGATGACCAAAGCAATGGCCAATGGGGCTAACTACCCGTGGTACGATGTCCTTAGGTATGGTAGAGGTTACTGAGAATTTTCTAACAGAAAACCATCAATGTGGGGCAAAAAAAAAAAAATGTTCTTTAAACATAGGTTTAGGTTTAAAAAAAACGTTGCTATCATTTTTTAACAGTCGAACACTTAACAAACATACATGTCACATGCACACACATCCAGACCCGAAACAAGGAACTGTAGATCAGACAAACCGAATCCGCCACACGGAGCGTAGAAAGCTAGTCACTTAGCCACTGCGCTAACCGTGTCTAGCTTTAGCTTGAGCAAGTGTAACCGGGAACTGAACCCCGGACCTCACGCTATTCTAAATGACCAATGAACCTATAAGGCCGTGTGTTTATTGCTTGTTATATAAGCACTCATAACTCTCATAGATTCATGTGCAGTAGGTCCGTCAGTCCCCCTCAGAGGGAGGCGGCTCTTAAATCCTCCACATTAGCTCGCAGCCACGTATTGCAATAACAATAAAACATAGAGTTTACTTATCATCATATTAATAGGTAGTGGTAAAACTTTCGATTCGTAGGTTAGGCCTTTACTCCCTGAAGGGTGAGGCCAAGATATCATATTGTACACGTTGATGTAATCGCATGGTTCCATGTTATAAAGGGACAAGTCTATTGCTAACTACCGGACACAGTTCACTCCGTGCTGCCGCTGAGAACTTCAATATCGAAAAACCTAATAACACTTTTCCTGACCTGACAATCGAACCCAAGGACCTCTTGCTCAGTAGTCACGATTGCGACCACAAAACCGATGAAGCAGTTACTACTCTTTCAGGTCAGGACTTATATTCGCATTCATCACCACTGCTCTAATGGTGAAAGAGGTTCGGCACGGTTGGCGCTGCTGAGCAACGTGTCGCGGGTTCGATTCCCGCACGGAACAAATATTTGTACGATCTACAGATATTTGTTTCAGGTCTGGATCTTGGTGTATGTGAATACACACCGTGCCTCGGAAAGCACGTAAAGCCGTTGGTCCTGCGCCTGATCTCTCTCCGGTCGTGTCGGATTGCCGTCCCATCGGACTATGAGAGTGAAGGAACAGAGAGAGTACCTGTGTTTGCGCACAAATTTGTGCTCTATAATATCTCCTGCGTAGTAGGCTAATCTCCGGTGAGATTGGACGCCGTGACCGAAATCGGTCAGGAGGACATTAATGGTGAAAGAAAATATTTTGAGAAAATCTAATAGAACCCAGAAATAATAATTCGAAAAATTGTGACATCTACCTCAGCACACAGGGGCCCGCATGCCATTAAGATTCAGTTTCTCTTTCCGACAGGTGGGGCTTACATATAGTTTGAAACATTCTGGCCCATGTTGGCTCAGACTAGTCCAGACCAGCGCAAAATATTGCACGTGTTACCTATTAGTAACGTAAAACGAGTAAATATATTCATTTATCCTACATCATATTTTTGAATGAGCATCAGTTTCATATAGGTCACTAGTCCGCCATCACAAACAGATAAACAATTCGCTATGAAAAACTTTCCGTCATCGATCAAAAGCCTCTATAAGAAAGTTGTATACTTTCGAGGGCTTCTATCCGGCGCGTCCGGTAAGTCCGGTGGCTCACGGCGGCCGTCCGACACGTGTCCGATGTAATAACTGGGTCAACGTCACTACACAACAAGGGACAGAAGACCAAATAACTAATAACGCGCAATCAACTCGCTTACAAGTCATTGTTGTAACAAGAATCAAAGATCATGAATATCCATTTGTGGAAATATGTGTACCTATAATACAAAACATGCAGGTTGTTCAGTTACATAAGAGGATAAGTCATGTTTGGCCTTTGTGGCGCATTAATATAACAAAGCAGTGAAGTCGCAATATGTCCGGACATACGGTCGGTGCAAATATTGCCCTGCCTGGTAGTCGCAAGAGTGGCTGCTTAGCTCGGGGTCTTCTAGCGTCTATTCCAAGTTCTGCCAAAGGGATCAGGATTTTTGGTTAAGACATTCTCAGCGGTAGTCCGGAGTCTGTAAATATGCCCAGTAGGCAGTATTAAACTCACCCCCTATCAATAGTACCTCTTCGTAACCATTCGTGGAACACGGCGTGATGTTACTAGGCTCGCCCTTTATTGTATGGGATTTCAGAACGCATCGTTGGAGTGTACAACGGTAACCCTCTGCCTAACCCTTCGGATAATACACGCGTGACGCTATGATACACGGGTCTGTTCCTAAAACTATTACTGTTTATCTTGCTAAAGATAAATAAAAGTGCTCTAAGAAAATATTTGCTATATTATTTAAGGAGCAGAAATATGATACGAACAACAGATCGTTTGTGTCAATATTTGTCGTGTTATATTCTTCTTATTAACTCGTCCTTCTGCACTCTACTGGGTCAGTGTTGTCCTGCCCAGCGCTGGGGAAGTGTCATAGATTGTGGTGTAGCGTCAGGGCGGCGGCGCGGCGCGGCGGCCTGCACTAACCTAAATATTATAATAAATTGTGTTAACCCTCTCCCGAGGAGGAGGCCCCTGGGCACCGAACCCTCATAACAATACTGGCGTTAGTGATGCAAAAACCTTAATAATATTATGTACAGATTGACCAGAAGTAAAATACTTTGCTATTTTTCTAACAAACTTCTAAGTAATGTTTGTTTATAGTGTAAGTAGTCCTATTTCTGAGGTTTGACATGAGTGTAAAGATGATAATTTTTTTTTCTAACCTGCAATTCTTAATTTTGTTTTCTTTTTGAACGCAGAAAAGTCGTCACCTCTTGGGAGGAAATTTTCGGGCGATTAGAGACTATGCCGAATTCGAGATGTATCGAAAAAACTTGTAGGCTATCACTCGCCTACATTTTTCCAAATTCCCATAACATCACATTACTTACAACGCTCTTAAGTTTTCTATAGAGGAAAAGACTATCTCTAATAGAGATTTATGTCGACACGCGCGATAATTACCCCCTGGTTCTCAAATAGTTTAAAGACTTACTAATCACTGTGTATAAATACACACCCTATGTGTTGTATACTATGAATACTTGTGCTTTTCTTTCCATTTACAAGAAACAACACTCGTAAAAATCTAGTGTTTTCCGAAACTACGAGCTATAGTGCTTTGAAGTAAGTTAGGATTGTTAGCGATAGAGTTTGGGGTCTGACTTCGTGGGCGCCTAGTTGTTTTTTATGTTATTATGGCAATGTATCTAACAAAAGCAGTGATAGCCTAGCGGTTGAACGCTTGCCTTCCACGTGAAGGAAAAACATCGTGAGGAAACCTGCACGCCTGAGAGGGCTCCATAAAGTTCTCGACGGTGTGTGTAGTCCGCTAACCTGCACCGGGACAGCGTGGTGGACTAAGGCCTACCCCTTCTCATTCTGAGAAAAGACCCTTGCCCAGCAGTGGGACAGTAATGGGTTGAATTTATTTATTTATTCATGTATCTAACGTATGCGTAAAACGCTACTGCAATAGAAACCTCAGACGGACGAACTGGCTCTTTAGGCTACAACTACCGAACGACCAAAAGAAAAGTTCTCGCTGTTTACGTTCAGTATCAGTCTGTTATCCAATCCTTCTTTACTCGTCAAACTACACGAAGTGGACAATCTATTGCTTATAGTCTCTTGCGCCGGTTTGCAGGTTGCAAATTAAAGTTTATAAACTGATATCGTCACTAACATTATTTTTATAACTTAGAATATTTACTATACTTATATAGTTTTATTTGTATTAGATTGCCTCATCGGTCTAGTGGTCGCAAGTGCGACTGCTGAGCGTGAGGTCCTGTGTTCGATTCCCGGGTCGGGCAAAATGTTATTGGGTTTTTCTGTATGGAAATTCTCAGTAGCAGCACGGAGTCTGGAACTGTGCCCGGTAGACGGCAATAGGCTCGCCTCCTATTACATGGTATTCAAGAACAGCATCGGTGAAAAGTGAGTGTACAATTTGGAGGAAGTTCTTGCCGGTTCTTCACCATAGGACCAACTTTTTGGAACCGTGCAACTAGAGTCCTATAACGTTTCATTAGTGCCTGTATTAGGTTTATTTGAAATAAAAAAAAATTCTATCTATCTATCTACAATAATACACCCATGCCTAAGCCTTCGGGGAATACAGGCGTGAGTCTATTTTGTGTTATTTTTATTCGTTTCAAGTTTCCGTTATCTCCGCAATGCAAGCGCCATGTTCACGAATAAACACTCACGGTTAAGGCCTATTACGTATGTGTGATACCCGACTATATTAGTAAGCTGATATCTTCACAATGGACAAACCGATCGTCTCCACACCCGTATTCAAGGCACACAGCACCATTGTCATGAATCTAGTGATCAAATGCACCACACTACAGTACTGAATAACAATATATTATCGATGGATAGCACAACATTACTTGTGAATACTGCACAGTCTCAAGCTGCAACGGGAATTGCCTATAAATTGTCTAGAAGACTTACTGGTGACAAATTACTTTAAACAAGAATTATGTAGTGAAATGTTCTTAGCTCACTGGCGGTTACTGCCTACCTCTAAGGCATAACGTGCTTAATGTCTTTGACTATTACAGCACCTTAAGGAGGTGATGAAGTGGTCTAATTTGTTGCCAGAAACTATTAACTAACGACGGGTATAAGGAAACAATAAGGAGCCTTCAAATTGTGATTAGTTTAATTTCCCAATACGTGAAGGTTCATGAAATTTAGAGAATCAATATTTCATTAGAGTCTAAATTTAACTACATAATTTATAGTATATTTTTATACCAATAGACAGTGCCGTTCAAGAGGCGCTGCAGACAAAACTACTTACTTGAATATAACTTAATACAGCTTGTTCTCTCAAAGGAAGATGAAACTAATTACGTTTTAAACAGTCAAATTAAATTCCATTAGGTAGGTGAGTTGCACTCATTAAATTCTGTCCGAAACAGTTTCAGCTTATTGAAATTCAAAGCAGCTTTCCATAAATGGAGCTTGAAAACTTCGGCGAAAGCGCAGTAAAACAAAAGAGAACCTTTATAACGTTGAAATATCACAGATTTAGACTTTAAAGGTCAGTGCGCATTTGCGAATGTATAAACATAAAAATGTACGAATATTCCACAATATATGAATACTGTCAGGTCAGGATTGACTTTCGTCAGACATGGTAACAATTTTGATGAACCTCTGTGTTCCTCCGTGGAACCTGCACAAACTAAGCTAAAACAGTGGTTAAACAGACTACGGTTTAAAAAAAAAACATAAAAAAAACGTTTTCTTCCAGGGGTTGTCATGAGATACACACAATCGGAACAAGACATCTTGCACACTAAATTGTCTTAATTGAACGGCTTATGTCTGTAGAATTTTGTAAAAAGACATCTATTAGAGAGTTTTTTGCTTTATATTATATATAATATTTGAGTGCATTTTGCAACTAATGGTAAGTGACGATGCCGCCGGAGAATGGATCACGTAAGCTGAAACTATATATGACCACAATCACGTTGAAGATTCTTAGATTCTACGCATTGGGAAACACAGAGAATTCTACTCTTTAGAGGTTCCCATGAGACACGATGAAGCAAAACGCTCGCAAATTATTTTGTAACAGCAGTAATATTGCATAATACTGTATCATATTTTACCGCTAAGCGTTTTCTTATTAAAACATCACAGTTTAAACTTTCATCAGCAATAACTAGCCCCAACTATAAAGTTAGGTATATGCGAACATTGCCACTAGCCGGCGCAGTCTATAGCCACCAAACTTCAGCAGTTAAAACTTCCCCTTTTACAATTTTTATTATTGCACTTAACAGCCACTGCGAAGGCGACGGGCTATGAATTTTAATATCGCTCCTACAGACTATACGGTAATTATACATTTGTATATTTTATTTTTCTCATAATTAATGGTGCTATGTTTTGCTATGTGAACCATGTTTTGAGGGAACAGTCAGATACACTGGAACAGATAATGTCTAAATATGATAAAACAATTTGGATAAATATTATATTGTAGTTGTGTTGGAAAAAATACTTAAATATACAAGGTAACATTTTCGTCATTTTAATATAATATAATGAAACAGCGCCAAAATGTCACTTTCATAAACAGGATAAGGTTCCAGTATATCATACGCTCCCTATGTAACAATATCTTAGTATCATGCGTATGCACAGCAGTACTTACGTCGATCCGTAGTAAGTCCCAAGTAATATATATTTGACCGGGTGGTTACTTCAAGGTAATTTCTTTAAAAATGTAGGTAGTTAAAATAATTACTTTATGAAATGGTTTATAATAAAACCTATTACACATATTCCGGGTTTGTGCAGATAGCATTAATTGCTTTCATTTCGAGTTCAATTTTATCGCTGATCGACTTTTTAATGCGGTTTATTTGTTATTGGACGTGTGATTTATTTGCATGCTTATTGTTGATGGAGGAGCCTGTTCAGATTGGGAAATTGATCTGCTTTACTAAGTTCGAAATATAGGCAAAAATTTTACACTGTTCTAGTTTTTCGAACATGAGCACATACGTCAAAGATAGGCGGCACTTTATAAAGATTACACAGCTATGTGTGCAGATATAATACTCGGTAGGTACTGTAGTACAATAGTTACTTATCTGATAATGAAACATACCCATGTCTGGACGCTACCATTTCGCATTACCAATTCAATTTCATATAATCCCTCTGCAAAAACAATTTCTAAGATAATAGTCGAGCAATAAATCCTCGCTTACCATCTATGCGCATGACATAGCACTAGCTCTAAAACAATTTAGTTCCCGACGTAATTTCAGCATAAAAATGCAAAACTCGCCTTCAAATTCAATTCTAACCTGAAATTCTGAAATATAAGTTAAAACGCTTAAAACTATAAGCGGAATGTTCACTGACCGATAAGCTTACAAGAGCGAAATTATTTTAATTTTAATACACGACGGATGCGATTGTATTTTCTACAACATATCTAATTATTTTTACATTTTTCAGAACACCGCCCATGAATATCCACAATTTATTCGGATGTGTTGCAGACCTACTCGTGAAACTT
Source organism: Shargacucullia verbasci (assembly GCA_947562105.1). Classification (NCBI taxonomy): domain Eukaryota; kingdom Metazoa; phylum Arthropoda; class Insecta; order Lepidoptera; family Noctuidae; genus Shargacucullia; species Shargacucullia verbasci. The sequence goes on along the minus strand of OX387284.1, from coordinate 15,233,194 downwards.
AAGTTAGAATGCCTTGTGTTCCGGTAATTTCCATATACCTATATATCTGAAAGAAAGCTGAGGCAACGATTTCTTGCTCATTAGAACAAGGTATGATCTCAAACTCATTTGACGGCTAAGTTAAAGTATAAACGGTCGACTTCTGGCAACCTAAATAAATAACTTGATATAGCTTAATAGACTGCGCAGTATTTTTCGACGCTGTATTGAATCGTTGAACTTGCGCATGTCTTGACTAATATAATGCCCATCTTTCATCGGATAGTGAACACGCAGCTTAAACTAACTATATTCTAAAACAGCGGTGATTTTTCTAGAAACTATAAATCATTATGCAGTACTTTTATTTTTCAATGGAGTAAAATTTTTAGCTGAAATTTTTAGTGGAAGCTTTTATTTATGTGCAGCTTTCAGCGCTCGTTAGTACAGTTCGTCGCGATATAAAAGTTACAACTATGGATAAAAGTAACTTTACGATTTTTTCGCGTTTTACTGTTCAGTTTGTTTTGAATCCTCGGGGACGGGTATTATGTAAACGGATTTTTCGTAAACAGAAATACACTAACGTTTTTTGAGTTAGATTTTTTAACATTGCATGGAGCGTGCATATTTTCATTCAATAAAATAAAAATACAAAATATTTTGGTGAATATTTCGAATTCTGTTTCCAGTCATGTCAAAGAATATTAGATTACATAAAATCACCCACTGCTCGCTGTCGATTTTTTTCTTTCTACAATTATAATTTCAGTATTTGCGTCGCAGGAGTTATTGCGTCATAAAATCAATATAATAATGGAAGGTAACCTCAATTCGGGTTACATATTTGTTAACATAATACATAACATAGCATCACGCATGTGTTCTACGAAAGCTTCACTTATATGCTGTTATTAAAGCCCATGTGATAGGGAGCAAGCCTATTGGCATCTTTATTGCACGATTCCAAACTCCGGGCTGTTACTGAAGTTTCTAACAGAATCACACATTAATAGGTACTTTACCCGACCTGGGCATCAATCCCAGTACCTCACGCTCAGCAGGCGCCCTTGCGACAACTAGACAACGAGGCAATTAGTATATATTTGCTAATTACTAATTACCAAATTTCTATATTTCAAATTTCTATTTTCTATGTTCGTTAATGTAATTATGAAATAAATATTATTTTATAAATAATTAATTCAAAATGTTCACAGAGAGGATAATTATAATTAAGTAAATATCAAGCAACCTTTGCATTAAGTCTAGCTTAATTATAACCCACTAATGACTTTTCATTCAGAATTAACCACCTTAACATAAGCAATCATGTTAGTTAACTGCATATTCAAGCCAGTTGAATAGCATAGCTCGAGGTCACCTTGCCTATTCATCGAAAGTTACACACATCTGTGGTCATGATGAAGGGTAATCACCGCATCCCCATCAAGACCCCATTGTGTCCGAAACAAGCTTAAAAAGTTAAAACCAATAAAGAAAACTCTTTTGATTGTTTTGTCTTGACCAGTTTTTCGAGTGGTCACGGCTGCTGAGCATGAGGTCTAGTTTTTGATACCCAGTTTAAGTAAAATGTTATCGGGTGTTCTTCATTGGGAGCCCGGAGTCTGGAATTATACTTGGTAGATGAGAAAAGTTTCGTTGCCAATTCCATGGGTCTTATTTTCCAACATATAGTTGATCTTAGCGATGTTGAAGCCCACGTCATGCCCTTGAACGAGTACCGTCTCTCGAGAGCTGTGGTGAGCTTGTCTTTTCAACTTGTTGGCTTCACATGTCTCGACATTCTTGGTACTTCGTTATTTTGCATTCTTTTTTTTTTATCCGCTTTGAAAAGTTTATGCCGTTTTTATTCGAAACACTTCTATATCTTGTACTGTATTTCCTCATTTTTTCTTATATAGTGTACGTAAATTTAGAAATATGATTGGGCATTTAATTAGACATGATAAATTTACAACAAACATAATAGAAGGAAAACTGGAGGCCAAACGAAAGAGAGGACGGTCAAGAATGAAGTATATAGACCGACTGAAGGAGAAGGTAGATGCAGTGACAGACAGAACAAAATGGAAAATGCTACACCGACAAGTGCCTAGCATTTAAATTGAAGTAGCTCGCGTATGGGCCGCGCGGCCCATATGACGTCATTCAAAAATAACCCTTATTATCCGGATGCTTAAGGTTCACTAAAAGTTTACAAGATTTGCCAGGATTTGTGACCTTGAGAGCAAAAAATATATCAGCCAAATATATATAATGTTATAAAGCAATTCCATTACTTAATAACAACACAGTCAGTGCCAAGAAAACTGTAAAAAACAAACGAAATTTTGACATGCACATAACTTAGAACATTACGTAAGTGGACATGTTGGCGACACCATAATTTGGCAACGTTCGCAGCTTTGTTTAAAGTTTATAATATTTTATGATATATTATCTCATGAATACAATTAGATCTGAAACATTTATTACATACTACAATGTTAAATGAAATAAGAACTAATTTAGAAATATATTTGTAAAAGTAAAATTAAATTTCCCATATTTATCATTTGTGCTATATGAGAGGAAGAAATTAATTTCCTTGACAAACACTGGCTTCCCAAAACTCAAGAACATTTTGGAGCAAACGAAAATAGTTAAACGAAAACCTTTTTTCGCTTTTGTATTAAATGGATCACATTTGGAGCATAAAAAAAAAAGATTACCAGAAGAACATATTTTATTCTGAAGTACCTCATCGTATAAACGATGAAAATAAACGTTAAATTCACAAAACTTCAAGCTAATCTTAAATACAAATCTAAAAGAGAATGCATTTAACAAAATCCCTTTTGAAAAGATAACCGCGTAGCCGACTACGGCGTAGCACCTCTACGACGTAGAACACCTACGGTCGAGTACCTGCTAATGTATTCTATTTGAGGAATACGGTTTCTACCGCTAATATATAAGCTATATTATATCGTAGAGTGGTTGTGATATTACCTTTTAAGGTTAAGGGAGAGGTCACAGATAAGTGGAAAGCTCTGATAATTATTTGAAGCCCCTAATATATAAAGAAACGGTATAAAAATCAAATATTAGGTAAACAATTTTTTTTTTGTTAAATTTTAAAAACTGCAAGTGTTAACAAATACTTCCATGTTTTAAATAAAATCATATGCAGATGAGTAAAGACAAAATGTTTGAATCAAAATATACAGGGTAATGTTTTTTATCACTATCCATATTTTCACAGATTGTTCTACCCATGGATACATTCTGGTCGAGTAGGTATTGAACTTTTGTATGAAACAGCTGATTTTATTTTCGTGTTTTCAGAGTTGGTCCCATAGTGAAAGTTGTTCATATTCATGGGTAGAACAATCTGTGAAAATTTGGATAGTGAAAAAAAAAATTGCCCTGTATATATTTTTTAATATCAACATGTTTACATTATTCTCGTTTGATACCCGACCACATTATCTGTGCATGACAGGCATAAAGCTATTACGTGTATCCCGTGCGGCGGCAAAAGGCTATTGAGCAGACGCCGCCGTAATGAGAGGAAGCCGCAATTATAAGCCTCACTCGCTGCTAGATTGGCAGCCTTGGATGAATGTTATCATGATAACATTGAACATAACATAAAATAGCATCACGCCTGTATTCCCCGAAGGGTTAGGCAGAGGTGTACTATTATACACCCACATTTCGCCGAGATTATTGCCATGTATCGGGCAGAGTTCACTGTTTCAGACACTGTTTTTTTATACTTTTTTATATTGCGTCCTGTTTTAAACCGAAATGTCCTAGCAATTCCACTTAAAAATCCTGGTTTTTAAAATTTGGGGATGGCAACCCTAATGTACACCCATTACTCCGATGCCGTTATTAAGTACTAAGTAATAGGGGGCGACCCTATTACCAGCCCTTGGTATGATTTCAATCTCCGAACTACTGAGAATTTCCATATAGAAGACCCCAATAACAATTCAACCTGGGATTTGAACCCAGGACCGTTTCACAATTGAGGTCGATGAAGCAGTGTAAGTATTAATTTTATATTTAACAAGCTTAAAATGGTGCGTCAAATCCGTTTGATGCAGCTCAGGTTGGCTGCCTTATTATGAATATTGATAACTGGCTCAGCTTTCAACATAGCATGAGTAATTCCAATAAGAGAGCTCGTGCCGCCATGAACCTAAAACGACGGCATGGTTGGCGCAGTGAGCAAGCGAGCTATCTGCGCCATGTAACCGCGAGCCCAGTTCCCTCGAGAAAATAATATTTTTATTGCTAACAGATAATCGTTCTGGGTCTGTATGTGATCAAGAAGAAGATTAATTCAAAAGAGTATTCCTATCTAAATCTTGTATCTACCTAATAGAATTCCTTATAACCTAATCTAACCTTATCGACTATTTTTAGCCGACTGCGCGATGCAAAAGAGGGTTATGTGTTTATCAGCATATGTATATATGTAAATATTTATCTTTGTTCCTTTGTGACGCTTTAGAGGCCGAACGCCTGGGCCAATTTTTACGATTCTTACGTCAATTAATTTTTGAATTTGATAAATAATAAAAATGTCTGCTAAAATACATCTGATTTTTAAACGTTCACAACGTCCAATTATATATTATTTTCATCCTAAAAATAAATAATAACCATTCTCGCAAAAGCTTGACGATAAAAGTAGACTAGACCTAAATACCCCAGAGATATAATAAGCTGTAACTTAAAACAACTTTCCCTAAACCAATTTACAAGAGCGTCTTTGTATACAATATCATTTGTTCTAGCCGTCTCCAGTAGCCTAAGGCCATGTCTCAGACGGAACTATACATAATAAACAGGTGTCACGTCGAAATTCATAGCACGAAGTTTGTTAACACCCAAGCTCCCCTCAGCGCACCCCAACTAATAATATTGCAGCAATCTGCATTCTATACACTGGAGGACAAAAGTTTGGGTCACATAATAAACATGCTCATCCGACGTCGCGACGTTCGACAATAGTACGTACGTGTGCCGGATTTGATGACTCGACGGACAGAGGTCCAGACAGACAGGTAATTTTGTTTGACTTTTATTACCTACGTTTCTATATTGGAGTTTTTATGAAACATTCGGCTCGAATGTTTATTAATTTTCGTCTTATTTTTGCAGGATTATTTAGCTTAATAGACAACAAGAAGATTAGTTCATTCTATATTTATGAGCAATAATTATTCTATTTTTATGGGATCAACTAGAATTAAGTTTTCTCTCTTTACTCTTGTAAATATGATTGTGTTTGCCAGACTGTTTTTAATTAGAAATGATTAAGTAATTGGGTTTCTGACATTTTGAGAGCGAGTCAGCGCTGCAAGCGATATAAACATAGAAATAACGTAAATACTGCTAATGAAACGTAAACAGCTTGGAAATTATAGCGATAATATAACAGCAAGCTTATACAAAACAGCTGGCGTCAAATGTGCCGCGTGCATTCGCGGGAAGATGCAAACTTAAATGTACGGACCGAAATCATTTTCCATTATCTACAATTAATTCCAGCATTCGATGGATTAGATATCTTTACAGTTTGGTACATAAAGTTAATTTTGCTAATTATATACTTAATATTAAATTGTTCAAAGTGAGAATAAAGTTCCTAAACAATTACAATTAATAAAATTCATGTAACTTTTCCAATCATGAACATAATAGAAAAAACAAAGCACCTCAAACTATAAACTTAATCGCCTAAACGTATATTCACCACACCTACTTCAATAAAAATAAATTCGTCGGGTTTTAATTAAATGTAATTTCATTAGCAATAAAGAGGCAGTCCGTTTAATTTGTCCGCCAGTGTAAAGTTCCCATCGATGTCTGCTACTGATATCAGATCTGGGTGCAGTTTCTTCGCCACGTTTAATTCGAACGAAATTAACTTTTTCGTTCAAAAATCCGATTTTCAAACATTTCGTTAAATTTTGCATAGAATTTTCGAAGATAATAACATTGATAAGTCTCATTTGAATTTTTTATACTTATCCTTTATGCGCTTTAGAATAAATGTTGGTTAAATGGTTTTAGAACCCGGTTTAATGGAAAATTATGTATTATTTTAAGACAAGCGTCTGAACTAAGATTAAAGTATCATATTTTGTGCTTTACTTAATATTATAATTATCATGTTTATAGGTTTTCGCTGCTTACCCATCAAGATCAATCATGTGTGCCCGTTGACCACAGCTGCCGCACGTGACAGCACATTTCTGTCTGAATTCAGATGGGCCAACATGTTCAACATTAAATATCAGGTGCTTCCACCATCATGATGGTAAAGTTCAAGGTACTTTTACCTTTACGTTTGAAACGCAACACAATATTCCCACATCACTTAATTGAAGTTGTAGTCAAGTACTAACGTTACAATATACTTAAGTAAATACTCAAATATAGTAGGTATTCAAATATACCAGACATTTACACAACATACATTAATAATAACATGTATTATACATAAATATATTACACAAAAGTTGATATCACAGACCCATCTCCAAGTTAATGAAATATTTGTACAAGATCTAGGCCAAATGAAGTAGACTGCCTTGGACATCCATTGTGTAGGCCTCCTAAATAGGCCCTAGTTTATCAAAGCTAATATTTGTTTATCCGTATGAGAGGAATATTTTCACGAATATTTTTGCTCTAAATATTAGTATTTGTTGTGATGAAGAGTTGTTCTTGACGAATACTATTTGAATTTTCAAGTCAGAGAAAGTAAATGGGGTGTACTTTTTAATAATTCGTTTTAAATAGTTTTTAAAGAGAACCTATTTATGTCAGAGAATTGTTTTTCATCACCATATTCGATACCTAGTACATGGCATTATTCACCTTGCCTATTTTCACTTTTCCAAATCTAACATTTACTGCTGTCACACTGCCCAACATCATCTCGCCTCTAACCTCATCTTGATCGATTTCAAAATATATGCTAATTGTTCTGAAGAAAGGTGAAAAAATATCGAAAATTTCGTGAATAGAAATAATGATTTATATTATGTAAATAATTCCTAACAAGCTTTTATAAGGCGTTTTTATATTTAGACGGCGCCAGCCTTTTTACTGCCACTGAGAAGAAACGCCGACGCCAGAAATTCAAGGGTTTCTTTTTTAGGCTCAGACACTTATTTGGGTATTTATCATGTGGCAAGTTGTAAGGGTTTGAAATACCTTTTTTTTAATACGGGATAGTTAAATAGCGATGATTAGCTAGTTGCGGTAATTACGGAAGCGGATTTCTGATAATTTTTTGTTATTTTCTGCCTCGCTGAACAAAAGGCGCCCAGGAAACGTTCCATCTTTAAGTCCGTTTCAGCTTATAACTTCAACGTCCAACGTCCTTCATAAAGTAGAACTGTCGCTTAACGCAAAGTCCACAAAAAGTGTTCAATATGAAAAGTTGCGAACCCGGAACTGAGTCGTTGGGCCAACAAATGTAATATACTGCTACCATGGGAATTGCAACCCTAATCACTAAAATATAGAGTCCTAACTATACATCTCGCTTTTTATTTTTAGAGGTTTTTGACCGCCTGTCACATTGTCGCGTATTCTATTTGGAGAAACAATTCAGTTGGCGATGCTGCTAATTAAATTAATTGTTTTGTTTAATTAAATACACGCTGGTAATAACATCAATTCGTTTTTATAAAGGGATTCATTGTTTTATTCTAAATGCGATGCTGAGAAACTAAAATAGATTCAGTCTTTACATTAGCATAGTGGATAATTTAATTTAGGCTTCATAATACCACATAAATGCGTTGCTTTCTATTGTCTGTCATAAATACCGTTTTCCTAGATATATGTTATATGTATAAATTAGTGTGTCATTGAAAAGAACTTCCAATCTTGCCTTGTACTAAATAGATTATAGATAGTCTAAGATGATAATAAACTACAAATATTTTGCTCTCTGTATACTAAGATCTAACGTGTAAAAGCCTTCGTCTTATTAATTACGTCGTAAATTGTATCGAGGTTTTGCGGTGCCGCGGTGTCCTGACGAGTAAGTCATCTGTCGAAATTTTGAACGCGTACACATTCGCGCTCGCTCGCATGGCTAAATTTTGTTACATTGTTAGATGGAGTAGGACTTTCGTATTTCAACTAAGTAAAACATTACACGTCGGTGTTACTGCAGCCCTCTCGAACCCTAACCACGTGGTACAGACCTCTGTCACTATTGTTGCCTTTTTACGCGTCTCGCGGTTCGCCAAGCGCTGATTAAATTTTCAGTAAAGTACCACAAGACGCATTGGTCTACTGTTCCGGTTAATAACGTTGCATCACGCTTGTATTCCGAGAAGGATGAGGCAGGTGTATACCTACTGCTGTACACCCACGCTTCACCAATGCCGTTATTCAAAGCCATTGTATTTAATTAATATGGGGAGATCCAATTGCTTACTACCAGTCACAATTGTGAAGTCTAAATACTGAACATTTCCTGACGGAAAATCCTATTAACAGATTTTTCCGATCTAAGATTCCAATCCAGGACCTCAAACTCAGCAATGTAATTTTGCAGGAGACTATATAATTATTTTTAAACTAATTTTTAAGTGGTTGAACGTGGACAATATTTTAATTGGTAATTGCGAAGCGAAATAGTGTGTGTTTAAATTCAATGACATTTTTACGTCTGTAGATATATTGAAATGAAATGAAATTATTTATTTTGCAATTAGGATTTTTCAGTCACTTTTACACGTCTTTTTTAAACTAGATGGCGTCGGCATTTCCTATGACTATCCCTGAGAAGAAACGCCGAAACAAACTCAGGGATCAAAGTCTATTTTAAAGTCCAGACAGATTGTAATGATGTAAAGGTTTATGTGAGACAAATATAGGGTGGAATAGCCTTTTGAAGAAAGTGCCATAACTATTTGAGCTAACCTGTCGCAACAGAGTGCAAGCATGCATCAGTTATCGTGAGAATTAATGAAATGAAGAGCGCTCAGCCTAGATCTCACTCACATTTACAATGTATAGCGGTTATATATAAGAAATCATTTCAATTTAAACGACATTACAATATCAAAATAATGAAGTAAATAATATAATAATTAATGGCAAAAATTGTATATAAAAAAAAGGAAAGGCTAAAGAGCGGTTCAATCCCAAGCGTTTTTGTCATCTAAATAGTCCGAAATTTTATAGTATCCTTTTTTACAAAGTTTAGATTTAATTACAATTTTGAACTTCTTTAATGTTAAATTACGTATATCATTGGGAAGTTTATTGTAAAAGCGTATACATTGTCCCATGAACGAGTTGCTTATTCTGTGGAGGCGCGTAGCATGTACAGCTATGAAGCACGAATATGTAAAGGCTTTGGATTCTATAAAATAAGAAACATTCTACCGTATTTTATTTTGTGCTAATACAACATAGGTACTGTAATCACAATCCATTTTAACATGCAACAACATTTAAATGGTGATTTTAGAAAAATATGCTTAATTGCGACATTTGTAGCCGTCGGTTTATAAGCCGATATTAATGTTATAATGAATAAAACTCATAATTAAATGCCTTATTTTTCTGTCTACATAATGTTTGAGAAATTACTAATACCTTTTCTCCTTGAGCCTCAGAAAATAGTGAGTTGTTCTTACCTAATTTATATTTATTACATAACCCTCCAAATAACTCAAGAACATACACAAATTGGTAATTAAACACGACTGTAATTAAGAAACTCGTTACGTATCAGAACAGATAATAATATTAGCATTTTTATCGGACTGCATACCAAGTAGCAAATAATGAAACACTATAGCGCGCGCTTCAAACGAGGTCAGACAGAGAGAAACATTCAGCACTACACTCTTCGCTTGTTCTTTATGATAACTACGCTTATCTCTAGCCACTATCTGTCAAATATTGTTTAAAAAAGAGAGTAAATCAAAGTGATTTGGCCATGACAAGATTCATTACTGTCACAAGGAATAAGTGCCTTGAACATACGCCTAGTAATAGACCGCTAAAACAAAGGTTATCGGCGGTTCCAAGATGCGCAAGTAAATTGGAAGCAAGTATTGATGATTGTACTAAATGTACCTACAGTTCTGCCAAGCTTATTTCATACACCATAACAATGATGTGTAAGGGAAGACTTCATACTCCACTTGTTGGGTAGCGACAGCTGGTGAATTTACTGAGGTACATTGAAAGTTAAACTTTTGCTTGCCCGTTTGTCGACTCGCAAGACAGATTGCTTCCTACAATATAAGAATTAACTTTGTTTAATTTGTTGCACATTAGGATACAGTTTTTTTTTTAATGATCCCGTTCTCGCTTTTTAAAAAACCTACTAAATGCGATGGCGACTCTTTTCTGAGAACACATGGCAGTAGAAAAAGAAAAAAAAAAATAGGGTTGAGCTGCTAACGAAATATTATAATTTTTAGTCAACTAAATTGATAGTTTTGAGACACAAATGTATCAATAGATTAGACTAGGAGACGATTATTCAGACTATGGCAATATGCATTTTATAAGGTTTTGAAGCAAACCGTTTTTGTCAAAAGTGGCGATTTAAAAGTGCTGATCTAAAAATTATGAAAACATATTGGAACCCAGGTGCTCGTCATTTTTTCTTATAAGAACATTTGCCATTTTCGTAGTTGTGAGAGTGTTCCTGGCTAACAGGCATGAAATAATTTTTTGTTGCATTTTGTCGTGAAGAAACATGTTTCTATGAGCATTAGGTATCTCGTCTTGTCATGACGAGAAAATACTGTGACGGCATTCGTGTTAGCCAAGCATACTACGATAATCTGTCTGTCTGTGTGTGATATCTGTTTTTTCCACTTTCTTCTTTATTCCAAGAAAGAAAAAAATATTTGTAAAATTGTCCACTCTGACAGTTATTTCGTGAAACAAATAGTGCTTTTTTACTCTTAACTCACATAATATAACTATCATTTCAACTCTACGTCTGCATCAACATAGGTTTACAAAAAATAAACCATTTTATACTTATTGCTTTTTTAGAGATAACTCTACTAAAAAAGCAATAACAAAAATACATTCTCTATTTCCATTTATAAAAGTCACCAAAGCAAATAAATTATATCAAAAACATGACTATAAATGTATTGTGTTTGGTGTGGCGTAAAACAAGATGGAGTCGGTTTGGATCACCTGATCTGTCTGTTCCAGTCATTTCACAGGCCACTGGTCATTTCGGTGGACCAATGACGCGTGGACATCATTGCTGTGACTTTTGTAGGTACTACACGAAATCGACTGATAAATGAGTATTTCAGAGTCCAGTTTATTAAGCCAGGGTGCAAAAGAGTTATTTTTATAATGGTGCTTGAATTAAAATGAACAGCCTTGTACAGTCATATCGTAATATTAAAATTGATTTACGAATAAACAAACATTATTAATTTACTTACCGAACTGACACTAGTCGATAAAAATACGTTATTTTATAATAATTAAAATAACCAAAAATAAAGGAACTTTCGATATTTTAATCATAAAAAAAAAATACGGTGACTTTTGTCACTTACTGTATTTAGGGAATAGGTGATTTACATTGAAAATGTGGCGTCAAGTAATTTTCTTTCGTAAATTAGTGTTAATAAATTATTATGCTAAAAAAATGGTAATTTTGTTCAATTGAGAGAAAAGTTAGAATTGAACAATAAATTGGGATTAATTATTGAACTTCGTATTTTATTTTTTCTGAATTAAATTTTATTATAAAAATGTATTACAATAATTTAATAACTAATAATCATAATTCAGCCAATCGTTGACTCATTTTAATGTTAATTGATGCGCGAGAGCCAGGTTACGATTCCCGGGTCGGGCAAAGTTCTATTGGGTTTTTCTGTTAGAAAATTCTTACTAGTAGCTTGAAGTTTGGAATTATGGCAGGTTTGGAAGTATACCTATCGATAGGCTCGCTCCCTATAACATGGACCATAATAACGGCATTGGTGAATGAACAATAGTACCTACCCATCTACTCAGGCCTTCGGGGAATACAGGCGTTATGTTATGTTATATAAAAGTTATTCTATTCAAATGTCACTGTTATTTGTCAGACTACTTTAATATGAAAATTAATCTGCACGTCGTGCGCCGGAGCAAACTTTAATTTCCATGAATACTCAAATAAAAGCTAAGTGCTCTTCTATTTCATTTCCTCATAATATTTGTTATTAAAATAGAGCCAAATAGAAATACACAGCGCTGGAACAGGATTTGCAATAACATTTGAAAACTACAACGGACGCGGAAATCCTATAAAGATTTTATTAATTTTACAGTCAAAGGAAATTGAACTCTATATTAAAAGTTGTAAAGGTGAAATATATTTAATATTTGGTTGAAACTAGCCATGAAAACGGCTCCTAATCCGGACACAGTTTTGGTATAATTTATACTATAATATGTATCTATGTGTCCTTTAGTAGTTTAACCGAGTCAGGAGCCAACAAAAGATATAATGTGTTATAAGAGTTTGATATTCCAATTAAACATACGAGTAAAAGCGAACTATGAGATGTCGTGGGTTCAAATTCTGCTCATGTCAATCATTTTTCAAGGTACATTTGCCATTGTCTATTTATCATTTGAAACTAAATTATATATGTGTAATCTTTAGTTCGGACGAAATAAATGTAAATAATAAAAAAGTACTCCTTAATCCTAATCATAATAATAAGTTACACAGTAAACCAACAGGGCTAAAAGACTTGGTCAAGTATTATACTTATAAAAGTATTATATTATAGTATATATATAGTAGGCAATCTAAAGAGAATCGTAAGAGTAGTTAAACCTGCTATATAGTAATAATTATACAAGTTAAGATCGGAACTGAATCAAGAAGAGTGCGCATGTGCGCTAGTCACATCAGCTTATAAGTCTAACCTGCTAAGACTTTCACCGCTAGCCTATCAAAGTTCCCATTGATATGACTCCGGTTAACTCTTTGACAGAGGTACTGGGCGACGCGACGTCACAAATCTTGGATATTTTGGTTCTAGAAGGTGCCGCTTTCCTCACCATAGGAAAAATAATCTAACACATTAAAAAAAATACAGTAATTCACTACCTATAAAGAAAAACCTTTTTTTAAAGATGTTTGTGCATATGAATATTTGTGTTTGTAAAGGCAGCCACCATACAAAAATTATTCATAGCGTGTGGCGACGATTTTTAAAAGAAAGAAAAAAAATGTGGATAGTGTAATATTTACTAGAAAAAAAAATATATATTGACCTCTTTATCTACATGACTCTTGCTTCAGGTTTGAGTACTGCGTGACATTTTGCATCATTTAACGTTCTGACCATAAACAACACTGCTCGTTAGCCAGTAGAAGTCTCTCGAAGCTACGGCATATTTTTTCTATTTGGCAATCAGCGATTTGGTACTGACAAGCGATGAAAACTATTCAACTCTTTGCAATGGAAATACCGATGTAGGAACGTTCTCGAAACGACACACACAGGAATTAAAGGGGGAAAAAGGACCACTTGAAAGCAATGGCTTCGTTCCGAATTGGCATTGTTAAAACGCTGTGAAAGTACGAGTGCTTACGATTCGCTTTTTTTATGTGTTCGATTCGAAAACTTATTCTTTTATTTTTTTTATTGAGTGTCCAGGTATTGGTACACCTCCCTCCCTATGAATATCATCCAAGCATAGCTAGAGCATTACTAACACTAGAAAGGTTTCTCTTTTGAAGCTCCCTTGATCGAAGCTACGCGGAACGGTTTCTGATCAGCCGAACATAAGCTATGTAGTCCAATATGTCAGCTACTTCCAATAAAATCTATCTGTGTCCTCTAGCATCGATGACGCCTTTCTTGGCATGTTGAATGATGAATAAACTCAAAGGAAACCCGACCTTTATATGCGCGTTTTCATAATGTCTAACTGTTCTGTCAACTATACCCTTATCTAACTCCTGGTAATTTGTTGTCGGATCTATCCTAATTTATATATTTAAGTGACATTAAAGGTCCTAAGGTCAATGTTGCTTTTCATTTTGGAAAGTTTGACAGACCCTACATAACTTAAATAAATTAAAAAATAGCAGCTGGAACACATTCATTTCAATTAATCATTCTATTGTAAAAATAAATATTTTTGTAGAACATATCTGTTATTTCATCTTTATTTTGTTTCATCACAATTGAAATTTTATCATTGGGTGTAGAATTCTAAACGATATTGCAATTTGCATATTTATGAAATAGGTTCCACCGTCTAGAATTCCAAAAATATATATATAGATTGCAATAAAACCTTGTTTTTATAGATCTCAAATAAGTGTCTAGCAGCTGAACAGATTTCATACTAGAATTTATTGATAAAAAATATTTTATTTGATACATTTGATTACTTCGGGAGATAAGTATGTAGTACGTATTGTGAGTATTTCGTTTGCGGATCGTTTGTATCGTTCTGAGTACGATACCAAAAAAGCATAGCAAAACTTTGTTCTAATATTTTATTCCGTTGCCGTTCACATTTCGAATAAACAAGGGAACACAACATACGGAACAGGACCTTTTCCAAATTAATTGTTGTTAAATTCCAGTCAAACTAGATTCTGTGGAATATCAGTGTTGTACAAATATCGACTATCACCTGACTACTGTAGCCAACTAGTGGGTGGTTCTGTTAGTTCCGCGGTGTTGTTAGCTCTCACATCGAAATCGCTCTTGCCGTGGTATAAAGCTGCCCTCAATGCCCCTGCAACTGACTGCTCAATGCCCATGGCAGACATACCTATATAACTCTATAACTCCAATACAAAGCGTTATTACCATTTATTGTCTTAACCTTAAGCTATCTGTGCATAACAGTTTAGAATATTAACCCTCAACGGTTACATCTGTTAGCTTACCCAGTGCTAACCTTCCGAACGACCCTGTGTCTGCTAATACAGGCATCGTGATGCATCGTCAAGTAGGGTAATAGTCACGTCAGTACGGTGTGACGTCTTGGCTGACACCGTTATCAGGGAAACATACGGGACCGAAGATTGGACGGAGCTGCCTCACTGAGGAAAAGACGATTTTTTTCCTATAAAAACGCAAATAGTTAACTTATTCGAATGTAAAACAATACAAAATGTCGAAGACTCTCCTAAATTCCATCACAATTCACTCAAATCACCCTATATTGGTC
The DNA here is from genome assembly GCA_947562105.1 of Shargacucullia verbasci. NCBI lineage: Eukaryota > Metazoa > Arthropoda > Insecta > Lepidoptera > Noctuidae > Shargacucullia > Shargacucullia verbasci. The sequence continues at coordinate 15,217,969 of OX387284.1, read as the reverse complement.
GCTCGGTGTAGATATGGCCAGATTAGCTGAACAAAGCTGGCTGGAAATCTATAGGTCTAGAAAACTTACACGAGCTTGCAAATCCAACACACTGAACCCACAATAGCATCTTAAACCCCAAATATTATGTGAAGCTAACCATCCATCTCCGTGGCTTTGTTATGAGGCAGAAAGTTAATATGGTCTCGCTTAAATTCCCAACCCGAACGCTACGAAGGGTGCTGTAAGAATGATTTCCCAACCAAACGATAGGGTTGATGACAGTGGTTGTTCATGTGGCGAATTCGATTCCCGAACGAAACAAACATGTGTACAAAATCAAATCAAAATAATTTATTTGTGCGGTTAACAGATAGTGGTTCGTTGGATGAGGCCTGTTTGTCCATGTGAATAATTGTATTTGTAAACTACGATAAAGGAATTACTCCTAGTATGGGACTAGTTAAAAAAGATAATTGAAAATAATATATCTATTATCCTACTCCTACTATCCTACAAATATTATAAATGTAAAAGTTTGTCAGGATGGATGGGTGGATGGATGGATGGATCTTTGTTACTCTTTCACGCCAGAACGGCTGAATGGATCTGGATGAAATTTGGCACAGAGATAGATTATAGTCTGCAATAGCACATAAGTTACTTTTTATCTCGGAAAATGTACGGGTTCGTAAACCACGCGGGCGAAGCCGCGAGCGGAAGCTAGTAATGAATATAAGACAAGATGGGTACCCTAAACTACCTCATTGGTCCAGTGGTTACAAGCGCGACTGTTGAACGTGAGGTGCGATTCCCGGGTCGGACAAAGTATTATTGAGTTTTTCTGTATAAAAAATCCCAGTAGCAGCACGGAGTTTGGAACTATGCCCGGTTAATGGCAATAGACACGCCACCTATTACATGGGACTTAATAACAGCATTGGCGAAATGTGGATGCACAACACTACACATCTGTCTTACCTTTCCTTTATAGGTTTTTTGTCGCACCCGTCTTTCTCTCCCGTATGCACCTCATGCATATTGCAGCAATATTGCAACAATATTCACCGTGTACTTCGTTCAGCTGGTTATTGCACACATGCACCCATTTAACTAGTAACTGCAGTGCATGAGCAACTCAGGTTAATCTCGGTAGCTCCCGGTTATTGCATGTTACTGGGATTTGTGTGTGCTGTTTATTAGAGAATGTTGCTAACATATGTTGGCTGCAGTTAATTAAGGATAGATTATCCTTGGTATTTAATAAGCATGTGCGACATCGTTATGTGTTTAAGTTGGCAACTTATATTTTAATTAGTTAAGATTCAATAAAAAATAACAGATGTAGGAGAAAAAACCGCTAGACTGAAGTGGGAGTGGGCCGGCCATGTCGCACGTATGCATGCGGACAGGTGGGCAAAGATTGTCACGCACTGGACGCCTGGCGACGGAAATCGCCGACGAGGTCGACCGAGGCGTAGGTGGCGAGACGACCTGGTCGTATATGCGGGACAGGCATGGCAACAAGCCGCTCAAAATAGAGAACAGTGGAAGAAAAAAGGGGAGGCCTTTGCTCAGCAGTGGGAAACAAAATTAGGCTATTAAAAATAAAATAAAATAAAAGTTTCAATAAAAATTTATATTCAATAAATGTTGTTTGAAATACCTATAAGACATGTTCCTTTAACACGTCAGGCCACAAAAGGAAAAAAAAAGAATATCATAAAAATAAATGTTCATCGAACAAGTATTTTTTGCGAGCGCCGAAGTCAGTTTTCAGCTTAATGAATTACAAATTAAATTAAATATAGATAGATACAGTATTCTTTATTGTACACCAAAGGAAAAACTACAAAGCGAAAATACATTTTACACATAGGGTACAAATGGCGGTCTTATCGCTAAAAGCAATTTCTTCCAGACAATCAATGCATGGAAAGAATCATGGAAGAAAATATAGAGGGTAATGGTCGGTGTACGAATATTAACTCATAAATAAAAAATTATATAAACAAATATCTCAATGAAATAATTAAACATGTAATACAACTTAAACATAATGAATAAAATATATATATACATATATATTGATTAAAATGATATAAATGAAATAGTAGATAACAACTACAGGGACAAGTAGTGATCTTTTACCATTCTTTTAAAGCAGACCAGAGACTGAGCACGTCGCACAGACTCGGGTAGGGGCTTCATAGAACAAGAAGGGTAAGGCCTTAGTCCAACACACTGGTCCGGTGCGGGTTGGCGAACTACACACACCGTCACGAACATTGTGGAGCCCTCTCAGGTGTGCAGGTTTCACTCACGATGTTTTCTTTCACCGTAAACGCAAGTGATAATCAAAATTGATCGGCACACGATTCCGGTAAGTCAGAGGTGCGGGCCGGGTTTGAACTATGACCCTCCCGTATGGGAGGCAAGCGTTCAACCGCTAGGCTATCACTGCTACAAGTAACTAATTAAGTATTTCATAATACAATCGAAATTTATCCAAATATTTGCTCATAGGTGAGAATCAAACTCAAGCAGACATTAAAAGCAAATAAATACTTTTCCAGAATACACCTAAATCGTTAGTTGTTTACCCAATAGAAACATCATAAACTTATAACAACCTATCTTGTTATCAGTTTGATTTGCCATCAAATTGACTTTTATTGCCTCACAACAAAATGGGGACACCGTGTCACATATTACTCAAAATATGTCACTCTTCATGATACAAACTTGATACGGGCGCACAGAACTGAATTTGCGACACTGTGCTTATTTATAACGAATGTTACCCTTTATTGAGGAACACGGTGTCAATAAAACTGGTAGATGAAAAAGGGACAGTAACGACCAATCGATATCGCGCAGTATATTTGCAATTGCAATCATTTTCGTCGTCGCGAGTCAATAAATGGGTCGTTCATTAAACGTGGATATAACGAGCGACTGTGGGTTATTTCGATGCGGTTGGTGCAACTGACTGTTTCTTTTTGGTGGTCCAATAATTAATCAAATAGGTCAATATAGATGTTTGTGTTCAAACTCAAAGTTTTTTATTTCAAATGGTCCTTGCAGCCACTTTTAAAATGGTATGAAGTAGGTAAACATTTCCAAAGTGGGTTGGTCCTATGATGAAGATACGCTTTTCAAAATATCGGTTTACAAGAGCAAAGTTATTTTTAAGTACTGACATGTAGCTATTTAAAAAAACCCTATTGCAATCTATACATATAAATAAAATTGGAGTGTCTGTTTGTAATATTGAAATAACCGTTTTTTACTACATGCATATGAATATATATATGGTACATACACCAAAATAACATTTTTTACAATTTTTGTCTGTCTGTCTGTCTGTTTGTATAGGCTAATCTCTGAAATGGCTGGACCGATTTTGACGAGACTTTTATTGGCAGGTAGCTGATGTAATAAGGAGTAACTTAGGCTACTTTTATTTTAGAAAAATTATTTTATTTTAGAAAAAAATAAGGTTAAGTGCATCTGGTCTCACTAAAAAATACATTGTTAAGTTCCGACATGCACGCGAACCAAGTCGCGGGCACAGCTAGTATTACATAACATTACACACGAGGACTAGGCTCTATATAAGATAATAAATTAACATTTCATCATATTAGTTTCTGATTATATTTTTATGTTATTTAATTACGATGGGTGCCTCATTGTTACCTACAGTTGTAGTAAGCGCGTCTGCTGCGCGTTAAGTCCTGGGTTCCGTTCCCGGTTAGGACTGTTTTATTAGATTTTTCTGTTTGAAATTGTGTGCGATAGACCGCAATAGACTTGTCTACTACAAGAAACTTATTAAATGATACGGCGATATATGGGTGTACTATAATTAGTACACCTCTGACTAACCATGCGGGGAAGAAATACGTGATAATTATGATAATTAATTAAACTACAAAATTATCTGAATGGATTCCTCAAATTGGAGTCTGAACTCCAAACTCATTGTTTACCGATGTCGTTTTTTTTTAAAGTATCAGTAATTAAAACGAATATTATCATCATGAAACAGTATCTATTCAGAACAATACATTTTTAAACAAATATAAGCAGCATTTAAATACACTTTTTCCAAACTTAATTACCACTAAGCACTCAAAACTTGTGCTTGTTACATTAACCAATAAGGCGAGCTTAAAAACTTAATTAGAAAACCAATTATTCCACACTATTTCACAACTAACGACTCGTAAACAGAGCTTTATACAACGTTAATTTAAAGTCGAAGTCAGTAATTTGAATATAAATTGCTACCGTAACATATTGCCTATTAACTTCAGTCACTCATAAAGTTGGAAAAGGGGAAATTAGTCTGTGTGTCACGAGGTATCCACTGCTCTTTGCTTATGTACCGAAAGAATGCTATTTACCTATCTTCTATACATTTAACGGGACGGCACGGTTGGCGCAGTGGTTGAGAGATCGACTGCTGAGCTACGTGTCGCGGGTTCGATTCCCGCACGGAACAAATATTTTTATGATCTACAGATAGTTGTTTCGGGTCTGGGTCTTTGTGTATGTGAATACAAACCGTGCCTCGGAAAGCACGTAAAGCCGTTGATCCAGCGCCTGATCTCTCACCGGTCGTGTCGGATTGCCGTCCCATCGGACTATGAGAGTGAAGGAATAAAGAGAGCACCTGTGTTTGCGCACACACTTGTGCTCTATAATATCTCCTGCGTAGTTGGCTAATCTCCGGTGAGATTGGCCGCCGTGACCGAAATCGGTCAGGAGGTGATAATCAATGATGATGTAACTACCGGAATAACTATCGAGGAATTATTTGTTCCGTGTAAAAATTGAACCCACCACACGCGGTTGAAATAACTGTCTAAACTTAGTTACTTAAATGTTCTAGGTAGCTGAGGTTGACTTAAAGTACTTTCTACTAAACATTCGATCAGTGATCAGATTTACAATCTTTCTTTTTATACTACAATGACAGATACAGTTAAAACAGATATTTTACCAACATTGTCATGGAAATGAAGCCAGCGATCCGATTAATCTGCAATTAATTTTGTTATTGTTTCCAGTATACTTGTATAATTCATAATGGATTATGGACCCCATGTAATAGGGGGCGAGCCTATTGTAATCTACCGGACACTGTATCAAACTTCGTACTGCTACTTAGAATTTTTCCGACCCGGAATTGAATCCGGGACCTCACGCTCAGCAGCCCATACTAGTCCACGAAACAACCACCATGATTTGATAAAAAAACATTTTTCACAGCTAAATCCCGACACAAATTGACCATCTTCTCCCATTTCCATCAAAACACATCAAGTAATCGAGCATGATCATTATAACAAAGCACGCGACGCATTTCGACTGATATAAGTAAGAAAAATTCCCTACTATCACGTCATAATCATGTAATCATACAAATACAATAGTACTGAGACGTAACAACCTCACATCTTCATAATTTCACGCATATACATAACATATCACCGCGCTAAGTGCGCACGCGCGATTTAACGCCTCTCGATAAAACGCAAGAGATATACATGATTGAGGCGTGATTATTTTTGTCAGTTCATCGTTTATAACACAACATCCGTATAGGCACCAATTTCACCCATACCGTTTTTAAGTCCCATACAAATAAATAAAGATATCATCCGCCGTGCACATAAGCATTTCCATATAGAAAAAAACTAACCACCTGAGACTTAAACCCGGGACCTATCGCTTAAGAAAGCGCGTCTGCGATTACTAGTACAAGACTGCTTAGGAGACTATTCGCAAGATGTCAGATAACTACGAACTAAACAGAGAAAAAATGTTGTATCATTATTTCTTATTTTATCTGTAGACTAACTTTTACCCGCGACTTTGTACACGTGGAATTTAGAATTTGATATTTTCCTGCGGTAAAATGGAGCCGTATATTTTAAGTTAGACTGCATTCAGTTCCATACAGTACTTTTTGCGTGATGCGTGTACAAACAGACAGACAAAAATTCTAAAAACTATTGTTTTGGCTTCTGTTGCTCTAATAAAGACCCCCCGTATTAGTTTTTCTCAAATATCTATAAAGTACAGACATCGGCCTGTTATAATTTTATTATATGTATAGATATTACGAGACATGGAGACGTTAAAAAACGCTACGGGTGAAAATAATTTCAGTTTGTGGGTGACCGCTGGGGGACATGCTTTGGGCCAATTCGTTATCGTTATCGCCACGTGACCGAGGTTCGGTTACATTCGTCCATCACGTGTTGGCACATCCATTATAGGTAAATTTTATTGTATTATTAGTTTTCTGATGAATTGTTTAAGAACACGAATTGAACATTAAATTAATAATAACAATACTTACCTTGATTTTGACTAAAATAGCTCGGGTTAGTTTACCTTACAAACTCTAATAGATGAAGATTATAACTTTGATTAATTACGAAACTGAGCTCCTTAAATAATTGGAATAGGAACGTGGATGATGATTACAAGCTGTCAAAATAAGTTTTCTTTATGTTAAAGTTGCATTTAGTATTTATTTGACGAAAAGTACATTGTTCTCTTTTACTTCTCCCACATTACATATGTTTATAATATAGACAAGTTGATGATTGTAGCATGATTATGCCTGGATCATCTGAAGCATCCATATATTATGATGTAGATTAACATCTGAACTTTTGAACTTTGTTGCTGTATGAGCTTAACTTACATTGAATAATAATGGCCTCCTGATGTGTACAAATAAGACGGTTGTGTATTAGCCGATACCGACTTGTCGGCCACAAAGAGACGTTAAGATGTAACAACAAACATTCGAATCTTCTGTAAGTTGTTAATGCATGTGGTAATAAATAAAATCTCACATTTAGAAAATATTCCTCAACTTAAGTTTTAACTTCTCTGACAAATGACTTTCCATCATAATTTATCCTACTACGTTTCAAATCTGGTAATTTAGTCGTAGAAGGCAAACTCTTTTTTATGCGATCATTAACGAAAGCATATATTCTATGAAATTGATATCGACCAGAATCGTTATCGGTATCGTTTCAGTGTCGGTATCGTCTATAAAGATGACAACAGAATCAAATGTTGTATTACCTGTTGGCATCCATGTTGATCGTACGGTCTGAGGGCTTAGTACGATACCGTTAAGCTGAAAATGTATGAAACAATCTTTCAACTGCAACTCCTATCAAAAAAGCAGGCACATTCATTTCATTCATTTTTAGCTTACGTTAACTATGGTTGAAGTGGAGTAACATCGGTATTAGAACCCCTGAATGAATGATAGAATATATTTGTTTTGTCTAATTGTATTAATTTGTTTGTTACAGAAAGTTGGGCGCAAAATGCGGTCTAAGCCACGGATACTGCTGATGTGACGAACACAGCCAGACTCATGTACGATAATACGCGGAGGTAAGAATTTTATAATTTTTATTTATACTAAAGCTATGCATTTACTTAGATGACCTTATCTTTGTTTATGTAGAGATTGAAGTAAAAAGTACGACACCTAAGTATACCCAGCATTTCTTAGTAGAACTTACTAAAGTAGGAGCTAAAGTATAATTGAAAGAAGAAACAGATGAGTCCTTAGTGTTTTAAAATTAAATTATATATAAATCTTCAATCGTCTATTTGCGTTGACTTCAAATAACGTAGAAATGGGAACACATCAGATTAGTTAGTCATTTCCCATTAATCGGGCCTAAGTCGGCAAAACTTTTTCCAGATAAACATACCGATGGTACCGAAACGCAAACTGCCGAGTTGACGGTAACTAAAACAGTAACCGAGGTACCATAGCATACCATACCAAGTCCGGTACCTCATCTATACCCAATAACCGATGAAATTGTCAAGTCGGATAATGCCGAAGATGGTGATAAGGTAGCCAAAGATACGAGAGTCGATACCGAAACGAAGGAAACGAAAGAGACCAAACCGAGAACAGTATCATTTAATAGGGACGTTCACGTCAAAAGATTCGGTGAGTCAACGTTATATCGATTATCTAACTGGCTCGGTTACATCTCTAGCTCACAATAGAGAGGGGAAACTATCGTTTAACATACTAATTCTTTAAAGTATCCATAGAGTTTCTTACCGGCAGCCTAATTACCGATGTAGCGAGCGGTTCTTCTCCATAGGACCAACTTTTTTGATACCGTGCAACTAGAGTCCTATAACGTTTCGTAAGTACCTGTATTGGGTTTATTTGAAATAAAAACAATTCTATCTTCAAGTCAAACTCAAACTCAAACCTTTATTTTTATTAGTGGCAACCATAATGTGACGTCACAAATAATAACAGTTTAAGAATGTTTAAAATTTATTTAAACTTCAATCAGTTTTGTAATATAAATAACATAACACAGCATCACGCTTTTATTCTCCGAAGGGTTAGGCAGAGGATTACTATTGTACACCCACATTTCGATGATGCCATTATTGAGTCGCATATAATAGGCTGGGCGAACTACTGCACTACTCTGAACTACTGAGAATTTCCATTCAGAAAAATCCAATAACACTTTGCCCGACCCGGGAATCGAACCCAGGACCTCCCGCTCAGCAGTCGCACTGGCGACCACTGAGGCTGACTAATAAAAATATCATTTAATGAAAAAAAAAAAAAACTTTATGAACGACGCAAAATATTTTTCCTTGACTTATATAAAGTGAAGGCTTTGCCCAGCAGTGGGATGATACAGGCTAACAGTAACATTACGCCAAGTGACAGTTGAAGGGTAGATGGTTTATTTTGATCGCAGTATAGCCTCCAGTGTCCACCATAGTCCTTACGATATTGTAACTATGCCTACCCACCCTTTTTTCACGGTTTTAGACTTTACCTATGCTTACTTACCGTGCAATATCTTTAACTACTTACTATTTAGTTAATTAAAATTACAGCTAATATATAAATAAATATATAAAATAAATAATAAAAATCAGTACATAATCTAGAATAAAACTATTAATATTAAATAAATATATGAATATTAATAAATAAAATTAATGTAAATCTACAATAATAATACCTACTTAAATATCTAAATATCAGATTTTCTGCCTTTATTTCAATATATTATGTTTTAAAAAGCGCTCTTCATCCTCTCCTCTAAAAACTAACTTGCTGTGCCCGACAGGGTCCATAATTGTTTCTCTTTAATTTTTACCCACCAGCCTTTGTATACATTATGGGATGCAATAAAGTTATTGAGTATTGAGTACATTTGTAAATCAACAACTAAGAAACCAGTCAATAAAATTAAGTACCTCTGCACTCCCATTATCAAAAACGAACGCGCCCGGGCCCTTAGAATGCAAATAAGCGTAACATCGCGTGATGAACGCAGCGCGTCGGTCGCGGGGGAAAACGCAGCTAACTCCGATATACAGCGCGAACGCAATCACTGTAAGATAGTCTACACATAAACGATGCGGCGAAGTGCAAAAAAATCATCACGAAAATCATACATTAATCTAATAATACCGACTTGTACTTGTTTTCTACAATAGCCTCTTTAACATGAGGGCTCAATATATTTTTACTTCCTCAGCGATACCGAAAAGCAACCTATACCGCAATCATGAGTTTTCTTACTATTTACTTTCAGAGTAAAGTTAATTTTCATGATAGCGATTTTAGTTCTTAATTTGGTTACATTAGGGATTAGAGTCGCTAACATGACATATCTATAAAATAGTAAATAATAAAGATTCTTACTCTGAAAGTAAAAAGTAAGAAAACTCATGATAGCGGTACTAGTATTCCCCTACCCACTTGTATTTGACGATAAAAACATTAATTAAAAAGCCTCATCCGCAAGAATAATTTTGTTTATATTAGGTGGATATTTTGTTTTTTTACCGACATAATTAATACCCGCAGCCATCAAAGGCAAGGTTTGGGTATTTTCCCAATGATCGGCCTATTGCCTCCAAAGTCTCCTAAGCCTATTAGGTTTCGTATCGGCTCAATGGTTTATTAAAAAGGTTGGAATAAATATAGAACACCCTGTATAGAATTTATTTTTAAAGTTGGGTTCATATTATACCGGGTGTACATTCTTTGTGTAATTATTTTAAACATAAGCCGCTTATAATGAACAAATAGCTTCGCTCACGTGACACAGTCAGTGTGAAAGATCACAACGTAATACAGGGCGACACAGCACAGACATCAATAACTTTGGTTGCGGACACACCCGGCAATGAAAGCCCCGAATACCTTGATTACCGCTGATGGCCCCGTTGTTACACCATTTACAGCTTAGTTTTTATGGTGGCAACTTTATTTATAGTCGCGTGATACTTTCCAAACTGTTTTGGTACTGTGTTTTTGTTTTAGAAATATTTTAGCCTAGAACTTTTGGGAATAGGTGTTTAGCATAGCATCAAGCTTCGATATATTCCCCGAAGAGAAAGGTAGAGGTAACATTTGCGCCGGTCACCAATGTTTTCGATTGACACAGGACATGTTTATCGCGCTGACAACAAATGTAGTGGCTGTCAGTTGGTCGAAATGTAAAAAAAAATGTGATTCTATAAAAGTAGGTACGATATTATTATATAGATATAATTGCGATTACAAAAGAGCAAAGCAAATTATCAAAAAAATGTTTACAACTATTGTGATTATTTAAATTACTTACTTAACATACCATAATATTCATTTATCTAAAATTGCCTTTTTAATTTCGCTATAGGTATGTAAACTTCACTGACTGTACCGATAACTTATCAATACATTTTCTTTGCGAAATATATTTTCGCAACCAAAGAATATCGTATGTTGGATATTGAGACTAAACCTAATTTAGGTCGTATTTTAAGCAGTGGCTTTCCATCAATGTCTACGTTTTATTTTCACAAAACATATTTTCTTTTTCATCGTCCTCCCAAAATGTAATCATCGGTATCACTTTATTCAGATATATTATGTAAGTGAATATTGTTATTATCATATATTGGTTGTGCACGATCTAGAGGGATAATCCAATAATCACTCTGAGCCGTAATTGAATAGAATGGCGACTGCAATTTAATTCTTCTTAGATTCTACTGCCAATAATGCTTACATGTTTAATAATAGTTTTATCTTTTATAAGGGTCCTATAATATTTATGACAGGCAGAGATATAGAACAATCGACCTCTGCTACATATAGGGCTCCAACTGACAATCTATTTATACACCTAACAACAGAGTTTCTTCTCGTGCGCCTAGTCTCAACATTTCATGGGGGCTTGAATCTAGTTTACATTAATATAAGATCTATTCTATAGAAATCTGTATTCCAAATATCTCAGCAACACATCTTAAGGAAAATAATAAAAATGATCGAGCAATAAAACCGTCTATAGAAAATAATTTAAAAATAAATATCTCGCGACGGCGAAACGGAGCGTTCCTAACATTAAAGTGTAAACCCTTTTTATTTCTCCATAAAGTTTATCACCATAAAAATATGGTGTTTTTACCAGAAGCAGTATACTTTCTATTGCTTATATAATAACAGCTTTGGGAATTGATAACTGAATTTTATATTCTACTAACTATTGCCTCCGAGTTCACACAACAATTTATGTATTTGAAAGCTAAAAAAGTCCCAGCATTTAGCCGACTGCCAAACACTACAATTGGTTTAACTTACCTACAATTCAGTTGAATGTCAAACATTGTATTGAAATTACAGAGTATTAATATGTACAATTTATTTACGAAAGAGACGAAAGAATTGAATCATAAAGATGGCCACCCATCGTGATCAGGATTTCATTTACCGCTCGTCGCGAAAAGTAGATAAACCACAACGAATGGCTGCCTGGTTCTCAGAGAATATTGATAAACACAGTATATTGTTTTAATCACAGCGAAGAAATATGGTACCGCTGTTCAAGGAACCGTCTCATTTTATCAGGGACCCAGCGAAAAATAATAACTGTCGGCATAAGCTGTCATATGAGAATTTCCCATGCCGCGCCGCCATGCTGACTTGAGCTAATCAGAGTGCGCCGGACGCACGTAGGCAATACTCAAGGAAACAACAAACCAACACGATACACATATTTATGTAATACACGGAGCAATAATATTTAGCGGCGCCTGTGTCGATGTAGCTCACCCTTGTGTACGATATGACATTAATGTATTTCCAATGTTTTAGTACTGGAGATAGTAAAGTCAGGCAATAACTTGTGTAGTTTCAATATTAAAGTGGTGGAACTACAACAGATTGTGGTTTATAGGTGCTAAACATCTTATCAGCGGTTATGAGTTTTATCTGAACATGTAGTTTACATATATACTGAACATATGTATATATTGTGGGCGGAGAGAACGATGCCTATACAAAAAAAAATGTGTGTGTGTATTTATGTACGCACGTAAGAAGTCATACTTCTTATTTATTTTTTTATTTCCACTGATATGAAACACGTGTTACAGATTCACAAATATTTCAATAACTACCTTGAATATGGCTATCAATTCCCAAGAAAATTTAAAAGACATTTATCAGCCAACTTCATGGTGTCGCTTTTATCTGTAGGTGTGCGCGCGCATCGTAAGAATTCACTCTCATCAAGCGCGCCAAAAGAAGTATCTTCAAAAAAATATGGTGAACATATATGACAGTATGTATGCATCTGACATATAAGTGTGACTCTGGATTTTTCTATATATACCATACAGAAAAATTAGGATACATAGATGACATAGTTGGCCTGACCGACTGTTGCGCTCCGTGTCGCGGGTTTGATACCCGCACGGAACAAATATTTGTATGACTGACAGATATTTTTTTCAGATCAGTGTGTCTGTAAACGCACCCACAATACAGGAATTATTCCGAGAGTGTGGCAACGTTTAAAAAAAATACATTGTATATAAAATATACGTACTTTTTTATAAACATAATTATGTACTGTCATTATCACACCCAATTTGCAGGTCTAGTAATCAAATGGACATAGATACAACCTCCCAATACATTACCTATGTAGATTAGACGTCTCGGCCGTAAGATGCGGGTCTTGGGATTAATCCATGTATCACAATTTGTAAACAGGTGTTTCAATTTACAGATACCCCTACAGATTGGCCATGCTCCGAGACAACTCTGAGGATCGTCCCAATTTAAGAGTAGATGAAACACGGTTGGGGTAGCGGTTGACTGATCGATTGCTGCGCTACGTGTCTTGGGTTCGTTAGGAATTATTCCAACCGAGCGGGACCACTTTTTTTAATGTATTTAAGTACTTATTATGAAGTTGAAACGCATACATCAATTAACACCAAGCTTTATAATCGAAGCAAGGCAGTACCAGCAGTGTGGTGGATGGAAAGAATCCCTCAGGATACCTGTAGTATTTATGTAGTTTGTTAATCTGAAAATGTGACAGTCTCTTAATAAAAGAGGAATACAAACGTGATGCTATGTTATGTGCCAAGCAAAATTTAGTGCACTTTAAAGAAAAAAAAATTACGTGATATCTTACTTTATCTTTGTATCCGATTTGTTATTTATATAGCAAGTATATGCTATGTATATATAAAGGGACACGGGTCCACAAGCTCCTTAGGCACCAGCGGTGCGTGAAACTAGGCTGTCGCTACTATAATGATGTAGTGAAGTCATACGAAAGTGATTGAGTCTGGAACTACCAATATCTATATATGATACACCCACTAAATAGTTGTAATACAAAACATACAGCTTGTTTTCTTTTATCAACAACCTTTTTTGTTTTAGGTGGTGAGAATCTTCATGGAGTATCCTCCACCGGGGGTAGAGACTCTGTTCAACTACCTAATCCGCAAAATAAATTTTGAATCCCCGAGATTTAAAGAAAAACGAAACTTAGGAAAGGTTTTATTCACCGTTGTATATTTATATACTTAAATAAAAATACATAAAAAGAACATTTAGAAAAATAAATAATAAAAATTAACCGATATTGAGGGCAACGTCCAACCTATTTTATTTATAAAATACCAAAATTTTACGACACTCTACACTCAGTTTTATTTATTATTTAAGCAAACACGACAAACAATGATTCGACGCACCCGAAAACAGGTAAACTTAAATTCGGCTCTCAACCTAAACAACACAATATCTCGCAACTTCCCACCCCCCACGCTCTTCCCCTCCCCTCCTTTAGTTAATTACCGTCAAAGAGGTAAACAAATAAACAATAGTTATCGCCATCCATTATCTTCCCTTTGCGAACTGCGAAGTGTAGCATTGTCCCTGTAAATATTTATGTTCCCCGTAATTACTCGTTTTTGTGCCCGTAAACGTAAATAAGGAAAGAAGTACGTATTTATTTCAACGGAGTTCGTGTCCGGTATTAAGGTGTGGTTATGTTGGTAAGTTTTATTGCCAAATTGGTATATCGTGTTTGATATCAATATTATTCAACCCTTAAACGTTGTTGAACATGGGTCTTATAAAGCCGTTTCAATTCCAGCCGAACGACACATGCCAACCCTTTGTTGGCATGTTCATTGGAACCCTTATAAAATGCAAGTTCACGTTATTTATTTTGTTTTAGCATAAAATACTTCCTTGATTTTCTAGTATCGTTTTTCATTGTTATAAGCGTGTTTTTTTTTATAGTAGATAGAATAATTTCAGTTGCAGGAAATTACTGTGTCCGATATTACCTATTCAATATTTACCTGATGTCATGAAAGATTAGTCTAACATATCTACCAATATTCTATATATTTTTACCAATAAATTAGTAGCCATTGATTACCTACACAAAATTAAATCATGTTGTACAACTACTACTAATTTCAATTTGTTTTATGCTCTACAGCCTTTGTCGTGCATTTAAGTATAAAATTAAAATTAAATTACTTCTTTCAAAAAAGGAAAATATCACGATGACGGTTTTTTTTTAATTTTTAAATAACAAATTCAGCGCATGTGCAGTCCAGGTGTTAACGGGCTTATTTATCCGAGCCGGCTAATAGAGTTGCTACGTGCCTCGACTCCTGACGACCCTGCTAAACAACGGTTTCATACAGCTGCAATCTAATTAGAGAACTGACTTAATTAACATGATATTCGTATGTGTAGCTTATGATCCTTAGTATGCTAAGTTGAGTGTCTCTTACTGCTGCAGATGTGGAGCTCTAATTAAAACTAATTGTTATGTAGACACAAGATAAGAAGCATAAAATCGCATGAAGTACTTAGGTCCGTTTTGATACCCACCTATATATATAGAAGATAAAATTGTTTTTATTTCAAATAAACCTAATACAGGCACTTATGAAACGTTATAGGACTCTAGTACTGTAGAACTGTATGGACACAACGTGCGCGCGCATTTCAGAAACAATTTTCAAAGATTTTTGACTGAACTGCGGTCAAAGCCAACAAAACTTCCACTTGCACCCCGCTTTGGTTACAGTGGCATTAAAAGTGTCCAAGAACAGAGTAGGACACGCTAGCTTGATATTTGTTTAGATATAACAGTAATGTCTTTTGCATTTGGAGAAAAAATATTCTTGTTCCTATAAGTCTTTCTTACTTTATGATAGGAAAAGGCACCTTTAGGCCTCGGTCACAAAGTCAGCGGGAGCGGGGCGGCGGCGGCGGCGGCAGCGCGGGGGCGGCGCTTTTCAATGCATACATTTATATGGAACTGGCCTCGAAGGCAGCGGCGCGGGAGCGGGCGGCGAGCGGTGTACGAGCGATGCGTACCAATGCGGTGCGCAGATTGATACGGCGGTTGTAGGAATTTACATTTAGTATCAAAAAAGTGTTGTCGTCGCTGTTTCGACATTTCGTTCGCGAACAAAGATACAAATTTCTCGTAACACAACACTGCGCCGCTCTAGCGCCGCGCGGTCTGCCCGCTGGCTTCGAGACCGGGTACAATGTTGCCGCTCCACTCCCCGCGCCGACACCACCTCCGCCCCGCTCCCGCTGACTTCGTGACCGAGGCCTTAGACCGCAACCAACCTCTCTCTGCTCTTATGTTACCATTTAGGTATAACCACAAATGCAGAAACAACACATTGTTAAGTCCATAATCTTAACATTACTCATCACCATAATCCTCAGTAATAAGTACCTACATGAGGAGCATTATTCTTATCCAGAAACCACACAGTCATGCGAAAATCTCATCAACTTAAAGTTATTCATATCACTAGAAGCTTTCGAGGTAAGCTTAAAGTTACTAGAATCAAAACGCGAGCTGCTATTACGAATATATGAAATAGACGTTGATTGGTTGATAAAAACAATGTTGTTGAAGTGAGTACCTACTTTGTAATAAAAGCAAACTTCACAGACAGAGGTGTACTTTTTGTACACCCACATTTCTCTGATATCGTGATCGATTTCCAGGTAATAGTCGAGGTTATTTATAATAGAGAGAACTTCTCTATCGGGCATAATTCCAGACTCCGGGTGCTACTGCAAATTTTCTTACAGAAATAATCTATTAAAGTTTGCCTGTCCCGGGTATCGAATCTAGAATCTCGTTTAAGTATATAACATTAAAGCTTGTTCAAAACAAAATTACCCCGTCGCTGCTATAATACACTCAACTTCCTGGCTGCTAAGCCCCGCTATCCTTGGTTATTGTTTTATCCTCCACATCTCAAACACAGATCGTATTCATTCTACTGTAAGCATATGACTTTGACAACTATAACATATCGAGATGCAAAAGTTCAATTTCAAACAATGTTTGAAACAAAACCACGAAAACAAACGCCTCCCGAAAATTAAGGCCTACCGAAAAAAAAAGCCTTCAGAATATATTCTAAAGTACCGCCCGTTTTTAAAGTAGTTAAGCGGAGCTGAACTCAAAATAAGACATAATACCAATGATAAATATGCAAGGAGATTGCTGATCGCCCCCTAGTCTTGTTTTTTCTATGGTGTTAAGATTTCCAACGCTCATGTTCATGAAATAAAGGTTAGGTAAAGGTTTAAGAGTAACATACGTTATTCGTTTTTATTTTTCGTATTCTTTATTGTTTCAACTAATTTCTATGTATGTGTGTGTTTTACCCAGTTTTACCGCACATGGTTATAATTAAACCTTCTGTCCGCTCTTTACTTCATCCAGTGGTACAACGCGAGTGCATTACCCGTGGCTGCTCGAATGCACTCAGCTTCATTACGACTACACCCTTGTCTTTATTATTCATCCACAAACAACGTTTAAACATTCATATTCTATTTGTGAACACGCTCAGTAAATTTGTGAAGAACTTCAGAAAATAACAAGCAAAGAAAGGAGATGTGTTTACTTTAATTATTTTCTTCAAGCTCGTAGAATATTCAGCAAGTATTTTTTATTACCAACCACATTGTTATAGTCGGACTGGAAGATATTAGGGCTGTACACCTTACATCGAATTCAGACTCTCAAGAACAAAAGCCGCATTCGCTAATTGCAAATAATTTCGTGTTAACTGGAATAAAATACATAATTCATAATTAACACAAGCGATTCATAAACCTAGTCACTAAACACAGTCCACAATAAATTAACAGGAAACCCAAACTTGCGGCATTAGGTCGTATACACACCATGTTTGGCGGCGAGCCAGCACAAATTTACACAACTCGCGACTACAACGGCTAACACCGTGTAAACACGACACTCGTGCATGTTTCATTAACTGCGCAGTTGCAACAACTACATTGAAGCTAAGGAAAAACGCGCAATGTATTGCGCAGAACGTTTTTAATACTACAACGAACTTGCTGTTGAATACAGAAAAAGTTATTAATATTTACATGCAATTTTGAGCGCATCGAGTTTAGTTGGATGCTAGTTTTTATAAGACTGCATACATGCATAACAAAATGTAATCTTCTAACGAAAACTACAGATTAAAATAGAAAGTTGTTTTTCCATCCCTTTTGTTTTATGGAGTCGAGTGAACGATTAATAAATCAAGCAAATAGATGCATTCATTATTCACCATTATTCTCCCTATTTCTTGTTTATAGCGATTTCTCGTGTCGTGTCTATAATTTTGGAAATTATGACCCATCAATTAAAACGCCTCAAAATGGAGGAAGATGTCTCCTTCTCTCCTCTCTTCTTTAAACTCTAACCTTTTTCTATCGTATAAACCAGATTTGAAAAACAGTGATAGCCTGGCGAGGGCACGCGTTGCCTTGTATCCTGGAAGGTCTGATGTCGAACTTAGCGGCGCCTGTTACTTTTAAAATTTGTATTCGGTAAAAATATGAAAAAAAAAATATCTTTGGGAATCCTACAAACCTGAGAGGGGTCCAAACCGCCACCCATTTCCAGCAATCGTACAGCATTTGCCTGGATTTTTTATTATTATTGGAGAAAGCTTCTACATAGTACCCACGCAATAAATGTAACTATCTACTACTGCCTACTGCCCAATTGGTCTAGTGGTCGCAAGCACGACTACTCAGCGTGAGGTCCGGAGTTCTATTCCCGTGTCAGGCAAAATGTTATTGGGTTTTACTGTATGGAAATTCTCAGTAGCATCACGGAGTCTCGAACTGTGCCCGGTGGATGGCAATAAGCTCGCTTCCCATTACATGGAAGTTAACGGCATCGGCGAAATATGGGTGTACAATAGTACACCTCTGCCTAACCCTTCGGTGCATACAGGCGTGATGCTATGTTATATCTACTATTTAGAATTTAAATCTTAAATGTTTTGTTAAAAAAGTAAAGTATTACTGTAGTAGCAGTACTGTAGTACTGTATCAAAATTAACTCTTTGTCGTACGTGGCCGACAAGATGCTAAAAAGCGAGGCTATACGACGCTTGGAAGTGACGTGTGTTGTCATCTCATTACCTCAACAAACATGTAAGTAGTAAAGCAGCCTCTCCCTATCGTGCAGTACATAAACTTATCCCCCGTCTGGAACACGTGTCGGAGGCTCCACTTGGCGCTGCTCCAGCGAACAGGCTCCATGTTTACGATGCCTGCGCTGTCTGCCGTCGCATTAACATGCTGCTTGGCAGCTTCACGTGGATAAAGACATGAATGTGAGGTAACCTTTGCTTTTCTTATTAAAATGTAAGCGCGGTGCCATAATACTGGCGTGTGGCCATCTTATTCTTGCAGAATATGGTGAATTATATCAGATGGATGTGCAGCGTTCTATTATACTATAATATTTGCTTGGTGTGGTCTTGGGCCGGATTTTCAGAACGATTATATAAACTTTTTCGCTCGAGAAGTTCCAAACGATAATGGGCTGGCCCTACGGTAAAGTTTGAATTGTAGGTTTTGGTAACTTCACAAGTCTGTTTAACCAATTGAGAAATTCAAGCGTGATGTTGACGACACTCTGTTTAAAATAAACAATATATTGTATAAGTGTTTTTTAAATATTAAAAAAGTAACATTTAAAAACGGTACATAGGTATATATTTAAGTACATACCTGTCTTTCGCATCTTACAGACTGTAACGAATTTTTTGGTGACGCGTGAGATTTTGAGGTTAAATACTCAATTACTCATACTTACACACCGTCCATTTACTGGTAACCGTAACATTGAATGTATCTTCAAGTTAAAATACATGTGCACGAACGACGTTTGGCTTGACGTTTATTTTTGAACGAAAACATAACAACATGTCGTTCTAAAATCGTTTTCTTGACTAAACAACATGAGTGAACACTTGACGTTGATGAGATTTCTGAGAGACGTTCATATTTTACTGGGTTATACCTATACGATACATATGAACAACAAACTTATTCTAGAAACTAGATATTTCATCAAAAACTGAGTACGAAAACAAAAGCTCGGTACACAACCTTGTTGAAGTACGCTGAAATACTATATATCGTATGTAGATTTATAAACTCAATATTGCGTTTATTCGGCATATATTGTAAGACAATGTGAGGCTCAAGATAGCCAGTTTCCAATTGGTATCATAAAACGAAAGTATCATCAAACGCCTAGCCTTTTTTCCTAACTACAGTAGGGTCGACTCCCAATCTAACCGAGTGCGGTACACGCAGTGACTGCCACCTCACCTCCTCCACCCAATGGCTGGGAGACACTGATACGCAAAGATTAGACTGATTGTCAGACTGTGGGCTCCTGACTCCCGTAACAACTGTCATATGTATTCATATGACACCCGAAACCAACTGCTTATTGTGCTTTCCGAGTCAAGCAGGGGTCTCGATCTATGAAAAACGGTCACCCATCCAAGGACTGACCGTAGACAGCGCTGTTTAACGTTCAACGTCGCAAATCAGTCGATCTGCGAGGTTGAGCGGTAGAATTCCCTTCAACAAAACTCCAGAACATTTAGTAATTAAGAAACTAATTAGAATACTCCAAAATATTTAATTTTACCTTCAAGATAGCAACACAAATGCACATGCAGGAAAGTTTAAAATTCAACCCATGAAAGTAGAACAAACAAACTTGCTCCTACTGTCTTAATAAATTAACTTAGACACAATCGCGCCAAACTTACGGTTTCATATGAAATATCATCTCAAAATCTAGTCAGTAAATTCGAAATAAATACTAGATGAGACAAATTTATTATAAACTAGCTATTGCCCGTGGCTTCGCTCGCGTGGATATATGTATATTAAAATAAGGCTCGTTAGAAAAATGCTGATGTTCATTTATTTCTAACCAGAAGCAGATAAATAAAATTCCGTGCTTCTTACTTTGAAAATGATGGATAATCATCCCTTCTTTTACCCTCTTAAGGGTGAAATTTCCATAAATCCTTAGCGGCTACTTATAACATAAAAGGCATCAATTCCCAAAATTTCAAGTTTGCAGAGGTTTAGGCTATGCGTTGATGAATCAGTCAGTCAGTCAGGACAAGTAATTATACATGTATAGATAATATATCATAATTCTATAATTTAGTTCTCACATGCAGCGGCGCCACATTCTCAAATGGGACAAAGGCGACAAAGGGTTAAAGGTAACAGGAAGACCACAATTTTAAGGAAAACATGTTTGAATTATCATTACTTAGATTTCTTGTCTTGGAATCAGTAATCTTAAAAGTCCCGGAATTAAAAATATACAGGGTGGCTACACTGGCTACGACGGTACGACATTAAGAAACTTGTCATCTTAATCTATTCTACATGTGTTAATAAAGGTTGTTTCGTTTGGTTTTAAAAAGTATTTTCAAATTTCGTCTAGACATTGTGAAACGTGTTAGATTAAAAAAAAAAAAACAAAAACGAACTACATTACTAATTACATTGATTGACTTTTAATTTATTTTAAGGTCGAGAAGTAAAAAAAGAATGAACAAACTAACTCAAATTCTCTTTCCTTAAAATTGTACCAAATTCACTTAACAATATCATTCTGAAATTGAATTAAATGAAATTATCTCTCTAAAACATGTCCTAGACGGGACAAGTATATAAAATATAATGATAAATCTGGAATGTACTTCTCGCCTGCAGTTGCATCAAATCATTTATATTCCGGCGGGGTGGAATCCAATATGCGCAGGTACAATAAATCTGTTCCATCGCTTGCCTATTGTGACGAGACGAGAGTAAGACGCAGATGAGACAGTCTTTATATATAGGCGCTTATAATATTTTGTACAATACGACTCGTCACGGAAATAGGGTACAGGGCCTATTATCGTGTTGTGAAGAAGTTTAAGTACTATTTATTACTAACGTGGAGTGTATTGAAATATAATTAAAGTCATCAGTTAACGACACAGTATATATTGCTGATTAAATCTTTATTATTCTATTTGAGTTTTTATGCACAATATTTTGTTTATAGCCCGAATACAGAGGCGAACATAATATTATGAGAAATTAAGGAACATTCATTGCATGTGTAAACAACATCAGAGAAGCAAGGCATGCTGATGCAGAATATGACAAGATAACAGTTTGATTTATAGTCTGTGTCCATTGTATTGGTATACGCGGAAGACGACAAACAGCAATATTGGTATCGCAGCCAGCTGCCTCGAACACCTCAACTCGATACATTTATCGATTGATTGCAGACGATCCTCTCAAACGTGAAACGTGTTCCAAGCATCTCTGGTATTTCTCCAGCTTGTCTACCAGTCACGTATTCGGAAGCAGTCGAGAATATGCATATTTTATACTAGCTGTGCCCGCGACTTCGTTCGCGTGGATGTCGGAACTTAACAATGTATTTTTAGTGAGACCAAATGCACTTAACCCTATTTTTTTCTAAAATAAAAGATTTTTTTAAATAAAAGTAGCCTATGTTATTCCTTATTACATCAGCTACCTGCTAATAAAAGTTCCATCAAAATCGGTCCAGCCATTTCAGAGATTAGCCTATACAAACAGACAGACAGACAAAAATTGTAAAAAATGTTATTTTGGTGTATGTACCGTATATATATTCATATGCATGTAGTAAAAAACGGTTATTTCAAAATTACAATCAGACACTCCAATTTTATTTATATGTATAGATAGGTCGGATATAGCCATCACATTGGTGTGAAAGTCGCAAGAATATTTAATAGAGTCTTAGGTGAGATTTAGTTTCAACAACAAGTGGAAGATAAATGGCAGTAAAACGCCTTTGCACAATTATTATAATAATTTGAAACCGGTTAGATATTATTTAATTCATTTTTCTGATAGAATTCTCTGTAGCATCTAGGAGCTAATTATTGTTACCAATAGATTAATATCAGCAAGTTTGCCCCCTATTACATGGAACACACGGTTACCAAGGAAACTTAGCTGTGAATATAAAATACCTCATCTACCTTCGCATTTGCGAAATTCAGGTGTTGTATTGCAAGAATTTGACAGTAAAACATCCGGAATACAAAACGCTTTACCGCAAGTGATTCTCTCCTGCACCCAATTCCGCTGACTAATCTATGCGCTATGTATCGCTGACAATATTGCTGTCTCAGCGGCATAGCGTTGCCGCATTCCGTCGCATTCTGCCGGAACGGTGCGCTCCGACAATAATAAATTGATCTCGGTAGTAAGATGTCTATCTGTTTCAGCTGCTCTCGCTTTTTCTAAAACGTTTTGTTTTGTTGTGTTTGAAGGAACAAAATGGAATAGTATTTTTTTTTCTGTTATTGGTTTTTTGCTTTTGTGTGCAGTGGTGATATTCGTTGTTTCGTTTCGTTGATATTGAAAGAGTTTTTGTGGCACCGGCTGGTTGATGTCTCATGAATATTTCTAGAAATGTTTTATCGAGACTAACAAAAAATAAAAATCCGTCAATTTATAATTTCTTTGATAAACCCTTATAGAAGTTCCTTGCTAAAGGATTACTCGACTTATCCATGACTAAAAGACTAAATTTTCTCCAATACTGTGTAACTTTTACTGTTTACCTTTTTCGTGACTACGTGCCTGCTACGACGTAGCCGAACTCATCGCTACGAGGCTACGCCTCCTACGCTTTCGTAGCTGACAAAATTAAGTTTGTGGAAAGTCTTGATCCGATTGATTAGATAAATAGTGATTTTAAAAATTGAAAACGTGTTTAATTCATAATATTCAAGTTAAAGTCTAGTTACAAGTACTACCTTTTTATTGTTAACTTCTTATTTTCTCATTAGTCAAAAATAAGTTAATTGCCATAACTTTTTAAATTGCGCTCAGGTGAAAACATCCAAAGGGCGCAATTTTTTATATTTATATTTATCCTTATTACATTTGGTCCTTATTTTTTGCTACCTTAAACTCAATCTAACAATTATATTGTAATAAATAAGTTTTTTTTGTTTATTTTTGATTTAGCTAGCACTGAACGCCTGAAACACAGGATTACCTAGTTCAGGCACACATGTAACGTAGGCTGTATGTATTAAGATTTTATGTACCTTATTCAAATTCAAATTCAAATTCAAAATTCATTTATTCAAAATAGACTACTACTAGTGCTTTTTGAACGTCAAACACATTATGGACAGAACTAATACGCCCGCCCTTAACCGCTTCCTATGTGTTTTAGCTTGGGGAGAAGAAACGGCCCAACAAACTCCCCAGCAACACTCCCATGTCTGTCATTATACAATAATATAAAAAAAAAATATAATTAAAGAATGCTATTACAATAATTAAAGCTTAGCAAAAACGTTTCCACATGTGAGCTAGCGCACACCATTTCACCAAAAGGTATAAGGCAATATAGCCTCCGTTGTCTTAAAGATGTCATACACCTAAGTGTGAACAGCGCGCCCACCCACACCTGCAATCGCTTTGGAATAGCAGTCATAAGGGCTTTACGGCTCACGCATGCAGAACTAGGATCCATTAAATGCAAGGCAAATGCATGTATGTAAATGAATAAATTATAAATTCATTAATCTCAGCCAGCAAGTCGACCAGTCACCACAAGCAGCACCCGTTCACGAGTATGACGCAAAGATCAGCCATCACCTGCCTCGCCATTTTAGAGGGAAGCAGGTGACCCGACCCATGACGCCACCGCATGCAATGACATCAAAGGGAGCATGACGAATTTGCTACCTGAGAATTGCATAAAAATAAAATAATATAGAAATTGCAATGATCACCAGTTAACTGCATTAGACCTCCAAGCCTCTGAATCAAAATAATGACAATGACAGGGGAACAAAAAAATAAAATAAAAAAAATAATAAAACATAAACTAAAAACAAAACATACAAAATGTACAATTGATATGATTGTCATTAATTAATAAAATATCTATGTCAGTAATTGAAATAAAGGATTAAAAATTAATAAATAAAGCACAAAATAAAAAAAAAACAAAAGAGAACAATAAACGTCATGTCATGCTCATTATATAATTTGGAATTGTCCTGCGTTTAACACGATGACCAACCGTTTTTATCATTTATATAATCATTTATACAGTAATAAGCCTTCTTAATAAGATAATGTTTAATAGTAACTTTAAAAGAATTTTCAGACAATTCTAGCAAATGCATTGGTATTTTGTTATAAATACGTATACCCAGCCCTACAAACGAATTATGTACTTTGTGTAAACGGCAGATGGAGGCGCATAATTTATGTTTATTACGTGTATTGATGTTATGGACATCACTATTTTTTGTATACAAATTTATATTTTGCCTTACAAACATTATATTGGCATAAATATATTGAGATGCAACAGTCAAAATACCAATTTCTTTAAAACGTTCTCTAAGCGAAACTCTAGCTCCTAACTGGTATATAGCACGAACAGCTCTTTTCTGCAAAATAAAAATGCTTTCAATATCAGCAGCTCTGCCCCACAAAAGAATTCCGTAGGACATGATGCTGTGGAAATAGCTATAATAGACTAGTCGAGCTGTGTCTACGTCGGTAAGTTGCCTTACTTTTCTGACAGCATAAGCAGCAGAGCTGAGTTTTCCCGCAAGACAAGATATGTGTGCACCCCATTGAATTTTCGAATCTAATGTTATGCCTAGGAATACTGTGGCATCTACAGTATCAAGAACTTCTTTGTTAAGTATTAATTTCGGTCCAAGATTTTTAACATTAGGTAAAGTAAATTTAATACATTTAGTTTTTTTGGAATTTAATACCAAGTTATTAACGGTAAACCAGTGCGTAACCTGTGCAAGTGCACTATTCACATCATCAAAATGATCTCTATTTCTATCAACTTTGAATAAAAGTGAAGTGTCATCTGCAAACAGTACGACCTCACATATGTTTTTTAGGGAGTACGGTAAATCATTTATATATATCAGAAATAAAAAAGGACCCAAAATTGAACCTTGTGGTACGCCCAGGTGAACAGGTAATCCAGAAGATTGAGCCCCGTTTATATCCACATATTGTACTCTACCACCTAAATAAGAAGTTATTACGCTAAGTGCCATATTCTTAATACCATAATGGCTGAGTTTGCGGGTAAGCGTGTCATGGTGAACGCAGTCGAACGCTTTGGAGAGATCACAGAAAACGCCGATGGCATTCTGCGATTTCTCCCATGCGCTGTAGATGTGTTTAAGTAAGGCAACTCCCGCGTCCGTTGTTGAACGTCCTTTAGTAAAACCATACTGTTCAGTGTGAAGGAGTCTATTCAGATTAAAGTGTCTTAGTAACTGTTTAAGTATGATCTTTTCAAAAATTTTACTGAACGCTGGTAGTATAGAAATAGGTCTAAAATTACCTAGATCATTTTTGCTACCAGATTTAAAAAGAGGAATGATTTTACTATACTTCATAAGATCAGGAAAGGTGCCAGAGTCAATACACTGATTAAAAATATCAGTTAAATAAGGAGCAACAACATCTATGATGCTTTTTAGGACTTTGACAGAAATACCCCATAAGTCATTAGTTCTTTTCGGGTCTAGCGATTTAAAAATGCTTACAATTTCATTAGATGTCACGTGACTAAATTCGAAAGGACATTTACATTCAGGCACGTTACTAAGTAAGATTTTTTCAGCGTAAGATGGAGAAGAATCCAAGGATCTGGTGGTAGTTACAGGTATGTTAGCAAAAAAGTTATTAAATTCTTGCGCTACATCTAAATCTCTATTTACTACTCTATTATTGTTAACTAATACGAATTGGTTGTTACGTTGAACAATCTTGCCAGTTTCATCATTAATGACATTCCACGTGGCTTTTATTTTATTAGCGGACTGTTTTATTTTATTACTTAAAAATCTAGACTTTGCCAAATTACAGACCCTTTTAAACAATTTTGAATATTTTTTTACATATTCAATAAATGAAGCATCGAAATTATATTTTTTCATACCATATAATTCATATAATCTAACTCTACTCTTGTAAATACCTGGCGTAGCCCACTCATTAAATTTTGTAGTACCCTTAAACTCTAGCGTCTTAGTCTTAAAAGTACCATGAAACTCTTCCATTACAACTCCAAACAAAGCTCTATACATAAGATCCGGATTATCTTGCTTTAATATAGAAGGACTAATCTTCGAGACTATCTTGTTTCTAAAGATAAGACAACGTCTATTCGTCAGTGGCCGACAAGTTATTTTACGCGATCTGTTATCAAGTTGATTTTTGAAACTAGCTATTTGTCCACAGTGATCAGACGTCAAATCATTTAATACCATGGCATTTGTTGCATCACAATTACAAAAAATATTATCTAAACAGGTAGAGGAGGAAGCCGTGATTCGGGTGGGTTCAAAAAATAGATAGTTTAAATTAAATGATTTGAATAAATGTATTAACCTGGAACCAAGGGTGGACAACTCTAATATGTTGACATTAAAATCACCACATACGATTATCCCTTTCTTACTAGAACTCAACTTTCCCAGTGACTCCTCCATTATTGTTTCAAAAGAATTAAAGTTACCTGTCGGAGGCCGGTATACACACATTATAACATAACGCTCGAGTTCAACACAGGACAATTCAGCTGTACGCTCAACAGAGAGGTTCACAATGTCTTTTCGTTCTTTACACCTAAAATAATTAGAAACAAATATTAATGACCCACCATGAATGGCCTCCTTTCTTGTGAACGCACTTTGGACTGAGTAATTTCCATTGTTCAAAAAAATTAATTCATGACTTTTTTGCCAGTGTTCTGTAACACACATAATATGAACATTGTGCTTCTCAATAAATAAACTTAATTCTAAATCCTTGCCAGACAGGCCCTGCATGTTTTGATGTACAATATTCAATTCATGGAGCCCGTCTGTTGTCCCACCTTGTAGTTTAAACTATAAGATGTGTCAATACATATGTTAGTAACATTACTAACATTACAAACTATCTTAGTTACACTACTGGTACCTGTGTCAGTCTGTAAATTGAATGCTAACAGATTAGCAATTTGTCGCTTATACCTATGAGGCAGATACATTGTATCTTCTGTCAACATAAATTTATTAATAAATATGTTTGTGTCGAAATAAACAATCGAGTCACTATAACAACAAGACATGTTATACATAATTAAATTTAAATTGTATATGTGCCTATTTTGTTCTTCAGTCAAAGTGTAAGAATAAGGTAAGGCACAGATAGTAAATTTACAATTTGTCTTCTGATTAATGCTTAACATCAGTCTCAAACAATAAATCATGTCTTTCTTAGTTACTGCTAAACCATCACCATATAAAAGAATAGCAGAAGATGTGGAGTTTAGCCCTGTTAATTTAATTTTGTTAATCAAATAATTAAAGCTAGCACCGGGTGAACAATGGTTTATAACATTCTTTACTGAGTGTTCATACATTACTTAATATTAATTGTAACATTTTAATTTTAATAAAGTTTTTTTATTATTTTTATTATAATACATCAATAATAACACTGCCTTCCACAGATGCTGCAGATTTAACTGGCTGTACAAATTGTAAGGATTCGCTCCACGTTTGGTTTATGAATGGCCTCGTTTGATGGTTATGGCCTATAAAGTGGGTATGGGCCATAACGTAATGACAAAAAAATTACTGAACTTTGGAGTTTTGGAGACAGAAGTATGAATAGTTTGTATTAGAACATTTATTTTATGTTTGAGATGAATTCTTTAATCAATATGACAACCATTTTAGTCTGTACTAGTAATATATAGCTATATATATATATAAAATAACTATTTACTCGAATATAATACTTAATTGCTAACAGTAACGAATTATAAACGCTACATGTCGCGGGATCGATTCCCGCACGGAACAAGTATTTATATGATCTACAGATACTTGTTTCGGGTGTGGGTTTTTGTGTATGTGAATATATGTGTTTGTAAACGCACCCGAAACGCACGATACAGGAATTATTTCTAGTCTGGAGCGACGTTTTATAAAAAAAAAAACAAACAAACCAATTATGATAAATTTCTGCGATGGGAGTTTCGTTTTAGTATTGTCACTTTATATCATATTGATACATATCTACATATTTTAAATCTTATTTAAACGGGATAAAGATTATTTTTCCATACTATTACCATAAAATATGACTACTTCGACTGTTTCATGATAATACACGACGAACTATCGCAAGCACGTGAAGTACTTCAACAAATACTTACAGTCAATGAGTACGATGAAACTTTCAATAGGTGAGTGGATTCCTAACTCTGGCTTACTCAATAGAACTTAATAAAGCACAAGTTATGATTAACTCTTGCGCACAACTATGCTCGGTGTCGGCGTAGGTTTAACTTTACTCACGAATCCGGTATGAAATAGCTCCGAATTTAGAGAACTACGCGCTCGGGTAATTGATATAGTTTTAAATAGCTTTGCGGCATACATACTGGTACAAGTTTCTACCTGTGAAGTTTTATTTATAGATCCACAGATACCGGTAACCAATCAACAATAGATATGCTTCTATATCTACATACCTTCAGACCAGGTTACTTATCACAAATACACATTAATCTTAACAATACGTAAATTACATAGGTTCAATAAAAGTCCCAACACACGATGCCATAAAATTGATGACGGGAATTTAAATGAGATAGACCAACTTTTACTGTGAATCATAATTTAAAATGGATACACAAAACCCCGATAACCAACAAAAGAGCTCGTCAAATATTACATTTAATTTTCACAGATTTTACAAATAACTACAATCAGAACCGAACCGTAATACATTTTCGTGTGATTCGTAATCATGAAACATGAATAATACGCTGAATACATTCCAAATATCACTATTAATAGGTTACCTGAATCACGATCAGTTCGGGTTCCATTGTTCGTCAATTAATTAATAATTCATATTCGACACGGAACGCGCCAGGGATCCAATATGGCGGACACATCAGTTTCCATTACCACACTATTATTGTCCCGATATCGGAACGCATGCCGAATTAAATTATTCATGCTGGTATAGCATTAGTCTTGTTCTCGCAATATGCCTGCAAATCATGAAATTTCAATCCCCAGGTTGATGATTATTTTGGCTGGGGGCAAGGAAAGATCCTCCACGAGGGACAAATCATGAGATCTTCTGGCGCGCCCTGGGTAGTCAGCCTCGATATCACCATTGCTGACTAGCTAGCTAATCTTACCACTACGGCATGAGCGACTTCCGTGTGATGATTCGTGCTGACTCGATAGAAGAATTATTTTGGCTATCGATATGTACAATGGGCGACATTGGCGGTAGTACACTTTGCTAACAAAATTCTTTGCACGGTTCGCGATGAACTAACCACGCCTATATTTTGCTTCCGCCAATGAGAGCAGATATAAGTATACCTGTGATAAGAGCGGCAACAGCGCGGTGTCATATTACGATAAGATCTTTTGGCGCAATTAATGCTGAATAAAAACGATCACACCATACACAGTCACAGTCGCATAATTATTTATCAAATTATTAATCACAACACACACGACACACTGTCCTACATATGTAGGCTTAACGGGGGCAGGCGCAGGGATTGGAAAAGAAAGTGAAATAGAATCAAACAAACTTAGATTTGTTTCTTTCGCACATACTTACTCTTACGTCAATCGTAAGAGTACGTAATATAAGTAATAACTTCCGCATGCATTATTTATTTTCGTATCTAATTCTGATGACACGTTTTGACTTTTATGGCTCAAGCATAAAGTATATCTGACAAATGACTATATGTATCACTGTTTTCCCTTACATATATTACTATTTTAAAATAGGCATGTCAATTAATTAAGATTTTAACACCAAAAATAAATATAAATAAATAACACAATTTTTTATATTACTATCAGACTGAGCCACAGCGAAGTTTGACCAGGTTTAGCTAGTATTATTATAATCCAAATTATTTGAAAATAATCGCAAACGAAACCGTCGCAGTATATTATTTTTTTACCGCTGTAAGTAAAATATTTGTTTGAAATATTATACTTACGAGTATATCATTTGAGTAGATTCATCGAGACAAATTAATCGAACAGTAATATTTATTGTAACATGTATAATATGTTTATGGATTGGTATAATGCATTTTAGAAGTTTTGAAGCCAAATCAGTCGATGTCGATTTATATAAGTGAAACATGCTATTGAATTTTTTGTAGTTTTATCAACACAAAGTACTAAGTCGATTTTTATTGTTTTGTTTCTAAAATACATTCTCAACTTCTCAATTATCAAATCTAAAATTCTCAAATTCTCAAATCTAAAATTCTCAAGTCTAAAATTCTCTAATTCTCAAGTTACAAATTCTCAAATCACAAATTCTCAGGTCTCGAATTCTCAAATCTCAAATACTCAAATATCAACCTTTCAAATTTCAACTTCTCAAATCTCAAATTCTCAAATCTCAATTTCTCAAATCTCAATTTCTCAAATCACAAATTCTCAAATCACAAATTCTCAAATCTCAAACTCAAATATCAACCTCTCAAATTTCAACTTCTCAAATCTCAAATTCTCAAATCTCAAATGCTCAAGTCTCAAATTCTCAAATCTCAAACTATCAAATATCAACCTCTTAAATCTCGAATCTGAACTTCTCAAATTTTCAAATCTCAAATTCTCAAGTCTCGAATTCTCAATTCTCAAATCTCAAATTCTCAAGTCTCGAATTCCCAAATCTCAACTTCTCAAAACTCAAATTCTCAAATCTCAAATCAGAAATTCTCTAATTCTCAAACTCAAACATCTCAAATTTCAACTTCTCAAAACTCAAATTCTCAAATCACAAATTCTCAAATTCTCAAACTCAAATATCTCAAATTCCCAAATCACAAATTCTCAAGCTCTCAAATATCAAACTTTCAAATCTCAAAACTCAAATTCTCAAACTCTCAAATCATAAACTCTCAAATCTCAAATCACAAATCTCAAATTCTCAATTCTCTAATTCTCAAACTCAAATATCTCAAATTTCAACTTGTCAAATCACAAATTCTTGAATCTCAAATTATGAACCTTTAAAATCTCAAATTCTCAATTCTCAAATCCCAAATTCTCTAATTCTCAAACTCGAATATCTCAAATGTCAACTTCTCAAATCACAAATTCTCAAATCTCAAATTCTATAACTCAAATATCTCAAATTCTCAAATCACAAATTCTCGAGTCTCAAATCTCAAACTCTCAAATCCCAAAACTCAACTTCTCAAATCTCAAATCACAAATTCTCAAATTCTCAAACTTAAATATCTCAAATTCCCAAATCACATATTCTCAAATCTCAAATCACAAATTCTCAAACTCAAATATCACAAATTCTCAAATCACAAATTCTCAAATTTCAAACTCAAATATCTCAAATTCTGAAACTCAAATATCTCAAATTTCAACTTCTCAAAACTCAGATTCTCTAATCTCAAATCACAAATTCTCAATTTCTCAAACTCAAATATCTCAAATTTCAACTTTTCAAATCTCAAATTCTCAAATCACAAATCCTTAAATTCTCAAACTCAAATATCTCAAATTTCAAATTCTCAAATTCTCAAACTCAAATATCTCAAATTTCTAATTCTCAAATTCTCAAACTCAAATATCTCAAATTCTCAAACTCAAATATCTCAAATTTCAAATTCTCAAATTCTCAAACTCAAATATCTCAAATTTCAAATTCTCAAATTCTCAAACTCAAATATCTCAAATTCTTAAATTCTCAAACTCAAATCACAAATTCTCAATTTCTCAAACTCAAATATCTCAAATTTCAAATTCTCAAATTCTCAAACTCAAATATCTCAAATTCTCAAATCACAAATTATCAAACTCAAATATCTCAAATTCTCAAATTCTCAAACTCAAATATCTCAAATTTCAAATTCTCAAATCCTCACACTCAAATATCTCAAATTCTCAAAACAAAAAAAAAGAATTTGAGTTTTGAGAATTTGAGAATTTGAAATTTGAGATACTGAGTTTGAAAATTGAGAATTTGAGATTTGAGATATTTGAGTTTGAGAATTTGTGATTTGAGATTTGTGATTTGAGAATTTGACATATTTGAGTTTGAGAATTTGAGAATTTGAAATTTGAGATATTTGAGTTTGAGAATTTGAAATTTGAGATATTTGAGTTTGAGGATTTGAGATATTTGAGTTTGAGAATTTGTGATTTGAGATTTGAGATTTGTGATTTGAGAATTTGAGATATTTGAGTTTGAGAATTTGAGAATTTGAAATTTGAGATATTTGAGTTTGAGAATTCGAGAATTTGAGATTTGAGATTTGAGAATTTGAGTTTTGAGAATTTGAGAATTTGAAATTTGAGATATTGAGTTTGAAATTTGATAATTTGAGATATTTGAGTTTGAGAATTTGAAATTTGAGATATTTGAGTTTGAGAATTTGAGATTGGAGAATTTGAGTTTTGAGAATTTGAAAATTTGAGATATTTGAGTTTGAGGATTTGAGATATTTGAGATTTGAGAATTTGAGATTTGAGTTTTGAGAATTTGAAAATTTGAGATATTTGAGTTTGAGAATTTGAAATTTGAGATATTTCAGTTTGAGAATTTGAGATATTTGAGTTTGAGAATTTGAGAATTGAGATATTTGAGTTTGAAATTTGAGAATTTGAGATTTGAGAATTTGAAATATTTGAGTTTGAGAATTTATGATTTGAGATTTGAGAATTTGAGTTTTGAGAATTTGAAAATTTGAGATATTTGAGTTTGAGAATTTGAAATTTGAGGTATTTGAGTTTGAGGATTTGAGATATTTGAGTTTGAGATTTGTGATTTTAGAATTTGAGATATTTGAGTTTGAGAATTTGAGTTGAGAATTTGAGAATTTGAGATTTGAGTTTTGAGAATTTGAAAATTTGGGATATTTGAGTTTGAGAATTTGAAATTTGAGATATTTGAGTTTGAGAATTTGAGATATTTGAGTTTGAGAATTTGAGAATTTGAAATTTGAGATATTTGAGTTTGAATTTGAGATTTGTGATTTGAGAATTTGTGATTTGAGAATATGAGAATTGAGAAGTTGGGATTTTAGAGGTTGATAATTTGAGATTCGAGAATTTGAGTTTTGAGAAGTTGAAATTTGAGATATTGGAGTTTGAGAATTCGAGAATTGAGAATTTGAGTTTTGAGATTTGATAGTTTGATATTTGAGAGCTTGAGAACTTGAGATTCCAGAATTTGTGATTTGAAAAGTTGAAATTTGAGATATTTGAGATTGAGAATTTGAGAACTTGTGATTTCAGAAGTCGAAATTTGAGATATTTGAATTTGAAATTCAAACTCATATTCTCAAACTCAAATATCACAAATTTCAAATTCTCAAACTCAAATATCTCAAATCTCAAATTCTCAAACACAAATATCTCAAATTTCAACTTCTCAAATTCTCAAACTCAAATATCTCAAATTCTCAAATAACAAATTCTCAAACTCAAATATCTCAAATCCTCAAACTCAAATATCTCAAATCTCAAATTCTCAAACTCAAATATCTCAAATTTCAACTTCTCAAAACTCGGATTCTTTAATCTCAAATCACAAATTCTCAAGCTCTCAAATCATAAACTCTCAAATCTCAAAACTCAAATTCTCAATTTCTCAAACTCAAATATCTCAAATTTCAACTTTTCAAATCACAAATTCTCGATTCTCAAATATCAAACTCTCTAATCCCAAAACTCAACTTCTCAAATCTCAAATCACAAATTCTTAAATTCTTAAACTCTCAAATATCAACCTCTCAAATCTCAACTTCTCAAATTTCTCAAATCTCAATCTCAAATATCAACCTCAAATTCTCAAATTTCAAATTGTCACTCTCATATTCTCAAATCACTAATTCTCAAATCTCAAATTCTCAAACTCAAATATCAACCTCAAATTCTCAATTCTGAAATCTCAAATTTTCCATTTCTCAAATTCTCAAACCTCAAATCACAATTTCTCAAACTCTCAAATATCAACCTCCCAAATTCCCAAATCTCAAATTCACAAATCTGAAATTTTATTTTTTACAACTGACTCAATAGTGTAGTGGTAGCAAGCGCGACTGCTGAGCGTGAGGTTCTGGATTCGGTTCCCGGGTCGGGGAAATTGTTATTGGGTTTTTCTGTATAGAAATCCTCAGTAGCAGCACGGAGTTTGTGGCTATGTCCGGTTGATGACAACAGGCTCGCCCCCTGTTACATGGGACTTAATAACAGCATCGGCGAAATGTGGGTGCACAATAGTAGATACGCCTTTGTGGCTTTGTCTAACCTTTCGGGGATACAAGCGTGATGCTATGTTATGTTATGTTTTTCCATAAAGTGTTCTTTCATAAAGTGTAATTTATTATTCTGTAGGTACAGCGATTAGCTATTAATATAAATAAAACTAGCAAAGTTAATCACTCCGATCACTCTGTCTTCTCCCAATTTATTACGGATAAATAGGCGAAGTGGATTTAATAAGTATGGATAATACTTTCTCGCTCACACACCGACTATCTGTTTCATTCATAGCAACTAAAGAAGTACAAATTATTTTCTAACAAAAGATTGGCGGGAAGTATGTTGCACAAAACTGGTTTTAAGAGGGCGTGGTTTTCGCTGTGGTCACAAGTTGGGTGCAAGCGATTTTAGCCTTATAGGTGGTTCACCGGCAATGTCGCCCATTGTACCTACAATCAACGTCAAGATATAAGGCTTCTTACAGTATGTATTAACCAAGTCAATCGTATATACGTACATCAAAATCGAGGATATCAAGTCATGGGCCACCTGCCCGACATAGCGTTAGTCTCGCCTTCAATAGGCTCCTCTCACGGGACCGTATACCATCTCGTTGGCAATCTGCAGTGCACGACAACATCAACTATAATTGAGTTGATCCGGGGTTCAAACCGGATAAATTTATTCATAGTATTAGCAGAACTTGGCTGCGGTGCCAACTGCATCGTGTTCACGAGGTACTAATTCAGTGAGATGCTGTCAGACCAAGCAAGGTATACCGCATGTTATCTGAGCTGGCAATAAAAGAAACAGAATGTGAGATCGATTCGTCAAGTCGACTGAGCCGAACACATAAAACTTTAACTTCTTGTGTAAAATGAACACTGGCTTCTGCCAATCACGTAGGAGAGATGGAGTCTCAACATAAAATTAATTATGTTCTTTCAGCCATGTATAAATCTACCTATCCTTTAGCAGCATAGTAGGCGTGACTGTTACGTCACGATTACATTATCAACTTAACATAGCATCAGGCCTGTATTTCCCGAATTAAAAATAGGTGTACTAAGCACATTTCTGTTAGGGAGTCCTATGTAATGGAAGACGAGCGTATTTTGCCATCCGGGCACAGTTCCAGACTCTGCGCTACTACCAAGAATTACCATACAGAAAAACTCAATAACAATTTGCCCGACTTGAAAATCGACCCCAGTAACTCATGTTCAGCAGTCGCAAACCAATGAGGCAGTCATCATCGTGTCTCAAATAATGTCTCTACTTGTTGGAACGCTAGCCTCCTCCATTTTTTGAAGCCCTGCTGATTTTGGCCCCAAGTTACTCTCACTTTTATTATTTAAAGCACTTTATTATTGTGCGGCAGACTTCACCAAAACGAGCGAGATATGTTCATGTGCTCACGTAATGTTGATACACATACCCTGACTTTAACGACAGTTAACAAAACATCTCCAACTTTGAGGGTCGTACGCAAAAAGTTTATTTAATTTTCTGTTTGATATTAGAACCTGAATACACGAGCTGCTTCGAAGCTAGTACAATTTTAATAATTACGAAAAATAAGTTTGTAATTCGAAAGGACGTTCAAAGTTGATAACAACATAACAGTTATGAGTAAGTGCTGCCGTAATACTATCGAAATATTATTATACAGAAATAAAATATAAAGCCTTGACTAAAGCCAAGTACTAGCTTTTATTGCCATAAAACCGCTTCTGAATCTTGAAACTCTCGGCTATATTTCACTTTTCATGAACTAAGTTGGAATTACTTATCTCTAAATGCATTCAGGGTAGTATATACAGTGCAAAAACTGCAATATTCTTAATTGAACCAATACCTATAGCGCTTTGTCGATATTCTAAAAAAAACCTGAAAATGACAAATGACGGCTGCTTCGCCGAACTAATTATTCGAAGCAAATAATCTGCCCCAACACTGAGTGGCGCGTTCGTTATGTGAACGCTTAGTTCCTGTTAATTATCGAAGTTATGTTATCTGGAATTTGAGCCGAAAA
The DNA here is from genome assembly GCA_947562105.1 of Shargacucullia verbasci. Lineage (NCBI taxonomy): Eukaryota > Metazoa > Arthropoda > Insecta > Lepidoptera > Noctuidae > Shargacucullia > Shargacucullia verbasci. The sequence goes on along the minus strand of OX387284.1, from coordinate 15,180,840 downwards.
TTTTATGTTTCATTAAGTAAGTCTGTCGGTTTTATCATTGCCGACTTTATAAACAACGCGGTTGGAAGTTTGACGAAACACGCCCGTTTACTTTATTACGAGGGGTAGATAGGTCTTGGAAATTGTTACTGTTTTTTGTTCTTTTGTAAAACGCTGTGTTGGCCCAGTGGCTGTGACGCTCGAGTTCGAATCGTGGACACCGACACATCGTGTCCAACCGTGTCTGGGTCCAAATCATGTTGAACAATAGATTTAAATATCAATCACTGCCCACTCGGGTTGATTGACTGCTCCATTCCCTCTGTACAAAGCGGCCTGACTCCCAGCATTGAAAACATTAATAGACTGATGATGAAAGTCGCCCTTTCAGCTGTTTAATCTTTTTATACGCGTAAACGTCCAATGTTATCGAGCTCTGATATGTTTCTTTGTAAACGCATTTACAATACAGATATTATTCCTAGGGACAACGATTTTTAAAACGAAAAAATAAATACAGTACTATATGGAAAGATAAAAAAGATTATGTTATAATGACCATGCTCGACAGGTGGATTGGTGACCCTAATATGTAGTTCTTTGGACAAAGGAGGACACTGCTGCCTATCCCCTTCAAATAAGTAATACTTTAGTCAATAATTTCTTTAATATACACCAACTGTTGCCCGTGACTTTACCTGCGTGTAATTTGTGTTTAATATCTTTGTGTTTTGCTGCAATAGTATAAAATATCCTATGTTCGTTTCCAGGTCTCAGGCTACATCTTTGAAAAATTTTGTAATCATCGGCTCAGTGGTTTAGTCGCGATGAGGTAACAAACAGACAGACAGACTTACTTTGCCAATTGTGGAAAACAGAACCATTCCAATCAAAAATGAAATAGCGTTTGAACATTATCTAGGTCAGATTAATCATAGAATTGGTGCGTAAATATGTTCGCACGGTTACACATATTCTCAGAACCGGTTCTTTGTGTGTGTCGCACAGTATTTACAACTTGTTACCAGTTTGACGGTAAAATGGTATAGAGAGGAAATATCATAATTTTGTCACACATCACATTAATATTATGTGTTTACTGGTAATATAATTGTGCTACATTATATAGGTAATTTCTTCACTGAACTAGTGTTCGCGAGCGCGACTGTTAAGCGTAAGGACCTGGGCCCCGTTTCAGGCAGTGTTATTGGGTTTTACTGTATGGAAATTAGAAGCAGCTTGGAGTTTCGAAGTCTGGCCGCTAGATGGCATTAGGCTCACCCCCTATTACATGGAATTTACCAACATGATCGGCGGTGTAGGTCTACAATAATACATCTCTGCTTAAGCCTTCGGGGAATACAGGCGTGATACTATGATGCACAAGTTAAATGAGGTAAAAGGGTAAACTTTATTGTGTAATTAATATTATTCGCATTTTATCATTCACTCTTGATTTGACGTTTGACGTCACGAATATGTAGCTCTCTGCGCTACGTATTACAGGTTTGATGCCCACAGAAACAAATGAAAGCCTAAAGATACATTTGAGATGTTGTTTTGTAAACTTTACCTAATAAACAAAACCAAACCAATTCCATGAACTTTCTTGAATAAATTCAGCAAAATAACCTAGCAGTGAGTAGGTAACTTCTCTAAAGAAGTTGTTTGACGTTGACATGAATAGCTAGTAAGGCGAAGATGCACCGAGTTCGTGCACTGCTGACACACTATTTAGTACCTTCAATGCAACTAGCTTACGTCACAAAGTCACAAATCAGTTGAGATCTAGCTGCAAAAAAGAGCAGATAACCCTGTTTTATTCACCTTCTTATTCATAAGAAACTGTTTAACTACAAAGTGTAAGTGCAAAAGGTTTCATCATAGCGTAAAAATTGTCTGATCCAACTTGCCTGACCGATTGGAAGCACCGTAATAAAAAATAACAGATATTCCGCCAAACACTCAAACGTGACTCAATTTTAAGTAGCTATTAAAAGTGTCAAACCGTCCCACTCAAAGTAGACTCGCGAAAATCTCTCGACCACGTACACACCATAAAGCCACCAATACAAAAGAAAGTAATCCACGCTACTCAAACTAATCCACATGTACTTCAAAAGCCTCGTACCTTTCATAAAATTATTGTGAAAGCCCATATAGACTGTCAATTCAATTGTCCGCCATGTAACCAACACTGGGCAGTAATAAAAGGATAAAGGGCCACCATCCTACAGATATACTTATAGACCTGTGTCAAGGTAAATATGAAATGCCATAAATTCATATTCCATTTGGCTAGCACAATAGAATAGAGATGTTATTTATCGATGTTGTGATTTATTGGAGTAGGATATTAAAGTATTTATCGATAATAGCGCTAGGTTACTCTATTTACTGGCTAGCTAAAGCTTCAAAACTCATCCTGTTGAGCCATTATGGAGCCATATTATTCCGACTAGACTAAACTAGATTGAGTACAGAGAACAAAGAGTATCAAAAATATGATAATAATTTAATATCGTAATCAAAGAAGTCCCATAAGGATGAAATATAAAAAAGACAGGCCATAACAGGCCACAGAGTATAATAAACTATTTTTTACGTCTTTATAGGCTCAGTGGTAGACTAATTTCCAATTTAAAATCGTTAGTTTACATTACATAGTTTCTGGATTCCACGAAGTCTCCGGCGCCGTTAGTTCCTAGAACAATTAGTTCTACTAGAAATAAAAAATACGCAGATTGAAAAAGTTAAGCGCGAAGTTGGAATGAACTATGCGGCTACTATTGGCGTGGAACGAATGTACATTAATCCAGTGGATTGCAGATTGCAATAGAATGCAAACAATGTTGGATTACTTCCACTGACTGGACATAGCTCCTGCGCAAGTGAACCGAACACTACGTCGATGATCATTAAACTTTGTTATTGTTTAAAAATAGGTAATTAATATTTGCAATTTTAACATCGCTTGGCTCGTATCACATTTCATGAAATAAAATAAACTGACAACAATGCAATGCTCAAAATCGGAATAATTCGCATTTCGAATTTCGAATCTGGCATTCCATTATAATTATATCGATATATATTGTGTATAGTTAATTTAGTACCACTCTAGCAGTCCACTCGTAAAGATGACCGCACACGGAGACGCTTTACGACACATTAAAATTAAAGTTCAAGCGAACAGCGAAATGTACTTATAGCTTTATGCGCGTGATATAATAAGTGAAGCTTTTTATTGCTTTGTCCACGCCCTCTCAATTTGTGGGGAAAATAACAATTGACCTCTTGGTAATTTCCGTATAATACGATGTTGAAAAATAAAAAATAAAGTTTTGAGTAATCTTGCAGCAGAAAACAATTCACCGCACAGGGTTTTTAGAACGTTATTAAAGTACCTATACGTTACGGAATTACATTACAGTCAAAGATGACGACGGTTGTGCGCGATGCCACATTAAATTATCCGATAATTAGAGGTTTATTATACATATTCTATAAAAATCTAATTACATTCTTCAAGCAATAAGCCATTTTATAGAAACAACAATGAAAATTATACACAATCATATTATAATACAATGACAGTAGGTACTTCTTAACAGATTATATAGTGGGTCGTGTGCGGCCAGTAACATGATTACCGTCCGGCTGTCCGAGCTGCACGGACGCTTTGATGGCTCATAACTTGATTAGAGAACATATTATAGTTTTACAGCGAAACTGACGGTGATTGGCACGTGGAAAAGGCTTCAAATATTGACGATCGAATTGCGGGAAACTAAAATGGATTCTCGGTAAAGAGCTGTTTACACGAAACTGTTTTAATATTTCCCATAACTCGTGGCCTGAAAATGTGACATTGTTTATATAAAAGGTGGACTGAAGATGCCTCTTTTCAGTACACTGACTGCAAATGTTTCTGGCTCAATAGTACACTATATGAATTTTTGAATCTTCAGTCACTGTATTCCAGTGTAATCAAATAGGCAACTTTATATCTTTCTGAAGTCCCAACATTACACTGTATTTTTACTTTCCCTGCATTTGTTTTAAAAAGGTACTAGCTCTGTGTGCTAAAATATTTCGCATGAAATTGATCACTTTCAAGCATTGGTTAACAATATACGATGGAATAATCTCACCGTTGTTCACACGTGTTGAACTCGTTACGTTAGCTGCACACGTGCCTCCAAAATTACTGGAATTTTAGTTGCAATGGCAAAAATAGCACCACAATTATGCCAACATTATCACCAAACAGATTGATAATTTCTATGATTTCGTCGTAGCTATGTGTTAGAAAACTAGCGACATAAATATAAGATATTGTTTATTTTTGCACCGTAAAGTTAGTTACTTAGGTACTTAAATGTGCTTAAGTTGCTTCATGAATAAATTAAGCGCCAAGGGGGCAATTGAGAAGATACTAAGTAACTAATTATAAGGCTTTTGAAGTTTGTAATTACCTTTAATGAAATGTTATGATTTTGAAGATTTGAGATTAAAATTATACGTATCTATTTAGTTTTACGATTATCTAATTTGGATTTTAGTAGAGTAGGTATTGTTAGACAAAGCAAACTTTTACAGATGACTCGTGGTGTCCGAGACAGTACCTACTACACCTCCCTTCCAATAAGTGTCTAAAATGTCAAGAGTTCCTAAGGCCTGATCACGCCCTGCCTGCTATTAGCTACATGATATTGCGAAAAACATGGCAACATGAGGCGATAAGGTGGAGATGCTGATTAGTTTCAATAATCTATATCACAACTGGCTGTTTAAAATTAGAAAAATAAATTAAATTAGTATTAAAATCAATTTATTTATTTATTTACTTAATTAGAACGGCCGCAGGCCAGTTACACTAATTAAGGACACAACTAACACACCGACCTGTAAATTCACAATCTGTAAATTCCAGGAAAGCGTTGAGCTCGGTGAGCGATCGAGGTAAAGGCGAGTTAGCACGCGCCACGGTGCGGTATGTAGGTACAGCAAAAAGCTTGTGTTTTGCAACGGTTGTAATTATTTGGAACAAATATCCGAGTCAGCTTTTCATGGAGCTGTGGTGCTAAGATTTTACCATGGAGAATTTTGCACATAGTTCCGATCTGGTCAAATTTCCTTCTAACCTCCAAAGAATTGTACCCTAGGATACCCAGAAGAAACCTTGTGGGGTACAAGAATGGATAGTACCCATATATGCGCTTATAAAGGAACCTCAGGAACGCCTTCTGGACCTTTTCAAGTAGGTACTAAGATGTACGTAGTTTCGTAAGGATTCCACACAGCAGCACTGGTTTCGAGTTTGCTGCTTACGAGTGTATTGTAGACGATCTTTAGTACATCATTATTGCGAATGTCCTTGACATTTCTGAGAATGAAACCGAGTCGACTAAAAGAATCCTTAGCGGTAGCAATGATGTGGTCATGGAATGTGAGTCCAGGATCAAATGTTACACCCAGATCTTTTATACAAATTGTTTTAGTAATAACATCGCCGTCTAGTTGATAGTTGAATCTGATTGGATGTCGCATTCGTCCGAAAGTCATTGCTAGGCATTTTGATGAGTTAAATTCCATTTTGTTGTCGATAGCCCATTTTTGCAACGCATCAATGTCTGCTTGAAGAGCGTGGCAGTCGGTTTGTGAGCTGATATCACGATATAACTTCAAGTCATCTGCATACAGAAGACACTGGCTATGTTTGAAAACGGTTGGAAGATCGTTTATCATTATCAGAAATAACAGGGGGCCAAGTATCGAGCCTTGACTCAGCCCGGAACGAGTGTGATAGGGTTTTGATTCATATGGACCTAGTTTGACATACTGTTGCCGATCTCGAAGGTAATCGGCGAGAAGACTTAGAAGTCCGGGATCTATTCCGATAACGCTAAGCTTGGTCCGTTGGATATCATGGTTGACCCTGTCAAATGCCTTTTTAAAGTCAAAATAGACTACATCTACCTGGCCATGCCGATCCATTCTAGTAGATATAAACTCAACAAGAGTCAGCAAGTTCGAGTTAACTGATCTCTTGGGTCTGAAACCATGTTGCTCTTCACATAGATGCTTATCGATTTGAGTGTATATATAGTTATGGAGGATGGTCTCAAAGACCTTTGCCGGGGATGACAGAATGGCTATGGGGCGAGCAATATCAAAACAGCCTCTATTTGAGAAATGTTTATCTTTTAAAGCATTCATAAAGCAATCCGGTGGAGCTTTTCCTCAAACATACAAGCAACAGATATTTGTTTTTAATTAAAGTATCACTAAAGTCTATCCTCCTGCGTTAGATTTAGATAATATTTCATGTTATAATTGATATAATATGACGTGTGAATGGTATTCATTGTATCTATATCTTTCTATTTAATAAAATAATAGAGATACAGAGTGATCACTGAATAATGAACCACATTTTAATTTTAGTAATCTTAATTCTCAAATCACTTTAAGGTGAACAGTAGCGACAAATGACTCAGAGAGAATACATGTTAAAATTCATTTAAGTATTCGTCGTAAATATATGGTCCCAACGTTATATTCAAAATTCATTTATTATAATTATCCTACTAATATTATAAATGTGAGGATGGATGGATGGATGGATGGATCTTTGTTACTCTTTCACGCCCGAACGGCTGACCGGATCTGGATAAAATTTGGCACAGAGATAGATTATAGTCTGGAATAGTACATAGGCTACTTTTTATCCCGGGAAAATTTACGGATTCGTAATCCACGCGGGCGAAGCCGCGAGCGGAAGCTAGTTCAGTTATATATCCAACAACATTGAATGTAAATTATTACCAAGGAACTGAATCACACAAACACCCAGACTGAACAACCATCCAACAATATTTGTTACGTGCGAGAACCGAACCCATCACACGTAGCGCTGTTACTAACCGCCTTCCTTAGTTATATGTATCATAATTTAATATTTTAATTCTAGATAAGATAATTACATTTCAAGAACATAACAACAGCTGGCTATATTGTACAAAATTGTTTCTCGAAATTAACTCTCATTCCGCGAAAAGTTGATATTTTGCGAATAACACAATAATTAAGTAATTAAGCTTTAAGTTACATGCAGGAGCTTGCCGTACCCTACACATGTAACATTGAAATTATAAGGCCAGGTATGAATTAATTATGGAAACTTACTAAGGCTAGGTTCAATAAAGGTTGGATTTTAATCTGATTTTCGTTGAACATGGCATTGAAAAATGATGAGAACAAAATTACAATGTAGTGACGTGAAGAAAATAAGAGAAATGAATTAAGTCTTATAAATTAACACGAAATATTATTTTTGGTTAGATTTTAAATTACCCCAATCATTATAGGTAGTTAACTCCCTCATAGCTCAAGTGGCCGCATGTGCTTACTAAACGTGAGGATCTGGGTTTAGATTCCCGTGTCTGGCAAAGCGTTACTCGGTTTTTCTGTTAAGAAATTCTCAGCCTAGAGTTTGGAATTATGCACAGTAGATGTCAATAGGCTCGCCCCATAGATTATTATGAGCCATAATAACGCCATCGGCTAAATGTGGGTGTACAATACACTGTGCCTAACCCTTAGGTGAATACAGGCGTGATGCTATTTGGTTTGACAATGTTTCATATCTTTTTGTAAAAGATGACGTTGACCCTCACTAGGATTTCTCCTGTATCGTGGGTACAGTTTACAAACACACAACCAGACCCGAAACAACTATCTGTAGATCATACAAATATGTATTTGTTCCGTGCGGGGATCGAACCTAGGACACGTAACGCAGAAAACTAATTACTTAGCCAGTACACCAATCGTGTCGTCAAAACTGTTTCAACCGATAGTGAGCGACATTGTGGCCTATGATATAGCAAGCTGGACTAGTAGATACATGTTCACTATTATACCCTATTATGGCCTTAACTATCATATCATGCAAATTCACACCAACATTCATATTTAATACCTTTCAAATACCCCTTCCCCTCTTTCCCCTTAGTCTCCAGCATCATATTTTATAGGCAATCTTGTTCGTTTAGTACCGCCATTACGCTCCGGTTTCCGGGGCAACGCAGACGGGTCGAGAACACTCGCGATTTATAAGGTGCTTGTATTCGAGGTGTGTTTATGTGCTCATAATTGGGGACAGATGACCCAGATATACACGAAGTAATCTGTCAAAATATTCGCATGTGAAAGACTAACCACGTAAAGATATGATGAAGACACGGCACACATATTTACGGCACGGTTGGCGCAATGGTTGAGATATCGACTGCTGCGCTACGTGTCGCGGGTTCGACTCCCGCACGGAACAAATTTGTATGATCTTCGGATAGTTGTTTGTAGTCGAGGTCTTTGTGTATTTATTTATTTAATAGGGATAAAAAACAGCAATATAATGTTTGTTATTACATTACATTATTATGTGTTTATAAACGCACCCACGATACAAGAATTATTCATAGTGTGGGGCAACGTTTTTTAAAAAAAGAAAAGAAAACGGAACCCTTTAGACAACTCTCCGACCAGATGTTTTTATACCACTTTGATGGCAAATAAGTATACGGCCCGCCGATCCTGTAAATATCTTTTCACTCCCTTTTTGAAGAATGTTGTAGTTTGTTGACAAAACGAAGGTCAGAAATAATTCCACAACCGGAGCGTGCGCGGGAGGATACTCCTCTGACACCGCCCGGTATGAGACCAGTGTGGCTCTATGGTGTATGTATCCCCGCCGATAGCGAGAGAATTCCTGAACTTACTCAGCGAAACACCTTCAATATCGATACTTGGAACATTGTAACGGTTACTATATTCCCTACACATGAGCAACGAGTATTAAGATAGACTTAGTTTGAAGGTCAATTTCAGGCCAAAGCATTCACAGCGCGCCACACGCTACATGCAACACAAGATACTACATCAACTTGTTCGGATCAAAGTTTACAATACGCGAGATAGTGTCATAATCCTGGCTTATTGCCAATGAATAACGAAGTACCGATCTATCTAGTTTACTCGGATACCTTTTACTACTTGCGGATAACAAGCACTCGACATTTATTGCTGAATCTACATAGGCTAATAAATAGTTTATCATGCAATGATCTTTTATTTTCTAGCATTATAATAAATAATAATAATGAGACATGACAATAACTGCCTCATTGTTGGGTAAGGGCTGTTTCTTAGAATGATAAGATAATTTAGGCCTTATTCCACCACGCTGGTCTGGTGTGGGTATGCGGACTACACTCACCATCGAGAACTTTATGGAGCCTTCTCAGGTTTGTGGGTTTCATCACGATGTCTTTACCTTCACCGTTAACGCAAGTGATGATCAAATTCTTATCGAATCAAATTCTCATCGTACAAAAAGTCAGAGGTGCGAGCCAAGGGATTTGAGCTCAAACCCACCTGCATTGAAGGCAAGCGTTCAACCGCTATCATTTTTTTCTAACATTATCATACTCTATCTAAGCTAAGTTTTTATTTTACTTGGTTTTGATTAACCTGAGTAAACGTTTTTTTTTTCCCTTTTTTTAAGTATTTTGAGTGTGTAATGTAAGTTGAGTCTTGTTTTTGCATAATATTAACACTTTGAGAGCTTCATTTCTATTATGATAATGGAAAAAAGTTATTTAAGAATTGCAGCAGTCGTTTTATACTTTCTACACACCCCCATGGAAAAGGCTTGTATATAAGTATGTAATATAGGTAATTAAATCAAATTAACTTAGATGTTCATATATGAGCTCTCTCCGCAGTTCAAGTAAATATGGCAATTATTATATTTTGGGACATCCACCCGATTGTTAAACAATGTAGCCAAATTCAATATTTCAATATTGACTGATGTTCAGTATTCATATAAATGAAGTATTTTGTCTCTAGATTCTCGTAGGTAAATAAATAATATTAGGTATATCCGAGACGCCCTATATCTACAATATATACAAGGGCGGGCGTATTAGTTCTGTCCATAATATGTTTGACGTTCAAAAAGCACTAGTAGTAGTCTATATTGAAAAAATGAATTTTGAATTTTTGAATTTCATATACACGATAAGCGAAACAGATACCGCAACTGCCACAGCCGTGGTCCCCACACTAGGCAAGCCGTGTATTGTGGGGTTTGAAGGATACTTTAGCATACATCTCAGTTTTGCCGTTTAATTTGTTATAGACATATAATTATGTCCCTTAGACTAACGACGTAAGGAATAACGTAGTAAAATATTCCAAAGTTCTACCCGCAATAAGGTGAACTTATATAATATGAAGTAATAATCATTATTAGTCATCATTAGTCATCGCATAACTAGTATAAAACGAATAACTCAATCTCCTATAGACTACCCAAAACTACAAAACAAAGCTTTAGATAACCTGCCAGAACAATATACGCTTTTAAATTTCCCCTTTAGAAAACGAAAAACTTTAATTTACGTCTGAATGAGTAGGATCCCTCTGAGGGTCCGGAGCCTCCCGGAAAGGCTTATCCTAAGCCGACAGAGATTTGGTACAAGAGCCTACCTTATTATCGAAAATAATGTCAAGTGCGTAGTCTTTGAGAAGAGTCTGGATTTGTTGTGGATTCCCGTTTCGATTTGGGAATATTATTAGAAGGATTCTGATTTTTAAAAGCTTATGGACAGCGAAAACTTAGAAAACCTAAACAAAAGGCAGTATTGAGATAGATAACAGAGAATAAAGCGGGATAAAATTCGCTTCTCCAATTCTTCTGTTTGGAGATAACCGGCCAGGAATCACAAATGCGAGATCAATATGAGGTCTGTCATTCGTGTAAGACACAATGAAAGGCTACCATCATTGATAACACACTGATATCTAAAAGCTTAAGCAGTCTCTAAGTCTTCATTAACAAAAGCAAGTAAGTAATATCATCGTTTTCATAAAATATGAAATCACATAAGAAACAGTGATATTATCTCCCTCAAACTCACTTTGCAATGATTTAAATAAATTATAATATTAGTGTTATCATGTTCATGCAATGTTATGGTCTCACACGTAACCTAACAGCTGCCCACTGACCGCTCACCTCCTTTGGGAAATCACGTTTACGCAGTAAAATGTGACCAGTTCACATTGAACTGGTGAATACTGAATACACCTGACATAAAAAGAAATAACTATATAATAAACAGCCTCGGCTTTGCTTGCTTTATAGTTTTAATTTTGATGTTAGAATAATACCTGAGATTACGACACACGATATTTTACATATTTAAGCCTTGTATTATCAATAACCGATACACATACAATCGGTCACGTCATAAATAAGGGGAATCCTTGCTCGACCAAACGGTATAAATGCTTTAGTATCTACAAAAAATTACGAATCACTTACCCGCAGCCGCAGTCCGGTGCAGTTGTCACACAAATATCATCATCAGCCAGACGTCCACTGCTGAACGAAAGCCTCCCCCAAAGGAGGATTTGCCATAATCTCCACGCTTGGCAGGCGGCTTGGGGATCGCAGTGGCTCACCGATTAGTGAGAGGACGCTACTGTCCGTCCTCCGGTGTCTGGCCGCAGTTTTAAGACGTACCCGGTTCTGTCACACAAATATACAAAGCGTCATAACCTAGTCCTCACGTCACAGTCCACTTGATCCACTACCGCACACAAACACCACATGACATTTTCCAAAGACTTCACCATTGCAAATCACTGAAACACTTCACTATTTCACTATTGTTCTCTGAACATAACACACAGCGGGTCACGCGCAATCGAAAAATTCGCGTGAGTCTATCAAAATCTAAAATCACCGCGTGAGCAACAAAAATATCGATCTGCGACTGTCTACGACCGGCAATACACTGACATCCAGGCTAATAATATCATAACAATGCGGGTAGATTTCATTACGTCAAATCATGTGTACCCACCTACCCTACATTGCAATTTATTTTGAAAAAATAATGTGGAATTAATAACCGTCTACCCACTATTTCATTTTTGTACATTCGTTCTTGTGTCCTGTTCACACCACGCAATGATATATATATATATATATATATATATATATATACTCTATGTGACGTCAGTAATTGTTGTAACATAGCTGAGTGTGAGCATATCCGTAGAAAATATATGCTGAGCAATATTGTTTATACTTCGAATATTTAATAAGAGTCTACCGTAATCTGATCTTTCCTTTATTTTGACAGACAAAAGGAGCCATTTCAAATACCATAAGCCACTATTATATACAGTCAGTGACGTATTCTTCATGGCACTTGTTGGTACCTGAATGTGGTACTATGTGTCACAATGTTATCTTATGTTTCCGCGTGACTGGGCGCCGTCCGCGCGGAAGCACTTGTTCTGCCACACCTCGGCACCCGCACACAATGCCGTGAATATATTGACAGTTTTAGATGTCAGGCGTTATATGACAATGACATACATTTAATAATAAAATTAATACTTCACACTAGACAACTGGTGTTTATAATTCATTCATAAATAAATAAAAGCTTGTAAGAAAATTAAAAGCGCCTCTAGCGGCAAGTAAGGGAAGAAAGGAAGCGAGTAGAAGACGCGCGTATAATGATAAAACGGTAAAAAGCTCGTAAACTGCGATACAATACCTACTTCTGCTATTTTTCCTTAAATTTTATTTCCACAAAGATTGTTGAACTAACAAGTTGAAAGATTTTCTCACGTCCATTGTCAGACGTCTTAGTCAATGCAAATTCACACCGCGATTGATGTTAAATGATTCAAACACAAAGTCCTTCAGGACCGAACATATTATTTCGATGCAGCTTAGCTACAAATAAACATCGCGTCTCATAACGATCGTGTAAAGTGGTCGTTTCCGTTTACACGATTTAACGCATCTGTCATTACGATTTTTAAAATAAGAATATATTATTGAGTGGCGCGCGCGCGGTCATTGGCCTCGCTCGTGTTATCGGTTAATGCGCTGTCCGTGCGCAATTAGCAATTAGCAAAATGGCGAATACAATTAAATGTGTATCGTGTAATATTGTTATTGACGAACTGTTAGCGTATATTCAAAATAAAGTTTCGATCGCGGATGAGGCAAGTTTAGTGAAAATTTGTGCGTCGGCGTTCAGTAGTGAGCAAATCCAAAAATCAAAGACGTTATTGCTGGAATCTTTGTCAGCTGGTGTGCCAAGTACAGCTCGCAAAGGAAAAGGAAAAGAAAATCGAGTGTTAAATGACATAATTGCCATCTTTAAAACGGAACCAGATGCGTTGCCTGTGTTTGTGGCCCGAGATCTCAACAAACTACCACCGATCACCTTCGATCACTCTAGGTCGGTGCTCGATGTTGATCCTGGCATGAGAATTGGAGTAACATTTACGTCTAAGAATGTTGAGAAGACAATTAGATCTATGTCGCGGGGTAAGTCTCCGGGTCACGACGGGCTCAGCATCGAGCACTTACGTTATGCAGGTGTGCACATGTCTAGAGTTCTTTCAATGCTGTATAACATCTGTGTGGGACATAGTTACTTGCCAAACGAGATGATGCGAACAGTAGTTGTACCAATTACTAAAAATAAGACTGGTTACCTCGCAGATAGCGGTAACTATAGGCCTATCTCGCTAGCTACTGTTATATCCAAGGTGTTTGACAGCATGCTTAACATTCAACTTAATAAATATTTAAGTCTGCATGAGAACCAATTCGGTTTCCGTTCAGGATTGTCGACAGAGGCTGCTATCTTGTCTCTTAAGCATGCTGTCAATTACTACACGCAGCGCGACACACCTGTTTATGCCTGCTTTCTCGACCTGTCCAAGGCGTTTGATTTGGTTTCCTACGACTACTTATGGAAAAAGTTAGAAAATATTAAACTACCCACCGAAATTATTAACATCTTCAAGTTTTGGTATGGGAACCAAATCAACAATGTACGATGGGCTGGGGCCTTATCTCTTCCGTATAGGTTGGAGTGCGGGGTGAGACAGGGGGGGTTGAGCTCACCTACGCTCTTTAACCTGTATGTGAACGAGCTGATCGGCGAGCTCAGCAGTACCAGGGTTGGTTGTTTCATAGACGGGGTATGCGTAAACAACATCAGCTACGCAGACGACATGGTCCTGCTGAGCGCGTCTATCTGTGGCCTAAGGAAACTTGTTTCTTTATGTGAGGGGTACGCCAAATCACACGGGTTAATATACAACTGTAAAAAGTCGGAGATCATGGTCTTTGAGACCAGGGGTAGAAAGCATGACAAACTGCCACCCGTAGTACTTAACGGAACTCCGTTGACAAGAGTTTACAAATTTAAATATCTTGGCCATGTGTTGACCCCTGATCTCAAAGATGATGAAGACATTGAACGTGAGCGGAGGGCGTTGTCGGTTAGAGCTAATATGATAGCTCGCAGGTTTGCACGGTGTTCCCTTGAAGTCAAGATCACTCTTTTCAGAGCCTACTGTACAAACTTTTACACGTGCAGTCTGTGGGCTGGATATACGCGGAAATCGTACAGCGCTCTCCGTGTTCAATATAATAATGCGTTTAGGGTGCTGGTGGCGCTGCCCCGCTTCTGTAGTGCGTCTGGGATGTTTGCAGACGCACACATAGATTGTTTTTATGCAACAATGCGTAAACGTTGTGCATCTCTGGTGAGCAGAGTGCGGGCCAGCTCCAACAGTATCCTGAGCATGATAGCGAGCAGGCTAGACTGCGTGTATATTGGTCGCTGTTGTGCCATCTCTCATGGGATGTTAAGACAGTGATACATCATAAAGTCTAACTACTAACATAGGTGTAAGTCTTACTAACAATTTTTATGAGTCATGGTCACTCGAAATAAAAATTATTATTATTATTATTCTCTTTATTTCCATAAACACACATATAAATTACATTTTTAAATATTAGTATAAAACATATAAAAACATTTAAAAATATAAAAAATAGTAGCCCACCGGCATCTGGAACAGGGTCCAAGCTACCGGCGGTCAGGGCTCCAGAGAAAGGAACCTCCTAACAATGCGAGCCGTGTCAAGAAGTACCGCTCTCTGAATCAGGCCCTTGATCCAGCCGCCCAACGAGAGCCTCCTCAGGTGTTGGTCGAGGCTCTTGGCTATCAAGCCATTGGCTGAAACGACTATCGGCACAATGATCGCTGAGTCCACATCCCACATGTCGACAATCTCGCGAGCCAAGTCAAGATACTTGATTTCTTTATCTTTCTCGGCTTTCACGAGGTTCCCGTCATGCGGGACTGTTATGTCAACGATCATTGCGCGCCGCTCTAGTCGATCCACCACCACTATATCAGGCTTATTGGCCACAATAGTCCTGTCAGTGATGATGGATCGATCCCAGTACAATGTGATATGTCCATTTTCGAGAACTGGGTCGGGCACATACCTATAGTACGGCACATCCGATTCCACAAGGCTGTATTTCAGAGCAAGTTGTTTGTGGATAATCCTGGCTACGAGGTTATGCCTATGCAAGTATTCTTCGTTAGCTAGACGAGAACACCCGGAGATTATGTGTCTAATGGATTCTCCCGGACGGTGGCATGCCCGACAGATGTCGACCGTGTCAATATTATTATTATTATTATTAGAAAACGCTTGTGGGGCTCGTGGCCGCCAAACTTCCCTTTATATTAGTGTTTAGACCTTGCAATTATGTGTTTTTATGGTTTTAACTATAATCTTTCACATTTTAAGTAGAAAAGGGTAGAAGAAGGGAAGAGGTTGTTCAAACACATAGACATCTTCTCATACGTTACTGTTCCAATCTTATGGTGACAATTTCCATTCTGACTCTCATTTTTGATGATCAAATACACAAAAATCAACGATAAAATATATTATCACAGCCTGACAAAGAACTTTACGTCAAAATGTAAATGTCTATGTATGAGAAATATTATATAAATCAACGCAAACATGTACTGTACTAGTACTAATAATATATATTCTGTGACTACAGCTAACACATTTTTCACGTAAAAATTACATAGTCTAGTCGCGTAATGAAGCAGAAAAAAACACGCAAACCTCATTACCACAAAGGCCGACTTTCGGTCATAACTCACAACAGAGCAACAGAGAGCAAATGCATTAATATTAATAACAAAGTAATACATTTACGGGGTCCTCATTGATGCGGGAAAATGGCCAGGAATCTATCGCAATATTAATAATAGCATAAATATACGATAATATGGGAGGGCCCATGCACACTGACTTTTTATCCCGGTACAGACGTTTTAATTGCTACCAAGAACATAAATAATATAACACCGCATCACGTTCCTTTTCTTTTGAAAAGTCAGGCAAAGGTGTACCTATTTGTAGGCCCACATTTCACGGATGCCGTTAAAACCCCATGGGGGCGAGCCTATTATTGATATTTACCGGGCACA
This sequence comes from Shargacucullia verbasci, assembly GCA_947562105.1. Classification (NCBI taxonomy): domain Eukaryota; kingdom Metazoa; phylum Arthropoda; class Insecta; order Lepidoptera; family Noctuidae; genus Shargacucullia; species Shargacucullia verbasci. Next base: position 15,164,431 of record OX387284.1, on the reverse strand, counting down.
CTTTCAAACTTCGGACTGCAACTGTCAATTTTAACAAATCTGAATAAGACTTTGCCCGACCTGGGAATCGAGCCTGGAGCTCATGGAAACATTTAAATTCCCCACTCCCTCTCTCCCCGGTGCTATGCAACAGTGTCACTGTGAGTGCTAAATCCATTTGAAGTAAATTGATTGACTGACTGACTTATTTAAATTATACATAATTACTTTAACGTAAGTAGGTTCTGATACAGTCACCCACACATGTTTTCAATTCGATTGTAAAGCGCACAACTCATAGTATCGCTTATAATATTCAGTCAGTGTATAAGGACCCTATTTTTGTACAGATAGATTGTCTATATATAATATAACGTATATTAATAGCGAATGTGGGACATTGATTTATGACTAGACATGGCAGCAACCAGCAAGAAAATAGTTAATATTATGATATCTTGAAAATAAAGGAACATCCCACTATACCTATTATTATGAAGGAAATTGGTAGTTACGCAGGAAATTACTTAAAACTTGTAAAAAATGGTTTTTAAACCTCCACATAGAATTATGACTTTAGCATATTTATCTAATCGTACCTTAAAAACTTAATTATTATATATTATATTATTTTAATGATCTTGCTCTATTCACATCGAATTTATCTCCAAATAACTGATTAAAAATTGTATCGCTTACTGCACGTTTTTGCAAACCGGGGTCAAGTATACTGATTCATGAAACTTACACTAAGATTATTGGTTGACATATCTAATACGTATTTAGGTTTCCGACCCGGTTTAGACCCGGGTACGTCTTAAAACTGCGGCCAGACACCGGAAGACGGGCAGCAGCGTCCTCTCACTAATCGGTGAGCCACTGCGATCCCCAAGCCGCCTGCCAAGAGTGGGGATTATGGCACACCCCCCTCTCCCCTTGGGGAAGGCTTTCGTTTAGCAGTGGACGTCTTCTGGCTGATTATGATGATGATGATGATTTAGGTTTCTGCTGCTTCAATATACAATAAAAGTCTTACTCAATTAAAAATTATAATGGTGACGTTTTAAAAATGATTTATTTACCTAAACATATTTTTCTCGACAACCTTTTCTCGGTTGTTTCTTCTCTATTTTGTTTTAATCAGATCGAATGGATACAAGCTTGCATGATGATTTGAGCAGCGCAAGTGCTCAAATACTATCATCACTATTCACATACAAAACCCACAATCAGCATAAAAGGAATATGTACAACAATTATGTTAAACACTCGAATCCTGGGATCAGCTTTTTTTCCCCGTGGCACCATTCCCTGGTAGGGGAGAGGAAAAAAACTGCCAACTTCTAACAACCCTCGGTAAAAAACTCCTCCTGTGATACTTCAACTTATTTTGTTAGGGTTCCGTACCTGAATATAAAATTAAGTGAAATACATCCTTTTCCGGGTAAACTGCAAATGAGATAACATAGTACATATAGCATCATGCTTGTATTCCTTGAAGGGTTAAGCAGAGTTCTACTAGGTCGAGTCCCATATAATAGCCAGCGCGTTTATTGCCATCTGTCGTGAATAATGTGAAACTCCAACCTACTACTAATAGTTTCAGGCAATCCTAATAACACTTAACCCGACTTGATGGTCGCATCCAAGACCGGTGTTCAGAGCAATGAGACAATGTAATTAATTGTAAATGGAGACCGCTTAAATAGTATAGTTATCAATCTAGTAATCATACGTTCCGTTGCCAAATGACAGGTCAAAGTTTTACACGGTATTATTACACGGTAGTGCAATAACTATAAGGTTCTTATGCGTTCTTCAATAAATCGTCTCAAATAAATGCTTTTAAAATTGTAGCAGCCTATCTTTAATCTAAACCCAAAATAAGAAAACCTTCATTTTATTTTTAAAAGAATTTACAGAATCACAAGAAACACCTAATTCAAACCCCTTTCTTCACTGCGGTATCCTAAAAAACATTATACAATTCAGGGTAGTTCCGGCGCCGCAAATCGGCCGCATATCGTATCGGCCGCTAAGGGCTGAGAGCCGATTAACATCCGAAGGACTGGATTAGTAAAGGACTGTTTATCCCACAACAAAAATTACCTACAGAAGGTTAACAAGCTGAAGCAATATATTTCAAACGTTAAATAAAATATATTTTTTCACGGATGGTGAAATTTGTGCAATAAATAATCGTGATCAATATTCTGGCTTGCTACAATACACGCGGAAGGAATAATTATACATAAAGTAAAGAATATTCCCATTCTCAAGTCTGGGTGTGTGTATGTCACAAGTAAACTATACCCACAACACGATACGGAAGAAATGCTAGTAAAATGGTATAGTTTAAAAAATACATTAAAACATTGACCTCCAACAGCGATTATAAAACGCGGTCAATCTGAAACTGATGTGATCCGAGACTGTATGGTATATCCTACATTTTTGCGACAATGTTTGAGTAGGCCTTCTGTATTTTTCTTTGTAGTTTGTCCCGAGCATTATGCTTCGGGTCTTCATGATTTCGGGTCAGGGCTGCCTCTCCAAAATTGGGTGCATAAAATTATATGACATGTTATTTTTATTTATAGGGAGGATGGCTGTGATTCGTGTCACAAACTTCAAATGATGTGGATATAATGGAACGTTTACCCGATTACATATATATATGATAGCTATAGAATACACAGATTAATATCTTAATTTTTAAAGGTTAAGCACACGTGTGAATATAATTTTGGTTTCAATGTAACTAATGATCAAAAATGAACTTTTTCTGAAGCTTTCTTCCATTAAAACAAAAATATAATTTGCTCCAATAAATAATTTGACAAACATAACGAAACCATCGGAAATATTACGGATCATTGTTTAATATTCCAATCCTGATATCTGTTTATGAACTTAATTAAGCGTCGACATGATTCGGTTTATCATACGAGTTTCATGGACACGATCCAACCACATCCCAGTGATACATGACAACAATACGTAATATTTTAACAGCTCAAAATGAAGCGCGCATTATTTTTTCGATTAAATACTTATTAGGCATGTGATCTAACTAAAAAAATTGATAATCGCGGTGTCAAATATCCATATTTTGGACTCATTAAAAGTACCAAAGCAATTCGCGTGTTGTATGAACTGGCCAATTTCCACTCTAGATTACCGTGATTAAAACTGTTCAGGCCAAGAGAAAAGTGCAATTACCTACAGCGTAAAAAAATAATCATATCTTGACAACCCTAAAATTCTAAAGATAATTATCGATCCGTAACAAAATCGGCAATGAACATTACATACCTACGTATTTGAAACTGAAACTTTCAGCTGTAACAATGCTATCGGATTCAACATTTAACTACTAGCAATTAAAGTTCAACATCGTTTAATGTAGAATATAACTTATAACACATATGTAAATATCAGCCAATAATACTTTCGATTTGTCCTAATTGTTATCACTTTGAAGGAGAAGTAATATACACGCAAATGATCCGCCATTACCTGCCTGACCTTTCGTCAGTAGGCAAGCTTGTGACCATTACGCCAATACGGCAAGCAAGTGCCACTAAAAAAATCTTAACAATATGGACCAATCTCTATAAAATCCAATTTAATTATCAGAGCAGCTGTGCTTGACAATTTCCTTAATTTGAGGGCTCTCGTCTAGCCTTTTTAATCTTCAATCTTTGTTTTCGCGCAAATCGTTATAAAATCAATTTATATTAAAAACATGAGCACGAAGGCTCTCGTCTCTAATGAGATTTGAGTTTAAAATAACAACAAGAATTACTTCAAAACTTAGCCATCTTGAAATAATTCGCAAATACACACTTATATTTTATTTATTTTTTCTTTTCTTATAGAGTAATTCTTTTATTAAATAAAATACAGTAGGTATTATCGTCATTTCCAATGACCTACCTCTGAATTAAATCTGCTAACCGTCACCGCGCAGGCGCCCGCAACCAATAGATTTTCTGTGTTTACTTTGCAGGTTTGATGGATTAAACGTAAAAATTAGCCTACTTCTTCCAGAGACAGCGGTAGGAAGAATGCCTGTGGTAGGCAACATAGGTACATACATGTGATAGATAACATAGTATTTCTTGAGTGATTATTAGAATCATTCTCATATACTAACGTCATGGCAGAGTCTATGTAATGTATATGTTACGCTCAAAGACCGAAAACGCTCACTGAGCGAAAAAACAGCTCGCAACGCGTTGTGGTCACTGTAAAACATCCACATCGCGAAATTCGTGTTATGGCTCTTATAAAAGCACCTATGACGCGTTGTGGCAATCACAAAAAGACCACATAGCGAAATTCGTGTCGTGGCTATCATGCTATACAACCACAACGCATTATGGCAATGAAGAAAGCCATGACGCGTATATAAATAAATATTAGATATTAGAATACGACGCACAATGATGGGTCCTACAGTTCTACAGTCCTTGGGAAATATTTTTTGTCCTGTAATATGTACCAGACAGACAATGTCCTCAATGCTCTTTCTGCTGCTTTGTCATTATTAAAGACAATATAAAGAAATCGTGTCATTAAAATAAAAGGATATTTTTTTATTTATTGTGCTTACCATATGATCTACAGATATTTGTTTCGGGTCTGGATCTTCGTGTATGTGAATACACACCGTGCCTCAGAAAGCACGTAAACCCATTGGTCCTGCGCCTGATCTCTCTCCGGTCGTGTCGGATTGCCGTCCCATCGGACTATGAGAGTGAAGGAACAGAGAGTGCAACTGTGTTTGCGCACACACTTGTGCTCTATAATATCTCCTGCGTAGTTGGCTAATCTCCGGTGAGATTGGCCGCCGTGACCGAAATCGGTCAGGAGGACATTATTATTATTATTATATATAAAAAATCAACTTATAAGTAATAAATTATTGAATACATTACCTAGTTATCTACGTATTGGTTTCGAGCGTACGGCACTCGTGGGTTGCAGCTGAAAACCACTGATAATATGCTGAGCTGCGGCACCTTTTGCACATTAACTGGCTAAGTTATTCTTCATTTTTTACTTGTTTTCTTTGTTTTTTTGTGCCAATAAACTATTTATTTATTTCTTTCTAAACATAACACTGTGTGACCCAATTTTTCTAACATATATTCTTAGTTACATAAAGTCGTTGAGTGTAACATATATGTTCCGTCTACACCAACTATACTCAAGCGTATCGTTTATTTATTTACTTACTTATTTTGTACACCGGATAAAGTAAAAAAATTATAATAAATACTTTAAAATAGATATTGTACAGCGGGTGGTCCAATCGCAATCGACGAGGAGATCTGTTTCAGACATCCTTCATAAAAGGTCAGGCAACATTATTTATAACTTAGTATACGATATTATTATGGATTTCTCCACTGGACATTTCCCAGTTCATTGCTGGACTTAGCGTTGCCCAAAGTGGGTAACAAGAGGATTGGCGATCGTAGCCCATCCTCTTACCTGCGCTGCAACCTGCTGAACGCAGGTCTAGTATGTTAGCAGTTACTAGTTAGTTAATAGAATTCCTTTTTTAGGGTACCGTACCCAAAGGGTAAAAACGGGACCCTATTACTAAGACTTCGCTGTCTGTCTGTCCGTCTGTCCATCCGTCTGTCTGTCACCAGGATGTATCTCAAGAACCGCGATAGCTAGACAGTTGAAATTATCACAAATTATGTATTTCTGTTGCCGCTATAACAACAAATACTACAAACAAAGTAAAATAAATATTTAAGGCGGGCTCCCATACAACAAACGCGATTTTTGCCCTTTTTTGCTCGATATCAATAATAGCAACAGATAGGCACTTGAAATATTCACAAAATACTCAGTTGTATTTTTACTTTAATAATAAATACCTACTGTTGTTTACCTAGTCAATGGAACGGAACTCTTCGTGCGCGAGTCCGACTCGCACTTGGCCGGTTTTTTTGTTACTTTAAAAGAACATCGCCCCACCCTAGAATAATTCCTGTATCGTGGCTGCGTTTACAAACACAAATATTCACATGGACATACACCCAGACCCGGAGCAATTTTATTTGTAGGTCATACAAAATATTTGTCCCGTGCTGGAATTGAACTCCCGACATGTAGCGCAGCAGTCGATCACTCAAACAATGCGCCAAACGTGTTGTCTAATAATCTAGAATTGTGGTATAATGTCGATACTTTTTAATTGTATAATATAATTAATGTCTGATGATATTTAATTAAATAATGGAAATGTGAAAATGTTACTTAAAAACATATAGTGGAATTGAGAACTTCCTCCTTTTTTGAAGTCGGATAAAAACTGTGGGTGTCATTTTAAACCGCGATTATAATTTTGCATGCTGATGTTACGGCGAAACGTCTAGCACTACGTGTATGCTTATACATAACCTTCTGTACCAAACCATGATTCTTGCAAATAAATATTGTTATTCTCAAGCTGGATGGTGATTCCGCGCATTTAATGTAAGCTAGGAGCAGTACCCCTATTATGGGTTTTTTACTATTTACTCTCATGGTAAATGTAAATTTTCATGCAAGCGATTTTAGTTCTTAACTTGGTTACATTAAGGATTAGAGTCGCTAACGTGACATCTCTATAATATAGTAAATAGTAAATCAAAACTTTACTATGACACATATGTCACATAAGCGGCTCTAATCCCTAATGTAACCAAGCTAAAAACTAAAATTGCTATCATGAAAATTTACTTTACTACGATAGTAAATAGTAAGAAAACTCGTGATAGAGGTACAGGTCATCCGTGTCGGCATGAACTATCATAAAAATGATTTTGTATAGGTAACAAGTTATTATAGGTGTCTTGGTTATATAACATACAAATTACAACTCTAATAAGTCAAAGTCAAAGTCAAAGTCAAAGTTTTTTATTTCAAATGGGCCTTTGCAGGCACTTTTAAAACGTTATGAATCTAGGCGCACGGTTCCAAAGTGGGTGGGTCCTATGGAGAAGAGACCGGCAAGAAACTCCATGGATACTCTTTTAAAAATATTGGTTTACAATGAGTTGAAGCAATTTATAATAACAAACTAAAATAGAAAATACTCTTACAATGCAATATTACATTACATGACATACAAGGACTACTATATAAGATAATAAAATAAAATAAATTAACATTTTCAAAATAAAATGTTCAAGTCTTTGTTTGTTAAACAAAAATGTATAACAATGTTATGTAAAAAAAAAGAAGAAAAAAAAAAATGTAATACAATAAAATAAAATAAAGTACACATAAGATATAAATGCCTAGTCATGCAGAAAACACCACAACTAGATTGTGGGGATTAGAAACAACTAGTCACCAGGGAAGCCACATGTGCAGAAGATAATTAACGCCATACGTTTCTATCATCAACGTAGTCATTGACCTTATAATAGGCTTTCTTTATTAGAATGGATTTAACATAAGATTTAAACTTGTTACCAGTGAGATCGGTGACAGTTTTAGGTAACTTATTATAGAAGCGCACGCCATTACCTAGAAATGACTTATTAGTTTTAGACAATCTAAATTTAGGTACCACTATTTTGTGTTTATTCCTAGTATTAAAGTTGTGGAAGTCACTGTTGACGTTAAACAGTTGCAGGTTTTTCCGGACATACATGATATTTTCTAGAATGTATAGTGACGGCAGTGTCAGAATATCTATATCACTAAAGAAGTCTCGTAAAGACTCGCGGGGGCCCATGTTGTAGATTGCACGAATTGCTCTCTTCTGTAAAATAAATATTGAATCTACGTCAGCTGCAGATCCCCACAACAGAATGCCGTAGGACATGATGCTATGAAAATATGCAAAGTAAACTAATCTGGCCGTGGCTACATCCGTTAACTGCCTGATTTTTCTAACTGCAAATGCTGCAGAGCTAAGTCTCTTCGACAGAGCTCTGATATGAGGACCCCACTGCAACTTCGAATCAATTGTTATTCCTAAGAACACCGTTTCGTTTATAATATCGAGTCCTTTGCCGTCAAGCATCAAATGCAAGCCTATGCTGGGTACATTTGGCAGGGAAAACCTTAAACATTTCGTTTTAGTAGCATTTAGTAATAGGTTATTTACCGCGAACCATTTAGACAGAACAGTTAAGCTATCATTAATATGTGAAACTTCCCTGTCTTTTCTACTTATCTTAAAAATGAGAGAAGTGTCGTCGGCGAATAAAATAATATCTGATAAATTATTCATCATGTATGGAAGGTCATTTATATAAGCAAGAAACAAGAAAGGCCCAAGAATTGATCCTTGGGGCACGCCCATCTTAACAAGAGACCCCGATGAAGTAACACCATTTACACCTACTTTCTGCTGCCTATCAGATAAATAGGAAAAGATTAGATCAGCAGCTCGGCCACGAATTCCGTAATGTTGAAGTTTACGAATTAGTGTATTGTGGTCAACGCAGTCGAACGCCTTGGAGAGATCACAGAAGATGCCAATAGCATCCTGTGAACCCTCCCATGATTCCAAAATATGAGTGACTAGTTTAGCTCCTGCATCAGTAGTTGACCTGCCTTTCGTGAATCCGAACTGACGACCATGTAAAATCCCGTGTAAGTTAAAATGCGACAACATCTGATCAAGAATGATCTTTTCAAATAATTTACTAAATGCTGGTAGCACAGAAATAGGCCTATAATTAGAGGGATCATTTTTGCAGCCCGATTTGAAAATTGGTATTACTTTACTGTGTTTCATTAAATCGGGGAAAGTACCATTATCTACACATTGGTTAAATATGCTTGTAAGTGCAGGGGCAACGGTGTCGATGATAACGCCAAGAACTCTGACAGAGATACCCCATAGGTCTTCGGTATTTTTTAAATTAAGACCGTTAAAAGCTTTTTTAATTGAATTTATAGAGATATGTTTAAAATCAAAGTTAGGTATGACTTTAGGAAAGTTCTGTTTGAGTAGCGATTCAGCTGACAAAGGACATGAAGCAAGGGTTTTCGTAACCTCTACCGGTATATTCGTGAAGAAATTTTCTAATGCCTTAGCGACTTCACTCTTGTCAGATATGGTAAGATTATTTATTTTAAGAGATAGTTCATTTTCCCTTTGTTTTGTATTGCCAATTTCATGGTTGATTACCTGCCACACGGCTTTTATTTTATTTTTCGAGTTGCCTATTTTATTACTAATTAGTTTAGATTTGGCTTGAGCACAAACTCTTTTAAAAATCTTCGAGTAGTTTCTTACATAATTATGAAAGGATTGGTCGGAAGTCAATGACTTTTCGTAGTATAAAGTATATAAAACATCTCTACTTTTCCGAATGCCCGTAGTGGCCCATTCATTAAATTTCGATTGTTTGGTTAATTTAACCTTCTTAATTGGACACGCATTATTAAATTCATGACATACAGCAGAAAATAGTGCACTGTAGTAGCTGTTGGGGTCTCTTGGACAAGAGCGAGATAAAGTAACTTTCGTTTTAACATTTTCATTAAATTTTTGTAATTTATTCTTATTTAATAGTCTTAGTTCTAGAGTTGTATCCAGTGGGAGCTTTTTGTTGTGTTCAAAGCTTACTAGTTGACCTGTATGGTCAGATCTGACACCGCTAATTATAGAAGATTCTTTTATACTACAGTTTGTAAAAATATTGTCAATGCATGAAGCTGAAGTAGCAGTTATTCTAGTAGGTTCACTAAATATATAATGTAAATTAAAACACTTAAATAAAGAAAGAAGTTTACATTTGTCCTGCGAATCAATTAGCAAATCTATGTTCATGTCGCCACAGATAAAAATAAATTTGTTGTTATTAAATAATTTCCTAAGTATATCTTCCATTACAATTAGAAATGAGGCAAAGATTGACGCAGGTGGTCTATATACACAGAGAATAATATGGCCCTCTATTTCCGCACATGCTACCTCACATAAGCGATCAACAGAGCACGATGTGATGTCCTTTCTCTCTTTATGTTTAAAATAATTATTACATAAAATCAAAGTACCACCACCCACTGCTGATAATCTGTTGAACGCACTGGCAACCACTAAACTATGTACATTAAATAACATTTCCTCAGGTTTTAACCATGTCTCACAAAAACACAAAATGTCCATATGATATTTTTCAATTAATAACTCCACATCAAGAATTTTGCCAGAAAAGCGATTCACGTTTTGGTGATAAAGTATGATACTATTATCATAAGGCTTCTCTATTGTCGACTCTAAATGTTTAAACAATCCATTACAGTATTATCCGAATGACTAGACAAAATTGGTTGAATACTTAACCTAGTCTTTGTTATATTATCTATAACCGCGTTTATATTATATGCTAATAATTTAGCTAATAAGTGTCGACTTTTTATGGAAACAAAAACAGATTCCTGTGTAAATACAAAATCTCTAACAAAATTGTTAGTATCAAAAAATAATAAGTGGTCACTATGACGACATGTCAACATATGCATTATGTTATTTAATTTATATATGTAGCTGTTCTCTAGCTCTGACAGAGAATCCGAGTATGGTAAGGCGCATAAAATTATTTTACCAATTTTTAATTTTAATAATGAGTTGACACCATTAACTATGTCCCTTGTATTGATACCTTGGCTATCACCTAGTAGGAGAACTAGAGTGGTGTGTTCGTCCATTTTTGTGTTTATAATTTTTCTTATAATATTATTAAATTTGAAGTTTGAGTAACAGTGGTTTGTAAAATTATGATTCAGGTAATTACTTATTAATGGACCAAAACCTGCCCCTAGCTTGTCTGAGAATATTACTGACCTATTATAATTAGTATCAACAACAGACTTCACAGGTTGAATCACCACAGGTAAGGATGAAGGTGCAGTATACTGAGGTTCAGGTGGTGTCGGGGAGTGGGCACAACTACATGTGAGATTATTGGTCAACGACTCATATCTCTCTGCATTGTACCGCACTAAATCCACCAGTTCGCTGGCTTCCTGCATATGAACACTTAATAGTTGTTGACTTGTTTCATATTTATCAAAGATATCCTTCAAAGTATTTTCCCTCCGTAGTAATTCCTCCTGCAAGTTCTTAATATTATTCTCATACATTTGATTGCTGAGTTCTAATTTCTTATCACAGTATTTTAATTGGTTCACTAGATTTATACGTTCTTTCCTTAGGCTAACATTACATTTATACAAGTTTTGTTGTTTAATAAGTTTCTTGTACTTACTAATAATTTTCTTAATTTTTATATATTTCTTAACTTTGTTATGACTAAACAGAATTGGACACTTAGTTAAGGTATCATCTCCAGTTAAATCTACAGTAACCATTGGTTTCACACACACTAGTTGTGATGGACTACCGACTAACTCATCAAACAAGCTATGGGTGTTAGCAACTTGCTCAGTGGCTTTATGTAAATTTAAGCGAGAAATTGACTTGTGGGCTTCACATAATTCACGTTCCAGTTCAGATATGCGTTTCAATGCTAACTCATGAGTGTCACTACACTGTTGGAAGTCTGCTACTATTTGACGGAGATGTTGATGGTGTTCAAGGATATCCATGTGCTGGATGTGCAATTCAGCCAACTGGTTCTTGAGCTCGGTGTTTTTGTCAATTATTATCTTGACTTCCACCTCGCCTTCGTCCCTTTCCTGCAGCAGTTGAGTGCATAGGTTTCTTGAGGACTCCAGTTCTTTCAGTGTGACCCTCAGTTTGTCTTCCATGTCCCGAGAGGCAGCTCTGCGTGTCATCATATTTACAAGTTGACTCAAGAGGCACCTGGAATGTGAACGGTAGCAGCTAAGTAGTTGAAAGGAAAAGAGGTGGATTGAGATTAGAAGCTAATAAGAGAAACAAAGGACTATCAATATTCAGTGAAAGTTAATAGATATGAGAGATAAAATCAATTTTACACAATTTAATATAAGAAATGAAAGTAAGTAGTAATATATACTCCTACACTAACTTTTATAATAATTACTTTGTAATCTAGGCATGTAATAATTGTTTTTAAACTGAGGGTAACTAATTTCCTATAAATCGCTAATCATGTGAAATAAATGATTAATGTCTAATATTATTAAGATTATATGTCTAAAGGGTCCTAAAATAAAACTATACAAGTAGAACTTAGTAATGTGGAGTAAATTTGCAGTGTTTAATGTATGAGGCGAATGATTTCGTCGTCAATTTTGCTTCCACAAGTTGTCAAGCAAAACGAGACAAATCGAGCCGGTGTGTATTGGACGTGGCTCATAGACCTGAGCAGTGGTTTGATGATGAAGAGTGCTATTAGTACTAAAGATATAAAACAAAATACTCCCCGGTTCAGGTAATTTAAATCCGTCCGTTGACTTGACAGCCGGCACTAGGTCGAAGTTTTCTTCACTATATTACACAGATCTTACGATGAAACACCACACAAACACTGGATGCGCTATTATACAACTAGTTCAGATGCTATTATATGAAATTAACACTAATTATACACGATAAATAATTTTATAAATTATTAAAAATACGAGATCGTTTTTTGACAACTGTTCACAAGTGTTGCCAGTCAAAAACCTCTAAATATAACCAGAATGTAGATACATAATACGTATATGGACACTTATTCAAATAAAACATACAACAGCTTTTCAACTGTTGGAAACGTAGACAAAGTAACAAAACCTTTGAATAAACAAAGTTATACTTTAAAGTATTCTAGCTCCGTTAAAAACCGTCCAAAAACTTTCCATTGTTATTACTAAGTTGTTATTTGAATCAACAAATAATATAAGTATAAAATTTAAAACAAAATTATATTTTGAATAACTGAACATTAAATTTGTACCAAATATTATTAATGTAAAATGCAAACATTTAACTAACATCTTCTAACTAAAATAACATGATATATGAAGAAAATAACAGACTAATACTTAGATAAATATTAGTTTTACGCAGTCAGGCGCGGTGGTTGAGAGATCGACTGCTGCGCTACGTGTCGCGGGATCGATTCCCGCACGGAAAAAATATTTGTATGAACTACAGCTGTTCTGGGTATATACACCAATAGCAAAACATAGTGATGCTACTGATGTTGAGGGTCCCTGGGTACACGGTTCACGTTCTTCATGAACTTTAATTTACAACGTATACTGTGGAACAAGATTCTTTAGAAACTGAATACAATATGACTAATAGGTAACAGGCTTTGATTAGTGCTTATTGAATTCTCTTCAATAGAAAATAAATAGATTGAATGCTGCAAATAAACTGCATTGGGAACATACAAGATTCATTGGCAGCTGTTCATTAGGAGCTCTCCACACATTTCTTTTTATTAATTACTAGCTTCCACCCGCTGCTTCGCCCGCGTGGATTACGAAGCCGTGCATTTTTTGCGCAGAACCCTAATTATTTTTCTAAAATAAAAGTGGCCTAACTTATTCCTTATAATATCAGCTATCTGCCAGTGAAAGTCCCGTCAAAATCAGTACAGTCTTTTAGGGTTACATTATTACAATTTTCGTAGATATCTCTAATTTTTATTTTTAAATAAAATACAGTCCATGTTACTAGCTAATAATGTAGCTTTCTATATGTGAGAGAATTTATAAAAAAGGTCTATTAGTTTTTGAGTTTATCCATTACAAAAAAACATACAAAAAAATCTAATATTTTCTTAATATAATATTAGTTTAGACTAGTGACCTGCCCCGGCTACGCGTACAATTTACTTTTTATTGCGATTTTTATACATCTATACAATCAAAATTTCCGAAATTTAGGGAGATTTTCAAAAAAAAAATGTCCTGACTATAACGAACACAATAAAAAAGAAATCAGTCAAATCGGTCGAGCCGTTCTCAAATAATGCTCCGTCATACGTGTGGCAATAGATTTTTATTTATAATGTGTAGAATATGTCGACGATGGATAAAGAAAATTTACCAAGCGACAATTTGGTCGATATTGAGTAATCATTAGAATCAGAAAAAGAATCTGATTCTAATGATATATATAAATCAATGTCGACCAAATTGTCGCTTGGTAAATTTTCCTTTCCACCGTCGTTGTGTAAAAAGCATTTGGAAAAAAAGAAATTCTCTCAGACCCCTTAAACATTTAAGTCATGAATCAAACCAAGGAACTCACGCTAAGCAGCTGTGCTTCCGATCATTTGAACAATGATCCAGTATTATTTTTACTACTAATTTGGGTGCGTTTGGCAGTAAGTTTATTTTAGTGGAATATAAAGCAAAGTTTTGGAAAATACATCATTCAATTCTACTACGATGAGGCCATAAACACCATACTGTCTTCGGTATCCCTGAAAACGATGAAAAGTAAAAAATAGTAAAAGTTTTTACAACGCACCTAATATTGACGGAACCCGAAGAATTTACGAGTCAATTGCAGATCATAAAGCGGAAAAAATCGCTTTTTTACAACACTAGCCAAGAACCGTAAAAAACAAATAAGGAAGTGGGCATTACCACGATATGGTGAAAGCGTGGATTGAACCAACTTTATAATATGGTATGAGGAATATTACGATTATAATTATTATGTATATTCTAGAGGGATATTAGATCACACAAAATTATAATGAACTATAGTTAAAAGAATGATGAACAAGAAGCTACCAGCCAAATTCTTCATTTACTTAATTATATATTGGGCTATAACTCAGGAGAAGTCCTATTACATTGTAAAAACATCACAAAAGAACTTTTACGGATTGAACTTCTTTTTCAAATGCAACACGTACCTACCATAAGTAAAATTGATTATAAATAGTGATTGATAGCAACGCAAACGCATAAATGTCGATTGACGGTTCGACTACTATGGTAAATATTGATATTTATTTAAGCTGAATAAACTTTATCGTGGCAGAATAATGCCAAGGAATCAGAAATCAAACATTTATTAAGTACATGTAAATTAACCGAAGCTGTGTCTGTCAGATAGTGCGTAAAAATCAAGAATACTCAGTTGAAGTTATTACGGACAGCTGCAGTTTGCATAATTAATTCTGTCAAGGATTTATTAAAATGTCAATAACTTTATAAATATTTCAATCAGTCACTCTGTGAAGAACTACAACAGATTTGAAATGTTTGGCCTAAGAACTGAAAAGTAACGCCCATCCACTTTGGCTCCTTTTTGGTGGTACAATGCAACATTGCATTTTAAGGAGCTGTTACTGTACCATCAAATTTAAGGAGCCAAAGTCAAAATGGCATGTTATTGGACGGGAATAATCTGGATAAGCTTAGCGAACTGATTGGTGACAGCACTTCAAATAAATTAGCGTACTTTGAAATTGATGTTTTAAGAACGTTTATATATTTCACAATATCATGTATATACTACAAATATATAGCATCATAGCATATCATCACACCTGTATTCCCCGAAGGGTTAGGCAGAGGTGTACTATTGTACACACACATTTCGCCAACGCCATTATTAAGTCCCATGTACCCTATGGGCGACAATACTTAAATCAAGAATATAAGTTAATATCTTGTTAAACGAGACAAACTTATAAACTTTAATCGAACCGATAAAACTTGGTTCAAACTTGAGTTATTTTGTATGAGTTAGGTAGTATGAGTTTACTTTTATTATCTGTACTGACTGTCTGGACACTTGTAACTTGAAAACCCAAAGGACCAATTTTGATAAGACTTTCACTGAAGCGCTATTTAGTTGTCTATCTCCAATAATAAATATGTATTACTATTTTTTTCATAGATTTCAATAACTTTCACGAGCATATAAAATTCACGCGGATAAAGTCAAAGGCACACTTGAAGGTGGTAGTCTTCTTCTGTCGAGTCGCCACGAGCTATCACATGGGAATCGCTCTTACCGTAGTGGAAAGATTAGTCAATCAGCAATGATGGAATCGAGGCTGATTGCCCAGGGTGTGCCAGATGATCTCAAGTGTCGTCACTCGAGTAGCCACTTTCTTTGCACCCTACACAGCTAGTGCAAACTATCAATCTTTCAAAAGGTCGATTTTTTATCCATCGTCCTGTCTGCCCCCACAAATCGTCGTGAGTCTAATGGGATTTTTATAGACCCTATCATTCAGTCCCTCAAGACTTCTATTTATTTTTTGTACATTATTTTAATGGCCAACAACATTGAATAATAGGCATTATTTCGAGCTCACAATCAGAGCCATCTGTCCCAAATGGTGCCATCTTTCTTATTGCAGTTAAGAGACTCCAAGATTTACGTGCTTAAGAAAATAACCTTTGTGGTTTGAAAACAGACAAAGTTGGTAAATTGATTGTTTACCTTTTTGGCATTGTCGCACTACAAAGATACTAGAACGATATTTCTGGTAGGGTTCAAAAACTATCGCTAAAATCTCGTAGCAATGGACTGAAAATCTGAATCATAATATTATTTGGTCTGCAGGTCAAAACTAAGTTCATATCACCTTGTTAAATACCGCTTGTGGCTTTTGTTGCTACGACAATTCTATAAAACCAACCTTCTAACGAAGAATCGGACTTCGTAGCGGTCGTAGAGACAGTGGCTACGTTGGCGCTACGATCGCTACGTGACGGTTTAATTTACCACTTTAAACACTCTGACTACGTTTCTATAAGAAGTAAAGAATATTTTACACTCTTTCTAAGATTTTACATTTTAAATCCGTATTATGTGAGTTATGCGTCTGGCTACAAAGCCCCCAAGTACACCTTCTCAGAATATTGTTTTGTATCGTCGTCGGCTAGCCAAAACATGTTTACCTAGAAGAGACATTAACATGCTCTGTGTAGGGAACTTCAATAAACTCCGACACGGACTCAACTTGCGGGCAGACCGAGCTCAATTCACCAACTATCCAGACGCCTTCATGACTGTGTCTGTATCAGTCAATAATGAAACGTAATTCGGTTACCATTGAGTGCAAATTAGCGTAACATTTTACTTCCAGCCTAAATTAATTACAAAGTTAAGTTTGCGGTTGAGAAATTGTATTTCGACTTTATTGTTGGTCAGTAAGGTTTATTTTAAAATAGGTTCGGTGAAAGAAGTCGGTTCAGACTTTAACTTAGGGCACATACACACATGTTAAATAGATGTTTAGAAAGTTTATAATTGCACTGTGATTAGGATATAGATAGGATTTATATATTAATCTCAGTTTTAATATCCATTTGTGTGGAGTGCAGTTTAGAACCGTTTTGTTTTAACTGCTAGCTTTCCCTCGTGTTTTCTGAACAAAATTCCACGAGTATGTTAAGTTTATTAAAGTTAATCTGTTTTATTTAAGTTAATCTACAATAATGAGTAAACCTAGACTAGACGCATGTGATTGCATTTACTTTCTTACGCTTGAGGCTAGCTATAGCAAGTTATTATTAGTATTGGTCTTTGCGTGCGTTCTTGCACAATTTTTGATACAATCTACGTTGTTGAAGACTGTAATATAAATATTATTTTTAAAAAGTACTATGCCGTTACCTCCCTTTTCCATAAAACCAACCCCCTTTAGGTACCCTGAAACCTTAAACCTTGAAAGTCTTAATTGTAAGAAAATCGAAAAAAGAGTCCATCCATCCAACCATCCATCAAGTAAATTAATTTGAAAACTTTAACCGTTTATACGGTAATTCCCTTAAACATAATAGGAAACACAAATTAATGTCACAAACAACATAAAAACACAACAAACTTATTGATAGCAAAAAAGTATAATGCGTCCACGCACATAAGTAGAACGCTACGTACCGTGCTCTACTTCGACGTCTTTCATTCCATTAATTTCATTCAACTCATTAATTTCCCCGCGCGTCGTATTGGCTTCCTGCTGTTACTTAAAATGGTCCAAATAAGGTCGAGACGAAACAGACGCTATTGAGGATCAACTAGCATGAAATGTTTATGTCGTTGTTTTTGTCGAAACATGTCCCAACTAGTTTGGCATGCTGAGACTTGTTACAGATAAATAAGTCACCAAATTTAACCAATTACAGTCGTTTATTGTGTAGTTTGGGGTAACACGGTACATATCTCGACTGATTCGGAATCTTGGTTCATATTTATTGCATTTTTCAGCCGTAGAAATGTCTCAGATAAATAATTAATCGATTATATCAAAAAACGTTAAACGTCACGTGACGATGTTGATTTTATGAAAGCAGAAGTTTCGAAGTTTTCAGCAAAACTACGCTTAGCTCGTAATCAATCGTGTAATTTCGTCAATGTATCTATCACTGAGACTTAACTAGTCTCCGTAATTAAAAACTAATTAATCTTGTGATTGTCGAGTTTCTAATTGGCTGACTCGATTCATTCGCCAAAGTTTTATCGCAATTTCTTCGGTGTTAAGTAGAGCATCTTTCAACGTCAGTCGATTGGAAAATAAAAACAGATTTTTCATGGGCTCCTTGAGCTATTTTTGAACATTTTGCATGACGTTATTAACAAAATTAATTACGGCAAAAATATTTTGTCAATCGTCAATCAATATTTTTTACGAATAATTACATCTGTGGGGAAATGAATGTTTTTTTTTTTGTTATACAATTCTCAATAGTTGTCTGGAGCTTAGAATTTTGCCTGATAGCTCTAAGCTTCATAAATGAGACAATAACAGCATGCGCGGCGGGACGTGAGTATATAGCAGTCATCAGTGCAAATCTAATCTGGGAATACACGCGTGATGTTATTCTGTTTATACTCATGTAAAACGACTCACAGTACAGTATATTACTATAAAAACTGTCTCTTAAGATCAAAAGCTTCTCCACAAAGTTGACATCCAGTGCCGCTGAATATCAATGTGAAAGGAAATAGAATCCTCGCGTGTCCACTGAGACTACACTGGACGTCTTTGGTTTGGAAAGATTTCAATATGAAACATATCTGCAGAAGATATTGCGTCATGAGGATAGGGTAAAAGATGTATATGCATATTTGTAGTAGACTCAAATCTCAGGAGCAAATGTTTCGTACTTAAATTGCGAAAGCTTTATCTATGAACTAAGTCCTTTTCAAATACACACAAATAACGTCGTGATTTTTAACCAGCTTTACTTTATAAGGAACACTATCAAAATAAAACATGTCTCAAGTGATTGCCATCACAAAAGAAACACAGCCTTCCGGCGTTCGATCTAAAAAGCCTTCCAGCCGAGCTCGACGTGATGGCAGGAAATAGGATTTGCGACCATACCTTGTAGGCTCAGCTTACTTTGTGTGCACCGTAAATAAATACGCACTGGGTCGGGGACACGCGGCGTTACCTGATTGAATGGTGATTTATAGGAAAAATACATTGCTAGATGGAAAAATGCCGTACTAAATAGGTTTCTAACAATAACAATTTTATATATAGTAAGCTGGCACCATTTTTGAGCTTTTAAGAAAATTAAATCAGATTTTATTTAAATAACAAGTTCAGCGATATATAAAATTATCGATTTATGATTGATTAATAATTCAACATATGTAAAGCTCCCGGCTACGTACTCTTTTATCATTATTTTACATATTTTCAGTGTGTGTATTTTACATAATTTCAAGTGAAAATATGTACATGTATTCAGAAAACCAAATAAATTAAACTTACTTTTTAAAAAAACATTACATTCAATAACAGTTGAAATAGGTCAGAATATGAATCTAAAAAAAATACCTTTATGTTTATATCGAATGAAAAATAAGGGAGACGTTTCCCTTATTTAAAATCGTGATTAAAACCTCTTCTAACTAAAATGCCTTTAAGAGGAACAAATGTGCTGTATTGCTATTTCTTTTCATTTAAACGAAAGTTTTATGCGCTGCCATACCGTTCATCTGATTGCGATAAAACTTTGTCAACTTATTGCTTACACTTGCGTGAAGGTTATACGTATAGTACAATTAACTTACAGTAGGTGGCGCGCGTGTCGTACCGGCAAATGTATTTGAAAGAGCAAATTTATTTCTTCTGCGGCAGTAACGCGCCGGTTACCAGCTAGTGATTAATAAAATGTTAATAAAAAGTCAGTCTATTTGATAGAAGAATATACCTCTTAAATATATGTATGTAAATGCTATAGGCTGAATAGAAGTAGTCTGAACGTTAACTTTGTGTCAAATAAACCTAAACATAATTTTGCTATTATACCATTTCTTTTTTGGTCTGTAGTTCTTTAGTACTACAAAAATAAATATAATGCGTTCCAATTATATCGGTCTTAATTCTATTTTTTTTTTACATGTTATATTAATTCTAATATTTGACACTTAAAGTAAATTTTTATACAGACCCTAAATTCTAGTCGCGATACTGTCTGTACAATTAAAAAAGAACTGGCAAGTAGTCTTGATAGGTATACAGAAGCGATACTCCTACAAATTATATCGATCCATAGAAATAAAAATTATGATCTCCTCGACGTTTATCCAGCCGAGTGCGTGCACCGGAGTGCAAGCGTTCCGCAAGAGAGATCCGCTGTTTGTTATAAAGAAGTATTTCTCACGACCGAAGCGATTAATTGAACGTCTTGCGAGGAGCACCTGCGACTATGTACCTGCCGGGTTATATAATACAGTATGACACGTGTTGTACTAGTCGGTGTAGTCATAGAAATAACAGCTTTATTTAAAGAAAACAGGACGACATCAGGAAAATGGCAGGTTTGTAAATAAAATGTTACGTTTTGATTTAGTTTTTCTATAAAAAAAACTATTATATTTAAGTACTCTATCAAAGAAACCTGCTACTAATAGTATCATACACGAACAAAATAGAGCGAGGATATTACTCACGCCGTCGTCAAAAGATTAGCCTGATAGCAATGGTGGTATCGAGCCGAGCGAATGGAACGAGAAATGGTGTAATCGTGGTGGTCAAGGTGGTTGCATCAGACGATGTCGGATTTCGACACTCGTGGAAACCCTTCCACCCCAGTTTAATACTTGCTAATTGAAAGACACAGGCTCCTCATAAGAAGGGAAATCTTAACGTAGTACCGTAATCGCTACGTTGGGCAAACTTTGGATTAATGCCTCCATTGTAAATTATCCCAATATCCCTTAAAATCTTGCGTGTGACGTGTGCATTTTGCAACAAAATTTTAAAAGTAATCAAGATTTTAATAAATGTCCCATAAAGGACATTGACACCCAAGCTGACAGGTAGATGCCATATGAATGGCACGGCTGGTAGTATGTCCGTTAGTCCAATATCAATTAATTCATTACAAAAATATTTAATTACATTGCTTCGCAGGAAGTGACACGTAACCGGGGAGGCGTATGTAATGCGAACCGGATATTGTTATTATATTCTTGATAATTAATAAGAACAATAAATAATAAGCCTTATTCGTCGCTGAGCTTATATATTGGCGTTGTTGTGTAGGCGATTAGTTTGTAGAAATAAGACGCAAGCGGGGCTGCTGAGCTTAAAGAGAAAAGTATTACTGGGATTTTCTGTTCAGAAATTCTCAAAAGCCTCAGAGTTAGGGAATTTGCTCGTCATATGGCTCGCCGTCTATCATACCTGGCATCGAATAAATGTCAGTCTGTACCTTTGCCTAAGCCTTTTAGGAATACGGGGATAATGCTATGTTATGTTAATTGTATTTTTCCTATAACTTTCAATCGTATTTAATTCTTGTGGGCAACATCTTTCAACTGGTTGCTCAAACGTTGATCAAGGTTAAAATATGTTTGAATGTTAAATTGATTTTTAATTTTCGTCAACCAATCATAACACCCGCATTCGATGTGATCAAACATTAAAATGATGTTATATTTCTCTCTGTATTATGATTGCGATACAAACAAAATAAATAATTCCTTGAATTCCTGTTTGCATCTTGTTTTCCTTGTTTCTTAGTATAATCAAATATTTTTCCTTAGCAAAAGAAGCAACAGTATCATTTCCCTTTAATTTGATACTGATCAAAGTAACTTTACATCAATTACTGTTTTAATTTAATACATACAATTGAATTAAAAATATATGTATATATATTTGTATATAATACAATTATAACGGGCCGATGTCTGTACATTATAGATATTGGAGAAAAACTAATATGGGGGGTATTTATTAGAGCAACAGAAGCCAAAACAACAGTATTTAGAATTTTTGTCTGTCTGTCTGTTTGTACACGCATCACGCAAAAACTACTGCATGGAATTGAATGAATATTCTTGATAGATACTGACAAAATATTAATAAAAATAAAAATATAAGATCAAAACAATAAACGATTTACTTAAATAACAAGAGCCTTACGACTACACCAAGCAGCTTTACACCCAGCCTTTTCCTAACTACCTACATTGTTAACATTAGTAGTTTTTTTATATTAGTATTCGTATATAGCCACGGAGGTATCTCGGTGTGTAAAAAAAAAGGTCTGACCGCTTCCCATCCAAGGAGTGACCGCGACAAGCGTTGCTGAACCTGGCAGATCGCCCGACCTGCGCAGTACCCATGTAGCTACGAACCTATATATACCGGATATATTACCGTCATAAATGTCTATTTGCGTGAATTTTACACCCTCGACACCGCCCGCCCCGCGCGCCTCACGCCGCCCAGGATACTTATAACGAAACAATTATAAGAGCTAAAAATAAATCTGATCCTTAACAAGACTTATCACTAAGGGCGTGTGTCCAAGTGCGGTGCGCAGTGGAGCGCGCCGACTAATGAGGAATAATGAGGATGTCTCATTAATGACGCCAGCGTTGATGAACGCTCACCTTTATCACGCCTTTCCGCCACCCATCCGACGGGCAAGGAGTCATGCCTCTGTGAACACGACGTGGAAGATATGCTTTTATCTTCTAGTACCTAAATGATGCTCTTTTTGAATGTAGCAAAGTGCAAATTATTTAATATATATAATAATTATTTAAAATGTATATTTTCATGGCTCAAAATTCAAATAAATTAATTAATTTCACCGCCTTTGCCTATGGCTTTTTTGTGTTGCAATTCTAAATATGAAATCCTGTTTCAAATCAACAAACATTTGCCACCATAAGGAAAATGCTTAATTAGTAACTTTGGTTATGTCTGTTTTCGAATTTTTGAGGATAGTGTGCAAAGACCTGAAAAAGTACCTAAAAGAGCAATTTAAAATACACAGAAAATATACCAAAATTATTTGTTGTTACCATGGAGTTTCTTGCCCGTTCTTCTCCATTGGAAATCAACACTTTGGAACGTGGCAACTAGAGCCTGACTATTTATAAGTGCCTGTAAATGGTTTACATGAATAAAAATATATTTGAATTTGAATTTGTAAAACTAGTGAGAATGTATGTTAAGTGTAAAAATTACTCGCAATTAGCTGTTTAGAGTGTCTGTTAAAACAGTGAGACCAGATGTTGCGGTACGTTTTAATATTTAACGGAGAAATGTGGAACTGCCCTAATGAGCTTAAATTGCGCAAATAAATTCTACTCAAAAATGTACTTTACATCACGAATCACTTATTCATTTATTTATTTGACAGAATATTGTTACAAAGTTGTTACAAATGTTATTAATGTCCATAATATTCTGTCGTTTCCGGCGTATAAACATTGAGATTACAGCAAATTATTAAATAATGGAATACATTAAGAAACATGTCAGTAATAAAATACAGTATGTTATTAATAAGATTTAAATCAAGTTAGCACTCTGTTCATGACCAAAGCTGTATCTGTGGAGAAGTTTGAACTGTACTGTGAAGAATCTGGCGTGATCTAGAAATACTATAGAAAAGACGAGCCCTAGGTGGCAAGTAATGGGAACATCCTGCAAGCGAAGCAAAGTAGACGCATTAATAAATGTACTGTTTGCGATCGCTTGCTCACGTTTTAATGCTATCTGAGAGCAGTGTTGGATGAGTGTCGTATGTTAGATTTCAGGTTCATGATGTTTAAATAAACTGTGGTTGTAATAAATAAATATAGTTACGTAAAAATTCAATTAATGACAAAGCCATTAACGTCTATTTCACAGGTTTTTTTTTTTTTTTCGTGAATGTGTCATCGTGTTGTTTAAAAAAAATAAGGTTTTGTATAACATTTGTATTTGTCCCCAAATTTTCACAAATTACATTTTATTCAGACTGCAATCCAGCAAGTTTGGTTAATGGTCTAGATTTATTTGTCATTCAAGCGATTTATTTGTCGTTTAATGACCAACAGAGCCTATTGCGGTTACCAATTAAGGTTTACCACAGTTTTTATGGTTATTATGTTATTTTTAACAAAACGCTTTTAGACAACAACATTAAAAAGTAAAATTCCCTATCTGCATAATGGTTGCTTTTGTCTTTATTAAGATTGCGTTCCCCAATATAATGGTAAATAAAAGGAGAGAAGCATGCTTAAAAAATACATATTTTTTTAAATAAATAGATACCTACATATACAATACTTTAATCATCTATAATGGTAATGGTACCTTCTATATTTCTGAAGAGAAAAATGTCCATTATATACCAGATCTAATTCCCACATGGTGCTCGGCAAATGGATGCAAGCTCGCCCCCAATTACATGGACAAATTGCCCTCATCGACGAACTTTTTCTTGGCGATTCAGGAATTTCAGGCGGACCTATTCAAAGACATGGTTTAGAATTCCAAAAAAGATTTGAACAATTCCGATAAATATTGCACACGGAACTGCGCTCACCGAATCATAAGATTTTTCCCGTACTTACATCGGGACAAAGATAATATAATATTTATTATCCTATTTAGTATTTATATATATTATATATTATATTTTGCAACGCGAACGGTACACGGGTGCATCCACGTCAGTTTAAGAAACTCCAAAGACCAAAACTCATAACAGTTTTTGTCCGGATTCTGAGAATAATTAGCTATGTTCGACGCAACGCCCAAACCGACTTAACTTGTGAAGTTCCAAAGTGAGCTGACCCGAACAAGTAAATTAGCGCCAACTGTAAGTTGTGGCCATCGTTAATCATGGCCACCGAAATGTTTTTGTAGCCCAGGGTCCACCAGTCAACCCACGCTAACAAGTAGATTCATATCTATCAGTATTAACATGAGGCTGGTAAGTGGCTTGGCAAGTAATAGATTAAATAAATTAGTATATGAGCTAAATTAAGTAATTTAAACCCTAAATTAATCTTATTTCAGCTCGTACAGTCAAACAAAGGTGTCTACTGGGCCAGATATAAATAATGTAATAATTTTAAAAAATCATGGACGGTTCTCTTTAAAGTTTCATCTATATCAAGTGTGTATTGATGCTATATACTTATCTGTTAAGAAATAGGTAAGTATATAGGTGTCAAGCAATGTTGAGTCGATGACGACATGGTTCTCGTAGAGCGCCACAATAAATGGTCATAAATAAAATACCTACATCATCACCAGCGGCGTGCACAGAGTTTTTAGACAGGGTAGGCAGAAAATTTGAAAAGCTTACTTACCTACTGCATGTTGGTATTGGTTCGTCATCTTATCGATTAAAAAAGTTAGTTAAAGTATATGATTTGCCACCTCAAATATCTTATAATAAATATTTATCTGAGTTATGTAGGGTAGGCAGTGTCTTTTTGTCTGTATGAAACGCACGCCACTGATCATCACCCACGCTTTACAAACTGGTGAACATTGGTATTAGGCTTCCTATTGACTGAAGGAGAGCGAAGTTTAAAAAATCTTAATTTTACCGTTACTTACATGAGCGGAAAATATATTGGAATATTACTGATTGTTTACATCGATGTTTAGTTGTTTATGATTTCTCAAATCCGCTTTAGTGAACAGGTAGCTCATGGCATAAATTATTCAATCATCGCGCATGTTGACAATGCTGTAAGAACTTGTCAAGACCAGCCCACGATTGGATGTGTTTACTGATGAATATTTCCTAATTCCTAGTATTCCGAAATAACGATTTATATACAATAAGCTGTCTTGTTCTATTATAAAGGCCCGTTCACACGCAACTACGCGATTTAGGGTGATTTTGCTCCAAATTGTTTTGCCGCGGACGCCGCAAATGCGCAGAGATGAATTTTCATACAAAATGTGACATTATGTAACATTAATGCTAGCGCCGACGTCTGGTTCTAACTCAACGCTGAGAAGAGTGGACTCCTACAGGTTGTGACTTAATAACCGTATTTATTATAATTATAACATTAATTATTTAATAATTATGATGGTGTAGCTGTAATTACATCTCCTGAGAGGTTCCTACACGAGGCCATATTAGATGGGCTTATATGTATAGGGGTTCTTAACAATAATTATGGTATCAAATGCAGAATTTCAAGATGTAAGATATGTGTTAAGTATATGCCGCGGTGGCTAGGGGCTTCGATCATTACTTTTATATCTTAATCTCAGCAAAACTCATATACATACATATTTCACTTCTACATGCACAAAAAGTACCTCGAGTGTCTGTTATACTCCATTTATTAAAACAATAGACAAAAGTGGCCCAACACGACAAGCATTTATTAATTGGCCATTCATAAAATCATTATACTGAGTTAAAACCAAACACTTCGTTCACTTCTGATGGACTCACGGGAGCCCCCGTTACCTTTGCTGGTAAACCATTTCACCATTGCATTAGCAATACTGAACAGCACGGTTGGCGCAGTGGTTGAGAGATCGAATGCTGCGCTACGTGTCGCGAGTTTGACTCCCGCACGGAACAAATATTTGTATAATCTACAGATAGTTATTTCGGATGTGGGTCTTTGTGTATGTGAATATATGTGTTTGTAAACGCACCTACGATACAGGAATCATTCATAGTGTGAGGCAACGTTTTAAAAAAAAATTAATACTCATGTGGTTACATGGCTCACGCTCACCACAGAAGACTAGATTACATATAAGTTATTACTATAGTAGATACATAAAATTCAACGCGATTTTACTTATAAGTAACGACCACCCGCTTCCACAATTAACTTCATAATCATAGCTATACTGAGGCCGGAAAATTACCTGAATTCAGTCTAGACCCTATTTAACAATTCCCTACGCATCCTGGTGACCTATTCACGATCCTTATTCAGAACACCACCCTCAGGGCCTGGAGGTCGGAGCTGACGAGGGTAAAGAAAAGTATCGAGAATTTGTTTGGACATGAAGCTATTGGATTTCACTTAGTTAATTGTAAGTCTTAGTTACTTGTAAGATATGGTGGGGACTAATTATAGCGGTATACGATCCCCGCGACTTTGTTCACGTAGAGTTCCTATTTCCGAATTTGGTATTTGAATATATACGTTTCTAAATAGGTATTATATTATTTTTAAATCGTTGCCCAACATTAGGAATAATTCCTGTGTCGTGGGTGCGTTGACAAAAACACAAATATTCACATGGACATACACCCTGACCCGAAACAATTATTTGTTTATCATACAAATATTTGTTTCGTGCGAGAATAGAACCCGCCACACGTAGCGCAGCAATCGATCGCTCAACCACTGCGCCAATCGTGTCGTCAAATATAATTATTACATATTATTTTAAACTTAAAAAAAATATCTTCCAAGTATCTAGGGTTCATGAGAGTTTAACTTTAAAAAACCTTTAAACAAAGAGCCAATAGTTGCTAAATGAGCTGCAGCTGGTATAAACTGGTGACAGTGTAATAAGCGTTAAAAATCGAACGCAGCCGTTGCCTGCAAGAACCTCTGAGACAAATACCCTTTTGTGCACTGTGACATAAGGCACGGGTTGTTTCACGCGCGCTATACGACGCTTTGTTGTTCGAATAATATAATCCACTTGTAGAAGGTCAAGTGTTTATTGTTTATGGGCGTGTGATTTTTGCTTCCATATATCTTAATATAATATAATGTATATGATAATATGTCCTTTCCTTGCACGAGACTACAGAGGCCTGGACTTTTGGAAGGCGTGCGTGGGGCCGAAGCCAACACGTAGAGGCCCTTTAAGATAATTTTCATGAATTGTGACATACCCAGCTATTGTCCCTGTATGCACTATAGAAATGCCCCAAGGACAATCCCTGGATTTGCAGGACTATTACAGAACATGGAAAAAAACTACTTGGGCTATTGTGATGGGATTTTATTAATATGTTATGTATATGATATTATAATTATGAAGACCAAAATAAAATATTGAAAATTTGTTTATTTATAACAGTATCGCATAAAAAGAAAAACATTAATTCTATCTTTATTCAAAGAAGTTCAAGAACATAATTATTGTAGGAATTTTTGAATAAAGAGACGAGATTAGGCCTACATTAATAAATCTCTCAAATATTAACTTCATTAGTACCTACCTGTATGTCCATGATTTATAAAAATGCGATCGCACAAATGAAAACTGTACTTTAAATAAAGCTTGGTATTGGCTGATGTATTTCCGAGCGGCTGTAAGTGGCATCACAAATCGCTGTCTGCACCAGCTTTATAAAAACTACCAGCCATTCATCACAGCTCTGGAGCTCTCACAATCACTGCTTATATACTTACTTAGGGTTTAAATCCTCTCCAGGTTAGGAGAATTTATTTCTTTTCCTACCCAACAAAAAGCATGTAAGAATGTTTTGAAGTTAGAATAAATAATCGCAATATTTTGTTGTTAAGACTGTTTATGTCTTTTATATAACACAAAAAAATGGTTCTTTTTATTTTTAACTTTGATCTAGCAACCTCTATCAAATATTTTTGGATCCTCCACTGCATGAGGCTTCCCAAAACAATTATTTGAAGCGTTTAAGTAATGCCACCATATTCAGATATCTCTTTATGGTTTATGTATGAAATACATCGCCCATAAGACAATGACAAGCCTAAGCTTCTTACATTCATACAGTTATTATTATTCACAAACTCTAACTTTAATGTTGTATAAAATCATTGGTTTAAACAAAACATTTGTGGAATAAGTACGAAAAATGGCCTTGATTCATTGATATTTGATAAATGAGTCAAGAATATTTTCCTACTAAATTATGTTTTATCTCTCTGTCTGCATCCTCTTTAAAATTACCAGAGTATTGTATTATCCCGGATAATCGTATAATTATAGATAAGCGGTGTACTTAACGTGTGTCAGATTAATTGTTTCAATTTTCTGTAATACTGTTAAAGTTTTTACAAACGCTTTCAAACAAAAGTTTATAATACACAAGTTCAGGCGTAATTAGTTAATAATTCTGTAAGCTAATTTATCACGTTCGCTAGGCTGTGCATGAAGTCCTGGGTTAAACAAAACAGATTTGAGATTTTTCCTTAACAACTTGCTTATTAATAGTGGGCACTAACAGTATTAGGTTTTATATTGTGTTGAGCTACTAATCTAAGAACACATGAATCTAATACAAGGATTATTGAACTCCGATTGCACATTAGTATATATACCTATGTACCAACACCTCAGTTTCGTTCAAAGATTACAGCTTACAGCTATGTGTAGAATATGCATAACGCAAACATACTCCTTATTAAGACAGAAGCCAATATTTACACGCTTCCTTTACAATATATATATATATATATATATATATATATGTATAACATCACACCAATTTCCTGCAACAAATTTAAAAAGTCATCTAAATGTTCCATAAACACAGTATTACATCAATCTAATTCGCGTAAAAATGTCAACAAGAGTCCCTGTAGATGACCGAGCCAAGGAAGCAGCACGAAGCACGATGCAAACATTAAAATACGTTCCCAAAGTTAAATTGCCTCGGGAGCCGCGACGAATTTAATCGGAAGGAAAAAATAGACAGAAACTTCAGCTCTCCCCCACAGTGAAGGAAGGGGAAGAATTAGACCATGACATAGTTAAGCAAGTAGGTATATTGATTTATAGGTTAACTGATGTTTGCATGCCGAACGGAAATGGATGGAAATTGACTGAGTGCGTGTCAAAAGCAGTTTGGCGACTGGATTAGTTGTGTATTTTTAACGTTTTATGGTTTGGGGTTTGTCACGACCAATATTGGAACAACAATTTTCCTTTTAAATGAAAAACTTGTTAATTTGGTGGTACCTAATCATTTACCCAGAAAGCATCTTCAACTACGATCGCTGTGATGTAACGGTATGTTCAACGAAACTAACTTTATTGTCGATAGTCGTTGGTGTTTGTGCGTATTAGAAAACTCCTTTCACGTAGACGTAGAGAATAAGCTGCAATATGGGAATACTCATTATCATCCATACTCATTATCACCCATACTCATTATCATCCATACTCATTATCATCCATACCCATTATCTACTAAATTATATGTACAATATACAAGTGCAATCTGAACAAACTTTAAACCAAAACGGTTGCTACTAATTACCTCATTAGTATAGACAGTGGTCGAAAACGTAGCTGCTGAGCGTGACTTTGAAACCCAGGTTTGGGAGCATTATTTAGCCTTATTATTAGAAAAAATCTGTAGCAGCCAGGAATTTGTAACTGAACCCGGTAGGCAATAAGCTCGCATCACATTCGGGACTGAAATATGTAGTACACCTCAGCCTAAACATTCAAGGAATACACGCGCGATACTAAACTTAACTAGACTAATCTAACGTTTTAAATAACCATAACTCACACAAAATGTGACAAAGGAATAATTAATATTCACGAAACTTCTCGGCCATCACACCTTACTCAACGCAGCATAATGCTTGTATTTTACAGGACTCACTAATTAATGCGCCGGCGGCACCCTTTTACAATGTCCGAGACTTCGAATATCCTAGAATGGCCTACCGCGAACTTATTTATTATACAATAACTTTTACGGTTCCTTGTTAAATATACAATGACTGACCTGGATTCTGCTATTTTTAATAGCGGTCAGTCTTACAGACTTTGTTTAGCTTGAATTTTAATAAACTTGTTGTTGAATGAGGTTTCGGCGTTAAGATGATAAAGGTACTTAAGGCTTTATTGCTTCAATTTGAGGTATATAACCTTAAAAGATTATTACTTTATGCAGGCTAAAAATATGAAAATTTTAATAATTAATTTAGAATATTTTGTCAAAGCTTCTGTATGATGAAATTAGATAAGGTTTAGTTTAAGGTAACATGAGGATACGGTCAGGTTATAATGAGACAGTAGGCGTTAATGAACGTATACGCCCTTTTCATTCATATTTGAGCACAGTTTAAAGTTCTTCTGATGAGAACATGGCATGATTTGTCACTACCGATGACACCCACAGAAAGACAACAAACCTATTCTTTGCTGAGAACCATTTTATTAAAACCTACTAAATGTATCTACAAGTTTTAATAAAAAAGCCTGGTAAATTGTGATATAGTTTGAAATGGCCTGATCCTCATTTCCGTTTGATGATGATTGTACCTATGCGATGTTACATAGGTTCTGATAACTTTCTTGCGAAAATGAAAAATTTAGTAAGAAGGTTTCAAGTATTTACTTTGTATACTTGTTACAAATGTTTTACAAGGTATTTACATAAGTTAGACATACCTACATTAAAAGTAATAACTATTAACGATGTGTTATACCCGTGAACAATGTTAGAACCTCAATCAAACAATAAGATAGGCAATTTTCATATGAGCACATACTCGTACATAATGTAAGTGAAATCAAATTGTGGATATGTTGGTATAATATGGGGGTTTGGATTGCTACGACCACGAATGATTAGCTGGTTTGAATAATGTAGTCAAATGGCTCTACAGCCCTTGTGGGACTTATGAACGAGAGGTCCTGAGTTGAAACCCCATTCGTTGCACTACTGAGATTGATCACTACCACAAGCAACGTTAGCTTATTTGGAGAGGCTATCAAAATTAGGCTAGTTCCAATGTAGGTAACATATTAAAAACAAACTGTAAAAGTGGTATCTAGCACGGCTACAAAATTTGAGAAAGTCCTGAAATTCAAACTCACGGCACCGACCTCTTCAATAATATCGTAATCATGCAGTGGTTGCTCATTAGGTTGATAGACTTAATTTACATCGTTCCAAATAATTTGATGTATTATCTGTTCACCCAGCGATATCGCATAATAAACACAAAGTAAACGACCAACAGTTTACCTTTGGCTCAAAAAGTTTGTGAAGCAAGAAGTCAATTTGGCACATCAAACAATTGGGAGCAGGCATTTGGAAGATTAAACGCAGTTTTTGTCCCCTCGTGGGATAGGTAAAGACTTAGACAGAGAATCGACTCTTCACAGGTAAAATTGTGTGGATTTATCATTGTCTGACCTCACTTAAGAAGTTTTGTTGAGTGAGTCAATTGAACGCTTGGGACAAACGGTTACTAAAGCATTTACTTATCTGTCAGTCCACAATTTTGTTGATTGAAGTTAAAGATGTTGAACATCAGATCTGTTCGTGTAAAGGTCGACCACGTAACTCTTTTGTAAAACTATTCACACATTCCAGTAATATTGGATACATAAGTCGACATAGACAGTTAATAAATAGTTCAACCCACAGCTAGGCACGTTGGCCTGGTGCGGGTTGTTTGTGTACTCCACACACCACCACAAATCTTACGGAGTTCTCTCAGAAGTGTTTGCTTAAGATATTTTCCGTCACCCATGTTATTTATAACCAAATTACACTTGCGCTACTTGTTTACTAAACATACAATGGTGTTGGATTGTCGTTGATCTAGCTGAGCCCTTAGACCCAATATATGTATTCCCAATTTGTTTTGTCTAACTTCAAATTAAATGAGCCGTGAATGTTGTGAAGTTAGTCGTTTTATCGACAAAATGAGGTTTTTCTTGTGTACATTTATCAGGGGATTACTGAGCAGTCTCCATTAGTTCTTTTATTATGTTGATGTTATTGGAACTAATCTATCAAGGAAAAGTAGCGAGTTCTACGAATAGGTATAATTTAGCAATGAACGTAGGTATTATGGTCTTTTATATTATCCCTTTGACCGTTCATCGTAGCGGTTATTAGGAGGACCATGCTAAGCATTATTAAATTTATGAGCTGGTATTATGATGATGAAGCGGCTATATCCCAACGGCAACTTGAACTGGTGAGCTAGAGGTCTTGTTTGCACTCAAATTCAAAGTTTTTTATTTCAAGTAGACCTTTACAGGCACTTTCAAAAATCGAGACTCTAGGCGTACTAATGTCGTAATGTTCCTATTAGGTATAACATAATTCGTTGAAGGGATCAATGACATAATTAAATAATTTAAAAAATAGGGATACCGAACTACATTCCCTTCTATATAAGTAGGTATCTACGTATTTTGCGTAGCGAAATACAGTCTGTTAACAGGATCTGTACAATCCTTGAGTTTTTATATTGATCCTGTACAATCGTAAAAAGAGGTAACATACTAAACCGCCCAAGGTCGTGTAGTCGCGGGTCAAGAGCGTAAAACTGACCCTTTTCCGCATACGGTTATTCACCCGTCTGTTGAAAATGGCGGACGTAAAGCCTTTCCATTTGTAAGCACAAAAATATTGACAATGAGCTCTGTTTTTATTTATTGAAATAATTGATTGATATTGTGTCCGTAATTTTTATAGAACATAAAATATTATCAATTTATATATATTTTCATCACCCCTATAAAGTTTCCGAAGGGTAGGTACTATTGTCTGACACTGTGTGTGATAAGACCACATTGGCAACAAGGCAACAAAATGTGACAATTCACAAATGCCTGAAAATGGTTTAGATGAA
This sequence comes from Shargacucullia verbasci, assembly GCA_947562105.1. Taxonomy (NCBI): domain Eukaryota; kingdom Metazoa; phylum Arthropoda; class Insecta; order Lepidoptera; family Noctuidae; genus Shargacucullia; species Shargacucullia verbasci. Next base: position 15,130,761 of record OX387284.1, on the reverse strand, counting down.
TAAAAAAATATTTTGATTTGATTTTTTTTGTTTATAATGCTAACGTTTACAAACTAATCGGTATTCGGTGCCGAGAAAACAGTTCAGATTCAAGATACAAACCATTACCTACGAAAAGACTTGAAAAAAGTGATCAACGAAAAATTTAACCCTAAACTCGACCTCGGCAAATAAATATTCCGTAAAAAATAGGTGCATCCCCTTTTACCCACTTTCGCCTTTTAAATCCTTTCTAGTAGGCATCATAAACATAAATAAAACATATGTTTTTCAGAAGGTTTCTAGCTGCCGTTGGGCCTCACGTTGTTATTCACTGGCGAAAATCAGGTGAACTAACCTACCGCTATTAACAGTTTGCACGTTGACACGTTAACTACATAAGAGCGAACACGACACTACGCCAATAGCCCAACACCTACAAACTTCAGCTGTTAAACTAATTTAGACAAGGGTCACGGTGGAACAGTATTATTACTTAGTTTAGGACCGTACTACTTAGTTATAATTAAGTGTATGCTTGCAGAAACACAACACCTCATGATGTTTTGAGTTCCCGCAAGCAAACCGAAAAGAAATAAAGCTAGAGTATGAAGTATGAAGACTTCAAAAGACCTTCGTGGTAATGTAGCGCTATGGGGCGTGATACCATATATGTAATATCGAGTGAATTGTATATTTCACAGATTGTATATTATTATTTTGTGGCTATATAAGAATAGATATATAGATTGCCCGAAACGATTGAACTCACGGTTTTTATAGTTGTCTTCTCGAAAACCCGCACAACACCAGTCAACACGAGACACGGAACACTCGCAACGTAGTCAGTTTTCTTCAATAGAAGTTTTACACAAAGATTAACATAAAATTTCGCATGGTGAAGAAAAAACACATCCACGCAGAAACTTTTTTTTTGTATATCATCATAGACATTTTATAACACATTCATCGTTTTTTGTACAGGCAAAGAAAGCTTAGCCAATACAGCCAATCGCGTAGACTTAATATAAAGGTTCAATGCATAATGCATCGGTAATAGTTTTTATAAAAATGTTCATTCTTATTTGGATAAGCAAAGGAACCTAAATCATACAGCCATCAATCACCAAACAGAAAGAATGTCGATTTTCGGAACAGAGCTTTGCATTTGTTTTTTTTTTCCACCCGGTCCGGCTCTTAGCGAAGTGTTTAATAAGTAATTCTAGATAGGTCCGTACATTACAGTGATAAGTAAGCTTGTAAGGTTAGGTGTAAGCATTTTTATCTAAGTCAGCGGTTCTCAAACTTTTTTTGACGACGGAACCCTTATAGAAAACGAAATATTTGACGGAGCCCTAAGTAGTTTATGTGTATACTTTATTAATAATCATATTACGTGACATTAAGATTTGCATCTAATGGGAGGTATGAAATGGATTTTTTTACTTTTCATCAATTGTTTGATGCTGGATAGAAGAGAGTCGACTGTGAAGAGAGTGACCAGTACCTATTTTCGCGGAGACACGGAGACACACTTTGCGTACGGCTGATCTAAGTGGTTTGTTACCAAAGATGAGGTGGCTAGAGATCTCATTGCTTTTAAATAAGACGTTTTTGAAATTACCGATATATATATACATACATATACCAGAGCAAGAGTGGACTACACTTTTCTTCCATCAGCTTATTTGATTGGCCTAGTACTCTGCTCTATTAACCTTAGCATTGTTTCACATTTGCTTGTAACGAATTAACAACTAAGAACGGTGATCCCCTGAGTTTTATCTGTTGCCGGTCATTCGGTCCGTACCGGTAATGGCGACCCCGTCCGGCTGTCGTAAACGTCGCAAGTCTGTCACTAACTGCTGAATGCTCTAATGTAGGGTTACGTCTGACTGTGTGTATTGTAGTGTTTTGAAGTGCCGAGTGGAATTGTAATAGGTACATATTTCAAAATCTAAAACATCATTAGGTAATGACCCAGCGCTGCAATAGCAGTGGAAATGATGGCGTGACGTTTTGCAGCTTTGGAAAGAATAGTGTTGGGACACCTTTGCCCAGTTGTGGGATTTGTAATAAAAAAATAGTGACTTTCACATTAATGTTATAAGTTAATTTCGCGATAGCAGCTAAAGTTGGTGTGGGTTATAAATTATAATTTTATGAAGGAACTCAACGAACAAGTTCTTTCTGATATTAAGAACCTAGTTCACCATTGTTCACCGTGGGAATAATACCACCACTGCACCGATATTAACTTATAATTACGTAAGTACGTCATAGCGTAAATTTTTTTAGCTTTTCAGCAGTTATTTAGCTTATATACTATTTACTTTTCATAAACAATTACCTTCTTGGTAACTTCTCGACGAGTAGCTGCGGTATAACATACACACCGCCAATAAAAAACATTTGCTCGTAACAAACTAAGGTTTTACGTCCGTATCCTATGTATTGGAGTCTTTGTCCTACGTTAACAACGTTTGAAACACTAGCCGACTTCCCTCGCTTTTACGATGGACACTGCACTACAGGGAAAGAGGTAGATACAGTACATACAGTAGGGCTTTTACCTAATTAATAAAGTAGTAAGAACGTACCTAACTCTAGCTACCCGAGAATTAGAATCACAAATATCAAATTAACACTTCATAATTTACTTTCATCTACTATATTTGCGGCTCCCCAAAGGCTGCATATCTGAGGCTGAATTCTTTCTCCATATTTTTAAATGTATTTTCAGTAAAATTTATAAATTATACGGTTGAACTAAGAAAATTTAGTTATAACGCCATCTATTAGGTAATATTCGAAATTATTACTCAGGTCAACTAAAAGCATTGTTACGAGTTTTTTGTTATGACTAATAGATGGCTCTTTCAACAAAAATTATAAACATAACATTTTACAAACAAGTATTTTTCTTTAAAACTAAAATTATTGAGAAAATAATCGTTAAATCTTTTAGGATTTAATAAAATAAAAATTCTCTTTGAAATTTACTTTCTGACAGCTTGTTATGACATGTAGCTTTTGAAAGAAACGTTCAATATCTCATCACAGATGGCGCTTCATCAAACGTATTATTTTAAGGAAAAACATGAAAATTCAAATAAGTTTACGAATATTTTGTGTTATATAACGTTTATTCAATCTTGTATTTATTGAAAACACAGCGAATTTTAAATAAAGCTTTCAGTCAGATATATGTTTTTTCTTTCTGCTTCATTTTGTATATTGTCTGTGGGTGACAGAATAAAAAGTAAAAGTGTCACTATGGATTTATATTTGTGTCGGATAGAAATACGTAGAGTGCTACGCCGGCGGACAATTTATTTCAATTATCATGAATAAGCTGAGTGGAGACGCTGTGTGTTATCGCTTGCTCTAGACAAATATATTAACTTTATTATTTGTCAAGCAAACGGTTTATAAAGAGTGCCGTGTAACGAATAATGGTTTGGGAAGAAACGATAGTGACGTCTCGCGATTCAGCCTTGGATATTATGGTTACGAGAAAAAGTGTATTTTGAAAATATACCAAGTGTTTTCTTGTAAAAAACGTCTGTGAGGTATTCATCGACTGTGTGGTGGATTTGTTCGACGTTTTGGTGTTGTATATCAGTGTTATGTCGGGCGGCAGGAGCATCGACAAGGAGCGAAAGTCTCCTCGGGAAAGCGGAGAGGATTCGGAGGATGAGAGCGAGATCCTCGAGGAGAGCCCCTGTGGCCGGTGGCTGAAGCGCCGGGAGGAGGTAAGAGACCCACGTTATCACTACTCACCTCGTTTACGTGGATATATTTAGGGCACTTTAGACAAAGACCAGCGTCAGCTGATTCACAAGGTTACCGCATGTTATACAAATAAGACGCAATTAATATGTTTTTATTATTAAGCACAGTTTGTTTTGAAGTATCAGTGTTGAGCAATATAAGACAACAGCAGGATGATTACAAGTACTTGTACAAAAACTTTCTACCAAAGGTACTGTCATGGTTATCATTGAATCAGTCACTTATTGTGTTATTTATGAGTATTTTGTTCTAAAGGATATTCTGGTGATCAGATAGGATAAATAAAAATTCAGTTTCAATTAAAATAGGACATACCTGTAACTTCTAATAATATACTGGTATCAAGTATATTTATTAGGATAAATGATTCAAACAATGTCTTATGTTATCTTGATAATAAGATTATTCACATAATATAAACCTGTACCCATGTTTTATGTTATTATTATTGATAAATAGGCTTGACTAATTAGTTTTAATTGTGTGATTTACCTTATGTCAATAGAAGAGTCAATAAGTTCTTGACATTTTAATTTCCCTATTATATATAACTTAAAAACAAAATACCTACATTTATAACACTAAAATACTTATAAAGGTAAATCTTTGTTTCATATTTCAGTCAGCATAGCAATTTATGTCTAAAATTGACCAAATCTATTAAAATACCAATTATTTACAAGTGGGTGCAGCTCAACAAGTGACTAATTGTAAAGAAATGCAGATGCTGTACTGTCAGAGAAAGAGTTAATTAATTGCAAGCATATGTGCATACTTTCCCTATAAGGTTCGCCGAGAATAACATCTGGCATACCATAGTCATTAAAATTAATGTTTATATTGCTTTTTCGTCTGATCGGTAAGAGTTTAAAGTAATATTGGGAAATTTAAAGTAAATCTCTGTAATATTTATAATGGACACTCGCATCTTTATAAAGCCTCTATGGAATCCACTCCGCATATCTTGTGTAGATATTGGTAAAGAAATCTTAGTCATCCTTTACCACTTACACTTGGATAAAAATCATTACTTACCTAGGTACTAGCAATAATAAGATTTACCTTCACATACCTTGTGATGTTTTTATTTGATTACATCAACATGATTTGCGGTATCTGAAATTATTTTTTGAACAATAAGCCATTTCTAATTTCTTTTTATCACTTCTCTAATTGATGTGAAACCATGACAATATAAAGCAAAGTTAAAAGCTACTGTTTAACTGATGTTATTTTCATTAGTTAATAGTAATTCAATGAACAAGAAGAAAGCTTTTCATATAATTACATAGTTAAGTTCTTGCCTCTCACTGGTACCCAGTACTATCTGCCAGTGAAAGTTAATGTCGTGAAATTAGCTTTGAACATTGAGCTGTAATATATTGGGGGGTACACAGATGTCTGAAACATAGTGATGTTGATTCTGATGCGCACAAACTAAATTATATTAAAAAGTTATATTCTTATTGGAATAATTATAAAAGGAAACCTAGACATATAATTAAATAACATTAGAAAACTTAATTCAATGTATACTGGAGTAAATTAATTAAATCAGTCTTTATCAGTCCAATGAGCATTACGTCCCTGTAGAGTGAAAATGAAATAACTAACAGTTGTAGACTTTTGAAATATGGCCGTGTTTTGTTTCAAAAACAAGAAAATATCATTTTTATGTTGATATATTATTAAAAACCTTTGCGTGAATTTCATTTAAAAAATTAATGTTTTTTTTCTTGTTTACTACCGGGCCAATTAGGCCTCTCCCTGATTACACAAAATCACTTGGTCCTCTGTGTTCCAAATCAAATGCATCCCAGCTCCCTTCTATTAGAATAAATACTAATAAATGATATGAAGTTCTTTTTTCAATGAATTACTGGATGTATTGTCCTTCTGCTCTTACTTCCTTTGGTCTATTATTTTAGTAAACAGAACAATTTAATTTTAATATTATTAAAATAAAAAATAAAGTGGAATTAATTAAGTATTTAGAATAAATTAAAGTTGGATATCTTAAAGATAACCAGTTGCATTTTTAAATAATATAATAATTGTTCTAGCCACCTATTTAGAAGCATTTTACTACATAATTTATAGATAAGATATTTAAAAGTCACCTTAAGGAATAATAGATTATTAAAAAGCATTATATATGTATAATCTTATATTGACATTGATGGCCGATGATTGCTACTTTGCACTATAAAAATATATCTTAAGTATGTATATTCACTTTAAATCAACAACATTTTATTATTTTTATTTGGCCTTTTAACCTTTTACTCTATACAATATTTAAGACCTGCCAAAATAAATAGAAATGATTGTAGTCACTAAATCATTTGGATCAGATAATTTGTATGTTTTGATTATGATGCTGCTTGAATATATTCAACATTTGATGGAATATTTTATGTATTTATTCTGAGTAGTTAACGAGACATTTAAGTTTCACTTAAAAGTTATTTTACTAATAACAATAATGATGTTGTGATTACCATTCAGTTAGATGACTCTCTTAAAACTACCAATTGATTATTCATCTCAAGTTAAAATTATGTTGTGAGGAGTTTGTTGGGTAGTTTCTTTTACCAAAGCAATTTAAAATCACTTAGGAATAGGTCAAGGGCAGCAAATGAGGTTTAACTTGATGTAACACAAAAGACGGTCATTAAAAAGTACTAAGTAGCTATTAACTAAGTGATGTAAGGAAAATATTTTTAAAAGCCTTCTTATCAAAACTTTACCTACTGTAAGTCCCCAACAGAAGGATTGTAAAGTGCTTATTTATTGTCCTTAATTCCACAGCAATATATAATACTATAAAGAGGTAAATTTGTCTTAAGAAGTCTCGGGAACTAATGATCAGATTCTAAAAATTCTTTCACTGGTAGAAAGCTTCATTATTCTTGAGCGCTATAGGCTATAAATTATATATTGCACGTAGGTTAGGCCGACGTAGTCGCGGGCAAAAGCTAGTACCTATATAATAAATATGTAAAACAGGAATATTACTATCAAACAAGTACAGTATTTTAATAAAGCATTAATTAAGTAATCCTCAGCTATTTATATTCCATGTAGTGACAAGCAGTAACCAATTCTCAGTAGTATTATAAATTTTAATACAACTTGACATTATGAATTCACAGAAAAGGTGCTAACTTAACTAGTAGTCTGTGGTTTATTTTTACTGTGGAGTCGTTGTTGCATCTAGATTCACTTGTTGAACCTTTGATATTGTAGTTAGTTAACCTTGTCCTATAAATAGTGATTGCAGTTTTTGTACTCAAAGAAAAACTACTTAACACTATGTAACTTTTAAATTGGAGCTTGCTTATTTGATTCTTAACGAAGCATGTTGATGAAATACTTTTATATTCTGAGCCATTAAGACATGATCTTTACTGGCCATCAATGAGGAATTTTATCATATTTCAAATTATTTGGTAAAAACATCATAGCATAAATTATATTGTACTAGTTCTGTCTAAATACATCTATTTTAAAATAATAAATATAATATACCATAGACAGGTGCTAAAACAGATTGATGGTTCATAATTGATGTTAAATTGTTTTGTTTTTTTTTTATGTTTTATTAAAAAAAAAACGTTGCCCCACACTAGGATTTCTCCTGTGTCGTGGGTACAGTTTACAAACATACATGTCACATGCACACACAACCAGACCCGAAACAACTATCTGTAGATCATACAAATATTTGTTCCGTGCGGGGATCGAACCCGCGACACATAGCGCAGAAAGCTAATGGCTTAGCCACTGCGCCAACCGTGTCGTCATGTAAATGGTGTAACATTTTTTTATATGGGTTATTTTCAACATGAATCGTACAAGATTTTAACTTTAATATAGTTGTAGTTTTATTTGGTAAAAAGGCCTACTTTTTATCCAGCAGTTGATGGACTGTCCTTGAAGAATGTTTGATCCATTAATTTACAATTGGGTAATGTGTACCTTCTCTGCTAGGTATCACAATGTCATTCTTGCATATTTTTAAAGCTTCTTTAGCTTTTATATTGCTCCTGTATCGCGGGTTTTCAAACATAATTCGACATGCACATAGACTCAGACGGTCTACCTGCAGACCATACAAAAGTTTGTTCTGTGTGGTAATCGAACTCATGATACGAAACGCAAAAAGCTAAGTTCTTAGCCACTGCCTCAAACGTAAATCGTAACGCCACTGCGTCATAGCATAGTGTGTACTCTTCTCAGCAAGGTATCACAACATGTTAATATTGAGGGTAGATTATAAATAAGCGTTCAGAAAGTATTGAAAAATACATAATATTTTATAAGTCGCCTTTCAAGTTGTCCACAAACTGCTTTTGTGTTTATTTTTATACTGTTATTCTGTTTTATATTCTACGATTGATACGATCAAATGATAAGACATAAATAACATAACAAACTATTTATAGATTTTACCTTTTCTGTCGACAAACATGTGTAATAAGAACGTAATTTCCATATCATTCTATTTCATTGTGCCTGAGAGATTATGTATTAGAATAAGGCGATAGTAAACAATGCGCCCTATTGTACTCCTCTTCTGGTTATAACACTCTTTCCAGTTGGATTCTTCTGTCGAGTCGGCACGAGCTATCACGCATCGCAAATGGAAAAATTTACTCGTAAGCGCGCAGTGAGTGGTATCGAGGCTGACAGCCCAGGATGCGCCAGACGATCTCAGGTTTCGTCACTCGTGAAGGCTCCTTGCATAGCCCGCGTGGCAACCACCGCAAAATTAGATAGACGTCAATTTATAGAAATTGTCAGTGTAGGTATGATACCTATAATTATTGAGGAAAAATTTCTTAGTTCTAATTGTGCTCATCATATTCATATGTCTAATTATTTGTATTAGAGTATTATAAACAAAAGCCACATTGACCTCATTTCTCGCATGATAATCAGCTAACAACTGCATGATACTTTTGACGACTCAATTTGCGCAATGGCACAGCTCTGGAGATTCTGCCTTCTTTGCCTATGGAAGATTTGACTAACGCATCAGGCACACAATTAATATTCACACGCAATGAATCCATTCAGGTATTGAAATTTGGAAATATAACACTTTTAATTATTATTATATTTTATTATTTTTTTTCTTTTTTTAGACGTTGCCCCACACTAGGATGTCTTCTGTGTCGTGGGTTTTTATAGTGGGTTTACAGTTTACAAACATACGTGTCACATACACACACAACCAGACCCGAAACAACTATCTGTAGATCATACAAATATTTGTTCCGTGCGTGGATCAAACCCGCGACACATAGCGCAGAAAGCTAATCGCTTAACCACTGCGCCAACCGTGTCGTCATAGTTATTTTTTTAACCGAAGGCTTCAAAGTCATCAACTCTAGGGAAATACCTGTCAACGCATAATCGCTGGTCAGAAACACCAGCATAAAGAGGTGGTACCGACGTCATCCGAATTGCGTCATTCGGTCGAACTAGCCATGCTAACTACGTCTTCTACCGTATCTTTATGACATGAAACAAAAAAGGCGTTTCTGAGTGGCCACTACGATTCCGTATCGATTTGAACGAGGAGTCCCCTGCAAAAACAGTGACAGTAATAGCAGTACCTCCAGCACTCCTGGCTCCGGAAAGTCTTTAAATATTGTCTGTTAGATGTCACTGATCACGAGAAATAATAATTCGGTTTTAAGAGTTCCATTAATTTTGTTCTCAACTTCATCTTTATTCGAATGGACAATGCTGTCTGGTTTCTCTATGATCTATCACTCAGTCATTTAGAGCTCATCGGATGTGGCCGACACGTAGGCTCTAATTACCTGTAATACTTAGGTACGCCACTTTCTCCGCCGCCGCCGGTCAATGACCGTGCGCTTGCGATTCGGCGCTTGCGCAAGTAATCACTGTCGCTTTCTAGGCTTAGGGTGATGGGATGTTAGGCGTTGATAGATGTGGGTTATGTGGTAATTCAAGTTATGATTATATATTTAGCTGTTTCTGTCAGTCCACGACGGCCCATAACCTTCAAGTTCTTCATACGCCGAATGATTGCACAAAAATTTTATTAAAGCTGCATAAGCTACTTACGGCTTATCTATAAATGGTAAGCCGTAAGCATTTGCTTCTTTTATGGTCCATACTATGGTTTCCTGCCTAGCTTTTCATTCTTCTGCATCTCTTTCTGCCTTCATATACAAAGAACCATTATCTCAACATAAAGATAGTATTCATGTTATCCATTTCTAAAAGCCCGTAAAAGTCCTCACAAGCGGTTAAACATCCTCACATAAGCCAGACGAATCAAATTGATTTCGGCAGTATTACTGCACGGGCCATAAAATTTTACAATAATGTTTTGTCTAGAGCTCGGTATTACAACATAGAACATAATTCCTACATAATATTTGATAGATTCGTAACTTAGTTGAAGCTAAAATATAAGTAACTAAACAATAGTGATAGATAGGCCTAAGGGATGTATTCGACGTCGGTCGGGTCGAGTATCCGTCAATCTATTAATAAATACGTGGGAGTACTGACACCTAATAGTTTTAACGTCATCACACTTTGGGTATGGCTCTACGGCTTGTCTGTTATGCCACCATTGTCCTATAGAGGGAGGATCTTAAACCAATGATATACTGAGGACGCAAATTGACGTAATCTCTTTCTGAAAAGACGTTGCTTTTACACTTCGCTTTAAGCAATAATTGTTCGGTCGCTTGGGTTTTGCGAAAAAGGGTCCATGACGAAATGGCACTGTTTGGTGCTTACACAGCGGATTTCTTGGTAAGAGAATATTTTGGCTTAATACTGTTTACTTGCTTATGCTTACAATAGGTTGCAACGACATGTTTACTTTGCCAATATTTATTTAAGTTTTTATGGTTACTTAACGAAAATGTATCTGACAAAAGATGTATAAGGGCACTTCGTTGGTTCAGCAACCTGTCAGACTAATGTCAAGGTCAGAAACAGAAATGATGATAAACTGTGCGATGTTTTCTAGATCGCTAAAGTTTATTTCGGTTCAACGTTAAAGTAATATACTAGCAAATAAAGGGTAAATAATAGATGATGACGAAGTGGGTGGCATTTGTGGGCAAATGCGCGTTAAACACAACGTGCATTCTTTGTTCCACCGTCCACCACAGACGTGCGGCGGGAATTTTAATTTGAGGATATCAACCTACCCATTGTATTCCCATCAACATTCTGACGCATAAATGCGAAAATGAAGGTAGTACAATAAATTCTGCGCCTCAGATAACACCCCTGCGGCATTCCTGACGTAAGTTTTAATCTATTGAAGAAATAGAGCCACCGAAAAAGTACATTTCCAGAAAATATATTTTACGCAGCCCGCAGAATTTCCACAAAACCAAACATTATGGAAATGGGGATATAAAAGTGTAGTATGCTGTTGAACGTGCAGGAATCTCAGACTCATTACCTAAAGGTTAGCTCGTTACTCAGGGCATAAACCTGGAGCTTGTAGCACAACATTACTTCCATCGGTACGCATTGCAGGCGTGATGTAACAACTGGCACTCGTATGAAATTGGCGTATCTTTTCGCGGCTTCAGAACTTCGATATAGCTAGATCTCAATAAATCTTCATTGAGTTGTAACTGTAAGTAGTGTCTACTTCGGTCTATTCTCGTATCGACCTCGCAAATGTAAAGGTCGACTCATTTCCAGCTTTCGTCAATTGTCATATTTGCGACCTAGACGTGTTCAATGTCGTATTCGTTATTAGACATGGCACTCAAATAAATATTCTCTTTGATGACTGCTGTCGTTTGAGAAGTAATTTTCGTCGGTATGGAAATTCGATGTGGACTTTAAACAAAATAACAAATAAAAATTGCTCAAGTCCCTTTATTAGCCAATATTTTAGTCCACACCTGTAGGAAGTGCCATAATTATGCACAACGCAACTTTGGAGCAGCAATGGTCGTAATTTTTGTATTTAACGTGTTGACTTAATATTACTTGTCCAATTCATTAAATGTTCTTAATGTCCATCTATTAATATCATGTCATAATTAAATACACTATTCGCGTCGTATATAATTAAACCACAACTGTAACTCGTGTGATGAACAGATTTAAGCCGCATTCGCTGTGGATTTGAGAGACACAGCGCTGACTACGTAATTTACGTCTGTCATTACAGTTTCCTCTTACATTATAACTACGAAGGATACCGAAATCAAAGTCTAAAAATATTAAAGCAATTACAAAATCATAAAGACCATTTTTAATATAATTAATATGTTTTTGCCTTGAGTCTGAGCGGCATTCATTTCCTATCTCCTTTCTACCTCGCTCACCTCTGAGATCGTCATAGTGGAACCGACTGACTCATTCATCATAATAAATAATCGTCTAATTTTTTACTACTAAGTTTTTATACGCACTCGGTCAATATGCGATCATTATCAATTGTATGACAACGTCAATAAGAATCATATTGTATTGTACGACCATCCACGTTAGGTTTGTTATAGGTAACATACTTTCATCGCTAGGTCATTGACACAGTTATTAAACTCCATGGTGCCTTTTTTCATTACTTTTTAGTTCGAAAGTGAAAATTACTTCATATATTGTAGGAAGAGAGTTGGCAGATTTGCATACCGCGTTTTTGCCTCTTAGTGAAAGTGCTTATACTTACTATTGGGAAAATTTCGCATTTCCGCATACTGACTACTAAGACGTGGACGGCTGACTGAGATTTCATATGATGAGAATATGAATGAGGTCCCGCCGGAGGTTTGCTCCAGGAAATTGTATCGAGCGCGAAGAATCGAAGAAAAAACAAAAAGAACACAATTTTGTAAGACACGAGCGTCGAATGTGCAATGAGCTGAGGTAAATCTTCATTTATTTGCAACTGCTCCATTATTGTTTCCATTTATGTAATTCCAGTAAGTGTAAAACGAACCGTTAATATAACTTTCATTTCGGATGCTGGGTATATATTACGAGTCACGACTCATTCTTATGAATGGTTTTTTCACGCCTACCCACGCCAGTTTTTTGGGTGTCTTTATCATGAATGGCCGGGATTATGCTCCCGGGTGTGGACCGACAACGTCATTCAACGCGAACATTAGTCATAACACCCAAAAGTTTGTTCAGATTTCAATGTTTTAACGGTTTTTGTTGCAATCCGTTTTATTGTTTAAATGAAGTTGTTTTTACAATTAAGTGTGTGCGAACATTTTTTGTAAATTGTTTTTGGTTAGGAGACTTTGGCTCATGTGTCTTTTAATTTATACTTTAACACTGAGGAACTTAGCATTGTTAACACGGGTAAGCCAGCAAATAACTTTGCCCTAAAATTAAAGTAGACTTGGGTCCTACATAAATACAAGCGAACGTTACAAATTACCGACACGAAACACCTAACGACAAGCACTTTAATGAAGCCATTTTGCCCGGTAACTAAGGTAAATTGTATCATCGATGCGAAGTGCGGTAACCCGGTGTCACCTAACTAGGTAATTGGAGAGACTGTCGCCCATTAGCTGGGCAAACAACGACCTGCTGCCCCCAACACAACCTTATGGGATTTGTGGACTGAAAGTGTCATGGACATCATAACGGCTATTGTTGACAATTACTGAATATTTTAGAAAACGCCTGTCTGTCTGACTATTGCTAACGGTTCAGGGAATTATGCTGAAACACGCTTACATATTGCTTAGAAAATTGAAGAGCGTGTACTGTTATTAAGAGATTATTTGTTTTTGATTCTTTAACTATTTAGACATGAAGATTGATCTCTGATAGTTTGGTTCACATTGCCATACAGTGTTCGTGTGTCTAACTGAATCAGCAATATATTCTTTCTAATCGATTTTAAATTGATCTGTAGGAAAGTCCAATTAATCCTGAAATCCGTTTGGCACATTCAGGAGTTTTACCTTGCCTATAACTAAAGCAAAGGTAAAAAAAACGAGAAAGAGGGTTTGTTAATTTATGCTATTATAAAATGGTCTTTGAATTGCTATAAAATGTACAAATTGACCTACATTTGCGATTACATTCCTTATTTTGTCATGACACGCTACTATATAATCAATAGATTTTAGTTAGCTTGTCCTATAGAACAATATTTCTGTGAAAATGTTTAATCAACACGATTACACGAGTTTTTTTTTTTGCTGGTTATAAACTGGTTTATTTAAATACTCTGTTAACTTTTAGAGCCGAGCCTGCACGAGTAATAATATGGATCTATTGTTCTTCTTATGTATCTGTTTTTGGTCTTTCTTGGATCAAAGGACCAAAAGATCAACAGTTGCAACGACAGCGACTACTACTCGCAACATGGCAAAAATTTAAACGCCATCTATCGAAGTGAAGCTACAAAAACAAACCCTAAATCGTACTATGAAAGTTTACAACGATTCTAACACATATACGAATGTCCGACATCAATCGACGGAGGATCCTCCCTTTTTAATGGAGGAACATCATACCTCGTTCTCCCATAGTTCTTACTATTTAAATTCAATCTATTTTCATATCATGTAAACCTCTCTTAAATATTAATAAGCAGAAGATGTTTTGTTGGTATTCGTGTCGTAGCAGTTTCATACAACATTACGATATTTTTTAAAATAATTAACATGGACCAGTCTAGTTCATGTTAATCACTCTTAATCTACCACCACCTCAATCCAGCTGAATCTCCCCAGCATCATTACGTATAACTAGTTGCCGGCTCCAACAGTTGCTTATTAAAGACGGTTGCGATTCAAAACCAGTCATTCGTGCGGTATGTTTATTTAATATGAGATGTAATCGGACCAGATCTAATTACTAAGTTAAATGATAATCAAACGGGTTCATGCCCGTTTCGAAAGTGGTTCTAAGAACATCTTTTTGTGAGCTGGCCGAAGCAAATAGTGGTATTTAGAGATTGTGTCGCTTAAGGTATTATGCTTTGTGTTCAATTTACGCTTGGGACAAAGGACTGGCCACCTTACATTGTCTCCTGCTTTTTGATGTCTATCAAGACAGGATTAGGAAAGATATTTCACAGAGTCGCCTAATAACACAAGGGATCACTAAATTGTCTTGAAACGTGCAGATCTTGATATCAGAATGATAGGAGTAGGAAAATAAATTTTGATTAAGGACCATTTACCAAATTAAAAATTAATAGAATCTTCGCGATAGATGCACTAAATAAAGTGTATTTGCACATTTTATATACAAATAATATAAAAACCCTAAGTAAGACGATTTACATGCTCGGCGTTAAATATAGGCTTCGCTGGAAATGCCTCGTAAACTATTCCATTAACTAATTACATGTTGTTAGTGTAACACACAAGTCCTTATTAATTAAAATAAAACAACCTAAACTTTCTCAGAACCAAAGACTGGTGTCTTAATAGTTTCGGGGAACATGCTCCGTATCGTTAAAGCAATGCCGTCCATGGCAGTACTAAAACCGAGTGTTTATGTAAACAGATATTTAATAAAACGACGCGATTTCCTTCTGTAATCTTATCGCTCGCTTCAAAACACCGCGTATCTTGATAAGTGTTACGTCAATTAATTGATGACTAATTTTTCTCGCCTCTGACGTCACTCGCCGAGACTTCATTGTCTTTGTGCTAAATAGCCGCTAATTTTATTAGGTGACAAAAGAAACTGTTGAATATAGTATATTCTAGACTTTACACTGTATTGCTGAAGGTGCTTTGATTTTTTATTGACTTTAGGAACGTTTAATCTTCCTTTGAATTTTCATATTGCAAGCTTAATTTTTTTAATAGATTATCTCATGGTTTTCCCTTTAATAATAGGTACATATATGTAGAGGAAGTGATTACGTATGCATATGGAAGCCAATATCTTATCTAGCATAGCAATCCATCATTGATTAGTCATTATGATAATCATGTTAATGATAAAAGGATAAGTAACGTGTTAGGTGTTTTCCTTTTTTCCAAGACAACCTTTGAACGTAAGGTACAAAAAGATGCTATCGTCTTTTGACCTTGACTAAATTCGGGTCTAAGGACCAAGGACATCAATTTAATCCAGTAATTACGGTAAACTTTTATGACTGACTGAAATTTTACGTAGTGAAATTAAAGCTCGTAAAAAAATTAGGCAAATTATATGTATAGTTAAGACCGCTCAAAACTCAATTAACCGTGTGGATTTTCAGTTCCCAAAACTAACATTAGTCAGAACTTACTAACATTTGCACAAGCCCGTCGACAGTCGTACAATAGTTGCATTGTTTCAGAATTGTTGCGACATTGCCGAAACGGCCGTCATATTGCAGATGTTATCTTGATGAATAATACTCGTTTGAAAGTTCCGAAAGAGCGCTCGTATTCTTTTTGTTTCATGAATGAAAGAATAATTTAGGGATACAGTGTTCTCGGCACTCAGTCTAGCATAGTGGCAAGCTATAGACTTGTTTGATTAACTAATGAAGCCTTAGTGAAACTCTGATGATTAAAGGTGTGTAATTTCGTGGTTCGCTAGGAATCTGTTCATCTCTATTTACTAGCTGACTGAGGATTATATTTTCCTATTTTCTTTTACCACTATATAGGTACATTAGGTAGTCAATGCTCTTTAAGAAAATGAGTACATAAACTTAGTTTGTCTTGTTCGTAATCGCATAATGGTCCTTTAATAGCCGCTTCGCTGGTAATGGTGATCCCTAATCTCTTAATATAAATTGGATCGAAACTTTTTATTATCCTTAGTACTTGTTTTCAGCAAAGTTCAACGAAATCGAAAGTTATGGATTTTCATGAGGATTCTTAGTTAGGTCTCCAGTCTCCTCCTACTTTTAAGCCAAGGTGGTTCTTTGATAGCTTATTACTTACTTTGGTAGAAATATCTCTATGAAATTATGATTCTACTTCTTCACGCTTCAAACCATTTGGTTACAACTTCAAATCCAATTTTACCTAAGTACTTGTATAACTAAATTGATCAAATAAACTGTAAAACGACTAGTACTTCACAATTTTCTCGAAGCCTGCCATGCTGTCAGCTGCCGGCCAGACGTTCCGCAGACAAGAGAAAGGCGAAAACAGGGCCGTGGGTTCGCTAGAGCAATGATCTGTTGAATTCGTTACGTGTTAGATGCGGGAACGAACGTATAAAAGGCTTAAGAATGTTCTATTACATAAACTGTACTGAATCCCACATTAATGCGGAATGCCTCAACACCATAATTTCACCTCGTTAACATCCACTGCCGAACACGGATCCGAAGACTATATAATATTATTGTTAGCACATAAGTCAATGTTGCTGCCCCATCCTCTTGACAGTCACCGTTTCTGACACCCCATTATAAAGGGGTTAACTATTCTAGGCCTTTATCATCTAACAGCCACATTTTCCAGACGAGACAAAAGCATGAGTCAGGTACGTCGGCACAAATATCTCTGAATTTCGCTATCTACATGATAGATATTGAAACGTCAAACTAAGCTAAAGATTAATGTTCAGTTGAAAAAGATGAAACAGCAAATCGTGCCAAACTTATCACCTCGAAGCCTACTCCGTTAGCACCTGTCGGCCAGACGGGCGGTAGACGAGAGAAAGGTGTGACTCAGGAAGTTCGCGCCGGAGCAATGATCTCTGGTTTGCGTTACGTGATAAATGAAGGAATGTCTGCTCGAAATGCTGAAGAATGTCGCGTAAAAAAAGAGAGTACTTTATTGTAACCAGCGCCAGCGTCGAAAGAAACAGCATCGTCGCTACAAACTGTTATTTTTGGAAATCACGATGAGTCAGTCAAGACTGACAAGATTGGCAGTTGCATTATTGGGAGTTACATATATGTTCTAGCCATTTTAGGCCGTGCAGTCTCAGCACTTAGCATATTTACATTACGTAATAGGAAATTCCGATGTGCATTTCGTCATGCATCAATGGTTCGCATTCACATCGCTGGAAAAATTCATCTGCTTTTGGTAGAATCTGCACGCAAGTAGCGAAACATTTGAGATCGGTGTTTTAATTACCGTATCTCTGCACGATATGTTTTAATCCTCTTAAGATTTCAATCTTTTGTATATTATATGCTGCGAACGGACTTTTGAGGGCGACCGGAGAGAGATAAGCCGCCGGACCAATGGCTTTACGAGCTTTCCGAGGCACGGTGTGTATTCACATACACAAAGACCTAGACCCGAAACAACTATCTGTAGATCATACAAAAATTTGTTCGTTGCGGGAATCGAATCCGCGACACGTAGCACAGCAGTCGAACTCTCAACCACTGCGCCAACCGTGCCGACACAGTAATAGACATATTGATTAGAGAAAAACTAATAAGCACGTTTCACTTGAAAGATGAAAGTAACTAATTTACTATACAATTCTTTGAAATAGAAAACAGAACCCGATTTTCTTCTCAGACAGCAGCTAGTTATGAGCCACTTGTGAGATTAGCTAGTTATTAGTGTAACTACAGCTAGGGGAGCGTAGATGAGGCCGTAAACTTCAATATGCACCGGATGAGTTGCTCGAAATTTTCGGCGAGGTTAGCCTTTATAGACGTAGATTACATACAGCCTGAACGAAACCTATAAAATGGCTTTAATAACTAACACTTAGCAACGATGAGTCATGTCTGGCACAGTATTATATTGATTTATTAGTACCCAACTACCCACCTCCGTGCTTACACCGTTAGCGTGTGAGAAAGTCTTATTATACCAGGTTCAGGGTTAAAGGTCTGGAAAGTAAGTACACAAGATTAAGTAGCCTTATTAAAATAAATGGAATGGGAAATTGTGCGGCCATTCACACAATCTTAGGGGCCTTGGGAATTAGTCCCCGCCCGTAATCTTAAGTAAAATGCGTGATAAATTAAGCAACTAAAATAGCGGGACGAAATGCTACTCAAAGTTATCTTCGTCTGAGACATATCTGAGATTCTATTATGATTCTGCAAAGAATTCGTCTATTGTTGGAAGAATTTATGCGGGCGTTGTTGTACTAAAGTGAAGAGAGGTTCTATCCATTGATAAAGATTTATGAAATTGCGAACCATACTGTATTCAGAAAGATCCATTGTCGAGTCCTAATAAAAAGCTCAAAATAATCCTATGCTTGATTTAATAAACAAGACTACTAGTTTTTGCAAGTAATAGATTCTGTAGGCTGGTCTATAACGACTTGTATATAAGCTGCGGCATTGAATGTGACCAATGGGCCGTAACAATATCGCCGTTTGCCGGATCTAAGGCATTGGTTCCACCGGCGACAAGTAGCGAGTTTAGCAAACAACTAGAGACATATGGAGTCGTTAATTATTGAGCTCTGTTTTGGTGCGAGGAGCGATAAGGCATTACTCGCTTTGACAGCGGGTTCTTCGCGAAGAACGAAATATTCGCTCATACCGAGTTGTAGCTAAAGATGGTATTAATACCTCTAGGTACGCTACTGCGCCGACAGTGGGGCCACTGCCTACAGCATTCCAGACTACCTAACAAGAATAAGTATCGTGAATTGTTGTCTATTCAGCTCTATTCTATGTTGATGGGGAATTTGCAATTGATATTGCAAATTGTAGCAGATTCCTGGGGAATCGATGGAATAAGTTACAATGCGCCATTATAGAACTTAAAATTCTACGCATATTACCCGTAACCTCGCAAGATAGATAAGTTTAGTTTTGGTAAAGGGCTACTCAACAATATTTACCTATTGTTGATCTTTATCTGATATCTTGGCATACGTCAAAATGTTTTATAAGTAATTGGGAGATTAATATTTGTAACGACTATAATAGCTCAATGTAACGACTATACTAAAGAGAAGTATAGTCAAATTTGACCCTGTTTCCATTTTGGAATCCTAATTAAAGTTCTGTCAATTCTGTCATACTAAAATTAACGAATGTATCATCGTGAAGAGCTCCATGACCCCGATTTATAATTTTTAAGGTAGTTATTCTTAAAGGTGAAACTTTTGAAGAAAGTCGAAAAGGTTAATCATATGTGATCCCCTTTAACCCGTACCTACTTTCCAAATGCCCTCAAGGAGAATTTTTCCTTACCGAGGAACAGCATTTACATAAAGGGAAAAGATCAAAAGTATTTGGGATACAGTATTGTATCCTTTCAGTCTGTATTGTGACTGTTTTATAAGAAATAAAAAATACATGATGGCCCCTAACCGGCTCAATATAAAGCCAAAGGTCGACTTACTCGTAATTCTTTAATGTATGTATTGAGAAATTCACTTTACAGATGAGAAGAGCACTTTATAAACTTTATGAAACCTGCTTTTGACAAGTTAACTCTGGGATCTTTACACATACTGAAGCTGAGATCAAAAGCGTTCCAGCTTTTGAAAGATGAGCACTTTCCCGTCTCGATTTAAATACATAACTGACGTCAACAAAAATTATATGCCAGCTTTGCATGGACTTCGGATCCTTGAGTGTAATCTATAAGGGTTAACTCTTCAAAGCTTGTAACTACATCAAACCTTTGAACTTCGCCAGCTATCTTTGTATTCGAATGAAAGGTAAACCAACGTTTTTCTAATCCCGCAGGGTCGTTGGATCAGAAAAAATATTATTATACGTTTTGTTTAACTGTAGCGAATATTCCAAAACAAACACGACACGAAGGGTTGAGTTACAGATCAAGTTGAAGGCGACGATAAATCGCTGGCCTGTGCAGCTGACCGCGCAAATCAGCGTAGGCGATGCATCGCTTTGCAACATCCTGCGGTGCGTGCGATGAGAGGAGACGTTGTTTCGAAAGCTGAAGCTCCTCTAAAAGTTAATTTTGTATTTCATTTCGAATTTTAAATCTTACATTGTATCTAATAGATCTTCATGCTTTTATTCCTAGGACGCTTGATTCTATGCTTTTAGAGAAACAATGTCTTACGTCATAATAATTTTCGTTTTATTTGTCTTTCTTAAAGATACTATCGTACATTTCACTTTGTTAATTTTTTTTCTAGATTTTCATTGTCATTCGTCAGATTCGCTTACCAATAACTAAATTAAATGAAGGTCAATATCAATAATCAGCTTTAGCAGCTCATTTAAGTACGTACACTTTTGTGCCTTGTACCACAAATGAAATGCTTGTTATAGACTCCAGAGATCGCTTGCTTGAACATCGCTCACAAAATGTAAGACACAAGCAACTATATTCAACACAACTAATTTATTTCTCAATTAAAAAGTCACGCTTGAAACGCTCCAGTGACATTTAGAGCTTATTTAAGTCTTCTCTTAACATTAGCAGTTACGATCCATAACGGGGTTAACAGAGTTATGAGAAGCGATACTATTGACTTGAAAGTATACATGTATGTGGAATAAATTATATGGCAAGTTGAAATAGTTGTCAATACATAGTATCCAGTGGCGTGCGGTGCATAAAGACAAAAAGACACTGCCTACCCTACATAACTCAGATAAATATTTATTAAAAGATATTTGAGGTGATAAATCACATACATCATTATTTAATCGACAAGATGACGAGCCAATACCAACATACAGTAGGTATTATTGGTAAGTAAGCTTTAATTTTTTTCTGCCTACCCTGTCTAAAAACTCTGTGCACGCCGCTGATAGTATCTCAACGAGTAGTCTACACTCTTTGTCTCTATTTTTTTTCTTGGACATCACATAATGTTAATTAGTTTAACGCCAATCTTCATCAATCGTTTAAACATGATCCTCTCTTGAAGTCGTTTCGCCAAGATTTGTTCTGCAAATCGTATTCAAAATACCTTATATTTTATCTAAGCTAAATCGTATTCCTGGCCGTTTCCGTCCAATTTCTATTTATTACGTATATATGTGTATAGGTGGTTGGTCAAAGTTCCCATTGGTATTATCAGGAGCCATTGCGAGCGGACGCGCCCACGTTTCGTCCGTGCATTGTGCACGCTATCTTATAGTGGGATCCGGTACCATTTTCTTTATTGTAATTTATAGATGTTGCTCCTCGATAGATAGATTTATGATTGCTTTGCTATTCCTATGTTGATTAAGGATAAATTATGGGTGGCTTATTATATTAGAAGTTTTGAAGTAATATATCATTAGTTTAATAGTCAGACATGTTATATTTGTAGTTTACATTTATAAAGCTTTTTCCAAATGTTGTTTTTCGCTATTTCTTCGTCTAAATGTCAAACATGACTTGCGAATCTGAGTTTTCTCTGGAACCCCTAGACTATTCCCGTTCACATAATCTCTTATTCAACACAATCAAGTCTGAAAAAGCTCCTTGACGTTTAAATGTTCCGAAAAATTGATTTGCATTTCCAGAAGTGCAGTCAGGAGATTAGTCAGTAGAAAGAAGTTAAGAGTTTTACAACTCTCGGATTAACAGCAACAACATTTATATTCTAACTGAAAAATCACAGTTTCAATTTAGGGTAGAGTAGCAGGCTTGCCCCTAGGGCTTAGATTCCTACCTTACCCTTTATGACAGACAATTATGACTTAAAACCATTTTCCTAACTACACAAATTCACTTGAAACACTTCTCTGACTCAAGTCCCACTAATTACAATTTTGCGTCAGGCTTCCCTCACAGAGTCTCAACGAGCGAAATATGCAGTGTTTCCTAATTAAGTATACGCTGGGGTGATTTGTAGTCGCCGTTTATTTAAACAGAGTTATTTATAGCATGCCTTAGTCCTCGCCTCTCCCTTCCTCGCGACACCGTACAACCTTTTTAAGAATCGTGAGTCGTACACTTGTGGATCCCACATATTTATAAGGACTTGATGTTGTTCATCCATTGCAGTTGTTATTGCCATCTCTGTTTCTGTCACCAATGTTTCTGTTCTGTAAAGATGAAAATCAATAAAGGGTACCTAAACCTATTTCAGTTCTAAAATACCACTCATAGGCAGCTACGCCAGTCAGCTACAGGTTCTTTCAGCTAATCATTCATTAACAGCTAATAAGCCTGTAAGGTAAACTTGCCCTACAAATCAATTACTACAAAGCACTGACCCGAGATTTAATAGGAAATGTTGCCTGCTAAACTTGGCAGACATTTTGCATTCCAAAGTTAGGGTAAAACATTTAGTTCGAGACAATAGCTTCGTAGTACGCCAAACCGTAGCTGTAGACGGCAGGGAATTTCAGAATGTCAAGGTCATAGCAATTGCAATAACCGTTTATCATCTGAACGTATAACTCGGTAAAAGCTCTAGACATGAAAGTTACGAGAATGAATAATTTCTATTCTCAGTTTGTTTTAACAGCTTCGCATATTCCATGACATTTGAGAACCTAGAGAACCTTGATAACATGACAAATGAAATGCATATATCCACGATTTTACGAATAGATGAGCCTATTTCCCGAAAAGCCAATACAGATACAGAGAAGCCTACAGAAGATGATACATATATTTAAACTGTTGGACAGTTTAAATATCTGTATTGGCTTGTGTAGAAACGTCATTAAGATTATTTTGTTAACATTCTCTTTGAATCCTGGAAATCGAAAAAACCAGACATAAGTTTCGAATATACTCCTTAATTTGGTGAATAAGAAAATTACAGTAAAACAACAAAATCATCTAGTAAAACGCAATTTGATATTTTCTTTGATTACTAATATTCGTGTGTAAGCGTGCCGTGCTATCGTGACAATCCGCCGTAATTTGAATCAGCTCAAAGGAAATATGAACTGATTTATAAACGTTCTAAATGCCTGCTCATCAAGCAATTTGACCTCGTCGCTTAGAATTAATGATGTTCTTCTGTCCATCGTTATAGCTAATTGGCCACGTGACTACAAAAAAAAAATTGCTTTGATTAGCGATGAATTAAAAATATCTTAATCGTCGGCTTCAAATAGTCCTCGCTATGAATGCCTGTGATTATTCTTACCGCCGTAATAGTTATTACTCTTTTTCTTCATTTCTTCCTTTTGCGTTTCATGAAACCAGCAAACCAACCCATAATCTGCGATTAAGAAACAAACCACTTTTCAATTTCAAGTATAAACCAACTCGTTTTCTCTTTTTTCATGCGTTAGAACCGTAGAGGTAATATAAGGAATGTTCAGCTGGCCCAAGTAGTTGAAAGTTGTTCCAAATTATTATCTGTGATAGTCCATTAAGAAGTGGTATTGTTATTGACGTTAACGCATTGCCATGCATAAAAACAGTATTTATCTAAATTACCCACAGAGGTGTCCATCATATGTGGTCTGAATGCTATTAACGTTTGGGCTTTGACCTTTATAATATTTAGGGCGTGAGTCCATTTATGTGGGGCGACATCTGTCTCTCATACCTACGCACTTTAATACCAGACTGTAAGTCTTCCTTCAGCTTAGTAGAAGACATTTTAATTGAATAATACATTCGTTGTACGCTTCCTAGCCTAATTGACCCTTCGAAAGATGGTATCTATCCATCGTAGCTGGCTGGTCATTGGATTCTTTTCATTCTCTCTCGACACCTATGGAAAGATATATAAACGGTTATTCTGTTTATAAAATAAACACAGTAAACGTTTTGGCTAGCGGACCAATATTTAGCTAACCAACGCTGCCAAATGCAAAGGTTTGGCGCCATTAGCTCCCAATGAAGCGTTTAACATGGTAATGCTTAGGAATTTTCTCATTGTACTTACCTATTAATTGTTGTCTAAGTATAGAAGCCATTAAGCAGTCATCGCCCACCGGCGTGAGGGGAATACTAAGTCGTTTAGAAACATTATGTAGATAAGTGCAAAAGGGCCACTCCTTACCTCCTTACCATCCTCCGCAGTGCACACTGATCCGAGGCGTTTCTGATTTGCATTTTCCAAAGTTTTTTCGTCATTGGATCGACTTTTGTAAAATATGTTATATTACCGCTACTTCTCCTGTACCGTGAATATTTTACAATAATGTATCTAAACACACATTACGTATTAAATGAATTTGTTGATGTCAGATTGTTAGGACTGATCGTGTGGTTTCTTGTAACGAATATCATCCCATTTCTCCTGCAGGTGTTCTCAAAGGCCAAAAACTGGTGAAGTATCGATATTCGACCGAGACTTATTTCTTTGCGAACATAATAAATGAAATCTCTGAAGTATAACTACTTCCTACAATCCTCAATCCATTGTCCAAAAGTGGTGACGGCAATGTTTCAGCGATATATTATGGAGCTTATGAAGCACTGAAGCGACGGGTGGGCCTTTTTACTTCCTTGTTTTGTGTTGGTAGGTTAGGTGTCGTCACCCCGTGAATCATCGTGAGCACCTAGATATTAGGTCTGAACCTCCTGTTATGAATAACAAGTTGACAAGTGATATGGAGGATATTTTGGTGTAGTTGTTTTTTCTGCCTTTGGCGTAGCTGCTCAGGCGTGGAAGTAATGTTATTTACTTTTATGATTAAAATTTAATTTGTATATTTTCCCGGAACCAAACAGACGACTAAAACGTTCCAGGAAGGCACACCTATTTATATGAGGATGTTTTTAAAAGGGCTATTCCAAATTATTCAGTAACGTTTATCCATATATAATTATACTGTAAACATTTGGGAACAACCCGTGTAAGCCTGATGTTTATGCCAATGGGTTGAAACAAAGAATACAATAATATAATAATTCGAGAGAATAATTGTTTTTGAGATAGATGGAGATTGGCTCTCTGCAGAAACAATTAAGTTGTAACGTTATGTTAGACTTGTAGATTTAAACGTGTAACGGAAGGTAAACATCGACCTTTTCACCTTATTAGGTAACCCTATGCCTTACCATGTAAAGGCTAGTTCCGCGTACATTAATTTTATGCAATTAAGCCACTGAATCAACTGCTTGCAGCATCAAAAAAGAAACAGAAGTCCCACTCCTAACGCACTACATTGGTTGAACTAGCAAATTGTAAGAGACTATTTAGAAACCCAGCAAGCGATGTTTTGTTGTGTTCGGTGGTTAGCACACATGATCTAGTAGCTCACCAACAACTCCTATTGATATGTAAGTGTTTCTTATTAACTGCCCCGTTTATTTGTAGTTGTTGGCTATGATTTTTGACCAAGTAAAACTTAAACAAAAAAAAAACCTTATATTTCAAATTTGGAAACATTACTTTTATTACAGCTGTACCGGTCCGTGATAATCGCGCATTGTACTGAGTTGTTCTTCTTTACTAATCTGTTATTGTTGCCTACATTAAAGGCAGCTCAAGGTGTGTAGGTCTGATTCACAGTCGCCCCTGGCGTGCTCGTGATTCATGCGATTAACTGTATTGTTTATGACTTTAAGACCTGCTGACACGTGTAAATGGAGATTTTTTATATTAAAACATGTTGCTTTAAACATTATCAATTTTCATGCTCGTTTTCCGTGACGGAGTGGATACGATTACAAAAGGTACCGCCGCGGAAGGACCCACGTTTTGAAGCGATGAGCGATGTTCCAACTGGAAACGAGTAGTTAGTAATGGACTCAGCCTCTCAACATAATGCTATCATCATTCCAACATTTAACTTTACCTACAAGTATTTGTCGAAACAAATTCGGTTAGGACTGTATGACGTATGCGTGGATTTGATTATGGTCAGTATCTCATAATTATAGCTGTCTCCAGACGATATGAGATGATGCTGGTCTCTCAGCAATTTAGATTGCTTATACCATTAAATGAATACTGCGTAAAGTATTCAGTCTTTTACCATTCACTAGCGATATATCCCGTCGGTTATAGCGCCCCTGACCTCGCCGGTACCAACGCACTCGTACTAAAGTTCACGGCTATGGTCTATGTGTAGTGCCTGTAAGTTTGACCATCCGTTAAACCGAACGCACATATATCGGTATATCTTCACGCCATACGTTAACGTGGTCGAGTATGATAGGTACGTTTTTATGAAAGTTGGCTTCATCACCGTTTTGAAATGTATATAAAAAAAGCATATCTCCACGAAAAGTGTATATTATTATACACTTAAGCTAATCCTCATAGTTTGGCGTCCATAGTATAAAAAAGAGTATATCGAAACGAGTCGTATATAGGGTTGCCAACCGTACTATAATATATAGTATTTTACTGTATTTCGGGTCTGCGTACTATATACTGTTGAAGAAATATATAGTACGCAAAAATACTATATTTTCAACACCGAAATCTAACAAACAAATCCTTCGTTTTAAAATGCAAGAAGTGCAAAAAAATATTTATTGTATAAAAATAAATAATTAAGAAATATTATCTTTGTCTATTTTTTGCCTTTGCCATAAAATACTATATTTTTTGAAGTGTACTATATTTTTTTATAACATAGTTTGAAAAATACTATATTTCGCCGAAGAAATGTTGGCAACGCTAGTCGTATAGTAGGTATAGATTTGGTTTCTGTTAGACCGCCGGCCATCGTGCCCACTATTCTTTCCAAGCTATTAAGTGTCTCGGTATTTTCCACTCAAGGTCATGTGTCAAAAGTAAACTAGCAGTGACAAATTGCTGCTTCATTGCTCACAACCACCAATTTCCTTAGTAGGACTCTGGAAAATAACCAGGATACGGAAGGCACTGCGATGTAGTAAATCTTACATGACTGATGGGCCAATGAGGTAACCAAATATGCTGTGACAACAATTCTTTCTTCTCTGAACTCCTTAGAAGAACTTAGATTTTCGAGTATTTCAAAATCTGAATAGAAAAAAACCCTTGTTAACTAAACAGTAAAGATACCAGACCATTGATATAAAACACACAGATCAACTCACCCCATTTTTTTTTTATATTTGCAATCCACACAGCTAGGCTTTGTTAACGGAAACATCCCAAACAAACAGACGTGGATTGCAACGCAAATTGAAATATGATTCAGTTTCAAACAATGGGAGGTGAATATTAATCGCAGGAAACGTAGTGAGAGACGATGAACTTTTATGGGCTATGTTTGGAATTACATCATACTCGTAAAAAAGAACAGATATATGATAATTCAGTCTAAAGAAAATCTAATCTCTCTTGTCGTGAATGTAACACATAACACAATATGTACAGTTATTAATGTTTTGCATTATTATATATGCGCTACAAAATAATGTTACTATTCTAATTCATCGTCACCCTCATCGCCCTCGTATCTATTTACAGATTTAATCGAATGTCAGTCAAAGTGACTGCTGGACACAATACAATACACATGTTATGAGACTAGTTATTTTGCTCTCAACAATACATATCATATTCAGTACAAAAAATCAAGTACTACTTGTTTTTTCTCATATCATATTGAATAACAACGTTATTTTTTGGATGTGCGTAAAAAGTGCGGTCGTTCGGCGCCGGCGCAATAAGACAGTGTAGATACTAACTACACACAAATACTTCACAGAAGGTCCGATCTTTACAATGCACAACTTTATAAATCCTGAAGGAAATAAAAATATCAGTAATCCGCGTGAAATCTACAATTAACGGTTCGAGTCGGCAGTTCCTCATTTCCCATGACCTGCCACTAACGTGCCAGCCCAGACTTCATTTTTAGTGGTGTACCTTCTGTTCCTTTACCGCATGTGTTGTCAGTCATTGACATGAGTCATTAATCACGATCATTGATCGACGAGACAGTCCGATGATCATCTGTCATAGGTCGCCGTCTTATGAGAGTACGGATAACTGTGTTGTTAGTGAAGATTGTTTGTGTGGAACTGTATCTACTGATAGATATGTATTTTCGTTTAAACACCAGTGCGTTTGATTGGTTTTACCCGCAGATGTGACTCCACTGATAACTTCAATAATCTAATCTAAGATCTTTAAAATTAAACATGTATCTTTTGAATATAGTGTAGAAGTAATTCAGGAATATAGTGTAGAAGTATTTTTGTTTTTGTCTGCATGTCTTTATTTATTAGCTCGTCGATCTTAAATACAGCTGGATATATTGCAACAGACAACCTCTTAAAGATAATACTCTAAATATACGTTCTAACGTTCAACCGTTTTGTAAGTACTTTTTAATTAATCAATTTCTCTTCTTTTTCAGGTATGCATATTTTTGGGATCATGTTCCAGCTTCCATGCAGCTAAACATAAGTTTTCTACACTTAACACAATAGAATTTAATGGTAGATGCAGACCAGACCCAGCAGGGCACCGGTCAAGCTTGCCAAGCTTGTTTGGTTTTGACAGTGACAGTTGTCCCGCTCAGCTCGTCGGCCATAACATTTGTATAAGCGACTTTCAAAGAGTCTGAATCTAGTTTTCAGTAGAAACTGTATTTTACATACTGGTTGAATATTTTCGTTAGTAAAGCAATGGCCTTGCTTTTTTGACAATGATTTCATGCACTCATTACGGTACGAGCACTGAGTCATCGCATGTGAGCGCATCAACCTACTTGTTAATCTAATTTTTATTATATTCATTGCCAAATGATTCGCTCAGTCATAAAATAAATTAGAGGCAGAGGCAGAACTGCAGTTTTAGTAAACCAATGTAATATAAGATGCTATTTGCAATACTCAAAGTTTTAATGCACCATAGTATGACGAACAATGTTTCGCGGAACAATATATTGTTTATGTCAAGTGGACGATGTCTACCTCAGTATATAATAACTTAGTCCCCTTTTAAGATACGCACGCAAAAATATCGTGTTCAATATTTAGCATGGCATGCATTTAACACACGACAAATTGTTCCACGTAGTCCGCCTGGTACCCTTAAACACAATATTTTACCTGTGGGTCTATTCCCATAGGATTCTAGTTTTGGTAACTTTATTAATCCCCGAAGTAATTGAACAAAAAGGATCTTTACTTCATTCCGTATCTCCAGGGAACTAAATGTTTAGTTTTTGGACTGGTTTTTCTACTGAAATAATGAAATGCACGTTGTACAAAGTTTTGCTTTGTCATTTGAGTAAGAAACTTTTGCATTTACAATATGAGTTAGAGCTCATATATGCGAGTAAGTCCAATAACATAAGTAAAAATCGTGTTTAAGTAAATATGCAACTTACTTTCATGGAATTCACAAGTCAAACTTGTGAATTCCATGCAACATGACATGTAGACGAACACTGTTCTTGTAACTGACGAAAGTTTAGAAGTTTATTGTCACGATATTCTTAAATTTACGTTAGGTGTTTGACCATGAATCCCAGATTTGTATTCTTATATCTAAATGATCAACATATAATTCAGCATTAAGTCTAAACAGGTTTAACTTCCCCAAACACCCTTTCAATCTACAAACGAGTGGACATCAAACATCCATCAATGAATTCTCCTTTCGAGCTGCCTGTCTCTTGAATTATTCATCATAGTTGCTCCGGCCTCTCACCTTTGCTGTGTGAATGGTGCAGATACGTTCAGAACTCAGATATTTGACAAATTGGGGCACCGGGCCTTTTTTTAGTATTCCGAACTAAAGTTAAGAATGCGGAACGTTACCAATTTTTTTAGTTTTAAAGGTTATTCTATTTGGTAATCTACCAGCGGTTTTATTGAATGTACTAAGTCTGTTCTCTGTTTCCATGAATATTATAAAAAAGTTAAAGATACTTCAGATTGTGTGCCCATATTTTTAGGCATATACAATTTGGTCCTTCGTTATAATCTGACTTTTGATTCGAAAATTCCTACGGGATTGCCAATATGTTAAAACTTTGACGAAGGTATGACAGCTGCGATGTTCGGATTAAGTAAATAACTTTATTACATTTCGAAAAGTTTGCATTATACTGAGATTAGCTGCTAGAAGTTTCGTTTTAAATAAGGCTGCAAATGCTTGCTATTAAACTTTTCTTATTAACCTATCCAGTAGTAGTAAATTAATCTTTAAAAGCTCAATCTCGAAAACAACACTATTTATCTCGTAAAATCGTATGATATTTTCAAACAAAGATCACTATTTTTCCATTCTTTCCTAAAATTAATGAATGAACATAAATAATTCATAGAATCAAGGGCACAACAGCGTCAATACGTCTCCCCCCGTATCCCAACAGTTGATAGTGACAAACGATGCTAGTCGAAACTCGGGACGCATTGTCGCGGACTCGTGGTCTACGTGACTCAGGACACGAAGCTGCACACTTTTTTATATTTTAACATTAAATGAATTTTGTTTAGAAGGTAATTCGGTAGTTCTAGCACTGGTTTTATGCGTAAAAGCGATTAAAAATATGATGCTAGTAGTTCTGTCGTGTTTTGTTTATTGAAGACACAAACTTTTATGTTGCCAATCGAATTCGCAATGGCATGTGTGTAAACGGCGAAGCTTGTCATGACGTGTAAACGACCCTTTATATCGTGACACGCTATTTTTTACGCACAGCTCTGCTCACGTGGAAGTTGTGTTTTTTCGTCACATAAATATCGCTATAACTTTGTATGTTTGTAATCAAACTTTTCTCCTCACTTTACATTGTCTTCTTTTTCGTTATTTGTCTTCACATGTTGTGGTGAAAAGATTTGCTAGTTACCAAGTTTTGCAACGAAGTTAACTGCTTAGGAAACGTGGACGTACACAGATGTTGTCACTCTAGCTTATTGCAAGCAGCATTTCAAAAGTTAGAATAAAATCAGACTAACAGGTGGTCTTTTGGTTTTGCTATTACCTATATACCTAGCCAACCTTCTCCTTCCAGGTATATCAAGTAATAGTGACAAATGATTCTACACATGACTTGAAATATGGTCATTGATTTTTTTTAACGCAATGTTTTAAATGCTATTTTAAAAGCTTATATTCAATGTGGTGTCTGTATGAATGTTCATAATTTAATAACACTCAACTTTTTTATAGCATTAGCAATAATGTTTTATATCCATTATCTGGTTTAGACTTTCCTTTACATTTAAACATTAACCTTTTAATATTAGCTTTCAACGTGATGTATGGTAAAATATTATTTTAATATTTCTCGCTCTGCTCTCAAGTAAAAGTACTTTAAACTGCTGCATTTAATATTAAAATTGAAATATCTCAATATATAGCTTGACGCGCGTCATCACTAGCGCACGAGCGCACGAATACATTTAAATAAAACACGCATTGCTAAGCTGCGTAAAGCAATTCGTCTGGGCATAACAGACTTTTGCAATATTTTACTAAATTCGATTATTCGCATTAAAATTTTATTTAACCGTGTCTGGGGAATAATTCTCGATATGAAAAATATTGCAACGGGAATGGCTCCTGTACATACAATCATACATACTGTGCATGTAGCATAAGTAAGTATAGTAGATAGCGTCCAACAAACCGTCCGCGTCCGAGCTTTTCAGAGTTGCCACTAGGATTATAAGTAGTGGTTTCAAAAGGTTTATGATTGCTACATAATACTTGGAATTAAATGAATTCCAAGTATTATGTCGCTTGTTGTATAAATATTGAGGAAAACAGTTTCTTTTTAAAACTATATTATTTACTGTTTTATTGAGAAGCGCTATTAAGTGAACACCTTGCTTTAGTATATCGTCCTGGTTTGCATGCCCATGTTGTGATAATAGAAACCGTTATATGGCCTATATTCCGGTACTTTCTTCATCTGAACACTGCATAGTAAGTATTATCAGATGTCTTACAATTTGCAGAAACCTCCCCTAGACAAATTACGATTTAACAGCTAATGTCAATTTAACTGGTGTTTCTATTCGCTAGCCATTGTAGATTGTACGCTTATCTACAGGTCCAGACCCTAAGATCACATCCATGTTTATCTAGAAACTTGAGAAAATCACAGCGTATCTCATCATCCCGCACAAGTAGTAATGACTAGTTAAGTTAACATAACTGCTCGTTACTGCGCTCATAGCTTGTCATTAGTTAGGTATGCACTATGCTGCGTTTGTTATGGTTGTGGCTAAGTGTACACGTTACTGGAAAAGAAAATAATATTATCAACGTCGCGTACCTTACTGGTAAAATCTCAGAAAATATGTAGGTACTGGATTATTATTAATTTGGTGACGTATATCTAGAAATGAACTTCCTAAAGCTCTTGTAAACCTCTAAAAGCTATCGACATTTGATTCCCAAGACTCTTAAGAATTTCCGCAAGAATGTCTCCAAAAAATATTAAAAAATTCCACTTGCCTAATTTTAATCCGTCCCACGGCCCGGGATTTACTAGGTTGCAAGCCTTAAGCCGATTTGCCTTGTATAATGAAGAACGATCGTATTACTGCTCCATTGGGTTGGATGCGGTATTAATGTACCTAGATATACATATGTACAGTTATGTTCGGAGATGGCGGCGCAAGTCGTCCGACCGATGTTTTTGTTTGGCGAAGCCTCGATTGGAAATACAATGGGGAAATTGAAACCTATTGTTGACCGGAATAGAGCTGGGTTTGAGTGCTTGTTATTTTCATGCTTTTGTTCGCTTAGAGATAAGAAAAAGTGTAAAGTGATAGCCGGTCATAAGAACAGCAGGACTTAGGACTGGCATTGCTAGACAGAAAGAGAACATTTGCTTGAAGACACTATTTAAACAAATGTGTGTTAATTTACTCTATTGCTAAATAGCCTAAAGAGCCGAAGAACAAAAGTCCTACAGAACCAGTCAACATGGGTCTTCAAGAATCACAGTATAATTTTTTTATCGCTCTATTCAAGACTGTATATTTCTAGATTTTATTGCTAAACGCAATAAGTGTTCTAGATTCTTATCAGCTCGCGCACGGTGTGCCAATAGGTTTCAGACCATGTTAAAAGACAATACACTCACTCTCACTTTATGGACTATTGTTATTTTTACAGCCATTACGATAACAGTACAACACTCACTGATTAGAACTGTATATATTTGACTCGTACAATTATGTAAACGTTTATACAGACAGATGGTCTGCATTTCACAACTGCATGCTAGCTGTAAATTGAAGTCTATTTATCTGCACCAGACAGACGATTCGTTGGTCACGACTGCTTTAGACTTACCAAAACATTATAGCTCGCCAATGATATAGTTGAGGAACTAAGGTGGCAATGTAAAAGTAAATACCACTTACAAAGCACATACCCGGAATCCCAGAAGCTATTTGTCCATTATAACCCTAACACACAAACGCTGCATTAATCCACAAATCGTTTGTTTATTCATAACTGCATTTCATAGTTGTTGCTGATGCAGATTGTGACGTCACCGAACACTTGCGCACGCGCTGGCGCTGACAACGCAGTGAAATTCTAACATGTGTGGTGAATCGCGAATGTACGTCAGCGTTCACACGATAATAATATGCGGGTTTTCAATTGATGATATTATGCAGATTAGCAAAAAAATATGGACTTTACCCGTAAATAATTTTATTTACAGCCATACAAGTGCTTTAGTTTTTATTTTCAATTAATTACATATAATTATGAAATGTATACTATTGTAATTATATCTTGCTATACTTAAACAGTTTCTAAAAAGTTAAATTCAACTCGAGTTGCTGCTTTCAGTGTGGTCAACGTGGCCAGCTTGACAACTTGTAGAACTTCATTAAAAATAAAAAAACAACGGCGACTCCTCGATTTTGTGCCACAACAAGTATTCCACATCCAAAAATAAATTAAGATATTGATAAACTCCTTATCTACAATGATTTCGTTTAACCCAAATCAACTGCGACAAATATTATGTGCTAACTACAAAAGCGTGTAAAATTCACAATGGTGCTTAACTAATAATATGACAAATTTATCGCCAACGTAACCTATTTCACCCGGGAGATTTGCAGCTTGTCGTGGCACACATCTGTTGCACTTTCCGTCACTTTACGAAACAATATACCTAGCACCACGTAGGTCCTACGTATCAAGAAGCTTCTCGCTATATTTCATGGATGGAGCCGGCTCTTAACAGCGCCTGCAGCGAAGCGAATCCGTAGGGATCCATCTATTACTTTACACTACACGATTCTCAGCTATTTTATTTATACTTCAATGTTCTATAGACCCTGCCGTTGTCATGTCGTTTGCCTGTATTGTGTAGTATTTATCGCTTCTTGGTATTCGAAAGAGTAAAGCTTTGCACAAGTCGGTTCTTAAGCTAAGTGCTTGAGTTGGTCTTTTGGATAAAATCTCTTGTACCCCAGTTTTTTGATTACATCCGGCTAAATGCAGATTCCCATGGCGATAGCTTGTATGTAGGACATACCTTTTGAGACCTTTCGCGTAAGTTACTGTGTCATGTATATACGCACTGCATGATATGCACGGCCTCCTTATCTGTTCGCTGATCTAGAACTGAAACGAAAATTAATCTCCCCGTATCGCATATCTGACCATATCATTCAAGTCGTTCACCTTTGTAGCATTACGTCATACGCTTATGTAAGCATGTTTAATAACTTTATAGCTGATCATACACTTTATATAATGTTATGATAAAGTGTAAATCCATTCGCTTTGCTCCGGGTAACGCGATATGCGATATGTCCATTCGACACTCTGCTCATTTTGTTCGGTACGTCATTAAAAACATGTTTCTTGTACATGCGTGGTCAGTGTGGGTAACACAGTTTTTTATTTCGCTGTATTGGCTTATGATATCATGTACAGGGACCGCTAACACTGCTGGGTTTCAATTTACGTCGAACGATCAAAATATTCATCAAATCAAATAGTTTATTTGCGAATATGGGTAAATAGAGTGTTACAATTGAAGTAAGGTAGTTTTGTCCAGCTACATTCAGCATTTTACATCTGCATTAGTAGTTTAAGTAAACTTTATGTTCATTTTAACTCCAAAAAAGAAGTCTCCTACATTATTTCTCTTTCCATGACGGTGCGATTGGCGTTGTGGCTAAGCGACTAACTTTATTTACTACGTGTCGCGGATTCGATTCCCGCACAGAATAAATATTTGTACTACCTACAATTATTGGGTGTGGGATGCCTATATGCATATGAGTTGTATGTTTATAAACTGTGTCCACGATACAGGAAAACCCTTTAATTAAAAAATGCCATCGTCGAAATAAAAGTATACAGTACACCTCTGGCAAATCCTTCAAGCTACAACTTCTATAAAGCCGAAGGAACAAAAATTCGCCGGCGGTATTATTTACTGAGAAGAATTACTCCGTAGTACTTTCACTAAAGTTCTCAGTAAAGTTATGCTCTAAGTCTCAGTCGCTTCAATACACTGAAATTGTACGATGTCACTCAATTTACTGAGCTGTTAGCGGTACTGTCTAATGGTTTCTGCACTTTCCTAGAAGTGGAGCGAAAAAGAAACTGACATTCGAGACGTTCCATTGAATCTTGGGGTTTGCGCGTGGGTGTGATTCTTCGTATCACACCGCAAACACGAAAAAAAGCGAAAAAATATATTAAAATATTCATTTTTCTCATTCTGAGTGCACACTATCGACCGAAGCTCGCTATTCTGAATTTAGAGGTTTTATGGCACGATACCAACTAGCTATCAATCTAGACCATCAGTTAGTAAATGTCTGAATTGCTATGGTTCCTAGATAGGTGAATACAATAGTTCACTTTTATCGAGAAACTGGTAAAACAATTCGCTGAAACAACGTTATTCGTACCACTGATCATCTTTTAGAATTTTGAAATTGACCTTAAGACTATAGTTTAGCTAAAAGTTTTCATACAAAATGCGTTAACTTTTTTACCATATG
The DNA here is from genome assembly GCA_947562105.1 of Shargacucullia verbasci. Lineage (NCBI taxonomy): Eukaryota > Metazoa > Arthropoda > Insecta > Lepidoptera > Noctuidae > Shargacucullia > Shargacucullia verbasci. The sequence goes on along the minus strand of OX387284.1, from coordinate 15,094,357 downwards.
ATTTTTTAAATGTTATAACAAGTAAAAGCTATGTCGTCACGATTTTGTTTTTTGATATTGTTAATAGATTGAGAAATAATTAACACTCAAAATGTGTTTTTTTAAACTAAAAACCTTCCTTTTACTTATATCGTGGTAAATTAATTAAAATTTAGAAAAAAAAAAACAAATCCTGTCAACCTAGGTTATAATCTGACAAAACGATAGATACCAAAATCAAATTAATTCGTTAAGATTTAGATGTAAGAAATGTTAACATCCAAACATCTATTTTGCACGTATTTCAAGATAATTTTGACAATTTTGCCGACAGCTAAACGATACTCTTAAATACTCTTATCCTGAAACCCTAAAAAACCACAGACAATTTGGAATACGTACCTGTTATTATAAATCATTAATTTCGTTGTTTACATTTTGCACATGATTGTACCATTAACGTCACACATATGATTAATTTCATTGAAACGAGAATTACAATAACGGTTTGTTTGTTTGTTCTGTTCTCGGAAAATGGACTTTAAATAGACTGCTTAACGGTCTTAATTGATTTATTGTTTCGGCTTTTGGGTTTATGAATAGCACGTATTAGAGAGGTTTTTTGCTCATTGTCAGATTCGCAAATACTCATAGCATCCATAGTTAATTGTCAATAAGTCCCGATTCAAGACCATACGTTAAAGCCAATATAAAAAGAATGAATATCATTCTTTAGTGTTAGCTTTTACATGAATATAACTCATGCGCAGCGCAGAAAATTATATTAATCTGTCAAACGGTTCTTAACGGGGATTGCCCAGGGTGGTATTAAGCCGGACATTGGTATTAAGATATCCACTTTATCAGTGTACCAAAAGTGAATGCGTTTTAACACTTTTGTCAGATCAAGGCAAGTGTTGCAAAACAGACCAAACTCGATAAGCCTATATGTACAATATTATATACGATTCGATTGCAGTTTCACTCAATTTCTATACATATCAATGTACACTTTGCTCCCATTTACAAACGTTCGCAATCACAAACACATCTCAGCAAGCACTAACAGTCGTATCGTGATTTACGATAGAAACCCTGGCTGGGAACAGCGCATTTACATTTAACAAGCCGAATGAACACGTTGAGACATAAATTGGACTGTATAAGGAATTGAATGCGACAAACGCGGTAGGACGCCGTGTTGTCTGGGTGCTGTGGGCACTGGACTGCCGAGAGTAGGCAGATAATGTCTGACTGTACGGAAAATACCGCTATTTTAGCCAAAAGTTACAATTTTCCGTCAAACCAGTGGCGGTTTAATGGAAATGTGTAACGTTAATGAGTCGTCATGTAGAAGAAAGATACCAATGTGTAGTAATTTTTGCATGGAAAACGTGTTGTCACCCAAAGGTAAGGTCTTATGACTAGGTTTGTAGTCTATCACCATAGCCTCTGACTCGATGCTGAGAACTTGTTTATATGCTAATTCGCCGCGCGAGGTTTACTTGTGCGATATTGGGTTGATGACGTCACATAGTGCATAGCTTCATGTAGCAAATGGGCATAGAATCATGCACGTATGCATAGGTAGCAAATGTGCATGATAAATTAGCATTATCTCCCCAAATATCGTTCACGACTGAGAGGGTTGCATGTTCGGCAGTGCACTTTCACTCACAAATTATGGTGACACAGAGAATAATCGTATATTCAAACATCACCAAAGCCTTACCGTTGGTAAAAGATATTATTCAGCTGGAAAGATAGCGAAAAATCTGGCAACGGGCCGAAACATCCAGTACAGGAAATACAAAGAGCTTCTAAAACTTTCATTTGAGTTCCTAAAGTTTTCAGTCTGGCATTTTGCCAAAATAAAACCCAGGAAACCTTAAGTAATATGGCACATGACCCAAACTATTTTATTATTTTGCGGGATACGGTAAACCAACTACAACATAATGTCAAGTTGCAAGATTTTTCTGTCACATAGACTTATTAAGTCCTGAGTCTCTGTCATTCTGATATCTAAAGCTTCATTATCTGTAGAGAATAATTGTTACAACTACCGAGGGAACAGTGTAGAAATGATGGATAACTCCGCAACTTTCTCATCATCCTCTCTTGTTTTTGTTACTTAAACTCTTGGAACTGGATTGAGATTAATCTTATAAACTTTGCTGAGACTGATACGGATTTCAGTATGAATTATATTTGCTGAAGGACGAATAACACTTTTGTTTTTGCTTCAATGTCTAACCTTTGACTTGGGTTTAAGATGTGGTAGTATTCTTATTTCATTAATTGTTATAGAAATTAATTGATCTCGCAAAAACTGACTCCACTAGTAATTTTGTTGATAAATTAAGTGTTCGCAAATGATGGATGGTCCTCAGTTTTTCAAAGGTATTCAATTAAAAAACATAGCTCAAATTTATGTAAGGTAATTAGAATTCCTCGAACTTGTTCAGCTGTTAAAGAAAAACGGCATACAAACACGTATTCCTATCAGAATGTGGGGCAATAACTCGCTGGTCACGTGGCGTGCATTGTGCAGTAACGCCAGAAACCCGACACTCTAGCGCAAGTGCGTCCATTGTTGCGGGATCGCGGTCGGATCGAATGGCCGATAGTCCGATACCCTGCCAATATGGCTGGCCACCATGTATCGGCCTTTTAAGATTGTATCGCATTATCTGATTTAAAAGGAAATTGTTTGGTGTGTTTTGCTTGTCGGGTATGCCCCGGATTTTGAACATTAAATTGATTATATGCTTCTTGTGAATAATAGAGACAGATTTATATACATAGGTGTTTTGTTTTGGCAATGGTCTGCGGGTTAACTGGGTGTTGCTTAGAATAGCAGAAATTCTGCATTCCTCAGCAGGTCAAACGTCTGTCAAAGAACTAAGTTATTTAACTTTAGCTTTAAAACCTTCCATCCGAAATTTGGCGCTGTCCTACTAGTACAGTCGGTGCCCTCCATTACCTGACCCCCCTAGACATTAAATGATAAATTCTAGGGGGTTAAATAATATAGGGCACCGACTGTACCTTGCTATCATTTTGGTTTGGTTTCATCCTACAAAATCCTTTACCCTTGCATAACTGAACCCAGTAAACGTGAGAATCAACACAAGTTATATAGAAGGGCACTGGCATTGTACTATTGATTCCTATTGTATGATTATTCGCGATAAAGCGCTGTATAGAAGACTGAACGGTTCTCACGGAACAATACTGCTGCCTGTTTGTTGGTATAGGAGTGGCAAAAGTTCCATTATACTATTATACATTTTTTTCGTCTCCAGTAGAGATAGTAGTTACTATAAGTAGTGAACTAGAAACAAGGTATCAGAGCATAGTATCTCTACTCCTGTATTCACTGAAGGGTTCGGCCAAAGTGTACAAATTCTAAACTAACATTTCTTTGATGTCGTTATTATGCCTAATACCAAAGATTTTTTTGAAAATATTCTTTAAAAACATTTGGTTGAATGTAAAGAACGTTACTGATTGTTACAGGGTAATGTCCCCTCGATACTTCATCCATCTCAGGAGAAAATATAACAGCAACTTTTTCCGCTTTAAAGAAATATCTAGAACAATTTCAATCAGTCAATCAATCAAAATCAATTCTGTTTTCCCTTTTCCCCAGGTATTACAGAACTAATTTCTTTCCAAGTTCTTTGTTTACTTAGATCCAACAATCTGGCAGTTTATAAGTATGTAACTTGCAGGGTTGTTCGCAACCTTGGTCATATTATTGGAGGAGCAGAGATCCTAAATATGTATGTGCTGTCGTTCAAGTTACGCGTAACGAAAACAAAGGATATTGTGACGCAAAATATTGGAAGAGTTTTGTGTGTTGTCTTTGCAAGGTTGTTTAATATGGGATGTCTCAAGTTTTGTCACTGTGATAAAAGCTGATGCAAACTACGGGAAATATTTAACATCAACTTCAACAGTACTTGATTCATTCTGTCACTAATCAACAAAACTGACGGGTGGTAATTAGTAGACCTTTTAGCTATTCAGCCTAGAAATTAGAAAGCGATAACAAGAAGCAGCGTCACCGGTTTAAAGGGCGGATTCTGAAGCCTCCATCCTGTTCAATGATGTGACTATGAGCATAACCTTCTAGTTACTAACCTGGACTACTGTAAGCGAGTAGTAGTAACAAAGAGTAATAACTTTGTACTATTTCTCACACAACAAACTAATCGATATTTACAAATTCCACCGCGTTACGTATGTTTATAGTTAGTTATACGTTAATCGCGTGCGGAATACGCTTCACGCTTCCATACTCCCGTCTAATTAACTAATCAATTAGCATATTGAATAGATAATTGTTGTTATCTATGTGTGTTATCTAGTTCGTTCGCAAGCCAAGCGGTGCGGGTGGAGTTTTACTTGTAGCGGCATGAAAGAACAAGTTGCTAGGCGCCGCATTGTTGTTATCAACGGTCTTTAAACAATATCGCAGACGAAGTCCACTGCTGAATTGATGAACATGGGCTTCTAATGAACGGTACAATGAACAGTCGAAGGGAATAATGCAATAATCACCGACACTGACGCCACAATGCTACTCATCATCAGGCTAGGCTGTTTCATGTTGGGTCCATATCGAGACTAATCCCTAAAATGTACCACCTTTCTGTTAACATATGGAATGCCAATAAAAAATTTGAATTTGAATTTGAATGGTTGGATAACCGTCCAAGTTCTTAAGATGGATATAGATGTATCTCGCTATGTATCGGCGCATTAAAACTTAGTCGGCTCTAGCTTATGCAGACAGAAGTTGAATGTCAGTGGGGACTTGAATGTTTCTCACTTCCCTATGGCAGCACCCACAAAAATATGTGATTTTCCATCGAACTAGCAAAAGTTCTGGACCTATTGACATATTGGAGTAGAGAGTAGACATGTTTGTGTAGCTCTTTTTCTTGAGTGCCTTGAACATATAATACTATTGATTGCCGTTACTTGGACCACACAGGACTTGTTTCCTCGCCAGTACTCATATTAAACGCTTCGTAATCAAATTATTGAATACCTGCGATACAGATATTGGTTCAATTACTTAATTGAACAGATACGTGCCAACGAAGCTATCTTAAGTAGACTAGGATTATCTGTTATTGTTTAAGTAATTAAATTTTAATTAACGTTTTAGGCATAATAATTAAATAGACCTCGGTGTTACTCGTTCGATGCATTCTAATTTGATCAGTTTTGATAAATATCCATCGCTCTACTTAATTGATGAGATCAATCAAAGCAAAGGTATTAGACTTATCGCTTGTTGGACCGTCTTGCTTCGATAACTTAACTTTGACATGAAGGAAAGTACAAAATACTTATGTTTCCATAATATATTATAAAACATCATTAAATATGATATCTGGCAAAACAAAAGGATTCGCTTCATGATACAGATAGCGCTGTATCACTCGGAATAGGGACTACAGATGGTCCTTTGTTCTCGTCATCCGATACTTCTGTCTCGTTTGGGTATCATTATACTGAGAAGCAAGAAGTAATACTGTGTTTCTGTGTCTTTAATGTCCCACTGTGGTACGTTTAATGTTGCGAAAATTCTTGCGATTAAAGAGTTGGTCAGTAACTGGTAGTCTCGAGTTTTTAACACATCCTCTTACTTGATTTCCTCGAAATATAAGGCAAAGGTGTAATGTTCCCTCATTTCGCGGAAGCTGTTATTGAGTCTCATTTAATAGGAGGCACAGTTCCTAACTCTTGGCTACTGAGAATTTCCATACAGAAAATCCCAATAACACTACTGACCCGGGAATCGTGCCCAGGACCGACCAACGAGGCAATTTTCTCGCTGTTTTACCGGGTGTTAAACGCATGCATGAATACTAAATCCAATTTTTTGTAAAAGTTAAGGTATACACCGTCCATGAATATACAGTGTCTAATTAACCTTCTTTATTTTGTCCTCATATGTATCTTTAGGGTTATCTTATAAAATAAATACATCTCAAAAGTCTTTATTTGTAAATAAGGTGTCTTACGTAACTATGCTTAGTTCCATTAGTTCACTGCAAATTCTAATAGCTACGCTTTCCTCTCAAACCGATACCGAAGGTCCCTGCCCACTTAAACGTTGATTGCGAACTGAATTTTATTCAACAACGTATTCATGCATATTCAGGCGGCGTTCAGCGAATACTGTCACCAATCCTAGAAGGCCCATTTCATACAATCCATGAAAATAAACTCACGCATGCGTTCGCGCGCAATCGCACTGCGACGCTCGTTTGTTTCTCGTTGTTTTACTTTACCACCCTATAGGTACTTATTGCGTAGCTACTGTTTTATGAGCAGTTTCCTTATCGTGTGTTAGGACTGTGACTTCTAAATATTGTTCCTTGTTATATTGTGGCGAATGTACGATGACGTCACTGCACACAACGACACGCAATTTGGAAGCGCGTAAAACAGTGGTGTTCTGTAAATATAACATTTTCATATAGATCGGTTGCACGTTTTCCTTTTATTACAGTGTCGGTGATGTATTTGTCGTGTTCTTATTACTTTGAAATAGTCGGAAAATAACGGTCCCAGTTAGCAAAAATATACGTTTAATTAATGTTGTAGTAATAACAGTACAAACAATCAAGATTTTCTTTTAGATTTCGGCGTCTATGACCGCCCTTGGCTTTTCAAGTTCAATGTACAGTCAAACAAAGATATTAGTGAACAAGGTCACCAGATATAGATAAAGTTTTCTCAGGAAATTATGAATGCATTCCGGTAATATGTTCTTTTAATTCAACTTAATTTATAGAAAACTAGTGTCTCTAGTTACTTGCTGTTTATATTTTTGACTAGCTGTGCCCGCGACTTCGTTCGCGTGGATATCGGAACATAACAATGTATTTTTTAGTGAGACCAAATGCACCTAATCCTTTTTTCTAAAGTAAAAGATTTTTTCTAAAATAAAAGTAGCCTAAGTTACTCCTTATTACATCAGCTACCTGCCAATAAAAGTCCCGTCAAAATCGGTCCAGCCATTTCAGAGATTAGCCTATACAAACAGACAGACAGAGAGACAGACAGACAGACAAAAATTGTAAAAAATGTTTTTTTGGTGTATGTACCGTATATATATTCGTATGCATGTAGTAAAAAACGGTTATTTCAATATTACAAACAGACACTTCAATTTTATTTATATGTATAGATTTACTGTAAAATATATTGTACCTACAACATACAATGTAGGTATTAAACTTGAAAAGCATTGTACACTCTCTCTTTCTAATAATAATCTATTAACTATTATTAACTAACGATTACTACGTGGTATAGTACTAGTGGCCAGTAATAAAGATTAAAAGAAGTTCCACTGAACTAAACGTGAACACCAAGGTAACCCATGCATTGAATCAAATTTGTCAAAATCGAGCTACGCAGCTTTATTGCCAGGCCAAAGAATACTCTACTCATCAGAGGATTTGTCTGTGTTCACGATACCAACAAAATTGCAGGGAAGTTGAACACGAAAGTTACTGAAATGCCAACGAGCTTGCAATACTGCAATTACAACTTCGTGTTGTTTTGCGATTCTTTTGTGAATTGTTATTGCGTATTAGATATATCGCGTGGACCTTCTGTACTTTCCACTTATAACGTTGTTTATGATGACGTAGTCTGTCTAAAACTTGTTTATTTACATTAATAGCTTTATTCAGTTTACCACGTGATTGTATTTACGGAACGTTTTCGGTGAAACACCCACACACATAGATAGTAGTAGTAAAATAAATGTTTATGGGGCATTAAACTGTAATGTTACATGTGATAAGAATCCGTTTTATTTGACACAAGAATATTAAACTATTCCTACAGAAAAAATATATTCCCAAAGCGTTTAGCTAGCGAAAGGAAATATAAAATCTGTCTTCTCGTCTTAACAATTCTCCATGCGGAATTTCTTATTGCAAACAAACACGCAGCATTATGTCTAAAATAAAAAGGCCACATCGAAAATAATATAAAATGCTAAACTTGGAAATTCATATAACAACTTCGCAAACAAATTTTAGTCTAAACTAAATCTAATATTCGAACATATAAAATGAACCCTTCATAATATAGGCCAAAAGTGGGTTGAATACAATTTTCTCGTATTCATTTGACACTAATCCACACGTTTTTACTTAAAACACTGATTGCGCATTTGTCCTGTGCGGTTGGTTACTTTATACGTTTTGCTTTAATTGCAGAATATCCCATCAAAGTAAAGATTTAGTCATTATACGCGGTTGTAGGTACGATTTGTTTCAGGGTCGGGAATGTTGGCACGTTTTCTCCGTAATGCTTAATTTCGCGCGAAAATCTATCAAAGCGTACACAGATCATTCAGATAATTTGTCGATTTAGTCGTTGGAAATGAGTTCTTATAGAAAATTATATTATTGGACACTTTAATTGGACGAAATCTCTCGCTACACAGTAACATTTGGACTCCTAACACGGACTTTAAAAAACCATTTACCTTCTTGCTTCGCCATGGCCCGTGAAAACAACAAACAAACATTAGTGATCCACTAGATCTAAATAAATAAACATCAATCAAAATAGAGCACGCACCTTGACATTATCACGCAACTTATTTATGTTAGAGCAATAACAAAAACAATCACGCTATTTATAACTTTATAAGTCATGCAAGTGTGAAATACAAACGACATAGTTGTCGCGACGCTAATATGCAATTTGATGCAAAATTATCACATGAGTCGGACATGCATGTCCCTCGCTAAGAGGTTAAGAATAGACCGTACAAGCTCTTCCTGTGGGCGTATGAACGACTAAAGGATTACATCAAGTGGATGTGTCCGGTACAAATCTTAACGTACTGCGAAGATCGGGTGTCTTCAAGAAGAATTAGCCATTATTTATCAGTATAATCGTTTACGGTCCGCGATAAAGATACGAGATTAAAAAGCACTTCGAATATCTGGCACTCAACCGCAATACTTAAAAAGCTTTTGTCTAATAGTGGGATATTGCACTAGTCTGTGCACGTCCTTTATTAATTATCATCCACATTCTCACGTCTAGTAACTGTCATTTTTGTTAAAACATTAATCTGGCTCGAAGGACCAAATTTCTGTGTGAACTCGAAATACAATGTTGTATGTATATGAACGAACTATGGCTATGTATTTGATAGTTAGAAGTCTATGAAAGTGAAGACACAAGAAGAAAGATGAAGTTGGAAAAATTTTTAGACCCAAAGTTCCACTCACACACACAAATTACTAATTTCAAGATGTTAATCATATATACGACAGTTTGGCGCCAAACTATGATAGAAATACTCTAGACATCACTCATTTTAACAGTGCCATTTGTTTTTATATTCGAACCCGTCGCGGATAATTTACTTTTATCTATTGTATTTAGATTTTTGGCATCCATTATCGTGTTTTTATGTTCAACTAAAAATGAATGAAAGAAATGAAGTGCACGTTTTCCCACACAAATCATTATCGGCACTAGGAAATAGGTTAGTGTTATAGTAATCTATTGTAGTTTTTGTTTCTATTTGCGACTATAGATAGTATTAATAGTAAAAGCCTGGAACCCAGCATTAACCTCTCTTTCAGACGGGAATTTTGTACTTACCAACCAGGACGAGTAATACCTCTAGGCTGCCTAAAATAAATGACGTCATTAGTTAGATGAACTCTTCTGTCTACAGTCTAACCCTCTATATTCCTCGGTTGCCCCTTACAATATTCGACGAATATGATCGAGCTGTCTGAAACACTGTACATACATAGTCGCGAACGGTGCACGATTTAGGCTGATGACAGACGGACCGTATTTCAACTGCAATCTAACCGCAGATTGCAGTTTGCAGTTCTATTGCAGTCGTGTCAACTGCATTCAAAGTGCATCCGAACTGCAATTTAGCTAGAGCCTTATAGAATTTAAAGTCCCTGTATTGAATGATCCCAGTTTTGAATCACGAATGTAACAGAATGAAAGGCTTTAACTTACAACATTTCTATTCTACATACAGAAATTCTAAAGCTTCGAAAATCAATTTTAATTGGTATTGAATTGAATGAACAAAACATGTTTTATACAGGCCTTACACATAACAAATATCTGAGATATCTACAAATATCTGATAAAACAGAACCATCTTACTCACATCTTAATATGAATCACGTCAGCTCATACTCATAGTTAACTCATTTTATTCATTTTCTGGAATGACTAGGGATGTTCTATTCCGAGAACCGCGTCACCGAGACGGGGGTGTTTGTATACCCCGCAAATTGAATCATATGTGAGTCAATACGTTCGTACACAGATATCGTGTTACTTTTATCGCCCATCGATTTCTTGTGGTTTTTGGCTAATTTCTTGGGAACATTACAAGTAATATATGTATGACGAAATGAAAGTTGGAGACCATAGTTTTTTCTTTGGCGTGATTATTTCATCAATTGCATCATCGATTGTTTCAACATTCCTATGGCTTAATGGATTTTTAAAAAGTTACAACGTTTTTCTAAACAACGGCCAATAGCTTAAGTTATTTCTGCATCCAATGCTATCATCACGTCCAACCAAAGAATCCCTAAACAAAAACCTCGACTCCACAAATTCCTTTACACACTGCTCTTATTTCTACAATTCCTATCCTTGAATAGAGCAGTTAGAACTTCAGTCGGGCGCAAGTGGAGCAAAAAGCAAGGTATCGACAAACGTCGTATATCTCCCGGGGCGATCGAGCGTGGACACATTGCCGTCCTACATGCCATACATACGTCATGGCGTACAGCTACCCACAGAGAAACAGATGCTTTTGTTCACGTTACAATTTATTTTCAAAGGCAGGAATATAGCTGCAACTATCTTTCTTTGTCTTTCTAAAGAAATTGTTTTTGGAACCACAGTTTAAACGGATGGACAGTAATCTGGTTTCAGAAAAGACAGGAAATTGGAAACGTTCAATGCTCCAATGACTCAATTTGACTACACCAAACAGTCGGTTTTATTAAGAAAATATTCGTCATTCACCCACAAAAACAGCTGTAAGTCGTGTAGGTAGTGGACAGTGTTCATGCTAATTTCTGAAACTCGGAAGCGTTTTATATTCGGTAGGGGAATCTCCGTAATTTACCAGATGTCTCAATTTTAGAGATGCCCAGAGCTTGAGAAGTGACGAAAATATTTTATGCGTGTTGAATGTTCCGGTCAGTCACTTATGATTTATACGTTCTGAAATATTATTACGTGGATGAAAATTAATTTAATTTAGGTTTGATGTTGTAATTCTTACGAAATACACATTATTTATTTACAGAAATACATTTTTAACCGCCGATAATGTTAAATTACGGTTTCTTATGTTACTACCAATGGATATAAAATTCACTTAATGGAGTATTTCCTGAACTTTATATACGCAATCCCTTATCGTCATCACAATCAACTATAAATGTTTTTTCCACACTGCCTCGTTTTATTCAACATTTCCGAAGGAATTGTGATGTACACAGTCCCTTACCTTGAGAAGCACCGGTAATTAAATTAGTTTATTAATCTATTAGTGCTCAGGTAGATAGACAGTAGGTACTATCCATCTTCATATAATCCATTAGTCGCCTCTTCGAATGAAACAAGACGTAATAAACTATTCTGCTTTTACTGTTAATTACATTAGTAAATAGCTGGTATAATTTGATGAGAAACCGCTGGCGTGATAAATTTTCCATTTCTATAAAGTTATTCGAGGAAAACCCGCGCATTCGAACTACTAGTATACCCGATAAGGGCTAATAACATGATATTTAAAAAACGTACTTACACACGTACAGTGTTGTTCACAATGACCATGATAGTAAAATTATTGGTTGTCATATACGTTGTACGATGTACGGTATGTCAATGGCGACAAACTGCGCACAATTTTGTAATGTTATGGCTAGTCATTTGTTAACAAAGCTTTATGAGATAACTTGAGATTTGTTTACTGCATAAGAATGCTTACTGTTGTTGCAAAAAAATGTTTGGAAATCCAAAGAATCCAATATCTGTCCATGTTGACTGAATCTTTAAATTACTCGTTACTGAAATTCATAATCAATGCCTATTTTATTTTAAAAGGATATCATAATATAATTTTTTGACCATCCGCACTAAATAAGAAACCTCATCGTTAGCACCTTCATAGCTGACCAAACCCCCGGGAATGGCTCGCTACTTTCGTATAACTTTCAGAATTCAGTTATAGCTATTTGAGTACTGACTTATAGAGCCTTAAAGCCAGACTTGGCTTTGATCCGCTCCTCATTTTATTCATGAGTGGTGTAATATAACCGCAAGGGACGTGATATATGACGACGTGCTGCCTTTAAAACTATTTCTATTCGCACGTTTAAATATGAAATTGCAGCTTCGTAATATTACACCACGCGGCCAAATGACTTCCTCGACGTTTGGAACATCAAAGGACAAAACGCTGCAGGCGTTTTCGCTAATTTACCGATGTACAAACTTTATATTGCGGTTCTAAAAATTCTAAACTACTACAAGCTTGAGGCTAAAGTTGAAGATTCGATAGGAGATGGAAAACGTGATGTTTGGGAGGTGCAAACGTGAGTTCGTGTTGCATGTGCAGCCGTTGTATCGACGCCATCCGGCGCTTGGAGTGTTGCCAGCATATTGTCGCGAATAGTGCGCCAGGGCCGGAGGGTCGACGACATCACATCCCCGCGACAGATCCACCTCACGATGCTTCAATACACGTCAGATATCGGTGGAAACAAACCACATATCACCCCCGTACGTGACAAATGGTACCAATGACATCTTTAAATGAGAACGTTTAGTTCGTGTTCGCCCGAAATCGTGATTAAAATATAAGCGTCTAAGTAATCTATTTGAGAGAAAGCCTAAGAGAATATAACTTGTAAGTTCTAATGTAATGGGAGTTGATAAAATGTAATATCGATGTTCCCGCACGAACGTTTTCAGCATAAAATCTTATTGAATGACGTCCTAAAGTACTCTCTCGATACGCGTACAGCGTTGAGTGCGCAACGGAAAAGTTGACAAAGGAAAATTGTGGTTTGCGTTACACAATCTGGCATACCCATACGTCACGATTTTATAATAAGATTCGCCGCACCTCGGACACCATTAATCATGGCGCATGACGCGTGCTCCACGTCACGGTACGCGTTATCTTTTATTAATAAATCGGTTAATTCTAATCGTTGCCGTATCGAATCGTGGGCGTATCATGCAGTGGCTTCTAGGGTTGCCCGTGACGAGTGACGGTGCCGTGACGCAGGCGACGAATACACACACCGATAGGAATAGATCCGCACTTGACATTGACTCGGTCCGTGCCTCTTTCTGGGGTTGATCAATCGCCGCCATTCGGAGGTCAATGTCGTGACCTTCGCCAGTTTTATTTTAAACATGATAGGAATTTCGCTCGGTATGTGGCGTGTCGTAGAATCTACGATCGATTACGCTGTTTTCTCCCACAAATATTTGGAACGTTTTATTATTAGATATGTATCAGTCATGTTCATCAGTTGGTTCCACCGTGTGGACATTAATGATGTCGTTTGGATACGCATGATTGCGGACACACTTAATAAAGGAATGATTATGCGCTTGCTGTGCTTGCCAAATCACCTGCAATTCTATATTAGACTGGATGTTTGTTTAGTCTTGTTTTAGACGATTTGTGAGGTTTTAACACATTAGCAAGTCTTATTGTGTACTACTTATTGCTTAATTAAATATCCATGTTTGTGACAATTGAGATAAGTGTGAACAGCCGTGTCGTTTATGTCAATATTTTTATACAATTGAGTTCCTGCTAGATCGTGAAATATTACAAGAACGCGCATAATTGAATCTACAAGTACACATACATGAACAATTTGTCTCACACTAATGGTACTTAGAGGTGACATTTGCTCGTGTATTTCAACAGAAAACAGCGGCGGACAAATAGACGGACGGACCAATATTGTTTGTTCACGATTGTAAATACCTTTCCGTATTGATTCGCGACTATGTTTTGCGAATTGAAATCGAAAGTATACAAACTTACGTCTAGAGTAGGTACGAGTACATAGTATGTTGTGAAGCAACTCTTGTTTGTGTTTCAAATGTCGAGGCCGGTGAAGTTTGTTTGTGGCAAAACTTTTTTAATATAACCAGATTAGCTGTTATGTTATTATATACAGTTTTTGATGTTCCATAAGTTAAATTATAACATTATGTAAACGATTAAAAAATAAACAGTTTTAAACGTTGATTTTTTATATTTCTTTAACGTTTATCATGAAAAATATTTAATTAGCCTCAAGTATTTTAATGATGCAACTAAGTTATTACTGCAATGCATTTAAGTGACTAAAGTCATGCCGCAATACACTTAACTCGTATATGGTAAAATATGTAGCTTGTACCTTTCCTAACTCATGGTACTTTCAGTAAATCATACTTCCACCGCACCGGGGTAAAGCGACGTGAAATATAGTGAGGACTCCAAGACTTAATGTGTTGTACTTAGTGCTCTGGCTTCTTTAGCTTTTAAATAGTTGATGGCAGCAATTAAACTTATCAACGTTCTTCAGATAACGAGTTCTCCAATGTTATATTATAGCACTTATACTGTGGAAAAGCTTTAGTATGATTGGCTAAAACTTGACTTTCTTATGGGCTGCGGTTTTGATCTAGTGACAAGTTCTCTTTTGAAGGCTTCGCGCTTCGTAGGATCCTCTTTGGATACTAGGATGTTAAAATTAGGCTCGTTTACTGGTTCACATTACTTTTACGTTAACATTGCTAAATTTCCTACTCGCTCAACGAAACTAGCATTGCAACTATATTCTAAATAAAAATGCAGCAGCATACCACGATGTAATCTAATTCTGTGCACAGCGACGCGGCGTCGAGTCGACCACGTTAATTACTGTCTCCGCACGAACACGACGCAAACACTGCAGACGGGGCTCAGTCAGTGTCGCTTTGAATGTTTATGTTCTGGCGAGGCTCTTACCGACGTAGAGGTGAAATGAATGTTAGCTTTTACAACATCCAGGAACGAAATGATTTGTTTTCCTCTAAACAATCTCATACAATCTGCAGTCAATCCGATTATCGTGACGTCATTGATTTATCCAGTCGGATAACTGGCGAATATCAGATTAGCAGATATACGAATGCGAAGGAACAAAATTGACTACACAACCTGCCGAAATAGTGTGTTTTAGAAGCATAATGCAACCTACCTACATATATATGTTAGTTACGCGAGTAAAGAGGAAAATCTCAAAGATGTGCGGTTTATTTTTCTGAAGCTTATGTCCCAGTAAAGTGTTGACGTCTATCATGACGCACTTCAGAGCAAGACGCTCAAGATACACAAGCAGTATCTCCGTCATTCTTGCAAATTACATGTAAGATTGGCTCAATTTCCCTCCGTGCTCTGCCAGCAAGTTATTCATCAACTTAACGGGGACCTGAGCCTGATTAGATTTCCTCTCGATCGCTCGTTTTGTCAACGATGCTTGAGAGACAGAACACGATAAATGAATCTAACAAGACTTGCCGTGAGAATTACGTAACTCATGAAGGAGTTTCATTAGTAATGATGTTTATACAGAGCAAAATTAAATGGTCCAATTTCACAATCATTCTGCGAGTCAATATATTGAGTGACAAATACTATATCAGCTAAAATGGTGTCAGTGCAGACCTTGCCAAGAATTTACCTGCAAATTGGGCGTTTTAGGAAGTATGCATGCAGGTGCACTATAAAGTTTGTTTTTTTTTTTTTTTTTTCCTTTATTATTTAAGAGGGTTTAATCACGCAGTGATTATGCCACCCTCATCGGAAAACAACATAATTACAAAAATAAACGGAACTACGTCCTACGGTCTATAGCTATTTTGGCCAAGCCATACAATTTTCTTGTTTTTTTTGATAGTGGGAATGCGAGAACACTGTTACATTTCCCAACATTATAATCATCAAGAAATAGCAATTCTCGTTCAGCCCTATTCCGGACACACTCCATCAAAATGTGATGCACATCTTCAACTATGTTGCATACAGAACAATTAGGTGATACGACTTTTCCCATAAGGTGTGCAAAACTGTTCAATGGAATGTGTCCTGAACGAAGCCTTAACGCCATTACTACTTCGGGTCTGCTCATATTGGTTTGATCAATCCACGAAGACCGGGAGATGTTAGGTTGGATGGTCTTGTACCAGATACCTTTGGCAAGTGACCTTTCGTTGAAATACTCGGACCATAGTTTTAAACATTGATTTTTAACTAAGTATAGAAGATCTGTAAAGTAAGGAACAAATGAAAAATCAATACCATCAACCATAGCTTCCTTTGCTAGATGATCTACTTTCTCATTTTCAGTAAGGCCAATATGAGCAGGCACCCACTGAAGAATTATCTTCTTATTTTTACTGACAAGTTCATATAAACATTGCAAAATTGTATAGGCTATCGGTGTTCCTCGAGTGTTCGAGGTACATCGAGCCAGATGTTGGAGGGCGCTCCTTGAATCTGTAAAAATTACGTAGTCACCGCATTCATAAGAGTCTATATATGACAAGGCTTCGGCGATTGCAATCAGTTCGGCATTCATTATATTTATACTAGCTTTTATATTTAATTTAATAGAGGTATAAGTTTGAGGATCAAAAATCGCTGCTCCAACACTACAATTATCTTTGGACCCGTCAGTAAAAATTTTATAAAAATTCATGTAATTTTGATTAATAAATTGCGTACATAACTGGTTAAGGTTATAAGTATTATAAAATCTCTTAGGTTTTTGCACAACATCTATATTCAGTTTTATTATTTTAGAGAGATCCACATTGCTGACCCAAGTATCTAAAGTAAATATTTCCAACTGTGAGCTTGTGTAAACTGGATTTGCCTTTAGAGATTCATGAACGATGAGTAATAAGGGCTTTTTTTTGTGTCGCCAATATAAATAATTATTACTGATAGACGTAAAAAGTTCATCTAATAAAGGTATTACTTTATTTTTTGCATAAGATTTTGACTTAAGCCAATATTTTCCCGCCAAATAGCGTCGCCGTATATGTAGAGGTTGCAGATGAAGTTCGTTTTCCATAACATGTATGGCAGTACTTTTCACGAATCCACCTATAAGTCTCATTATTACGTTTTGCGTCTTATCTAGCTTACTTAACTGCGTTTGGCTTGAATTTTCATAAAGGAAACAAACGTAATCCAACCTACTTCGAATCAAAGATATGTATAGCCGCCTTAAGTGTTTAGGATGCACTCCCCAATTCGTACCAATGAGCAATTTAAAAATATTAATATGTTTTAATATTGTATCCCTAGTCTCATTTATATGTTTAGTCCATCTTAACGATCGGTCAAGCCATAAGCCTAAATACTTAAGATTGTCCACAACTGGCAATGATATGCCACTAACTCTGAGATCTATAAATTCTTTCCGAAAACCGCTTTTAAAAATACATACTTTGCTTTTTGAAGTAGAAATTTCCAAACCCAAATTTGACAGTAAATTAATAAACATATCTAAGGCTATTTGCAATTTCTGCGTTGATTCAAAAATGTCATTGCCAGTCGTGTACAAAACGAAATCATCTGCGTATTGTGACATGTTTACATGTCTTGTCATCTCTTTACATAAAGCTATAGTAGCAATGTTAAATAGTAACGGTGACAGTGGGTCACCCTGTGCCAATCCCCGCCCAGTACTACGGCTTAAAGTTGTATTATTTAAATTAACTTTAAGGTTTCTTTCTTTAAGATAATTCCAAATATAAGTACACATTTTATCTCCCACCCCAAGACTATCCATAATTTGTACCAGAGCAATAATATCTATGTTATTGTATGCATCATTTATATCTATAAAACATCCAACAGTTAGATTTTTTTTTGAAAATCCTATCTGAATATTGAGTATTAATCTACTTAAATTATCTATGGTTGAATGACATTTTCTAAAACCAGTGGTTTCTTCAGACAATAAGTTATGTTTTTCAATAAACCATTCTAACCTATTCATTAGAATGGTATGAAAAACTTTGCAAAAACAAGAGATCATTGAAATTGGTCTAAGTGAAGATAAACTGTTAGGATCTCGTCCTGGTTTTGGGATTGGCACTATAGTCACATCGCGCCATTGTTTTGGTACAAACCCCATCAAATAAAATTTATTGTAAATTGAAATTAATGTTTGGCGACCATTTTCTGGAAGGTTTTTGATCATTGAGTATGAAATGTCATCATGACCAGGTGAAGTATCTTTAGAGCGAATAGCTTTTTCTAATTCCTGATTTGTAATATTAATATCTAATATAGGGTTATTTGAATAGAAGGTTGGATCTGATGGAATAACATAGTCTGGCGCTAAATTATGCAGTAGCTGATTGGCTCTATTGGAATCTACGAAATCTCCTCGAAACTTATACCCTTTCAACCACTTCATTTTTTTCCATACATCGCCTGCCGATGACATTTCGTCGAATGAAGTGCAAAAGGATTGCCATGCTGCGCTTTTAGCAATACGCATACATTTTTGTGCGATACGTATTTTAGTCTGTAGTAAATCAAAATTTAGTGGGGTTGGATTCCGTCTGAATGTTGACAAAGCTAGACGGCGTTCTGCCACATACTTCGAAAGTGTTGCATTCCAGTATGGCTTTGGGGAAAAACTAGTGTTAGGGTTGTGATTAATTTTGGTAAATGGAATACTTAAATCTGCTGATATATTAATATACTCAATGAATAAGTCATAACACGATTGTAAATTGTCCGAATATTCAAATTGACAAAAGATATTAGACAATAAGTATTTATACGTATCCCAATTTGCTTTCTTAAAGTTTCTACGTACAGTATTATTCATACATGGCTTAATATTCGAAGAGATTTTAATCATATGGTGATCACTACCTAATGTTTCGTTAAGTGGACTCCAATCCAACTTCAGTGCAATGTCAGAAGACGCTAATGATATATCAGGAGACGATTGTTGCAGTATGTTATTGACTAACTTCACCCTGGTAGGTGTCCTGTCATTAAGAATAATGAATTGATAATCTAATAATGAATCGAAAATTTGTGTACCTCTACGATCTGACTTAAACGACCAGTTATTGTGATGACCATTAAAATCACCCAGAAATAGTGTATTTTTAGATACCACAGAAAATAAATTATCCCAATCATTTTGGCTGGTATTGACTGAAGGAGGACAATACACTGAAACTACGTTTTCAATATCGTGACAGTTAAAAATTTTGACGCCGATAACTTCTATTTGGGAATTGTTTACCTGAAATTTAGCTAATTGAGATTTAATAGAAATATGAGTGAGAATGGCTACGCCGCCGTAACCGTCCTCTCTGTCTTTACGAAAAATATTGTACCCGCTTATTTTGATCAAACTATCCGGTTCGAGCCATGTTTCACTCAAAACAGCAATGTGGATCCTTTCTTGTAATAATAAATTTTCGAATGCAACTAATTTGGGGCGTAAACTTTGGGAATTCCATTGAATAATATTAAGTTTAATTTTTTGCTGAATTTTAACTATAAAAATAATCTAAAATTAACTTCAATATTGGCCAGTCTGCAATGTTATCTGTTACAACTATAATTATCCATTCAACACAGCACTTAATTAACATTTTAAACTTGGAAGAATACGTAACACCTTTTAGAAAAAATATTTCTTTAAGCCTAGTTAATAGTTCATTAAAGTGTACATTACGGTCTTTTTTTGAAGATTCATTATAATGGTGGTTTAGTGGTGAAGATTCATTCGAAGGTAAATCAGTCTTGAGGCCTAAGTCTGATGCAGATGATATCTTTGACGTATCGTTTGTTTTTTTAAATTGTACTTCGTTTTTGGAAGATTTTTCTTTGTGGACGGTGGCGTGTGTTTTAACTTTAACAACATCGGCAAACGTATCTTTTAGTGTGTCAAAACTATTCGATTGAATGAGCCCCTGTACAAATGATATCGTAGATTTAGCGCTGTCATCAGATTTATCACGAGACACGCTAGTACCTGCATAATCTTTTTTATTTGATGGACTGGGAGGTACGTACATCAGTAAAGCTTTCCGGTATGTGCAGTTAAATTCAGCCATGAGTTCTCGTATCTTTTTTTCTTTTAAGAATACTGGACAAACTTTAGTCAGGGCCATATGATTTCCACTGCAATTAATGCACTTAAAAAATTGAATTCCACAATTGGAATGGCTATCTCCACACTTTGGACATACTATTGTTTTTGACGAACATGTTTTGACTGAGTGGCCGTATTTCCAGCATCTTGTACATTGTGTCACGGGAAATATATAGGGGTCTACCTTTAATCTTAATTCTTCAACGTAAACATATGCAGGTACACTTGATCCTTTAAAGCATAGACGAATAGCTTCACTCGGTAGCCATCTCATCTCTTCAGTAGAATCTTTATCATTATTGCGTCTATTTAGACGACGAACTGAAACCAATTGTATTTCATTTGGACAGATAATATTATTAAATATCTCTGTGTCAGAAATATCCATATCTACGTCTTTTATTACACCATAAGAGTAGTTCTTCTCCATAGCTCCGTGAAATCTCCATCCTTTATCAATAAATGATCTACACATCTCTAGTTTCGATGCACTTAGTTCATTGGTAAACTCAATTCGTACTCTGTATTGATTAAGGTATTTAACATTGATGATGTCCTTAATTCCTTCTTGTTTAAATAACTTTGCTAGTGCAAATTGCTTAGGTAATGCTTCCTTACTTGAAATGTAAAATTCAATTTTATCTTTTTCTTTCATCTTTTTGTCCTTGCTAACTTCCGTCCATTCTGTATCGTTTTCATCTCTCCCTCTCTTAATGGGTTTTGTATTGCTACTCATCTCAGATTGTATATGATCATCCTCCTGACATATTTCAACATCTTCCATAATTTCTTGCTCGCTAGTTGAATCGCTGCTCATTAAGTTAGTATAAAATAAATCTTGACTAACTTGGTCATTATTATCACCCATCGTTTAAAATGTAACACAATAGGTGACTCATATTGTTGGAATGCACTCGATGCGCCGGCCGGCCGTCGGACCGTATCCGAAGGTCACCGTGTGCAGCGATCACAATAATATCGTAAACCAATTAGTGCAAAAACTTAGAACGCGTCTGCTACGTACGAATGCCGTAACGTGACTGTATAAAGTTTGTTAGTTATCCCATTTGCCTGACCCACATTTGGCTCGCCATAAAATTGTGTTTACACTTTATTATATTGCTGATATCTTTACATTCACCGCAATTTAGCAATTTAAACTAGAAATTCTAAATAAATACGAGAGATAAACGTATTTAGACCTAATGACTCAACGGTGACAGCAGTCATTTCTAAACTAATTTGAAGAGAAACGTCACCGTCCTCAATCATAAAACATGATTATATAATGATTCGTCATTGTTTACGAAAATTGCTTAGATATGTGATTTAAAAATATAATTGTTGAGCCTACTCAACACAAAATAGCGCAAAATCACGCATATAAATATAAAACAATGCTCACTCGTGTACTTAGTAGTTTACTTCCAGTGATTTCTTTTGTCGGAATTATGTCTAGAGGCCCTAAGAAATCGCGCTTTATCTTATGAGTTTTATGAAAGTTAATTTTGATTGAATTTCTTTAATCCTACACTGACAAAACTTTTGCCGATAAGTTGGTATTAAGTGGGGTTTTAAAATCAAAAGTAATTGAAGGGCAGCCGGCGGCACTTCAAGACTTCATTTATTAAACGGATCAGTTACCATTTATACCAAGATACTCCTAATTTGCGATAGTATTAACATAAGTACCTCGCTGGTCTAGTGGCGTGAGGTCCTGGGTTCGATTCCCAGGTCGGGCAAAGTGTTATTAGGTTTTTCTGTGTTAGTCAGCTCTTACAACCAATATGGACAGTATATAGGCATCCAGTATAACATGACCTTACCATTATCGTTATATTCCTCTTATACTTAGACGACACGGTTGGCGCAGTTGTTGAGCGATCGACTGTTGCGCTACGTGTCGCGGGTTCGATTCCCGCACGAAACAAATATTTTGTATGATCTACAGGTACTTGTTTCGGGTCTGGGTGTATGTCCATGTGAATATTTGTGTTTGTAAACGCACCCACGATACAAGAATAATTCCTAGAGTGGGGCAACGTTTTTTTAAGAAAAATAGAATAGAATACTCTTTATTGTACACCAATAAAAATTTAGATACAACTTATATATTAAAATATATGTACAAAAGGCGAAAAGGCAACAAATATATACAAAATAATACTTCAAAAGTTAATCGAAAATATCTTCTCTCATTTTATTCTCCATCCAAATTTGTGGCGATAATCCTAATATTATTAGCTCTGGAACCTGTCTGCATTAAAATCTTCATTATATTGCGCGGTAGCTTTAAAAAGAACCGTCATTTTGGTCCGGTGCGCAATCCAATTACAATACATTCGAGCTACGCGCTCAGTGGCGCGGACGCACGAACGAATTTAACAAATTTAATTAGCCAAGAGCTCTAGGCTGCAGTACATACATATACAGTATTTAAGGCACACCCTGATCGGTGGTGCTATTCATCATGGCTGCTCCTTAAGCTTGGAAATTAACTGGTATTGCAATAGCGAGCCAGTCTTTGTTTTTTAATTCTTGAGACATTGTCTGTCATACAACATTGTTTTCTTCTATACCTTAGAAAGATGAACTTCTTATTTTATAAATACCTATACTATTCAATTTTAATGGAAAGGTTTCCTCTATAATACTCGCTCCATCTTCACCAAATCTGCATTTATCGCTAATTGTGAATACCATGATATGCAGACCTATCGTGGATAAAAATAATTTTAAACGTGTATGTAGCTCTTTCAAGCGAAACTTCAAAGACAATATGCTCATAAAACTTCCCATACAATTAGCTCACCTGACCTAAATCCATAATATTATAAAGTGGAGTAAATATCCTCTGTGCATGCACATCTTGCTATAAACCATGACATGGTTTGTTCGCGTTTCACGTCGCCTCGTAAAATTCGCGACGGTTCGCTCGCTACGTGCAAATATTGATCGTGGTGTGCGCGTGCGACGGTTTCTGTGCTAACTTTGTTATAGTTGATAATGTTCTAGATTTGCATAATTTTTAAATGTACACTACACTTTATTAGTGTTCTTTTAAATACCTACACAAGTTTTACAATGAAGTAAGAACAACATTAATTTAAGTATTCTACTTATTTGTTTGTTTTCTTACAAATAATAATTATATAAATTAATATGCAATATGACCTGCTAACGATTAACCGATAGTATATAGGCCGTATTTAATAATTAACTCCACTCCACTATATCAATCAATATTGACATAGGTATCGATTTCTTCTTAACGATACACATCCGAGAATATTTCCTGGATCCATTTCTGCCAAGTGTTCGCTTACCATCGTACTGCTAAGTACTGCAAGGTTATTGGCTCTCATATCAGCTTTCACAACATCCTGTGCATCGACGCCCAAACACAAATAAATCATTAGTACACGCATTCACTTGTAAAGTACATTCCTTCACACAATGGCTACACAAAGACACATTTCGTTATCGTTTCGCGTAATACGTGTGTAATAAACGTTATCAGCGCATGCGCAGAGTTCGTTCACTCGATACCACGTTATAGAAATATGCAGAAAGACAACAAACGGTTAGTTGACCCTGTGGTCACTAAACCTGTGTTTAGTGAAAAATTTTGGCACCCCCTACTACTGTGGTGCTTCAGATTGGACATAAGTGATGTTTTGCATGTTTTCTGGTAGAAGGCGGTATCTGAATCGATCTTATTAGTATAGACTAGTCTATACTAATAAGATAAGAAAGAAAGATAAATGAGCTGTCGAGCCTGATGGTAAGCAATCACTGTTGCTCACGAACATCCGCAACCTACAGACGTGCCCAAATTGTAGTGCCTTCAGTTTATTTAATTTCATTTGTTGTTTCTTCCTTGAACCCGGAACACAGCTGCATATACACAAACAATACGTATACACAAATACAATAAATAGGACTGAAGTAAATCCCTAGTCGATCCCGTAACATCCACTAAAAACGTTGAGATGTGCCTTGAACTTGAACTTAAACGCGTTGAGATGTGCCTTGTGGTAGTCTGCCTTTATTCAATGTAGCTATTATTTTCTACATTACATTTTTCTTATTTTTTGGTTTGTGGTGAAAAATAAACGTTATTATTATATTATTAATAAGACGCGTGTGCGTATTCATGTGCTAGTATTCACGCACTGTCCTGACTTGGCCTTCTGTGCTGATATATTTTTTGTGCAAACTTACATGAATATGTATGTCAAATTAATGTATGCTTGTAGATGTAATATATTATGTTAATGCTATTGTAACTACTCATTAGTCTAGTCGTAAAAATCAAGGCCTAAGACTGACCTCTCAAGCCCTACATTCGACACGTGTGAAAATAATACCTTTGATAAAAGTTTGTAATATTTTTGTACTTCCTTTCATAACTATAAGACAGAAATGTATACCTATATTATTTATTAAAAAATACAATATAAGCTTATGAACTATATACAATGTCCTACAAAACTATACAAACAGTTGGGCTTATATGTACAGTAATAACAGGGAAAACCATTTAAGTTGCGACTGCACAATGCATTCATCAAATCCGCAGCTAACTACAGAGACACAAAGAGTCCATCGCGAGTATTATGTATCTAGATATCTTTAGGTAGGTACTGCAAAAATGAATGTCTATATATTCACTTTTGCAAATAAAAAATCGAACATTACATAGTTATTGATTGCCATTTTGTTCACCAATAAGTAACAGTAAATACTATAAAATTATTGAGCGCCTGTTTCCTTAACTATTTATAAGCACTGGAATTCCACTGGTGACGAAAACTATAGAGTTAATAAACAAGAAAACCTTTAATAACGAAAACATTTGTGGATGTGAAATGTATAGGCAAAGTAGATACAATACTGAATTACTGATGAAATAGAAAGAGTGACCTCCTAGAGTGACGGTATCTATCGATGGACAGCTTTCATTGACCCTGTAATGTGACCTTGGGCAGTCAGCTATGCTAAGAACTTTGCCCACTGCCCAATCTACGCACCACATCATAAACACTTATCATAAACAACCATAAAAATAAAACTCAGTATCATAATATGCTCATCATCCATTCTAGAACACTTAAGCATAATTTCATAAATAACGTAACAAGTTCGTGTACAAAACCGAGTTCTCAGTCTCGCCGATGTAAAACTATAAAAAGACTGCATATCATGAGTCTTCATATTAATAGCTCACACCAACTGACCCCGGGGTTAATCTATAATAACTCAACGATAAGTATTCAATTATTTGTATATTCACTGTGTATTTTACTCTCCACTGATAATAGAAACGGTTTTCATTTATCGGGTTGGGTCAGGTCATTTGAGGAGCTAACACCACTTCTAAGAAACTGTTTGTGTATATTTGTCATCGTTTTCTGGATATCATAATGTACGGTTAATATTCTATTATTAGGTATAGTAATAGAATACAAAACTACTCAACACTCAACTCAACATTCTCAACAAGTCATCCAGAAGATGATGATCATCATGATGATGATGACAAATATTACGACTTGATACATGAAGGATTCCTTCTTCCTAAACCATGTTGTTTCTTGTATAACTTACTAATATTATCCAAGTAGTTTTTTTATTGATCGATGAAACTGTTTTTTTAACTAAACATATACAGAAAAGTTAAGTTTGCAACGGCACAAGTTACCGACACATTTACACCGTTTATGTACACAAACCACACACCGACGCCTCAATACCGGCAATAACCATTACATTTTATAACAACTATGAGAACTTAAAGCATACATCTTACACCATTCCAGCATAATGGCAGACACCATAACAGAACCCTTTCCATACAGAAGACACAATAATATCAATTTAAAACATCGTCGTAACAATAAACTTGGAAGGCCTCGGCCACACCTCGCGACTTGCGATTACACCCGACAGTAAAATGCACGTATCCGTATAAAATCTGCAACTTAAATCATTGCAGTGGACTCGCTCGCCCACTCCGTGCTTCGCCGGTAACGAGCGGTTTCGACCGGCTTTCCTGGTACGATTTATGGCGCTGTATTGTCGGCCGGTGTAGTGCCCGCCTAACTAACGAGTACTAGATTATCTTCGTTAATAAATGCGAAAGTGTATGTTCTGTTGAGATTCAGTGCATGTGATGGGCTCGTATGGAGCAAGTGAAATTATCGAACTATCGTTATTATTTTATAAATTAATGTCTTGAGAAAGTTATCACACAAAACTGTATTATTTATTGTTACAAGCTGGGTGCAGAAAATTATTCAAGAACAATGCCAATTAAATATTGCCTGATCCATATTTATTTGCGGAAAAAGTAGTGATTAATATTACGTGATAACTGAACAAACACTAGACTTCATTCATTTCCAGAAATCTTATCAGTGATAACATTCGTCACAAATCTCTAATCAAGTGAACTCGGCTATCGACTCTTGAGATAAGAGAACGAAATAATTTCTAGAATCATTAACCTTATCGATGACAATGTAAATAAATTCATTGATTTGATGCAATTAAAATCACTATCATTATTAAATAGGCTGATACTTAGCGATTAATTAATTTGATACCTTTGATTTTCGGAAAATCAAAGACACCACCTGTTGCAACAAAATGAAAATAGCTAAATTAAGGTGGCTTAAATATTTGTTAAATAAATCCTTATTTAATGGTAGTAATTTAATAGTCAAACGAACTTACCTGTAAGTGAAGTTCGACGGTAATTATACGAAGTTGTTGTCTCGTCCGAAGATGATGATTGAAAACAAGTGTAGTCTCGGTCGCGTCAGTCACTGGCGTCACATAATTTTGAAGAAATAATATAAAAAGGAACGCATCCTTACGTGTGCTGCCCTCTGTCTCTGTAACTATCTTCATTAAGTTCATAGCAATTTATTGGTTTTACAACAAAGGGTCCGTGCTCATGTCTTGACATAGCATGGAATGTTTGGGTCGGGCGGGACTCATCATCTTCGGACGAGACAACAACTTCGTATAATTACCGTCGAACTTCACTTACAGGTAAGTTCGTTTGACTATTAAATTATACTCGTTGTTGTCTCGTCCTCGATGATGATTGAAAACAAGTGTAGATGTTTAAAGACCAGTTGTAAAATCAATATACATTTATTTGATAAACAATAAAAATCTAAATTGTGATAACAATTATGATATAATTACGGCAATCAGATAACAATAAAAAAGGGTTGTACTTAATCGTTAGCATTAAATATTGCTTCAGATAAGCTTCTATTTTTTATTATAGGTCTATTATAAAATCTAGCGAAAACTGTTGACTCTCCAGTCCAACCAGCCGTTCTCCTAATATCGTCAATATTGACACCCTTACTGTAAGCTGCTGATGTTGTTGCATGGCGGGTACTATACGTTGAGAATGTGTTGATGTCTATTCCACTCTCTTCCATAGCTTTTTTGACCCAACGACTGATTGTACTGGAGCTCACGGCTTTATACGGCTGTATACTTGTTGATATAAACAAATTTGTGCAGTCTCGCAGATCTTTCGTTAATTCTAAATAATTGACAACAGCTTTAGCTGGGCATATCCCTAATCTATTATTAAGAAAGGAATAGTTAAGAAAGGTTGGCATCTATTTGGCCCAGAGGTTTTAATTAACTTATCAATCTTAATTGTAATGCAGTCTTCTTTGATCACTATATTATTAATATTAATTAATGAGATTGTATGTGCCCTTTGGCAGATATTTAATGATCTCATTTATGGTAGGCTTGGTTATACTTATGTTTTCTAACTTACAGTATTTTGACCATGCTACAATTGCAGGTAAGTATTGATTCGATGTATTTTTAGATATTGAACTTATCATAATTTCAACTGCTTCACTACTGATTCCAAGATTTAAGAATGTTTTCCTGATAATATTCCTGCCATCAATTTCAGTTTCTGGTGAAGGGGGTGTACCAATCTGGAATTGTGCAAGGAGGAGATCTCAACCAGAGAAATCAATTGAGGGTTCGCCAAATACAGAAGTAACCTTTTGATAATGTGTATCACTTAGTTCCCATTCTATATTGTCTAATTCCCTTCTTGACTCAAAATCTGCTACAACATTATCTTTAGTATTGATGTAGGTAGCAAAAATATATATTATAAATTTCTTAACTCACACCATTGCCAAATGCTCTTAGTAATTTTATGTAAGTAAGGATATTAAACTCCTTCTAATCTATTAATATATGATATTGCATGTCATATTGTCAATAATCAACAAGATTTCATTTATTTATTATTATTATTATTATTATTTTTTTTTTTAATTTTGGCAAAACATTTTAATTCAAAGAAGGCTGCAATTAATTCTAAAGAATTAATGTGAAGCTGGGCTTCTTCCTCAGTTCAGAGCTCACTGGCTGTTTGAGAGCCACAAGACACTCCCCACCCTGTGGTGGAGGCAACTGTAAATATTTCTAACTCATAGGCATTTTTTCTAATAGGATTTCCTAATGACGCTATGTTTTGATACCACCATTAGAGATCTTGTTTGCATGCTACATTCAAAGTAGCATTAATATCACAATTGTGATTATTACTTTAATGGCTGGGCAAACAGAAATTAATGTTCCTATAACATGAGCTAAAAATCTAACCTTAATTTGTTTTTTATCCAATAATTATTTTATTAATCTTAAGCAGTTATTTCTTTTTTCTTTAGTGATGTCAAGAGTCATATCCATAGTATTGAAAATCAATCCTAGAAATTAACAACCCCGTTTTGGTATAAAATCACATTTTTCTTTGTTAATTATAAAACCTAAGTTTTTCAAAATATTAATCGTTGCCTGCATGTTTCTCAAACACTGTAACTATTTTCTATACAAAGGAAGTCATCCAAATAAACAACTTATATAAATCCCTTTTCTCTTGAGTAAGCTATAACTGGTTTCATAATTTTTGTGAATGTCAAGAGAGCAGTACATAAACCAAATGGTAAAACATTAAATTGGTAGTATTTCCCTTGCAAACAGAATCTTAGGTACTTTTTACTATCATTGTGAATGTTTATCATATAATAAGCATCTTTTAAGTCTAATGATACTAGATAATCGTTTTTCTGTAAGTGTTTGCATACTGTTTGGTAATTTTCTAACTTGAAATGTTCTGTTTTAATAAAAGTATTCAACTTTTTAAAATTTAAAATAGAATGAAATGTCCCATTGAGCTTCTTGACAAGAAAGATAGGTGAACAATACTGGTTCTCTTGAGTGTGACATATTTCTATAGCTTATAATGTAAGTAATTTATTAATTTCAGATGTTATTTGTAAAGACTCAAGCATTGAGAATTTTTCATTGAGTGGAGTGTTACTCTCATATGGTGTAAGCTGAAAAGGGATTTTATACCCTGCAACCTAATCAAGAATTATGGTGTCTGTGGTAATTTGTTTTCAATCTGAAAGGTGAAATTGAAGTCTGCCCACCTGAGAGTTTACTTCCAGCGCTGATGAGTTCTCTTGTCCTCCCTCTTGCTGTTCACTGCTGGTGACCTGTATGATGCCCCCCTCTCTTCTTCACTTCTGTGTGAGGAGGGCCCCGCCAGTTTAAAGCCTTATTTTTAACAGGGTTTGGTCTAGACTTTGATGTACTCGGTCTAGGAATAAACTTACTTGTGTCAGTAATCTTCAGTTCTTGACCAGATTTCTGAACTGACTTAGCAGTCTTTATTTTGTCTGTAAGGTTCTCACCAAAGAGGTAAGAGTCTGACTCAGACTGTAGTAGGAACTCTTTCATGTCTTTATTAATAATAGATAACAAGAGAGATCTACGTCCCTTTGTGTCTAGATATAATGAGTCACACAATAGGCGGCATCTTCTGCCTTTCAAAATCCTTCACACACATTTGAAGGCCTGAGCCTATGCAAGTCAGAGCTGTAGCAACCTGTTGCTGCCTTTCATATATTAGCTGGTAACATCTGTTTGAAATTTGCAAATGGTAGGTTTTCCTTTTCAATCTTTTCCTTCTCCTCTTTTGTCAAACCTTACTTAATTATTATATCCCACCTCTCAGCTATCTGTGTATGCAGTACTTCACCTTTGTTCTCCTGTTGAGGAGCCATGCCAAGTATTTCCAGCACCTGACTGTCCAAGGTCTCTTCTGAAGGTATTTGTTCATTATTTAACAACTCAATATCAGCCTCTGGCTGAAGATTCCCAATTAACTCCGGAAGGAGATTCTCATTATTCTCATCATTCTCATCTGAGTAGATTATTGGGGTTACTACAGTATCTGAAAAAGCACAATGCATGCTAATGCCAACAAACATTGCATATACATATAACCACGTAAGTTCCCGCAGAACTTCCCTTTAAGGTTATAATGAAAAAAGTCAACCACGTGTGTCCCTCCAGAACACCCCACAGGTTGCTTAGTTCACAACAGCCGTTTTAGACCACGTGTGTTCCCGCAGAACACCCCACAGGTCAGGCAAGTTGTTTTAAGGCGTAAAATATTCATTTTTAGTTACAAACACGTGCAAAGCCGCATGCCACATCACGCCCAATGTTGCGATTAAATACTTTAGAATAATGAAAGTCTTCGAGTCTTGATATATTATTTTACTGTTTGTCTTAATGCATATGCATGGAACACCAGAAAATCATAATTATCCAACAGGATTGTTACCTTCATCAGTCGAATCAGAGTTTAAACTTTTAATTCGTTTTTCAAGTTTTCTTATCTTTTTTAGTAAATATGATCTCTTTTTCTTTTCTTCTAATTTCCTTTTTCCCATTTTTATGTCGATTTTAACTGTTTTTTCATAAAAAGAACACAAAATTAATAGGAACAAAGTGACGCCGTTGTTTGACATAAAAACCGAATGAAGATAGTTACAGAGACAGAGGGCAGCACACGTAAGGATGCGTTCCTTTTTATATTATTTCTTCAAAATTATGTGACGCCAGTGACTGACGCGACCGAGACTACACTTGTTTTCAATCATCATCGAGGACGAGACAACAACGAGTATAATTGTGAAATGAGGACCAGTGCCCACCTAGTTGTAATTGTGTTTGAAAAACGAAACGTGACGCCAGAAAGTCATCAAATAAATTCCTGCTTAAGTGTAATTGCAATATCGAATGGTATCCGATACTGTGCACGTTGCCTTAGAAACAAACAGCACGCATTTACCAACTGCAACTTTCTTGCAATATTACAAAGAATCAGTAAAAATGACACCACGGTTTGTCTGCAGTCCTAGAGGGCAGTCAGTTTTCATACCAGCAATGCTGATTAACCAATCTTTCCACTGCAGCATGGGCGCATCTCATGTGGTAATTTGTGCCGATACGATAGAAGAAGACAGACATTGGTTCAAATTGGTCATCCAAGCTATGATAAAAAGGATATGTTGTATATACATGCTGTTAGAACCAGTCAACATAAACTAAATTATAAGAAAAAAAAAACATAATATTAATATTTTTCTTTTATAAAATGTTGGCAGCACCTGCTCGTATTGTTTATGTTATGTTCTGAAGTGTTCACTACGTGACATTTAGAACTGATGGAGCTATTTTAATGCACTTTTTAAAGACAACAGGTGGATCATAAATACACTCCATCTGCTTATTTTCTTTGCGTCGATTGTGATATGTCTCTACATTAGTAGATTATGATTTAAGCGATTAGCTTTCTGCGCTACGTGTCGTGGTTTCAATCCCCACACGGAACAAATATTTTTACGATCTACAGATAGTTGGTCCGGGTCTGGTTGTGTGTGCATGTGACATGTATGTTTATAAACTGTACCCACGATACAGGGGAAGTCCTAGTGGGGCATCAATCTGATGTGAACCCTAGTAGAATGTTTACAGATGAAAATTGCGTTTAAAAATACTAAGTAATTAATGAGTTATTACTTAAGAAATCATGTCAGATTCTGTGAGTACGCAGTAAACATTGGTTGATCTTGACGTCACAGAACTGCGCAGTCGCAGGACGATGGGCGTGTCCGAGTGATAATATTTTAACAGACTTAGTAAAATACCTGACAGATTCATGTACATACGTTTAGAATGCCAAAAAATGGCTATACTATAAGACTTCTGGTTTACTTTACTGCTTCTGTGATGAATAGCTTTCCAGCAAATTCTATGGGCTTCTGGAATTCATGATAAGCCTACTCTACTTCTTGATTTGTTTTCCTGCGATCTTTGATGATGGCTTATACTGGTATGTCAAATATGTGGTTTGTTTAGATAATTATGTTAATCGATTGATTAGCAATTTGTGCGGGCGTTATTTAATTTATTTTAAAGTTGATTATTTTCCATAACGCGTTTTAAATATTCTGACTCGATGCTAATAAAATAAGAACACAATATCTGGTGGTGACGTAGCGCAAAGGCTTTGTGTGTAGTACTCAGTCTCATACACCCAAAATAATTCGCATTTTACAAAAACATAATATGCGTTGAATAGAGCTATTTACAAATAGTCCTAAATAATATTGTCTTACAAGCTAAAGTCACAATTTCACTTAGTATTTGTGTTTATGCTCACGCAATAGCACAGTTCTCATAATTAATAAGTATTGGTTATTTATTACGGAGAGATAGCGGTTAATGGTTATAAACAATTGCAACTGGGGGACTGACCGATAACGAGCTAATTTCACATTCGTCGTCTGTCGCGACGCGTCGCCGACTGTACGATTAATCGCAGTTTTACGAGGTTTATTCATGGAGGTTCTAATTAATCGGATGGGACTAATTGATTGAATGCAGATCTGCATTGTTTCATTAAGTTTGATAAAACCTGTTAAATCCTGTACTGACAGTAAAAAATAATTATGTCGTATAAGAACCTTTCATACACCATTATCCTTTCTCATGCTCTATTTGAGATGTGTGTGTGAAGCAGCGCTACCCTCATCGTTTTTTTTTTTAATTAAGTCCTTTGGCTACCTTTATTTCAACTTAATAAACAATCAAGTTCGTGGTTCTACGTATTCATAGATTCAAATCTACTAATTGTTGTTATTCAACTATAAGGCTTTGCGTCATCGTTGCCCCAATATGGTCCTCAAGGGGACTCAATTGAATGATTAGCCCTCCATTCTATGACCAGAGGAAGTTTTAATATGTTTGTTCGACAATTTACCACTATTGCTTTCTTGGGGCTGCTTGTGGATCGATTAATTTATAAAAACTTGACCAAACAAAGTATCGATAACTCTTACCTTTCAATATTACTTTCATTTAAGTGAAGTCAGACGAGAATTATAGTCTTACGACCTGTTTATTGAAAACTTCAAACACGATGTCTTAGAAATCTAATCTGTTTATTTCTTTCTAGGTGGAACAGCGTGATGTCCCAGGCATCGACTGCGCCAACCTCGCCATGGACACCGAAGAAGGAGTCGAGGTGGTCTGGAACGAGGTCCAGTTCTCCGAACGCAAGAACTTCAAGGCACAGGAGGACAAAATACAGATGGTGTTCGACAACCTCACCCGGCTGGAACACCCCAACATCGTCAAATTCCACCGCTACTGGACGGATACACACAACGATAAGCCTAGGGTAAGTTATATCTAGCCAATTACTATACCACTGCTAGACACGGTCTAGTTCCCAGAATCAGAAGAGTTTATGCCTTAATCCTGAACTGGACTAACCGACTGAAGTCAGTCCCGCCAACAGGCGGTTTTGGCGGACTAAAACACTAAAACACACCAAGATATTTTTAAGGTACTCACGTGTGCAGATTTTCCTTGAACTGGCTAAACTATTAACAACCTTGTTGATGTCTTTATTCTGTCCATTATATTCTATACTATGTCCTTGCTGGCCTATATGTCTACCATCCTACCTTTCGGGTATGTGTCCAATATATTGGCGAATTCCAACTCTCAACAGTTTAGACTGTTTGACCTTATTTTATCTTTTACCACTTTTAAGGCCAGGCGGCACGTGCCTAGGAATAGTAATATCATATCTTCCCTAGTAGCTAACTAAAAACAATACTATTTCCGACCCAATAAAATCCTTTAATACTAAGTAATATTATCTAACATTTGATTTTCGAACAATGTATAAGTATCTAATGTAACCAATGTCCAAAATTATGTAAACGACCTTCGGAAACCACAGACTTTGAACTACTTTAGGATTAGAAGAGAAACCCTTATTATTGATAAATCAATTACGCCGCTGACTCATTGGCTTGAATATTTTCGGTTCCAGTCAACACTTCAGATTAAAGAATAAATTAGTCCAAAACTCAAGTTTAATGCCAAAAAGCCACCAGTCTTGCTGACGAGACATAATATCAACTCCGAAATTCGAGCTAATATATTAAGTTAAATTTAAAACTAATATTGATGAAGCCTCCATAATTATTGATTGCAGGTAATATTCATAACGGAGTACATGTCATGCGGCTCTCTGAAGCAGTTCCTGAAACGCACCAAAAGAAACGTGAAGCGACTTCCACTTCAAGCCTGGAAGAGATGGTGTACGCAGATCCTCTCAGCGCTCAGGTAAACACCTATGTCTACACATTTGTATGGAATAGGTTCTCTACAAAAGAACAACGCTTGAAGGGCCAATTAACACCCCTTTAATGGACTACTTTAAACCCAATTTCTCACCACCGTTGTGTCCAGGAGCAACTGTACTGACTGGCTGGTACTTTTACAACAGATGAAGAAGACTTATAAATTAAAGCTGATAGTATTTTATAACATATACAAACCTGTTAACAAATTATTTCTCTATCTAGTTGACCAGGACATTTAGTTCACCTCAATTCCAGTCCAACCATTTCTTTGTCAGCTATCTACACGGCTGCGTGCCTCCAATAGTCCACGGTAACCTCACGTGTGACACGATCTTCATTCAGCACAACGGCTTAGTGAAGATCGGCTCCGTGGCCCCAGACGCCATCCATCACCACGTCAAGACCTGCCGCGAGAACATGAGGAATATGCACTTTATTGCACCGGAATACGGATGTAAGTACGGATATAAATCATATGGTGTGTTCGTCTCCAAATAATATTAACTACCAAAACTCTGTTCTCCACTTTGCATTGTTTACAACTTTGTTTCCTTTAATATTAGCATCACAAATGGTTACACCAGCGATGGATATCTACTCGTTCGGAATGTGCGCTTTGGAGACGGCCGCTCTGGAAATTCAGGGAAATGGTGACTCTGGTAGCCACGTGACGGAAGAACACATCATACGGACCGTTGAGTCACTGGAGGAGCCACGACAGAAGGACTTTATATACAGGTACTTGTTTACAAGCTGAAGGTCGCTTCTGATATCCGTAGGCGCAATCAAAAATAAACTAGTTACGCCTCGTAAGTCTCGCCTCGCCATTTAAAAACCTTTACAGGAGACCACGACATGGTGCTGATGTCACTGCAACTATCGGCCGTTGCTAACATGCAGTCTAATGTCAGCGGTTATATACCCAGTGTATTATCAACGTTAATTATAATGTGGACTACCGTCGCCACGCAGTAGCGTCGATTACTGTAGGCACCTATCAAACCTTTGTAGCCATTAAAACAATGAAAACATATAAAACGTAACCCGGATACCATATTTATCTAATGTCAAATTCTTTTGCAGTGTTAGCACTGCATTTGCTTACTCCTCCCTGTATAGTACTGTGTTCCTTGAGTAGTGGACCAGGCATTGACAGTCGTGTTGTGTCACCAGGTGTATAAACAAGGACCCCGCGAAGAGGCCGACGGCGAGGGAGCTACTGTTCCATCCGCTGCTGTTCGAAGTTCACTCTCTTAAACTATTAGCAGCGCATACTCTTGTCAATACGACAGGTAAGAGTAAACTCTGTTGCTATTTCATACAACGCTTGGGGAAATAATGATTAACGCAACGTAGCCTCTTTAGTACGCGGGTTGGGCTAGTCCTAACTTAATATTCTCAAATGCATTCAACAAAACTTACCTGGAAGGCTAGGTCGACATTTGTCCTCTTGGCAAATTCGGTACTCCTTGAAATATAAAGTTAGATTTACCCTTTAGAGCTCACCTTACCCTTACATTACCTTAACGACCTTAACATTTTAATGTAAGTTCTTATTCTGTTTTTCAGCGAACATATCGGAAACCATAACAGATGAGGTGGCTGGGGGTAGTAGTGGGGAAGCGCTCGCTTGGTGCGTCAAAGGAGGAGAACGAATGGAAATCGCTGCTAAAGATCTGCAGCCTCATGCTGAGAAATTGGAGAAATTCGTCGAGGATGTCAAGTGAGTCAATGTACAATTGAATTGGACTTTTGATTAGTCATTTGTTTTCCTAATTCAGTATGTTATGTTTATTTAATATTGTATTAGGATTTGCTTGATGATTTGACCTGATGATTTCAGAATCAGAATTATTGAATATCGTTTGCTTGATAATTTTCTTGGTTTGAATTTCTGATTATTTATAACTGTCTACGATGTAAGAATGTAATTTACGAATTATAGAAAAAGAGCGCTCGAGCGTTCGAGAAGTTCAATGGCGGTTTAGTTTCGTCTACTTCTTTCTTGCTTAGAATTCGGAGCATTTGATCGTATTCTAAACCGAATTCGGTGTGTTGATTTCTAGATACGGCATCTACCCGCTGACGGCGTACGGCTGGGTGCGCGGCGTGGGGCGCGCGGCGTCACCGGCCGAGCGCCTGGCGGAGTCGCTGCCCGCATCGCCCGAGCCGCGCGACCTGGAGACGCGCCGCGTCGTCAACATGATGTGCTCGCTCAAGCCGCAGCCGCACCCGCACCCCGACGCGCCGCCCGCGGACCTGCTGGTGAGGGCTGGTGTAGTGTAGCTCATGTTGTAGTACAGGCTGGCGGAGTCGCTGCCCGCGTCGCCTGAGCCGGGATTCGGGGCGGGGGCACGCGAGATGCGGAGCGGGAGCATGCGAGATGCGGGGCGGGGGACACGTGAGATGCGGGGCGGGGGCATGCGAGATGCGGGGCGGGGGCATGCGAGATGCGGGGCGGGCGGCACGCGAGATGTGGGGCGGGGGCCACGCTAGATGCGGGGCAGGGGGCATTGCGAGATGCGGGGCGGGGGGCATGCGAGATGCGGGGCGGGGGGCACGCGAGATGCGGGGCGGGGAGCATTGCGAGATGTGGGGCGGGGGACACGTGAAATGCGGGGCGGGGGGCACGCGAAATGCGGGGTGGGGGCACGTGAGATGCGGGGCGGGGGCTCGCGAGATGTGGGGCGGGGGGCACGCTAGATGCGGGGCGGGGGGCATTGCGAGATGTGGGGCGGGGGGCACGCGAGATGCGGGGCGGGGGCACGCGAAATGCGGGGCGGGGGCACGCGAAATGCGGGGCGGGGGGCAGGCGAGATGCGGGGCGGGGGGCATGCGAGATGCGGGCCGACTAATCATATACATGTCGCAAAAACTTTGTAATCCTATTTACGAAAATTACGCGGACAGATGAGTATAAAATTTGGCACAGTTAAGGTTTATATGGAGAAGGAGTACAGAAACTGCACACCATTACATGACTCATGATTAAATTTGAGTTTCCAACACCACCAACTTATATACAGTGGTGGTCATATAATTAAGAACGATTTGTAGTATCAGATTTTTTTTTAAAACAATGTCATGTGTACTTTTATGTTCCTTCTTAAAAGTTATGTTATGAAATAGCTACATGGATAGAGTAAATAGGATAAGGAGTAAATATTAAAATCACTTACTATTTTTCTTACACATTTAATTTATTATCGATAGTTACAAATTCAAATAGTTAATAAAGCTGGACAAATAATTAAGAACGATTCTTAAACTGCTCGAGAGTTGTTTCAGTAGATACTTAGATTAAAAAAAAACACATTAAGTAAGACGGTGATAATGTAAAACTTGCAATTTAATACATTTTATTCTAAGTTAATAGTTTGTAGCGTGTCCACGGCTTTTAATGACTGCCTTACACCGGCGAGGCATTGACTCTATAATTTTTTTACATTTTTCAAGAGAAATAGAGCGCCATTCTTCTAAAAAAACGTTGTATAACTCACTTAGGTTACCACACCGTCGATTTGAAACCTTTTTCATGACTTCGCACCAAAGATGCTCTATGGGATTTAAATCTGGGCTGTTTGGTGGCCATTCTAAGACAGAAACTGATTGAGATGTGAGGAATTCTTTAACGGTGCGTGCAGTGTGCTTCGGATCATTGTCGTGTTGGAATGTCCAAATAATTGGAAGCACGTCTTCAGCATATGGTAACATTGTTTCTTCCAGGATATTTTTGTACTGGAATTGATCCATCTTTCCTTCCATCAGTCTAACAGGTCCAACACCATGACCAGAGAAGCACCCCCAAATTTTCACATTTCCACCACCATGCTTTAATGTCACATTTGTGTACTTAGGGTCGAATGCTGTTTTCGGAGTGCGTCGAACATATCGTTTCCCATCAGAACATACTCTGTTAATTTTTGTCTCGTCAGAGAAAAGATCATTTTTCCACTGTCTTACTGTCCAGCTTTCATACCTTCTAGCAAATGCAAGCCGGGCTTGCCTATGACACCGTTTCAATATGGGTACCTTTCTTGCTATCCTTCCGTTCAACTTCGCTTCTACTAAACGCCTTCGGATAGTGCGCGCTGAGATCGCTGAAGAGTTGTTTTCACCAAAATATTCTTTTCTCAACTCGTTAGACCCCTTAAAAGGGTGTTGTTTTGCCAAACGCACGATATTTCGATCGTCTCGCCGAGACGACTTTCTCTGTTTAGGTACACGCGGAAAAAGTTTATCTATATATTATTGAATTAATCATGTTATAACTAATAACAACAATAACTTAATACAAAAAGACATGCAATAAGTGTTATTCTCAAAAGTCTCTCGTAAGTTTGAAAAAAAAGCTTGTTTTTAAATAGTCGTTTTAAGAACGTCGTAATTAAGAACGACTATTTAAAAACAAGCTTTTTTCAAACTTACGAGAGACTTTTGAGAATAACACTTATTGCATGTCTTTCTTCTCCACCAAACAGCCCAGATTTCCCAATCCCATAAAGCATCTTTGGTGCGAAGTCAAGAAAAAGGTTTCAAATCGACGGTGTGGTAACCTAAGTGAGTGAGATACAACGTTTTTTAAGAAGAATGTAGTATGTGAAGTATAGTGACAGTACTGTCATCGGCAAATAATGACATGTGATAATTTGTTACTGAAGGCAAATCATTGATGTAAATCAAAAATAGGAGCGGGCCCAGCACGCTTCCCTGCGGTACACCATAAGAAATAGTCCTAAGATTTTTGTTCCCATTTAGTTTTACTATCTATATTAGAAATTTCTACGTACTATTTTCTACCTCTTAAATATGACTTTAGTAACTGCAATATATTTCCCCTTATTCCATAAGCCTCTAATTTGTTGAGTAATATATTGAGTTCTACGTGGTCAAAAGCTTGAGACATATCACAATATATGGCACATACATGTATTTTGCTGTCAACATTTGTAATCACTTTGTTCAAAAAGTCATAAACGGCCATATTAATAGTTTTATTTTTGCGAAAGCCCTTTTCGTTGTCAGTCAATATCTTATGTTTGTCTAAGTATTTATATAATTACTCATATATGTATTTTTCGAAAATTTTCGAGAATATTGGTACCAGTGCAATTGGTCTATAAGACTTCATTTGTTCTCTATTACCGTTTTTAAAAAGCGGTTTTACTACTGCAGTCTTTAGGTGCTCTGGATAAGTACCGACTATAATACATAAATTGACAATATAACTAAGATGGACACTAATGATTTCTGAAATATATTTAATAATTCTCGTAAAAATACCATCGTACCCAACACTATCAGTATTTTTCAGAGATCTAATTATATACATAATATCAGAATCAGTGCTCGGTGCCATAAACATAGAATTATTGTAATTTGAGATATTGGACGCCGCTTGATTACCTATTTGGGGGATTGGCTGGATTTTACCAATGAAGAAGTCATTAAAAGCTTTAGCTATAATGTGTGCTTCCGTTTCAATTTTATCACCAATGTTTATATTACCAATAGGGATTTTTGGCAGATTTAGTTTAGAATGGTTAATAATTCCCCAAGTCGTTTTAGATTTGTTCGACGATGATTTAATTTTGTAAGAGTTTTGAGCGCGTTGCGTAACTTTTATAATTTTCTTATATCGTGCAGAATACTTTTTAAATTCTTGTTTATTTATGCCATTTCGTTTAAATCTATAACGCTATAGAAGTTTCCTTTTCTTTCTACTGCACGCGCTTATTCCGCGAGATACCCAATGTGGCTTTCTGGATGCTTTCACAATCAGTTTTTTAAATGGGAAGTTCAGATCATATACTATATTTATATATTTGGATCGTCAGACTCATATAATTCAGAAAAAGAAAGGTTTTTTTAAACAGTCTCTAAACTTTTTCATATTATCGTCGCTATAGTCGCGTCTTCTTATGTACCAATGATGTAGCAGACAGATTTATTTTATAGGGCATCTTAAAATTTGAGAAGTATGATCGGACAATGCAAGTTCTATTATATCAGATTTACATTTATTCCCTAAGTTATATGCAAAGTTGTCTATACAAGTTTTACTTTTTAGTCTAGTTGGATTTTTAATTCCAATTTTAAATTGTAATTTAATAATAGGCATTCAAAATTAAGTGTTAAATTATTACGTTTCAAGATGTCAATATTAAAGTCCCCGCATATTATAATATTTCGTTTATATTTTTTGTTTATTTGAAGTAATAACTTATCTAATTGATCAAAAAATATTGTCAGATTATTAGAAATTGGTACTCTATATAAATAAATTATAATGGTGCTTGATTGTGTTAATTCAATTCCACAACATTCAAAGTTACTGTTTAACGATAACTTTTTAACTTAAGGAATATCTTTCCACTGATGGCCCTTTTTTACTACAATGGTTACATGGTTACTTCTATCTCCAGATGACGATCCTCCTGCGCATGGACGACAAGATGAACCGTCAGCTGACGTGTGCCGTGACGCGCCGCGACACCGCGTCTGCGCTGGCGCACGAACTGGTGCAGCTCGGGTTCATTCACGAGGTAACATCGCCGACCCTACGGGGAACTGACTCGCCACTTTACATAATTATCCATTCATTTTTTCATATTTTTTCGCTTCAGCTTATCGCAGTCCATCACAAGTAGCGCCACGGTGGTGCGGGCCCTAACCCGACACGACCAGTGTCGCCACGCAACTACAGATTTTATAAGAGTTGTTCCGCCTATCAAATTTGTCAGTCCAAAATGATAATGATGTTGCAGACTATAAATGTTTAGTTGTGTGTGCAGGCTGACCGCGAGAAGATCTGTCGCCTGATGGAGGAGTCGCTCCGCAGCAGCTTCGGTCAGGCCAGCGCGGCCAGCGTGCTGCCGCACCGCGCGCCTGCGCACGTGGCCAGCTAGTGACGTCACGCGCCCGCCCAGTGACGTCACGCGCCGCCCGCGCCCACCTACTGACGTCACGCGGCCGCTCCGGGTACAGCTGAGGATCCACTTCATCTTTTACTCTTTACTCTTCGAATCGTAGTCGCCTGTACCTTAGACTTCGCAGTTCTTAGCGTCTTTAGCCTGTAAACGTGGGTCCGAAAACGTTACCCTGCGGCACGCCGCGCGCTTCACTGGTCGCGACGTCGTTGTGCTGTCATGTTCGCTGTTCCGCTTCCCTCGCGAATGAGGACCGTCGAAGGAGTCCGTGTGACGGAAGACCAGCAGTAGTTCAGACCTTACGTCTGCTGTCCGGCAGGACTTGTCACCACCCGGCTATGAACCGAACACCGAGCGCTTACTGAGTCCTGATAGCGAAGCGACCTTCGGCACTAATTGATATCGTCGTACGTATAATGATATACTTCCGGAGCACTTAGCTTTTATTGATATTTAAACAAGGTTTTTTAGTCAACTAGTTGCGGTACCGAGTTGGATCCGACGCCAGCGTTCGACACGGGTGTCGGGAACAAAGCCGCGACCGCAGTAGTCTATAGATTAGATTTAAATGCATATTTATACGTAGAAATGATGGGTCTTATGATGAGATTTTGTATTGCCGTATCATGTATTTTTGCATAAGTATGGTACCGATTGAATGTGTTCCGCGAAACGTTCTTACCTTTCCCACACTTGAGGCTTGTTTAAGCGGGGATCGACGACAGTTCAGAATGTTATTTATTTTAACTTTAATATTAGAGCTTAAGGAGTATGAGCCAGACATCACTATTTAGTTTTATATGGAATTAAAATTGTAGCTATCCAAAATAACTCGAAGCCCTCGCATAAACAAGTGTCCATCTTGTTATCTTCCATAGTGGTCACAACATTTACATAATATAATAACTGCAGTTTCATCAACAAATCGAAATTGTACGCGGAGGTATTTTGTAGTCTTAAATGTTACTTCGTCAAGTTACGAGACACTCATCCACATATTATGTTTATAATGGTATTTTATGTTTGGGAACAATTTGGTTCTTGATAAAGTATAAATTATTAAATTGGCAACACGATGTGGATGACGTACAAGTATAGGTACCTTTCTAATATTGCATTTCACCTCCCAAAAACTTACTAGTCGAGAGTGAATCTAAATCCGATCAGCCGAATCGTTATTTTTAACAAATCGATACGCTTTCTTAAAGGAAAAGACGACATGTAAAAATTGTAATTATGAAGATTCGGAATGATTCATATTTTAGTTCAAACATCGAGTATGCTTTAGTGATGTAGATTTT
Organism: Shargacucullia verbasci; assembly: GCA_947562105.1. Taxonomy (NCBI): domain Eukaryota; kingdom Metazoa; phylum Arthropoda; class Insecta; order Lepidoptera; family Noctuidae; genus Shargacucullia; species Shargacucullia verbasci. The sequence continues at coordinate 15,051,305 of OX387284.1, read as the reverse complement.
TGTATGAATGTGTATATGTTATAAATGATATTTAAAAGAAAAAAATATTTAAAAACGTTTACTTTAATTATATGTATAGTGAGGCTTCCTCTTAGAGCTTTATGGATGTGGTTATAAATAATAAGTATACGGAAAATTGAACATACTCACTATGATGATAAGGTTGAAATTTGTACTGTACTCGCGTCGATTATTACTTTTTACTGCGACAGGTGACACAGTGGACTTCTTTGTTGACAGTCGAGTAATTTGTTAAGATTTTTATATGAGACGCTTTATTATAGGATTCTGTTTTGTTAGGGGACCAGTAGCCTTCAGTCTAAGATGTGATATGGCCTCGTAGCTTGAATGTTTTAGAAGTTCAAATACCATGATAGATTCGACGATAAAATAGTATTCTCCTACTGTCTCTGGATACATTATAAAATCAGCTTTTCAAAATATAAATCTATCCTTTCTAGAGCTAAAACATAAATACATAAACACCTTATTACTGAAAACTACTGGCCCCTCGCACATATTGTATGCGTGGTTAAAGTCAATTGTCCAAACTTGTGATGTTTTAATATAAATTAATAACTTCAACTGTACGGGGCTTTGTATTGATGCTAATTGAACCAAAGTCTGAGCAATTAAATGCAACGGTATCGAAAAAGTTAATCCTCAAATTTCTATAGTCAAATCCAATTTCGTTTTACGAAGCCTAAAGAACGCCACACCGAAGCTGCGGTGTCTTTTCTACTTAGGTTTACAACTGGAACTACAGGGCTAGCAGCAATTGGCACAGAAAAATGCCGCAGTTTCGTGAACGAGGCAAAATTAGTTTAACCCGCGACATGATCTCTATGTTCATAAAACGGTTGAAACTGTAGTCATCAATACAAAACCCTACATCGAAATAAAATAAAAAATGGTTTGCATTTACATACATTTTGGTTTTATACAAAAGATAATGTTCGGTTACTATACGTAAAGCTATAGTGGTGCTAGTATGTATGTACAGCATTGTATAAAATTCGCTATATTGTATTACCACAATGTACATGAATACAGAAGGTTCACTTCTAAATCGCGATGAAAACACTAACCTAGAACTAGAATACGCCTTCAGAGCTGCCAAGCATGCGTCTGGAATACTTCAGTCTCACTGAAACGCGCCAATAAGAGAAGAAAAAATACCCATGAGTGATGTATTAGTATTTTATTGGATATTTTCGTTCCGCGTCAGTGGAGAAGAGTGGTTATTAGATCTGCGTTTGCTCTGAAATCACCTCGAGGCAAGCCTTAACTGTTCGACACATACCCTGCGATGTGTAATAACGTCTTTACCGATTCTTCTGTCTCATTCGGCGTGTAGTGTACTTGCAGGTCGTACGGAATGAGCCTTCTGTATGTATGTATGTTGTTGCATTATTGTATATATTGTCGTACATAGAGTATCGCATCGGCACCGGTTCCTAGTTCGATAGTTTTGTTTCAAAACGTTTTGGTGCTGACAGTCATTTTGTTATAAACATTTATTTTATTGTTTCAAATTTACGCTTTTGTCCGTTTAGGTGTAACAGACGAATTAAATTAAGTAAATTTTATCGGTAAATACAATCCGAAATTGTTGTAAATTCTTGATTGCGTCAAATAACAACAATCAATATCGGTTAACAATTTTCATAAATGGTTATGGTGTGTAATATCTTATATTATTTTAGTTATTTTTACAAAATAACACTAATATATATAGGTACTTAGAAATATTTAAAATATCGCTCTTGTGAAACATAATCTGTATAACTGCAAAATTCGATCTGAGTGCACGGCAGTGGCACCGCCAAGTTCGTTGTGTTACACCTCGACGGACAGCGAGCTTCGATTTGGTTGACGCTAGTGGTGCCAAATATACGAGGTGCCAACGATTCCATTTACTTCAAACATTTGTTTATTAAACCTTAGCTACTAAACCTTCCAGTTAACATACAAGTATCTGCGGCTTGCCATTGACAATACAATTGATCATTTACTATAAAATAGAACGGTAAATTTGAAAGGGGATCCTATTAATCGCAAATGTTCGCGTCACTAGTGTTTAGTTATTCGTTTCGTAAGTCTGTCACAGTATTCTTACTTCAGTTAATTGCCTATGATTTGTGTGATTATTTGACACGAATCATTTTCAGCTTTTCCTGTGACAAATAGTTGTTGTCACAGACATTTGATTCCACATAGGTACGATGCGAACCCTCTCCCCACTCCCCCTCAGTGCAGCAAATCGTCAGGTGTTCGGTTATGAAGCGTATTCACCGTGTGGTTGTGTCAGAAAACAACTGTGTATGACATCTTATGTGCTCATTGATCATGCGCAACAATATATAGCTCGGTGTATTGTAGTCCCTTTTGAGTCTTCTTAGATCGTTGTCTAAATCAACACAAAAACTCATTATACATTAGCAAAATCAATTTACGTCTAGAATTCATTAATTTAAATTGTGTTCAACTTTCACATGACGCATAAAGAAATTCATATTATGCAGCACTGAATAAGAATGTCATACACAATTGTAAGAAGAGTATCGGCGTCAAAGGATAGGAGTTAGTAGCGCAGTAGTCTAGAGTAGTGTAAACGAAAGACTGGCTAATGTAAAGAGATAGGTTTGTACGGTGGGACGGCTGACGCGCGGTGTCGCGACACACACGCACACACACACACACACTTGTAACATACTCACCACGCTTTGTGTAGGAACTTGGCCTTTTTACATAACATTATCGCGTATTTTTATCTATACTAGGATTCTAATTTATTTAGGGTGCGGGAATTTTCGTATTCGTTACCAAAAATATAGTACGCTTACTTATATATATTAGGGAATATAATTAAATTATAAAATAAAATATTAGGAAAATATTAAATTAAATTTTTAACAACTCGAGTCGCCAGACACCGCGCGTTAGCAAAGTCGGGAGGCAGGTATATAGCTAGTAAAGTGTCGTGTTCTTTGTAAATATTCGCTTTTAGTATAAAACTATACTTATATGATTATTGTTGTAATTGTAACTGGTTTACGTACCTACTTATCGACCTATAGCAAACAAACGCTGCAACATTACTGATTTGCTTATATTTATATATCTCGCATTTTTTTATATAATTATCTTGGATTTAATTGTTTTCACCCGCTCCAATAAAATACATATTGTACTTACAATAGATTCCGGTCTATGCAGTCTGCTGATTCAGTTAAATGATGATATATACACGCCACAACAACTAAATATAATAAATCTTATAATATAGGATATACAAAATCATGATGTGCATGCAATACTTATGAATTCCATTCATTCATTTAAATAATATAAGATTAAGCGCATGTACGAGACAATACATGGCTGATCAGCAATAGTAAACATTCACCGACATTTGAACGCTTTTTATTTAGCACAAAAGCTCAACGTTACGTTACCTATATTGCTGTTGCAATATTTTGGATAACTCTCAGCCTATCTATGTTCCTAAATGTATCATTTTACGTCGAAGCGCTGCCAAAACTACTGCTACATGCATTTGAATTACAAAATACAATTTTCAAGTTTTAATGCAAGTTATTCCAATAAACCTAAAACTGGTGCTAATCACACATTTAAATTGGCCCGGATTTACTCGGAGAAATTACAATTAGGCTCCATCACTTCGCTTTAGGATATGAATCTAAAGATATAGTTGATGAAGAATAATATCACTGGCAAGTTTAATAAGCAGTTGTCTTGCATTGATATGTTTACAATTCAACTCGGGCAGTGCCGAGAAGTAAAATGGTACAACTATTATTTTTAATATAACGTTGTTTATATTTTAGTTTGACACAGATTATTTTTCTTTTATTTTTATTTTCTACAAGTGGACACATTAGCGGATTATAATTTAATCTCATTAACGATGTATTGTTGTACATAATTACCCAATCAGTGTTCTGGTTTTTCTTTTGTTTATCCAAAGAGAAAAATGTGTTCATCTATGAAAAATATTTTAATTTGCGTTTTTTTATGAGATTGTAACATAATTATTTATTGGATCCAGAATTGCATTTCCCACTCGATTATATGATTTTGTCTACAGTTAACAACAAGTAACCGAAGTATGATTTAGCTATAGTACATATTATTATTGTAATGATACCTATTATGATTATGCTCAAAGTGACTTGTAAAGAATCCATAACAAATGATCGAACGATCGAGTGATGTTTGCATACTATTCTACAATAAAGAACGTCAATAAAGTGTATTTTAAAAAAGTATTTTGTGTTTAAATCTATATATCGTTCCAGTAATATTAAATATTATGAGTATCCTTAATCCTTTGTGATGTAACTAGCCAATTGTTTAGCCGATGACTAGATTGTTGAATGATTGGCACACTTTACGATTAATTGTTTGAATACATTATCATAATGTATTTAAACAATGGGTATATGTATTATGTCGGTTCTATGTAAAATTATAATTCTGTACATAAGTGATGTCTATGTGGACTGGTTGGACTCCACTTCTATTGGTCAAAATGTTTTGACCCCGTGAATATGCTAGCGATAATGTTGCATAACCAATGTTAGTTTGACTATTGATAGTTGGGCTTAAAAATCAGCACTTGTAGACAAGTGTACAGCCTGTAATGGCTAAGGAATAAAAACTAGTAAAATGTACTAAATTGGCATAGTTTATCGATAATGTGGATACTTGTCGATAATTCCAGTCTATACCGATGAAATAATTTGAGCTAACGGCATTATAGACACCAATATTGTTGATACTTATCTATATACTTAAATATCGGTACTTTTATGATCGATACTATCAGTGTATGCGTGTTTTTAGTATTTTTCTATAACAGAGAATTGTCTACAGAGACAATAGATATTCATTTTCATATTCGACATTAAATCATTCAATTTCTATGATGGAACCCACGTAACAACTGCGCAAGAAGCGTGAGTGGGGTTAGCGGCAATTTTAAAAAAGACGTCTAATCGAAAAGACGAATCCTAATTGCAAAATAAATAACTTCATTCCATTTCATTGCCGCAGTCAATCTCGGTTTTGGTTTACTTCTCGAGAATCCCTTGTAATTCGTCTGTTCTGGCTGACACGATACCCTATATTTATCTGTCTGGACTTTAAAATAGACCTTGACCCCTGAGTTTATTTCGGCGTTTCTTCTGAGGAACTGCAAATGCCGACGCCATCTAGTTTAAAAAAAAAGATGTGTAAAAGTGATTGAAAATTCCTAAATCCAAATAAACCATTTCATTTCATTTCATAAGAATGTCTGTCCATCCTCATTTGCGGACGCTATGTAAAATAATTGGAGTAGGATATTAAGCTACATTGTGCTAGTATTGAAACATCGCCATCAAACGTTGGGCTAGCCTTTATAATGACTTTCCAACCTAACATTATGTGACCGGAAGAGTTTGTCGTATAAAATCATCATCAGCTAACTAGTCAACAAGTCATCATCATCAGTCTAGGGCAAACACCATCAATAGCGTAGAGTTTGCAGGCATATAGCGCGGGTTTTATCTCAAACTACTGTGTAAACAACAGTAGGTACCTACTTTAAAGATTACGGATAGAGCATCCATAATAAAAATTGAAGGGTTTAATAAAAATCATTGTTTCTAATTTAAATTGTATTTTATTATCACAAACTCACAACGCTTGCGTCAATCATTATGACAAGTTTTCGACAATAACAGGCTTGACCGAGTTTAGGATCCGAGTAAAACAAAAACTAAGGACAAACGTACTATAAAATTTTACAATGATCATTTGGCGCTTATATAAAATGAAACAAATCAAATGTGGTGCATTATCAATCAATCATACTATTTCACGATAAGGAAAGTGCGTGTGCTTACAACTCGAGACATTAATGAGCTGTATAATGTTTTACACAATTACGACAAAACTACAGTTACATCTTCTACAAATGTAAATATTTACACAACAACTTACTACATAATACGGGCCTTCCATGAAAACCTATGTTAAATTCCGCGTTATTAAGGCGAATTTGTAATCTATAATATTGCCCATATACAAAACAACATGATATAATCAATTGAGGCACCCATTTAAAATAATTAAAGATAGTGAAAGCTTATTTTTTATGTGTAAAACATTTTACAAAAATATATTTTTATTTCATACATTTTAACATAATTTTAATTCTAAAAATTACATCTTTGGCAATTTGGCAGAATAAACTTATATAAAAACAGAATAGTTACATACTTATTTTTATATTATTTCTTCACTTCAAATTCAAAATAACGTTGAAAGTCATTTACGAACATATATATATATATATACTATATGAATACCTAATTAAATAACAAAATCCATTTCAATATTACATAACATTTTGACTTATAAAAAAAACCGAAGGCAGTTTTTTTTTTTCAAATTCAAGTTATTCATTTTTCCTAACAGGATAACAATATTGCGTAATGAGTAAAAGAACAATTTTTTGTAAGCAATTAAAGTCCCAATTCTGGCACGGAACAACTAGGTTTTTACTTGATTTGCGATATAATTATTGTTTATATAATTACTATTCGTAATGCCGCTTATTCGGTAATCATAAACTACGTTAAGCACCAATGAATTTTAATTTATTGTCATTAACAGTCCGCACAGCTCTCGCACCCGACTAACTAATGAACTAATGCATTACCTAACATTCAAGTATGGATGCGTATTTCATAACCTATAACGATATGGTACTGTGGCGGGACGGGGTTCTATTTCTTCCTTCTCTTCTTGATCTGGGACGTAGTAATGTAGCTCGTATGCCGGTGACAGTTCCACCGTCAAGTTGTCACAATGTGGATCACACGGCCTCGTCTGTGTGGGCTTCGGGTTCCCCACTTCGTACAACCTTTTCATGAAGGCACTGGACGACGCTAACACTTTCCCACTATCCGTCGTTTTCGTGTGCACCACGCTATTGTTGTATAAAATTGGGAAATCCACCTTGAATCTCTCGCTATTCTGATTGAAGTTATCCACGAATCTGTTCAGAATATCTTTACGGAATTTAACATCGTAATCATATTCCTCTTCACCCGGATTGCTATCCCTGGGCGTGGTCATTTTCGCTAAGTCATTGATGGTCACACCTTGGAGGGGTGCCTCTGTGTACGGACCGAATTCCCCGTTTCTATCGTCTTCGCCTTCCTTCGCTGCCTCGTTGATGAAATCCCTATAATGTTTGATTACGTACGAGGCTCTGTTGAAATTACCGTCGTTCACTACAAATCCGCTAGGGGGCTCAGTCATGCGCGGCTGGTTCGTTAAGTACAGGTTCTTGTCCATGTTCTCAGTTTTGTACATCGGCGTGAAGGAAGGTGTCACTGATATTTTATTCATTTGTTCAACATTTTCGGTTTGCGTCGGAGAAACTGTGCCGTAGGAAACGGATAATACATTTTTAGGAGACTCTTTATAGGTGTATAGGTTTATTTTCCTATTGAAACCGGTGTCATAATCGTTCAGATTTACTTTTTGGGCTACTTTCTGTGTAGGTGGGAAGTATTGAACGGTTCCTTTCCTCTCAGGTTGGTATTCTCTCATTGGCGTCGTCCGTATCAACTCGGGGGGTTGCGTAGCAACGCTCTCTGTAGCTTTGAATGGTTTGGTAAACTTCTTCAAATCAATTTTGGAAAGATTTAAGTAATCAGCATCATACTCATCTGTTGTGTCGTAGTACTCGGCCAAGTTATTGAATTTCTTTGGCTTATCTGTTGTTAAGGGAGTTGTGCCTTGGTGCTTGAAAAGATCAAAATTATCTTTAAATATTGCGTTAACTGTCAGATCAAACTCTGTCGTAGACGAGTTGGATGCTAAAGGTGTGGTAGATGACAGTACGGTTTCCGTAGAAGGACTCATCGGTAAAGTGACATCTTCTTTGGAAGAGTTCAGATTCTCACCTGATTCCTCATAGTCACTGTACACGGTATCCCCAAACTTGTTGATCTTCTTTTTTCTTTTTCTTACTTCAGCTATCTTTTCAAGTCTAACTCTTAAGTCCTGGACATCACCTTTATTGTCCTTATCAGTCATATTTCCCAATTCGGTCTCAGTTTTATTTTTCAACACTTCGGTGAAGGATTTCGAGGCATTCTTTGGTTTGAACACAATTCCTAAAGAGCTTATACTTTCGTTTCTCCAGCTGTTGTCGTCTGGGTCTCGCACGAACTGTTTCGGTGGCTGGACGTCTATTTTTTTAAGGGGTTTATAATTTGGGCTGACTGCGTATAAGGCAGGATTTTTCTTTTTGTCAAAGCTGATTGGTTTGACGCTAAGCATGTCTTCGGTAACTATATCACGCACGGTGGCCACGTTCTCGGTTGTCTTCCGATCGTTCAGAGGTTTGACTTTAGGTAAGGCACTCTCCTCGCGGTGACGTTGGGCGTTCTCCTCGTTGTCGTTGAGTGTTTCCTCTCTTAATAACTCTTCTTTGATCGCATCTTCTGCCTGAAAATGCAAGAAATAGAGGTTAATTAATTCATTTATTATTAGTCAACTTATATTTATATAGAAAATTTGCCGTTTGGTACTAGGGACGGGTGCCAGTTGTAAAGAACAGTATTAATAAACGTATATTATTATGCGTTAATACGAGTATATGTATCTATATACATTTCAAGAATCATACATATGATTTATGATTTTAGAAATTAATATTTTAATTATATAATTTATAAAGCTAATATTAAAATATTTTAGCTTTATAAATTAATAATTTATAAAGCTAAAATATTTTATTGAGTATGTAGGTTTTTCTTAACTGCATGTTGTGGGGATTAAAACTAAAAGGCGTGTTACTCCGATAGCATGCATTTCAGTTAATATGTACGTGCATACTCACTAACTTAAATATATCAACTTACCAATTGACTTTGCGACTCAAAACCAGTAGCATTTTTATTTTCTGTTACGTCAACGTCACCTGGTTCTGTCTCATACATTGAACTAAACATTTCTGTATCATTAACACTCACTTTGAGCGGGAATTCTGACGTCGTGGCTTCTTCTGGCTTCGGAGTTGTCGTCTCCTTGTTGTCTATGTAACCTGCACGTTTAGACACTATTTCCAATTTCGATGTTTCAGTTTCGATAGGAGCTGTCATCATTTGAGCTGTACTTGTTTCAAAATTTGTTGCATTAGCCACATTTATATCGGTCACATTTATCGCTTCAAGTTTACTCGTCGTTGACTCTTTAGCATTTATTAGGTCGTTCCTCAATTTCTCTAATGAAGGGATAGGTGTGTTACTGAAAACTTTTTCTAGGCTTACGCGGGTTTGGGCAGTTTCCGCTCTAACCATATCTTTATTTGATGCAGTGGTATCTTCAGTAATGGTACGTTTCCTATCGATCGTTGTATATTTTTTCCAAGATGGCAACGTACGAAGATTAAAATCGGTATTAACAGTTTCGGTGTTATAGCTCCCTGTAGTTATATCCACTTCTGCCGTTGTTGTCTCGAACATGACTTTTGTTACATCTGTTGCTGGTTCAGATGAAGAAGTCGTAGTAGTATCAAGAGATGTGTCAGTACTTGTTGTCGTGCTTTCTTCATCAATATTGAATCCGGAACTTGTACGATTAAATTCATTCAGAGAAAATAAACTTCCGTTCACAGGTCGAGTGTCGTTCAGAATACGACTATTGTGTCCTAATATTGAACGCACTACGTCTTTTCGTGCTGTGAAACTATCTGCTTCAGTTACATCGTTCAATTGATCACTTGTATTAGTTATATTATTTGAAACATAAGTCGTTTCTTGTTTTTCTGTTGAATCCGTAAAATTCTGTTTTACTGGTGTGATATTTGATTCAGAACTATTTTGAATTTCAGTTGTTTTATTGTCCATGATTTCTTGTTCCAAAAAGTTATCAGGGGTGCTATTTGAAAATTCTTTTAAGCTGAAAATTTGAGATTCAGTAGCTGTTGTAGTACGAGACGTCAATGTTGTTGAATATTCTTGACCTTTTTCAGGTTCCCTTGTAGTTGTCTGACTTGTGCTTGGTACTGATGTTGGATAAGAATAACTAACAGTTTCTGTCGACATCAATTTCGATGATTCGGATCGGATTTCGAGTGTATTATCTGCTGATTTTTGTGTCTGAATATCGGTAGTTTCATTGACAAACTGCGTTGTTGCAGTAATGTTTTCATTATTGTCAATTTTCTTATCTACATTCTTGGGATCGTTGATAGCGATCACAGTTGAATCTGCACCGATTTTATTCTTGCTGATATTATTTGCCTTATTCTCATTTAAGGTCTTCAAATCGTACCTCACTTCCAGCTGCGTGCTCTCCGCAGTTTCCAAGTCTGGTACTGTATCCAAAATTTTCTGAGGTATAGTAAAACCATTGGCTGGTGTTTTGGTTAATGCTATCGCGATTGCCAAGGAAATCACGAAAAACCTGAAAGGGAGACATTAACTTTTAAGTATAGATTGAAATAATATTATAAATAATTTTTAACCGTTGACTAAATTCGGAAAGTTACAGCAGGATCAAAAACAGGAAATTATAATTTCATATTTTGAGGACACATGCGCAGTGCGTTTGTATTGCGACTGCTTACCCAGACAACATATCGCGATGTTAAGTCAACCGGTTGATGTGCGTGATTGCGTAGCTGAAGTCATGTACCGACGTCGGCGTAGCGTCGCGGCGTGCAGGACAATGGGCGTGTTATCAAACATGGCGGCTGCGTGTAACCGCTACGACTGTTATTATATAAGTTGTATCATATGTTTAGATAATACCCATACTTATGAATCAATTGTATTTCGGACATGTTATGATACCATTACAGACGACACATAATTTTATTCTGTAATGTTTTAATAACCGATAGGAAAATTCAGTCTAAACAGTTTCACGCATCAGGAATCCAATAAAACGGTGAATCGGAATGCGATGACTATTTCATTTGATGGACCTACATAGGTCTTTCAAGTTGTAGCCTACGTTTTAATGCGATGCGGTGTCGGACAGGTTGCCAATTAAATAACAAGTGATGTAATAACAAGAATTCGCCAAACTGTTGTTAATACATACATAATTCTATCAACTAACAAAATTTTTATAATACAAAATAACTGATCGAACTGTAGATTTGATATGTTTACTTTGATTTGTGAGCTATAAGTGCGAAATTAAGTCAAATAGAGGATGCCATAATGGCAGCTACTAACGTGCGTGCGCGCAATCATTCAATTGGTTTCTAATACAAGAAAAAAATGTTAAAAATATTAACTAGCTGTTGGGCAGCATTTATCATTTATATTGCAATTTGCTGTCTGAAGTTGTTTTGATATCAACGTCAATACTTTTATGTATTTGGAGATATCTGCAACAAATTACCCCACCCATATTGGGCGCAAACTATTATCTACAGCATATAATAACAGGAACTTATCGATTATAATGCCGAAAACGAAATTACTCAGACATCCTTGAAATAAGAAAGAGGTCAGACCACAAAAAAGTAGGTAGGTACTGTACTTAACTATCTTTTTTAGGGATTGTACCCTGGAATTGATTTGCCTTTATATTAATTTCAGTCAGATCTTATTTTGATTATAAGCTATATATCAATTTGTATGTTGTTAATAATTTATTGCATCGCTTTCCTATCCGTTGTCCTAAAATCGCAATATTCCGATTGACAGACACGAATGTCGTGCACAAACACAACGCATTGGGCAGTCGTACTCGGCGCCCGCACTGGTCTATGTAAATATTGTTAATACGACCCTAAACATCGGTCAAGCGTGAACGTCGGATTACCATATTGGTCTAATTTGTTACCGTTTTGCAAACTACGATTATTGCACTGTCTATTTTCTTGAGGCACTTTGTTGGTCTATTTGTAGCGAATACTTGTAAAGACGTTGAGTTCGTGGGTTTAATTCCACTGGGGTTTGAGTCAGTATGTATGATGAGATTTTATAATATGGGTGCAGTGAGGGCCCCATAGCTACATTGCTACCCCGCAGATTAGTCGATCTGCAAGGATAAGCAGCGCTTGCCGCGTTCAGTCCTCGGATGGGGGAGCATTTTTACACATCGAGACCCGTGCCTCGGAAAGTACGTTAAGTAGTTGGAACCAGGTGTCAGCTGCTCAAAAAATCTGATACCAGTCTAACCTTAAAGTATTAGTGTCTCCCAGTAATTGGGTGGCGAAGGTCAGATGGCAGCCGCTCCGTGTAAAATACTGATATTTAGTACCTAACTATTTCTTGGTTCAGTCTATTATAGATGTAACATCATTTTGAATATTTACTGATGTATTAATTGATTTCCAAAGTAATTTGTGTCCTCGGCAATTAATGAAATTGGCATTTATTGAACGTCTTATCAGACAAAAGTATTATGTCTTCAAAATGCTACGAGCATCGTTTCTGGTAAGGAAATAATCAGTATACATAATGCACATATTATGAAGATCATTTTGAATGTATGAATAGTAATTCTGACATTGTTATAGAACACATACCGCTGCACGCAAAAAAGATACTAATTCCTTCAAGGAACAATCTTGAACTGAATATTCAAACCTGCGTGCACCCTTGAACACCACTTTCGACTAGCGGACATCGGTGATATCCTTATAATTGGGTCAATGAGAACCATAATGGTTTCTACTTCGGATTCCTTCGGATCGCGTGTAGAGCTTCATGACCTAACAGTTACAAGTTTGTGCCCGTCGTATTGTGAAACATTTCCGATCGTTTAACATAATTGTAAAATGCTCCAGCATTAATCGATTGGATGTTTACTTAATATTCTGAATAATTGATATGTTCCGTATATTAAACCGAGTACTTTAATGACTTGTTGGTACAAATGGTCCTTTTCCCGATAACTTTAGCTCTAAGTTACGTAGTACCTACCTATTCAAATTGTGTTATAGGTACCAACAAGAGGCCAAATGCTATCTCAAAAAATTCGCCATAATTTCACATAGTTCTGCAACCACTGGGGAGTTTATGACTCTAAATATTCGTGCAAAGTGATGTTTAGATAGTCTTTTGTTGATGTCCGAAATCATAAGATGATCCTTTGCTTGTTAAACTCATTTAATACCTACGCAAGCCCGCCAAGATGCCCAGTAGGACCTTGTAGAGGGTTGGGTAATGAGAACAAGGCCCAATAGGCGACTGTGGTGAATGTGAATGCAGGAAAGTGGCAACCTGCTATTAGTTGAGCTAGGCGGACCTGTAACTATCGCTGACGAACCGCAGAATAGATGATAGACCGTACTTCTTACAAGTGTGTCTTTGTAGACAACCTTATTTATAGTGATGATCATTTCAATTAATAATAGCCACTCTCGTGAGATATACAGGTAATGTAAACTGTATAATTTATTAACATCACTTCCGAATCAAAAAACTTACAATGGAAATGAGAACAGACACAAATACACATCAACAAACATTACGAGCGTGCGAAATTCACACAATAACATCTTAATATCAAAATATCAATCAAACATAACACGGAAAATATAACAAAACTCAATAAGAACAATACTTCAAATTTTCTCCCAGATTATGAATGAACAGTCGGTGTGACTGAGACTGGCGTAGTAAAGTTCTCGCAGTGAAACATTACACGGGGATTTTTTACATTACCACTTGAAAATGGCGCGTGGCTCTGCTCTTGCTAATTTGGTTATTGTTTCTCTTACGTCTCGTGTTTGACTAAGTGGTAACATTAACAGTTTTATTCAGCCATGTTTTTGTGCCTAGACCCACTATATTATACATAGACCTTTAAGAAATGAGGGGCGAAATAGGTTATTCAAGATAACACGAAACAACGTAGTATACTTCTATGTGAAGAGAAACCACACATGCTCCTAAATAAAAAGTTACAGTTAGTACATCTGTAAAGATACAATTTAACGTCATTGAAAGAACTTTTATACAGAAGTAAAAAATACGCCCTCGTAGTATTCGTAGGCTCGTAGCACGTAGCATTCTGTAGCCAAGTACTACGTGATTTCGTAGATGAGATCTAGTTATTTCGATATTATAATTAGCACATTCATTTGGTTTCTCTTTTCATTATTTTTTATGTTTATATTATTATTCAAGCTATCTAAGAATCATTTGCAGGAAGTTGTAAAAACGGATAACGAGAGCAAACAATCGGAATTACACTAAGTTAACCACAACGGGAAAGTGTACGCGAAAACTGGTGACCTCTTGTAATATAGTAACCAGAAGACCTACAAAATTATTTAAGTAAACAATTAATATTGGATTGTATATTGGTAAATGTATAATTGAGTCTCTCGCATGCCTGGAGATTGTGAGCTAGAAGCCCGTTTTTGTGACCGGTTCAATATCTGCGGGTCTAGGCCTATTGTGGCAAGCAATATGTCATCACCATAGTAATACCTAATTGTTTCGAATCTTGGCCATCTGTTGTTTAGCAAAAGAATGCGTTCAGGCGGACAAATCGGATCAATGTATTGTTCGATTGATCTGCGATAGGCTCTATTTTGAGAATCAGACCCATTTTTCTTTACTATATATCATACATAACATCAATGATTATGCTTATTAATCAACAATCGCTAAATTAAGGCGGTGTAGAACGTGATGGAGTTAGTTTTTATTGTTGTCGATAGGTAGATAAATAGATGAGCGTTTCTGTGTCGTACATTCTATGTCATATGCTGAGTAATTAATACTGCAGTACACATGCTCTGGAAAAAGCATGGACATTCTAATTCATAACTTGAGCTTTGGGTCAAAATTGCCACGATTTCTTGTTTCTATTTACCTAGTGGGTTTTTATGGGTTTTCAATACTTCGCAATCATACAATAACTGAAGAGCATCCAACTTTCGAATCCACAGTGTAAACAAAGTCGTTACAACCTGCAATATCCTGTTATTACCCTCTCCAAAATGCATAAAATTAGGCGTGTTTTTGCGCATTCACTTGTCTGTAAATTAACTATCGAAATCCTACAAACTAATGTTACTTGAAACGACTGTGCTGTCCTGAATATATTGTTCCTAATTTCCACACGCAATGTTTAAGCGCTCTTTTTTTGTTTTCGTGATACAATAATATTGAGAGTGATGGTGATGATGATGAATGTTAAGTATAAAGTGTCCATGACACCATCATAATAAAACTCATCGAAATATAATTTTAAAACCTTTTTAGACAAAGTGTAAAGGTATCAAAAGGACGGTGGAGCGTTTATGACTTCCGAAAATCCAAGAATTCTCATTCTCCGGTTGATAAAATCAACGCACAAAATTCGAAACGGATTTCAACTCTATCGGATATATATAAACGGATTTCAAGTATTTTAAAAAAATCTTTCAATTATCCCAGGGTAATTTTTTTCTTGGGTGTCACACATATTGTCAGCAAAAATAAGTCAGTCCTTCGATCACAATCACAGCACATCAACACCTACAATTCTACTCACCCACAACTGTATGGAGGCACCTACCTCAGATCCATCCTTACCAAACGTCACGCATATCGCAACACATCACAAACGCAATCCCGACGCGGAACCAATGACGCGTGACACGTGTCCTACCTGAGTGTGTGGTACTGGCCCATGCTGGCTTGTGCCCGACGCACGCCCGCGCTGCGCGGTGACCGCTCCATTACTAACAATGCGTTACCTTAGCATCGACGTCGATACTTCCTTCCATTGAGCAACAATCAACAGTAAGGATGTCTTCGGTCTTCCCGCGTAATTCTCCGCTTCCCCTAGTTCCGGACTGCGGCCTTCGCGAATCAGTTTCACATAATTATACGCGTCATAATTTGAATAGGTAGTATTAATTAAGGTTTGCTGTGTTGAATATGCAGGTTGGTGATATTTTATGCTAATTGGTGATTTAACTAGAATGTATCGGTGGTAATCCATAGCCGTTCGTCGTGAATTGTAGGAACTGACGAGGGAAGCCCTCAATTATAATAATTATAGTTATGAAGAAAGAGGACTGTCTGACTGAGTTTGCTTATACTTTTTTATTTTATAATATGAGTATGTTTTAAGGCGGTCTACCTATTTTTATAAATAAGGAAGAGGGATCTTGAAATAATAGCTGTAATTTTGGTTTTCAAACGATTCTTTCTTTGAATAATTATCCTACGCCATCTTGTATTTATGTCGAAAACAATGACTTATGGGAATAATAAATATTCAGCTTACTTAGCATACTCGTAGCATTATACCTTCCCAAACTTTAGGCAGAGGTGTACTATTATACTACTGTACACCTACATTTTGCCAATGCCGTTATCGAGGCCTATTCCGTCCTATGTATACATATATGATAGGCAGCCAACCTATTGCCATTTGTAAGGCACAGTTCCTACTCAGAATTCCCATAAATGAATATTCCAATTACACTTCGCCCAATCAAGATTCGAATTCAGGATCTCACGTGCAGCAGTCGCCTGCTCTGGACATAGGGCATCGGCTATCGTTATAAGAGGTCCGCTGTCGTTATTATGCGTTGGCGATAACCGTCGGCATTCAACATAAATCGTCAACTGTTGTTATTGTGCATCAATATACGACATAAAGCAATTTTATATTAGCAGCCTTCTGAAATCTCTATGCTTCTGAAGACATCGACAGCCGTAACGCAAGGGCAGTATTACATAGAGTCAGTATTTTGAACCGATGTCCAATATTTAACTTGCGACATCCCGACTGAAGATACTTTTGAATGCCATGGCGAAATAGTTATTTGTTATACAAGAGTGCAAAGTTGCTTTTTAACCGCGTGCTCAATTTTGATGACCGAGCAAGCGAAGGATTCTAAAATTGAATCACGAGCGCAGCGAGTGATTCAAAACTTAGAATCCTGAGCGTTAGCGAGGGAATCAAAAGAGCACGAGGTGAAAAATCTTTGCACTCGAGTGCAACACGTAACTTTTCATCCCACCTCAGCGAGGAAATGACTAAATGCAAAAATAAAAAACATTTACAATCACAAGATACTTTTATTTCAATTTAGGTATTAACTACTACATTATGATAGGTAAGTATTACAGAATGATCTTTAAGTTATAACAAATAACACTTAGGTATAATTAAGAAAAATTGAAAGTAACGTTGCTACAGTTACTTATGTTGAGTGTAATATTTTTGTTAGGTACTGTAATGTTGGTGTTAGTGACTTGTGTACTGTTTTTCGGTAAACTATCTGTCATACTTAATAGTTGTACCGGATTTTCATCGGATTCCCTTGGCATAAATGTTGGCGAGAGAGGGCGATGGTTAGGTGTTTCGTAACGGCTCATTTTTGATGTAGAAGGACCAGTCCAAGGATCTGACTGAGGCTCTTTCAGTGTAATGGCTCCTACGATGCCTTTACATATTTTAGACTTATTTTGGATGGAATCCTCTATGTATCCCTCTACAACCGCATTGGACTTCCAGCCTCCATGGCGCTTAAGGGACAGGAGATCAGCTCCTGAATCGGCCAAAAGTGTGGCTGAAGTTCGTCGGAAACAATGACCCGTGTACAACAGGGGTTCTGGAAGTTCAAGAAATGTTGCTATTTCTCGTGGGATACTGCCAATTTTATTAGCACCCATAGGCTGTCTAACACACTTTCCGTTGCGATACTGTAGAAAAAATCGATTGATTGGAGTGTTAGGCGGGCGTAAGGCTTGATATTTCTCAACAATTGTTACGTATTTCTTGCGAATGACGAAGTTGCGGTCTCTTTTTGTCTTTGTATTAGGTAAATTAATTAATAGTAAGTCATCTGAATGTTTCTCAATGTTTTTGACATTAAGTTGTGTTAGTTCATTAGTTCGACATGCTCCGTTTATACCAATAATAAGAACAACCTGTAACGTAAAGAGTATTGTAGTAGATAAGTTAATAAAATTGATATGCATGCATAATAGAGGGGCTCGTAGCTACATAGCTGCTGCGTAGAATAGTAATTGATCTGCGAGGTTAAGCAGCGCTAGCTAAGGTCATTCCTTGGATGGGTGACCGTTATTTACACATCGAGACCCCTCCGTGACTCGGAAAGCACATTAAGCAGTTGGTCCCGGGTGTCATACGAATACCTATGACAGTCGTTACGGGTGTCAGAAGCCCAAAAAATCTGATAACCAGTCTAACCTTCGAGTATCAGTGTCTCCCAGTAATTGGGTGGTGGAGGTCTGATGGCAGTCGCTTCATGTAAAATACTGATATTCAGCCGCAACCGGTTAGACTGGAAACCGACCCCAATGTAGTTGGGAAAAGGCTAGGCAGATGATGATATGCATGCATAATTATGCCTATCAACATCTACTAAGTACGTATTAGATTATGTTAATTAGTTGATTAATATACTTAAGTAGATACTGAATGTGCAACTGACTTACTTTTGCCGCCAAATATACGGAATCAGGTGCTTCGTTAAGAAACTTTTCAATTTCAAATGCTGTTAAAACCTTCTGATTTTTTTGGTTGATGACCAGATGAGGCTCTTTTTAAAAATGCCACTAATTTAAGATAGGTGTCGATATGTATGTCTTTTTTCATCTTAATTGTTGCTAATTGTTGCTTTTAGCATTGAATACATACTCCATAGAGACTAGAGTGCTTGATTTCTTGGTCTCGGATAATTCAATAAAATATGCCAGCAAAACGTTTTCTGAGAAAGTTTTTGCTCCTTTACCTAGTCGCCACGTGTTAAACATATCGTACTGTTTCAAATACTTCTCGCGTGATTGTTGAGGGAGAAAGCTCATTTGCGCATTATTAACAGTTTCAGTCAATTCTGTTGGCGTCAAATAAACTTCCTCGTCGCTAGAATCACTCATTTTAGGTTTTTCACTTGTTTTCAAGTTTCTTGTTTTTAATAGGTTTTAACAATATGACGTGAAAAGAAAAGGGCGCGCGCAAAGCAAATTAAAAAAAAAAGTACACCAAGAAGGTTCCGAGTCTGAGTTTTTAACAAATTAAAAAAGGTTATATGATAAATTCGGCACCATGGAGGTAGAAGTAAATAGGTTTAATGATGTTTTGAATTCACAAACTTAGTGCACACGATGTTCCAAATTCAATTTTACTTTATCCTCTAGCGGATAAAAACGGCTTTTGCACTCAGATATCGAAGAGCAAAAATACTCTTTCCGAGATGGTGGGATGAAAAATAACTTTATTCTAGGATAAATTAGGTACTGGACGTAAAGTACCAAAGTAACAACACTTGACAGTTCCTCATGACAGCTCCTACTGTGAATTACCCATAGACTTAGAATTTCGCTTACGCTAAAAGACCAACAAAGCGTGGAAAAGAGATATCATTTTAATATGAACACTACCCGAGAAAGAAAGAGACAGATGTTAATGTCAGTATGATACAATTTTTTTTGAAGGATCGGTACCTATCCTTTCCCTTGCTTAAGTGTCAAATATATTTTATTAATTTATAAAATAATCGTGCAATTATTGGCGATAAGTGATATTTAGGCAGTCATAATGTCATGTTTCTTTTGCCAATTGTAACGTAACATAGAGAAATAATCCAAATAATTACACGTTTCACAGATAAATGTGATTTTTTCATCGTACGTTTTGAAACCATATTTTGTGTACGTACTAGTATTAATTCGCCGAGAAAACAAATTTTACCATAGTATATTAGATTTTTTTCCGATACGTGGTAATATTTTGTAGATAAAACAAGAAATAAATAATATTTAGTGTAAATATTAAAATGTATGTTTACGCTAGGGTTGACTGTAGAAATGACTTCACGGATATCGATAAAATGTCGATAGATTTTTATCTGATTATGAAGTATTCGGGCCTAAGGGAACTAGCTATGGTAATATCATACATTTCTTTATCATTATCAGTGCACAAAACTGTGACTAGTGGATAGCACAAGGTTAAATCTTTGTACTATACTTATCTGTATGCTGCATACAACATCATCTTAAAATTATTATTATATTTTTTAATACTCTTTGTATTTTCATAAATAAAATTATTTTATCCGTTTATTAATTTACAATAAGAGGATTTAATTAGTAGCGTATATACCTCTATTCATTAGGGCAAGATTTAATCTATCGATACAATACTAATATTGACAATGCAAATACACAACCCTATTTTCATCTGACATATCAGTCACTAACACATATGCATATTATTTTTCGGTACCTCCTACAAGCTGTCATTGTTCATCTTTACATTCTAAATCTATGGAATTACCCAAGTGTTATAAATAAGTGTTATTTTGAAGGCAGATTCAGATTCTGTTCTACATAAATCATGATATAATATTATTTTATTTTTTAGTTTCATTGAAACGGCCGCAGACCAATTTTAATTATTATTAAATAAGACATTAAATTCATAATTACTCTTAGTCCAAGCATACCAACATTAGATTCCTTAATCGCGTCAGGGATGGTTCCAAACGCAATGTGGGTAGTATCGGTACACATGATTTGACGGCACTATAATCTACCCGCATTAATTTTGATATTTTTAGGCGCAACTACCTGCTAGGTTCGTAACGAAGTTTGTAATTGGCATCAGCCGCAATTTAAATATAAGTAGATTTGTGTGTCCGGGTCTAAGAAGGCCCTTGTTACGTATTCGTCCCATGTTAATGTATGATGTAGATACGTGAAAATTCCGGTGACTCATTATGGTGAATATTCAGACTGTCAAGGTGGACGCAGTGCGCAGGATCCACATGACAAGGTGTTAATATTATATAGTGTGTATGCCTCCTTTAATACCCTAGTTTATCAAATATTTAATAATATTTAATAGTCTTACCAGTACGCGGTTATCGGTAAGTGGTTTAGTTATATAACATTTTGCTCGGTTTAATCCGTTTGTGACGTCGGGCCCCGCGTACGAGATCCCGCTACGATAGGTATAGTAACTGAACGACCGTCAACACTAGCACAAACACATGCAGACCCAAAAGCGTAAAGCGACCCCCTCTGACCCTATTTTTGATACCTACATGACTTGTTTGCTATATTTTAGGGATTTTTGTTGTGTTAGCATAAGCTTTCAAATGAAAATTGCGCATACTGTAGGTAGTCAGTCATCTAGCTTCATAACAGAGCAGGGTGCGCCGGACGTAGGTACTTTGGTAGGTTCGGCTTTTCCGTGAACACGCACATCAAAACTTAATGTGGGTTAAAGATTACTCGATTCACGACGTTGATAGGTTGACTACAAGTTCAGTAAGTACGTATACCAAAGAACATTATGCTACATAACTGTAATCAAGTGTAATCATACGTAATGATTACATGAGCACTCGTTTTACTTGCGGCTAGGCGTTCGTCGAAGAATGCGTTATGTCGCTATAAAGGTAACCGGCACCTATTGATATAATATCAATGCTCAGTGTTTTTGCTTTTCCTTCCTGCTTTGAATATTATGTCGATTACCATCCCTGTAGCTGTGGGTGCCGATGTAACATTTTTTTTCTTTTTTAAAAAACTTGCCCCTCTCTAGGATTTCTCATGTGTCGTGGGTACAGTTTACAAACATACATGTCACATGCACACACAACCAGACCCGAAACACCTATCAATGCACAAATCATACAAATATTTGTTCCGTGCGGGAATCGAACCCGCGACACGTAGCGCAGAAAGCTAATCACTTAGCTACTGCGCCGACCGCGTCGTCATTTTAAGGTAGGTAGGTTTACTGTACAATTATAGTCGACGTCGCGTCGCGACGTCTGAAAGTTATGTTCGGTGTCGTGATTCTGATTTTTATGGTGGTCATTGCGGCGTCTGTCTGCTATGTTATGTGTACGACGTCGCGACGCCTGAATGTTGTGGTGCACATTCTGACGTCTTTCTGTTATGTTCGGCGTCGCGTCGCCTAACTATTATGGTAGACGTCATGACGTCTGACTGTTATGGTAGACATACGTTGCGACGCCAATTATAGAAAACTGACGCCTAATTTAATAGTCTATCGTTCAAATGTGGTAGTGTTGTTACGAAATATTTTGATTGAGTTAGACATAGCACTTAGCAAAAATGTGTAGTACTTACGCGAAAAGGGCACTTCTCATAAAGATCACTTCTCAGAACGTACATTTGTCATAACAGGCACTTCTCAAAATGAGCACTTGCCGTGTCGATTTGCAAAATAGTCTCAAAATAAAATAATAAATTGCTTTCGATAAATATTGCACTTTAATTAATTTAGACGTACCGATAAAAGAATGTGGTGGTCTAAGGGGGAGGCCTTCGTTCAGCAGTGGACGTCTTCTGGCTGATGATGATGATGATAAAAGAATTGCATCAATTCGAAATGCACATTTTGCGTGAAGTGCATATTTTACGAGTGCTCATTTTGAGAAATGCTCGTTTCAAAAAATGCCATTTTTTTTCTGAAATTCAAATTTTGAGTCGTGTGCACATTAGCGGTGGTCGTTGCGCAACTTAAACGTTATTGAAACGAGCTATCGTCATAATAACGGTTAGCAGGTTATTTGAAAAACCTGCTAACCTGCTAACATGCTAACGTTAAAGTAGCTAACATCCAAAGAATCCGATAGACAGTTGCGTTTCGTTATCCAATGAAATGGAAGTGCATCAAAGAAGCTAAAAAAAAAAAAAAAAAGCTCATCAAAACTTCACGGAGTCGTTAATGAATTTTGGATAAATAGGGAAGCTAAAAAAAAAAAAAAAAAAAGGTCATCAAAACCTCACTAGGATATTACGTGTTGCTCATGATATGACAAATAGCGACCAATAGCAGGATAGCGCGTTTTAACAACCGCTATTGATATCCGATAGACAGTTGCGTTTCGTTATCCAAAAAAGATGCTACTGCCCACCGCTAGTGCACATTCTGTGAAGTGAATATTCTGCGAAGTGCATGCATTCTGCATTTTGCATCTAAATTTTTTGAAGGGTTAAATGAAAATACAGTGAAAAGTGAGCTTTTCATTAACAAAATAAGGTCGATAATCTATTACCAGATAAACCAGTTACAACGACAACCGTTTTGTGCAACCGTTTTTGTCATCAGGAAAACAGTTGCGTTTAGTTCGTCAAAAATTCGACAATAGTCTACGATTAAAAGCGAGTCACTATTGTAGTAATTTTATCGTTTTATCGTTTTTTTTTTTAAACGAATTATTTTTATGCTATTCCATTATTTTAAGACTCACTAATGTGTTATTAAGCATCGATTTTATATATCTCTTTCTTTTTTATTACAACAGAGAAAGACAACAATAAACTTAATCCGTGTAAGGTTGGCAACAATGCAATACAATAATCTTGACATTCTTGTCATCTTGTGTCCAATATTTTCAAATTCAAATCCTAGAAACGTTGAGTTGAGTTTGTGTGAAATTGTGTGACTACGGTGCTGTTGTAATCTAAACTTTAATAATATTACATAAACATGGCAGAATTTAAGACGCCTATTAAGAATAAAGCCTTGGATGTGAATGATAAAATAACAATACCGCCGTCACCGTTTCTGAACAGGCTTGGATATGGAACTGGTAAGTAATTGAAACTTTTTAAGTTTTTATCATTTTCCTGAATGGTATTAGTACTGAAGTAACATTTTGTAACACTCTTTAGGTGTGAATGTGATGCAGCTAGTAAGATCGCCTCGTGCGGGACAAATTCGTTCGCCATGGGCTCTCAAAATGCTCAACAAACGTGTGAAACCTAACAGAGTGTATACTGATCGCTTGAAGGCCGAAGCTGATCTCTTACAACGCATGTCTCACCCTAATATCGTCGGGTTCAGAGCGTTTAGCAAGTCCAAGATCCTCTACTTAGGAATGGAAGCTTGTGATCTCTCACTTGGTGATATGATTGAGAAAAGAATTGAAGATGATGGTGAACCATTTCTACCGAGGCAAATATTGAAAGTAAGTTTTTTACCAGCTTCTAAATTATAGTTAGTACCTGGAAAACTAACCTACTGTGTCTGCAACTCTGTTCGCATGGAAAAATTTTAATAAAACCGTTTCTTAGTAGTTACCTAGGCCAGGGAACTACCTGCTATTTGTCAAACTTTATAGTTCCTGAGATTTTGTGATAGTGAGTACATAAATATTTTTGCTTTATCTAATGAGAAGTCCTTACCAGACAAATCTGAATATTAGTAATTGATGTCTATAGTGTCATTTTCCTCTAGCTGTTGATTAAAACTTAAAAACATTCCTTGTTTGTAATAGTTATATTAAAAATTCTAAATACTACATAATACTTTTGCGATGATTGCATAGTTATAAAAGTTGATAAATTTGCCAATGACACAATAACCTTCCATTTTATTTTATGTTTACATTAAAAAACTTACCCATCCCTAAACCAACACATGTGCCGACACCTTTCAGGAAATACAAGTGTGATAATTTCTTAAGTTTTCATTGTTACCCCAAAAATAATGCAACACCTCTCTTTTAGCCCCTTTACCTATGTAATTACTTCTATTACTAAACACAGAACTCACTAAGAGCTTAATAAAACATCTCTAAATTCATATCACAGGTAGCATCAGACATTGCCAGTGCCCTGGACTACTTGCACACAAAGATGCAGATCTTACATGGGGACATGAAGTCTTACAATATTCTTGTGAATGGAGATTTTGTGATCTGCAAGCTGTGTGACTTTGGAGTTACTCTGCCTCTTGATGAGAATGGAGTGTTTGATAAAAGGAAGGCAGGCAAGGCCGTTTATTTTGGTAAGTTATTCTTTCAAAAATTTTGAATAGTAAAACTGAATAACAGTTTTTTACAGAGAGAGTAGGAAGGCCTTTGCCATACAGTGGAACAATATATGTATAATATAATGACAAATTAATGAACTACATGTAAGCAGCATTGTTAATTTTTATGCATCATGTAAGTAATAATAACTTGTTTAAGAATTTAAATATTTGCTACTACCCTACCATTTGAAAGTAAGTCACTGTCAAGTTCTTCCTAGTGCTAATCAAGCAGTAAATCAATTTTACTTAAGTTATAATTTTGTTATTGAACATAACAGACAGATGTTCTGCAAATTTTGATTTTGATTTTGATTGTCTGTTACATGCTTGCAGATTCAAGCATGTTAACATTTGAATAAGTAAATAATAGTCTTGAAAAGTTCTTCTCTGAATAGGTAAAATTTGACAGAAAATGTTAGTTGTTATTAGATTTATAATAACAATCCAAATTTTCTGTAAGCCACTGTGGTCGTTTGACCAACATTAACTATTAATTCAACAACCAATGCACATTTTTAGCCAATCAAATTCAGATTATTCGTTGAGGAACCAGCTGAAGGTAACAAGATGCATCCTTAATCCAAACGAATCCCTAAGCAGGCTTTTAAAACTTAGCTGGTACTCATAAAGCTCTTTTTAACTCTTCAGGCACAGAAGCTTGGAGTGCCCCAGAAGTGATTCATGGAGGTGAGATATCTGGCAAGACAGACATTTGGCCACTAGGGCTGACACTGTGGGAGATGATGGCACTCATGCCTCCTCACACACAGACTGATGACGACTCTATGGAAGACAGTGTGCAGTGTTTGGATGATACAGAAGAGAGTATCGAGGACTACTTCTCAGATAGATATGGTGAGTGAATCTTGTTTAAGGTAGTGTTGTAAACATTCTCAAGACTATTTGATTCTTTAAAAGTAGGATAAACAAGACTGTATGTTGATGATAATCGGGGCCGTATAATCTTTGGTCAGCACTGTAGCGGTGAATGCTGTCTTTAATCACAGATGTTACAAATACCTTAGTGAAGTTTACTGGAAGTTTATGTGTGTATTTAAAAATCTCAGATCAGCATAGCGATTCGGTATCCTTCTCATAGATGGCGCTATTCTCAATGTAACACTAACTACTAAGCTTAGTTCAAAGGTGTGACATAGATGGCACTTTTCGTAAATTTCAGTTGTTCTAATTTCGGATGATTCTAATTTTTTTTCTACACTTTACTAAACTACATTCTAGTTCTAGAATTGGAATAGATAGATTTATTTAAATATAAATACTGTGACTGTTTAATATTTAATCTTTACATTTTTGGGAGAATAAAAATACAATTTTCTTAAAAATACAAATAATGCTTACTTCCTCAGGCACCAGACCGCTTGTCCCAGCCAACATCTCCGAGAAGCAGTATAGTCATCCTCTAGCATTGTTCTACTGCTGCACAGAGACCATGTCGACCATGAGGCCCTCCGCGCATCACCTCGCCATCGCCGCGCAGGACATGCTGGGGCAGTGTGACAAGACTGGATTATAAATCCATTCATTATTTTGTAGGCTTAAGACTGGTGGAGTATGTGTAGAATTTCTAACATTTAGAGGTAAAATTACTAGTGTATTTTACTGGATATTTTTTTTTAATTATGCGAAACAGTTTGGCAAATTGACATGCGTATATTTGATGTACTTATATTTTATAGTATTAATTTTGTTAGCCATCATGATTATAGATTATTGTGTTGTTAATATTTAGGATAAGATATTGGTTACAATACTCTATACTTCGACTATAACTGTCACATCTGAGTATTAGGTCCTAGGTTTGATTCCAAGGTCGGATAGTCATTGGGATTTTTTGAAATTCTTATTCTGATGTTTGGAATCGGCTTAAGAATGAGGGAGTATACAGTACTTCTCTGCCTAACCTTTCGGATAATATAGGCGTGATACTATATTATGTATTTTTACTGCAAACTAGACAGGAAGCTGTAAGCTCTGATAATTTGTTTGCACAAAGTTGGATTGGGACTTGACTTGAATTCAAAATTTTCAGGAATTAAATGAAAAAACACAGTTTATAAGTAAAACGTTATATTAAAAAAAAAAACAACTGTACCATTTGTATAACATAACAACAATGTTGAAACTTATATCTAAACCGACACGTATTATGCTATGTATTAATACATTGTTTATTGATGAACTTATGCATAAGTTACATAATATCATGTTTTATTTGGTGAAGTTAACTCTAAACCGATTATAATTGACCATGATTATGAAATGATGTTATGTTACAACAGGTTAGAACGAAATAACTTTCTATTGACAGCAAATAGATTCGGAAACCTTCAAATTAAAATTCTACATTGCTGACAATAGGACCACATTTACTTTCATAGTGGAATAATACTGTTATATAATATCATTACACTTCATATGAGATTCCATGATGAGAATATCGCCCAAAACTCAATTTGACACAATTTAAAATTATAATTGAGCGATTTTTACATTATATAGTCGACGTAACGTATGATACAAATAAATAGTTCGCTTAAACCTATGCTACAACAATACAACAGTTAGTCTATACTAGATGTGTATGTGATTGTATGAAAAATACATTTTTTTGTCTCTAGGCTACAGTGTTAAGATGATATCGCGGTCATGACTAGTTTGACATATTTTCGTTTGTGAGAAAAACTAAGACGACAATCTTGTTGTTCATTTTAACGGGACATGTAAATATTATCCCATAAAGAATTCATAAAAATAAAAAACGTTATATTACTTTTTTATATTTTATAAACTCACAATAACTTTAAAACATATTTTCTCGTGGATTTTAAGTGTGAACTGTCATGACCGCGTTATATTGACTAGCGTAAAATTAAAAACATGTTTACATATCGCTTATTGACTAAATCAGCACCAACGATAAACTCAATTTTTCAGTTCAATTTTAAACGGTAGCAATAGCTGTTAATTATGTACATACTTGAAAACGTCTCTGGAGAAAATAATCACAAGCAAATGATTTTAATTAATAGCTGTTAGATATGATTCTGCTTTTTGGATAAATATTTAAAGCAAAAACCTGATTGTATTCGAATATTAATATCGAAAACGTTCCTTAGTCCGATTTCATTTTGCTACATAAACTTGAAATATTTTCTACATATAAAATTAAATATCAGAATATAAGATTTTTAAAATACTGCTACCGTTTAAATAGACTCAATATATAGTCAGTATAAAGTGAGGTATTGCATAAGGCGAGTGGATAAAGCTATTCAAGTATGGCTGCGAGTACATCATACAAAATAGTCGGTTACTTAGTAACTATAGTTAGGAATACGAGATTTGTATGCAGATCGAACCACGTTACATTTATAACAAATGCTGCTCCGATAGTTGGGTGGGGTCTTTTGAAATTGAGAGTCTGCAAACACCATAGTCAAAACGTCAATACGAAACTGTATCAATTATGCGGTGTTTGGTAGAGATTACTTGTTTTTGTGAGATGTGAATTGATGATGACTATGATGTTCGCACATAACAGAGACGGTTGAATTAAAGATTGTGTAGTCCCACTTTGGTGTTACAGAGCCGTCACTTATAATATTAAATCAGTAGACCCGCTACTATGTCCTGTTGTTCGCCTTAAAAGCAAATATTTCACGACAGGTTTATCACCTGGATTTCATTTTTAATTATCATTTTAATACTAAAAAAACACGACGCATAACAACGACGGGACTTCAAATAGTAATACCAATTAATGTATGAGACTACAATAGATAACAACGCTATGAAAGAGCTTGTATACGCCCAGTTAAAATTAATCTTTGACTTCAACCCAACTGAACGGAGACACACCTACAAATTCAACAGTACACATCCACACAGCCAGCTCCTCACTCCTCACTATCAAGTATGCAGCTCGGTTTCCAGCCGTCTTAGATAAGCTACCACATCGTGTTTTCTGGCAGCCGTGGCAGCTTGCAGCGCGGTGAGGCCGGCACAGTTGCGGAGCGACAGCTGCGAGCGACGCGCCAGCAGCCGCACACACGACAGCTGACCGAACATGGCTGCGCCGTGGAGAGGAGATTGACCATTCTGCAAAATGAGTTATCGGATAAATAAATTGAATAATAGGAAGAATAAGTATTTCATTTTTGCAATATTAATAATAATATTCGGAAAAAAACGAACTAAACTATCTATTATTTGATTAACGGTTTTTTACACAAAATCGGAAATTAATTGGTAAATATTGTAACAGCGCCATCTAGTATCGAATGGCAAGTATCTCACTAAGAAGTTGAATACAACGCCATCGAGCGGCGAATAGAAAAATAAATTATGGCACCTCGTAACCATCGAGTACCAACAGATGTCGCTACTAAGAATACCAGTCAGTGTTTTTATGTTATTGTTTAGAATTAAATGTAAACTTACTGGAAGCAATCCTAGATTTGGTTTGTATTTGAGCAATTCAACGACTACAGCAGCATGTCCCTTGTGTGCTGCTTTAAACAGCGGTGTAGCGCCGTCCTGTAAAATGGTAATCGGGGTATTATATTTATTGACTGAGTAAACACAAAAATCAATGTAGTTTTATATTGTTGGTTATTGTTTTTTATAGACTCCGACGCGTGCGAGCGGTGCCAAAACTTGGAATAGATTTAGTTCGTTATTTTGTAGTTTTATTTCTGCATGAGTCCACATAAAGATTACCCCGTCAGCAAGGTTTCTAATGGGGCCGTACTTAGGTCACGTCACGTCACTGGTCATGACGCCCAATACAAGAGCAGTTACACCCATGTGAA
Organism: Shargacucullia verbasci; assembly: GCA_947562105.1. NCBI lineage: Eukaryota > Metazoa > Arthropoda > Insecta > Lepidoptera > Noctuidae > Shargacucullia > Shargacucullia verbasci. The sequence continues at coordinate 15,021,642 of OX387284.1, read as the reverse complement.
GTCCTCACCTGCCTGACGTGGTCCACGTTGGCTCCCTGTGCCAGCAGCAGCCTGGCCACATGTTCGTGTCCGCACTGCGCGGCTATCCACAGCGGCGTGGCGCGATCAGCTCGCGCGCCATCGACCTTGGCTCCCGCTGTTACTAGGGCTCTACAAACTTCCTCGTGACCGTTCTGTGCTGCTATGAAGAGGGGCGTTGCTTTGTCCTGGAATCACAATTTTTTTGGTTACAATAATGACCTAGAATCAATGCAACTCGGAAATTAAATTAGGAAGATGAGAAACGGTTTCTGTAGTGTTCAGTTTGTTCAGGAAATTAGTTTTCAGACCATTACCGTCCCACTGTTGGGCACGGGTCTGTTCTCAGAATGAGAATGGTTGAGCCTTATACCTGGCCTGGTGCGGTTGTTAGTCTCATCAAGAACTTGAAATCAAAAAGTGAGAGGTGCGGCCCGGGTTCTAAGGCGGACCCTCCTGCATGGTAGCCAAGCGTCCAACCGCTAGGCTATCACTGCTTTTAATATGTTCGTTGTTTGATGGAAAAATGAGAGAATGTGATATAAATTGTATAGATACAAGGCGTGACATTATGTATTTATGTAAATATATAAAATACAAGTGGATATAGGAATACCTATATATACAATTACCTTCATACAAGAGTTGACGTCAGCTCCTCTACGTATGAGCTCGTCGACGACCGGCAGGTGTCCGCACTGGCACGCCACGAACAATGGTGTGCCACCGTCCTGCAGTTACATAACCGTAATAATATTGACATGGTAATATATCGTATGGAGACGGTACCTTGAAGTCGTGATCATGACTCTAGAAGTACTTGAAAACCCTTTTCATCCAAGTGAAATACTGGAGTGGTTAGCAGAAATCGTCTTAACCTTTGGTATGCGGAAGCCCTGATCAGTGCTACAGTCACCTTCGACACTTTTACACGATTTTAATATTAAATGCTTTATTACAGCAATTAATATTAAAATCGCTAAAGCTAAAGTCAAATTCGACACTTTTACAAAAGTGTTCGTGTAAAAGTGTGTAACGATTTAACGAACACTTTTGTAAAAGTGTCGAAGTTGACTTTAGCACTAATCAGTGCTTCAGCATACCAAAGGTTAATATTATCTACTTTCGGAAGTGCGCGTATATTCAACATAAGATATTTTATGTGGATATGTGAAATCTGTCGAAATAATGAGTCATTGCAAGTATTACCATGCTAGGTGCGTCGATAGCAGCTCCGGAGTCGAGCAGCAGTCGCGCGATGTCCAGGAACCCGCCTTGCGCTGCGAAGAACAACGCGCTCGTTCCTGTCTGATATGTATATCACAGTTTTGAATATAGGAAAATGATTATTGTAGTCCCTAGATCTGTAAAACCCTAATTAAAAAGTTAGGTAAATGAAAAACAAAAATTATAAGTAGATATATATATTTCTGGACTCCTCATCTCATGTCCAAAAAGAACAATGTTCACTCGGTAGCTGACTCCCTAACTTTGTTTCACAGTTGACGATCTGGAGAATTTCTATTTAATTTAACGCTAGGTTGTGACAGCAGATCGTATCGGCAAATGTAGCTAGAGAAAACCCAGACAACGGTTACAAATCTAGTCCACTCTAGGTGGCCAGGACCAAGTGTTGTGCCATACCTCGGGGGAGGCTTATATCTAGAAGTAGACTTGCGATATTTTGTATATTCATAGATACATACCGTTCTGCTACACGCTGGGTCGGCTCCCTGCGCCAGTAGCTCTCGCACGCACTCCGTGTGGCCCATCGCCGCTGACAATATCAGGGGCGTAGTGCCATCCTGTGGACAAATACGTCAGTGTAATGTAGTTTCGAGAGACATGGGGATCTTAATCGATTGTCTCAAAGATCGAATAAGATATGATCTACTATTTTCGTTCATCCTTACTAAGTAAAGTTCTTTGATTATCATCATCATCAGCCAGAAGACGTCCACTGCTGAACGAAGGCCTCCCCCAAGGGGGGATTTGCCATAATCCCCACGCTTGGCAGGCGGCTTGGGGACCGCAGTGGCTCACCGATTAGTGAGAGGACGCTGCTGCCCGTCCTCCGGTGTCTGGCCGCAGTTTTAAGACGTACCCGGGTCATATATAATTATCTATGTCTGCTTTTAATTCCACTATCAATACCAGTACCTCGCACTCTGGCTGCAATTAATGATCTCTTGGATTCTGATTCAACAAACGATCTGTTCGCGTATGAATGGTCGAAGATTTTATTGATATGTCAGAACTACTGTGAGATGGATTCATGAAAGTGATGCTAACTTTGTTACGTTTTTTTTTTAAATACCTTGCCCCGCACTAGTATTTTCTCCTGTATCGTGGGTACAGTTTACAAACATACATGTCACATGCACACACAACCAGACCCGAAACAACTATCTGTAGATCATACAAATATTTGTTCCGTGCGGGGATCGAACCCGCGACACGTAGCGCAGAAAGCTAATCGCTTAGCCACTGCGCCAACCGTGTCGTTTGAAATATAATTGTATTTTTATGTTTTCTTTTCTTTTATTTTTATTTTGTACATGTCTTTAATTATTGTAATCGGTTAACCGTCATAATAAAAATAAAAATGAATCAATTCCGTTAGTTTCAAAGCTATTTCAACGTTTATGCAAATAAACTCATTACCTTCTACGTTTTTCACATTTTCCAACGTAAAAGAAAACTCATTAAGAACTTTCATTTCCCGCGCTTTACTAACATAGAACCTCCATTTGCAATGTAGGCCGACTTGCCTCTGTGATGGCCGACAGTTTACGAAACCGAAAAGATTTTTTCTACCACTTGAAAAGCGTTAATGTTAAAGTTAATTTTAAGTGTTATTAAAAGTCATTTAATTTAAATTGTGCATTTTAAAAAGCATTTACAAAAGTACTTTACAGTTATTTAATCCTTAAAAAAAATGTTTGTGATCTAAGCCTCTGGAGCTCTCTGTATGCGCTTTAGGCAGCACGGTTGGCAGCACGGTCTCGACAGCATTAAGATACTATTTTTGTGGTAATACTACAGTATGTAAGAAGGTCATACTACGCAGACCCTGGAGGTTAGGGAGTCTTTTAGACTTTCTGCATATTTCGACCTCTAAATATACAACGCCTATGCTTGAATAAGCACTAAATATGAAGCGAATAACACGAAGACTCAGATACGCTCTTAGTCATTAACAATTTCTAAAAAAATCTTGACATGCGTGAATTGGCAAACGACTAAATTGAATCTAACTGTACTCCGCTTTCCCGTCTGATTTACTAGTCAGTGAGATACACACGCATTTATAACATTAACCTTGTTTTGCTATGAATCGGGTAAACACCGGAAAAAGTTACCGAGTCGTCAATTTGACCGCCAGAACACCCCCGAGCATTATTGTCGATTTAGGGTCGATACAACCACGCGTCCTTTGGCCTTCCGTTATGAAATGTAGATTAGTAGCACTAAAGGAATTTTTTTTTTTTTTTTTTTAAACATTGCCCCACACTAGGATTTCTCCTGTGTCGTGGGTACAGTTTACAAACATACATGTCACATACACATACAACCAGACCCGAAACAACTATCTGTAGATCATACAAATATTTGTTCCGTGCGAGAATCGAACCCGCGACACCGAGCGCAGCAGTCGATCTCTCAACACACTGCGCCAACCGTGCCACCGTTCGATTAACATTTTATCAAAAGTATTTAATTTGTATGTACTGTTTTTTTATGGTACTAGCAAGTGAAAGAATGAGTACTTCCTAAGCTTATGCCGCCGTGACCCATTTTCTTCGGTCGATTTTTACGACTTTCACGGGATTATAAACAGCTGCTTCATTCTACTTTTAAACCACCATTGAAGTAAAAGAAAAAAAAAATGATGTACATATTTATGTAAAGTGGTTTCCAGGGATAATTTGTTCTTAAGAGACCATATTACGTTGTATAGGAAAGATAAGAGACAATAATAATCTTATTGTCTTATAATACTACACACACTACAATAATCATCCTGCCAATGGTGACTATAGGCTCGCCCCATTACATTGGTCTCAACAACGGGATCGACGAAATGTGTAGGTACAACACAATAATAATAATAATAATGTCCTCCTGACCGATTTCGGTCACGGCGGCCAATCTCACCGGAGATTAACCAACTACGCAGGAGATATTATAGAGCACAAATGTGTGCGCAAACACAGATGCTCTCTCTGTTCCTTCACTCTCATAGTCCGATGGGCCGGCAATCCGACACGATCGGAGAGAGATCAGGCGCAGGACCAACAGCTTTACGTGCTTTCCGAGGCACGGTGTGACCCAGACCCGAAACAACTATCTGTAGATCGTACAAATATTTGTTTTGTGCGGGAATCGAACCCGCGACACGTAGCTCAGCAGTCGATCTTTCAACCATTGTGCCAACCGTGCCGTCAGTTACAACACAACAACTCTGCCAAACACTTAAGAAAATACACGCGTGATACTATGTCACACTATGTAATTTACACACGTTTTCCACGGTACACTTCAAAACTACCACTTAATCACTAACACATGACTTAAATGGAGACTTCCGCTGCCTTATACAGATAAACCGCACAGCTATAGTTCCAAACGACAGCTTACAATCAATTAAGTAGGATATAGGTTGTAACGTTTGGATTTAGCAAGTATGTAGCGCTAGCGGTACACTTTCGATTTTAACTGTGCTAGATCTATAGACACAATCGGGAAGCTACCACGGATGAAATAATGTCGGTAGGGGAACCACTCTGACACAGAGTTAAATAGAAATAGGAACTAGCGGCGACCTCGTAATTAAATGTGGAAACAGAATATAATAGGTTTAGTTTTTATTTCACGAAGGATTGGACAGAGGTGTTCCGATACCGGGATAAGTTTTATGATGTAGGACGAGCCTTGACATTTACAGGGGACAATTCCAAATTCCTTACCAGAAAAACTAATAACAGTCCAATTCAACTGGCCCTCGTAAACGTTAACGACTACTAGACTAACGTTTGGTGGTGAAGGGAAATTGATAAATAAAATCTTATTTTTTTTATTTTTTTAAAACGTTGCTCCACACTAGGAATAATTCCTGTATCGTGGGTGCGTTAACGAACACATATATTCACATGGACATACACCGAAACCCGGAATAACTATCTATAGATCATACAAATATTGATTCCGTGCGGGAATCGAACCCGCGACACGTAGCGCAGCAGTCGATCTCTCAACCACTGAGCCAATCGTACCGTTAAATCCGTGCCGTGATCAGATGTATAGTTCTAGTATTCTTGCCGTACCCAGCAGATTTCAAGGTTAGAAAGAGTTCTATGACACCATCACGGCAACTGTGGAGCGTATAAACATCGATACAACAGCAGAACGAACCAAATACAATTATTTATTCTGTGACCGAGCTAGATAATTGTCAGTTGACTCTGTGTCAATGTTAATCAGTGCACAATGCAACAATGCAGTCCCGTGATACTGAAACTGCACATGCATATGTAGGCCGAGAAATACTGAGAAAGAAAGACATATAATTTGTTTGGACGAAAATGAAACCCCATATAAATAAAACCAAATACAAAAAAAAAAAAATAGTACACCCATATAATCGTGCGGGCCTAAGGAAGTTTATTTTAGCGTAATTGAATAAGAAAAAATCCTATTGTCTTAAATATTATATTCTCATTATCGCAGACCATTGGTGGACCCAGGCTTGTCCAAAAAGTGAGAGTTCGTTCCTAATGTCATGTTGAACAAGCGGCTTTGGTAACCAGGGCCCTAGGCTCTTCATCACCTTCACCTTAAAAAACAAACTGAAATAAACTCTTTAATTTCATTAAACTTGTTCTAAAAGCATCTGATTTTTCAATTCTTTCATGATCAGCACGAAGTAAAATTGTAATTATAAACAGCTGTTTACTTAGAGTATACTGAACGTTCCCGTGGTTTAACGAGCTGTCAACTGCGCTCTGTTAAACGTGTAGTGCCGCTTCACACTCACTTTGTGCGTTTAATGGTTATGGCGAGTGATTTTGAGAAGCAAAGATGTACCGGATGTGAAAGTGAACACAAGAAAAACAAAGACATTAACAGCATCAGAGAGAACAAAAAAATGTTACGAAAATATAAATAAATATAGTTAAAGTTCTTGATGGGGTGTGAAGTCCGCCAACCCGCATCGGGCCAATGTGGTCGACTCAGATCTACTGAGAAGAAGCCCTTGCCCAGCAGTGGGACAGTAATGAGCTTAATTTATTTATTTCAATTTGTGGTCAAAGAAAAAAGTGACAGTGAAAAGATTGGCACAAGCACAAATATAAGATTTTCAAAAAATCTACATTACACCCATTAATCGCGCCGGAAATACGTCCCAGAAGCCTTAACTAATCAAACCTCAGCAAGCAATAAACCGAAAAAAATTAAAGCGTGTTGAATTTTGAAGCCAGACGCGAGCTGCATTTTACTTGGTGATGTGATGATGTCAGATGTCACATAAATTTCTCATAAACAGACAGCAGGGATTCATACATCTTCTCTGGAAGCTAGGAGCATAATTGGACTGTAGTCTATCACGCGGCACTGGGTACTGGTGAATAACAAAAGTCTTCGAATGTCTGGTTGTAGGACAAGCTCACAAGGTTTTCATCCTAACTGATCATAGCTAGATCAGTATAACGAACACGTTATCTAATTAGAACACGTGCATGACGCTTATCACGCTATTTTACGAGTGTATGGAAAGGCATGTGCGCACAGTCCAGCTTCCCCCTCATAAATCCTGTTACACGTGCGTTCAACATCATTACACCGCACTTAGCTGGCTGTAACTAGTGAGCACGCGACTTTACGCCTGGTATACACATGTCATGATGCTTGGTTTACTATATAAAGTCTGTTCTACATTTTCGATTATAATAAGCCTGAACTTTGAAAATTATCTGATCAAAAGCAAAAAAACAAAAGCATTAACACAAAGCAAAGTAAAGCGTGCATTTATTAGGTATTATTAGGACCGTCTGTAACATGATCGTTTACAGCTGTTGTTTGGCAATGTGTAGGTGCCAAAGGAACACTGCTAGGTAGATATTATTTTGTCGAAAGTAGTAGTAGTAAAGTAGTAGTAGTAGTAGTAGTCGCTTTCGTGCTAAATAGCCAGTATATTCCAAGCCTTGTACCGAAGTTAATTGTTATTCGTAATTACTGGGTGATTTAAACAACGATTTAAGAATGTGCATACATAATGGAGATTATTATGCATGCTTAATCGTTTATGTAGATCTTAGAAAAAGAAATGCATGTTTAAACAGATTAATTAGCCGTTCCGCTCAAGTTGTAAAGAAATTGTAGAAAAGTTGAAATTCTGGGAACAATGTTAGAGAAGATAGTGACGTTATTCTATTGATCATTATTAAACGTGGACACACAGCAACCGATATATAAGACGTAACACACGGGATCTTGGCAGTCAAGCCCGTACCTAACACATCGCGATTGCGGCTGAAACAACATACAAATGTATAAACGACACTACGGCAGGCCGCGAACGGGCAGTTAATGGGTAAAAGAACAATAATTTCCATAATCACATTGTGAATAAACTGGTTGTTTCAGACACTTTAACACGCGAATTTTGAATAGAAATTGAAACTACAATAACTGCATCCACGTCCAAACACACAATTAGCCTTGTCTCAGGCATATTATAATACACGTCGCCGTACAGAATAATAATAAGCAGACACAAATTCACACGTTATTACGAATACGCCGCGTATTCTCACATCCATTATTACGTTTACGTAACTGTTACGTGAAGGGAGCTGTTTATAATGAAACATGGAGTTAATGCTTTGTTGTGAATTCACGATCTTAGGACTGGTCAAGTTATAAGCGGAATGGTTTGTCTTTGGTTATGTGGATGGGGGAAAACTTAGAATGTACCTGAATTTGATAATAGAGCTTAGGCAGTATTAATTAACTCTGTGGTATTAAATATCAAACTTGCTAATGGAGCTATGGTGAGTATCAGGTTAAGAGATAGCGACTGGTATAGTGCATTGGCATTTTAAGTTAAAACTGTCACTAATAGGCACTAGGAACAAAGTAAAAAAAAAATGCGTAACTTCTAAAATTAAGAACACCCGAAAGATTCAAAAGAGCAATGGTCCAAATACACTGCCTTGTGGCACACCACGAGCCGATGAGCCATTAGAGATCTACGTATTAGAGTGGGTATTCTGGACAAAATTAATGATCAATTTATTACTCGTTCCAAAACGTTTGAACAACCATTATGCGGTTTAACTCGAGAGTTACGTTATTACGTAAAGGGAACCTCATGTTTATAATGAAACATGACGGATAGAAACTTTGTTATGAATACAGGCCAAGTGATGGACAATAGCGACACCATTAGGTACTATGTTTGGACGTTAATTTAAATTATATACATCGAGAGACATCGAAGCCATAATGAATAAAACATTTAAAATAGAGCCTAAAGTCCCAAATTTTATTCACTTTATAAATATTTACCGTTCATGGACTAGTCCAGAAAGTAATTTGATCTGCACTTATAGTAATTTGTTTTGCACTGCAATTGGAAATGCAAACGAAAACATAATACAATTATGGTTAAAATATGTTCCTAGTTATAGAGAAAACCCACGTTCAATTTTAATCTTTTCAGCAACAAAAAATTTCTCCTGTACGCTATAAACTTTAGACAAATTTTATCAAACCGCTTCAGTTTATAACTCGGAAGGTGATGGCTAATGTTAATTTCATATCATAACAAATGGAGATTGGTCGAAAGTCGGCCACTAATTTTACATTAATATAACATCATTAAATTATATTGTACTCCAAAATCACATCACCACAGTGGTTAGATTAACGTAACTCTTTTATTAAATGATATTGATTAATTACATAGCTGAGAATAAATGAAAGAATTCGTTATTCTTTTGTATTGTTATTTTTGATATACCTTGATGGATTTGTTTTGTGAATTATTCCCACGGCTGTATGAGGAAGCAAGGTAGAGTGTAATAGATCATCTTAAGAAGCTCCCTGCAAGACTACCTCCACTTGTAACTTTGATTGATGGGGTCCAAAGCACGTCTCTTTTATAGAAACATTGCTTGGTCGACGGTACTAGGGCATGCAGTTTCATATATTTCCAGTTTCGAAATTGGCTTCTGAAATCGGTCTTATAAACTTCGAAATTTCGAAATTTCGAAGTTGTGGGCAATCTTCATTAATGAAAATTCGATAATCAGATTATTACTTTTAATTTAATTGAAAATGTTAAAAAAGCTTAGCCTAGCGTAACAAAAATGAAACCAATAAGTTTTCTGCCGTATATTTCGTTCCCGCGTCGAACCAACGCGACAACGCAAATTGGTGAGAAAAGTATCTAAGTGATGAAACATATTACATGTTGTATTGTATGTGTGGATCTAATAACATTTACACTGGCCTACAAAACTAAGTATCACACTTTTAAAATTGGAATAACTTTTTAAGTACAAAAGATATACTTTCGAAACAAAAAGGACTCGAAAAAGAGTTTAAGTTTGTATATAATAACTTCATAGTCGAGAACCTTCTTTTAAGAAATGGCTGAAAAAAGCTTTAAAAACAAAAATTATCATTTTCGAATTACAATTTTACCTTTATTTTTTTTTGTTTATGATTTTGTTTTCAATTTTTTTCTTGATCGACGAGTCTTGTTACAAATGTTAAGTTAGACAACAGCACATAAATTATATTTATCGTGCCTCTTTCACCTGAAGAATGTGCTAGGATCATGACTTTTCTGGAACTAGGCATCAGTCTGCGTCGTACTTCAAGAATGGTGAGTGTGACGTTACGAACGGTCCAGAAGGTGAAGCGAAGGTACGAAGAAACTGGAAACCATCTGAGGAGACCTTGTAATGGCAGACCCAGATGTACTAGTGCCCGACAAGACCGTAATATTGTTTCCACTGTGTTGAAAAATCGCCACCGTAATGCAGTTGAAGTCCAGCAACAGCTTCTTCAGACCCGAAGGGACTACATTAGTGACAGTACAGTGAGAAGAAGACTTGCTGAAGCAAATCTGAAACTCCGAAGACCAGCGAGTGGCCCCAAACTCGAGAGAGAGCATCGAGTAGCGAGACTGCGATACGCCCGTGAACACATACAGTGGGATGAAGGAGAGTGGTCAAGAATTTTGTTCACAGATGAGTTTCGATTCCCACTTTACACTTCTGATGGAGGCGAAGTATCTACAGGCGACCTGGTGAGCGATACTTCAAGACTGCTTCTCAGAAAGAGTTCAGTACGGTGGAGATAGTGTACATGTATGGGCTGACATATCTTGAGAAGGTCGCACAGAGTTAGTGGCCATAGAAAATGGCACTCAGACTGGGGAAAGATATGCCCAAGAGATTCTCAACGAGTATGCAGGGCCGTATTTAGCAAATATGGGTGAGGGATCGATGCTGATGCATGATAATGCCCGGCCACACATGGCTCAGGTCTTGCAAGAGTATTCAGGAGGTAGGTATCAGCGTGATGGCTTGGCCATCAAGAAGTCCTGATGTCAACCCGATTGAGCACGCCTAGGATGAGCTAGGGAGGCTAGTCAGAAGCCGCAGACCAGCACCTACCACCTTGAGGGCACTAAAACAGGCCCTGATTGAAGAATGGGAGAATATTCCCCAACATCGGCTCCGAAATCTCGTGTTCAGTATGTCAAACCGGTACGAAGCTGTAGTGTAGTAGTAATTAAATAACATACGTATAAATGTGTTATTGAGTTTTTTGACACTAAGCTAAAACGGCAATTTTGTTAGTTTTATCTTTTTTTAAAGTTAAAAATGTTACTAATGTATAGTTTACTAGTTTCAAAGAAAGCTGATAAAATTAGCTATAAAACGTTTATTTTTATTTTAAATCTCTAACTTCTATAGTTTAGAAAAAAAAAAGAAAATTATATTTAGTTTTGCAGGCCGGTGTAGTTATATTATCTTCTTCTATCTTATAAGGATCTTTTTGATTTCTGTCTAAACTATTATTATAAAACGAAAAGATTAGATTTTTTGTATGTTCGTTTGTAATGGATAAACTGAAAAATCAATAAACCGAGTTTAAAAATTCTTTCACCTTTAGAAACGTACATTATCAGTCAGAGATATTAAAAAAATCTCCGAAAATTGCAATAATTTAACCCAAGGGTAATATTATATGTATTATTTGTGCCCAAGGTATCATAAATTAGCTTATTCATTATTTGTGAGGATGTATGTTTGATACTCTTTCAAACAAAAATAATCAAATTTAAAATTTATTATTTCGAAATTTCGAAACTAGGGGTTTCAATTTCGAAATTAAATAACATGCAAATATGGTCCGAAATTTCGAATTTATGAAATTTCGAAATTTCGAAATGCATGCCCTAGACGGTACACATGACCAGAGGAGTGGCCTGTTCTTTGGTCAAAGAATAAGCATTGCCAATCAACGTGGTATTGAGAAGTACTTTGATGCCTAAGTATTCGTGTAGGATAAGTTTTCATTTTTGTAATTTTTTTTTTTATAATTAATACATGAGTATAAGTAGTTGTAAAATATCGTAAATGTCTAAATGTGTATACGTAGTCGTAAATACAATACATAGATTTTAAGCATTGATTGATTTTAATTGAGACTTTGCAAATCTTTATTCTTTATGAAAAATAGATAGAACAGACTATAAAAACTTAACGCAATCCAGCAATAAATCTTTCTTCAGAAACAACAACAAACCTATTTGCAAATTCAGATCAGCGATAAAAATCTCTACTAAATCTAGGGCATCGATTTATAGGGGTACCTTAACATTTTTAGCTTCAGAGGTTACGTAACACCCCATCCATCTTTATTTCTAGGGTATCGGTCCTCCGAGAGGGGAGAACACGTCACGTCAGTTGATGACGTCAGTCATCAACTTGACCGTTTTATGGGCAAAGCGTGACACTTGCTGAATGGGGAGTCATCAATTTCTCTTATGACACTGTTAATCTAGAAAAGCGATCTTTTAAAATCGTGTATCATCACGTTTTCATCTTTTTAAACAGTTTCGTGATTCTATTCTAACATTTTACGGCTATTTTTAGTGTAAATTGACGTTGCTAGTCGATTTTCGAATTGGCAGTTTTTAGTCAAGTCATGACTCATACATACATTTTCGGATAGAGTAACTTTCATCTTTTGCTTGAACTCAAATGTCAATCTGAGATATTGAAACCGATATGCTCTATATTGATATCAATATCTTAGGTTGATGTCCAGTCAAGTGTCAGACGATATTACGATTTGGCACATTATAATATGTTATGGCAATGACAGAACTTATTTGTTCTACTTTCAAAACTGGACTTCTGAGAGCTGTTTTATAGGTCGCTCAAGGTGCACTCTGCTGATACACCTCTGTTCTAAAATTAATAGTGCGTCGGGTCGTTGGGTTCCCTGCAATATGGTTGAGCAAGGTGACGCTGATGTACGCGTTATACTCGTGAACGGGTGCCATCTGTTAGGACTGGTCAGCCCTTAGCTGCCATGGCAATTTTATCAAAAGTTATATATTCTTCATAATTATCAGGTTTGAGTTTCAGACTTACATAAGTTAGGCTCTTTTGAACTACACTGTACTCACATAACTGTTGTTCGAGATTAATGTATAAATTAATATTGTATGCATAATACCGAGTTAAAAATAGTAACCATGGAGTTTCTTGCCCGTTCTTCTCCATTGGAAATTAACACTTGGGAACGTGGCAACTAGTTTACACAAATAAAAAAATATTTGATTTGAAAAAATAATGCTGTGTACAGGTGAAAATTTTGTGTTAACTTGACGATACCAGATAATCGAAGAAGAAATGTTTTCGATCAAATATAGTCAGTGCTATAGAATGAAATAGAAAAGCTTTGTTCCTTACCTTCGCAAATCAAGTAGTTCATAAAAATAAACACAGGTGCAATGACCCACAATATCGACTCACCCTGTCTCTGGAGTCGATGTGAACTTTCCCAGTGTCGAGCAACTGACGCAACCTGTCGCAGTCACCTCTAAGCGCTGCCAAGTGGAACTGCACGTCTGTGCGGGACTCTTTCTGTAAACAACAAACATTTAGCATTAGAACACGTGAACAGATATAAAATAATCTTTATAAAGTTACGTCTAACTTTGATCGGAAGGCAAAGGACCATGTGGCACAAGTTGGGAGACTGTGATTAAATTATTTGACTGATTGAAGTTTAAGATGAAAGTTATTCAAGTGCGGATTTCGGTTTCTTCCTTTTCTTTCGAGTCGGTAGATTAGTGGAAATATTAACCAGTCAGCAATGATGGTGCCGAGGCTGGCTGTCCAGGGTGCACCAAACGAAACTAATTATCGTCTAGCGTGGAGGCTCTTTCCTAAAACCCCATTCCGATTTCGGCAAATTTCAAATAATGATGAAGACATGTTTTTTGCATTGGGTGTTATCGTAAAGAGCGTGCTATTTCAATGTCAAGTAGAAGTGTAGATGCAATTGCACCCTTGTAAAGACGGGAGCAAGACCTCTGTTATCAATTTATTTATAGCCTATAGTTTATTTATATCTGTCGGTGAAAGAATTTTCAGATTCGGATCATTCGTTCCTTAGATTACCCCCTACTTACAAACAAATTGTACCTCTTTATAATATTAGTGATAACGATCGGGCTATTTGAACTTCTTTTTATAAATACATTGTTGACACCCTCGCATACAGAACTGCTTTCCTTCTAGATCTGAATTCAATCAAAGAGAAGTTATTTCGGTGACGAATAACCAAATAGCTATTCGTTTCACACTCAAATGAGCATGCAATCTGCAAACAATATAAAATTCACAATTTTCCGTTGCGAATCACATTTCACACTTCGTTATCTGTGTTCAAAAATAAATCACAAACAGAGCTATCATACTGCGGAGGAGAATCGAGGAGATTAAACACAATTGCACATATTATCGCGTGTCCCGAACAATTTTAGCTCGCGTGCTGGTCACGGCATAATTGTTTAACACTATAACTGTGATATTTGAGAACAAATTATGAACACTGATTTATGAGATTGTTGGGAAAACGGATATGTAATTTTTCTACTGGTGAAATGGAGACTGTGGCACTATGGCAGTGAAGACCGTCTTTCTTCCTTGCTAATAGTATTTAATATTTTTTTATGAAATCGCAGAACGTAATAATGTTCAACTCAAGCCGTGAAGGTCTAAAGCTGAATACTCCCATCACGCTGAAGATTCAGAATTTAAATTCTAGCCGCTCTGATATTGTCTGTGCGCCGTGTCCCCATGGCCTACTAATCTAACGCATCCATAATTTCGTTTGTTACAACTGCAGACTGATATCTCTTCGCTAACCTTGTACGACATTTAAACAGCTCATAACAAAAATAACTTTATAATTATTAAAATTTTAAGTAATTATTTACTCATTAAACACTCCATCTTCACATATTTGCCTTCATAATTCGTCTTAATAACTCCGTTAATTGGACCTACTTTTTGCCACAAACTTGTTTAATAAAACTAGTTTAGCTTTTTTAAAATACTCATTTATATGCTAATGATCTAATATATCAGGAGATTAAGTGAAGCCAAATTTAAGTTCCTTAAAATTGGGATAAACTCTCCAATTAAGCATCCGTATTTAGTCGAATATATTGGAGATTAAGGTTAAGTTCGATTCTATTCGGCTAAAGCTGATAAGATAGTAAATTCTGAAAGCGCCTAATCCACAAGTGATCGAGTGTGCCCTAGTGAACTTCATAGTGGACGTTACTACACGTACACTGCTCAAAATAGGCTTCCCAAGCAATCTCTAGCTTGAAGAAAATTACAATTAGTGATCACAGCACGACGAGCAAATGTTTTATTCTTTGTAAAATCTAGTTCTTCTTTTTCCTCAGTTACTCTGAGTCACAGTAAACGGCGAATCTTTTAAAACAAACATTTGTAGAGGATAATATATTCACGTGGGTGACATTATGAATGTCAAGTAACGGTGGTATCTCACAAATAAGGACATTACATCGTCTGGGACAAATCGAGAACGTATTCCGCCGATACCTCTTGACTTTCAAGAGGATTTGTCAACTTGTGTTTTGGAGAGAGGTTTACGAAAATATATAATATACTGTATGAAAGATTACGAATATCAGGTAGGAAAATTAAATCTTCTGATTGAATTTTTGACGTCACGGTTGGCGCAGTGGCTAAGCGCTTTTTGGACTAGGTGTCGCGGATTCCATTCCCGCACGGAACAAATATTTCTATGATCTACAGATAATTGTTTCGGGTCTGGTTGTGTGTGTATGTGACGTGTATGTTTGTAAACTGTTCCTACGATACAGGAGAAATTCTAGAGCAACATCTTAAAAAAAAATTCTATCGGACTAATAAAGAAGCAATGCTACCTAATCATGCAGACTTTCATATGCTATATATATGTATATATATGTAACTTTTTTAATCTTTGCGAAATTCCGTGATATTATTCTCGAAAGCCGGTTCGTTAGTTCTGATATCGTCGCAACATAATCCGTATCGACTAATGTAAGCTATCCATATTAGACGACACGGTTGGCGCAGTGGCTAAGTGATTAGCTTTCTGCGCTAAGTGTCGCGGGTTCGATTCCCGCACGGAACAAATATTTGTATGATTTACAGATAGTTGTTTCGGGTCTGGTTGTGTATGCATGTGACATGTATGTTTGTAAAAACGTACCCACGACACAGGAGAAATCCTAGTGTGTGCGACAAAGTTTATAAAAAAAAAATAAAAAAAAAATAAGAAATACACTTAACGATTGCATAAGTGAACAATCGTTAAAAATAATCGCGATCGAATCAAGAGCTTTCGACTCGATACTATCAAATAAACACGAATTCGCTCTTACGGTTGATGGGAAATGTTTCGATTAGATTAAATTGTTAGACAGAAATCATACTTCTATAGTTTGCGTACTCTACCCACTTTTTAATGGATTCACCATATATCCGAAATTTGTCACTTTTACTTAGAGTGATCGGATGATCAGATAGGTAAAGTGTGGATCTTATTTATCAAAGGTTTGCGTTACTCCAAAAGAACCTCTGATATATCTATACATATAAATAAAATTGGAGTGTCTGTTTGTAATATTGAAATAACCGTTTTTTACAACATGCATATGAATATATATACGGTACATACACCAAAATAACATTTTTTACAATTTTTGTCTGTCTGTCTGTTTGTATAGGCTAATCTCTGAAATGGCTGGACCGATTTTGACGGGACTTTTATTGGCAGGTAGCTGATGTAATAAGGAGTAACTTAGGCTACTTTTATTTTAGAAGAATTCTTTTATTTTAGAAATAAATAGGGTTAAGTGCATTTGGTCTCACTAAAAAATACATTGTTAAGTTCCGACATCCACGCGAACGAAGTCGCGGGCACAGCTAGTATCATATAAAGTAAATCGTTGTAAAGTTGGGACATCTATATTCAATATCCATGTTCCCCTTCCGTTTTCCTTCATCCCCTTCTAAATCTTATAGGTTTGCTCTATGCGCGTAAAATAAATCATCTCTCAACACTCACGATGCACGGTAATCAGAGAGCGCTCAGTCATCTAATATTCAGGGGGAAACTGTTACGCATCGCCGGCCGGTCGGATCTCATTACCTATCGTGGGCGCAAATTGACTGTGAATGTGTGTATTATTCGTTCGTATGTTTTGACTTTTATAATAACTAGCTGTTGCAACTCCATCTCCGTGTCATTCGTTTTTAGTATCTAATTAATGTTTTGCTGTAATAGTAACGTCAGCGTACAACAACCTATCTTTAAAATTTCATTACGATTGGGTCAGTGGTTTATTCGTAATGAGATAACAAACAGACAGAGTTACAGTCGCATTTATAATAATAAGATTTAATCGGAGAGTGCTCTTAAGAGCTTCAGAAAGCAAAAGATAACCGCAGAACATGAAATAATAATTAATTATTACGTGCTCCGCGTAACACGTAAAAGAAACGTCAAATATTAAGAATAATATGAGGCAGGACAAAATTAGCGTCTCATTCGTGTATGTGTGTATGTCGTAAGAATACTGCGGAAATTAGGTTACCGTGGCGCACGTAGGCGAAAGGCAAGCGAGCTTATAAGATTTACGCACTATTCACTATTGCAATATTACGCTGCCCCTTGAGGTTGGCCCAGCAATCATAATTATTTGCTGGCTTCGTTGTTCTCGCTCAATGATTTCTGAGTAATTTCTGTTCTACATATTTTAAATGAATTCGAATAGAGCAGTGTTGATCTGTCTTATATAAAAATGATGTATTGGCCGCTCATCATTCTATACTAAACCCTAATGCGTATTAGACGAATGACGACCTCTCTAATAAACTTCTTGACTAGCTAAAGTAGCTAATCTTTCTAATATTAAGTTGCCTATTCCAGAAGGACCAGCTATATAGACCGAGTAGTTAGTTTCTAAGCGTTGTTAATTTCCAAGTATTATTCCCTAGTCACTAGGACCTAGTGCATAAGTAGCTGACGGTAGACGAAGACGGCACAGTTGGCGCAGTGGTTGAGAGATCAACTGCTGCGCGTCGCGGGTTCGATTCCCGCACGGTACAAATATTTGTATGATCTACAGACAGTGTTTCGGGTCCGGGTCTTTGTGTATGTGAATACACACCGTGCCTCGCAAAACACGTAAAGCCGTTGGTCCTGCGCCTGATCTCTCTCCGGTTGTGTCAGATTGCCGTCCCATCGGACTATGAGAGTGAAAGAATAGACAGAGCACCTATGTTTGCGCGCACACTTGTGCTCTATAATATCTCCTGCGTAGTTGGCTAATTTTCGGTGAGATTGGACGCCGTGACCGAAATTCGGTCAGGAGGACATTATTACCTACTAGAACAGAGATTTAAAACCTACCGGTCACAACTACCAACTTCCGCACATCCAAACGCATTAGCGTACAGTCTTCACTCCTCAAGTCCTCACTTCCATCTTCACAAATAGAAAGTGACACGACACACGTCCCATCAATCATGTGGCGGTTGAAACAGACACTGATGCGCGGACTACTGTTGTGTTGCCATATTGCCAAGTAATGGTCTTGGTAGCGACAGGTCCAATTGTGAGTCCAACGTTCAAGTTGGAAACTAAACTTTTGGTAGTGGAACAATAGTTGAGCTACGCAAAAGATTGTCAGTTTGAAGACAGCCTTTTATACTTATAAAAACTGAAATTATATAGCACATGTAAAGTTATTTATAATACAAGCAACAGTATCAAGTCTGTAAAACTCGCTGATAGCTGATAAAAGCAGAAAGGTACCTACATACCTATTATCCAGGATCATTCATTTGATCAAATATAATCAAATAATTTATTTGATATATAATGGTATTGTTACAGGTGTATGCTTATAATTAGTTTCAACATGAGTTATAGGTATTCATAATATTTTATATATTCAGCTCAAAACTAGAACGCCATGTTAATTGCATAATTCACTTCCCAATCAATCACACACGACCAATAAACCCACACCATCAATCAACTATACAATCAATTTCGCATCAACCCGTCGTTTGAAATTCAACATTGAAAACAGTATCGCATTTGCACCGCATACATCATGCAATCAAGTTAATCACCAACAATCTAAGGTCTAACGGACTTTGTACCGCTAAGGCAATTTCCTTCGATGCCTAGTGCAAATGATCGCAGTAGTAAGACAGTTATGTGTGCTTGTGAAAAGTGACCACTTCATTCTCTGTCGGTGACAGGATCGCCTGGATCAGTTATCTTCCAAATTGTTCGGTACCTTTATTTGCTAATTGTGACCGCGAAACTCGTGCAGCCTTCTGATTACTAAATCTGCGATCGCGGCGATGGATCAGTTACTGTCATATAAGCAAAAATAACACCACAATGTACATCGCACCCTCAGAACGAAAGTGACCTAAGTCAAAAATGTAATTTGTGGGAAATGAGCAAGAAAGTCTTCATAAAAGTATACTTTTTAAGGTCAGTTTTGGTTGTTCAGGAAATTTGAGTTAGGTCACTTTCATTCGAAGGGTGTGATATATATGTAATGTCAGACAGTTATTTTTGCATGCTTCTGAAGCCTGACGGAAACTTGTTAAAGTTGTTGAAATCTCAGAAAAAAAAAAACTTTACGGGACTTCCAGCAGTCTAATAGCTGAGTGAACTAAAAGCTGTGGAGTATTAAAAGCAGGACCTGACAACTGGAAAAGCAAACGCTATACAAGGAAAGCCACGATCTTCTGTTGTCTCGAAATGAGGTTTCACATAAGAATTGCTCTTACCGTTGTGGTAAAACCTGAAGCTATTTTTCTATGCATGCCTTGTAATCAGTTGTATAATTTAGCTAATAAGCATTCTCGCACAAATGGTCTCACACCGCAAGATAGCAAACGACGTGTGGTTGAATGTGAAACTGGCCACTTAATTCACTACCGCAATGAAACGCGACAAACGATTAGTACAACAAAAAATTATCAATTTTTCCAATTAGTAGACAAATACTTAACTAGTCTTTGGATAAGACATCGTACTTTCTAGTTTCACGCGTACTCAAGTAGCTCATTAACATCTGCTACTGAATATAGCCAGTAAAAAAGACGGTATTCTGGAAAATTGCTGGAGGTACAACGCTTCGTAGGAAGATTTATTTGTTCTGGTCTTTCTTAAAAACTATTAATCCTATCTTCCGGGGACGTCATTTAGGGGTAGGCCACGTATAAATATCGACATAATTGTCATGTAAATTATCTTAACATCGTTCGTGTAAATTTCATTCATATTCAATAACGACCTGTGTGAGAGTTACTATGGAAATTCCTCGATGAGTCGCTCAACCTTATCCAGAACACAAAATGCCGAATATATGTATTTTGAATACAATAGTACACAAACACATGTGATACCATTACTGTGTACACATCAGGCTTTAATAAAGAGGTATTTTAAGCC
This sequence comes from Shargacucullia verbasci, assembly GCA_947562105.1. Taxonomy (NCBI): domain Eukaryota; kingdom Metazoa; phylum Arthropoda; class Insecta; order Lepidoptera; family Noctuidae; genus Shargacucullia; species Shargacucullia verbasci. The sequence goes on along the minus strand of OX387284.1, from coordinate 15,001,515 downwards.
TTTTGTTCTCTTCATGCCATATTATTGTTTAAATTCCTAAGTATTTGCACAAGTGAAAAATTAGGTTTGTTCCAAATATTTTACAGGAAATAATCGCAAAATACATAGTATATTTTATCCGCTACATTTTGTTTACCATTATAAAATTTAGATCATGAATATTAAACAAAAACCGAAACACGAACATTCTAGCAATAACAATATTGTTATACAACTAAAACATACAATGTAAAGCATAACAAAACACGCGAATGAAAAATAATTCACTTACAATTAACACACAACTAATTATTACTTCATTAAACAACACCACGACTTATGTACAACAACAAAAAATCTCTATTTACATTTTAACGTTAACCGCGGAAACATTAAGAGTATTAAACGAATAAATTCAACAATACAATGAAAACAATTTATTAGAGCGAAACTAACGTCATTCACAGTTTATTGTGAACAGTCCAAGGAATACAGGTAACTCGTGCGAAACTAATTAGTTGCGCGACTGTTGCGCCACTCATGAAGATATTTAGATTTATCCAATAACATGGTACGAAGCATACCATTCCTCTTGTCTGTGTGAAAGAACAACCAAGTTCTGAAATAATTTTAATGTCGAATGCTTTTTATACAATACAAAGTACAGAACAGTGTTTGCAAGAAAACAATGGTTCTCAGATAAAAGATCGAATATATTGTATTTCGAGGATAGGTCTTAAAGGTAGAAACGGTTTTAAAAAGTCATTATATTTCAAAATAACCCTTGGACAAGTTGCGGAACTTCTGAGCAACCGAAAAAGACTGGGTAATGCCAAAAAAAATAATAAGAACAAGAAGGTTCACTCTATACAACAAAGGATATCTAATAATCTCACATATATCAACACAAAACCAAACTACCGCTATAGGTCGTAGAATCGCGACATGTGCAACAGCGTATAGTTATTTTGATATGGTTTGGGCTGTGCTCGATTATGTTAAGTAACATTGTTAAAATGGTCCTTCTGTATCAAAATATTTTGTGGCATCGCTGACCGATAATTTTTTGTGGGCGACGTTCAGACGTAAACAACTCTCTATTTCGTTCGAGTCCGCGTCGTGTCAAAATTGTACGCAGTCATTGTTCTTTTGTGAACAATACCTGGTATTTTTAGACCACTGTTGTTACCATTTTAATGTTACGTCACGATAATCAAAATAGTCAGTGATGGATTGTATGCTTTGCTATCGAAGCAGAGGAAGGATTCAGAAATGCTTACTGGATTTTCAGAAAGCAGAGACTTATTCTTAAAATAAAGCCGGTCAGTTTCAATATGGATAGAAAACAACGCTACGGCAACATGATCATTGTTCAGTACTGTGCTACTACGAACGTCCAAAAGCCACCTTTTGAATCTATTCACTGCTTAGCCTCCTTAACCCCCCTGTTTATAATGCTTCTGCGAACTTCACTCCAACCGCCTCACAAGACCAAGAACAGACGAATAAGCACACGAACTTCGAAAGAAGACCTGCGCTAATGTCTACGATCAACCAGATATCCAATCCAAGTTCCCACAACGAGAAATCAAGAAATCATATGTCAATTAGCAACAGTTACATACTGCACGCTAACTATCTAATGGTATTAGCAGATGATTACTTTCTAGTTTCTGCATTCATGTGCAATGTTCCGTATTGTTCTCAGGAAAAGAAGTGTGTAAATTATCTAATTGTGACTTGTTTTTATTGAAGAATGAAATCGGTTGTTTATTATAAATTCAGCCTTTCTAAATGGTAAGTTTCTAAACTGATATTAGTTTTGCTATGATCAGTTCTTGTTACCTTAAATCATTTTATACGAGCGAGGGTATACTGATTTAGCTGACTAATTTGTAGAAGACACCATATATTATTTCTCGTAAAATGAAGAAACATTGAGCTGAGCAAGAAAGATTTATGATTAAGTAAGAATTCATCTTTCTTACTCAGTACACTCTACAAATCGTAGCTTAACTATAGTTTCACATTCTGTCTTGTCTATCTAGAAATCTTATCAGCTCAAAACAAACTTTACCCAACCATATCTGAAACATAAACACGCCGCGACAAGTGTTTCCAGATTTATAATATGAAATATCGGGACAAATTCTTAACATCCACAGGCGATACTCGAAAAAATCTGTTGACGACACAGTTATCAGTGAGTTTCGTTGAGTTTAAAAACAGATGGCTCTATATTATAATTTATGTAAATAAACATTTCAATAAATATCTGCTAATCCCTTAAAATCAAACAAGTGGTAGTGAAAAAGTGTAAACTGACATATAAGCCTCAAAATTCAACAAATTCGGCGCTAATGAGACTGCCACCTGACATTAATCCAATATCGACCGATCAGAATAATATCTCATAGGCAGATATCGGATCTCCTCATTTAAACACCACGACATTTTGACTCCAGTCGTGAAGCCCCTGAAAATAAGTGTGTCCTATCATGCTCAGGACACATGGCTTCCCTATCCGCGACCCGCAAGGAGCAATCGGTGTCATATGTACTTTCTCCGCGTTGACATCAGCTCGCGTGCAAATATGTTTATCTTGCGTTGCAATCATTAGAAAGTTACTGTGTAATGCATATAATGCAACCTCTGTTTTGTTCCTGACTTCATTGTGCCCGGTGTTAGATAGGTTTATATTTGAACTGTTTCTTTTTATTAATTTATTCTGGCACAGGCAGTAGCCCTGTTTGACATGATTTGAGATGAAGCAAGATTACCTAAAAGATGCTTTTTTACTTTGGTAAACCCAGACGTTTATAGAACTGAAAGACCAAAAAAGCAAAGCAAAATTGTAACGTAAAACATGTGGTAATATAGTAAATCACCTATAGCGCTATATGAAAGACATTGTATTTTTTTAACTTTATTGTATTGTTCGTTTTACTGTGGCTATTGTTCCAATGAAGCAATTTAGTTACTGCTACAATACAACATTGTAATAACAAGGAACGACATGCCCAGTACTCACTGTTTATGGAGGGGTGCAGGTGTCGTCAATATTGATACATATAACATTCGTTCGCAACGCCACGATCGAATTTGCGGAGGGGGAAACGATCGTTTTTTTTGCTCTCATAGTCGTAGTTGCAATTGCGATGGCCGCATTGGGACAAATAGTTGTATAATTTAGTTATTTGTCGGGATTCTTGTGATTCTGGATGATGTGTGATTTGTGTCCCTTGTTTTATCGTCCAAGGGTTGGTATGTAGTGTTAAGAAGCTTTTTTTTATCTAAATACCCATCAAGCTGGTCTAGTTTTGTTCTTGAATTTGATGGAATTCTTCTTCATCGTCAATCTTATCAACCCAATTTCCTGCCAGCCCTATTTCTTTCTTCCAAAATCTCTCAACGAAACGCCGGAAAAGAAAATATTATCTCAGATTAAAGCGAACAAGGACCATTACAATAGATGTTATGAAGTAGAATTCAAATGTTATATAATAATAATATTTAGTAGTCCAACATATTTGGTCATAAAATAATGACAAACAAGTATGTATTAAAGTTCACAATAGTATGTCAGCAACTATTTCAGTGTAACAATTTGAATTAAAATTTATCGTCCAAATAATCTTTAACTGAGTGAGATTTAAAACCAGTGTTACAACATCCGTACGTATACTGAACTATAATGACAGCCAGGTCAGGTCACTGATGACTCACGAGAAAGTGGCAGTCACGAGATAGAGTAGCGATGAATGCGATGCTTACTCAACCTGTGATGGGATATTAAATAGAGATTGATAAGCTGGATGATGCAGCGAGTTTGCGGTAAAAGGAAATTTGATGGATCGCTTTTGAGCCATTGGGAAATGCGATTGATTATTGACTTTTCAACTTCAACCTTTAAACCTGGCTAATCTACCCATCAGGGTTAGGCATCTCCAATAATTATGAGAAATATCAACTTTAATCTTGAGTAGCCTCTGAATATAAGAAAGTGTTCGATGTGAACCAATTCTAAATCCACCCCGAATAATGAAATCTAGGAAAGTTACCTATATTTCATTATTCGGGGTGGCTCTCGATGCGTTATGAATTATGATCATTCAACCCTTAGTAAAATACGAAACCTGATACAACAGAAGGAGCAGCCATAGCTCGGTCCACTGTCCAAGAGCAAGCTCTAATACATCACACAACAAAGCTTAATGGTCCTTTTGCCCACAAAAACGTTATAAGATAAAACAAAATAGCCAGTCTTTACCAGCCCAAAGCTTCCAAGCTATTGTACCAAGCGTACGAAAGTAAAATTATTCAGTAACTGTATGCAGCATTGTTTAAGGCTACATCTCGGTGGAGTGGGGTCAATGCCCTGGCGAGCCCAATTTTTTGTAACAATGCATCGCCTGTCAGAATGCAGTTGCACAATGCCATGTTTATTGCAGCAAGCTTCATGGAAAACGATGGGAACGGATTTTGTAAGCCCTTCACGATGAATGAGATAAATGTAATTAATGTTATTGAGTACTGATGTCTAAGCGAGTATTCGAAGTTTTGCCGTGGCTAAAAACCTTTCAGCCACGAGTGACTCAACAAGGATGGGAACGGGGATAGTTGAAGTACTTTATTTAGACCCCAAAGCACATTTGGATATTTTTCAACACTTTTGTAAATGTCTGACATTATATCCCGTTTAAATACATATTACATTATTGAAGGTCCACACTCTATTGTTTTTGTTTTATCTCATTAGGTTGTCTAACTGGCCAAAGCAAGCGCCAATGCGACGCGTGAGGTCCGGTCCAGAGAGGCTGCCCGGAACTAGGAGTTGTACCCCTATTTGCTGCTGATGCTGTTCAATGAACATGTACTTGTATACATACGTATAATGTTCAGACATATTATCAAAATTCTGTCTCTATTCCCGCCTGCTAATCCCACATGATGATGGATCCTTTGCCATCCTCCTCCACTACACTGTTACTTCGAAATATAACAAAAAGTCTAACTGTATATAAATACTAAGATATTATTCAGGCTGTAAGTAAAACTTACTTGAGCAACGCAATGGTTGAAGTTAATGACAGCTAATTAACTGAGATGAGAACGTTCTAGTTAATTATAAAATTAGCGACTCGCCTGTAATTAATAATTAAACACAATTTGAAGCTAGCAACAGGTTCGTGTTTTGTTTTCCTTAATTACTATGTTAGGTCCAAATTATTTAATTGGGATCCGATACAAAATAACATAACAATTTAAATAACATTATCTAAATGAGGTCTATCATTTTAAAACCAACCTAACCTATAACAATTCCATGCTCATAAAAACAAGTTATTTCCCAAATTTTATTTTAATAAAATTTTAATACTGCTATAAACCAAACTCTGCTTTAGAACCTCTTTCCGGAACTTCACTATACTATTTCATAACAACCACAACAAACGTCATTTCAGCCAGTGCTCAAAACATCAACAACTTTTTTCTGCCACAAAAAAGGCTGTACAGCGCATTGCGCCAGCGAAACGTGTCCAAAACAAAAAAGACGGCAGTCATAACGGAACGAATGGCGCGGCCTTGAGTGAATGCATAATGCAGATCTAGACTAGACATTATTTCTATTAGGCAAGACCTTGACTCTTGTGTTGAGAATTGCATATTACAATTGTTGTTTTTATTCGTAGTTTATAATGGCTGTGATTGTCTTGTTTACAAACTAGACTAATTTAGTCCCATTGTGTCTTTTTCATACAAAAAACATGAAAATAGGATGCAAGTTATTCTTGTCAAATTAGTCCGCTTACATGTTGCCAACGTGAATTTAGTAGCGATCGTCACATGATGCGTTTACTTCCATTGACAGTTCGATTTTCTGTTCTTTTTCGATAATTTATGATAACAAAAAATAATTTGAACAGAATTTTAATTTATGTATTTTAAAAGCTTCTTTGCGTTCTTAAACTTCTTTGCGGTGGGCAGAACATTAATGCTCCTTAGATAAATACATATATTTAAAATAAACATCATCCAACATCTCATTTGAAAGACTGATTACAGTACACACTCTGTTTCAATTTGAAGTCACTGTTATGATTTCATTTACATGCTTGAATCGAAATGTTCTTTCAGATTTCGATCCAAGTTTACCATACGCCTGTACCATACCGTAGGCCCCTTTGCGTGTCGTACGCCAATCAAAGAACATAATTATTTGTCCAACGATCATTATTAGACACGCATATAACAACCCGTTTATTTCTTACACGCTCAAAAAGCAGAGACAGGATGTTGAGTTCAGTCTTTCATAATCCAACAAAATATCTAAATGAGTAATTGAGTACTTAAACCGTAATTTCGCCACTCCATCCAGATCGCTAGATCATCATCAATGACGTAACATCGGACCGTATCGTACAGACTCCCGTGCAATCGTTTGCGCCTGCACACCACAGTTCCTCGGTTGCGCAACGGTAACTAATTGGCAGATTGTGTTCTGCAATTGCTGTTCGATTCTTTATTACGTCTTAGCTTCCGTTTGTTATTATTTCAAGGCCTTGGAGTTTTTAATGAATTGTGAATGTCACAGCTATTGATAAGAACCGGTAAATGGTAGAAATTGAAAGTAGGTAATGCCAGCCAGTATTGCAAATGTTATTAAAATTGTTATTCACATGTAATATAAACATAATCTCTATGCAAATGCCAGATGTTATTACGAGTATATAATATATGTTATATGTTTGGTATTTATTAGAAAACCCCTGATTTCGCTCGTAATGTTTCTATTATTAATAAAGTAAAACCATAATTAAAATATTACCTATTAAAAGAAATTACTTCAATGTAAGAAAATACGTGATCGGCGTGTTAATCAAATAACCGTCACGGTTATTAAAAAAAGCAATCAACATAAAAAGTGGTTAGGTAATTATGCCGTCTTGACTATGACTAACACAATACACTGCATTTTTTCGTAGAAACCAGTGGAAAAAGATGCAAGGAATCCAGAGTTGTAAAACTCGACGAAGCACCGGGATGAATTTTATTTTATTACATAATGTAACTACCATTCTATACTAGTTTCATCTAGTAATAAAAAAACATGTTCGGTATAATACTAACTATAAATCATTAATTCCGAACAATATGACCAAGATTTTTTTTTACTATTTCATATTTAATATAGTTTTGTTGAAACAATAAAAATATCAAACTCCTGGGAGTCCTTGACATTCAGTAAATGGCGTTAGTTTCTTGGCAGTGTTGCCAAGGTTTGAGTATATTTTTCATGGCACATGGCAAGGTCGTGGTACTGGCTAAATAATTCTGGCAGGCTCCATGTTTATAAGGCTTATCGTAATGTATATCAGGATTATAACATTTCGAGGGTAGTTATTTTAATTTACGTATAAATATAAGATTTTATCACAGATTTTTATAAAACGAAATAAAACTTATTTTGATTTTATTTATGTAAGCATACCTAATAAAATTAATAAAACAAAGCTATTTCCTCTGCAAAAAATTATTTATTGCCAAAAACATAAGGAAACAATATTTTATGCCAATCTACTATATATACAGATAAAGAGACTGAGACTTAAAGTATTTCTTATTTCATATTAAATAAATGTTTTATTTTTCATATAATATGCAACTAGGGCTAAAACTTATTTTTGCACCAGGGAATTCACAGGGGTACAAAAAATCAAAAAAAGGATTTTACCAACTTCACAGCGGCAAATTGAGATATTACCGCCCACTTCTCCTTATTACAAACGCCACGAGAAGGAAGCCCGCGAGACAGGATATTTGGAAATAGTACAAAAAGATTATAAGGAAATTGCCTAAACGCTTCCCGTTGTAAAAGTTAAAATGTTTGACCGACAGACGAACACCATTAAAAGTGTTAGAACTAGAGTGTTTTAGTGATTTATTACTAAAGTAGCAGTACACCTATACATAACATACCTGATATTATACTATATATGTTTATTACAGACCTATCTTTCATGATGTTTGAGGAAAAAACTTTTGACACGAATTCGGCTCGGAAGACCAAAATATTGTAGAAGTCGTTTTTGGTAGAACGAAAAAAAGAAAGATTGAAGATTTATTAATCATAGTGGATGTTTGTTCAGTATATTTTGATGATGTAAAAGAGAGTTAAAACAACACTTGTTCTGAGCATAAGTACGCACACAACTAGTTCAGCCTAACAGTTTATTTTCCCGCTGTCCGCGTGGTGCGTCATAATTATGACCAGATTATTAATTAGGATCGAAGCAGAACTCCAAACTTCGATTAGTTTACCTTGACTTCTGATTTATGACATGATAAATGGAATTATATAAAAAAAAACAAGTATTTAAATTAAATATTTGAGGCTTCTATGAGTATCGGTATCTTAGTACCGTTCATAGTCTTCAACCCCCTTCTCTTGTATTGGAGTGTTCTTGGAAAAAGTGTAGAATATTAATAAATATATATTTGTGCGTAACAGTTCTGCTTAACTTAAATTCCCTATCTTCTGAACTTTTTACTTATTCCCCAAAATACAAACAAACACATTTTTATAACTCAATTTGCCATTCGTTGCAACGTTTTAGCTTGTAGCAACAAAAGATCACACAAAAAGGACAAAAAAAAAACAAATCCAATTAATATAATTCTCAAATCCAATTCGTTGACAAGGTCGCCCTCCGCAGGCTTTAATATGATTCCTGTTACAAAAACACACCGTAAGCGAAAACAAGTAGATATGTAGGACCTTGGCATGCGACAACGAGTCACTTGGAAATTGTAACCTAATCTCATATTTATGCATCGCGATTTTCAGTTTTAAAAAGACCGTTATATGTATAATGGTACGGACGCCTTATACGTATAATAAAAATAAATACTTTTCATTTCCGATAATGGACGGTTGCGATTTTACCAGCAAGATTTGGCAGAGAATCTTCTTCTTTTAAAAAAATGGGTACAATTTACAAAAAATCATATCACATGCACACACAACAGACCCAAAACAACTATCGTACTTATATCATACAAATATTTGTTCCGTGTGGGAACACGAAGCGTCTTCGTTTAGCACGACGCCAGTGAGAAAACTTACTGTTCTTAATGGAAGTGGATGATTTGTCAGCCCTAGATTTACAAGACTGATTAAAGTTGTTAACAGCTTTTTTATAGATTCCATGGTAAAGTAAAAACTGGTAGACACGTATCGATAGCTGACGCATCACGCATAATACCCTTGAATCCGTAAAAGGGTAGGAGCAGACGGGTCGATACGAGAATGCGACAGACAGACGGGCTTTCATTCAGGTTTGCTGAGCTCAGGTGCACATTGTGTGTGCAACTGTGCATAGTGTTGTACATAATGTGTGTGTCAGTATGGATTTAGAACATAATCATTATGTACTCAACCAGAATATGTTTCATGAGCAGAATATTACGTAACATAAATGTCATGTTGTGAGTTTTACATAATTAAAAATGTTTATTTAGGTATTATACGTTACAAAAAAAAAAACTCTTTCAGAAAGTAAAAAAGGAAGATTTATCATCGTGAAAAATAATTTCAAACTTACGTCTGTCTGTATCCAAGATAACAATAAAAATAAAATACATTCACATACATACTACACTAAATAAGGTAAAAAAAACACGTATAGTGATGTAACCCGATCTAGCGAGCAAGGTTCACGTTTGAAGGAAAACCGCTGTTTGACAAAGGCAGGGTCAAGTGTAATGTGACTGGCTGACTGCTACTTACCGTGTCGCAACATCGGTTATACAGGGGAAACCCGCAAGGCACACATTGTATTATTGTAAAGCGTTTCGCTTGCACACTGTGAATAGTTTTTTTTGTGGTAAAACTGACGCAAAATCGCTTTTTTTGTGTTGGTAATATCGTTTCAAATCATTCTCGAGAAATGATTGACACATAACATAACACAGCAAAGCATCACGAAGTATTCCCGAAGGATTAGGCAGAGTTGAACTATTGTACACCCACATTGCCGTTATTGAGTCCCATGTAATAGGGGGCGAGCCTATTCCCATCTAACAAACACAGTTCCAGACTCCGTGCTGTTACCGAGAATTCCCACATAGAAAAACCCAATAACACTACCCGACCCAGGAATCAAACCCAGAACCACACGCTTAACAGTCGCGCTTGCAACCAGTAGACCAATGAACCAGTCCATCTTGAAAAATGATTGATTAGAGCAGGTATTTCTGAGGTCGGGGCTTCATCACGTATCAATAATTTTTTAAGTTTACTTTGTCGTATTTCTACAAAACGAATTTGTAGTATTTCTTTAAAAACAACTTTATGAGAGACACTGCTAGGGGATATAGAGGTTATAGCAATAGCTACCCCTGCAATACCTTAAGGATTATGAATGATGTAGGTGCTGTTGTATACCCACATTTCGCTGATGCTGCTTAAAAGTATATGAAGGTAACAAAATATAAAATTATCCTACGAGTTACACGTCGTAACGACACGTGTTCCCCCTCTCACTTTATCCGCTTACAACAAATCCAATTACTTCCATCAGGGTACCTTTTTTGACAAGTACCTGAGAACATACTGTCAAGTACAATCTAACCGCTACTTACTATAGGGCGACATGGCGGAAAGGGGAAACCCAAAGGGTAGTGTCCCTTACGCTTTTGTACCTGTTAGCAAGTGCCTCTTTAAAATGCAATAAGTACTTTTGTAGGGCTGGCAAAATGTATGGGGTTTGAAGAAGTATGTCGCAAAGAAGGTTTAAATAATATTGTATCGGCCGACGGTTGGTAAAACTATAGTTTCTTAACCTGGTGTTTATACCTATGCCCAGTTTTAAACGCAGCCGGAGTGATATTCAGTTTATACAGATATGTATACACTAATGAATCCTTGTGCGCATGTACATAATTAGCCGCGTCTGAAAGTTACTGGGAAAACAATTTAGCGTATAATATGATATTATACAAACGTAAACTGCAATTTTTTCTGATAATATCGTTTAACTTCCAATGACTTATGTTTAAATAAGAAAAACGTACGTAAGGCTTAATTATTTTTTCATACATATGTATAATACTATATATGAAAAAGTAACTAAGTATCTAAAAAAAAACTAAACACTGTAATCAAACCTAAATACATACAAAGCAAACCCCACAACATAAGCAATTTATCTGTTAAATCAATGTTTTGCTGTACCACGTAAAACATGAACCTCTGTTTAAGTAAGGTCGTGACGCATGATTTAAAAATAAACCGTGTATTATGTAGTGGTTATAATATCGTAATGTTGCAGGCAGTAATCATCATTTATTTACTTACTGCCATTGTTATATATAGGCTTGTTATCAGTTTTTTTATGACATTATCTAGATAGGTGCATGGAAAGATCTTATGCGATCTATGAGATAATAGAAAGATCATTTAAAAATATAATAGAAGGAAAGATTGAAGGAAAGATATGAAGAGGAAGGCTTCGCATAACCTACATGAGCCAAATAAGGTAAAAGGTTACTGCCATGTTGTATAGAGGTTAAGGAGACTGGATTACAAGGGGATAAATGGCAGAGAAAACATTTCCCAATGCCGTTATTAAGTCTTATGTAATAAGGGGAACCTATTGCCATCTACGGGTCTATATAAACACCGGGCTGCTACTGGAAAAATTTCAACAGAGAATCTTAATGACCCTGCACGACCTAGGGGACCTAAGACCTCAAGCTTCGATCCAATCTGCGCTTGCGACCGACGAGACAGTTTACCTAAAATGATGATCATGAAATATTTCAACATAAGTAGATATTAAATTATGTAATCTTCCAACAAGCCGCCATAATAATTATCTACGACTGTAGACACATTATTTGTGTCATGCATGCAGGCTACGAGTGTTCAATTATATACACGCACCAACTCCAAGGTGTAATCATAAGATCGAGACATAATTTCCATGGTAGCATCGCCTTGAACTCTTGGACTTGATACTGGAATGAATAAAAAATGACAAAATATACTATTCTAACTATCTAATCAAGAATCTATTTTGTCGAATCAATATGACGACACGGTTGGCGCAGTGGTTAAACGATTAGCTTTCTGCGCTATGTGTCGCGGGTTCGATCCCCGCACGGAACAAATATTTGTATGATCTACAGATAGTTGTTTCGGGTCTGGTTGTGTGTGTATGTGACATGTATGTATGTAAACTGTACCCACGACACAGGAGAAATCCTAGTGTGGGGCAACGTTTCTTAAAAAAATAAAATATCCTCCTGTATTCACCAAAAGGGTTAGGCAGAGGTGTATTTATTGTATACACATTTCCTCGACCAATAGACCCAGGACGCAGTTTCTTACTTAGATAAATCTTTTCAACCACGGCGTAGCTTGGTGAAATGTACAAATTTATTCATGTTAACATGACTACAATGTTATATTATTATATGGGGCGACTGAACGAACATCCCCAAACGAACGAAAATCACTCAACGTATCTTGGGCTGCCCCGTTACGTATCTAGCTTTCCAAAACGACATGAGCAACGACAGAATAAGATGTGCGTCTATTATGCGGCGGCGCACCTACCGGGGTCAGCATATCTAGGAATGTGTGCGTTCCGTCACTTGACGTGTTAACTCATTGCATTTAACTGAAGAACGTAAGAGGTACCTGCTTAAAAGTAAATTTGCAGAAGTGAGTATGATTAATTGTGATGGATATGACAATGTCCCGTATTGCAGTCATGGGTTGAAGCATGTTAAGTGACGTAAACTAAATTATTATAACATTTTCACAATTATCACTAGTCAGTTATTTTTTCACTTGGGCTACCAACTTAGCGGCACCAACTCGTATACTAAATACAGTTAATTAACAGATACTAAAGTAGTGAATGAAGATTGTACATTTTTCCGTACCGTACGGTAATATTACAACACGAGAATGTATGTACGATAAAACAAAATAATATATAGGATTGTATACACTTATAGCCGTTATGCTGTTCCAATGCGGTCATCGGCAGGCAAACGCATTACTCAATGTGGTTTATGAGTTACGCAGGGAGCAAATGTCACAAAGAAAAAGGTTAGGCGATATTAAACGTTCGTTTGACTACGAACGACGATTCGATCTTCCAAAGACCTAAAGTCGTTAACCTTTGCGACGTATTGCGTGAAATACCCAATACCAAATAGTTTTCCGACTTTGTCTGCCAATATGAAATGCCTCTAAGCTTTACAAGACGAACTTTCGGCAAAGCTAGTAGTACCAAGTTATTATTTGAAAAGAAAATTCGTCCATTTTATTCGCGACGATGATCGCTTTTATCATGTCTCTTATGATCAGTTGAGTCATTCTTCCTGGCATGGTCCAGTATGCTAAACAACTGGTCCTGCACTTATTAGCAAAGCTACTCTCTGTTACATGGTATTACAAATTCCTGGTAAAGCGAGGTAACATGGCTACCAACCAACATTACCAAACAACTGGAAAAGTTAAGAAAAGCTCAAAAGGACACAATGGTTTAAACATGTGTAGAGGTTGAGTAACTGACGAAAATCCAAGACCCAATTGACATCACTTACCACTGTGCTATTATTTACTCTGTGCTAGTACTACAAATTGTACAAACAGTCTCAAGCATCATTTAATCAGGTCAATAACAAACTAACAATATTAGCACAATCAAATGTATGACTTCATACAATCATTTCTAAAAATAACCAGTACATGTCGACCAAGAGGATTACGGATTATGACCGGCTTTAGTTGAACAATTTGTTTAACAAATCGGTTTAGACACGTCTAAGTATTTGCATACAAATAGATTCTCGTCATAGATCCTAATTGAATAGTTTTAAAGTCTGAAGTCAATGCGCTTAGAATTTTCTTTCAGCATATCTTGGTTTTGCGACATAGCAAAAATGTTTTTACATGGATAGATATTAGATAGCAATAAAAAAATACAATTCTGGAGATGTCTCTGTGTCGTAGCTACATGGCTACCGCGAAGATCGGTCGATCTATGAGGTTAAGCAGCGCTTGACGCGGTCAGCCCCTGGATGAATAACCATTTTTCACCCATCGAGACCACTCCGTGCCTCAGAAAGCATGTTAAGCAGTTGGTACCGAGTGTCATATGAAGACCTATGACAGTGGTTACGGTACACGGGGACAGTAGCCCAAAAAGTCTGACAACCAGTCTAACCTCACAGTATCCGTGTCTGCCAGTAATTGGATGGCAGAGGTCAGATGGCAGTCGCTCCGTTTAAAATACTGATATTCAGAAGGAATCGGTTAGATTGGAAGCCGACCCCATTGTAGTTGGGAAAAGGCTAGGCAGATGATGATAGTTAAATTATAATATTATTCTGAAGATGTTTGTGTCTGTCAGTCTTGAAGATGAAGCAATCTGACAATCATCTCTGACAATCATCATAGCATCACGCCCCGAAGGTTTGAGCAGAGGTGTAGCGGGCGAGTCTATGTCTACCTACCGGGCACAGTACCAGTCTTAGACTCAGAATCTCCATACAGAAAAATCTAACAACAATTAGCTCGACCCGGGAATCGAACCGAGAACATCACGCTCAGAAGTCGCGTTTGCTACCACTAGACCGATGAGGCAGTCAATTAAACAAGGTGCAGAATATAAGTGGTTACCGCTGCAGAAATAATTATGTAAGGAGTATATGGTAAGGAATTCATAATATTCCTCAGCTAGCAGACGCCAGCTGCCTTGTGGCAACTGCGCAACTCGTTCCGCGAACCAACATCTTTCTCAGCAAAGGATCATTAGCGCTTAAAACGTGTCATAAAGTTATTCACTTTAAATGTTACCGGTTTTCCAATACGCGTAATAGCTGCGTTTACTTGCGTTTAAGATGCAGGTTGTGTAATTTTACACCGGGTTTACAGTTTGGGTGGGACCGTAAAATTGCGTTTCGTTGTATTGAATCATATGTAATTTTAAAACTATAAATATTCAGTGGCATATTTTCCATGTTAAGAGAATCAAAGATAATGTTATAATTTAGAGGATACTTGACTGCCTCTGGTCTAGTGGTAGCGCGCGTGTAAAAGCGCGACTGCTGAGCGTGAGCTCCTGTGTTCGATTCCCGGTCGAACAAAGTGTTATTTAAACCATTTATTTAGCCACACAATATAGGATACATTAAACAAAGAAACATAACAAATGGGTTCTGTATGTGCGGCAAGGAATCCAGCTCAGTATTTGCTGTGCGTATAAGCACAGCACTGATTTTCAGCTTTTTATTGGCCTGGCTTTTTATTTGGTTTTTCTGTACGGAAGTTCTCAGTAGCAGCAGACCGGGCCGGCACAATTTCAACCTCCGCTCTGTTACTGAAAATATTCTAACAGTAATATCCAATCCACTGCCCAATCCAGAAATCGAACCTACACACACCAATAGTTACAGGCAACAGGCAGTTATTGATATCGTAGACATATCTCTAAACACCATGACGCTAACTCGCCGACTGTACAGACGGACACATGTTGTAATTGCTAAACAGCGGGTTAATTAGATCGCCTTCCTGACTGTGTCTAGTTAACGATAGCTAAGATTGCCTCGTTAGCGCATTTGTAATAACTACTTGTGGACTTGCTACCGGTAACAGTTCCTAGGCTCAATATTCCAATGCTTCATGCTTTACTTGAGTTCCACAATGTAGTACTTAGGTAGGCTTAAAACTATGAGGTTGAATTATGGACCCTATCGGGCACAGCAAAAGTAGGAGAGGAAGAGAGCTCGTGTTTTTTTGACGTATCGGTAAACTTTGCGCAATTAACTTATGTCTGTACATTATAGATATTGGAGAAAAACTAATATGGGGGTCTTTATTAGAATAACAGAAGCCAAAACAAGTTTTTTAGAATTTTTGTCTGTCTGTCTGTATGTTTGTACACGCATCACGCAAAAACTACTGCATGGAATTGAATGTAGTTTACACCGATGTATTGCTAGGGGTCTAACTTAAAATATAGGCTCCATTTTACCGCAGGAAAATATCATATTCTAAATTCCACGTGTACGAAGTTGCGGGCAAAAGCCAAAAGTAAATTAGTAAAATCTAATAACTTATAAATACAGTATCTTAAATTCGGTTGAGAGAATAATAGCCATGTGTGTTGGTAATATATTGCTTTAATTTTAAAGTATTAGGCCATCAAAGGAATCGCTTATGCTGTAGTGGAAAGATTAGCCAATTTGCAATGTTATAGTATCGAGGCTATTGAAATGTATTCAAAGAGCCATTTTTTTAATCTTGAGTTTTGCTTTAATATGAGACATTATTACGGAGATAGGATTAAAGGTAGATTCTCGAGCTTTTCGTGGAAGAGCCGCCGAGGAGTCAAAGTTTGTCGACCACTGGCCTAGGGGAATCGCTAGACTATCCCATGTTTTGTCACTCGTGGAGGCTCTTTCCTGGCAAACTTTCTTCGCTAAATAATAGTATAATACTTCACATCAATACTCTGACAAGACAGAATTTGTAGCCATTTTATCCGTTAAGTTTTATAGAGGTATTTTTTGGTTTTTCTATATGAACACTTCTCAGTTACAAAACTCTAAATAGCGATTGAATGTTCCCTTATATCATTGGATCTCTTTTGACGACACGGTTGGCGTAGTGGCTAAGCTAAGCTTTCTGCGCTATGTGTCGCGGGTTCGATCCCCGCACGGAACAAATATTTGTATGATCTACACATAATTGTTTCGGGTCTGGGTGTTTATGTGTATGTGAATATATGTGTTTGTAAACGCACCCACGATACAGGAATTATTCCTAGTGTGGGGCAATGTTTTAAAAAAAAAAAAAAAACTCATACTGTCCTTTACAAGGAGTGTTTGTATGTACTACATAATATTATTTACATTTTAGCCTTCGGGAACAAAGGCTGTTATATTCGATAACAAAAGATCGCTTCTACCGTTTTGCATGTCGATTGTGAGGAGTATAATTAGGGAAAGTGTTGCCGCTAATTATAGTCAATTTTATACCGCATTTCAATTAGATGTGTTCACACCATCCGGTTGGAAGTTTAACGAGAACATAACGTCTCGCAATCATTGCTGGATATAGGGCTCTCACAACGTGGGATCGTATTTTCGCAATAACATCTCTTGGAAGTCAAAATATTATAATAACAAAGCATCACGCCTGTATTCCTGTATTCCTCGAAGCGAAAGACAGAGGTGTAGGTACTAGGTATATTTTACACATAGGGGCGAGCTTATTGCCAGATACCGGGAACAGTTCCAGACTCCGTGCTGCTAGTGAGATTTCCATACAGAAAAACGTATGGTTTTTCTGTATTCTTCTTTTTTTGTACATATTCTTTTTTTACATTTCGATTTTACGGGCCGTTTTCCATTTCCCGATTGTACATATTTATTGCAAATGAAATTTTAATACTCCTAAATCTTAGTACCTACTACTTAAATGGGACTTAAGCCCTCATAACATAACTTGTTTACTCACAATAAAGCCAAGTCGTAACTTTATGTTACTGACTGTTATACTTATAAACAAGAGCACATAACTTGCTCAATGTACCGATGTGTTTATAATCTCCGTTATATTCATATAACTGTTAGTGGGTTCGCTCGAATGCACTTGAGAATCGATCTTATTTTCCATGCATTTCAAATCATGCATTTATGTATTTATTGCATAAATAATACTGGTACATTGGTCTGGTCGCAAGCGGCTGCTGAACATGAGTTTCTGGATTCGATTCCTACGTCGAGCAGTGTTATTAAGTCTTTCTGATAGAAAATTCTGACTAGCAGCTCGGAGCTTGGATTTTGGCCCGGTCCTTCGGCATGGCACCGTGGTGAGCTTCGTTGCGGTCTTCTAAGAGTTTCCACCATATGGTGTTGAAGCGTACCACCGTGGAGAGTTAAGCCGGTAGGAGTCCGACACACCTCTCCACCCGCCGCAGGCGAAGGATAGCTCATGATGCGTCCTAACCAGGATAATCAAAAAAATATGACAATATTCTCGCCCCTACTACATGGGAGTCGGCTGAATGTGGGTTTACACTTACTCTCCCTAACCCAGGAAATATAGGCGTGATACTATGAATACTGATTATCATACGGAAGTCCACAACAGGAAAATATTCATATTTCAAACCAAGAAAACATTATAAAAGCGGGTCACGGATTTAAAACCATACAATCTCACAGTTTAATCTGCAAAACTAATAGAAATAGCCAAGATAACGTATTTATAGCGGCCATTATAAGGAGATCGTAACATTTGTAATTACCAATAGCGTTTAATGGGCCGTAACTTATGCAAACGCTGGAATGACGTCACAGTTTATATTATTTATTAGTTATCGCGGTAGTGGTAATAATACTGGAAGTGTATTTGAGGATAAGACCTTCGTTCAAAAGAACTTCATTCTGTCATTCAGGCTTTCTTTAGTGTTGCTGAGGTCATAGGTAAAAGAGGTGGGATGAACGATATTCTCAGTGAAATATCTGCCAATCGCGCGCCCAGATCGTATCTATCGTATCGAGTCAAGTCTTTTCAAATTCCGAGTATACATATACAGAAGAAGACGACTGTGAGACCAGTCAGACTACAGATAATGCTTCACCATCAGTCTTGCTCATGGTGCATCACCTACACTCAGAGATTCTTCGGACAAGTGACAAAGCCAAGTTGTCACGGGTCAAAAATAATCTGGACTTGGAATCGGAATCGATACGAAAACTAGCCAAAGAAAAATTCAACAAAAACCATTCCGTAACTTCAGAAGCTGCAGACTTTAAGCCCCTCGACTAAAAACTCCAATCCATAAGTCAAAGCCACGTTTATTTATAACGTCTAGACCTAAATCCAGACAGGCTGGGATGCAGACCCGTCAGCGGATGAATGCTTAACCAGATTATATTTAGTTCAGACGCTAACTGTCGCGGTTAGGGGAGGGTATCTTAAAATGTGGAGAAATTAGAACGATCACCAGATTCATTATTAAAGATTGCAGTTAAATGAATGGTATATTGTATCGTATGTATTTATTTTATCGCTCATGGTCGTGAAGTGTAGGTGGAAAGGTTATCTTTTGACTAAAAGGTTTAAACTACTGGACTAAAAGTTACTAGCAATTTTGCACTATTAGCACCTAATATATTGCCTTGTGGCCTTGCATGCTTAGCATCGATCAAATACGGCTTTGGATGATTGTTACTTCAGCAAAGGTTTAATTATATGCACTTTGGAATGACAATTGTAGAACTATTTTTTATTTAGTGGAACGGTACTCGGAAACATTTAGCAGTAGTCTCACCACTTAAAGTCGAGACCTAACACGATCATCGGGTGACCTTTGCTAACTACCTTTCGCCAACCAGCAATAAATTTATAAGGAGGAAGATGAACGCTACAAGTCATATATTGCAATAACGTGAATGTGTACATGCTATGTCTGGGTTGGCCCGTGGCCGGTTCCCATTAAAGGTCGCAGTGTAAAGTGATATGTGGTTGCCTCGCTGCAGACTACCAGCTGTGCAGTGACCCACTTTCTTCGTCTTTTACAACTCGGGAAACAGATGTGATCTGTTTTTTTTATTCTCTAACATTTATGGAAACTTCAGTATCAAGTAACAGTAGTACAGTAGTGATTGAAAAGTTGTTCAGATGAAACTCCTTACCCCGTCCAGTGACGAACAAACACAAAAGTAAACGTTTTATTTTAACTAAGTACAAACATTAATTAAACATTTTTCTTTTCTTAAATTTATTGTTTTGTAGTATTGTATTGCGTCGTGTTTAGTGTTACAGTAAAGTTTATATTATAGATTCCCCTTTTATATAAATAGTTATTTACTTCAGAAATGTGTGTATAGGAGTCAGAACGAATCAGACGGTTATCGGTAACGACCAAGTTGGAATGGAACCGTCTATGTCGATTAACCTTTCCAGTTCAACTTTGCAATGATTACTGATCGTTTCAACGTCAATCGTTTCTTTTTACGAGTTAATTTCAGTACAACACAATATCATATTGCTTCAGTTATGATTTACTAGACAATACTTTGTGGAACAAGACTAGAATTTCGTAATCGAACAGGAGTCATTATATACATTTATTTGACGATGATCTACGGTATTACACTGCGATGATAATGATAGATAATGATGCTGCGAGAATGGACAGATATGTTGGACTTCAAATTATAATGTTGCGTAAGACTTTCTTTTATATAATGTCAACATTACGCCTGGATTTCTCGAAGTGCAGGCTGTATGCATAGGTGTACATTCTTATGTACAATCACAGTTCGCCGATGCTGTTATTGAGTCCCATGTAATAGGGAGCGAAGCTATTGCTATCTACCAGGCAAATTATCAAACTCTGGGTTGCTATTATGTATAATTTTTTTATAGGAAAATCCTAATGATACTTTGCCTGACATTGAGGCAGATTTTTGGCAACATTGCTATTTTAAATGGATAAAATAAACTTATCGATAGCTTAGAATGTTTGGAAGAGAACTATGTATATAGAGAAAGTATTGTGTAACCTTTGATTGACTTGGAAAAGGGCGTAAAGATGATTTCTTCATTTTGACGGCTACTTGAGAGACCTAACCGTTATGTTATAAATAATAATAGTTAATTAAGCTCAAAATTGTAGCACAATTAGACTTCTCAGAATAAGAAGGTTTAGGCTTTATTTCAGCAAACCAGTAGTGCGGTTTCTAACGGGTTAAGGTTTTGGAGTCCACCCAGGTTTGCAGGTTTTCTACGCCGTTAACTTTAATCAGCATATTACTCAGAAAAGTTAGTAGTGCGGGGCGGCTTCGTAATCAGACTGGATGGAAGGCAATCGTTCAACCGATAGGGTATAATTGCTTTACACAGCATGGTGCAAGGAGTATAATTATAATGAACCAAATTATACCTATTTATGTTAAGTTTTAGGTGGAAATTCAGTTGTTCCGTAAGTATAATATATCAACACGAAAACGGTTGAACATCTTGTTGACGTCATCTCTATCATATTGCGAATCACGACCACCCTTGGTTCAGTGACACGTTGACTGGTCCGACTGGTTGGAATCGGAGGAGCCTTGCCGGCGGCGCGCTAAATACGGACTGTACCCTCACAACTGCGGCTCAGAGTGCAACCGGTTTGGACTGCATTCAGGATTAATTAGGTTTGGTTTTGTTAAGACAGTTTGATCTTAAGCTGCAAATATCCAAAAGAACAGATGATTATTAAATATAGACCTTACGCGTATTGAATTAAGAGCGGTCAGTCACGTGAATATTTTGATATTTATAGTGTGTGGCTAAGTGGCTTTTTATGTCCCCAGTTAATATGAATTTTCGGAACATATATTTTTTTGTTTTTTTTTTTTAAAAAACGTTGCCCCCGCACTAGGATTTCTCCTGTGTCGTGGGTACAGTCTACAAACATACATGTCACATGCACACACAACCAGACCCGAAACAACTATCTGTAGATCATACAAATATTTGTTCCGTGCGGGGATCGGACCCGCGACACATGGCGCAGAAAGCTTATCGCTTAGCCACTGCGCCAACCGTGTCGTCATTTAATTTAGAGACGCTCGACTCTGTAACTGTAGTCTTAACATTGACAATGACAGCCTTAGGGTCATGCTCACCAATAAAATAAAACCTATAACAGATATTTTAAATGGAAACAGTCGGTTACCCATACAAAAATCCCTGACAAACGGCTGATGAAACTGGGCCTCAAAAGAGACTTAGACGATTTGTGTTTCAGAATCCGGCGAAAGGAGATTGTTTACACTTGTATGGGCTCCTAATTAGCATAGTGTAAGTAAAATTATAATACGGATGAATATAAACTGCCCCATTGTGGTCATGAGCGCGGGCTGCTGAGCGTCAGGTCCTGGATTCGATTACCGAGTCGGGCAGCGTTAATGTAGTAACAGCTTGAAGTTTGTAATTGTACTAGATAGATGGTAAAATGCCTATAACATGGGCAATGGGTCTCAATAACGGCATCGGCAAAATGTACGTGTGCAACAATACACCTCTCTTTACCCTTTGCGGAATAGCGTGATGATATGTTATGACTTGTTATGGTTTGAAATCTGATATTTTGTGTATGACAAGACAATTTTTTATGAAGATAAAAAGTAAGTTCAAAAACTAAAATCCGACTACTGAAAAATCACGCTCTGCAAAGTTTGAAACAATAAAATATTTTCATCTGAAATTGTTATGTATGAGAGGATAGCCGTGTTCGTATGCCACCTACCCTAAAAAAACAATACATTCTAATAGTAGTAAGCAATCATTATAATGTCCGAATTCCGGTCACGGCGGCAAATCTCACCGGAGATTAGCTCTCTCTATTCCTTCACTCTCATGGTCCGATGGGACGGCAATACGACACGACTTGACCGACACCTGAGGAAGATCAGGCGCAGGACCAACGACTTTACGTGCTTCCCGAGGCACGGTGTGTACACAAAGACCCAGACCCGAATCAACTATCGGGTCAAATAATAAGCGATCATAAGCTTTAGGGCAAAGTGGCATACGACCACGGCTATCCTCTATTCTAATTTGTCAATTTATGATAAGCAGTTTAGAAGTTATGAGGCAACAGATGAACATACATACATACCGGTCAAACTCATAACCCTCCTTTTTGCTTCGCCGTAGTCGGGTAAAAAATTACCCTATTATCATAGGCGTAGCTACGCACTTCCATATTTTAGATTACTTTTTCTTCCGCTCTAGAAAAAGCCTTTGTATTCATCCTACCCTCCGAAAGTTTTGATTACATTATCTATATCTCACTATATAAAATATCTTGGTATTCATATGAGATTCCATGTTTTTCTAAGAAATTATTAGAGCTATTCTAAAGGCTGTTTGTATATTATGAGTTGGAAAGAGAAGTGGTGGATGGTCCAACGATATCCAAATTTTTTGTTATGTATAAATATAATCTTATGGTAAACAAGTTACAATCTACAATCGAAATCATAGACTTAGAATTTCGGCTAACTACTACTAAAATAATCCTAACGCCAGCAAAATATATGCGATTGACATTTATAAATCACGTGTCTATTTGACAAGTTGGCTAAATAAAGTTCATTCTGCTAGCATTTTCATTCCCTAGCGATTGTTTTACATTTGTCTTAAGGACAGGTCGGCAGCCTAATTACCGATCTAGCAATCAGTTTGCAACAGGCGTAGATAGCGCGATAGCTACTGTCAAAGATCATTTTTGTGTCTTATATGTTTTCAACAGTGAGGCTGCTGTCGGGCTGTCGATATTTCTTCGTAATTGCAGATGGATATACGATGTAAAGTTCGGGAGGATAGCAGAGAAGCAGGTTTATTGATTGGTTACCAAGAGGCAGTCTGCAGGCAGAGAATAATGCTACGCAAACCGTACAATGCGGGCTGATGATGACGATGATGATGAAACCGTACAAAGCTAACGTCAATTTATACCTAAATATATAAAAGCTCCATCGCAATACGTCAACCCTCACGACCATTCTGTTCCGACCGGTTTATGCTAATAAAAGCAGTTTATTGTTTGACGGAATTTTGATGAATTTATGGCTTAACAGAGGAAGAGTTGAATTAATGCTAATTTAGTATAATTAGTAGATTTTTTACGATACAAGAGTTCATAGTCAGCCACGGCCCTCACAGATTTATTAGTTTCGGGCGAACGAAATATTTCATATCGATGTTATGTCTGTTTTCGAGGATTTCGGCGCACTTCTCTACAACTCGAAGGGAACCTCTTTATCACTTGGAATAAGCCTATTGACCACCTAACTACCCTCTCGCTCCAGTGGCTTTGGGTTTGTTCAAAATATTCTAAACAACTTTGCATAGGTACCCACACATAGTTCCTACTAAAGCAGAAACTGAGAGCATATTAAACATTTTCACAAGTAGAAATCTTAAATACTTCTATCCCAGAGAATTTCATTCTGCATTGATGACAGTGATTAATTAAAACTTCATCTTAAAGATGTCCAAAAATGGCAGGATTGTGAAGTTTAATTAAATAGCACATATATATATATTAATTTTTAAGCTACCATAATAACTCAGTAATGTAATAACAGAAAATGTAAAGTAAATAATTTAGTGACCTTCATCTGTCCGTTCATACTGTCATCCTTGACCACGGTCAATATTTATGCAAGTCATGTTACCTAGTTTATTTTTCTATTATACATTACTAGAAAAACATACTAGGTAACATTACTACCCTAGAATTTATCATGTAATGTCTAGGGGGGTCAGGTAAAGCATAGTATGTAGTACACACAAAGCACATTTCAAGATAAATTGTACCAAATTTAGTAGTACAGTTGATGCCCTACATTAACTGACCCCCTGAGACATTATATGATAAATTCCGGGGGGGTCAGGTAATGTAGGCCACCAACTGTACTTATACACTTTTTTTTTCAATAATTTGTATCTATTATTGCATGAATAGGAAGGAAATTTAAAGTGAACATTAAAATAACTAATTCATCACATTAATATTGTAGATAGAATATAGCTAGAAGAAATGTTATAGCATCCTCCTTTTTTCTACGTTGCCGTGCCCTACAGGGTCCATAGTGTACTGTAATATTATATTCTGTAACACCTTTGTAAAATATGGAGTGCAATAAAGTATTGAGTATTGAGTATTGAATTTTTTTTTTTATACTTTGCCCCACACAGTTTACAAACATACATGTCACATACACACACAACCAGACATAATTGCATTGTAGTGATTTCAGTCTTTATATAATGAATTTTTAAGACCAAGCTTTTATTGATGTTTTAATTTGAGTTGAATAATTATAATGTTAATTGGTATTATAATGTTAATTGGTCTTATATTTTTTAAACAGGTAGGTATTTGCTGAAAATGTTGACAAAAATTATTCTCAGATATTTTAAAATAACAAAAAAATTCCGAGCAATAATTGCTGCTATAAATTTAAACTGAATGTGCTAATAAACAGTGGTAAATTTGATAAGGGTCATGGGCCAAGGCCAATAATTCATCTTTTCTTATAAACTCTTCCCTTATGTGTGATAATAGTTTCAATTCTAGATTATCACTTGACTCAAAAACAATTGAACCAAATCAAAACAAAAATATTCTGATGTCAAGGTTTCTCTCATTTATAGCCAGAGTATCTTCAATATATTTCTTATAGATTTGAACAAAAAGCACAAAAAATAATAAATTATACGCACGGTAGTCTAAAATTATTTTCTTTACCGTAGCGACCCTTGATAGGTCAAAAGGGTAAGCTACCCACGCCAAAAATTAAATTTAGTACGCACCCGGCAGGATTCTGTAATGTAACATGTAATCAATAGATTCAGCACTCACCTTCAGCGACATTATGGATGTAAATCGATTTCAAACAGCACTACACGTGTATTCAAACAGTCATATTTCAAAAAATATACGATATAAATAACACAGCACTATTTTTTACGCCAATATTTTGTACACATTTTGCCTAAAACATACTCTAGTAAGTATTACGTAACGTATACTAAAAATGCTCGTTTTATATACAAATGTTTGTGTTAATATTCACGTGTTTCACTGCTGTAAACGGTTGGTTATTATTTTTATCGATAGCGAAGAAACGAACGCACGTCAACAAGGTGTCGTAGCGACTCTGACTCTAATTTTTTCCCTCGCTCGCGCGCGGACTTGCGCGCGTTTTGACGGGTGGCGCGTTCCAGCGCCATGCAATTTCAGCAATTTATTGAATTACTTCACTTTTATTGCCAGACTAAAAATTCGTAAAATAGTTTAACAAAAATAAAAACAAAAACTCAATGTTTATTAAAAAAAAGTTTTATTCCATATTAGTAAAAAAAAACATCGAGGGCGTTTCTCTTATTATTGTAGTTTGTGTACATTTTTAGTAATAATATTGGCGAGAGTTTTCTTTTATCACCAAAAAAACAGCCTACACTGAATAACTGGATATGGATAGAAACATTCACACAGACCACAGGACCGAACCCAGCTATACAGCTATGGTACCTACATTTGTAGAGTTACAAAGGCGGACTAATTTTAATTCCATAAAAAAAACTTCTCGTCAGATTATTGATTTAACTTAAAATATTCGGTTTCAGTGGAAACGAGGTGGCAGATTCGTTGGCTAGAGAAGCTATTTCTGACGGTATTCCTTTTAAGTGCCTTCCTTACCATTCAGACCTGCTATATTTAATTAAAGAACAATGTGGTACGATGTGGAAGGAGCACTTTAACGAGAGATCACTCAGTAAAGGTATCTGGTACAGTACAATACAGCCGAATCTTCCTCGGTTCCCGTGGATCGATACTACTGGATTGAACAGATCCGACATAGTAACAGCATTAAGGCTTCGCTCCGGGCACATTCCTTTGAATAGTTTTGGTTTTCTGATGGGGAAAATTTCTTCTCCAAACTGTTCAGAATGTGGCGTCGTTGAGGATGTCTGTCACATCTTGGGGGAGTGTATCCGTACCGAAGCGGAAAGAACTAATTTTATCCTACAATATAGTTTAAATATGTATGCTGTCGGAATGTACAATAGTATTCTGGCGTCTCCTTTAACAGATGAGGCTAAAATGTTGTATAAAACTGTTAATTTAGGTTTAAGGCGTAGACTATAAGTTGGGTTGTAAGTGGATTTATTTTGTACCAATGGGGGTGGCATGATCAATTGTGATCAAACCCTCTTATTAATAAATAAAGATTAAAAAAAAAAAAAAAAACTTAAAATATTAATTTAATTATTTGTAAGCGTCAGTCATTAAATGCGTCTTCACAGCTTGTATAGCTGTCTTGGCATCGTATTTATGAGCATGAGCTGTAGTAAAATGAACGCGGAGTTCGGTTGCTGTATTTGTGTTATATGGACATAGTCGACAATGATATAGAAATAAACCTGGATGTCGGCCACTGCGAAGTACGTGCTTACGGAGATTCTCCTGGAAATAGAAATTTAAAATATTTAAAACATTACATATTGTTTGGAAGATTAGTGGTATTACCGCCATCTGTTGTTGTTCTTAGATATAACACACAAAAATTTATTATAATTATGACACTTTAGTCGCTTTTCGAACAGTAATGTTGTTTTGAAGGAAACTAGAGATGATAAATTGGTTAAAGGTTGATTAGAGGTTGGTGTAATTTTATAGAACTGATTTGATATTATCTACTTACCAAGCTTCCACAAGTAAACTGACAATGGGGACAAGCGTAAGGTTTAATTCCTTGATGGCACAGCATGTGCCTCTTCATATGACTAGCTTGATCACTCTTGAATGAACATAAGTGGCATTCGTGATGTTTTATACGTTCTCCATGGGTCCTTCGATGTCTGAAAATACGAATTTATGGTATTATACTGCCATCTGTTGTCGAGTAGTAACACTATTCATTACTTTGAATAATTTTTATCGTTTTGAAAAACCACCATTTTCACCAACATTAATATAATATCTAAATAATTTATACCTAATACATATATTTATTAATAAATGCATAATTTTATTATTTAATGAGCGCCACCTATTTCGTAGTATTGTTTTGCACTTAAGCGCCATCTACTTTGACCTACCTCCAACTAAACAGAATCTGTCTCAAGAATCAGACGGGAATGGTTTACAAACTTTTACACAGATGGCGATGTTCTCGATTACAGGTTTAATTATGAATTTATTTACTTGAACGAACAAGATAGCGATGAATATTTTATAAAAAAAAAAACGAAATATATGACATCCTCACCTAGCTAGTTGACTGGAATTAGTAGCTACATAAGTGCAGTCATCATGCGGACATTGGCGCGCAGTGGAGGCATTGGCGCAGCTACTGGCATGACGCGATAGAGCAGTCCTGCAAACGAACACCACTGTTTAATTAAATCTTTTTTTTATATCTCAGTTTAACAGCACATACATCTTTCGTTTAACCCTTACGGGACGGTCCAATACAATTGTGCGTGTTGTATGATCGAGCTTAGCTATCAGTTTTACGTGTTCGTAGTGGACGGGCCCCGCTTCACACGATTGTGTGTAAAGCGGGCTTTCCCCTCCCGCGCAAATTCGCCATGTTTGTCAGTCGGCGGCCAGGTACCGATCTTTTTAATTCGGTGAAGAATCGCGCTCCCCGATTTGGAGAATGTAAGTTTATTTGTTGATTTATCTTATAAAACCAGTGAATAATGTGTTATTTAATAGTTAATTAGATAATCATTGAATGTTGTAGTTACAATAATAGACCCTTATAAGTAAAAGTTTCGATGTAACGGCATAACGAACTTTTCCGTCACAATTGTATTAACTTAGGCCCTACACTACCTAATACATTATGTGAAATATGTTATAATTCATAATATTTTTAGATTTTCTGCGCTATGACGGACATATTAAACGATGCTACCATCGCACTAATGCTAAATGACTCTAGAGATATATGATAGCGACGACGAGCAAGAATTATTACAAGCTGAACCCGACTCGCCCCCGACGATTCTACCACATCTTCATCAGACTTGGACATTGACAGCGATCATGAAAACATACCTCTCAATCAGTTAATATGGCAGAAGAAGCCCTTCAACATCAAACCTATTCCACAGGATGCTGCTCGTTCTCCAGGAGATATTTTGACCCCCACAGAATACTTCGAACGGTATTTTACACTACAACTTTTTGAACACTTTGCTATGACCACTAGTCAGCACTACATGGCCACTACTGGTGTGCAGATAAAACCATCATGTAATATATTAGACATTACGAAGTTTTTCGGGATTCATGCCATCATTGGATGTATAAAATTTCCAAGGCTCAAATTGTATTGGAATGACAGATTCAGGTATGATTCTATTGCAAAAGTAATGTCAAGAGAGCGGTTTTTACTAATCGGATCAAATTTGCATGCTGTCGATGTTACCTCAGTAAATCAGGCCGAAGAACAAGAAAGAAATAAGCTGTGGAGGGTACAGCCTGTTATCGACGCCATCCGAAAGAGCTGCCTCGAGATGCTGGCAATTTTTCAAACGGTCGATGCGCAGGGTTGAATGTCGTGGTAAAAAACAAGCCTCGGCTAGTAGTACTGAAGTTGTTTGAATATTTTAATAAATATAATTAATTTCTTATGCATTTTGAATTTATTTACTCTAAGTCAAAATTAAGTAAAACGGAAAGATAAGGCCCGGTTTAATACAATTGTGGCACTCACAATTGTACGTACGAAATGATAGGCCCAGTACGAAACAATTGTTGGTATCCGATTTTTCCAAGATGGCGTCGGAAAATTCGGAAAATTATGCCAAAATAGTAATCTTTGGCCCAAAATTACCCATAATCTAAATTCAAATCTAAGAATTTCACCAAACTTTACGCGCCGGTCCGAAAGGGATATAATTAGGAGTAATTTTTCATACATGTGGAAGCTTGTTATTAGCGATTTTTACACAATGTACCCTATTTTTTACATTTCATATAAGTCTCAAAGTCTGTAAGCTTTCCGAAAATAAATAAACTATTTGTCTAGGTATACCTATTGAGGAAATTACTAATAGTAAATATTCTCTTTAGTCAGTATTATAAAAAGCCAGTACATAGTACCAAAAATAACGCACCCGCCAGGATTCGAACACACGACTTGTAGTGAAGCGCCGCAATCATTGGGTCACGAGTCTAAGTACTGTGTTTAATGTGCGATTCTCGTATTCTGCCTACCTTCTTAATTAACCAACGATCATATTTTACCGATACCAATTAGCATTATTAATAGCGACAAAATTCAACACCGATTTCTAATACCCATAATAAACCCGTCTCAACTCCTTAAGTGTGCACTGTCCAGTACTAATTACTGCGTTCACTATTTAATCCGTGTCACTAGAATACCCTTGCAAGCTGTTAGCGAGGATAGGAATGTGATGGGCTACATTTGAGTGGTTAGGAAATGTGTGTGTCTGTAAATTCGGCGCGAACTTTTATAGCGAATACGCTTTCAATGCTGCTTAATATAGCTACTCTTACTTAACAGAGGAACGAAATTAAATACTTTTGCATAAAGTGACGGCACGGTTGGCGCAGTGGCTAAGTGATTAGCTTTCTGCGCTATGTGTCGTGGGTTCGATTCCCGCACGGAACAAATATTTGTATGATCTACAGATAATTGTTTCGGGTTTGGGTGTTTGTCCATGTGAATATTTGTGTTTGTAAACGCACCCACGATACAGAAATTATTCCAAGAGTGGGGCAACATTCTTATTAATAAAGTAAGGTTACTTTATTAAAAAAAAAAAAAAAAACATTGCCCTCTTATTATACCTATATTGTAGGTACAGTCGAAGATGAACAAAGAGCATAGGTAGGTATTAAGGATTTCTATTTTTATTTAAATGTAGTTTTTAAAGGATTAAGTATGGATTTTTATAAGTTTGCTAGTTTGTTGAAGAAAATAATACATACATAGTTCAACTATAAATCAAAACTACATAACATAACATAGCGTCACGCCTGTATCCCCGAAGGGTTAGGCAGAGGTGTACTATTGTACACCCACATTTTACCGATGCTGTTATAAAGTCCCATATAATAGGATGCGAGCCTATTGCCATCAAGTGCACAGTTCCGAACTCAGTGCTGCTACTGAGAATTTCCATACAGAAGAACCCAATAAACACTATGCCCGACCCGGGATTCGAACCCAGGAACTCACGCTCAGCAGTTGTGCTTGCGAGCATTAGACCAATGAAGCAGTGAGTAAGTTAAAACAACTAAGTATTAAATAGGTGGCGAGGTCGGCCTAAAAATAGGTGGCGCGATGACCTAGACGCGTACCAGAGGAGCTGGTTCAAGGCGGCGCAGGATAGAGATGGGTGGAACGATGGATGGGTGAATTTGGGGGAGGCCTCTGCTCAGCAGTGGGACAGTTTAGGGTAAATAAAAAAAAGTATAAAATATGGTGTGTCCATCAATTCCTGCGAAATATGTAAGTATGTTATAGGTGATTCAGAGTCCACTACGAGTATTTCTCCATGTTATAGTCACCGTAAGTCAAAAATGTATGAAAAAAATGTGTGAGTTCGCTCAAATGCGCGCGCACAAATTTGTCATACATTTTTGACTTTACGGTTATGACGATTGAGATACCTCGTACCTAATAAAATCCCCTGGTAACAATGTTCACTTAATTCTCTTTGTTCGGCTGAGAAAATAAAACATACCTATTTATTATACATTTCACGTTATCGTTAAATGCGATAATTAATACTAACTATTAAAAATATACTAAAACCTATTCGTTATTTAAAAACATAAACTTTGGCATATTAACTTTGTCGCGTTCAGTCCAACTGCGTTCACCATCGTTCAGCGCTAATGAATCACTTGCAGCTAAGTATAGCAATAATGGATTGGTCCTGAAGAGTGAAGACACACGCAGTGACAACTTGTCAGTATTGCAGATGATAATATATCAGAATAGCCATGAAGTACTATGACCCTTAAGATTTTACCGTGACAAGTAGCGTTCGGGAGTCCGTCTGTATTTATTTACTTTATTTGGGAAACAAACAGATGCAGTAAAAAACTTAGGTATCGGTATATAGGTATAGTAGAACCCAAAATCATTTGTTTATGAATTAAAAAAAAAAAACAGGTGGTCTTTGAAGTGTGATCAACAGATATAAAATGTTCTGTACAATATGACAGGCATGACACTCTTACATATTAAATTCATACATATTTACTAAACACTAGTTATTATAAGTTAGTTGTTATAAGTTCATCGTGTAACATTTCTATGAAATAACACTTTTACAAAAAGTGACAACTGATTATTTAATTTAAAAGAAGTTATTTTTATTCCCCGAACATCTTATCCCCAACAAAACTTTCAAAACTAATAATCATTACAGTAATAATTCCACACATAATCTGGCAACACCGACACTAACCCTCCGCGGCGACATTTAACTCTCTCAGTCGCATTACAGTTGCAGTGCATTAATGCAAGGCGTCGCAATAACGCGTAAGATATTACACAAGTTAGATCATCAGCGCTGTTAGAAGCCCCCAATGGCTCTGCTACGTCCTGCAATTGTCTAGATCCGTTGAAAGTTCCCCTAATGACGCGCCGAGTTGATTCATGCGGTCTGCGGTTCAGTTTGAACGTCTTACTACTGTGATTTCAGCATTAATGGAGGAAGGAGGATTGGAAATTTCAATTTATATCGGCGTTTGACTCTAGAATGTATTTGAACTTAATTATGTTGTAAAATACGGACAGATTAGATATTCCGATGTCTGGCGAGTCAGGGTTAGTCTGTGATATTGTTTGTTCTAACGACATTATTGTTTCAAATTAAAGATACAGCGAAACAATGGTTTATCTTTGTAATAGTACTATGAAAGTATTTGAGTTAAAACATTTAACGTCCAGTACAAACAGTCGTTAATGTTAACGAACCGCATTCTGTTTAAAATCGGCGTCGTCAATCCTCCGTGACTGATCCGAACTATTTATAGAGTGTCGTTAGACATATAAATTGTAACGCGTCCAGCGCAAGTGTCAAAGCAAATAAACCTCACACGATTTAGCGCCATCAAACTGAAAGACAGATCAAAATGCAAATCCCCAATACATTACAGGGACACATGCTAACAATAAAATTCAAACGTCCACTATCTCTCTCCGACACTAATATTTTGATCCAGCACTCTCTCAAAATACCGTGCATCCGGGCAGAAATTTATTACCACAGGGTATAAAAATGTCATCGTTGGCAACACCGCGGGCGGGAATGTGGTGCGCGCGAGCATAATCAAAGCGCTCTTGTCAAATTATGAATGTATCCCGATATTTGTGAAGGAGTTGTGTGACGTGTGACATGTAACGCATCCGCTGCGCGCGCGCATGTTGTTGCCGCAAATTGATGTCGACGCGACTCCGCGTTGATGCGCCGTTTATTTCGGTTGTTTGGTTTTGTTTGCGCTTCCGTCTTAATTCTGATTAGTAATTGATTCAAATAGACTTTCTTTTGTTCGTGTATTGGTGGTCGGTTACTGCTGGTCGAGACTCGACGTGAATTTGTTAGAAAAATAAATTAAAACATGCCAGCATATGAACATCACAATAAATAAATAAATGAAATTGGCACTTATATTTTATGATCACTGGAATTCCGGTTTCACTATTATATTTAGTTGAGCCTTTATAAAAATGAAATGAGCACCTAATGCACCCATACGCTGGAAAATAAATGTACAAAATAGTTTGCATAATCATACTCACTTGGTTGAAAATCTGCTCTTACACTTCTCGCACTCCCACTGCTCCATCCTCTCGACGGTAGCTGGTAGCTTCGGTATCTTAGCCACCTCAGTGCTATGCTCATTCTTCGAATGGTTCGCAAGACTCGTCTGTCTTGTGAAGTTAGCACCACAAGTCGTACAGATGAACGGTCTCTCAAAGGTATGCTGCCTCAAATGCTGGCGTAACGACGCTTTCTTGAAACTCTTCGAACAAAGAGGGCATGGAAACTTCTGGATAATTCTCTCCATATCCCCAACTTTGAGGAGTTCTTTCTTGGGCGTAGTGTGCAAGACTTCGTGGAAGAAGCACTCGGCTTGGGAGTCTGTGGTGAAGAGGCACTGGCTGCAGTTCCAGAAGATGGAAGAAGAGATGGGCGTGACTGGTGTGAACTGGCACGCGTTGTCTCTGACATGGCGCGTTACTTCTTGGGACAAAATGAATGACATCCCGCATTTGGGGCATCTGAAATCATGCACACAAGAAATTTTATATAACATCTGGTTTTTTACAGGTAGAATAAATCCTTAAGATACTTACTTTTTGCGAATATTCGGATGTACTTTTCGAATGTGATCTTTCAACACCAAAATATTCTTTAAGATCACGCTGTCGGTGCAGTACGGACATTTTTTACTCATATCCTTAGTCGGAACTCCTTGCTCCCTCATATTTTCTTTTCGTTTGATCCTGTGCTCCGAAGTTTGCCGATGACGTTTAGCCTCCTCGGAAGAGTTGAAATTCATTCCACAGACTAAACAAAGATACGCTCGCTGTTTGTGCTTAGATTTCAAATGAGCAGCGAGAGTAAGAGAGGATTTAAACTTGACTTTACAATGTTGGCACTTATGAAGTTCTTGATAATTGTCAGTGGCCGTAAGCGCCAGTCGATGCCCAGTATTCTGACAGTGTCGTTTCATCTCAATATTGTATCGAAACTCTTTGCAGCAAGCATCACATCTTATAACAGTTTTCTTTCTGATAATAATTGGCATGGATCTGTTGATAACCGCGACCACTTCGCTATGATCCGAACTGGACATATGTTGCAGCATTTCTTGGGATGTTTCGCAATCGAACTTGCAAAAAGAACACCAGAGTCTGCCTTCAATTGTTGCAAGTTTCTGTTCGTGCTCTTCAGAAAACCAATGCTGCATAAATGTCGAGAGCCAGTTCGTGTAGAACTTGCATGGACTGCATTGGAAAGGGGATTGATGCACTATGGCATCTATGTTGTCTAAGATCAACTGCTGGTATACTGTAGTATTGGTATCTGTTGCTTTCCTGAAGTGATAGTGGGATATTAAGTGCTTCCCCATCAAATGCTGTCTCACACGAGACTTACACCCAGAACAGTGGATAAAATTAGGCTTCCGTTTCCTTTTTTTCTTCTCAATCTTGATCTTCAATTTTTCTTCCATCTTCTCCTGCTTTTTTTTCTCGGTTTGTGCGTAAATACCATCGTTGACGAATCTGGATGGACGCGTCATACGTTTGTCCAAAATACTTTTCATTGGCTCTAGATGTCCAGAGAACTCCAACTCATGTTCTGGAAGAACTTTCTTCAAATGTAGACTGGATCGCAGATGCTTATCATAAATTGCTCTGGAACCAAGTCTTCGATTGCAGGGACCGCACCAATATTGAACTGAACCCTTTGTCTGTATCGTCGTCTGCATTATTTGAGTTTTCTCGTTTGCACCTGGGACCCACTTGCCTTTTGTATGCCCTGGAGGCGGTGCATCATAATCTTCGTCACGCTCGTTAGTTTCATGCATGATTGGTTTCCATTTTCCTCCAGTGTGTTCCTGTTCTTCTCTCATATCCCAGTCTTCGTGTTCCGGAGAGGCTGGTCGCCATTTCCCACCAGTATAATTTGGGGGTGGTTTCCATTTACTACCATTGGCATGGTCTTCCTCTTCATCATCCTCCGATTCTTCAGATTCATCACTTTCCTCATCACCTTTATAGTCGTAATTGATGGTGTAGGATGAAGTTGGAATGTCTTTTTTAACAGCACCGCTGATGCTAGCGACCGCGTTTATAAGTTTTGTTTGATTGTCTTCATTGCTTCCTATTCTTAAACTATGTCCTCCAATCCAGTCCTCTCCTCTTAGATTGTTTTCCAAAGGGCTCATTCGTGGAAGATCTCTAGAGGTAGATGGAACTACTAAAGAGCTTTTTCTGTCTAAATTGGCTTTGGATATGGGGATAGGTGGTGTAAGCCTTGACAGGGATGTTTTCTTGACACTACTTTGTAACTCCAAAGACTGGAAGAACACGTCTGCTCCGAGGCTGTAGGTGGGCTCCAAAGGATCTATTGCGGGTAGTTCAGGTTTCGGTTCATCAGGTTTTAGTTTCCCACATCTCTGCTTTCTGTGTTTTACGTAGTTATCCAAGCCGATTATGGTGGCGTTGCATTTGATGCACAGGTGACTGTCATCATCATCATCCTCGCGTGGTGATAACATCTGTAAAGAGCAAAATATTATTAAGTTCTTCTGCAATACTGTATAACTTCTTGTGGAAACACATACCTGCTAATATAATTTGTTTTTTTACAGGAGGTAAACAATGCCAGGAGGCTGGTGCAATTAGGAAACCATCAACCGAGATTGGACAGTGTCCAATGGACACATTGACCACAGGAAAAAGCTCAAACCAGGAAATATTATAACATCACGAAAATCAGAAACGTTGACAAGCAACGACAGCACACCATCAAATATTTTAATTTCAAAACTTTCCACAAAACGAGGATCTAGTTACAAAACTAATAATTGGAAGATTCGCAACCTAGTTTAAAGTGGGGTGGCGACGTCGGAGGTAATCGCGTGGTGCATGGACATTAACAATGACGTCGAGCGTCACAACCAACCAATAAATATAGCTCCGATGCGAATTAACCGTAAATAGTTCTGATCTATAATGTATGCAACGAAGGCAGTAATAAGTAGCTAAGTTTACGCCGCATACTTGCAGTCGATTGAGTTATGAAAGTATTTCTATTGTTTTTGCTTGGAACTATAAATTATCGCAATGATTGCGCATGATTGAAGTTGGAAAATCGTGCGCGATATTGTATGTCAATTGTTTATTTGATCGACGTTAGTTAGATGTCTTATAGGTGCTATTATTTATTCATAGTCGTTTACATGTTATAGAATGTTTAGTCGTTTAGTTTAGCAATAAGTTTTCCACACACGTCGGTGGAATGTGTCTAGGTTCGTCGAAACTCTTCAAATTTGCAGAAGTGGTCAGATCAGATAGATTTTAGTAACGTGAAAACACGTCCCAGTAGGAGGTTTCGTCACGTCTCCTTAAAGTTGTCCATACCTCGTAAACCCTAACAAGCTTGAACATACAATAATGAAAAGTATTTTTCAGGGCGACGGACGGTAGAGGACAGTAGAGGTGTGAATCAAGCGATCATTAATAATTCTGCCGCACCTGTCCTATCACACACAACTACCATTGGATCGAACTTTCGTACCAAGGTTTCTGGAACTACTCGATTTTAAAACGTTAGAAATTGGGCAGGATGTTTTTTGGGGAATTAGAGAATGGGCAAGCTTTTTTAGACTTACCAACGTTTCTCGAAATTACTCTATTAAAAAAAAATATATAAATTGTTAAGGTATTCCAATTTTATGTAGATTTACCATTGTTTACCTATCATCTTCGAATTTAAAAGGATTGAAGAAGAAGGAAACAAGAGGGTGTAATTCTAATTAAAAAAAAAGATTTGATTGTGTATTGTCTACAAAATAGAGAACAAGATGTAGGCCATGAGAAGTTACTATATCCAGTATATAAAGTCGAAAGAAAATTTCTAGTAAAGGATTAAAGAATTGATGACAGGAGACCCAGTACTTACGCACCAATGAAGTTAGTGCAGTGAGCTTATTAGGCAATAGATTTTCTACTGTATCTATTTTATGCTGTTAGAAGGGTTAATGTCAGTGTCAGAGTAACACAATAGTATAGGGACTCTACAATCATACGTGTTTCTCCTACCTTCATTCTAGGTATCACAATATCGAGTTACCATCGACAACTGGTAGTTCGGTGTTTGAGTGACACGCGTCAATCGGCCGCGCGCCGCCTGACACCATTGTGGGTGACAAACAACTGACGTGACGGCTGACAAATGGCGTCGCTGTCAGCCATGTCGTTAACGTCAGAGCAGTCATTACACCGCTGTTCGCGGAACTTTTTAATTATTACCAGCGTGTAGAGAACGGATTTGTTTATTGATTTGTTGGGTTTTTAAAATAGTGCGAGTGTTTACGGTCGTAAGTATGAAGCAGGACACTTCTGCTATGAGGTGGAAGATGGAAGATGCGCAAGAGAGTATTCTTCTTTTTAGTAAGTATATAGAAACTTGGATTCTCAGAAATTAAACTACACTTTCAGAGAGAATTCTGTTCCTGTAAGAATAAACTTGACGAGTTTATGGAGATCAAATTCCTGGCAATTATAACGTTATATTCTTTTAAAATAACGGTTAACTACATTTCTAATTTCAAAATGACCCGATAAAAACTGCATGTGTCATCGTACTTTGATTAAATCAACGTTCTATAGAAAAACTTGCTTCACTGACATCCTCTCTATTTAAACAGTCCAATTTGAAAACTTCCGATTAGATTGACCGTTGCTTTGAACTTTGAAGTTACCCGTCCTAAGTGAATCATACTCCAAACCCTATCCTGTAAACGTGTCTGTCGTTCAAATACGATAGTGCACAACCAGTGACAGATAACTGGCTTATACACGACACAACCGCGCCAGTGTGTGTCGCTTGAAAATAGTGCTTCAGATGTCACTGGCAAATTGTGCAGTATGACGAACAGATGTTGGCGTTTTTGTGTGAATTTAAATACTCGTTTCACACGTCGCGTCGGACACTGGCAACCGAGAAAAAATAGATTTTCTATTGTGTCTATTATGCCTCAGTTGACGGGTTAAAACTTATTCCGAAAAAAGTGTACCTACTCACTTATCGAGGTGTGGTTACGTAAAATATTATGCCAAACGCAAACGTTTGACCATTTACATTAAGCGAGGTAAATTGGATAATGTCAAAATTATTAACTAAGCAATATTTAATTTTCTGTTAATTGAAGCTCCTGTTTAAAATGTTTAAGGTTAACTTCACTCACCGTCTACTGCGCCTTTCATACAAAACGTTTATCAAAATAGATAGTGATCTATCCATGCACGTAGAAAATGCGACATCATTTACCATTTGGACAGGGCATCTACATAAAAACGACAATATTTTCGAATAAAAATCTTCAATTGCTTTTTCTAGACCCAAGAATCAATTGGCACTGCCAATCACAAATAGGAGCATAAATAAAACGCGTTCAGTATTCCATATTCAAAGTTTCCCTCGTATTTTTCGCGGCGCGCGCCACCCATCACTCTAGGCACACATCTGTCAAGTGTCAAAACGTCGTGTGTATACGCTAAGAGCTGTGAGCGTGTGGGTAACCTGTGTATGTGTGCGGACGTCCGTCAGTCACGCGTCCGCGGAGGCGTGGACCTAGCCCGAGTGGGTTCCTCTTGGGACTCTTCGCAGTGTACGGCAAACTGTTGTTATTTAGGGATTGTGGCAGTTCTACAGTATGTACAGTTGGTTTGTTTATCATTGAAGTGATAGGTACCTATGGAGTTTGGCGGCAAATACGGACTAAGTTCTGCAAATTTTTTGACCTTAATAAACGTTGACGTCGTGGTTCTACACATCTCATACCAGATTTTAACCTTTCGTCTCCAAAAATCTATGTGAGGTCACATATTACATTCGCATTCACCGTTGTTACTGTATCCAGCTAAATCAGTTCATTAGTCTGATGAAGTCTTGACGAGTGATATCTTTTTCAATATTGGGACAATATCCAAAACAATAAGTTTGGTCTTACAACGGCTATGAATAGATCTAGCTAACTACTTGATGCTTCAGGTCGGTTATCTTGAGTTTCTAACTTAGTTTGATAGGGACTGCTTCGTCGGTATGTTGGTAATCGGTATCATCGTCAGATCGTAGTGATACATTACTGTATATTTCTGTGCAATGGCATCAGATGCATTTTACAAGTTCACTTTCTCGAGCGAACTGTGGGTGTTCTGAAGTAGGAACCATTTAAGAATTGCGATTTGCAAAAGCAGTAAGTTCTTTCACATTTTCACTAAGAAAATTTTGCATAAACAGTGCCAAGTCAGCCAAATATACCCCAACAACCTAATTCCCTCAATCACAAATCAGCATACAAATGAAGAAATTAAAAGCGGTCGCAAGCGGAACGCATCCGCGACGTCGTCAAAGGCTGTCGCCCGAATAACGACGTCGCCATCGATCGAGGTGCGCCCCGCGTCCCGCACCCCTCGGCCCGCTGCACCCCGCAGGCACCTTACACGTGCAATACAAACGATACGGTTTTTCAACACCTTTTGAATTTCGAACTAATTGTGACGGTCATGTCACTTGCCATAGACCACGATTTTCATTATTTAATTAATTATTAGAATTAATTGTGATGTTATGATGTAACTATATTGCATGCGGTGTAATGTAAATGTCATTTCCAATATTATGTTTTGGTTTTGTGGCTATCGTGACGTCATCGAGCAACGGTTACAAAATAGTTGTATGCAATTTTGACTAATTTACATTACTATTTTATTATGTGGTCAATTGGTTTTGTCAGTGGGCTATTGGTACCTACTTAGCAAGCGATAGGACCGGCTCGTTGGGCTGGCAGAGATAAAGGATAAAACGATTGCGTACTCTACTTGATCGGTGTAGATATCTCTACGACATAATAATATAAATTATATTCTTAACTTTCGTAATAGTTTTTAGCATTTTGTTAAAGAACACTTTTGACTTATATTTCTATCTTAATAATATATGGAGCTCTTTTCAATTGAAATATTATTCCCAATCGTATTTGCAACCCTGATAACTGAAAGTAGACATTGAATCTGGAGCGTACCGCTGTGTCATGGTTGCTAAACATTGCTGGTTTAATGATTCCAAAACGCCGCTGTTGGGCGTGAGGTCCTAGGTTCGATCCCCAGTCTGGTAAAGTACCTATTAGAATTTCAGATAGAAAATTCTCAGTTCTCAATAAGTTCGCTCCTATTGGACGGGACTTTTTAACGGCATCTACTAAATGGGGGTGTAAAGTACACCTCTGCCTAACCTTATGGGAAATACAGTGTGATGTTATGTATGCCTTTATATGAAGTCAAGACAAACATAAGCATTCGTTTGAAAAAATATTATGTTTAATATAAGGTGTGATAGGTCAGTTCAGGTTCTATCTTTACAAGAATTTACTTGGATTGTTTTGTTTGCTATTTGTGATCTTCTTTCTGTAGAATAATAACAAAATTATAGGTTAAGTTACTGTCGCCTGCGGTATTTCCGGACCAATACGACCTTCAAACCTTCAAGAAAAGAGCGTACTCCTTTTTAAAAGGCCGGCAACGCACTTGTGACTCCTCCGGTGTTGCGGGTGTCCATGGGCGACGTTAATCGCTTACCATCAGGCGATCCGTCTGTTCGTTTGCCGCCTATGCCATAAAAAAAAATGGAGGAGACGCTTACTAATCGCCAATAGAGGGGAAAATTATGACTAAATACATTTTTCACAGAAGCAGATGTAAAACTTGAATATGGTAAGTAAAGTTTATAAGTAATATTGGTACCATAGCTCTATAAAAAACACGGACACTGAATGTAATTATAAAGTATAGTTTTGTTATAACAAAATTTTTTTTTTATTTTTTTTTTCTATCGCGTATATTTGAATGTCGTTCAACTATCTCTCATATGAAATACCAGCTTCCGTCCGCGGCTTCGCCCGCGTGGTTTACGAACCCGTACATTTTCCCGGGATAAAAAGTAGCTTACGTGCTATTCCAGACTATAATCTATCTTTGTGCCAAACTTCATCCAGATCCGTTCATTCGTTCTGACGTGAAAGATTAACAAAGATCCATCCATCCATCCATCCTCACAAACTTTCACATTTATAATATTAAGTAGGATAAGATATTAGTAGGAATTAGTAGGATAATACATATTACCTACTCGAATGAGTTTCCTGAAAAAAATCTATTTATCTGGACACTATGTATACTTATCTCTTTGTTCAACTATACTTTGTAAATACGTTTTAATTAAACAAAAAACACATATAATACATCACTATTGCTAACACAAGCTTGCTTTAATTCTATGCTCAGTTGCATTAATCAGCCATCGCCTTTTTACCGCGGAAACACATATTATAATAAGCAATTATCAGCGAACCTTCAATACAAGGTGCACTTGCAAGCGTACACATACTTTTTTCAACTACCCACATAAATCAAAGGGCCCGCCTCCATCTAATGGGAATTATAATTGATTCCCTCCCTACCTAGGTCGTTTTTGTGATAGTAACGCTGGATTTAAATTCGTTTGTCGGTGTATCGTTGAACAAATAATATAATATGTATGTGGTAATTAAATCGCATTGTTGGTTTGTTAATTGGATGTGTTAGGTATAGTTTTGTGGGAGATAGTGCCTGATTTCTGCATAGGTAAGTTATGAATAGTATTTTTTTATGTCGTGAACTCGTGAACAAAATGATTATTTTTTTATGAATGAATTGCTGTGTTACGTTTCTTCAGCGGTTTCTACTGGCAATTGGTCAGTCAAGGAACTGTTTTTTATATAAACAGTGATCTTGTTAGTTAAATGAATGAAAATCTACAAATGTACGCATGATGATTCAATACGATAGTTCGGCTTTATCTCTGCGTTTTTCGACCTATTGACGAGGTCCGTTAGCCAATATATTAGTCCCTGCATTCGTTGGGGAATGCGGTGCAGTACCACGAGGTCAACATATCAACTGGGTCAAGGCACGACCAGTGACTAGTGTATAAAGTCCTTCAAAAAGGTCACGTGCGTGTTAAGTTACGTAAGTAATTACTTTTTGCATTAAAGTATGAAATGAAAAATATAATATGACGCCTGTCAACGTGAGGGTTAGGCAGAGGCGTACGCCATGATGCTGTTGAGAATTTGTCATAGAACAAAACCAAATATATTTTGCCCAGCAATCGTCCTACCTTTACAACTAATAGACTAACGGGGCACTTATAAGAAAAGGTACATGTGAAAGAATCCACCAAGATATGTATGTACTTACATCTGTATGCCATCGTCTCAATCACATTGAATCAAAGATCAATGTAAATACGACACGACTGGCACAGTGGCTAAAGAATGAGGTTTCTACGCTACGTGTTGCAGGTACAATTCTCTCACGTGATAGATTGTTGTATGAAATATTTACTCCTACAGTAAGCTTTTCTGAGTTTGTGTAAACTGTAAACGATACTCACGATACATTAGACACCAAACAATAGTGCGCGACAAATGTTTTTATGAAAAACTAGCTGTGCCCGCGACTTCGTTCGCGTGGATGTCGGAACTTAACAATGTATTTTTTAGTGCGAAACGCCATTAAAAAAAAAATATTATAAAAGTTACGTGAAGTTAAGAAGACCAAATGCACTTAACCCTATTTTTTCTAAAATAAAAGAATTTTCCTAAAATAAAAGTAGCCTAAGTTACTTCTACCTGCCAATAAAAGTCCCGTCAAAATCGGTCCAGCCATTTCAGAGATTAGCCTATACAAACAGACAGACAGACAGACAAACAGACAAAAATTGTAAAAAATGTTATTTTGGTGTATGTACCGTATATACATATGCATGTAGTAAAAAACGGTTATTTCAATATTACAAACAGACACTCCAATTTTATTTATATGTATAGATAAAAGAGTTTTCTGCTTGTCTATCTCTTTTGCCTACAACACAAAGTTGTCTTCAGTTCATAATATTGTCCTCTAATGTCAATATAACACACCTTCTAGATACAAATGCAATGTTGAACGCTAAATATGTCCTTAAGACGGTGCCAGCAAGTAGGTCAAGGCACTTGTTGCTGACTCCTTGACTAATGTTCCTATATGTAGATGGATTGCGCGAAGCCTTTGTGGAAACTTGTATGGAAATTTGTTGAAAATTTAGTTTAGGAGTTGTATATTTTTAAATATTGGAAAATTCCCTGAAATTTCATTGGGTTGAAATGTACTCGGACACACATGAATTTTTCATTATTATGTTTATTTCATTACGTTAAGATGGATAGAAATGATGCTGGAGTGACGTTTCGTCATTTCGTGATTCAATTGGTCATTTTGCTTTAACAACTTTACCGGATTTGTGGCAGCCTGCTTTCTTTCATTTTGGTACTGATTTGATCGCTATAAATTCTTGACAGGACAGTAACAAAACATTGCAGAGATCTTGGTTTAAGAAAGAAAGCGATGAGGTTCCTCCTTTATCTTGCGGGACCGGTAGGGATTGCCATCTTTAAGGTGTCTAATTAGC
The DNA here is from genome assembly GCA_947562105.1 of Shargacucullia verbasci. NCBI lineage: Eukaryota > Metazoa > Arthropoda > Insecta > Lepidoptera > Noctuidae > Shargacucullia > Shargacucullia verbasci. Next base: position 14,957,645 of record OX387284.1, on the reverse strand, counting down.
ATTGATGCAACCTTTTAACTCATGACATAAATAATTAAATGAGTGATAAATTCTTAACTTGGGACACATTAATTAATGAATTCAAAACAAAATCTATACCCATCAACGAATATAAAATCACACGGGGGCCAAGTTATATACTTAATCAATTAAAATACAAGCAAATTTCCGAACTAATCAATCTTGTTGCTAAGTTGGCCACACGTCGCCGTCCGGCCGGACAATGTATGCCTCCCTAGGGATTGATAGATTCATTAGCACCACTCTAACGATGACACACATGTTTTTAAACTGGACTGAGGAGAGGTTCCTGATAAGATTGATTGTGGGTCCCATTTTGGTAACAAGACACGTAGTGACGTCACATTGTCTATGAATGTTTGAGAATGGCACTGTTGTATAACGGCTATAGCCTTCGAAATACATGATGTCGATTGATGACAACCTAATTATGTATGACCCGGGTACGTCTTAAAACTGCGGCCAGACACCGGAGGACGGGCAGCAGCGTCCTCACACTAATCGGTGAGCCACTGCGATCCCCAAGCCGCCTGCCAAGCGTGGCGATTATGGCAAGCTGAACGACAGCCTTCGTTCAGCAGTGGACATCTTCTGGCTGATGATGATGATAATTATGTATTTATTCTGTTCTGAGTCTGATGACTGGTCCAAGGTGAAGTTTTTGATAATTTCGACTGAAGGCACCATATTAGGTTTTGGGAATTGGTAAGTATTGGATTTCGGAGTCTATAAGTCATATACTTTGTCAATTAAATCTATGTAACTGACAATGTATGACTTGTATGACTCTTTAAATTTCAAAGTGCGTAATTGATGTTTCTATTCGATAGTTCTGCATATGAGGAGTGTTGTTTGGTTGAAGTTTAAAAAGAAGATAAATTAGGTATTATGGATTATATATTTTCCTTTATGAGTTTGTGAGCAACAAGTTTTTGAGGATTTAAAGCGTATTGACCGATAAATTGTTTTTGCAAAACGTTATCTGTCACACCAATTGATTTATGCTGGTCACATTAGTTTGACACCTAATGATTTATAACGCAATAAAATATTAGAAATAATTCCATTAAATCGTGGCGCGGTTCAATAGCGCTGAAACATAGCTATCATCAAACAGAGTTGCAATCTTTTTGTTATAAATTATGACCTAGAATTAGTCTTGAGCTAGCCGTTGTGCGCAGAACTGGCAAATCGACGTAATATTTCAACGCTGGCGCAACTTCTATATACCACATACACAATAGGTTCAGAGGTGCCTATCCGTCATTGGTTTACCATACAGCAGTCATTAGTCTACGTCACAGTCGTACTTCGAAAACGGAACGTCCGCGCATGGAGTCATTACACGAGCCAATCAGCGCTCGGCGCGCGCGCACCCCGCCGCGTTCTTTATAACACTCGTGCGCAGGAATATATCACGCGTCAAGTCTCAAAAGGGTTTTTTACAAACGTATCTCGTATTCGTCATCGTTATAGTCCCGTCGGAGGCTGGCTCGTGTGGCGTCCAATAAATAATAACATGTGAAAAGGAATTATTTATTAAAGCTCCGTGTCAGTAGGATAGCTCCTTTTTTTAAACTCCACTTCGATTCTTGACACGGATTTGTGGAAATGTATGCGTCCGTTTATACTTGAGTTGACCTACAGTTAGGTTATGTTTATTCTAGACGTTATTTTGATGTGGTTAAGTGCGTGTTTCGCGAGGCGGGAGCTGTTTTGTTTTTCTTCGCGCGTGTAAGGATTCATAATAATATTATTCATGTAGGAGTAATAAAGAGATGTCAATATATAGATACGCGGTATGCGTGTATACTATACGTTGGTTCTGAATAAATTACTGCCTTTAGTAAGATATTATTAAGGGACTGTTGGTTGCGAAACACAAAGATTGAATTACAAGCGCACACCACATCAATATCTGCGTAGATGTATGAATTAAAACGCCAAATAAACGAATGAATTATGTTTTCCATTCGCTTTGAAGGATATTAATACTCAATATGGCGGACACGCGATACGCCATGCGCCACCGCTATTGACGAAGCGGTAATTATAAGCTTCTTATCTACCATACTTTACTATAGGTAGGTAGGTGTGGTAAAGACGAATAAAATTATCAAGTTCTATGACTTATAAATACGTTGCAAAAATAAGTACTTACTTTATTAAAATAAAGTTAAAACTTATAAAAGTAAATCTATTTTTTATTTGCAAATATGTAAGTAAATTCATATCTTTAAATATAACACAGTATCACGCTTAGGGAAACCATCCCCTAAGGATTAGACAGAGGTGTACTATTGTGCACCCACATTTCGCCATTGCTGAAATTAAGTCCCCATGTGTAGGCCACTAGAGCATTGAAGGAGTCAATGATTTTATTTTTATTTTTTTTACTTCTTATTTGAGTGCCTTTGGCAGCATTTCACCTGATGATGAGTGACAATGCTGCCGAGGATGGAACGCGCAAGCTCAAATAATGCCTATTCACTCTCTCATTCATAATAATTGGGAAGAATTTGTAGATTAATATAATTATATTAATTAATACACAGTAAAAAAATCACAAACGACGCACCGAAAGTAATTGAGTCATCAACATAGGGCATGACAACCGCAATCGCCCACAAACCGTTTAAAAAAACAAACATCCAACTTTTAAACACGTAATCAAACAATGTCTATTGTTATTGAGTCCGTAGCCGTGAGCGATGGCGATTGAAAGTGCACCGCTATCGACTGTCCGCGTCGAATAAATGGAATAAATCATGGCACCACAATAAACTCGACGATTTCAATTAAACATAAATCTCTTGTGACGGTCGGCTAATGGATTTGAAACATCTATGAGGTTCTTATGTTTGGATTTTGTTGAAACTTCTCTACGTAGGAATAAACATGTCACGTTCGCGTTTATGTGAAAATCTTGTTAAATGATGGTCACCGTACAGTTTGCTTAGAATGTCTTATAGTTGCTAAACAAAATTTTATCTAAATTCTGAAAGAATCTACCTGTTTGTAATAGAAAATATTGATAGCAAAAATATAGAATAAATTGGATAGATGGCGCCACTAGATATATTTTATTGTTTAAAACAATAATTACTTCAATAAAAATAACGTTATATGAAATAAATAATATGAATAACTAATAAAAACAAAAGTACAAATCAACTGAAAACGCAAAAAGAGATTCTAGCAGAGCGTGGTTTCGATCCACGGACCTCTGGGTTATGGGCCCAGCACGCTTCCACTGCGCCACTCTGCTTCTTGAAAGTGTTGCGAAATAGCTATTCAGTTCGTAATACCAATGTTGTAATACCACATTGGATTATTTTTTCTGAATAGTTTGAGCTGTCTTGTTATGGAAATTATTTTGGTCCATTTTGATTAGGTGCACAGATATTAAGTAGACAATATATAATTCATCAACTAGATTAATTAGGTACCTAGCATAAATTAGGCATTTTAACGGAAGCAAGTGTTCAAAATATTTAATATATTTAAGTAACCGACTTACATAAGCATTGCGTTAACGAGTACAATAACAATAATTAAACAGACTTCTGAACTTAACTCTCCAGAAACCCTAAACGCCTAATTAAATCCAATTAGCTAAAACAAAATTCCTTTATAAATGAAAATTTTATTCTTCCATATTCCTAACACTGTTATGTCTCGAAGCTCAATAAAAACTGGCTGATATTGTCGGAGACGGGGCTGACGTGCTTATTAACGGGAAAATTGAAAATTGACTGAACAACATGATTGGCAAGGGAATATTAGCTGGATGCAATTTTGCCGGCGAGCTCTTGTTTGCGTTTTTAAAAAGAAAACACTCGTGTGACGTTAATCCATCATTTTGGCGCGAACGCCATTGCTTGCGCGGGAAAATGCAAGCTACTTTTATAGTCAATTAAGTCGCGTGAAAGACGTGTTATTATTTCTTATACATTTTAATAAGGATTACTTTTGTTTTCGTTTTGTGTTTCAGTAAAATAAATCGACGGGTTTTAGTTTGTTACGACTATGGTAATAAAGTAGTTCTTATTAGTACAACTAGATGGCGTTACTAGTTTACGAATATGTGACTGAAATTATTGGGAAATACGAAATTGTGTGTTCTTTTCGAGATAATGGGTTTGGTTACATTTAAATGTAAAATCCTTAGTTATGTGTATTTATTTTGGTCTTAAGTCAAGTCAGAAGATAGGTATAAGCATTTTTCATGTTAATTTCGAATTCAGCATTCAAAGTTTTGTTTGACAATGTTCATTTAGAAAAACAATACCAATGAAGTTATTTTTAATATTGATTTAGTAATTTGACTGCCTCGTTGGTCTAGTGGTCGCAAGCGTGATTGCTGAGCGTGCGGTCCTGGGTTCGATTTCCGGGTCGGGCAGTGTTATTGGAGTTTTATGTATGAAAATTCTCAGTAACAGCACGGAGTCCGGAACTGAGCTCGGTAGATGGCAATAGGCTCACCCACTATTACATGGGATTCAATAACAGCATCGACGAAATGTGGGTGTACAATACTATACCTCTGCCTAACCTTTTGGGGAATAAAGGCGTGATGCTACGTTATATGTTATGTTATTAAGTATTTTAAGACATCATAATTTATCACCACGATGAATGAAAGCGTTTTTAAATGGGACCTAACGTCATTAAATACTATTACTAATCTATGGCCAAACTAGTTTTTAACATCGTTATAAAGTTGTAAAACTTATACATATTTAAATATCCACAATTAATTTTTCACCAACCATTACAATTTTATTATAAAATAAAATTAAACGACTAAAATAAATTAATCGATTTAATTCGATTTTAATCATCGGCGAACGATAAAACGTGCGCCAGTAGCGCCCCTAGCGTCAGCGGGCCGCAGCTGCGAGCCGAGCGTTCCCCTATTATACGTTTATTATTGTCGCGTGTTATTTCCAATATTTTTCGCCATCTCATTACTCGAGCCGCACTGACGGCGCTAATCCGTCGGGAGAAGACGCGCCTTAATGGAGGTGATCATGTGTCCTAACGCGTAACGTATTGAAATATGACGTATTGGATGTACCTTCGGGGATTCAGCGTTAATAAACGAAGAAAAAAACACTTCGATTATGGAACGCTCTCCCCGGACGGGCACGCATCGCAATAATTCTCTCTCGTATGACAGCCCAATGATAAATCAAGGCGACTGTGAGAAGAAATGCCAATAAATATCGCGCCGAAATCCAATAATTACGAGGCAATGAGCCGGCCGGCCACAAATCAACGGACGGACGGACGGACGAACGCATACTAACGTCTTATCCTAACATCAGATTAAAAACATCAATACTTGTCAATAGAGGTCGCCTCCCACGTAATTATAGCCAACAATATCCCGGGGAGGCCGAGACCGAAAAGGATTAACATATATCAAGGTGGAATAATTGAAGGAATCGATTAAATGAAGAGTATTAATTGCTGATGCGCCCGCGCAGGCCGAGATCCCATCGCGAGCCGCGCTTTGATATGTTCTGTTGTAATGTAATATTAACTGACCGTCCGTCCGTCTTTTATGGAATACGATAAATAAATAACATTATGCGTATAGGTAACATAACTTTGAAACTTGCTAGGGGGGCCTTTAGCAAAACAACATCGCGATTAACACAGTTAATTCCCCAATTTAAAAACCGAACAAACAAATGTATGTAAATTGCGCAACTCTATGTAAAAGCCGACGATAACCTTGCAAAGTAATGCAGGCGTGTAGACCTCTCAATCGCGACCTTAATTCTGGGCAAGTAAGAGCGGCAGAGTAGCAAACTCATCGTTGGCAAATTGAAGTGAACTCGAAACAAGCACGTTCAGAAACTGCTTACACGAATTAGCGCATCAAAACGGGCGCAGGGGGCGAAATTAGAAAACTCTTCCCCTTGCCCCGCGGCCCCCGGCCCCGCGGCCGTTCCGCACGTCATAAACTGACAATTTACGATAACGCCGGGATTAGCCTGTTTGTCTGTTATGCATTCGAGTATGGAACGGAGCGGGTGGAGTTACAATGTCGACGTGTGAAACGGAACGGCTCACGGTTTCTCCCGTCCGTCGTTCACAAGCGGGTAGATGAAATTGTTTTACATTTACATGCACACGACGCGCGCTTTCATAACACGAAGCTTGTACAAAGGTCTCAAAACATTCGAAACGTTTCCCTGTTCATTCGTTACGTACATTTCATCAAATACGTTTGCCGTCGTCAATGGCAGAATAGAACAAAATGTAGGTCAATGGGTCTATAAAACACTTCCTGTTCCTATATTTTCGACTTTCATTTGACGTAAACAGCTTGAGCCGGCAACATTTTTATCAATATCAAAGGAACAGTGACGTTCTGGATGACGGCGATGAGAATTTTAAATCACCTTACGCTGTTATAATTCTACATTACGAAAATAAACAATTTAATTTCTTGATAACAGATTATCTATGTATAAAATGTACTTTAATTATACTTTTGGAACTAATTAGTAATTACGCATGATTTTATTTTATAATCAACTATTGTATTAATTGCTGTTAAATTTTAATCGATATAAATCGATTCATTTAGTTCCCCAATAGTAATCGAATCGTTTATAAGTTCCATTAAGTGAAATATTGAGTTTGGACACGAACCGATGCGATGCGGTGTAAATAATTACATACTTACCATATGACGGACTGTTTCGAACGATACGTTATTTTATACGAATCTTCATTAATTTGCACGGGAAAAAAATCCTGTATCGAGTGTTTTTACTTATGTAAGAAGTATTACATTAAATGTCACGTGACAAACAAACAACACTAATTTACGGCATCATTTGCATGGATATTTTTTTATCTAATACCAAAAGGTCATTAGGGGGATGGTCATTTTTAATTAATGTAGGTACACCTTTCCGTTTGAGGAGGACGGTGGAGCCGTGTTTATTGGCAAATTAATTTATTGGTGTTAAGTAGTTAGCGTTGTCCTTACCTACTCGTAAAAGCACTGTTATGCATGTATATCTTCCATTAAAAGTTACGGCGACCATGCTTAGTATTCGTTGGGGACATAAAAAATAACTGCGTCAGCTAATGTCGCTAGTGTTGCAATGTTTGTGCGTTCGTAAATAGTTTTAATATGTTATTAAGGCGAATTCTTATATTGTATCGACTAAAGGGGTTTGGTATGCTTAATTAATAAATTGATGTTTTTTGCAACTAGGTACAGTACTAATTACTTAGTTTACAAGTTCTTCTGTTTTTGTATTTCTCGGTTTTTTTTTATTGTGTCGGTGCGTAATGGCTGTTTGACCAGATAATGGCATTAGAACATGCTAATAATAACTAGGGATGTTACGGAGGTAGATTTATCGGAGGCGGAATCGGAGTCGGAGGTTCTCGTAGTGACCTCCGCGGAGTCGGAGGTGAATCGGAGTCGGAGTCGGAGTAAATCTACGAATGTAAAATGTAAATAAATAAGAAAGAAGAAACTTGTCGCAACTCGTTCAGTCTTCGTTTCTTCAGTTGTACAGAACACATATACTCCGTCAGTTGACAGTGTCACGTAAAAAGCGCTCGGTAGCGCTGCAGCGATAGCAAGTCATAACTTGTAACTCCGATGTATACCTCCGTTTTGATATATCGGAACCGGAGCCGGATTCGGAGGTGTAATTTTAATCGGAGGTTCCGACATATCGGAATCGGAGTCGAAGCTCCGTAACATCCCTAATAATAACCCAATAGTCAAAAATAGCACTATTAACACAACTCTTTGTAATCAATCACTTACCTACCTATTTAGTGGGTAAGTATTTTTTTTATTATCTAAACTAGTTACTAATACTATGAAACTAGTTTTCATAATCATCAATTTAATAAACCGTGCACAAAAGTATACTTTTGCCTTTGTTCATGGTTATCTTGTTTTGGCACCTCCTAAACTCTTCAACTTAAAAAGTTTCCTAAAAAAAACCTTGAATCAGGCTTCTTCGTCAACAAACAAAGTTTGCTCCTTTATTTTGTTACAGTTAAGTAGCTGGCCTTTTGCGATTAAGCGTGTAATAGTGAGTAGGAGGGTCGCAGGCCAGTTCTCGCGGCGGTGGATTGCGATGGCTTGGTCTCCCTACCGCTAATTTCTTAAAGGGCGAGCCGCGACCACACACCGTGAATAATTGTCGCGCTAAAAGAAAACCCAGCAAATCTCCACGATTAGCATAAAAACCATCTAAACAGGCTAGAGGAAGCCAGCGTCTTCCTTCCGCAATATTTGTGAAAAAATTACACATTTCCTGCCGACATTTTGTCTCTACGCCGCGGTCGCTGAGCGCTTGCGACGGTAAAAAAGTAACTAATGTTAATTGCACCGCCCGGCAAATAAAATGGTAATTAATGAAGCGAAATTGTAAAAAGAAATTGTTATTGCTCTAGATGGTTACCTCTTTGAAACAACATAGGAGCATTTACTATTCGCCTTTCGAATTGTAATTTCGCTCCCTCTAGTCTCATCCAGACATCTGTTCCGATTCCCAATAAAAGTAGACGGCAGCCGAAACATAGAATTTTATCACTGCTGTGTCCATCATAAAGCATCCCTCGCGGGCCGGGGTGAGGGGATGAGAACAGAGGGGCGCATAAAAGTTTACAGGCATTCGGCTAATAAATCGTGTCAAATAAATAAGTGTTGAGTCGGTTGGCGGCATATTGATTCGTCATGTGCCGCCTTAGAGCGGCGCGGGGGACGGGGGCTGGGTGGCCATAAAGGTGCGTAATGGCCGCCGTCGGAAGACAGCGCAGTGGCGCGCATCGATTAGCGCTCGCCGCCGCGTCAGCCGCCGACGCAACGCGCCTCACTAACACTCCGCTGCCCAAATGTAAGCCCCATCACTATCGGCATTCCAAATACGAAACATCAAAAACATTTTAAAGAAGTACACTCGACTATTTAGACCGAAAAAACTAACAGACAAATAATTGATAGCTCAACTCTAGCGACTGAGGACTCATTACGTTTTTATGGCGATACTAGATGGCGTTAGTAGTCGTATTGGATGGAACGAGGCGGTTATTTTATGATTACAAGCTATGTAGTTAGAACAGTTTCCGCATAAATATGACTAGGATTACGAAATATCTCTTGCTGAGTTAATAACCTTGTGATATGGAAGTAGGTAAGAATTTCTGAGGATTAAGAATTTCTACTGAGTAGAGGTAGAACAACTTAGGAGACTTACTGTGTCAACAGAGAACGCCGAATTGATTGTCAGATTGAAGGACTTCAGTACAGGAAACGACTTCTGTCCTATATTCAAATTCATTCAAATGATTTTATGGTAATAAAATATAGGAAAACATATTTTTTAACGCCTCTCCTATAGTTTATTACAATCGTTACGTATTCAATAACCGCGTATGGCTGGCTGACGCACTATATTACAATTATTACAATGAGTTACAACATCATTACTGCGGTAATGTTGTTCCTGCCGCTATTATGTGGACGATATCCTGTGATTAGTTACTGTGTTTTATATACAGGGTGTAACATTGATGAAAATTTAATTAATTGTCATCCACTGATACGACGGGCGCGGCGTCATCTGTCTGATCTAAAGAGGCATATTTTTTACTACATATATTTCAATTTATTGGCCACTTAGTACAATAGATTGTCCAATGAATAAAAATGGACCCGAAACATAAAATAAATTAAAGAAAAGATTTATTCATTACAATTAACACGTCGGAAGCAATTCGTATAAATAAAAAATAAAAAAAACATTTCGACGTACATTTACATTCGGACGTTTTAATTTTCACTCAAAAATACGTCTCGTATTCAAGAAATTGATACACATCTGTATGAAGAAATCGTTTAAACTCAATTAATCGCATCAACCGTCCTGTACAAGCGGGGAATCGAACCGGACCCCATATTGCCGTTGCATTCGGACGTTGATTAAAATCTCTCACTACATTCACACAAAGCCTTACTTTGATATATGTATAAATCTTATGAAACGTCTGCCCGTCCCGAGTATATACAGCCGCCAAGCGAATAACACCTTTATTCTTCAGACTTTTGAGTATTAATTAGTGTGTAAAAATAAATATGGCTGTCTACCACCTGTCAAGTGATATATTGACTTTAAATAACATATCTTATTTATGTTGAATCGGAAACAAAATCGTATAAAAAAAGGGTTTTATTATAAATAATCGTGTCGGTCCCGAGTGGGTGTATAACTAAATTTGTACGCAACCTTGTATTACAAGTTATTGTTTGCGTGTATGTATGTGTGTTTGTCAGCCTAGAACGGCTGCAGATAAATTGACGGAGATAGTGTTTCTTTCTCTGTTTAACAAGCCGATTGTTTCATGTTTTTAACAATACTTGTTTGGCTATTTAAGAAAGTAAATTGAAGAACATTTGCCAAGTGTTGTGGGAAATAAATCGTCAGCAGTGTCTGTTATGGTAACGGGTCTATTTTCTTGGTCAGTAGAACTTCAGAGCTTAGATTTGGGTCAGTATCGCTAGAATCTTCATGAAGTGGGAATGTTTGGTTCTTAAAGCTACTGCTACATTGGTTGGTAGTGGTTCATCAAAGTATGTAGTTGGTAAACTATGAAGAATGGTGCTCAACGGTATATATATGTATTATAAGATTATAAACTTGAATGAAACGACATACTGATATTCTTTCAAGCTACAAAAGTCCATTGCACAAGAAGAGGAGGCAGACCTTAAACTAAGGGAATGAAAAAATAAGTTTAAATAGTTCAATATTATACAAAATTTTTGCTATACTATTTTTAAGTTTCGTTCAGCTATTAAATTTCAGAGTATTTAGCCGATTGTGTGTCTAAATGAAACCTATTGCAATAAAAACGGAAGTATTTTAAAATGCCAATATAAAACCTTGCATTTTTTTATAAACGCAACCTAAAATCCACTTGTCTGCCGATAATATGAATTTAAATCACACAAACACAATCCCTCCAATACATTACCACAACCTTTTTCGACGTACGAACCGCGAAACCATTAAAAACGTACATAATTCAATTCAGATCGAGTTTTCAGCTCCCCGAGTCTATGACACACTCGCTAAATCTCACGGAAGGCGGTCTCGACGACCATAAATTTTTATTTCGTAAATAAAAATAATAAAAATAAATAAAAGCCGTTCCGTGTGCGACCGGAAACATTTGTCCCGCCGCGTCACCGTAATCCGGGACACTGGATTTATTATTAATTAGCTTAATATGTATCTAAATAAATGTGCGTTTGTTTTGGAACAACCTGTATATGGTAGGTATGAATATGAAGGGGACAAGCATTTTGATTTATAAATTTTTTGACATTTTTGAAAATATTTTATCGATTTAGATTTTGATGGTTATCGTTCTAGATATCATGACGTGAATAAGACATATGGGGAAGCAGAGAGTTTAAAAAAAATCAATGCACATTATTAGTTGCTTTTCTTATGCGACTAGATTTTATCCTACATAGGTGAAAGCCCTTATTAGCGCATTTTAATTTACCTGTAACACCTAATCGAAGACATTAATTTTCATATACAAATCATTTCATTTTCTATCTCTGCACAGAAAATGAACACAAGATTGGCACAAGATCCCAAGGTTGCTTGTATTATGATAAATATGTTTCTTTTTTCAATTTGCTACATTGCTTTGATACCTATCAATAAAATAAAAATACAATAGAAGCAAATAAAAATAAAACTTGAATAATTAAGATTCATAGAAACAAATCTATAAATCTAAAAGATTTATCTTTGAAGTTGACCTTTGTCACATCTTTGTCTTCTCAATATTTTAAATTCACATATTATTTAAATTAGGACTCATTTCGTCAACATTCTAAAGTAGATGCGCATTTGCGCATGTAATTTTTCTAAAGAACTATTCAAGTCTCTCACAAATTACAGGATATTGAGTCTCAATAGGTACTTTTGTAAATATAATTGTCTGTTTATTAATAATTACTTGTGTTAATTAAGTACCTACTTGTGTACTTGCGATTCCCAGTCATTTCTCTTACCCGCCACTTACTTCCTTATATCTTGATGTACTATTTTTATTGTCTTACACCTTTTTAGACCTTGCGTGTTCTGGGTCTTCATTATTCATGTATTCTATGACATGGATTGCATTTCTTTTAAGAGCTCATCGTGATGTATTATGTGGGATTATCAGTTTTACTTCTTCTAGTGTCAATATACTTTGAAAGGCTCACTATTCCCTCTGTCCATTATCTAGGTACGTAAGTATTTATTTTATAAATATTATTAGGCTTTTAAATTGAAGCGGCCTGCTTACTATTTATTTGATACTGGCTGCTTTATTATATTCTAATTTCAAAACCGAGACCGTTATTTAAAATTCTAATTTCAAATTATAATTACCAAACCGTTTCTATGAATGTTTGAATGAATGCACCTTTTTTGTTCACTATTATGAACAGTTAGCTATTATGCAACCACTCGTAAATCTGTCGGGTATAGACAGACGTAATCTGTCCATTATGACGAGTGATGCATTACTATCATTGTTTGTGACGATCGTAAATTTTAAGTTTTTGCTTTCATTAGAAAAAAGTGGTGGCTTTTTTCGTGTTAGAATGTAAGAAAGTCGGGATCGGTTAGTAATAAATCTTGCAGTTAGGGATCATTGCTTTTGAAAGATGTGTAGCCTTGTAATTATTTGGATCGGGGTAAGTAGTAAGTCCTATTATCCTATACTGAAAATCCTATTGTTTTGATTGCGAGAACATAATAAACCTAAGCGTCTGCTCATGATTTTTATTTTATTTCAAAATGTTGTCTAAAACAAAACTGGGCTATCTATATAGCAATGAAAATAGATTAAGGATATTTATAAGAGAAAAAAGTAAAAACGTTAAGTAATAAATATGTAGAGGTCTCAATGTCAGCGGACAGTCACCAACAAAACTCAGGTGCCATAAATAAAAATATGAAAAATGGACAAAAAGAACAAAAATTCAATCGGTGTGGGATTTAAAAGAATTTCAAATATGGAACGATTTAATTTTCGTGAGAAGGGGATGGCGTGCGGGTCGCGAAGGGCGCGGGGTGCAGGGGGACTGAGTGCGTACGAGTAACAGCCACGCACGCCATAAATCTGTCAAGAGTCGGCCCCCAACAACGCCTTGGACGGTCCGCAAGGAACCGACAGTTTTTTGTAAAAGTAGTATAATAATTTCTATTTTTGGAAATCAGTATCAAGATGTTTAGGTCTACCTGTGGGATTGTTGACACGCAAACCCTTTGGAGACAAAAGAAGCGAAGAGAATTCCAGTTTAATTCCGTTTTGTATATAATATAATTATAACCTAAATAAAATATATATTATGCCATACGAATAAGACAGATTTTGTAATAAATCAACGAATCAACAATCATAAACAAACTGAAGGAAAAATTGCTTAAGTGAAATAAGACAGCATTATTTCGTTATATATTCTAACTATATAAAATATCATTTATTATAAGAAAAATAATATCAAAAATGAACACAATATTATTTTACATGTACCCATTTTTTATCTGGCGACGCTACAGGCCGCAGTGGATCAACGTTGTACGCACTCTCGACGTCTCATAGCTGACAACGAACAAGTGAATGTAGTACGAAGTTTCTTTTTCTTCACAAAATGCACCAAAACCATAAATTCAAGTCAATGTTGCTGTATTAAATTATTTTCTTATTAGCTATTACTTGAAGAAAAATATGATAAGAACAATAAACAGCCGTACTTATAAAATTTATTCACTACTCAACTACATAAAATATATTTTATGATAAAAATAAAATACAAAACTTATGACGCCGACTGTATTTCATTAAAACAAAAACTTATAGCTAATGTATTAAAACCAGTAAATAGAGGGATTAAAAATACTTGCCTGCCAATCCGGAACCCCATATTTACAACCCGACGGGGGTGAACGGGGGTGATCATAAAATAAACAACGCTTATCTAAAATTTTCGACAATGCTGAACTAACCTTCAATTATCGCAAATGACATACGTCCAGAGCTAGTGTGGCAGTTAGCAAGCTCCGCCCCCGTCTACTAACGCCATCTATCGAGCAGCGCGCGAAATACAAATGTCACTCAGACTCACACTTTGAGGTTATGTTAACAATATTTCAATTCAGTTTATTAAAGTCACATTACCAAGTAATTTAAAGTTCTAAACAAGAAACCGTATATTTTTCTGAGTCTTTTAAAAGTTTTGGTGGCATATATCCTTGTTGAGAAGTTGGTCAAAAACACTTAAAAGTACAGACGGTGTTTCAACAATAACACAACCTTCTACGACACAATATTCTGTTACTACTCTAAGACCTGACTGATCAATTAAAACATGCATATAAAATAACAAAATATAACTTCAAAACAACTTACCAGTCCTTATTTTTGTAAAAGAAACACGAAATAAAACAAGAGAACGTAGTGTATTGTGACTCAGCTCACTTCGCAGTCTACAGAGTGAGAGCTGCGCTCCGAAGTTAGCCGAATATATTCCGAGGCCCGTCCCTTCGGCCCGCCCCCGGTGTTTGACGGACAACGTAAGCATCGTGCAGCAGACGTGCAGCCCGCGCTCTTTGATAAGTACGCGCGGCGCGAATTCCGAACGTCGCCAATGCGATATGTAATCGAAACGGAATGAACGAAACTTAAACTAGGCTGTACGTAGGTATGCCTTTACCCTTTATCACGATAAAATTATGAATATCTGACAATAACAAGATGGATGGTATTGGTGTTGATTTTATTTTACAAAACATAATACTTTAAACTATCAAACATTGTGTAAAAGTGTAGATATCAACTTAATTGTGAAGGATTTTGCAGATGATGATTATTTTGAGGCTATTTTTAATGTGATGAATGATTCGTGTCGTGATATTTTGGTAAATAAATTGTTGAAAATAAAAGTCGGATGACGGGCCGGTAACCGGTTGCGGGCGATTTAAATCGAGCAGGTAAGTCGGACAATGGCCATCCAGCCACGATTCGCTTAATTAAACATGAATAAATAAAAATATGCTCGCAGATTTTTGCCTACAAGAATGATCAGTTTTCTTTTTTTACTTTGTTTAAAGGACTCAAAGGGTCACTCGGTGGTACCCTGCATAATTTTTGTTATCTGCTTGTAGTTTGGAGTAGCTAATTAGTTTAGAAATTGGTATCAACAGTAGATTTAGCTGACTTGTCTTTCAAACTTTAGGTACCTACCTCTCTCTGTTGATGTGATCGATAGTTTTGAACTAAAAGTATGTTAAAAAGTATTATTACGGCTCTAAAACTACAGTAAATTTAATCAGTACACAGTTAGAACCGAAACAAACTACTGAACTTGTATTTTCAGTAACCGCAGAACTGTGACTTCGATTACTTGCCGATAGATGGCGCTGTCAGTCCCAAAACGTTCAGTAAGTAACTTTATGAATCACATTTTTTGCTCTGTGCTTAAGTTTTATTAAATGTTTATTTTATAATATTCTGGAATAATAATTATTAAATTCAATTTATAATATTGTGTGATGGTGTTTAGGTGAAATACTAAACTGATGAAAATATTTCAAAGAAGAAAACCATACACAATTCTAAATTGCATGCATAATAATTATTCAATAGTTACATTTATTTTAGCACCAGTATTACACAAATACCTGTAAATGGCACATAATGTCTTCAAAAAAAAAATCATGAAAAAACAATACTCAACTAATCATTTTAAAATATTGACTAAAAAGAAAGGTATACACGATATGGTATACACGAAACTCCCCAGATATTGCCATGAAAGAGCAACACCTGCAGATTTAAAGTCCGTTCTTATCTCTGGCTAGTCCTTAAACTTGTCCGTACGAAGACCAACGCAAACACGTCGATACAACAGCTAGATAGTCTTGATACATGTGTCCAGTACGATACCAACTTTTGGATCTAGCCATCAATAAATCACTATCAAGATCTCGTGAGAACAAGTTTTGTAGATCACTTAGATACACCTGATTGTCCTACATATAAAGTCGATTGCACGAGTTAAGACAAATATTCTTGTTTCTATATTAACCTCGGTATTTAATCACACGTGTATTCCACTAAGGTATAGGCAGAAGTGAAGATACTATTGTCCACCGTTGCGAACACCACTATGAAGTCTCATTTAAAAGGATCACCTGGCTGGATCCTGGGCTGATATCGGTAAACTTCTAACAGAATAATCCAACAAGACATTACGTTACCTCAGCAGCCGAGCTTACGACCAATGTTAATTTCTCAGTTATAAAAAATACAATTTAATGCAAAGTTTAAAATTCAACTGGGGGAGTGACTGATTGATGACTGAATACTGACATATTTAATGTCAACAACTGTTTGTCAGCTCAGAGACTTACGTATATTTCACATAGAAATACCTCATGCCGAGGTGAAAAGATTAGCCAGTCAGTAAGCTTGGATATGGGACTGACTGGCCAATTCCAGGGTTTGGCAAACGTACTTCTGTTTCATCATTCGTGAAGGGTCTTTCCATTATCTCTGTAACCGGCTATATCTACGCAACTTTGATCCGTACTTTATTTGAATATCTATAGCGGTTCCCCATGCTAAGTCGCCATATTTATTTGTATGTCATGTCTAGAACATCGTTTACAAGTCCCTGTTCAAATAATATGTTGTGGGGTTGGAGATACTGACTAACATTAATTTATTCATCTTTGAAGCATTCAAAGATATGTAACTAGATAATTTCAGAATGATTTAAATTTTTTAAATCGTTTTCTGCACCGGTTTTGTAGACGAGTAAACTGCTACCATAAACACGTTCGGTAGTTGAATGCTACTTGCTGCCTACTGCCATCTTCGTTTTATTAAATAATCGCCAAGTTGAAAGTCGATTCTGAGGACTTAAACTTAAACGATGAATACACTAAGCAGCTCTAAGATATCCCAATTTCAAACTTATTTCAGAATTAATTTGTCCATTCTAAAGTTCCCGGTCCTTTCCTCGTATCTTAGAGCCCAAAGTTCAGCAAGCATCTCGTTTATCTTTACATTCAAGGCACCACGTCGCCTCTCATCCCCGCCTTATTTATTAATAAAAACATTTACTACCCAAATTAGATTATCCGCGTCAAGAAAAAAATTCTAGCCGACATCTCGCAAACACCTCTCATCTTATAGGGGAGATTGAAGTGGAGAAGCGGGGTTATGGCCTCTTGCAATCTAACTTTGGCTCGTTGTCGCGCCGTTAGTGTTGCCAGTCGGGAGAAAATTCTACTATCCTGGTATAAATAGTAGGTGTTGCGACTGAGGTCATCAACGCAAAACTTTTAATGAATTGGCATGAGCTGTGTTTTTGTTTGGTTCATTTCGGCACGTTAGTTGTGAGCCCGTTGCAATTTTTATGAGGGAGCGAAAACTTGCGAGATTTGGGAAAGTCGTAGAGTACAAGTGTTTATTAAAGTAGTGCTATAACCGTATGTCGTTAAAATCTAATATTCTCGAAGGATACTAAATAGTAAAGACGAAACTGATTTCGCAGACATGTTTTCATTATGATAAAATTATGTCAAATTCTGTTGGGTATATAAAACTTTATCTGACATCTATGTTAAAATAAATATTCGCTAAAATTAGCTTTCATTACAACAAACCACGCACAATTTCTTTAAAATCTATAGTTATTAAAATTAACCCGTAACAGTAACTCAACATGGAATAGTTACTAATTGTCGGCTCGCAGACGAGCTGCCTTCAAGGCCCTCTATTCTAGTTGGTACCAAGCCACCAAGGTCGCGTCATATTACAATAATTTATCCAAAAGCCTACTCCGTCTGGAAATATGAAGGGAAGTCATAAATTCCCCATGTTATCGCCACCAAATGTACTTACAGTTAGAACATACATTGAGTACAGCCGTCCGTCATATTTGTATTGCACGATAGTTTTTTTTACATGGCAACACTGTACTTTGGAACACCAGTTGTTAATTTGAAATGTCGTCGTTTTATTCCTGTATATGACATTTTAAAGTACTATTTACCTTCCTTACATTTAAGTTTAATGATTTTTGAGATAATGAAATGTTCTGATAAACAATGTTCCTAATGAAACGACATTGACTGGACGGACTAAGTTATTTAAAAAAACTCATTAGAGATCTAGAGTGTTGACATATCAATTGCGCAGGAATATTTTGTGTAGTGTATTATCTCAACTATAAATGTCATGTAAGCAGCAGGATTCATCGTGAAGGTCATGTTGGACTTATGCATATGACGAGGTGTTGGTCCCAACATACCCTTTTTTAAAGAGCCTGTGGTCCTACTAAGGTCTCAGACAAGACAAGAAACAAGTAGCTCTCTAAGATTTCCACGTTGGATGTTCAACACTTACCTAAGAATGATTACTTCGATAAAGTGACTTAAACATAGCCCTTACACTGTTTCTGTAACTCTATATTTCACTCACACACGAATATGCAATAAAAATAAGTTAGTGTGCACACATACATACACAGTTTAATGCACAACAACATTTAAATGCTTACTCGCATTAGTGGGTTACATGTAAAAGGTAATTACTATAAAAATGGCAATAAAAACATTGCGTATTTAGTAAATTAAACCTATACCATATCATTAATAATCATTAGCTCACTTTAAGTGCTAAGTAACACACACATACCTACACTAGTACATTATACCGTACTTATTTATAACTACGATCTCTCCCTTGCTACTTATTAAAGTTAAATATAATTATATCACACGTAACTAACTACTTTAAAGTTTAAACAGAAGTTCATCGTCATTTCACATTGATATAAATGTCTTTGACAGTTTTACAGTCGTCATATTCATTTTCTTGTGTATTAAAAAGAGCCAGGTGTATTAATTACAATCTAACCTACAAGACTAATGAGGGTATCAGTACCATCCAGTAATTGGGTGGCGCAGGTCAGATGGCAGACGCTCCGTTTAAAATACTGATATTCAGTCGTAACCGGTAAGACTGAAAGCCGACCCCACCGTAGTTGGGAAAAGGCTAGGCTGGTAACGATACGTCTATAATTAATTAAGTAATAGTTTACTCGACTGCATCTAGAATTCCTGAATTATCTAGATATCTGGTCTCCTATCTTTTTGTTCGTTTGTACATTAGCCGTCGCCGTCGTCCAGCCTGTATGAGTTTCCTAGCCATTCCAAATTTCATGGTAAAACTAAAACAAAGGTAGCAAACATAAATATTGCACAGGTATCAGTATGGTCTTAAAATATCTTCCGTTTATCTATGGACATCATATGAGCATCACTCAAGTAGATAAACTCCTGTCAATCAACAAATCAATCAATCTGAAAATCTGGTGTCTAGATACTGTAGAAAAATAAATGATATGGAAATGTCACGAAGAAGAGATATTGGATGTCCATCACTTGTAGGTGGAATAAGTCAACCGATCTACACAATATGTCAATACTAACGTAACTATATAGGTAGAGGCGCGTGACCTTGTCGCTGCGTTTGAATAAATTATGAGTATTGCAGCACAACAAAAGGTTGAGATCAGGCAAGTAAAAATGTGCCGTATTTAAACAGTTTTAAAGTTTATTTCGGACGGACCCGGGTACGTCTTAAAACTGCGGCCAGACACCGGAGGACGGGCAGCAGCGTCCTCTCACTAGTCGGTGAACCAAGTCCCCAAGTCGCCTGCCAAGCGTGGCGATTAGGGCAACCCTCCCCTCCCCCTGGGGGAGGCCTTCGTTCAGCAGTGGACGTCTTCTGCCTGATGATGATGATGATGATGATGATGAAAGTTTAATTTATATTGCATTGGATAGATTTTGTAGGATGTATGTGTTGTGAATCAATGATACGCGTTCCTGCAGTAAAATATGGAGTAGATTTTAGAATTTTGTGATGCAGTCAAAGCTTGGTCTAGGGGTCATAAGCGCGACTGCTCAGCGTGTGGTCATCGGTTGGATTCTGGGGTCGGGCAGTGTTATTGTTATTTTATTTTCTGTATAGTAATTCTCAGTAGCAGCACGGAGTTTGGAACCGTGCCTGATAGCAGTAGGCTCGCCCCTATTACATGAGGCTTAAGAATATCATCGGCGAAATGTGAGTTTACAATACTACACCTTTGGCTAACTCTTCAGAGTACACACTTAATGGTATGTTATTTTAGATAGGTACGTTATTTTGTAACTTGCTTTTCCAAATATTTGCAAAAACGTATTAAAGACTTTA
Organism: Shargacucullia verbasci; assembly: GCA_947562105.1. NCBI lineage: Eukaryota > Metazoa > Arthropoda > Insecta > Lepidoptera > Noctuidae > Shargacucullia > Shargacucullia verbasci. Next base: position 14,937,290 of record OX387284.1, on the reverse strand, counting down.
CGTCATACAGGGTAGTTATTACTTTTAGAGACACTTTTTCAGGTTTATCATAACATAGTTGAACAGTCTCTTGCAAACAATACCCAGAAAAATATAGTTTCAACCATACGTCCACTCAAACGTTAGTAGACAATTAAGCTAAAACTTACCAGTAAACGCATGCGTTAGTTCTAATTAGCTCTAGTAAGTGGTCTTTAACCGGCTTTACACGCGTTTTGCCTCGTTTTGGCCTATTACCCAGCCATTATACGCCCTTTGAGAGCCCACTCGGTATTAGGTAAGTCTGTTTTTGGTGTTTATCGGGGACTTTGGACTTGCTAACAGATTTTAAAAAGAATTGGTTGAGTAAAGTATATTGGGTGCCTTATTTAGTCTAGTGGGGTTTTATAAGTTCGATTCTCAATCAGGGTTTTCTTGTTACAAAATTAGTAGCGCGGAGTTTGGTACCGTACCCGGTAATTAGCAGACGCTTCGCCTTAAACATTAATTAAAAACAGTATCGGCTACATGTGTGTGAACAAGCCTAACCCTTTAGGGTATACAGGCGTGATGCTATACTGAATCTAAAACACTTGTAATTAGGTCAGTTGTCACGCAATTTGCCTTTGTATGTTCGAGCTTCGAGTTTCGAGCTGTGTAAAGCTTGGAATATCAGTCAATAAGGTGGGTGTCGAACATTCCACACGACTATGTATTTACGTTCCATTGAACATGACCTTTGACCATTTGCTGCAAGTTCGTAAATTTGCCTCACACATTCGTGGATACTGACATGACTCACGATAATAGTTTCCTTCTAGACATCCTAAACTATCGGGTTATCATCAGTAATATAATAGCATTAGGTAAATAGATTTCATTGAGATCTGTTGCAATTATTGCATACCGCTGGGCCCATACCCGTTATTACAATGTTGTTTGAAATAATCGCGTGCTCCCTGCGCACCGACATACATACTTAATTTATCGATATTCTATAACCGAAACCGAATACTTATGTTCAATAAGGCAGGTAGACGATTAATTTTCTTTCAACATTAGCAACGTATGCAAATTATGATATTTCATAAGATAACACAAACCTTATCGTGTACAGCTGTAAGTGAAAATAAAAATAAAATTCTTCAATTTCAGCATTATCAGGGACTATTAAGGGACACTTTATTTTAATGGCCACCGCACTGTGGCAGATTTAATCGATCCCTCCGCGGACCAATACAGTCGCCGCGTCCGTTCCCGATGACAGATAGCGACGAAATGCGTTTAAAATTTTAAAATTGGAACGTGGGCATGCGTGCGCACGCGCATCGCTCGCTGAAATTCCGTAATGAGCAGGTGACCACCGTATCGCGACTCGGCGTGTCTACTTAGTGTCGAGAGGTAATGTTGAGCAAAATAATTAGCGTTTAATATTTGTTAGTTCACTCAACAGGGAGCCGTTTGTGTAAAATTGTTTATGTAAATGACTACTCGATGCTATTAACGCTGAATTTTGTTGCTCCTTTAGTTAATAATCCTATAAGAATTATTTGATTGTCAGACTGAATAGTGTTCGACGTCTTTATTTGGCCGTGTAATTCTCTTACAATACAACTGTGTAATTTTGTATTAGCAAACTGAATTAGTGTTTTTGTGTAAAGGCTTTTATCTATCATCAATGATACACTGACGTATAAATTGTGAGCTTCTAACAGCTGGACGAAGAAGCACCTGCTCTATAGCAGATGCCACGGAGTCAGATTTCTAAGACCAATAAAGCATACAGACTGCGATCACTTTTTGTGGTATATTCTTGTTAATTAGACATTGAAAAGCAAAATACCGGTGGTATAGCCGAGTCAACCGATCGTCTCAGTATTAGCGCATGTGGACACACAACAAAAACAGACAGACGAAAAAAGATGCAAAAAATGTCTGCCGCCGCGCTATCTGCAGCTCGCGATCCTGTCTCAAATAATGGCACAGAGAAAGCAGAGGAGTCGGTGCGGTGAGGATAGTTGTAGAATTTTTGTTTTATGATTTTAAAGTGTGGAAATGTTTGTAGTTTCGTACCAGTACAGTCTTACATAGAAATAAATACTTATACAGTTTCTGAAAAGGTTTTCTTAGTAAAGAGTATTACATTATTTAATTAGAATAAATAAATAAATATCCATCATCTGTTCTTTAGAATACTTCTCCTATTCTTTGACTTGTACATTACCTGACCCCCTAGAATGTATCATATAATGTCTAGGGGGGTCAGGTAATGTAGGACACCGACTGAACATGAATTCGAAGTCACAGGAATTTAGAACATCCTTCATTGAAGGCCAGCTTGCTCACCTAAGAGGGCTCCATAATGTTCTCTATGGTGTGCATGTGTAGTACGTATCTTTGTTGGCAGTACTAACGACATAACTATTTTTAATAATATGTTTATTTAAAATTTGATTTCTTGTATATTTTGTTGTATTTTCATACAAGGTGGTAGACAGGTTGTTAAATATTTTAACAGGTCTATTAGAATTAAATACTTGCTTACTAGTTTTTCCATTTAAGCTTAGTATTTTCCATGTACTCATGTATGGTATTTGATGCAATCCCGCGCATAAATTATGTGCTCGTTACGGTCCGGAGAAATCTTATATAGGTAATGGTGATGTCAATAGGTACCTACATTTGATAGGTATATTTACTAGAAAGTTAATTAAGACGTTTTATACTCATCTAGAAACCGCATCAGTAAGCCATCTTACATAGAGGTAACTAACATTAGATGTGCAATCATAAAATCAGACGCAATTATAAAAGTGTGCCTCCAAAATGTGAGTAGCATAAACATACGTAACAAACATAGGATTACACCTGTATTGCTTGTACACTTACATTTTCTACATAGGGGGCTATCCTATTGGCATCTATCGAGCACAGTTTTAGACTCCGTGCTGCTACTGAAAATTTTTAATACAGAAAAACCAATAACAGTCTCGATTAATGGTAGCGCTTGCGAATACTAGACCAATAAAGCAATCAAAACTAAATTGCATATTCCTTTTAGATACAGTAAAACGTAGTTTGTTCTTTCATCGGTTCATCTGTCCACCCAGTCTTGTCCCCACTATCTAAAAAAATATTAAATCAAAAACTTGTAGTGCCAAGTCCACTCCACCCCGCTCCAGCGGTCAGGCGGGCCAGTAGAGCACGCGGGCCGGCGCGTAAATCAGCATCAACACAGTGTCGCCCCCTCGTTTTGCTCGCATTCACTTAAGGCTCGCAGTCTCCCCCCCCTGCACCGAGGTCCGAGCCTGTTCCACCATGATGCGGTATCAATGGAGTTTTGATGGCATTATTTAGTTTGTTTATGGTGACGTGTGTGGCTGGTTAATGGTATAATGCATGGTTGAATAATCTTCATGAGTTTTCTTCAAATTTTAATGTTTAATGAAGCAGTTGTTAATACGACTTCTTTTTCAGCCAACTATGTATTAAAACGTTTGATGCTCTGCTCGAAGTTTTACATAGCATCTCTGTTTTCCATTTTTGTATCTCTTTTCTGTTTCTGGTATGAAATAAAGTGTATAAACTATATAAGAAAAACAGGTTTTCCTTTCAATTGACTTTCAATAGGCGACTATTTTCGCCATTAGGTATCAAACAGTCTGCAAGAACGTCAAGAAGCAGTAGAGTATTGTATGTTAATGTCATGCATAGCAAGTGTGCATAGGTTGTTGGTCTATAACCTACGAATACCTTACTAACCTGTTTCTGGTCGACGTTAATTTTATTACAATAGCTAAGCAAATGGTAATCAATTGCTTGCGCTAACTAGCTTTATATTATAAGAAAATATATTAATCTTTTATTAGTTTTTATTGGTGATAGTAAAAATACTTGCAATTTGTAGTATCATGTGTGGTTACCATTACTAAGGGTGTGCACACATTTATGAGAATCCGGACTGAACGCACACGTTCACATGTAAACATTTTTTACAGAATAGGTTTTGTGTTAGCTTCGCGTTCGTACGTGTGTACATGCTATTGCTCTTGCTAACCCTTCTGCGCTAAACAAAATTATAATTATATCTAAAATTGCACACTGTTCTTTAACCTTTGTGAAAATTGTTCATGGTTCTCCCACCGTCAAACACACCAGACCATAGACATCCACTGTTAATAGGCATTTTCATAGATCGCTGAAAAGAAATGTTTTACATACATATGTGAAAGAATGGAGCCATTACTCGTCAAGGGGCTACCGAGAGTAAATAGGCTTTTATTAAGTTTATCTACGTCAGTACCACGCCACCATCATAGTCACATAACACGAGACAATCCTGTATTCCCCAAACAACACAACTAATACCCGTCACATATAGTCGTCACGTTCCCGTATCGCGTCACTGTCGATCGCTTTATATAAATTTAGAACGCACGCCGCTTGACTGGCGCCCGTCAGCCGATTTTGACGGGTACACCATTAAATTAAGCGCAGAAAATCCACTTAGTACAACATACAGTACCGCTATCACGAGATTACTTACTATTTACTATCATAGTAAAGTAAATTTTCATGATAGCGGCTCTAATCCCTAATATAACCAAGTTAAGAACTAAAATCGCTTGCATGAAAATTTACATTTACTATGAGAGTAAAAAACTCATAATAGAGGTACAGGTTAAGCGGTTTACGACTGGAGGCAACATTTATAACGCTAGCTTTGGTCCAGTTTCAAAAAGGTGTGATGAAACTCACGTCACTCACTAATTACCATGTTCTTCTACATTTCTGGTCGATAATTTTGGAGTAAAAAATTGTATTTACAAGAATTTGGTCTCGTTGTTATTTTCATTATCAATTGCTAAGCTGAGTTATTGCTTTAAGTTATACTAAACGGTTTTTGACAGCTATTTGATCTTTCATCGTTGTGAAGCATAAACCTATAATTGCGTCCTCAAATATTTGCGTATGTCAGAATCCACCCAAAACTTAAGTTTGCTAAGAGCTGCACTATCATAGGGGGCCCAGTACTGCTCATCATTCTGCGGTCATCATTTCTTTTGTCATTTTCCCACTCCAGTCGTACATGCTCTCATATTAGCGTTTGTTTCATGCGACGCTACACCAATGTGTACGTGTGCTTGTCGAGCGAACCTTCTGCAGCTATCTATTTTGACGTGTCACTGTCAAAATGACAGCTCCGCGAATTGACGCCTGCCGATAACGTCCGTCGGGGAATTCTAAAACGCTGATAGTATTTTGTTTGGTTTAATTTTGCGGAATAAAATGGTTTTGTCTGGTTTGCGGTTAACGGTAAATGTTGTCGTTAGTTGCAGGCTGTGTTATAAATACTCGTATGTTTAGACACGACTTTCAGATGTTAATGACTAGTTTTATGTCGGTTAATCGCCTCATTGCTTCGAAAGTGTTATTGAGATTTTCTGACATTCTTAGTTGTCTGGAGTTTAGAATGATTTTAGTTGGTTTTTAATTTTTAATCAGATACAATACCACCACAGTTTATTTCTATTAAACTGGGTCTTCCTATGTCATGTCGCATTGACTTTCCTACATTGCCTAGCAGCTAGCTATGCCATGGGCTAGCAGCCCAGATGCCAGACGTACTGGTTTGGTCACAGTCGGTCATCGCGAGCATTTGCACAGCCATCGTGTATGCCTCGCGTGTTCCGATTTTAAATACGATAGTTTGACATAGAGACTGTTTTGGTCTGGTCATGATTGTGATGAATGACCCCGTGAAAATGTCAAACGTCTATCAGTCAACACAATCAAATCAATAGAATGAACTCCCTTGGCTTGTATTAAGTAAGTTATTATTAGTATCAGTAGGCTGGTAGACAGAAGGCCCAACCTTTCTACTATGACGCGTGACAAATTGAGCGTTTATGCAATTAGATGAATTGGAAGCTGACTATAAAATATCACAGTATCACGCCAAGATTCCTCGACGTTAGATAGAAGCGTATTATTCACGCATATGTTGTTATTGAGTCTCTTGTGAAAGGGGGTGACCCTAATGCTATTTACCGGACACGGTTTCGAACCTCGTGGTGCTATTAAGAATTTTTATACAGAAAACCCCATCCTGCGAATCGAACCCGAGATCTCACGTTCAACAGGGTCTCGGGCTTGCGACAGTAGAACACTCAACCAGTCAACATACACCAGTAGTGTATAAAACTTTTCATCCGTACCCTTTTTTTTGTAATTTGTCATTTTCTTGCAAGCTGCACATTACGTATTATGTTATATAAACATTTAACATAATAATATCGATCAAGACGTCAACTACTGTATTTAGATAACCATTCACGATGCAATTAGTGATTTTTTTACAACCATAAATAAAAATAAATACTCATATCATAAAACCATAGATTATTATCTTCTATATTTATAGTTTTATATTATTACTTCTTATTTTAATGAATTTGAAGGTAATTTCAAAATATATGTTGCCATGGTTACTTAGGTTAAATATTCTTCTACTAATTAAATTAAATATGGAATGTCTTCTATCGTGGTATCTGAAATGACATTAATTTTGCAGCCAGTTACTAATTACAGGAGTTAAAGGTCATATCGTCAGTTAAACGCAATTTACATAGCGGGCAAACCACGCGAAGTGGAGGTATGTATGTTTTATTATTTTATTGCAATGTTGGCTGCGCTGTTGAGGAGTTTTTTTTTAATGTTGTAATATTGTGCGCATTTTTATATGTTATTAGGAATTTTATGTCGAAGTATGATGTGGTTGTGAAATCACTTTCAAACAGGTCTTACATGAATATAAAACGTATATACTATATTTTCTTGGATGACAGTGGGTAAATACACCACAAAATTTTAACTAATAGAGTAAAATTAAGTTCTTACCTATCCTATTAATCTTACTATCTTACTAATATTATAAATGCGAAAGTTTGTGAGGATGGATGGATAGATGGATAGATGGATGGATGGATCTTTGTTACTCTTTCACGCCAGAACGGCTGAACGGATCTGGATGAAATTTGGCACAGAGATAGATTATAGTCTGGAATAGCACATAGGCTACTTTTTATCTCGGAAAATTAACGGGTTCGTAAACCACGCGGGCGAAGCCGCGAGCGGAAGCTAGTATACAATATACCTATATAGAGTGTTTACTTAACACGTCACATAATATCAGAAGTTAGATTTAAATAAACGTGACGTAGAAATTCGCATTAGTTTTATTTGAAAATATAATGGTTGTTCGTGCTATAGTAGAATTTGGCTAACTTTGAACAATTTATCTGTTTATTTTAACAGATATTTTTTTGTTTTATTTACTGAACGCACTAATGTTTTTCTGGTAATAAAAAAATATGATTGTATCGTAAAGTTCGATTTTATAAGATAATGGTCCCTTAATAATGCCTAAAATATACGAGAAGAGATGAAAACAAACACTAGTTGCTTTAACAGCAATAAAAAAATAAATGATACCCCTAGTTGCTCTACATGACATATCTTTACGGCAATTGAAAAATAATTTCCCTTCATAAAAATATACGTTTCGCGTACAATGTTAATTGATATAAATAGCCAGTCATAACCACTATCGCTGAAACGAAACAGGAAAAACGAAAAGAAATATGAAGGTTTTAACTATAAACGCAAAATTATCCGTATGTAAACGTTTTGACATACAGTTTTACTTTTAATTTTCTTTGGAGTCAGCACAAAGTATCACACGAGAATTGTCAAACAGTCAACAATGGTGGTCCTGATGAATGGTGGCTGACTGCCCAGGGTACATCAAAAGATCACAGTATTTGTCACTGTTGGAGGTACATTCAAAAAAGTTTCACTTATGGAGAAGGTAACCGTTTCTCGTGATATCGAAAGGTGAGGAATTTACGAGAAGAGAAGAGAGTTAAAAAGGTAGAGAAGTTACATTAGAAGTCGTTAATATCTAATTTATTTTTGCTTAACTTTTCATTCAGTTGATGAATAATGCTGGCTGATTTTGCTATCTCCTTCCATGTACACAAAAAATATAATGAAAGAAAGTTTGTTATTTTGTATGTAGGAGATAATCTCCGGAACGAATGATCCGATTCTGAAAATTATTTCACTAATAAATAGCTACATTATCTCCCAGTGCTATAGGCTATAAATCTTCGTTGAATTTCTAACACTAAGTATGACAAAAATAGGTTTTCAGTAGAGCGAAAAAACTGCATAATTTTACATAGACGCCAGTACATACAGTTCATATTAATTTCATTTTAAGAGTTTCTATTGAACTTTGGTTGTTTCTGATTGGCGGAAAGAACGCGGCTTACGATTCAAAATGTCAAATCCCCAAAAAATGATATCGTGGTGTGAGAACTTCAACGACGATATGTAGGTCACGCGGAGGAATTTGCCGGGAAAGCCTATTTTTAATGTAGTATCACCATATTATTCCATACTTTTGAATAATATCTCTGGTCTCTCGTAGAAACGCTTTCAGGTGGTCTCTAAAGCATTTTCTCTATCTGTCTAAGAAATAATCAGTCAGTTTAATTTACCAACATTATCCATCCCAGTAAGATACCGTTATCTGTGCAATAGCAAGAAAAGTGTGACAAAAATAATATAGCCTCAATTAAAACAATACAAGGATGATAATATTGACAGGTGCAAACTTCCAACACTGCTAAATACAAAATATATATGTTCTGTTTATCGACGCAATCGGCAAAATTACCGCCTAAGTTAATCACATAGCCATAATTAAACAGTAATGACGGAATTTAATCGTATTTTGCTATCTATTAATTGCAAATATAAAGAAAGTATTCGTATTATATTGTTAGGTTTGTAAGCTATCAAATCGATTAAGGTTTTAATTGATGGTCAATATTATTTCTTCGCGTTTAAGTGTTGATTATTCTGTGAAGTAATTAGCATACATATTGAAGTTAAAACTGGCTTTGGCTTACAGCTTAGTCAAGAGTTCTTAAGTATAAAATGTTTATTGCAGTATTTAGAAAACTCACTAATGTTTTTCCTAAAAAGGCAGTTTGTTTTGCATGTAAAATAAATACTTTTTTAAGTAGTCTTTTTAGTATTACATATTTTTTGACGGATAGGTTTGTATTTGACGTGTGACATCCTTTAATATAGTTTTTCTTTGTTTTTTTTCTAAGAGCTTTATTAAGTTAAAAGTGGCATTCTGATACAAGTTGAGCTCTTTAACTTTTAGATTTTTTCAGAGACTTAAGACCCAACTGTACCTACCTCTATTACGAGTTTTTCACTATTTACTTTCATAGTAAATGTCAATTTTTATGCATGCGATTTTAGTTCTTAACTTGGTTACATTAGGGATTAGAGTCGCTAACATGACATCTCTATAATATCGTATATAGTAAATCAAAACTTATCTATGACACATATGTCACATAAGCGACTCTAATCCCTAATGTAACCAAGTTAAGAACTAAAATCGCTATCATGAAAATTTACTTTACTATGATAGTAAATAGTTAGAAAACTCGTGATAGAGGTAACAAAAATATATCATCAGGTTTAAATCTAGATTCAGTTGCTCTAAATAATTCCTCAACCAAAATGCCATAAATATATTAGGTAGGCACAGTTCCCACATTAATAAAATATGTCTTGCTCTACATTCTACAATGAGTATTTATAAATAGTATGTAAATATGAGTGGTATCAAACTCGGTGATCTATCGATACAAGATAAGATTTCGTGTCACGGAACATGGTAAGAATCGATTGAAATGTAATCGCTGTCATCAGTGGAAGATAACACGATAACATGGATTTAAAAAAAGGTAAACATTAACAAGAAAGCTACTTTCTTTTGTCTTTTCATTTGTACTGCTCGTACTCTAGTGGAGAGATTGGCGTGGATGTGAAAATTATCTCTATCCGTGTGCCAGACGTAATTTTTGCAAGTCTTTGTCATCAGCATAAAAAGTTTGGCACTTTCCAAAAAATTATAAACATCAAAAATACAGTCGAATTGAGAACCTCCTCTTTTTTTGAAGTCGGTTAAAAAACATAACGTAACTCAACAACACTTTGCCCGACCTAAGAATCGAACACAGGCCCTCACGCCTAGCAGCCACGCTTGCGACCACATGACCCGTGAAGCAGTCTACAAAACAAAAAACTAAAAAAAAACTGCCTTTATAAATACGAGTCTTCATCTTAAGGTATCTCTCTGTTTTGAGCTATGTGTGCCATATGTGTGTTGCCCTCAAACACGTCCAGGTCGTCACGCCATCGCCACTTTGCCTTGGTCGACCTCTGCGGGCTCTCGGACGATTTCCTCCGTCAGGGGTCCAAAGGGGAGGACAATTATGACGAAAAAAAAATAGCTCTAATATCTAATCTAATCTATACAATGAAAATAGGGAGAAAAAAGGTTTACATAATGAGTTATGATGGCTCACCATCGCTGCCGCGCACCACATTTGCTGCCCATCCTCTTGACTCACAATGAAAAGTTTATGAAAAACTTCAAAAACTTTTAACCGGTAGTTTCAATATGACCTTTCACGCAACTGTTGGGCCGTAACTAAGATATAAATGGCGTGATAGTTATATTACATTTCCTGATAATTGAGATATTAAATCATAATCTAACTATCATAAAACAGTGATTACCGATTCCCGTGTTTCCGCACTTGATAGTAGTTTTCAATTATGCGGTATGTCTAGAAAACATACTCTATCTGTGTGTTTTTATATGTATCTGTGTGTTACGTCTTATATTAGTGTACGTATCGCACGGCTCACTACACATCGTCTGTCAGTCAGACGTCAGCATGCAGCTCGTAAATTATGACGTTTTTTCTGCGCCCGCGCACGCAAATTAATCGGCATAGAGTTGAGGGTTCGTTAGGATATAGAAGTGCCTAACCGGTCAGTGTCGCAGAAATGCAGGTCTTAATAAAAACTTTGTGCAAAAATAAACAATTGTAATGACGATAAGCGTACCTTAAGTCGGTTTAGTGTCAAATGATACTAATAGTGTTAGACCCAATGATATTAATAATAGTTAATGGTAGACAAAATCTACAAACTACACAGCTTGTTACAGATTTTTTACGTGCCATAATAACAATATATAAACTGGTATATCGATTCTGAAAACTTTGAAAAAAAAAAAATTGGTTTGTGTTTTTTGGTAACCAACATTTTGGAGTACTTATCACGATATGACAGAAAACTGCATCGGTGGAATATTACTTTACCATTACCTTACTTTGACAACCCTATGTTAACCTTTTCACTGCAAGAAATATTACAGACAAAAACAGCAAACTGTACTGTCTCATTCGTCGCAAGGGTAACTACTGAACTTTTCTTACTACTTGGCTTTTCTGGTAGAAAAATCTGAGTAGCACCCCAGAGTTCAGAATGGTTCCCGGTAGATAACAATAGGCTTTCCCCATATTCCACATGAGACTTAATATCGGCATCGGCGAAATGTGGGTGTACAGTAGATGCACATCTGTCTATAACTTCAGCCATTCGTGATCTACCTCTTCGCGAAATGTCCTTCAGTAGCTGACAATTCCTCCTTCACAATATTCTTTGCCACCAACCATTATGCTTCTCACGTACGCAAGGGTGGGCAAAGCTGTGCCATTAGCATATTAATTATCGAATCCGGACAAGATAGTCATGGAGTACCGGTTTGCGTGACTCCGTTCTGTAACTGTTTGGCTAGAATTAACTCTGTGTACTATTAACTTTAGAATTGAGTTCGCCGTGTTGTGTGTTGTTATTTATTGGATTGTTTTGATTGGATGTCAGTTTGGTTTCTGGTATTTGTAATGTATTGATAGGCCACCTGGGTCGTAATGGGTACAATACAAGGGGTATCCACGGGTAGCAGGGGAGGGGCACTACCCCCTTGAACCCTTCTGCCTTACATACATTTATTGGGTAATTTTGTGCCTATATCTAAATAATCTGGAAATTCTCCCAAAATTTGGCTACGCCTGTCAGTGGATGCTGGTAGCTCAAATATTTATGAATCTCTTGCTTCGTCAAGAATTATTTACCGATAAGGCTGGTGCTGTATTCTTCGTCTGCCGTGCTGGTGTGAATTAGGACATGAAAATCAAGAACCTAAGCACCAGAGTTCCACAGGGTAATTAAATATATCTACTCTCTTTATATCACCCTATAGGAAAAGTCTTCGCGCACCTTGGTCCTCAATCTAAAAGTAGATATTTATATATATTTTTCGTATTGCCCCTGTAATAGTCATTGTTAACAGAACTACATTGTCAACAAAGTATTTTTATTAGTAATTAAGGTTATCTACGAACTGCGAATTTTCTTACGCAAAATTAAGTGTATGAACAATTATACCTTCTTTTTAACTTAACACAGTCAAGTAAACCACAACTAATAGAAACACAGAATTTTCCCTTTCGCGTGCAACTGAAATCACTTTCTCGCAAAAAAAGGTCCTTGTACACTGTACAGGCGAATCCGATCGGAGATAAAGCAGCGCTACAACAAAACGATGGTAAGCAGGCAAGCAGGCGAGGCCGTAATCTGCGCTCGGCGTCTAATAAATTAGATTGTGTTCATAAACATGCGGCGTCGGGCTAACCTCGTCATCTGATACCGCGGACATTGTGTGGCGTGTGCGCATTGTTGTAAGACACGAGATTTGGTTACATCAGGAGCTGATACGATACGACTCTTTGATTACGTAGACTCTAGTCTACAAAGGTTGTTCTTCTGTAAGTGGTCAAAAAGAATTGTTTAGTTGGCAATAGATATTCATATTTCAGAATTTTATGGGTCTTCTTTCAACTGATTAGATGCTATTTGTGGATTGATTCGTAAAAGATTTTTGTTCATTTGTTCTATTGTTCGGGTAGCTGTGTAGGCTGTAGAGTGTGTGTGCGTCTAGATTGCCAATACAACTGGAAAATGAAATTCTGGTAACAGATATTTGCGGAGTGGAGCCGATCGGTGGGTAAATCTCTTTTGCTAGTTATATGAGGAAAATTCTGTAAAGATCATTTTCCTTATCGTGAGACAGTGGAATATCACACGGAGGCATCGACAGTCTGCCAGTAACGACTAGGCGTTTGTAGGTGCCGATATCTTAAGGAGCTTGTTGTAATGAAGTGCGATCACAGCCCAACAGCCTCTGAAGACCTCTTGATACTGATTGCTCCGCTCCTGGGAACAGTAACCGTATTAACGGACATTAGTTGATACTTTGGGAGGAAAACTGTCAGATTTTTTTGTATGATTCCGCTTTCTGAGAGGAAAATAGAGTGATATTAAAGTCAAGTTTTTTCGACACAACACATTGGCAATTAGCAAAATCCTGTTGCCTAATTTCAATTATTTTACAAGTTCACTAGATATTTTTGAAAAAAGTTAGAATTTCTTAGATCCAGTTGCGATTTTGACGATATCGTGAAAAGTTTTACGATGTCTCGAGCAAGATCTTGCCATAATATTGGTCGACAAGTGACTCCCCAAAATAGACACTTCAATGACAGCTATTGTCGTGTGACAATGGACTAGTACCTCCGAGGTATCCATAGGCGGCTGATAGTGTTCAGTCGATAGCGGTATATTAAGGTGCTCAATATTAACGCGACGAGGACTAGCTGCCGCCTGATCGGCGGCTGCCTCTGTTTATGGCATGATGAGATGCTAAACGACTTTGATGTATAGCGGAGTATGATAATGGTGGCTATGTTGCGGCATATTAGATGCTTTCCAGTCATATTAACCCGTAAAAGTTGAATGAAAATGAGGTTTCGTTATCAGTGTTAATTTATGTAGATCGATGATTATTCTTTTGATGATTCTGGGGTCTCATTGCTATAATTAATGTACATGGCAGGTGGATGCGTAATCGCAGTATAATTTTATTAGTGCATAAATGCTACCAGTATAGACTCTTCAGATATTAGTTACCCACGGAATAATGCGTTGGATTTCATTTTCAGTCACTGACACGTTACCAAGTCGGATCCTTGTAATTATGATGTCTTATATTTCGAGTTGCTTATTTGCGTTTGTCCTGAAATATTTATTGTTAGGTGGTTTATTTGTTCCTTAAGGACCATTTTCATCTAATGGTCCCATATCTCCTGACTCTCGTGGAATATATATCGTCAAGCTTGGATCGCGGACATCAGGTAGATGTACTTTATTTCGACCTCCGGAAGGCGTTTGATAGGGTTAACAATGACACGCTGCTGATGAAACTTAGCAATATAGGTTTCTCACCATCTCTCCTCCGTTTCTTCGCAGACTATCTACGCGATCGTCAGCAGTTTGTGAGGCTTGGTATTTACGAATCAAGTGCCTATCACACGCGTTCCGGAGTCAGTCAGGGCTCAATTTTGGGGCCATTATTATTTTTAATAATGGTCAATGATCTTCCCCAAGTTTTACGTCACGCAAGATGTCTGTTATACGCTGATGACTTGAAACTGTACCACGAAATACACTCTGAGGACGACTGTTTGGCTCTGCAGCAAGACATAGATGCGATATACAAGTGGGGCTTAGATAACAAAATGGAATTTAATTCCTCTAAATGTTTCGCCATGACTTTCGGTCGAATGCGGCACCCAGTTGATTTCGTATACAAGTTAAATAATAATACAATCACAAAGACAACAGCCATGAAAGATCTGGGAGTAACATTCGACCGAAAGCTCACTTTCCACGACCATATTGCAACTGTAGCTAAGGAGTCATATCAACGGTTAGGTTTTGTCCTTCGTAATTGCCGTGATTTTCAAAGTTTACATGCCATCAAAATATTATTTAATGCACTCGTCCGCAGTAAATTGGAATCCAGCTCCAGTGTGTGGAATCCGCACGAGAGTACGTACACGCTTCTATTAGAGAAAGTACAAAAAGCGTTCCTTAGGTTCCTCTACAAGCGGACACATGGCTATTATCCTTACCTCTATCCGACTAAATTTCTACTGGGATGCCTCGGATATAACTCGTTAGAGGTAAGGCGAGCACGAGATCAGCTCAGCATAGCCTGTAAAACGCTACGTGGCACAATTGACGCGCCGGATCTGCATTCTGTGCTGGCCTGCTACTTTGTCCCGGACAACTATCGCCGCAACAGGAGGCACAGGCTGTTTGCTGTGCCTGTTTGTCGTACGGTTGCACGTGCTAAGGCTTCAGTGCCTCGTACTCTGGCTGCACTTAATGATCTCTTGGACTCTTATCCAACAAACGATCTGTTCGCGGATGAATGGACGAAGATTTTATTGGTATGTCAGAAGTACTGTGAGAGGAATGCATGAAAGTGTTAATTTTATTTTATTTTTGTTGTTTGGTTTTCTTTTTCTGTTTTACTGTCTTTAATTAATGTAATTGGTCATTCCGTGTTAATTAAAGTAAATAAATAAATAAATAAAAATAACTACAAAAAGGTGTAGTTTGACGTATATTTAATTTAAATTAACGTGGTATAATGGATCAAGACACGGAGGCATCGACAGACGGCGGCTAGTAGCGGCCTCTGTTCGTGTAGCGATGAGATGCCAAACTGTCGACGTTGATCTATAGCGGATCAGCAGTGGCGAGGGGCGGTCGATGAACCGGGTAGCCTGTTCGAATCCCTCTTACTGCACAGAGTACAGGCCATAATTAATAATTATGATTCGCGAGTTATGGGAATGAAAATCATGATGGTACAAGATTGAATTTATAGACTATTAAGATGATAGAATGTAAGTGTGGCTTGTTTATGGAGATTGATAAGCGAACAACTAATTTATTAGTATTAAGGTTTTTGGACAAATTCTAAACTTGTTGCGTGACATCGACGTCAATGTTTTTTTGAGTATACTAGGAACCAACAGAAATTGTTTGGCCTGCCCCAAAACCAAATCCTATCCTACTAATATTATAAATGTGAAAGTTTGTGAGGATGGATGGATGGATATTTGTTACTCAATCACGCCAGAACGGCTGTACGGATCTGGATGAAATTTGGCGCAGATATAGATTATAGTCTGGAATAGCACATAGGCTACTTTTTATCCCGAAAAAATGTACGGGTTCGTAAACCACGCGGGCGAAGCCGCGGGCGGAAGCTAGTAATTAATAAGTACACCGTTGTTTCACACTGACATAAGTATAAAATTGTCTATAGACTGGTTTTTTGTCAATAGAACGGGTAGATGTATAATAATAATAATAATGTCCTCCTGACCGAATTTCGGTCACGGCGGCCAATCTCACCGGAGATTAGCTAAATACGCAGGATATTATAGAGCACAAGTGTGTGCGCAAACACAGGTTCTCTCTCTATTCCTTCACTCTCATAGTCCGATGGGACGGCAATCCGACAGGACGGTTAGATGTATAACATCAGAATAAAACTCTCAACAATGGAGAAAATTATTAGACATTTTTTTCTAACAAAGCAACGCTCGCTTATTTTCATTTGTTGTTGAATAATTTGTTGGATGTTTGACCGTGTTAACTAATAGGTGTTGTTTCTTTCGTCGTGATTTAACTTGCCATCATTTTTATGGTAGAGGATGCAAACAGGTTCACCTGATGATATCACCGCCGCCCATGAATAATCTTGTTCAGACTTTTGTTGAAATGTCGTGTGTTCCGGTAATTTCTCTAGCTTGTGCATTCTTCCATGATTATTGCTCGAATTAGCCTGTTTCCAGTAGGTCCCTTAATAATTAAAACAGATCTTAACTACCGACTAACTGTTCTCCCACCAACGCCCTAAGCCTTTAGCTGCTTTTGCTGAGTATATAGTTTAAATTGGTCTACTGCTTAGGGCTTGGCATGTTCTCGCAATAAATATTGCCTGAATAAATTGCGAAACGAAAAAAAAATAATTCTCACAGTTCATACCCTTCAACCGAACACACACGTTTCGTTTTGACGTGTGCGCCGGTGATAGATGAGCGCTGGCATTAAAATTTCCATGACACATGAAGCACGCAACGTTAAATGCGCCTGCGCAGTAGCACAAGCCAAGTTGTAAGTGAATGACGTCGACGAATCGCACAGACAGAAAGAAAGAAAGAAATACATTTACTCACAGGTGTAATTGGCCTAATGAACATGTTTATGCTTTTTGTAAAGTCTTCATTAAATGTTATAGCTTAATTCTGATGCACACCTTTCTTTAGCGATATTAACTGTTTTTAATTAAGACGACAGCAGCTCCTGGTCTTAGATTAATCACAGGTTATGTTATTTTTGATAGAATTTAATTTATAGTACTTTAGTACCAATTTTTAGAGCGCGCGAAATCTTGGCGTGTGCAATATCTTTCTCGTTTACTAGCCGAACGCAGATAAGGTCATTGACTCATTTGTTTTTAATTATTAAGGAAAAGGGTCACCAATAATGGTCTCGAGAAGATTAAATCCAAACTAACAATGAGTATTAAGGGTGTTCTTTGAAAAAATGCATTTCTTTTTTTAATTTTTGATACTTGGAATAAATAGGTTTTGTTTCTTTCTAGTATTGACATGAAAAAGACTGTCTATAGGATACTTAAAGCAACAAATATTTAATCCGTCCAAGAATCAAATCGCTTGGCCATTGCGCCAAACGTGCCGTCACATGGCCATGTGACAGGAGTCAAAGGGATATGTAGGGCCTAAGCTTGTCTGCCTTCTCCATAAAATGGAGTCTATTAAGTATGTATATAGTTCACATTACTATTCTTATGGCCCAAGAGCAGTAGATCAGCATCTGCAACCAGTTGAAAAGCAATCAGAATTGTATTACAATGTCTCGCATTACGGCGGTTTCCAATTAAGCGCGTTATAATTGCGCGCGCGCAGGGGCCGGTCTGTAATAGATGGTGTCTCAGTGATCGATTTAATGCACAGGTTTGTGCCTAGAACAAATTGTTTGATTGATTCTGTTTCCGTTTGGACTTATTAGCAGGTGACGATAGCAATATTTTTTATTATTATTCACCATAAAACTATAAAAGGCTTCACTATGTCTATAAAGGCCATTTTAGAAATTAAACCACAATTTCGATTCGTTTCTCCATCATCAATAACGATCAAGCAGACCCGTTCAATTTAACGCAAAAGTCAATTGATGATACTCATTTACAATTTACTCATTACACCATCATTAACTTACTCTTTTAAGTCAAAAACCAATTTCCACATCCTTTCCAGTAACACATTAGTCTCTGACCATTAATATCCCTGCTATCCTATCAAAGAATCCTTAAAAACCATGTCTTGGCCAGTCCCATCAATTCGTACATGAAATTGCATCTATTCAGGATTATTTCTGATAAACGCGGATCAAAGGACCGCTGATACCTGTGACCTTTAGGTCTTCAGCACACCTGTCGGACCACACAAAGTGGCAACATTAGTTGGAAACGATTGCAAATAGTATGTTGTTTTATTAAACTATCTGTTTATTCTAGGGTTTATTAAGATATGGTATCTGAGGAATAGAATATCTATGTGTCCTATTTTTGCATAGAAGTCGTCACGAAATGATGACTAGCAGCTGAATATTTGAAATTGCATGTATTTGCCTTCTGCACTACGTGCGCATGTAAGATTCCCGCTTGGAAGAAATATTTGTATAATCTATTAATATTTATTTTTAATTTGGTACCAGCAAAGCTATAATATCAACATAACCTACAATTAGAATTACAGCATCACGCCTGTACTCCCCGAAGGGTTAGGCAAAGGTGTACTTTTGTACACCCATTTTTTGCTGATGCAATTGTTAAGTCCCATGTAATAGGGGACGAGCGTATTGCCATCTACCGGGCATAATTCCAAACTCTGGGCTGCTACCGAGATTTTCAAAAAATCCCAATAACACTTTGCCCAATTAGGGAATCGAACTGAGGACCTCATGCTTAGTAGTCATGTTACCATTGGACCAATGAGGCAACCTACATCTTAAACCACGAAAAACTGGACTCAAAACAAATATTTCATGATTATATCGCATAAAAGCAATGGCTTTTCCTAAATCGATATTGGACACTATGTTATGGACCTACTAAGCAGGAGTCAGAACTCAATGATACAACTCTTTCGAGCGTAAGAACTATAAGGAGTCTTCAAATCAAATGAGAAACTCGAAGTTTGATATTGATAATGATGTCCATCCCAATTGTTCTACACTGTGGTTGATTTAAAAAACCGTTAGAAGACCGACCTACATGCCTAGGTACCAAAAGCTTTTCAACCTTTACTTGGCTTCGGTCTGGCTTTTCAGCGCCGTCTGAACCCTGGCTGATACTCATCCTTTCATTTGATTTATTTACTACTGTCGCCCACGACATCGTCTGCGTATATTTTTTATATTCATTGTCTAATTAGTGTTTTCATTATCTCCAGACCCTAGGCTACCTCTAAGTAAAATTTCACCACGATTGGTTCTGTGGTTTAGTGGGGATGAGGTAACAAACAGACAGGCACAGTTACTTTCGCATTTGTTATAGTGTGGATGTGTATACACTGACGTGTTTGAATTTTTTGTTCACTTACAACGGTTCTATTGATTGACTCAGCTTTAACAGCGCCACGGTAAAAAGTTGTTTACTAATTGATTTTACCATTTACGTACAACACTGTACTTACATACGCACTTACACCCAGTGACTTGGAAAAATAAAAAAGATGAAATGATTGATTCGTGATATCTGCTGGCGATAACTCCACAACATATCATTGCTAACAGATAATTTTATTTAACTTTTTATAATAATAAATACAGTTTAACTGTCATCCAACCACCACAATTACTGTCACTCAATCCTGCCTACCCTGATAAGGCTATAGCGTGAATGTAAACGTCAAAAGGGTTCAATCATCGGCTTGATTTATGATTGACTGGATCGCGAATAAAAAGCGAATGATTGTTGCGCTTGCGCATGATCGATGGCGCACAATTGAAGCCCACTTTTTATAGAAGAACTTGTTGCTGTATTATTACGGATTTATGTAGCAGTACTCAAAATGCTAACACTGTTTTATAACAGGTAATAATTATGGAAATAAGACCTCCACGTCAAAACGACGTGAGGAAATTATTCTAATATGTTTATAATTAACTGATTACAGGATTGGCTGAATTAGCTATAACGATATCCATATTCTATTTACCATAGTCGTGATAAGTAGCTTTTCTTTAAGGTAACACTAAGGATTTTGTCGTCGAATAAACTAGGTAGGCAGGCAGGTAGGTAGGCATTGGCCACACGGCAAGATACATAAATCCATTTCTTGGGTTACAAGCTTCTATGCTGAATTAGGAAATTATTTAGTATTTATCATCCGGGGACAACGAAGGATTATTTTGGACTCTTACTGACAAAAACCAGACGCGGTTGCTGCCTTGTACCGGTATCTCTAGAGCATCACGTCGGCGTACTGAGTACCTATTCTCCTGTTTAAGCCCACGAATACGAGGCGTGAAGGTTACAACCCAGATGTACATCGATATATTACAAAAATCGCTCAAACCTATCATTTGTTGCAATAACGGCGCACCGTGAGATAGTCGCCCGGATGCGGCTGACGTTGACGTATAACGCCACTCATGCGCAACTGTGGGATCGTACGATCATTTTGCTGTCAATCATTCATTGCATGCTTCTTACTGGCGGAAAAACTGAGTAAATCATATGTGTCGTGCGTTTCCCGTTGCTCGGCGGGTAGAACGTAATTTAATGATTTATTGGAAGTGGACTTTAATATCTTTCAAATCACTGAGTATAATTATGTCTTAGAAAAGAAAGACCAATATCACCACGGCACTACTGAAGCACAGGCTCTGCTTAAATTGTGAGATATCTGAGTCAATATCTAAGTTAGTTTCTAATTCACAATTATTTAAAATTAATTGAAATAGTTTATATATATAGGTATATCATCATCATCATCATCAGCCAGAAAACGTCCACTGCTGAACGAAGGCCTCCCCCAAGGGGGGTTTGCCATAATCCCCACGCTTCGCAGGAGGCTTGGGGATCGCAGTGGCTCACCGATTAGTGAGAGGACGCTGCTGCCCGTACTCCGGTGTCTGGCCGCAGTTTTAAGACGTACCCGGGTCTCTGTATATAGGTATAGGTAATTGCAAAAGCATCATATCATATAGCTCTATGTGAGAACAGTGTAGGTCTGCAATTTTACGGATTATTCGAGATTAATACATAGTTTATTTTATAGGAGTGGTGGTTTGGAGTGTTTTGTGTGTTGTGTTTTCCAATAGGCGATTTAAAACTATAAGTAATTAATCTTTGTTGTCAAATCAGCTTAATTTTTTCACAGTTTACAAGCTGGTGTAACAAAATATTTGGACATGTTGCACCTAGTGTGGTGGAAGCGTACCCCGCAGTAAGTAGAGATACGGTCTGCTATTGTTTTCCGATACTAACTCGATGGAGATACTTTGGACGGATCCGGATTGAATGTAGGTCAGGGTGCTTGATGGGGCAGTGCGGTGGTTCAACTTGACGCAATTTATTTGAGGTGATAATAAAAGGACTATGAGCGTCCGAGACTAAATTATGAGGATAAACAGAATGTTTAAAATTTGAAAAAAATAAAAAGCTGACCGCCTCTTAAATATTGTTCCTTTTTTTTCGTAGTATGGTATATCATCTAGACCCACACCAACTGACAGTAGGTTATACAAATTTTTGATCGAAGCATGAATCGACTTCGCGATTCGTAGTGCAAAACGTGTGATAAATAAAAATATTGTCGTTTCAATATGTCATTAGCGTTGTCTGTTATTGTTGTTGTAAAGTGGATCTTAGGACATAATTCATAAAGTCCTCTTTACTAAAAACATCTTTTAAAAGCATACTACTAAAATATATGTTTCTATTACTTGTATTTAACTTTTCTACATAAAATAAAGCGCCAATAAACTCAAAGATAACTAAAGTTCTTAATTATATCGAGTTGCGTTAATTTCCTAGATAATATTATAAGTAATACATGCCATGCTAGTCTCGGATCACAGCACCTGCGCGCGAGTCTGTATAATCGTACGGAAGCCTTCATGTGTGGATGTTGAACCAAAGAACCGATAACACATCGATCTACACTTACATTCGTAATATTTACTAAGGCTTCGTAATATTTTCAACATAATGTAAGGTAAAAATTAGGTTCTATTCAGTAATTCTTCAAAAAACCCTTTAATCGTCCTGACGAGTGTTTTAAAAATAATACTAGCAGCGAGAGCCAAGCCGTTGAACGCTTGCCATCCTTACAGGAGGGTCTGAGTTAGAACCTCACCCGCACCACTAACTTTTCAAAATTCATGTGCGGATCAGAATTAGATTATCATTCTCATTTTCAGTAAAGGAAAACATCTTGAAGAAACCTGCACACCTGAAGCCCCATGAGGTACTTGATGGTGTGTGTAGTCTTCTTACTCGCACCACACCAGCGTAATTAAAGCCTAACCCTTCTCACTCTAAGAAAAAGCTCGTGTCCAGCAATTACACAGTAATTAGTTTAATCATTAGTGTTCCCATTAACACCTCTAACTTTATTAAATTGTATTAACGCTTGTGCATTGGTGGTGACCGAACTCACAATTCTTTGAGCGGTCATCCGAAGCCATTGGGCTATTGCTGTTCTATAAATAAACATAGATATATGAATACCGTATCCACGCTTCGTAGTTCGACTGAAGGTGTGAGGACAGCAGGTAATTAATAGCGAGTGGTCCAGCGACTGAATAACGCGTCGGTGATTGTCATGCGAATAGATCATAGTTTTAGTTCTGCGTCTCTTTCTTACCGGGTTGCTAGAGTTGGCGTTTGATCAAGTATCGAAAGGACAAGCCAACTTAACAATTTAATACTAGCCAGAAATTGCACTAATAAGAAAATAAAAATTAAAAAAAGAAAAAGTTTAGGAGTACCTACTGGCTTGACTGGTCCTAGTGTGGTCCTTAGATTCGGTGTATGAATCAGTGATCTATGGATAAATCGCCACAGATGTTTAATTACTAAAGCATTATTTCTGGTTTTGGTGAATACTGCCTTTTTTAAAATACATTTTTAATTTGTCAATCCAATTACGTTAACTCTAACGAATCTAACGATAGTATTGGGTACCATTTCAAAATAACTTATTATAAATAAAATTCTCCATTTTTTTCCATTTCAATAACAGCCCTGCTGTCTATAATATTTCGCACCAATTTTATGCATTGCTTCTTCAACCCCTAAATAATTCCGGTACACTTATGGTCCGTCACTCATATTTTTACCTAGCACACTAAGTTATCTAAGTTACCACATCTGTATGAAGTTAAATGCAAGACGAATAACACTCATTGCTAGGATGCTATATTCCACGTAGACTTGGGATGCAAACCGATAAATGTATAGGATGGGGTGAGGCAGTGAATAAACATGAATGAATACACTGGCGGACCGAAAATTTACTCCCAGCATTTTGTTGTGAAAGAGTTTGTAGTTATGCTAAGTTCGACGTTTACATTTTAGAAGGCATAATACACTTATGATATTAGTTATAGCAAAAACATATTCCATGAAAGAAATGAAATGAAAGTTCCTTAAAAAATTCTTGTGTAGAACAAAAAAAATCTTGCTTGTAGAATTGAATAAAGTCTGTTACTTAGTTTTATTAAAAAAACTCATCGAAAACAGAGTTTTTTTTTTGTAAATTAAAAACGTTATCTTCTCGATCACATGAGTAAATAATTCAAAAATAGAACACAGCTACCATCACATATTCATGGAGCAATCGCCAAAAAATTTACGATATCGAAAAGGAAAATATCGGGTACGTTCACCGAACAAAAAAATTAAGCTATACCCCAATTTTTGGCCGACATTGTATCAGCTCATTCCTCGGAAGACAGGCCTCACTCAATATCGGATATTGTTGCTGAAAATGAGTATTTATGTCATCGTTTGTATAAAATGTGCTGCAATGTGGCCCGAAAGCGTTTTTCTTGCGATCGCGCCTCGCTTTGTTTATTGAACAAACTTTAAGGATATTTCTTCGTTTTTCCTCTTTCTTCTTGAGGTTATTTCGGCTTCTCTTATTGGATTCATGAATTCGGAACAAAGTGTATCAAGCCGTTTATCAGTTTGTTACCTGTTTTTGTGTGGAAATGTTTACTGAACGCATCACTTACGCGGGCCTACGAATTTTCTTTTGGACCTATCCTTCTATACACTTTATCCAGGAAAAAGAAGCCACACACTTCGATATCCATTATGTCATTATTCACTCATATTTTGGAGTTGTTCAAACGTGGAACAGAATTATTTGGAATGCTTTAACGATGTGTTTCCCGATCAAAGCCAGAACTTAACCCTATTAAGCGCATTTCTTTTTCCGTTAAATATTTCTATAATAAATGAATAATCAACAAATTATTTTCGTTGACCTAAATACTTGACCATTTCAACTTAAGCTTTCTTTCCCACCTAAACATTAAATAAGCTATAACAATCACTACCGGGGGTCTAAAGATAACACATAAATAAATTGATTTGAGATATAAATTTCAATCCTCTAACATTAAAACTAGAAAGAAGAACCGTAATGTTCATTGTATTAATTTTAATTCAATATGTTTTGCCCCCTGGACAGAAAAACACATTGTTTCAACTATTCATAAATTGACCTTTGATCGTCCACACACATTCTTTTATCAACTCTGGGTAACTCAAGTGCCATCAATCCCATCAACTAATAATCGTGTGTTGTTTGAATATTTTGACATCGGATAAATCGACCTGTCTATTTAAATGCCTATCTATTTATATGGCTAAATATGATTACAGATGAAATTCTTTAAGAGAAATGTTTCGATGTATTTTTGGGAACCAACATTAAATGACGGACGATACAGAAACACGAAATAAAGAACTTTAAAAATCAAATCAAAATATACTAATTAGTAATCAACAACGGCGAGACATCAAACTAATTAATATGTTTATCAATTCCTTTTTACATAATCAACCTTTTGACATGCATAATGTCTGCATTAAAGCTTCTTAGATATGCATTTCTACCACCTACTAACATTATGCAGTCGGATGTTTAACAATATTCAATGATTAATTAATATGATTATCAGATTACACTCCAGATAGTCAATTTGTCCTCGACTCAGATCGAAAGGTCTGGATTCCGGCTTCGTGCCAGAAACTGGCTTTCGTTGAAAGACCCATCTATCACGTGCAAATAGTTTCACCACACGAATGTATCTGGAAACAAAACCTATCACATTATGCAGACTCGCGGGCTGTCATAAAATCACGAATACCACAGTGGCATAGTGGTATGATTAACACGTGAGGTATGGAGTAAGTGTGGAGCGAAAGGAGGATGTCCTAAGGACCGGTAGCGAGTTTGTGTGACAAATATGGAATTGGACAAAACGGTTTACGGCCAGTTTCTTCAAAACAAGAGTTCACGAAAACGTAAAAAATTAACCGTATGTCGTAAATTTTAACGTCAAATTGTCAATATTGTTGTTGGCTTAAATATGGTAAGTATAAAGTACGCGTACCTAAAGAATAACATATTGTAAAAAGTGAATGAATTTTGAATGAACCGTCTGTTAGTTTTACAAATATAGTGTCAATTGTATCTTCATGATATTGGTCCGTGTTATCCTACTTCCTACTTAATATTATAAATGTGAAAGTTTGTGAGGATGGATGGATGGATCTTTGTAATTCTTTCACGCCAGAACGGCTGAACGGATCTGGATGAAATTTGGCACAGAGATAGATTATAGTCTGGAATAGCACATAGGCTACTTTTTATCCGGGAAAATGAGCAGGTTCGTAAACCACGCGGGCGAAGCCGCGGAAGCTAGTCATATCATATTTTACTACTGACAGCTTTATGTTTTATGTGAATAACATTTTAAGACTAACGTGACGTTCAATAGTGAAGGTCACAGGTCAGGTAGACAACTTGTAATAAATTATCCCACCGTCTTCTGATTCCGCTTCGTCTTCCTTCTTGCGCTGAGGCACCAACATACCGACTGCTGCGAACAAAGATGGCGGCCTTACATAAAAACTGTTTAATCGTAACTCGGGACTGGCTATCGCGATCTGAACATATTACCATATATTAATCCAATAAGGGATTGAGGCGATCAATTTATCTACATTACGGCGCGCGCGCAGGTCCAACTCAGAGTGAGGTGCTAACTTGCGCCAACTTATGGCCCTCCATTAGACCGTACACCGCGTTTAAGGGTTAATATTGGGTGCGATTTGATCTTTATTTATTTGAATTGTTTTTTATTTTATGCCTATATTTTTTGAACGACTTAAATATTTTTGGACAATTAGTATAAGTCATGTTCTTAAGTGGTGTACTAATTAGATTACGGTTGGGTAACGGTTGGGTATAAATGCAGTTTTGTATAGCCTTATTATTCTTTGCTAGTTGCAAGATTTAACAAAGGGGAATGGTTTAAATATTTTATGCGTTAATCAACTGACTCCTTCTGGTCAGTGACTGCCTAATTGGTCCAGTGGTCGCAAGTGCAACAGCTGAGCGTGAGGTCCCGGGTTCGATTCCCAAGTCGGGCAAAGTGTTATTGGGTTTTTCTGTATAGAAATTCTCAGTAGCAACTCGAAGTCTGGAACTGTGCCCGGTGGATGACAATAGGCTCGCCTCCTATTACATAGGAGTCAATTACGGCATCGGCGAATGTGGGTGTGCTATAATACACCTCAGCCTAACCTTTCAGGGAATACAGGCGTGATGCAACTGACTCGTTGTGGGGTCCCAAGTGCTTACACTTTCTTATATCTAGTACCTATGTATTTGGAACTTGTAATTTTCAAATGCTCTCAATCCTAAGTGCTCCTAAGTGCTCTTATTTGTTCAGTCGGTAAAAAACCCCAAGAGTTTTCCATTATTAACTCAAAAACTTAACCTCACAATGTGAACTTTACCAATCTTACAAATCAAAAATAACATGACATCTACACTATTTCTGCAAAAAATATTCTTGTATGTGTCATTCGCTATCAAAACGGGGCAAGTTTAAGCAATACGGCAAACTTATGACCGCTATACGTTGGGCAGTTTATAGACTTGTAGGTATGTTGCGTGGGACGCACAGTGTGCCGTCAGCCTAATTATGTGCAAAGTAAAATAAAAAAAAATATTCTTTAATATGGTGATATTCTTAATTATTTTGCGAGGTGTAATATATATATATATATATATGTTTAAACTAACTAACACTATATATTCGTTTTAAATAAAAAGCTGGATTGAACTTATATTTTTCTAGTACCTCATTGCTCCTAGCTTCCATTTTCGATGGTTGAAAAATTCTCGGGAGCAGCACATAATTTGGAATTTAGTTCGTTAGATGGAAATAGGCTCGCGCTATTACATTGAATTTAATTATGCTAACGACAAACTATGAGTATACAACACTACCTACAGCTCTACCTTACCCTTTGGGGACTACAGGCGTGATGCTATGTTATACCCACAGTATATAAATCCACAACTCATATTGCGTCACTTTTTCTCCACACTAGTGGATATCTTTATACTCGACAATACACAATAAAATCTGTTACTTAACTAACACCATCATAACTTATACATAAGGCTATATACCAACCTCGTAACGTAGGTGTCGTTTCGGCCTTGACATTAGCGCGACCGAGTGACTGAACGGAGTGAACTCATTCATAAATTGACTGAATGGGACGCACCTACGCGCCGCAACGCACGGATTGCGGACCGAAGGAACGGAAATGTCGGAGCGAAGCTTTTTAAGAAAAAAATTAAATTAATGTGAAAGGATTGTGTTTTATAATGTAAAAGTGAATTGTTTATGAAATAGATTAAAATATAGAGTTATTAACTTAAATAATATCTATCTGAAAATACGATTTAAAGTCTCTTGAACTTTATTTACATTATGAATCGAACCAGTGACACGTAGCGTAGAAAGCTAACCGCTTAGCCATTGCGCCAACAGTACCGTAAAACGTCTGTTTGATAGTATTGTTGTTAATCTAAGTGGCAGACCATCTGCCACTTAGACTGGCTAACTAACTTATATACATATATGTAAATTTATTGAAATTCTTCAACAACAATGCTTCAATAGATTATGTACTAGTTCAAAAAACCTTACACACTCAGCGTGTAAGTATAACCAGACCAAGTGAAAATGCAGCACAGAAGAGACTACTTTATTTAGCGGGGTTATGGTTGAAGCGAATGTGTTCGTAAGTCACATTTTTGCTAACTTGTTTGTTGGAGCCAATGTTGGGTGTTGGTGGCAATGTGTTGAGTATGATTTTTGTTTTATTACAGTTTAGCGTATGCTTACTTAAATATCTTCGTGTTCGATTCGTAAATAGTTGCTGGGTAAATAAATCAATTGATTCAGCCTATCGTAGTCTACTGCTAAAGGTTAAAGGCAAATTCACCGTCAAAAATAGTCATTTTCTGTAAAACTGTTGATATTTTCACGGGTTTTTGTCAATGTGAGGAACATACGCCTATTTGTGATTAGAATTAATTGCTTATTCTGCAATCCCATGAATACCTATAACAAAAATGTATTCATTTTCCACCAGCAGCTGTTGTGGCACTAATTCTTCCGATACCTAGCAATTGTCTAAGAGTTTTCTGGGTCCCGTAGTGAAAAGTGCAAGTTTATTAGTAGAAAACCAACACAAACGTCAGTACAAAAAGACAGATTTTCCAAACACTTAAGTACCTAATTAATTAATTATATCTAGATAACTAGGCGTCCCTCAGTGACCTTACAAAAAGACCTTAATAAATAGTTTCCCATCAATTCTCAGATCATCACTCAAGCGCAACGGTACCTACGTATGTAAAATAATTTCTTAATTACGACTGATATAAATCTTCAGTATCGACTGGTGTTATTACTAGCTTAGTGGTTTTTCGACAAGCACTAATGAATATGCAAGCTTGATTAGACTATATTGTGGGTTTTATGTAGGGATCCCATGTTTTGAGGTATTACAGGACTGTCTGGGTTCAGGTACAGTGAGATGATATATACATGTATAATCTAAGATGTTTCTTGAAAAACTATAAATTGTAACTAGAATGGATAATTATGGATAAAAACCCCTAACTAATAAAAGAATTAAAAAAAAAAACTAGAATGGATGGATTGATTCGGTGATACTGAAAATTACCAAACCAATCATAAACATTAGAAACTGTATTATTCTCAGATTGTTTATTGTATTCTTTTGTCGCGTTTAGGTAGGTATATTATTCTCACAATAAAGCTGGTGATGACACTGCAGGAAAATAAGTAGCATAATTTACATTTTTTTTTTAAACTTTGCTTCTTAACTTTTCTATTTAATGTTATTGGTTAAACTCACGCCAACTAGCTCATCATAATTATCCTAGTTTAGTTTACTATCCAAGCTTCTGCTAAAGTGTGTCTAGAAACCAAAATTGTATACAATTGTGACATTCAAGCAGTTAATCATCTCTGACCAAAGGAAACGCTTTGTCAGTCTTTTTGTAGCACCAAAGTCAAAGTCCCGATTCGTCCAGTTTTTACTTGGTGCTCCTGATTCCGTGCGATCATTACAGCAGGCGCATAGAGCGTTAACTAGTTGTGCGCATCGCTTGTGTTGCCTCGTCCATCACTCTACGTCGATGGACGGTGGTCTGTTTTCATGGTTCAAGTATTACATGCAATTTTAGTTATCTAAACCGTGCTTATCCTAAAAACGCTTTGAATGTACTGAGAACCAACTTCGATTTATAATAACATTTGATATAAGTGTCTCTGTTCTCCAACTAATACTAAAGGTTTTGTGGTCCTGGGAGTCGATCTCCAAGTTTGATTTAAATACTATTTCGAAAATTACTGCTACTAAGTCTTCATCATCGATGAGATACCATTGGGTTTAGCACCGAATATTTAAAGGTTATCCTTAAACTGTGTGTAGTTTCTAATTACATTTCGAGCTCTGATTACGCTACGAGTGCGTTTGAGTTATAAATTTTAGCACGAGTGCAATTTTACAGTCTTTGAAAAGACAGAAAAGAAATCGCTCTTTCAAAGAGTAACAACACCAATATTAAAAATTGTCAATAACTTTCCAATTCAGGTCCCACATTATAACCTTAAGTTTGTAATACATCATTACTGTGAGTGCGTGTGAAGACCATATTTATTATCTGAGCTAGGGGGGCAAGCAGGGGTAATTAAAACAGGGTTGCATGCAGCTCACCCTTCCGACATGGCTTCCTTTGCGAGAAGTTCAGGCAGACAGGTACGGTAACTGTTGCATGGAAATTATGCTTTATTTGTATTTATCATATGGAGGAAATGCGCTTCACTTGCCGTTTGCAAATGAAGCCTCACCGTAGTTTTTATTGTGTTACTGTGATGTTTGGCGGAGGTATTTTTTGTTTCAGTCAGATATAGGTTATTTGTGGTCTAGGATCAGGTTGTGTATTTGCTAAGTTATATTAATTACTGTACATAGGACTAGGAGAAGTACTACTATTTACAAAAGAACCTACGATTTAAAGATTGCCAGGGATTGGCGGACCATTGGTAATTTGATATCATTACTTTGGAATTGGGCGCAGTCCCTCCTTCAATTTTTTATCATCGAGTCTGTGTCTAAAATGCTATTAAAATGTTGGTCCTTAAAATACCTAAAAATGTTTCTTTATCTTTATTCAAATTCTTCAAATCCGCCTATAATAATCACTCTTCTAAATATAGAACAAAGCTAACCAAGTCACTATGCAACCCAACCCGATTGACACTCATAATCTTTAGTCGCCGCAAAACCTAACCCAATTTGCGTTGCAACTGGTTCAATGCAAGAAAAACGGTGCGTCTGCGCAGCCCGTATAATTTAGCGCCATAAAGGAACCCGCGTGATGACAGCGCAGGTATGGCGGACCGCGAAAATTACCAATTTTATGATACGAAATTACATATAGGAGATTTAGTGGTACACTTAGAAAATGATCCTACTGTACGAATTTGGTCCTTACGTCCTAACAATAAGAATAACTTACGCTCACTATGGTAGTAAAAAGGTTTGTTCAAGTGTGTTCGTGTCGTGAAACCGTTGACTGATTGCTTTGATTGACGTGCAGTCTTGTTTGTTTGTTTGTATGTCTGGTGTCAGATTACGATATCGATTACACCGCTTTATGGTCACTTTTACATATTTTATTCGATCAGTTTAAATTGGTTGGAAGTGTAGGTGTGGGGGTGACCATTAAGATTTGAACCAAGGAAGTGTGTTTACGAGGTTGTAAAACACAACCTACGTGCTTTTATTTATATTTTATTAGTTTTGTGGGTGTTGTGTTTATTTATTGGCGAAAATAAGACAACAATAGTTGGAGTATCTTATCCTAATAATGCTGATCTGAGCTGGAAACATAAATGTCGTGCAGCGGGTTTACGAACTCTTTATTTGTTGTAGGAGTTGATTAAGGGCAAAGATTTACTGAGATCAAAGTTTCAAAAGACATTTGCAGGGTTACAGTATCGCGTTTCGTCGTTTTATCTGTGCTGTATAGAATCGCGTCGTTTGGGTGTAAATCGCCACTGTTTTACAGTAAAATGCCAAAGGCAGCAATTGCATCGCGTAATATAGCGACTAACAAGGTCATGTATACTGGACCTGTCTGAAAATCAAGTGCATGGGTACTTCGAGCTACATAAACTTATAAGGAATTAAATTGGTTCAAGAATATAGATACTTGTAGGCATTTATCAATTAATCAGTAGCCACAAGTAGTTTTTAGGAATTATAGAATTATATAAAAATCAAACTTCTTCTCATTTCCTTTTTTTTTTAAATAGAATATTACTTTTAAATAAAATGCGAATATGCCTTTTTTATTAAGGTCCATATTACAGCGTGACGCTCAGCGATGATCTCTGTTTGAACAGAATTAGAGTGACGTTTTTGTTTGATATGAGAGAATACCAAAGATCTGTTGAAGTTCGGTCTCAATGAAACAAATACATTTCTTCTTCTAAATTATGCCTTTTAATTATAACCAATATATGAACAACATTATTTTATTTATTAAGCATCTTATTTATAGGTATTATTATTTTAAAAGCAATTAATTCTATAATTTAATCTCCTAACATTGCATACCAAAAGCCCCAACAGTCACACAATGAAAAAAAAAAAGATTTACGCAAGTTCATTAACCCTTAACCCTCAAACACGGGGCGATTAAGTCGCAATCAAATGTTGCCAACACGTCAGGAATCAACATAAACTGTGTTCGTTATGAGAAGATCCGATTTTTAAAAACTTATCATACATATTAAAATTTATGATGATAATAAGCGTGTGTATATTTAGCTCGGGCACTACTCAGCGGGGGCCGGATAAAAATGACGGTTTATAGTCAGGCTTGACGTGAGGGTTTACCTTCTGATGATGATGAAAACTACTAGGTTATAGTATATAGGTACTAGTTATATCACTAATTATTTATATCTATATAGAAGAGAAAATATAGAAGTGGAGAGTTACAAATAGATTTTTGGAAAGCTTATTTATACCTTATTTTTCATCGGTACTCGTTTTTGAAATGGCAAATGACAATAAGACTGGTTTAAAAAAATGCAACTTACGTAGTAAAAATTCAGTAGGTAATCTGTATTCGTGATACAGGTTATAATATAATTTTATATTCAGAGGGTTTAATAAATTCACTGTCACCATCTCATATGAAAGTAAAGTCATCTCTAATAATTTTATAGACATGTCACAGTGCGTTGTTGATTCGTTTGACTTCAAATTTGAGATTTAGGATTCATAAAAATATTCATATTTATGTTTTTATTCAAACATAGACATAATTTTTGTAGTTTATGAAATTATGACACTTGTAGTAAAGTTATTCAAACATGTTAATAAATAAATGTATTAATATTTTCTTAAATACTTTAAATTTACATAAATATGTAGTAGGTAAATGCATGTTAGAATGTAACTATTAAGTAGTTGTTAAGTAAATAAAAAGTTGATGTATTTAAAGTTATAGTTGAATCTGAGTATGCAATATTTAAAATGAATGGTTTTATCCAAACATTTGTATGAAAAGTTTACTTATTATTTGAATTATACTTTGTATGAAGTTATAATGTTGCAGACTATACACTAAAGACTCTCCGTTGTTATGCAATGTAGTAGTTATATTTTTTTATTGTTGCATTGAAAAATTACTCTTATTTTCGACCTCACTAAATAGAAAAATATTTTTTATTTTGCCTGTGTTACATTTTTAGTTCAGTATTCTTATGTCCTTGCTGTAGTTAATACTTCGTGGCCTTGCGTAGGATTCCTAACGAAAATAAAACATCCTCCAGCCGAAAAATTTAATTTGTATATTAATTTTTGACAGCTTCATTAAAAGTATTATTGATTAAATAAGAGCCTCGACATAAATTTTATGCTTCTTTTATAATAATTACATGTTTAATTTGGACTGGTTTTAAACATCGGCTTAGATCATTTTCCCTTAAGGCCCGTGCCCAGCAGATGGACAGTAATTGGGTTAATATTATTATTATTTTATAATCATAACGTTCTATATTAGATATTATTTCAGAAAATCATTAGGGTCCAGGAAAGAGTTGAGACCTACCTTTTTCGTGGACCAAAGGACCAACCTCGCGTCACATCAAGTACAAAGCGACGCCATAAAAACCTCACAGTTGATTCGTTAATTTTATCAAAACTTCGTCAAATTCGTTAATAAAAACGAAAATAGCCACATCTCTGTTTAATAAGCGAACTTAAACGTGAATAAAATTATATTGACAAAAAAAATGGATTTTTACGATTCCGATCGTAACATTACGCGTGTTTCGGGTTATTATTGAATTTTTAGTATTATTTTTCGATTTTCGTCCTTATTTCTATGGCGGTAAAGTGTTATGTATGAGGTGTTGGTGTTATGTAAAAAGTAGCCGGCAATGTTATGTGAGAATATAATGGAAATATGAGATTTTTATGGTGTAACGTGTTTTAGGGAAGAAGACTGAATGTGCAAACTTTTTTTTATTATTATGATACGTGCACTTAATGAATATTTTTGCGGAATATCTTGATGACGGTTCGATGGCTTCGATGGCCAATAGTTTTTGTGTGTAGATTTTTTTACACTTACATACATGTGGAAAAATGCGTAAAAATGGAAAAAAATATTTACGCCTAATTAGGACTTACATTATTATAAAAAAATAATAGAAATATATTTATAATATTAAGTAAAGCGTACTTTTATCAGATTTATCACAGAAATCTAAACAGTAATGGCTTATTATAGAGGTTTGCGTAATAAATTGACAGTAAATATGATTTTTTATTGAGTCATCAGCTTATTTAAAAGGTTATATAAATACAACTTTCACTTAATTATAAATAACTGCAATATTATTTTCTAATGATAATACTATCTATTATTATTTAGAAATTAAACCTTAAAATATACCTACGATGTGATAATGCTATGATAAGTCGTGCGATGTACTTTTTTTTTATTCAATAATTTATTTTTTTATACTCCTATCAAATAAGTAATATTTCAGCAACTAAAAAAATTAAATAACAGGTGCAAAGGCGACCTATATGAGTTGTAAAAATAAGGTCATAAAAATAAGTAAATAACTAATACTAATTAACGGTACTGTTAATAACATTTCACATTATATCAGATGACACTTCATCTATAGTTAGTAATGTAGTAAAATTAAAATATAAAAGTAGGTACCTCTACTCACAAAGCAAATTAATGTAAATTGTATGATTCATAAAATTAATGTGTTGATCAAAAATATTGTAATTATTTATGTTATTAATTTATTAAGTAAATATGGAAAAGGTTTTATTAAAAAAAAAAAAGTGAATTAGATTGTTATTAAACGGTAGTGCTAAAAATAAAATTTATAAAAATAAATAAAAACATCAATATAAATCCATAATACTCATTCTAAAAACAAATAAACAATGATTAATATTTCTTAAAAATGAAAAATTTAATTAATTATTATAATAAAACGAAGCATAAGTAACGTAGGTACAACTCGTAACGAAAGTGAGTTAGCAACGGGCAAAAAGGTAAAAAGGCGGCGCGGTGAGGTGGGCGGGGGGCGGGGGGCGGAGCCTAGTCGCCGCCCCCCGCGAGCGGGACGGCGACACTGCACGCGCGCCCGCCTGCACGATGCAAGGTCACGTCAGACCCACTGACTTTTTGCAATGTTTTGACATGTACATTTTTTTAAGTGTAGTATTTTCATATGTTTTTTCTTGGTTTTAGTGTTTTTCTAAGAATAATCGAATAAATCAATAAGCTAGTTGTGGTAAAGTACGATAAAATTTGAATTGCCCAATTTAATTAAAGTTCAGTAAAAATATAAAAATAAGTCAATATTATAGGTACCTCTTTCATTTTTAATGAATTGTGCTTTAAGTTGAATTAAAAGTATATGTTCTTCATTTTGAAGACAGTATCGAGTTATAAATATACATTAGAAGCAATTATAAAAGAAAAGAAACTTGACTTATCGAAGCCACTTAAACAATGTGGAATCAATTTAATTTCAGAATCAATCATAATAAGAATGCACTAAGTTGCAAAAAATAAAACAGTTGCATCTTATCACGGCTGGACGTTTGATTGAATGCGCTAGTTCTGTTCGAAGCCGCATGGCGCTGTCGTCAGCGGGCGGCCACTCCGCGCGTCATTCCGGCCGCGGCGCGCGACGCAACCGCATCGCTACCCGCGCTCGCTCTCACCCGCGTAAATACTCCACGATACACGCGCAAACGATCCAATGACATGTTCACGTGCTGTGCCAAATATTGTGTCCAGTTAACTTAGTGCCAGTTATTTGTGTGAAGTGACCCACGTAGTGCGATTATAGTAAGCATTGTAAACGTATTTGCTCGACCGTCACACCGTCGCAGCCCATCTGTTCAAATACGGCTGATTTGTTTAAGTTTACTATTGATGGATTGGAAAGAGGTTCAACGACATCGTACTTGGTGTTTGATGTGCTGAGGAATTCGTTTCACGTATTTCGAAAACAAATAGAAGTTTAGAAAACAATGGTTATA
The DNA here is from genome assembly GCA_947562105.1 of Shargacucullia verbasci. Classification (NCBI taxonomy): domain Eukaryota; kingdom Metazoa; phylum Arthropoda; class Insecta; order Lepidoptera; family Noctuidae; genus Shargacucullia; species Shargacucullia verbasci. The sequence goes on along the minus strand of OX387284.1, from coordinate 14,901,115 downwards.
TGAGAGGGTCTCGAGTGGCATTGCTTGCATAGGTGCTCGTTGTGACAGGTGGAGCGGTGTTCTCATTGTCTGTCAAATAAGAATATTCATTGGAAAACGAAGGTAAGCATACTTTGAGTGTACATGTCAAACAAAATGGTAACATTGTATTTATTTTTTTCTCGCTTTTTAACTATATTTCACATATTTTAAGTTGTTTCTTTGATAAATATGTGTAGAATTTCGTATATTTGGATAGAAAATATAGTTTAGTGTTGTACTGTTAAGTTTCACAATGCGTGGTGAGCACTGAAAACTTTTTGACGGCTGCTGAATTCAGTGAGGATGCGGCGACGGCCCGCGACGGTACTGTGCCGGGTGTTACTTGATAAAATAATGTTGTAACAAAGGAAAACTACATAAACATGCAAAAAAGCCACACATATACACTGTGTATTGAGTATAATATATTGTTGTATGAACTGAAATGAATAGAGACCTGTAATAACTACAAATGGAAAGAGTTTCTGGGGACTAAAAAGTAAACTGAAAGTTGTTGTAGTCATTTTGACATGTATTAGTTATTCAAAAACAATATATAAGTATAGTAGGTATGTATACATAAGAGTTTGAAAAGAAATAGTAATTTTTACATTATAGATTAGGCATATTAAGTACAGGCACCAATAGAAATATATTTTCTATTCGGTCGAGCTTTTGAAAATATTAAAATTATTGGTTCAAAATGCGTATAATTTAATAATATATCATCCGAAAAAATAATGAAATTGATGTGCATCATTTTCCTTGTACTTAATTAACCTTAATTATTTATTCAGCAATTAATTTAAACAATAGTAATCAAAATGGAATCTTAATAGCTGCATCGATCCCTAAAAGCCGCATCAGAAGAAATCTATTTCTCGACGCAAGTTTTCTTCTTACTTATGAGTTACATAACTTGAAGAAAACTTCTGCATTACTTTTGCATCTATCAAACCTACAAAAGAAAATAATAAGTTACAAACCACAAAAGAAACGTCCAATATTTTTGCATTCACTGGCGTCCTTTTACCCAGTCCGCCATCTTTATTTTTGTAAAGCAATGCACACAGTCGTCATTTTAAATAGTCGAGTGGCGCGCGCCCCGAGCGTCTGCAACGCGTCTATGCTGGAAACGAAGGGGGAGAGGGGCAAGCGCGCGGGGCAGGGGGCGGGGCGCTAGAGAAGGACGCCGCATCATAAACATTGTGTACATAAAGACGTTTTGGAAAACGCAATATGCCTTAGCGCGAATTTTATTTGGAATGAGCAGAACCTACGTTAGTTGAAATTTAAATTTAGAATTATTTCGTCGAGAATTAATTCCAAAACTTTTAAATGTAGAACTTAATATTTTTCAATAAAATAATGATTCATTATTAATATAAAAACATGAATTTTTTTTTCAAAAGTATAGATCCTGTTAAAAATAAATATTATTGTTCATATATTGCGCATGCGACCGGCAAAAAATAATTAACCTATACCAACACACATAATTATTTAAAAATGAAATGTATATACATATTGTCCATACTTTCTTGTACCTTATTAATTTCCATTATCGAACATGTATGATTCGATCATTAATGTTGATCATTTCATACCTATCATACAGAAACATTGCGGTGTTTACATGCGGGTACTTACTTTAAAATTCCATAACATTAATTTCTATTTAACTACATTAATTTCTTAATTACCTACAGTCGTTAATTGAATGCACTACTTGCAAGCTTAACCTGCCTATAATACTTCAATAATTATGATACTAAATTCAATGAAATATTATTTAATTAATAAAAAACCATTTTATCGTCCTTTCAATTTCCCAATGTAAAATTGCACTGTATAGAAATGATAGCATAAAATACGTTATATAATTTTTCTTGAAATTACGCGTTGATCTAAATTATATATAAGAATATTTTTTATTACTACTAGTGATGTAATAGTGATCATTTAGATGACAGAAACATGAACTGAAAAATGTGATCAATAGATAATAGTGTGTAGAGAGTGAAAGATAGTTGATTTATCTTGATTATTCGTCGTCTAGGTATGTGACTATTTGGTTTATACTATAACTTTAATATTTAATTGACATATTAGTACTAAATCTAGTGTAGTGGTCTCAGTATGTTTATGAATAGGCGTTATAAGCCGTGATCCTTTAAGATACATCAATCATCTCAACCTATTGCACTTCTTTGCTGTACATTGGCATCCAAGTTGCTCATTAGCACTCTGTCCTCCGATATTTCGAGACAAGTGACAATGATCTGACTCATCTGTTAGCAATATTTTCAATCAACGAAAAATTTCGTCAAAAAATTTTTAGAATTATTCCAAGTATTGTTTCCGAAGTTAACCTAGATTTTTCTAGACAAATAACAATATCGTGACGATAATGTCATATTCAAATAAAAAACAGGACATAACAAAGATTGAATGGTGACGCAGTAGTACCTGACAATCAAATGTCATAAATAATAATACAATAGAAGTTATTAATAAAGCTTTATTGCTAGTGTCGCAATCACGAATGACAATGATTAATATTGATTGAGAACGATTCAATTTTTAATTACGATATGCATAATGGAAAATTTATGTGCAAGTTGCATTTGTTTTGTATGGTTTTTATTTATTTTATTGTTTTTTATACTATCATGAGGACATTTTAAGTGAGTATGTTTTATTGTTTTTATATTTATTTGTTTCGACGAATATTGTTTGATACGGTATTAAGTAGACAATCGTTAAGCATTTCTTAAAGCCGGTTTGGTCTTTTTACTTCAGTTACTTTAACATTACATCCCCTTTAATGAGTAAAAATAGATATATTTAATATTAAGGTGTTGTATGTTCTCATAGAAATAGTCTCAAGAAAGTTTATAACAAGTTAAAAAATTGAACACCTTACTAAACATTTTAAACACAACCAACTTAGATTTTTTCCTTTCCAATTATCGCGATTTATTTCCGAACTAAACTTAATTAATACACATCCAAAATATTCCCGATATAAAACATATCAGTAATGGTTATAATATTAAACAACTTGAACCCGACATTTTGAATACGACAAGTTAAATTTATAGATGCCATGTGACGCGACATCTGCTAGATATTCCATAAGTTTGACTTGTTTATGATCAAGAATATATTATGTTTATGGTTGGTTTTTGGGATTCAATTATTATAGTAATCGTTTTTGTTAATAATATAAAAATAATACAGGATAATAGTTTCAATTTAGTATCAAGTAAAGCATAAAAATATGTTTTGCTATTTTAGATCTGGTCAAAGAAGTTACTTTTAAAAAACGTCGAATTATTGAATGTTAACACAGAAGACAGTTTATTAAAGTAAGTGAAAAATTAAAATATCATATGATAATACCACATAATTTTATTAACACATGTTACACATCGATCGGAATTTTGTCATGTAACTCCATAACTGAATATTATGGTTGCACTTGCAACCCAAATTACTTAAAAATTACGAGCAATTTTCTATAATTACTTGCACATCTGTCGTAGAATTAAATATTTTAACGTCAATTTTATTTACAAGTTACATCGCTCATGTTATTTGTGTTGGGAATATTGAAAACATCATCCATAAGTACTACAAGTATACCATCATGGTCATCATTAGTAGCTTTAGTCAACCCACTCATATGCATCATCTTTTGTCTCTTACAATTATCAGTAATATCTAGGTTTTATGGAGTAGCTAAATTAGTTGATAATGGAAATATAAGTTTTTGAGTTATCTATAACAAGCTGTTTATATAATCTTCCCTCATAGCAGGAAGAAGGTCGTGAAGCATTTAGATTCTAAAGAGGAGGTTCTCAATAGTATTGTATATCTAGTTTCTTTTGTATGTTCTGGCCGGCGTCCAGACACAACTACATATATAAAATGAATTTTAGTTGATAATTGCATAGTGTCTTATGAAGTAATGAAGTAATCTTATGACACACTTGTCCGAATGCCTCAAGTGCCTTAACACCTACACCGAATATGATCGTAACGCCTAGTGTAGGTAGGTATATAATGAATCAGAAGAACCTTGTGTGAATTATTGAAATGTGCACTACAAGTTATTGAATTAATAAATGACAAAACCCTTGCCATTATCAACTTATCTTTGTCTTTCGTATCTGTATCTTTGGTGTGTTTAATATCATCATCTTACAATCATATTTTTAGTTTTTCACCATTTTATATTCCTACCTTTCTGACCAACAGTAGGTCAGAAAGGTATGCAGTATTTTCTAGTACATACTGACATAGTACGGAGGTCAGTGTGAATCAGTCTTAAACAACCGCATTCGCTAACTGTATTCATGATCACTGGTGGGCAAACAGTGTTTTTGGGTTTAGATTGAAGAAACTCGCGTACTCCTTTTTAAAAGGCCGGCAATGCACTTGTGACTCCTCCGGTGTTGCGGGTGTCCATGGGCGACGTTAATCGCTTACCATCAGGCGATCCCGTGTGTTCTAAAGATTATGTTTGTCAACAGTTATTTTTTTTCATTCGTTACCAGAGGTACTAAGAGTTCACTTTCTTCTTAATCATGTTGTTTCTCACGATATGTTCATTTTGGATTTTTTAAAAACACAAATATTAAGTACTACTTGCTGAACTGTATATACGTACATATTTTAATCGTTTTCATTTCTTCAAATAATAAAAATGTACATTCATGAACAATAGTTTTATTCTACCAATCATTATGGTGAATAAGATTAGTTTTTGGCTGCTCAACAGATGGGTTCAACAAAATGTTTTATTTTGCGCTTTTAATATAAAAAAATAGAGCCATGCCTCTAGAGTCTCGACTTTTTAAAAGCGCTTGCAAGGGCCTACTTGAAATAAAAAGCTTTGGAGAGATCACCTGATAAACTTCCAAGCATTGAGATTAGGCCGAAGGTCTCTTCACTATCCGTATGTCAACAGAGCTGTGTTTTAACCACACTAGTTCCACAAAATGTCAAATGGCTTCGCTTTTGAAGTTTTGAGCTTGGGTACTACCGAAAGCTACAAAACCTGATTAGAATTATAAGCCAGGTATTGGCCAGTTATTTTCCTTTCTATATCGAAAGACGACACGGTTGGCGCAGTGGCTAAGTGATTAGCTTTCTGCGCTAGGTGTCGCGGGTTAGATCTGCGCACGGAACAAATATTTGTATGTTCTATAGATAGTTGTTTCGGGTCTGGTTGTGTGTGCATATGACTTGTAGGTTTGCAAACTGTACCCACGACATACGAGAAAGGCTAGTGTGGCTAATGTTTAAAAAAAATCTCTATACTCAATATTTTGTATTCTGAAACAATTCTCTTCTTTACTTAGTCATAATAATAACGTTATTATTTTTTTAATAATTTTCCTTTCTATAAAAAAATTATAAATGTTTTCCTCTCTTCTCATATTTCTAAAGACCAGCTAAGTACCATTAGTAGGCCTCAAACATCCGACAAAAATATCATTTTCACAATATTTAACCGTCTACCAATGGAAATGTAGACCTAAGTAGTCCACTGACAAATATATTAGCTCTACTTGACCCAAAAGATTTCATAAATGTGTATAATGTATGTGTATTGAACTTTAAGTGCAACAAGTTATGGTATGATTACAACGGCTATCAAGTCTATTACTAATATTATATATGTAAAAGTTTGTGAGGATGGATGGATGGATGGATGGGTGGATATTTGTTACTCAGTCACGCCAGAACGGCTGAACGGATCTGGATGAAATTTGGCACAGATATAGATTATAATCTGGAATAGCACATAAGCTACTTTTTATCCCATTAAAATGCACGGGTTCGTAAACCACGCGAGCGAAGCCGCGGGCGGAAGTTAGTATACATATATAGATGCTTAAGCTTCTTAAAGTAAAACAATTGAAGTAGCTTATATTATCTTTTTAATTCTGGTTCGGTTTGTGAATGGCAATAGGCTCGCCTTATTATATAGGACTTAATATCAGCATCAACGAAATGTGAGTGTACAATAGTACTTACACCTCTGGCTAACCCTTCGGGTATACAGGCGTGATGATATAATAAGTGTTCGGTTTATTTGACCAGTTTCATTGAAACTGAAATAAATTTGATTTAATCGTGATTAATTAACTATTTAGCTTTAATATGTTAGTGTTTTCAAAATATATTTGCAGAAACTAACAAAGAGGCGTTTCTCCTATATAAGTATACTATACTATTTGCATAGACCATCAAACCGATTGGCCTGACGACTTGAAACTCATTTATTATCAATATAATAAAAAATGTAAATTTGCTTAGGTGTCGCCACAAAACAAATATTCGAACATCCGTCTATATTCGATGCGTGACTGATTTAATGACAGACTGGCAATTAGCTGGCAAGATGGCCGCCTGCGCCCGCGCACCCAATGTCAATAACGCCATAAATCATCCGCCATATTTATTTCGAATGGTTAAGTAATATTTATTTTTATTCGCGTTATTGGTACTAGTTCCTCAGACTGGTCCCATTATTTATGTATTGATATATCATTCTATGTAAAAAAAAAATAGTTTTTTTTCGGATTCCGTCATTAAAATTTACGGCGGGTCTAGCTCCGATCAATGCGTTAACTGAAGCAGAATACATAAATAACATACAAACAGTCCCACGGTTTGATAATCAAGAATGTATTAACAGATACATTTAATGTATCCCCACTACGATTATTAACATCGATTCGTTTCTTGATACACCAATAATTTATATTGGGTTATTTATATTATTTTTATGACATCCATCCACTACAAAAGTGATTGAAATTAGAATTTTTATTAATAATCAGTGTTGTTGCTAAGCTCTTACTAATTCTTTCTTATTATCAGAATGGTTGCTATATACATAAATTTTGACAGATTTTTTTGGAGGTTTCGTTTGATGGTTATTAAAGTAATGATGAATTAACATTTATTTATGTCGCTTTAACTAATTTACTTTTTTTTAATATCGATTAGGTAATTGGAAATCGTTATTGCTGTCTACCTACCAATTTTTTCACATGACTCGGTTCCCTGCAAAATGGTTGAGCTGAATGACGCTGACACATACGTCTTACTCGTGAACGGGTGCCGTCTGCTGGGACTGGTCAGCTCTTAACTGTCATGGCAGTATTATCAGAAATTTATTTCTAGATATTATAGTTATCAGTTTGTCTAGTCTAGACCTAGTACCTACTACATTTTCCTCACATAACGTTGAGGGAATAATGTATTCATCATAATTATTATGAAATGTTAAACAATCAGACTTCAAAAGAGTAACCATGGAGTTTCTTGCCCGTTCTTCTCCATAGGAAAACAACACTTTGGAACGAGGCAACTAGAGTCTGACTATTCATAAGTGCCTTTAACTGGTCTACATGAATAAAAATATATTTTATTATTATTATTTATGACTAAAAGAAATACATTTATTCAACTGTTTGATAAAGTTTTAAATACACGAATGACATTTTGGCGTTGGCGAAGCAAAAAACATTAACCCTTGAATGCGAAAAGTCAATCAACCAATCAATCAGCCGTCACAAGACCCCAAGCCGCAACACTTATTTAACTCATTTGACATTTAAAAATACCCGAGCGTACTCGGGTCGCATCCTGCCGAGTCTCTTTTTGTGTATGCCCAAAAATGTCCGTCAGACTTCTATTAACATAAATACGACATTAAACTGGAGTTAATTGACACATTTCACGATTTATAAGATAAGTTACCTAGATGTGAAATCACTAGGAATTTTAGTGGAGCGATAAATAAAACCCGTTTTTTTTCTAATGGCCGCTGTCAAATTGGGTGTAGGCAAGGACTGACTTACAGTAGTGGTGTGCTTTCTAGCTGATATATTGATTTCGTGACTAAATCAAAGCCGAAAACATGCATGTTGGCTAATGTAAAAGAGACATCTTGATTATATTTTCTTTACAAACAAAACAAGATTGAGTCTATATATTTTGTTACAGAATTTATTGAAGGAACAACGACAAAATATATATAAAAAATAAAAAAATACATTAATTACTTACTGATACTGATTATCATAAAATGTGTATGATACGTGGAGCAGAAACAGACAAAGACTAAAATAAGTTAAAATTTACTGAATATATTTGGTTTATCTTAGAAATCACAATAATCTTAAGTTACCGGTGATCTAACTGATACTTGAAACTCTCACTGATAGAGATAACAAAAACGTTCAGAAAAAGCAGAGTCAGTGCTATGATAACACAAGACAATGTTAAGATATCTATTTAGAAAATGTCCCAATTTTTAAAACTGAACACTGAACAAGCTGCATCAGTATCCTATTAATATTATAAATGTGAAAGTTTGTGAGGATGGATGGATGGATCCTTTGTTACTCTTTCAACCCAGAACGGCTAAACGGATCTGGATGAAATTTGGCACAGAGATAGATTATAGTCTGGAATAGCACATAGGCTACTTTTTGTCCCGGGAAAATGTACCTACGGTTTCGTAAACCACGCGGGCGAAGCCGCACGCGGAAGCTAGTATCAGAAAGGCTATAAATAAGAAAAGTATCTTTTATAAAGAATCTAGTATAGAAGTGTAATAATGGTAACATTGACAAATGCGATACATAACCATCAATGAAATTGATGCAATTTTATATAAAAAAAAAACTAAATCGGCGCAATTAACGTACTAATTACTGTTCACGCCAAGAAGGAAAAGTAAAGGAATATATCTAAACATGCAAACGAGGATTTAAATATGAGTAGGTGTAGTAATAGCACGTCATATCTAAGAATCGAAGATAAAGATTGAATCATGTCATCAGGCCAGATGCAAAGTTTTGTATCAGCTACAAAATTATTGTCTAAACAAATGTTCTAATATTTGTAAAAACGTATTAATCTTTCACACATCAAGGCTGAATCAGATCCAGGCCGTCTTTGATCAACCATCGTTGGTACCAATCATCGAAATATCGAGAACGCGTCAAAAATATTACACAATCGAAACAAAAAATACTTCACAATCAGAATTAGTTCGATCAGGAACTAACAGTAGAAAAAAGGAGTTTAGATGCGGCTGTACTGCGCGCGCGATTGTTAACGCGGAAAAAAAACATGGCGCCCAAATTTGCATCCGCGCTCATCAAAGTAATATCACGCACAAAATTACGCCTTAACCGCATCTCTTAAGAAACTAACGCTGCTCTCTTGATTGTTGTAGATATTTTTGTGTTACGACTTTGATCTCGATGGCTCGTAAATTCGTTCAATAATGTTTGTTGAATCGGATCATCTGTTTAAGAATGGCAAGTAAATGTTTGTTTTCTATCATCCGCCGGCCAAATGTTGTTCGATTTCGCTAGTTAGCGTTGTTTTGACAGTCTCAATCGTTGCAAAGCGGTAATAATGCTGTCTTCACTTCATTCACGCCTGTGTGTGGGCATGAACGTATGTATATGCATACGGAATGAATTTTTTTGTATGTGAATATGATTTAAATGAGTCGAATCATGTTTGATTTTAGACTATTTTCGAATCAGCCGTTGTTTGTTTTATTACGGAATTCTGATATGCAATTGAAACGTTCGATGTGATAAATTAGTTGCTATGAATGAAATGAATGAGAGAATGAATGAATCTGTTTCAAAAGTTTTGGGATGAGCGAATATACAATTAGGTGGTTTTTTCAACACTTCGTTATTTTAGTTGCAGTTTCGAAGTGAGTCAAGGATATAAAATAGTTTTATGTAAAAACAAATCCATTGGAAAAGATAAAGTTGAGATTCAGTAGTGGAGCAGGGAGAAAAGAAATTCATATTCTATGACAAAATGTACACAAAGCAAGCCTACAATGACCTCTACATTGACTTGGTTACTTCAGATATACAGTTACTGCTCTTTAGAGAACTGGAACGAAGAACTAACATGAATATCATACTGTGATACGGCGCACCCCGATAGCGTCAATCCAAACAATTTTAATTTTTCCCCTACCCCAGCGAGGCTGAAAACTCGGAGCAAGGCGTAGGTACGCTCACGGGACTAAATCAATATGATATGACAGTTACGGTCAATTTATGGCCCTCAGTTAATTACAAACGGGTGCGGGGCCCTCGGGGTGAGGTGGATGCGAGGGGGAGGGGTGGCACGTCTAATGACTTGTAAAGATGCTGTTGCGAAGCGTTATTGAGTATGGATGTGTGATTGTTTGTGTGTTTCGGGTGCAGGGAAGCATTGGAGGTCGAATTGTGTTTTGTTTGTGTGTGTGTGTCATTGGGGCGTAGACTCTACTTATTTTATAACGGAAACGTTCTTCATGGGACGAGGTATCTTGAGAATTTATTGAACGACCCATTATGACTATCCTTGCATACTTATTATTATATGAGAGACACGACAAGTTTTGTTGACTTCAATTTTGATCAACACAACTCCAATAAACACCATAATATTAATTCCATCGCAAAAATCATAAAAAAAAACAAAAGAAAATTATTTTAATTTAGACGTAGTATTTGGTCGCGAATCGCGAACCTGTTTACTGGGCTATTAAATCGGGAGTGTTCGCGTCATGTGCCAATCAATCACTCTATCAATCAGCCCGGAATGAATGCAGCGGAGTGTTAACTCTCATGTACCTATATCAAATAATATTCGCTGCAGATTTTTGTTCGTGACTGTACGTTTAATAAATTTGAAATTGGATTGGAATTATTTGAAATTGGAGTGGAATCTTTTTTAAAAATATGACAGACAAATAACGGCAATTTGGTGATTAGTTTATCGGAATAAATTGGATTATACATATACCATTACTAATTAACTGTATAATATGCGATTTGATCGAGTTTTACTTCTTATGGCTAGCTTTATGTAATGTTGTGCGTCGGAGGATACTTTCAAGGAAGGAGTTGCCTGTCTCATTAGTCCAAACAGTAGCATAAAAGTGCATAAAAACGTCGTCCTGAACAAAATAATTATATCGTAGTTATAGATAATTGTACTTTCTAAATCAAAAGCTGTTAAATGCTTAAATTCATTGACTTTTACAACATCATACGCTTTTCCGTATACATTTAGGTATAGCAAATATAAATTATTTTATTTTTATGTTACGGAATCGCATGGGTTTCTAAATAGTATTCTGTTTATTAGTACTATTGAACATACATCAGGTAGATTGACGGCCGTCGAACGCCGGCGCAGAATACTATGAATTTGTTTGAATTCTAATGAATAGTTTCGTAAGCTTTCGATACAGTTATACGATATAATACACCTGTCTGTAAACGTACTTGCATGTGTAAACAGGCCAGTCTGTACACATCCTCTATATATTCCAGACCCTTAGGAGTTGGCACCGGGTCTGGTACGTACTGTCTCCGAAGGTGTTGATGGTCACCATGTCGTTAAGTCGGCAGGAGCATGAGTACCCGCGACCCGCGACTTCGACTTCGTATTTATTGAATATCAAATATTAATATCAAATTAGTGTTGTGCTGCAATAGTAAAAATAACCCTATGTCCTTCTCCTGGCCCTAAGCTATCTCAAGTTTGGGAAATTGCATAACGATCGATCTTTTCAGTAGTTTAGTATCAAACAGAAAGACAGAGTTACTTTCATACTTATACTAGTGTGGATAATGTGAATAATTCTTATGGCACGAGTTCGAAATAATAAACGGGTTTCACCTGAAAAAAATATTGACTCGGCCGTTGTGCAGGTACTATTCAATGTTGGCATTTTATAAGTCTAAAGTTTCTAAGATTTATGATTTGATGGGCTTTTTAGGCGTATTGGTAATTTTGTTTAACCATTTGGTATTTTACAAACGTTTACTATTTTTCACAAATACGATCTAATGTTATCCGTTAGATTCCTAGCCATTTTCGATGCCGCTATGTTTCTGATCGTCTGTTTCACTCTCGCCTAGTACGTAGTGAATCACTATGCTAGTCTGCATAAAGTTCTTATTTCGTTAAGCAAATCTAATCCTTGCTACTAGGGTATAAAGACCAAACAAGTATCTAATATGACAATAATATTTTCTTTCATGAAAAGTTTGTCAGTGAAAAACAAAAGACAACTTGTTTCAACCGACCAGATTAAATGTTTCTATATAACGGCTTGCCCTTTCATCTATAATAATCATTCGAGTAACCGCAATGACTGAATAAGGATCTTGTTTGGTTCCATCACAACACAATGATTTCAAACGCCGAACCTACCGCCACGACTAATAATCTATAAGGATATTTTACCAACTTACATTTACATTCTAACCACCCGAATTTAAGCTTTAAGACCATCCAATAGGCTAGATAGCAACAGTAAATGTTCAGACGATTGTTTATTAACAAAATATGCATCGTAATTATATCCAATCAGCGTGTTTGTCTGTCAATCCGTCAATCAACTGTCATGTCTGGCATTGAAGCGATCTGGATCACTGATCTATAGATACGGATAGATCGATAGAAGCAAAAAATGGGTCAGACGGTTTTTTCTAAATTAATTAATGTTTATAATGTCTCGTTGTGAATTTAGCGCCATATGATACTACTGAGTGGTTCCTATGGCATTAAAAGGGTTTAGAGATTGTTTGAGGTCACTAGAGAGAGGTCGTAGAGGTTATCAGTAAAGAGGTTAATGTAAAATTGATTGTTTAGGCAGAGGTGTATCTACTGAAATGAAATGAAATGAAATTATTTATTTTGCAATTAGGATTTTTCAATCACTTTTACACGTCTTTTTTAAACTAGATGGCGTCGGCATTTCCTATGACTATCGCTGAGAAGAAACGCCGAAACAAACTCAGGGGTCAAAGTCTATTTTAAAGTCCAGACAGATTGTAATGATGTAAAGGTTTATGTGAGACAAATATAGGGTGGAATAGCCTTTTGAAGAAAGTGCCATAACTATTTGAGCTAACCTGTCGCAACAGAGTGCAAGCATGCATCAGTTATCGTGAGAATTAATGAAATGAAGAGCGCTCAGCCTAGATCTCACTCACATTTACAATGTATAGCGGTTATATATAAGAAATCATTTCAATTTAAACGACATTACAATATCAAAATAATGATGTAAATAATATAATAATTAATGGCAAAAATTGTATATAAAAAAAAAGGAAAGGCTAAAGAGCGGTTCAATCCCAAGCGTTTTTGTCATCTAAATAGTCCGAAATTTTATAGTATCCTTTTTTACAAAGTTTAGATTTAATTACAATTTTGAACTTCTTTAATGTTAAATTACGTATATCATTGGGAAGTTTATTGTAAAAGCGTATACATTGTCCCATGAACGAGTTGCTTATTCTGTGGAGGCGCGTAGCATGTACAGCAAGGTTGTGTTTATTCCTAGTGTTCAAAGAATGAGTATCAGACAGTTTGACAAAGTTCGAAATATTTTATAAACATATATTAAATTTTCAAATATATATTGTGACGCTACAGTTAGAATATTAATTTCCTTAAATCTGTGTCTCAGCGACACCCTTGGCCCAAGATTATAAATAGCTCGGACAGCCCTTTTCTGCAAGACGAATATAGTATTGATGTCTGCAGAGTTTCCCCAGAGGAGGATGCCGTAAGTCATCACGCTATGAAAATAACTGAAATAAACTATTCTGGCTGTATCCACATCAGTTAAGTGCCGAATTTTTTTGACAGCAAACGCGGCCGAACTTAGCCTACCCGATAATTTGTTTATTTGCGGGCCCCATTGCAGTTTGGCGTCTATAGTGATGCCTAGAAAAACAGTTGAATCCACAATGTCCAGTTCCACTCCATTCAATTTAACATTTATTGGTACTTGTCGGACATATACTCTAACTTTAAACTACAATAATCAATCTCAGATCGTGATATGGGAAATTCGAGGTGCGGCCCAGATTATTTCTCAAATATATCAAAATTATTTATAACTAAGACAGTTGCATCTTCGTTTTAAGCCTGAAAAACTTCATAAAACACACACCATTATTTTACTAACAATTCATTATTATGTAAGTGTATTATAATAATATTCACAGGCCGCATACCAAAGGTGTAACGTTTTTTACATAATTTTAATAGTTATAATTTAATAATAATGGTAGTTTCATGAATTTACCTAGCGTGAATGTTGAGGTGTTTAGTTATAATTATTGCATGTCCATTGCTGTGGATAGCTCATGAATAATGACTTTTGAAGTGTGCGACACGAGGGCGATACGACTTAACCAGTAATCCGTATTATGATTTAGCTACTTACTGTATAATTAACAATATGTGTCATGATACTTTCGTGTATTATCATTGAGAAAATGAAACGGAATTGTTTATTTTGCCATTATGATTTTTCAATTGACACACGCACACTAAGATTTCTCCTGTACCCACGACACAGGAGAAATCCTAGAGTGGGGCAATTATTTATAAAAAAAAAAACACTTTTACACGTCTTACCCTGAGAAGAAACGTCGAAACAATGCTATGTCAATTTTCTATCTGTTAAGTTTCAATATCAAATTACGGTAGATGAACTGTAGTACTTATAAGAATATCTTGATAAATAAGCTTATAACGTAACGCTCAAAAAATATAAAACTTTCATTGTCGGTGTGATTAAGTAATCTGAAAATAAAGATTGACATTGCGATATATTAGACACTACAGACCAGTATGAAGATCGTGTATTACCTATATATAATATCCATTCAACAGTTTCTATCAACGACACGACTCCAACACGACTAACAAAATCGTCACCTCTAAAACCGCTGAAACTTAGTGCTGTCGATTTTGTTTTATTGTTTATCGAGTATCGACACGCGTAATTGCATTGTTAACCTTTATCGATATGCAAATAATGTTGGTCGCACATCGCATGTTAATGTTAGGGTCGGTAAGGACATGCGCTGAATAAAAATTTACAAAGTCGATGATGAGAGGTGCTGCCTTTCACACCTGGATGATAATTGGATGGGTTAATGAATAATGTAATTGAATATTTATGGAGTGGGAGAGATTTTATGCCTGTTTGAATTGCCGTCAGTCTTCTTAAGGTTATTTTTAGTTAATTGTCAGGTTATCGTTAAGGCTGTAGATTGAAAGACTAAAAATGCTGCCAAATTTAATACTTGGCCTCTATTCAGCTGTTTTGCTGTGTGAGCAGTGTCCAAGTATTATAATTATTGTCAGGGTTGGGATGAAGTCGAAAAATAAGGTTCAATACCTACCTATAATACGTAGCTGTTGTATAGATTGCACTATGTAGCTTATTGGTTCTCTGCAACTTGCAACTGATGATGTCTCATACGCCACAATTACTTATAGTGGGCTGGTTGATGGTTGGTTTTCCTTAGGGTAAACAGGTTTTTACTAAGTGAAGAATGCTGATATGTAATGTAAACAAATTTCTTTTTCAAGTCAGTATTTTCCTTAATTTAGCCGCAATTTCTAAAACCTCCAAAGTCGAATCTTGATTCTTTATTCTTTCTTTAAGAAAAAAATATTAGCCACACGAGCACCTATTAAGTTTATTAAAATTCGCCTCGCTACGTTTTTTTTTATTAATTAAACAAAACTGTAATACATGTCATTAAAATTTGCATCATAATCGCTGATAGTTCCGAAACGGCGATAAATCGACTATAAATTATATTTTATGATAATAGCCGAACGGTACGTCACTATTATGTTTCAAATCGAATGAATTGTTTTCAAAACAAAAACATAAAGTTAAGTTGTAATATGGAATGCTGACAATTATTGTTATAGTCCATTTAGGATATGTTTCTTATCATATTTGGATATTCTTACTAGATATTGTGGACATTCCTTTCACATAAAAAAAAAATTTACCTCATCATAATGAGACACAATTTTACTTTTTTAACATGAGAAAACTTGTGAATTCTATAATCATAGGTACTGAAAGGGTTAATTTAATTGACCCCAAGCTAGTTTTAACTAGATTTAAAACAGGTATAGGATTAATTTAATATTCCGTTTAGGTTTGTCAGGGTTAAATTAAATCCTTTAACTTTTCTGAAACTTAAAATTGGTACAGTATTATTTAAACCCAGTTAGTATGCAATTTTTCAAATTCTATGTTTCCTATTACATTTCAAAGCTGAATATTTTTACATGTGAACAGTCAATCTAATTGCTAATGCCACATTATAACCGACACAGAAGATTCATTCCTTACGATCAATCTTTGTATAGGTACCTACAATTCACACACAAAATCAGTAGATACGTGCTCACTTCTACATAAAAATACTTTGTTGAATTTGTGGCAAAATACGTAAAATGCATATAGCCACACGTAAACCAAGACCATACTCGTACAAAAACAGGTTACTGTCAAATCGGTGGAATGGCATCTATACATCATAGTGTGGGAGCGCATTAATCGCAGCGTCTGGACTTCGCAACAGGTTAACGGAAACGACAGAGTGACCTTCAGGCGCTATAGGGTTCTGTAGGCGTAACAAGGATTACATGCATCGGGCAAAAAAAGCAGTAACTGTCTATTGGTTTTACGCTTGGCTTCTATGTTGGAGTTCCGAACAGCCCGCACATAGCATCATGCACATAGCATCGGCGTGCACAGAGTTTTTAGACAGGGTAGGCAGAAAACGTAAGGTGTGTTTTTTTCTTGGAGCTATTTTTCAGATTTAGAATAAAATCAATGGGCTAAGAGGCTCCTAGCCCAGCTTTGTCGCCAAATGAGAGATAGTGGATCATTATGCTTTTGTTTTGTGAAATGAATTGTGTGTGGTATTGTAGGAATAATATTGCTTTGGACAGTCCCTCGGCTATTTCAACGAAATGATATATTCAGCTCTGTGAAGCGCATTATCGCTACATTCTCCGTACTCCATAATCTGGTTAATTCTTTTTTCTTATTAAATAAATGTTGCCACACATTATGAACAATTCCTGTATCGTGGGTGCGTTTGCAAACACATATATTCACATACAAACAACCAGAGCAGAAACAACTATCTGTAGGTCGTACAAATATTTGTTCGGTACGGGAATTGAACCTGCGACAAGTAGCGCAGCAGTTGATCTCTCAACCGATGCGCCAATCGTGTCGTCAACCAATAGTGAACGTTAATTTAGTTTTCTCTTTATTAAACTTTCACTAGTTACGTCGTACGTCACCATAGCACGCTACATGCACGGTAGCTGTGAGTTCAAATGTCACTGTCATATTTAATTACTGTAATTAGTGCTATGACATCGCTATTAGCCATGAAATTACACACTTAGTAATTTTTCATTGTAACGTGCAAACACGATTTTTGGTATCGTGCTATTTTTATGAACTTATTAGCCAAAGTACAACCATATCATGCGTCCACCCATTGCACCACCATATTATGCGTCCACTTTTTTTCTGTTCCCTGTCATTCTTTGATCTTCTTCATCATGCCAGCACAAGCTATCACATGGTGATTCGCCTTAATAAAAGGATTTCTTTTTTTTTAACACCGTGGGTACAGTTTACAAACATACATGTCACATGCAAACATAGCCAGACCAGAAACAACTGTTTGCTGCAATCTGTAGATCATACAAATATTTGTTCAGTGCGGAGATCGAACTCGCGACACGAAGCACAGAAATCGAATCGCTTAGCCACTGTGCCAACCGTGTTGTCGAAATCTCAACAATGGTGGTATTAAACCTGATTGCCTAGGGTGCGCCAAACGAGCTAAGAAATCGTCATTCGCGGAGGTTCTTTCCTTGCAGTTTTTAGTAAACACTCAAGTCATTGTGCTAGTAATTTATAACACGTGCCCCAATTGTTTAAATTGAGCTGCTTAATTTTTACCCAACTCGCTTCTAAAACACTTCGTATAATTTGAGACAGTTAAGTAGGAAATATAAGAATGGACAGGAGTTGCGAGTGCTGCCCAACTGTTTCACCTCGCGAGGAATAGAGGGGGGTTTGCAAAGCTGATTGCCGACCTTCGCTAGTCGGAGAGGTACCTTAAGAAGAAGAAGAAGTATGGGATGTAGATAATGGCACTTATTTATTTATTGTTTAGGAAAACTTAATGTAAACTATATTTGCAATAGGGTACAATGTATGACATCACTTGCTAACCAGTCATATACGCCATACATGGGCTACCAAGTGGAAGGTAGACCAAATACCATGAAAGCTACTAGAAGAAATAAAAAATAAATCTCTCAGTGAAATTTTAGCTTCCACAAAATAAAAATTTATAATTAAATAATTATCAAATTCATAAAACAGTTTTGTAAAGTTCATAACAGACACTAGCTCAAAAATATTTCCGTGGTCTGGCCAACTCCCATGCTATTAAAGTGAAGTTATGATAATTTAATAATTAATAAGTGACAAATTGCCACTCGATCGCTGATTTATGGCAATAAAGGATTCGGATTGTAGTTTTATTCATAATGTATAATATTCTGATATATAAATGTTTGATATTGTAAACGTCTAAGCATCGAGGGGGTTAAATTTGAATTTTATTCCAATTTATTCGAGCTATTTGTTAATATTTAAAAATTAAAATAATGATATTTTGTTTCTTTAATTGTTTTGAGCTGTATTGAAGTTTGCCGCTAGATATTTATTTATTACGAAACTACTGTTTCTTACCGGTTCTTTTGTAGGAGCCACATTCCGGTGGCTTCCTATAGCTATAAGAAAACGATTTCTATTTAAATATATAACTATTCTGAGAAAAAAAACGTAATAGCTACCTAAAAATATTCGTCGAATATATAACATGGTTTAAGTTACATCTTGATGTAGTGTCTAGAAATTTAGCACTAGAAGTATAATTTCGTAACTTGGTTTGTGCGCCCACCCAAGTAATTTCACCAAACCGGTTAGTATGTGACATATAACTGTCACTGTCACACATTAAATTCTACCACTTTTTATTTTAATATCGAATGAGCAATTCTAATGTGACAAGTTCATGCCAACACTACGAAAGAAGAACTTTTACAAAGAAAACATAATTTTTGATTCTTAAAAAATAGGTTCAACTATCAATTCGCATTCTTGATTAACAGTATAGAAATAATCCCGACCCCAAAACACTATTGTACAAGGGAGTTCCCCTAAGCGGTGTGACTCAGCACATTCCGCCGCCGTCTGTAGCAGTGCCGATCACATGGCGTCGAGTGTAGTGACAAATTCACTTACAATTGAGTTCCACTTTTAATTTTGAAAAAGAGTAAAAGGGGGTTTCTTTTTTAATTTAAGTTTGTGTTTTGGGTAAAACATTCCGTAGGGAAAGAAAGCTAGTTGGTTGGGGAATGTAGAAATTAAATTTTATGAACTTAACTTTAATGATAAGATAGTACACTCTATATCTATTTATTATTCATTTGAAATAAACAAGTATGTATGTATCTAAGATATTTGTTAGTTTTGAATGGTTTCAATATCTTTTACTGAAAATCGAAATTTTTTGGATGAAAGTGACATTTTAAGTGCTTTTATGTAGATGCATATTGAAAGATCTATGTACATAGGTTAAGATTTTCGGCTCTATCTCAGTCTTCGCCAAACCCTAAAACAAAATCCCTGATTCACGGCACATACCCACAACTATAGACATCGCAACCATTCAAAGTCACAACTACTAAGTTCTCCCAAAAGGCGCACTCAAGTCAAATCTCAGCAACCATCTTTCACCATCTGATCCAAAAGCGATGACGTCACCTCTCATCAATGGCTCACAAACAGGCCATAATACATCACTCCAGGCCTTTTTGAGGCCTTTCTCCAGGCCCTTTTCTGGCAAACAACATCATTTGTTATAGTCTGTTATATTTTTCTATGCGAATTGAAAACGTAGTGTTAATAAAATCGCACTTCATTCGTTTTTGTGGATCATCGTCACTTAACGGCAGGGTGGCTGTGATTTGTGGGGATTGAGGACTTTCGGAAGAAATTTGCGTTTTAAGATTGATTGAGTCACTTTTATTGCATTCGGATTTACTGGTTCCTTGCCCGTTCTTCTCTAAGAGTCACTATTCATTAGCATCTGTAAAGGCTGTTTTATGACTTTATGTTTGTCTCAGCACATGCTGTGAACGAAGGCCGGTTATCGTTCTTATTAGTACAAAATAGTGTCATTAAGATCAACGTATACTTAGAACGGTAGATAAGAGCCCATTTTTAGATCCACCACACTTGGATCGTTGTTTGTAGCTAATATTATTTGTTGTTGACCCACTGAACGTATTACTGTAATCTCTAAGATATTCTAAGGATTCTCATGAACCTTTAACCTTAATATCAAAATGCCATCTATGTATTTTAATAATATACAAAATCCATATTCCATTTCAATAATCTCAACTTATTCTCCAGTATATAGGACTGTCTTGTCTATCACTTGACGTGTGTACTCCCTAGCGCTCAACAGGGTTGAGCCGGCGAGTCACGACACCCCGGGGTCGGGTGTTGACGTCACAGCTAACACCTGACGCTTCCATGATCTTACAAGTTTGATGTAATAGCTGCTTAGTAGCTTGAACCTAACCTTATCCAAGAATATATGACGTCAGAATAGCTTAGGTAGATTAGCAAGGATATAGGATCTTCTCTTAGTGTTTGTATAAATTATGTGTTTGAATGTGATCACAGTTGTTGCTGTAAAGTATTTTGGTCTTTTGATCCAAAGTATTTTGATTCTTTCTGTCTCTCTACTTAGCCAATAATGTACTAGAGCTATAGTGAAAATGATGTTAGTAATAGTATCAGTATAACCTCTTTTAGAGGAATAAGCTTGACATAATTTAATCTCACGTTTAGATTACAATTTATTGTTTAGAGTGAATCATATAGTAAAAGCAAATTTAATCATTATTTAAATGTAATTGATTAGCAATGAGCTCAATAGATGCCATATCCATTATATTGTCAAATGCCAGTTAAGAATTACGATATGTTATGATACGGCCTAACAAAGCTCGCGCGTGTCTCATATACCTACTGTATTTTTTGGTATACACTACACTTGATTATACTTGATTAGATACAACCTAACTCTATTTTACTAGGTATACAGTTAAAGCTATACTTATATGTACTGTTTATGGATGATAATTATGATGAATCCTATGTTATCTCATTTTATTTAAGTTCGGCGCAATGTAGGTTTAACTGTATTTTAGTTTAAATTACAACTATTTTATGTATTGTTAATCAATCATAGAATAGATAAGGTTTTTAATTCGTGGTTTTTAATTTTTGTTGCAAGGTTTTAATGGTTCTTTGGAGAATTCTATGGATATTGTTTACAAAATAAAATCACAATTTCTAGAGACATTTATGGCCTTAATTTTTATAAAGTCGCAAGGCCTTGAGCTATGTTCGGCTTCAGTAGTTCTTACCTACTTCCCATCGTTCATCACGGTCACACGATCAAGTGTCTCTGTCTACTAATACACAAACGTGAACACTTACAATACAATACATTATGTTTTTTTTTGTATCAAACTATCATTTGTTAATTTCGCCATACCCTTCGGCGCATACACGGCTGTCTTCAAAACGATTAGCGCAATGACTCTTCACATCTGACGTGCAATGGAGTGCGTTATTGTTGTAAACATCTGTTTCTGCCGGTTTACTAAAGGAATATTATAGAAAAATTATGACTGAGTTCTTTTATGATAGCAGTTTGATGTACTATGGATTCTAGATCGATGCTTATTTGATGTTGATCCTTGTTTTTTGTTAAAGTTTCTCTGATCGTGTTATTAGTTTTGTCGTTTTCATTATTCATGATTTTCTGCACGATGTACTCAATAAACCCACAATAATCAATCATGGCAGGAATAACAGTGGCCGTATCAGCGTGTCACTTTGGGGATAACTTTGAAATCATGAAAAGGTACAATACAAATTAGACTTCTTTTAGGGGTGCATGGTTACATTAAGCCAAAGATTCAAATTATTAGTAAATACTATATAGTCTTTTGTAATTATTTTCCCTGTGCTACTCAGAATAAAGTAACTGCAACAATTCATATTTTTCCCACAACACATTTAACAATAACAATCCCACATTTATTCCAAAATTGGAAACCAGCCGACCAAATAGCCATCACATCGAAAACCACCCAACCGAAGATACCCAAAACGTTTCTCGATCGAAATCATCGATCGTTGATTTTGCAACTCATGGTAGGGGACTACACAAAAGTTTTAATTGTGAAAAAATACAGAATTGAATGAATAGCAATTAAAAACCATCAATGGTGAATCAAGAGTGTCCAATGGTGATTGACGACGATGTAAAAAATGATGGAATCATTGTGAGTTGTGACGGTACAGTGATTATAGAAAAGGTATTATTGTATGTTATTGTTTATTTTGAAGATTTTGCGTATGAGAGAAGTCTTTGAGTGTGAGCAAATTTTTTATTTTGACTTAAACTTTAACCAGTAATGAGGTAACAGCAAGTGACAAAGCATTACAAAAAAATCCATCCCTAATTGTATATTAATTGCGAAATACGGTGGTACAAAACGTAAAGTGACATTTATTCACTACTATACCCAAATTGTGATAGCCTGTGATAGTTTAGCGGTTGAACATTTGCCTTCCATGCAGGAGGGTCTGAGTTCAAACCCGGCCCGCACCTCTGAGTTTTTGGAATCATGTGGGGATCAGAATTTGATTATCACTTGCGTTTACGGTGAAAGAAAACATCGTGAGGAAACCTGCACACCTGAGAGGGCTCCATAAAGTTCTTGATGGTATGTGTAGTTCGCCAACTCGTACCGGGCCAGCGTGGTAGACTAAAGCCTAACCCTTCTCATTCTGAGAAGAGACCCTTGCCCAACAGTGGGACAGTAATGGGTTAAATTTATTATACCCAAATTAATCAGTAGTGACCGGAGCAGACTATTTAGTACAATTATTGTTATTTCCGTGAGACTTTGCCGCTATTTCTTTATTGTTTAGTCTTCTTCTTTCAAACACTTACTGTTTCTACAGACTGCGTAGACCTGATTTTTTATGTCATCGTCTGTTGTCCCTCATTAGGTCTGTTGTTCCTAAATTACTTAATGAGGGACAATAAACAACTTGCTCGTCTTCGCAAGTAGGTCTTATTAATTAAGTTGAACACTTTATTAGCTGAGTATCACCACGCCACACCACCAGCAAGGCAGGCAGATAAAACTGCAGTGTCACGTCGATCATTGTGATTCCTTTGAGACGACAGCGCTTGTCCGAGCTGTGTGACGGCAAACAGCGTTGATTCGTTCCTCTTTGCTCCTATAGGTTTGTTGTAGGTTGTTGTTCGTTGGACGAAATACTTATAGAAAATCAATAAAAAAAAATCTCTTTAATGAATTATGTACTATTAACTTTCTTGCTCTCTGCAAGAAAGTTAAATGTTTTATAATTTTTATTTTATAGCAATGGCAATGGTCTTATTATTATATAAGAGAATACTGAATACCTAGTATTTTCTATTCTAAACAATAGCATTTATGTATTAGAAATTATGTGCATAATTTTAAATAAACTAGAGATTCAATAAGCGTTTATTTCTATTATGAAATTTTAATAAATAATATTAGTAAAAGTATGTATCTATTAATATGAAAGTGTCACTAAAACGACTTATAAATTTTTTTGATCGGATTGAAAGTGGTTATCTCTGAATGTAAAATTTTGTATTTTTTAAACAAATTATTTTATTAATAATCATGCTATAATATACCTACATGTATTATTAATATAAATAGGGTTTTTTTATGTGTAAAATATGCACTTAGATCTTTGACGTATTAAAAGCGCGTGGATTGGTTATAGTTGCTTTAATGCCTTTTACTATTAATCACTTCTTAAAGTTTAAAGACAAACGCCACTTCGTTTCTAACATAGCGCTGAATATTCGGTCCCAAGCGGCGCCCACCTCCCAATGACAGACACCGACAAAGCAGCCGCCGATTCATACAGCCGATCGTCTAATTGTGTGATTTGATACCAAAACTCTTTGTTAAGCCTCACGGAAATCTCTATCGTTATCTGTACACAACAAATTTATCTTTTGTGGCCGTCTTCACGATTTTCATTGGCTCTAATTAAATAGGACGAAGCGGAACGTAGTTTTGATGCCAAAAAGCTGAGATGAGATCGAGAATGCGCTGATGAATGTTGCTTTTTTGTGATAATGTTAATTGCAGTTATGCGAATAGTTAATTTTGTTCCTCTCTCTTAAAATATCGCCTTTAATTTTGTTGTATCTGTTAACTATACTTGCGGACTTATTCCTTGAGTCCGCATTGCTGAAACTCTGGTCCTATGGGACCTAGGTGTATGCACACATTTTCTTATGTCATGGATATGGCGAATTTCAGGTGTTAACTAAAAGGCTTTACTTGACGACATGATTTCAATACTGTCATAGAAGTTAAAAAAAAAAGTTGAACGTTTGATTAGATTATGGTAATTTTAAATAGCATCGCGTATGTTTACCAATTCACTGCACATAGCACGGTTCAAAAGGTCAAAAAGCGTGTACAACGAGTAGCATGTTTTAATTACATGGCTATATATTTTATTAATTAACAATAGACAACAAAATAAATTAGAACCAACATGGTTTGTTTCAATCATAAATCCTTCAAGTTTACAAGCGTTTTACGAGCGGTTTTCTTTCAAAATATTAATTAAATCGCCAGTATCGTTTGCAATCAACTTTGGGCTTTAATTAGTAATGTGTTCACGTCACTGGAATGACTTATGGCATATTGGATGTGTACCGATAGCGTTGCTCGTAAATATTCTTTGAGCAAATATTGGATTTCTTTGGTTGTGCCGATGAGGCTAATAAGTGGCGTGGTTCTTGGTGAATGTTTTAAGCATTTTGTAATAAGGGCCTTCGAATAAATTAAGTTGTTTTGATAAAAATGTTTCTTGTGCACTTATAGATAATAATTATGAGTATGCTATATAAACCCAAAATCAACCGTCTAAGGTGTTTATTTTAAACTATGACTATAAAATGATATTTTTCAAATTATATTAATCATTTTTGCTTTACTATAGACACTGAATAAGGTGACAACTAGGTAAAAACTTAAAGCTTCCAAAACCTTTGTTTTGCAATGAACTCTGACAGTTAATCAATATAATGAAATAGTGCCTATTTTAAATTGTATTATTGACCATAAAGTGGCAATAGGTTCGCAAATATTACGAGTGATACGATAATGGCACCTACATTATACTTCTGTCTGACCCTTCAGGGATTACAAGCGTGATGCTGTTATGTATATCTGACTCGGAAACCTTTTACCAGTCATCAGTTTACTCATTGCTTTATCGTCACTTTTAATGTTGGTACTCCTTCAACCAGGTCACGATAATTATTGTCAATTACTGTTATATTTACACTGACGGTAAAGGCCGTTACATTCAAATATGTGACGTTAATACGCTCATTTCACTCACTTCTAGAACGGGAATTGAACGGAATGAGATCCAGCCGGTTCGCCGCATTGTTTTATTGCAAATTACAATTATTATAATGCTTGGATGTTATTTTGATTTAATTTATAGGACGTAGCATGTAAATTTCTAAATAATTTATAAGATACATATCTTATGCCATATTTTATATTTATTATTTTGAATTAAACTTAATATGCGATCTTCAGTTAGGTATAGAACCAAGGCCTTTTGTGCTGTTATGTCGACATACATAGATAGTTATAGTAATGTGCGATACCCTCTTTAATAATTAATCATACTATATACATTCAAAGTGAACAACGGCAAAAAGAAAAAAAAAACACAAGCAATTAAATATTTGACTGCAATGATACATTATCATCAAACACCGAAAATTGCCTAAGAATTAAAAGTTTTCCTGGCACAAAAACCAGTGAAGCATTGAAATTAACACCGTAAAAAAGTCAGAGATGATATAAAAAATAACGGCCCACAAAACGATAAACGATAATCAAACACCAATTCACAATAGAAACTAACCATTTTATTCCAATGATATAGTATGAATTGAGCCATAAAACGGAATATAACTCTATAACTCCTATAACTTAATTAAAATGGCCGCTTTAAATTACTCATTATATCCTATCAAATATATGAGGAATTCAACAATGTATAGTTTATATCATAGTTTATAATTCCTAGATCTGTTTATGATCTGAACGAAGATTTACAAAGCGTTCGCGTGATGTTAACGCATAAAATGCTTCTTTACAGCTCTAGCCGGATTACTGTATTAATTTGAATATGAGTGACGAACAGTCGCACGTTATGAGCACTTATTTATGGTTTTCGTGTTGGAATATAGATAAGATGACAATATTTCGTTGTTATTTGTTCGGTATGTGAGTTTGCTAAAATTAGATTTTGGGCCTTTTGCCCAGATTATTGCTAAGAGCCGCATTCATTTTATTACTGAAAGTAAGCTTTATCAATTATTAGAAATCGTTTTGTATTTTTAGACCATGCAGTGTTGTTTTTATAGATCCTAGGAGAACTTATGTTGTAATTTATTCCTCTTCTATATCTATCTCTTCATACATCAATACACCCATTTTATGTATTAATGTTTCACTGTTTGTTTCAGATTTTTATGCTGTGATAGTTATGGCGTAGAAAGGTGGAACAACGTAAGTTACTTTAAAAATATACACTTAAGATAGAGGTAGATTAGTATTAAACAAATACTCGTTAGTTGTCTAATTATTCGGACAACTACCATAGGTCATGACAAAAACTAACAAAAGTCATGCCTGGTGTCACCTTCATCTTGATGGTGTTAAGCCTGATATAAACTAATGCTTCAGTACCATTACATAAGTTACAATTAGTGATTTAAAGTAGGTAACTATGCAAACTTGTTAGTTGTTATTTAAGAGAATTTATTTTCCGATCACCATGTTTGTATTTTCCTTCTCTCAGTATAATATGAAAACCAATTGATATAACAGCTATCCTGGTCTAGTCGTAGGTGACTATTAATATCGTGTTCTAGTAACTGTCAGGTGAAAGATGCGACGCTCTTCTCACCTTATGCGCAGTGACAATTGTTAATAATAACTAGGGCTGCCAACTGCCATGAATGAAATTAAAATGACAAAAAATTTCAAATGTCAACGTGATAGTTTTGAATCGTTGTTTTGGAAGAATTTACTACAAAATGATTCGGGTGACGAAATATTTTCGTGTTTAACTAAATTATCTTTATCGCAGTCCTCTGTCTCATAGTTTTTCCAAGTTTCCAAACATGTTCCCCTTACATAATCTCAATTCAGGAAGAAAAACTTATAGAATGATTGGTACGAATTCGATTCCTTGGTCGAAACAATATTTTTAAGAAATGAGTTTCAACACTGGGTGTTTGTACGTGTAAAGATTTATGTTTACACACAATAGTATAAGTACGTGCTGATAATTAGAGAGGATTGGTTAGTTGGCAGCCCTTATATGTAATAAGCAAATAAACAATGAGGATAGTTATGTATATTAAGATTACAATTCGCGCCAGGATGGTTACTATTTTATTTTAACGATTTTAGACTGTTTATGCTCTAAAGTGTTGTTTAGATATCTAATAACTTATAGAGATCAGGAAACCTTGAGTTTATATGACCTCCCCTTTTTATTTTCTACTTCATGGTGGCCCTCACAACCAGTCCACTCGTTAAGCAGTCCTACTTTGGTCGGATGAGCACTTTTGTGACCACAGAGCCCTGGTGATGTTTCTTGATCATCCTCCATCTGCCTGACAAAATCAGAGCATGCGCGGTGTCAACTGCGAATGCTAATGATCTATAAGTGGTTCGTTGATCGACACCGCAGTGCGCACGCGCCATCTTACGTATGCGCGTGATCTATCACATAGCTCTCTGTGAAATTTATGAAGAACGGGATTATATGTGATGGATGGAAGGCTCGTATGTATTAATTACTGAGACCAATGATCAACATCAATCCACCTTTCAAGCGGTTATTTTAACATACTAAATACTAATTAATTATAATTTTAGTTGTATTTTTTCCTGTAGCGTAAAGCTATTCTTGTAATCGATGAAGTTAGAACAAATTATAAAACAGAAACGAGATTCAGTATGGATGTTGGCACACACACACACTTGGCAATCATAGCGTACAGTTGCACGCTTCCTAGTGAGAATTTGATGAAGATGATAACCTGCATCCCATCATAAGCTGAAACAATCCTCAATTTCACTTACGTAAATACTAATGATCTATTAGTGGCCCGTTGATCGACAGCGCTGCGCACGCGCCGACAGATGTGCGCCTGATCTATGGCTTCATATTAACTTTAAATGTTGCGTCCAACTCGCTGTCTGACCTTTTGGCTGTGGCATCGTTGGCGACTCTGGTGGTCTGTGTCGTAGGAATTTTAGGTCGGAGAAATTATAGTTTAGTACATACCTGAAGCAGAATTTATTTAATTACTATTTTAATGTCAAAGCGTTATTAGAAATTCCAATATAAGCATTCATGATGGTAGATAATAGTTGTGAAATTTGTTCTGTATAAGTGCCAGACAGGCACGAGTCCAGTATCTTATGCCTAGTACGGTTAAAACCACAAATTGAGATGATCAGTAGAATTTCCAAATTACTGAACTAGTAGGTATTTACTAACACTTAAATGACCAGACATCCAACCAAACGTCTGCATGATAATTCATAGCCTTTTTCATCCTATAAAAATCCGTATCAAAGGACCAAAAAAAAAACTTGTAAACACTGTTCCATCTATTTCCACCACCATCCTCTACAAATGTCACCGCCGACATTCGGTACTACACTCAATTATTCACGCAACAAGTACCTTACCGAGGCCTATTCCAGTGTCGCATTAGATCCTTGTAGCCCTCAGTTGTATCCTTATGATTTATGCGCTGATGGCCCGTGTACAAATGTCAAGTGTGGCTCTGTGACAGTCGAGGCTTACACATTTGAGGGTTGTTCTGTGAAGGCTGGGAATGTCTGCGATGTTTATCTTGATCGTATGCTGAAGGAATTGTACCATTTTCACAGTATTTTTGGTTGGTTGATAAATACTGGAAATTATGACTACTGACTGTTTGACGGGTTTTAACTGTTATGTTATTATATTGAAGAGTGTTTTCGATCACATCTTTGAGCAACTATGTCTTGAAATTATGATTAAGTATTTGCTGTCTGAAAAATGATAAATGCAAATTAAGAAAACATTACGGCATTGAATTACCAAATTATAGCAACGTAGCGTTACGTATCATTGTATATATAAATTGCTTTGACTCATTATTTTGACTTTGAACCTGACATCGTTGTCCGCAGCTATTTTAAGTGCTTAGCACATATCTAAGTCTGCTTACTCCCCAACAGCTTACAGGCGTTAAGCTAAGTCTTGCAACGTATGTCCAGTCATTGAACCAATTATGTCTGAGACACTTACGTTCAGACAGACAGACACCGCGCTGAACTATTCATGGTACACGTCTTGTCTCTCTGCTGTAATAAGATAATTCCGGCGTTCGAATCCGATTGTTTCGATGTTTACAAAACTAATTTTGGACTTCTAACTAAATTACTTCTTACTATAAGTGGTGTCAAAGATACTGGGTAAAAGGACCAATGGTTTAGGTAAAGAGTATTATGAGTGTGTTGGATCTACTTGAAGTCGTCTGTAGCGGGAATATTTTCAAATTTGTTCTTACATACTTATTGCCGAAAGAGCAGAGCAAATTTTCCCACAAACATTGTAGGCACCAGTGAACTTATTTTCAATTGCAGACCAGACATTGCAAAACCGACCGAAAACGTCTACTGGGCAAAAATAAAATATTTTCCAAAAATAATTTACTGTCATTGTTCGTCATTTTAGATGAACAAGACAAACGTGCGAAACCAGGAAATAAATTGGGATCGGGACAAATAAATCATTAGTAATATTGCATCACATCAAAAGGGTAGCGGCATAAAATACGCGAAACGATCGCGACCCGTACGAGACTTTATGAGCAGATACCAAGAACGAATGACGGACGAAACGGCGTCTTATAAATCAATTTAATCTCCTCCGCAAAGACAATTGGCATACTACTCATTATGATAAACATACCAAACCGTTCGAAACCAAACCCAAAATTTGTCGCGTAAAGTTTGTTTTTCTTTACCAATTTTTCGTCACTTACGTCGCTTTTCCAACCGGCGCGTGCACATGAATCAAGTCGGACGTCGCGTTTCGAACGCTACAGTTGAATTAATGCCTAATACTGTACAAAGGCGTGTAATCGTTGTATGACTTTTATAGTTGTATGGCTAATATCTCGGCGGTAAATCAAAAGGTACATAATTGTACAAATAGGTCGCTGTGACGGTTATTTGTTAGTTGTAACTCGTATGTATTAGTGAACCTTATTTGGGAGGAGACATGGTTAGATTATCTTGAGACATAAATTCTTGGCTATAGGTCGCGGTCAGCTGAAGACGTACTGAGACCAACCTGTCATAAACCTAAGCGATTTACTATTAATCGTTTACTTGCTAATTCAAATTTTAACGGCCATCTTGGGTTAATAGACACACTAACCTCTCAAAACGTGCCTGACTGACTGAAATTTGTACAAAGCTACAGACTACAGTAACATAATAATGGTCACACTGAATTATACACTTAAGCTTAGTAAACGCAGGTCCCCGCAACTATAAGCCCAGACGAATTATGTCGACTGAGAGACGTCTACTCGTTAAATGATGACCATGGGTAATTAGGCTCATAGTAATAGGCTCGTCTTCCTTGTCAAGATCTCAAAAATCGTTGTAACAAGTCCTCACCATATCCAACTATTTCGAATTCGGCTTCCAGAACAAATGCGGCCGAATATCAGTATTCAGTATTCTTTGAAATTACCGAACATAATAAAGAATGGCAGGCGATATATTTCGGTGTCGCCTGCAACCGACACTATGTACCGAATTAGATAGCTTGTCTAGGTTAATCGATTTCTATATTTTAGCTTTTTGGAACGAATCTAAAATCATACTGGAATAATATTTGAGTGTCTGCAGCTAGTTTAGGCAACTGGCGGGGCTTTGCGGCTGACTGGATTTACAAACAGATGCAACTTCTTTTTTGATGTGTCGATAGACGTAGGATACTTGTCAGAGTCAAGATTTGGCCAGTTCGACGGCTTCTTGTTATGGAGGTCCTGATGGAAGCTTATTAGGTTCTTCACATAACAGGAGAAAGGTTAGTCAGCGATTATGACTTGACTTTATGATAGTGAAAACAGTTCCTTTAGGTCGTATGGCGCCGCAGTTTCACTTATGATCCTTAGAGAAGCCGAATATTCCGGTTTTCTCGGCTACTACCGGCAACTGATGGCTTCTTTCTATTGATAAAAGGTTTAACAGTAGTAGACGTGTTTCCACTTCTGGGAATTCGGCCACCTGTCTCGGAACTACTGGGCTGTAATCAACCACGCGGGCCCCGTGCAGACTGGTGAATGCCGCCAGTCTTGAATTTTGATTATAAGACATTACGACAGTTTTCTCCACTGTGATTTCCTTGTTTTATAGTGTGTAAAATACGTACTAACTTTTACTGTAAGACAAATCGACTGCTTAGCAAAACTATGATTGCCAGACCTTTCGGTCTAAAGCCAGTTTGGAACACCCGTCATTGGTCTTGTCTAGGTAGTCCCGCCTTATTTGAACTCCATCATGCTTTCTTCTATTTTCTCTGTTCTGTGAGGGAATGTTGAAAACTGGAATTGTATTTTATAAAAACTACCAAAGAGCCGAGAATTTCCATCTCCCATTTTCAATCTTTTGAAAAACAATCAGAGAAAATAGCAAACAACAAAAAATGAGTATCATAACAAAATTTCAATAAACGTAATTTGAAAAAAAATGTAGAAAAGCGTTGACCCTCCATTGTGGATGACAAAGAGCGTTAATCGTCCAGGGATAGGTAAACGCTGATTTGAATCCATCCATTGTCCCGCACCATTGTCGGCCGCGAAACGCAACGAACTCATTATTGGAAGATCCACTCTGGATTTTTGATTATGTTACGCACTAGGTGGGTGTATCGCTGCGTGTGGCGTGGAGTTTTTTCTTAAATATTTTTCATTGTTTATAGCTTTATGTTGAAAGCGTGTATTTTGTCTACATAACGTTTCTATCTTTTAAAGATATATCGAAACAAAAAAAATATTTTATTGGTAATAACACACGAAATTACCTAATAAGATTATTATTTGAATGATAAGTTTTAATGATAAATATATTTTTAACCATAATAATTTACCAGCTATATGAAGTCATAGAACGTAACAGAACAAGAAACTCGTTCTAATTGCATCGTTTGGAACTTACATAACATTTGTAAGTATCCGCGTTCCGAACGCCTGTACCAGCGTTCAACTGCCATATTTCCCACCCAGTGCGTACCCGTCTGTCGTCTCATTGAAGTGTTACCTAAGTTGATCTGATAATGACTTGGGTATCAGCATTGTGCCATTGTCTGTGTGTTTGACGGACCTATTGAAATCCCACTGATCTGATGATAGTAATGATTATTTTGTTGTTTTTTCATGACTTTTTCTTGTATGACTTCGTGAGTTGACGTCATTAGTGATTCGATTATTTGTGTGAGTAATTTTGGAGATAGCGGGACTTTGTTTAGTTTGTTAGTTTTTAATGTTTCGAAGATTTTGATGGTTGGCGTGTCGTCTGTTGTCGGTTATTTGAGTTTTTTGTATGAGATTGTTTTAGGGTGACTATAGTGCTACGAGCATAGTATGAGACAACTTATTTCTTCACGTGGGTTTAATTAAAAGTGATTAAGGAATTCTATCAGTTTTATGAACATTATTTATAAAACTCCATACGGCACATCTGGTTCTATCTGGTTTTCCTGTGATTTCTAGGAGCCAGACTTTAGCTTTACGTGAATAGAAACCGTACCTTTTGGTATCACAAAAAGCTGGGTCCAGCTAATTGATAATGAGGAGAAGAGGTGTTTCAGCTATAATGGAATCTTTCTGTTTTCCAATGAATATAATGAAATAATCAACGCCGAAGACCCACGACACAACATTAATCAATACTAAACAAACCTCCTTGAAAATAATCTAAAACATTTTTCATTTGAAAACGTACAAACAACGAGATCTAATATCTCCGGCGTGACGGGCGATGTCGCGTCACGTTCGCGTCCCGCTGCCGTGTCGTCCCGGCATCGTGCCGCCGTCACTCCGTCCCGCGTCTAATAACGACACGGATGCACTCGCACTAACTTGAGATATTGTGACAATGTACGAGAAAATGTGCAGCAAATGTGCCGGGGAACTGACTACCGACTTGTTTTGATGTTAGTTTTGTTACTGCGGAAAACTTGGATATAATTTGATGGTGTATTTGTGTCACTCATTCCATCTCACTAACATGGAACCTGATAAAACATTGAGTATAAAATACTGCCTCATTGGTCTAGCGATCGTGGGTGTGACGCCCTGGGTTCACTCTCCAGGTCAAGAAAAGAGTTAGTGGGTTTCATCATCATCATCATCATCATCAGCCAGAAGACGTCCACTGCTGAACGAAGGCCTCCCTCAAGGGGGGGTTTGCCATAATCCCCACGCTTGGCAGCCGGCTTGGGGATCGCAGTGGCTCACCGATTAGTGAGAGGACGCTGCTGCCCGTCCTCCGGTGTCTGGCCGCAGTTTTAAGACGTACCCGGGTCGTATTAGTGGGTTTATCTGTAAGAAAATTCTCAGTAGCAGCTCGGTTGTTTGGAATGATTTTCGATGTATAGCAATAGGTTCGCTTTACACGGAACATGAAAACGGCATCGACAATAGGTGTTTATACACTACTGGCTAATCCTTATGTTATGTCATGACTTACATATAAGTGTCAAAGAAAGCTGTTCCTCCCCCACGCCACATTCTCTCTCATCATTCAGGTCGGCTGACCTCCACAACCCGAGCACTAATCGTATGCCCAACTTTAGATTGAACGGACTTTGAGGATTCCGTGCCATGACACCAGTCGCCAGAGGTATGTTCAAAACAAGTTCAAAACAGTATTTTTTAAATTTTCTTTGTTATATTTCTATAAGTTAAAACTTAACATGGCCACACATGTTTATAAAACCCATTACTGACTAAATATAGGGCATTCTCGCGTTTTTTTTTTAATGCGACGGGTCTTTGAGACAGAGGCGCTAGAAAAAAAAGACAATTATATAATAGAGGTGGAACTACAACCCACCACTTACTCTGCTAATCCACAATTCATGTCGCAGCTAAATTGCACGGCACTCAGTTTTCAATCAAGCCGTTGTTCTCGTAATTATCAGTCGTAAAATACGCATCATCGATGTTCGTAATTGGTTAAAGTAGCTATTATGTATATGTCCATTTTTTGTCTAAATTTATTACGACGGGGGATTACGAGTACAAAAGTACCTATGTTTCTCTAGCCATTAAATGTCAATTACATAACATTGTAATGGGTTCTAGGGTCATATGACTATACTCATCATACTATTGTATTCCCCGAAGGGTTGGGCAGAGGTGTTCTAATGTAAACCCACATTTCGCGACCACATTGAGTGCCATATAATAGGGGGCGAGCCTATTGCCATCTACCGGGTACCATGTCTTACTTTAGGCTACCACTGGGAATTTTCTAACGGCGAATCTCTATAACCCTTTGCCCGACTCAGAGATCGGACCCAGGATCTCCAGCTCAGCAGCTCTTGCGATCATTAAACCAAATAAATTGACGACACGGTTGGCGCAGTGGCTAAGCGATTAACTTTCTACGCTACGTGTCGCGGGTTCGATCCCCGCACGGAACAAATATTTGTATGATCTACAGATAGTTGTTTCGGGTCTGGTTGTGTGTGTATGTGACATGTATGTTTGTAAACTGTACCCACGACACAGGAGAAATCCGAGAGTGGGGCAAAGTTAAAAACAAAATATATATATATATAATATAATCCGGGAGTCTACATCACATATGCTATGCTTCTTTCTTTAAAGTAGCATATGATAGGAAAGATTCTTATTACTTAGGGACAGCAAAATCAATAACCATTTTTACTACAACATGATAAGCATATAATTCTTTAAAGCCATTTAAAATAACATAGTATTAACTAAAGCGATGTCAACACGGAGGTTGCGGATCACAGTGGGCTTGTTGAATAAACTGTGTAATGTACGTTTGTGTGTTTATGAGTAGCTGAGCGGAGCGGTGCGAGGGATGAGCGGTAGCGGTGTTGGACATGTTTAGGACTCCGTTTGTGGGATGGACCAATGGTTAGCAGAAGATATGCTTTGAGATTTCAGTCATGGATCGTTTCTATAATAATGAAAGAAAAAAAAAATAGATTTACAAGCAAGTCGGGTTGTTGTGACGTGTAAAATGTACCAATTAGCCATTTGTTATGATTAAATTAAATAAATTTGCGTTTTTTTATTACATTTCCACATTCGATTGTTGCCGCTTTTTTCTTGATCTTAATTATACACCAAACTTCCTCATTGGTCTAGTGGGTTCGATTCCCGAGCCGGGCAAAGGTTTATTGGGTTTTTCTGTATGGAAATTCCCAGTAGCATGTAGTCTGGAATTGTTCCCGGTAGATGGCAATAGCCCCTATTATATGGGACTCAATAACAGCATCGGCGGAATGTGGGTGTACAATAATACACCTCTGTCTAACCCTTCGGGGAATACAGGCGTGATGCTATGTCTGGATGTACAGTCACACAGTGTTTTAATAGTATCGCTTCCGCCTATAACTAACACTGCCTCACTAATAGACCGCTGTCCGCCAACGCACAGTCCTCGTTGTTAAGGGCAGTGTACACGATCCGATCGCAATATTAACATATTCGACGTATTTAAATGTCTTCATCCGAGTGCGGCGAACTTACCAAAACGTAGGCGTTTACGGCCACTAACGCCAGTAAGGCCACTAACGCCTGAGACCAGCGAGGCCAATACGGTTTTAGGGTGTAGTTTCGATGGGTTACGGACGAAATTTGCGAGTGCCGATTTACGATTGTTTTGCGAAGGGATTCGACGTAGTAAAGCTTTATCTGTATTCCAGTTTCAAAGCTACTGTACGCAATAAAATTCAATGTCTAGATAGCTCTATAAAATAAGTTTATACTTATGTTCCTCATTTAATTTTAATTTTATTTTTTTCTATCTATTACTTCAGTACTACAGTACACATTTACTCAATAAATTAGAAAATTCTTATCCGTAAACAATGCTTGCAAAAATAGTATCATAATTGACCGAACATTTTTTCATTCCAATTTTAAATAATTTGCCGATAAAAGACGTTCCTTCAACTGGTAAATAAAAGTGTCGGTTGGAGCGCCGGTGGTCCGGCTATTTGCATTGGGACACACGCGATGTCGCGAAATGTTGCGCTTTCATGTACTCTGCCTTATGTCGATGCTTCGTCAACCGTGGTCGCGATTTATTTGCTTTTTAATATGGAGGAGTCTTGAATTCAGAATTAGCTTTGCAAGAAGGATTATTTTAAAGAGTTTTTAGTATGGGAAAAGCCTCGCATGTTAGTAATAGAATGTATGTACTGCTTATGTTCCTGTGAGAGTCGTAAAAGTCGTGGTATAGGGTAATGGTTGTAGATAGGCAGCAGTTGAGCGCTTGTCAATCGATTATTGCAATTTTATCTGCTGTTGTACTGTGCCATGCTCAAACTTAATCTTATACCTACAATCTACATATTACAAAATAATAATACCTTAATTTCGTCATGGGTATACTAAATAACTGAGAGTGTATTGTATTTTCTTTTGTCATGGATTAGTTGGTTATCTAATCATAAATAAAAAAAATATATTTTTATTTATGTAGACCAGTTAAAATCACTTAAAATAGTCAGACTCTAGTTGCCACGTTTCAAAGTGTTGTTTTCCTATGGAGAAGAACGGGCAAGAAACTCCATGGTTACTCTTTTAAATTCTGATTGTTTAACATTCCATATTTATGAATACATTGTTTCCTTAGTGTTATGTGAGGAAAATGTAGTACTAGGTCTAGACTAAACAAACTGATAACCATTATATCCGGATATTTCTAATAGTACTGCCATGACAGCTATGAGCTGACCATTACATATCTATATATTACTTGCAACCCGCCCCGGCTTCGCACGGGTAGCAGAGCATATACGCCTTAATTTTTTTTCTGTCGTAGTGTCATATCATCCTGTTACGTCGAGCATTTACTCGGCGCACGCCAGTAAAGCTCCTACTCGGCATAATTTTTGCGACATCTTCAACTATCATCGTCATATTTCATCTAATTTACACAAAACCTTAAAGAATTATACACCTAAACTTTCCTCATGAATCACTCTGTCTATAAGTGACCGCATGAAAATCCGTTCAGTAGTTTTTGAGTTTATCGCACTCAGACAGACAGACAGAAAGACGCGCCGAGGGACTTTGTTTTGTGATAAGTAGTGATAGCTTAATTTCACTTGATTCCTGCACATATTTGTTATGTTTTGCATAATACCTTTTATAGTCCAATAGTCGACAACACCAAAATTATCAACATCTAATTAACTTCCATCTAATTAATTACTTTAGTATGTACGTAATCGATCTCATTTTGTTTATTTTGACGTCATCTCCATTATCTTTATCTGGTTAAGATAATTCATGAATAACTTATGATAATTAACGTAGGTATTCGTCTTAGTATATACGAAGAATATGACACAAATTTGCTTCCTATAAAACATATGGAGTTACATGAAAATGACCTCAAAGACGAGGGTTTTTAATCCGACCTTTCATTTTCCTTTGTATTGCCTTCAGCTAAAAGAGAAAATACACACATGTAACACGCTGTTTACCAAACAAGTATACACTTGAAATTAAATTTCGCAATATTTCAACAGTTATATTACAAGTGTTCAACATTAACTTCGCGAATGGACATCACTTTATTAGCAATAAAACTATCGGTCACTAACACTACCTTAAGCAATCAACAGATAACGCTATCTACAATTAAAAGTATTACTACTAGTCAAGACAGTAATGCTTATCTGAAAAAAGACCTCAAATATATAGGTTTTAAATTTATACTTTTTACTTTATCCCTTATTAATGCTACCTTCGTTAAAACCGAGCTAATTCAGTATCTGTGCGCAATTATAATTAAGGCGTAAGACCTCACACACGCTTAATTAACGACTGTCGATTAAAAAAAAAGGGCTAAGGCGCGATTCAGAGGCGGCGTCGATAACGCGACTATCGCGCGGTGAGGTCGGGCCCTAATGAAGCTATGCAAATTGTACGCGCCCACGCGACTTGCGTTTGAAACGCCGCTGACGGCCGCCGCTACCGATTTTAACCGGTTTGCTCCAGTATTGTCTCGATTGTAATCGATTTTGATGTGATTTACTTTAATTGGGGTGACAGGAGGTTCGATGTTTGAATTATCTTTTATCAACAACCTTATGTATAAACTTAACTGCCTATCTATTATTGGTTTTGTATATCCGTGTATAAAACCTACGAGTGACTTTAATTTTAACACCAGGTGCATTAATATTGCCACATGTCGCAACCTGCTTTGTCTAAGGTTATTTCTCTTAGGCGACATTGGCAATAATTGCAGTTCCTTTTTTAACAGCTTGTACACTATGATCCTCGTTATTAAGTTAGTTATTTCCCACGATTTTTAAAAATATAGCTATCATTAATTTATTTTTTTACTCATTCTCGATTTCTGCTTCTATCGCAACGTTATCTGTCTTCTACCTACAGTAATACCTATTTACACTCAGTTTATAGTTGTTATGTGTTTCTTCAGTTGTTTCCTTTTCATACAAAACTATAACATTAATAGCAACTTGTTCAGCTATATCATTTTATCTAATGCCTTGACTGATAACGACTGACTTATCCCAACTTTCCCCAATCAAAGGGTTGATCAACTCAAGAATCGATTACAATCACCTCAAACGAATCGGTAACGTACGAATATCGATTGTCGTTCAAACCGATACGGCAGGTGCACAGCAAGATGATCTGATAAGCGCGTCTTGCGCAGATTTCAAATGCAATTCCATATTTGAAGATAAACCTGTCTGCAGTGATGGTAGAGATCGTTTAGATGTCGATTGTCGCTCTTGGTTTTGGCTTTAGAAAATATTGAGTTTTATTGATTAACTCCCGTAAGTATTCACTGTTGAACTTGGACTTCATAGTCGAAGAACTTACGTGTAGAACAGGGTCTTACTGCAATCACAATGCTTGGTTGACAGATTAGTGTTCTTTCTTTTCAATAAGTCTTTGTCTATTGTCTATGATAATATCTATTCTGATGTCTTTTACTTAAAGATGGAGACTATCATCCATTGATAGGATTTTGAAGATCACATCTCAAGCAGCTACTATGACTGCTTGAGATTTTGTAAGTATTTTTTTCGGATTTTCTCCTATTTCGCCCTTTTGAACTACCAAGAGAATAGAGTATTGCCTATTCTCGGCAAGTTTTGTAAATTGTTTAGGAATATCAATAAAATGGCCTGAAAATGTAAGCAACATCGCGTCTGACGTCAGTTGATTTTTATTGCATGCGGGATGGTAAATGTATCAGTAATATAATGTTATCATTGAATTCGTATCTGTCGTTATGCGTGTTGTAAACTGTAGTAATTGAATGTTTTTGTAATGTTAACCTTAGAGAGTAGACTATATTTAACATTTTATTGTTTATATTCGTCATAATATCTTCAAATTAATTAATGTTATCGACTGTCTATAGGTCTAACCTATTGACGAAAATAATTTTTCGTTCTTATATAATGATGAATTGTCTCTCATAATTTGAAGTATCTGTCACCACAATTACGCGGTAACTTTCTTAGAAATATGCACGAACTGTAACTTTGTCTATGTTTGTTTAAATACTCCTCTCGATATTACCGTATGCATTGTTCATTAACAATAAACTGATACTATGTTTTGCTTCATAAAACTAACCACATTTTACCATTCACCAATATCACGCGAATTATTTAAAAAGAAGAACACAGCAAGTGGCGTCGCCCTTCGTTTTTTTCCGTCTCATTTCGTGAGTTTTCGCGAGGCGTAGACGCAGCTGTCAAGATGACTCGGATAAGACCACAGTAGGGTGTATCGACGTCCAGATTATTTGGGGATAGGCTTGGAGCTTCTGTTTCTTGACGACTAAAATAACGGTGACATGAACTAATTGGCATTTAACAGTAGCTTGGCTATGAATCAATTAGGTACAAGTTATGTAGTAATTATGATTTTCGTGAAATGTCATGTGGCTAATTAAGATTATTTTATTCATATTTTCTGATTGAACTCTTTTCGGCTTGTACTCAAAGTAAGTATATCGAAGGATTTCTAACAGATATTAACTTATTCATTCATGGTAAGGAACGGAGCCAGCCAATATTCAAAGATATTTCCAGATATATTTAGAGAAATGTAAGTACCAAACATACAATGAGAAACATTCTCAAACCAAAAGCAACTTTCCAATCCCACCGAACCTTTTCACATCACATCAAAAATTTCCAATTTAAAGGCATACTTTGCCTCCCTGGCTCCTAGCCTACGAACGTCGAGTTGCACACGTCCGGATATGAAGATAGCATTCGGAAAAACGAAAGCGTACACTCACTCAGTTGCACGTTGTTCTTGCGACTTTTTTTGTTCCTACGTTTTGTCGCAGCCGCGTTTTTTTGTCGTCTTTTGTGCGGCTATCGATTCGTTGGGTGTTGTGCTTGAGACTGTTGTTTGAAATTAAAGATGATGAATAGAAAATGTGGTTGTTGTTTTCTGATGTGTCTTTGTTTGTGTTCGATAGATGGATAAAGTGAAAGTCAATAAATTACAGAGGTTTAGAAAAATAATAATCAGAGAGACGAGTTAAAGTTCAAACTTAAAATTTGCCGAATACCTCATTGGTGTTGTATTTGCAAGCGCAGCTGCTGATCGTGAGGCCTTGGGTTCGATCTCAGTCGGGCAAAGTGGTTTTGGGTTTTTCAGTTATAAAATTCTCATTAGCAGTTTTGTGTTTGCAACTGTGCCTGATGGATGGCAATAGGTTAGCCCTCTCATAGAACTTAATAACGGTATTTTTCAAATAAACACCTACTCTACCTCTTCTTAATGATGGGATGATGCTATGTAATATCTATGCTACGTTAAAGTTACCCGTGTACCTATGCCACGGTGTTTTAATAAGCCCAAGAATCAATTTTATAGCGAATCGAATATCACTACCATGTTTTGCAAGTATTCTGAACTGCTTCAATTTTTCACAGTCGAAACACCGGTCACTGTTTGAATATTAATATCTCTAACTACCCAATAACATAGCCATTATTATCTCAATAATGAAATATAATAACAACATGATATTATGTCGATTACAACAGGTTAGCAGACTGAGTTATGAACGAATATTTTATCAACTTTTCGTCTAATTTAACGTCAGTTGTGCCATTTTCAAGCTTGAATGTTGGATAATAGGTTAATATTTATTGTTGCGCCACAAGTAAATCAATTTAAATTTAAATTGTACTGATTTATCTGCATAGATAAAGTACGGTTTATCTATTGTAAATATGTTTATGGTCTGTGCTTCCATTATTAGTTGAACTCTTAGTCTAACTAGATTTGTGCTGTCTAACAATAAATATTACAAATTATAATTTAGCCCAGCATTGTACCACTGCTGGGCACGGGCAAAAAAGACTCTATACACCACTGAGAAGATTATGAAACGCTTTCAGTCGAGCAGGTTTCCTCACGAAGTTTAATGATCAAATTCTTATCTGCATTTATGATTTTCGAATAGTAAAACTTGCGGACCGTGACCCAATCCTACATGGAATAATATATATTTATAAAATTCTAGGTACTCAGTGAATGAGAATAATAATCTTAAACCTTGAAGCTCATTATCAGCTCTATCTCAAATTTGTCCTCTACTCTAATACTCGTATAGTAGAGAAGTAATGCGTAGCGACTTAAAAAATCCGCAGTTCTCCTTACTATTTCGTCGATTGTCCTATTAACAATTGGCATCGGTATTGAAGAACCAACACCCTACGATCTACTGCCACTAGAGCCACTA
This sequence comes from Shargacucullia verbasci, assembly GCA_947562105.1. NCBI lineage: Eukaryota > Metazoa > Arthropoda > Insecta > Lepidoptera > Noctuidae > Shargacucullia > Shargacucullia verbasci. Next base: position 14,858,830 of record OX387284.1, on the reverse strand, counting down.
CTACAGCTCATTTTACATTAAAAAAGTAAGTCTGAAAAAATATATATGTAATATTGTTTTAATAAATTTTTCATTATAATTGTAACCAAGTCTTCCAACCAATAAAAAATAACACAACCAATTTTATGCGTTTATTTAAACAAGTCCAGTTGTATTAAATATAAAAATTCATTTACGAGTAATGACGTACAATAAAATCGATGGACGGACATGGACGTGCTCGTGCGATTACTGTTCGAGCCAACAGGCTTTATATTACCACTGGCTTTTAAAACTACTCATCATATTTATAGAAGAACATCTACGGAATTATGTGAGTGCGAGAACTTTTACATGTTTATAAAGGGCCATTTTGATCCTAAGCAGGTGAAGGTTTGATACAGGAATTTCTTGGTATTTATGAAATTTATGTTTTCTTAATTTTGTTTTGTTGCATTTTTATAATTTCTTCAACTATTTCAGAAGCAAAGGTCTCCCCCATAGCCTTCCACTCTTCTCTTTGTGTTGCCTTCTCTGGCCAGTTCTCTATGAACGCATTCATTTCATCACAACAGCGGTTTCTACGCCTGCCTCGATGACGGCGCTCAAAGTCAATTCTACCTCATTCCACATCATCTCATACCATACTTAATACTTTACCGACTAATAGTGTATTCGGAGTATGCTCATCATCTTCACCTCGTCTTTATCATTCACATTCATTTGAAAAGGTACACACAGAGTATTTACATTTTATTAAACGTGTTTATATTATACGTTTGCTGTAAATGCACATACCTTGCGACTTGTTCTATCATCTACAACTTAATTTATAAAGGAATTAGCAATAGCAGCTAAGCTTGCGCTGTCCCTTTGATTTCAGCCGAAGTTAACAGCTTCCTAGAATTTTATAAAGTCCTTACTATTTATTCAGTACTCCAGAGTCCAATGATCCTAAAGGCCGCAGGCGGACCATAAAACCTCCATATTCATCCTGATCACATTTTTGTTAAACATCTGAATAAAACTAAACGCATCTGCATTAAAGTATACTCAAACCATCATACGAAAACTATAAAATTTTTACTGTCGAATAACTTGTGCATGTGTGCATAAAACCGTCCATCTGTCGGTGTGTGCGTGCCGCCCGGCCAATCACGTTCGTCCGTCACTGGTTGACATTAGCCGGGTAATATATGATTGAGGCTGGACATTTTTCGCATTCACCGATATTTTAAAGTGAGATAAAATCGTTTGGTGTTTATTGCAGCGAGATTCGTTTCTTTTATTACTGATTTGTTAGGTATGTGACGGTATTGGAGATAAGTATATAAGTTATGTATTGCGTTTTAATGACGGTTGGTTGACGGGTGAGAAAAGAAGTTATTGGGGATAAGGTTTCGAGTACTTAAGTTATATTGAGGAAGGTTGATAGAATTATTGTATCAGAATCATGCATGCGCTCTGATCATGATATAACAATGCAAGATATTTATATACTGACGACTGCTAATTCTATATCGTAGGCTCGTGAATCATTTATAACTCTACTATCTTGAGTGTTTTATAAAATACAAATATTTAAACTAAAAATTAACATTTAACATGTCCTGTATCTTTCAACTTATCAGACGTTCGAATACAAACAAAAAAAGAAAAACATACTAATAAACACTAGTAAGGATGTCATAAACTAACAAGCGCAGATAGTCCATCGCATCGTGCAAAATTAACTGTGGAACGTTAAAGTAACGCTGTTTACACCCATGAGCAGGCAGGTGAAGTTACCGCGGTAACCATCAAAATACCTACCAGCCAATCACCTGTTCAATCAACATGTAAGCTTGGTTCAACTGAAAGATAGTTATCTATGACACTACTTGGTTAAATAGAGCATTTATATAATTTTAATGAAACTAATTAGAACCTCTTCTAGAAAGAAAGAAAGAAAGATGGTTTATTAGACGTCATAAACTATAACAACGCTCACAGTTCTTAAGGACAAATTTATCTATCTCCGGACTGTACTGTAAATTTTCTAATAGAAAAATTAAAAACATTATACAACTCTTTGATCAAACATAGGCCTTCGTACGCTGCCTCGCTTACGACGATTATAACAATGAGGCATTTAACTTTAAAACAATTGAATAATCCAAGATCTGAATCTACCCATTGGAGAACTATCTTTGTTTATTACTTACTCGGTGACCCGACACACGTCCAGTCTTCCTGTCTTGTCTTCGTACAAAAATCCCATAGAAAATAGTAATCTTAGTTAATCCAGCTTTTTATAATTTTCCGGGCAACTTTTCATTTTTTATTTTCCTGAAAACCTTATTCGGATTATTAAGAACATTTTCAAATAAAAATTAGCCAAATCGGTCCAGCTGATAAAAGTCAAAGTCAAAGTTTTTTATTTAAAGTAGGCATTTTCAGGCACTTTTAAAAAGTCGAGACTCTAGGCACACGGTTCCAAAAGGGGGTAGGTCCTATTGAGAAGAGACCAGCAAGAAACTCCGTGGATACTCTTTTCAAAAACAAAAAGTTAATTTACAATTAAAATCTTTAATTAAAATGCATTATATAAGAAAAATACAAACTTAATAGAACGCTACTTATATAATGAGGCAATACAATATGAGTTAAACATGTGTTTGGAATATAAAATAAAAACGGAATCTTAAAGAATGCGCTTACCTACAAACAGCATTTCATTTATATACTCGTATATTATAGTATATTATTATAGAAGATAGATGCTGCTCCCAATCCGTTATCCTGTGCTACAATCAATACTGTACGCTAAACAACCACAGATATTTAACACACCACAATTGAGTAGCAAGAGTTAAAAAAGTGTCCAAGTTGAGTGGCCTGTCCCGTCAACCGTAGTTGTGTACAATTGAGATTCATGCTCCAAGACTAAGGGCCTGTGATTCATGCGATCGCTAATAAACGGCGATGTGTTCGTCTGTTTGTCATAGTTTGTATTGATAGGGAGCCTGTCAAGCTAGATTGGTGGCAGTTTATGAGTGTGTCATGGTTGGAATTGGACGCGAAAGTTGAAGGTTTCAATGCCATCATCGGCGGTTTTATAAGCTTCTGTTAACTGCAAGATTTCATTTTTGTTGACCAAGTACAGTGTGAGAGAGACTGATTCTTTCATCAAGAATTTGGATAGTGCCTGGTAAAGGATTGTTTTGAAGAGTAGACAGCATACATAGATACTGCGTTACCGTGCCAAACAGCTTCCAGGAAGCAGGGAGACTCCTTAAAACACTACAATAATATAATCGTTCCAATGACACTACAAGAAGTTCCTGGTCTTATCAGCAAAAGCTGTCATTTGTAATTTATTCAACACCTTAGGGCTATCCAACATTAGGATCTGCGCCATTTGACTCTCATGTAAAGATAGAACTAATTCTTGCAGTACCACTTTGCAAATTGAGTCTACGAAATCGTTAGAGCTGGTTTAATATTTTCTTTTAATACTTAAAAAGCTGGTGTGAGGAAGGAGCTTCCACGAATAATGATACTTGAGATCGTCTGGCGCACACTGGGCAGTCAGTCTGGATACCACCATTAATGACTGGCTAATCTTTCCACTACAGTATGAGCAATTCCAACGTGGTAGCTTGTGTCGACACGACAGAAGAAAAGGTGTAATTGGTCGTCTTTTGTTAATACCTTATTCGTCTACATAACACCCACAGATAGTGATGAAGATGGTCTTTCGGACATGATTATGACTTATAATGAAAAATAAAAAAGACAAGTCAGTCTCTTATTAAGACACCCATCTATTACACATTATTATAAGCTAATCGGGCGCTGAAATAATAAATCATTTTATCATAAATATCTCATAATTCTAGACGGATCTCTGGCTTGCCAAATGCCAACGGCTGGCCAATTTGTCTGTCTGTCTGTGTGATTTGTGTGGCAATACGCGTAGGTATATAATTGGGAACGATCGATGTCGCGATGCGCAGGAGTCGTAGATCGGGCGATAGTCGGGATTGGGTTATTAGGATGTTGATAGTGTGCGGTGAAGTAAGGCTGTAATTATTTGAAGATATTTATTTTGATCTAGTGAACGATGTATGCAATTAGTATCACTTTTAAACGTAAAACTATTTATTTTATTATTATAACAAAGTTTTACTTTATGGTCAAGTGCGATTCTTATTTTCGTGCCGACTCGACAGAAGAATTAGAATATATTGATATACATAATTCACTTTCTTTATTCATCTAAATAACATTAAGCAAGAAAGAGAGTGTCTAAATATGGATTCTAAATTTGTTCAAGAACAATCAGATTTCAGAATGTCTGGACCCATTATGAACTTTTGATACAAAATTAAATACAAATTTACCTACTTTCCGTCGTAAGGAAAGCAAGGAAACTATCATAGATATGTATCTTATCGTGAAAGCTACAGTATTGAGAGCAGAAGGTTCAAGCTATACATTAGCAGCCTTTCACTCCGATAATATTTCATGTCTACGCACTGTATAAGTGTCGATTAGTTCTGAATTATACAAAGCTAGTCGTGACCAACACATTTGTTTGAGAATGTCCTGTAAATATGATATGGATTTGTGGAATAGTGGTGCTGATTCAAATGATATCTTTCGTTGCCTTATTGATCTAGAGTTTGAATGTGTAACGGCTTAGGGTGAGGTTCTGAGTCCTGAGAAAATTCTTAGTATGTCCAAAATTTGGAATCGTGCCCGGTAGTAATATATAGTCATAGGGTACGGTAACTACTATCACGCGGGTCATTAGTAGTTTTAAGACATCCTTATTACATTTTTATTTAGTGTCGCTATGTCTCCGTCCATTTACCTTAATAATACGTCATCTTCGAGTTCACTTTCTTCTCAGTCATGTCATTCCACACAATTCATACATCTTTTCTTTTGGTCTAGCTGCTTCACGTGACGTCTCTATATTTTATAGACTCTCAATATTGACTGTCTTATCCTACGTGATCAAAATGTTGAATCAAAATGTAACCAAAATATTTTTGGTTACATCTCTTTTGATTAGGATTGGCAATCTTAATGATAGTACCGATTAGAGACCTGCTGACCCCATAAACGAGACACTAGTATAACTTTATGACTAATACCATATCTACTGGTATTTCACTCACATTAAATAAAACAGAATTCAATCTCATGTCACACAATTTCACATAACCTCCTGACAGGTCGTTATATGCGATATTTATGCCACTTTGTTTGATCGCCGCATCGTGGATGCGTATGCACATCTTATGGAGATCAAACCCCTTCAATTTGCTCGCATGCTAATGAATTCCAATGTTATTAGGTGTCCTGCGGTGAGCCCAACGGCTGACATCTACCTATGGAATTAAAATTTGCAACCTGAGACTAAGGCCTTTTACACACGACGCCACATAAGAGATACTGATTAGTGTTTAGGCATACACCCAATAACAATTAAGTGTCGAATGTGTGTTTTGGCATCGTTAAAATTTATCAGCTGGGCTTGATTGGGTTTTCTGCTGATCCATGCTGTTACAGAGCAATATAACCACAAATACACGGATTTTACCTGGCTGTAGAATTAAATGGTATGGTCGACAATATTATGGTATAAATATTGTGAAAGTTGTAACTTGTACGTGAATACGGTAGCCGATAGATAAAATTAGCTTTTTGCTACGCTCTGCGTAAATATCGCACACAACTCGATATGTTAATAAAATAAGCCTTACGAGGTCGGAATGTAAATTTATTCACAATTTCTAAGTCAAAACAGTATAATGTGTTCAGTTGCCAGCTAATTATTATTGACATGTTGCGGACTTGTCAATCAGGCGGTGCTTGCGCAATTCTAAACTGGACTATTTAACAGACTATAGATCAACTAATATGGAGTTTGTTTTAAGTAGCTTTGTATGCAAATAGCCTTAGATATGTCACGTTGTGCACTTGCGACGCGTCACTCGTCGCGATTGATCCAGATCGATACGTAATCTAATCTCATCTTTATTCCATTCATATTATAGTTTAGAATCGAATGTATCGCGAATAGAATCAGGTCTTATTAACCGAGCAACGAGGCATCAGTATCCATCATAATTTCGCCTCATTTTGTAATGCAGCCGCGCGATGCGATATTTTCATATTCAAAGCAAGTTTATGTGTGCAGGCAACATCACTTTTATTACTTTGGACTTAAGATACAATTTACAGTATGATATATGATGTGTTAAATTTGTTTTTTAAGTGCGTAGGCTGTACAGTTAGAGGCAGAAGTGGGAATATAACCTGATGATGCAAATTTTAGTGTTTCGTATAAAATGAACGAGCAAAATATAACTAAATATCGATTAGGACATGCCTGTCGTTTATAGCGTCTGATTTGTGGTTTTATGTATGTTTATTTATTTAACTATTTATTTTCGATCTTGTCGTCCTAACAGAATGAGAAGTCATCGACACTTACAAAGACCTTGGCTGTTGGTCTACTTCAAATTTAATACATAGTAATCAATTTCTTACTCTATCACGTTTGAAGAAAGAATACTTATGCATCTGAAACTCTTCATCACCTATCCTGAGTCCCAAAAGACGAAATTCTGAGCCATTGAACCCAACCGGCCCAACCCAACGGCCTTTCTTTGAGTGTACAGTGGCTCGAGGTTTTCTTTTTTTTTTTTTTTTTTTAATAATTTTGTAAGGTAACTGAGGTCACGGTGATCCACATTATTATATATTGTACGTGTATACAAGGCAATTGACTGCCTCATTGGCTTAGTGGTCGCGACTGCTGAGCGTGAGCTCCTGGATTCCCGGCAGCCTAATTACGTAAAAAAGCGACAGCAACGCGACAGCCACGCGACAGCAATCTCACTGTCAGCCAATACATTATATGACATAAAAATGACGTTTGACAGAAGCTATCGCGCGATCTACGCCTGTCGCGACATCGGTAATTAGGCTGCGGGTCGGGCAAAGGGTTTTTCTATATGAAAATTTTCAGGAGCAGCACGAAGTCTGGAACTGTGCCCGGTAGATGGCAATTATATCTCCATTTGAACTCATAAGTTCTTCCACTTCTGTTCTTGACACTACCAGTCGCACAACCTCTTGATGTGAAAGTCGTTGATGTTAGACGCACTAAGGATTTCGTCTCGCTAATCCGTTTATAGGTTTCTCTGCAAATTAAATTCTGACTTCATCTTGTATTTGATACGTTGCCTTCTATGGTCAACTGTCTCTGCTTGTTAAGATGACGCTGATTTTATTGTCTGGTCGACTTGATTTAAGTTATTTAGATTTCATTTTGTTTAATGTTGATACTTTCCGTTGGTGTAGTAGTTGCAAATCTTGTTGCTAGTATTAAGATTTTCAGTTTGATCTTCAGTTCAGAAATATGATAATTTAGGCTTTGAGGTACCTTACTACATATTTTACAGCTTCTCATATAATATTTTATTCCTCCAAGACGATTTCGGCTACGGCGATTAGGCTTCTAATTTTGAGAGCCGGGATGTTTTGCTCCCATTTGGCTGATGTGCCCTTTTTTGACAGCAAAAGTCCGTGTGCCTTGAGGACAAGTCAGGGTACGTCCACAAAGTTGTAATCAGGATGGAAGGCGGTCAGTTTTTTCTAGCCGAGATTTGACAACAGGAGACAAGAACTTTTACCATACGTAAGTATTGTTAGGGCGTGGAACTTCTTGCCTGAATCTGGGTTTCCTGATAGTTACAATCTGGGAGACTTCAAGTCGTGAGTGAATAGTATCTTCATTTATAGGGCACTCGTATCTAATGGCTAATCTTTCCACTACGGCATGAGAGATTCCAATGTGGTAGCTTGTGCCGACACAGAAGAAGTCACGAAACTTGCTTGCAATTATTCACTAATCTTTCTACCATGAAATGACAGATTCTTAGGACAAGACCTTTTCCATAACCATAATATCATTCTCCTCATCCTACAGCGTCATAACAATCCCTTCAATCAATTTTACAAACAAAACCAATTGTTTTACCTAACCTACTATTAATAGTTTTGTTATCTACGTCAGACCATTCAAGTGTCATCGTGGCAATAATGATAGTCCGTCGATTACCTGCGTGATGGCCTGTCAGCGACACCTAGCGGTGAGTACTCATTAGTGGTCCATTCTGATTTTATTTGCACTCTACTATATTTGTTTTGTTTTTGTCTGTCAAATTTAGGGTGGAAATTGGTTTGAATTTGGAAGCTGTTTTTGGGCATTCAATTGTAAATTTAACGTGTTATTAACAAAATCAATAATCAGTTCGACAAATGTGTTTATATTACCATTTCCTCATATGCGATGTTGGGGACCAACCAGACCAACGAAGTGGCATGAAAGCTGTACATTTACTTTTCTTATTTTCGAAAGTATGAACGTATAATTTACTTGAATTGAATTCGTTTTATTTTTCGTTTTTGATGGAACTATTCGGTAATGCGTGGTAAAGAAATCTACACACACACACACATTCATTTGAATTGCGATTTCCATCTAAATAAAATCATAATATCGTATACTATAAAAATAGCGTCTAACTACTGCATCTTATATATCATCAATAGCTTCTCTCGATAGGCTCTTGACTCGTGTAAACAATAGCCGATACTCTTCAACGTACATCGCTCCTTTACAAGAGTTCCACTGGCGTTATAGAATAATTAAGATGCATCTATATGCACCATCTCACTTCGTTATATGCATGTTGATCGCATAGTATGACGCCAATATCGAAGAGGTGGACTCTCGTTTCACTGTCCAAAGGTAAGTCGACACCCGAACGAAGAAGAATAAGAAAGTTTCAACAAAAATCTACTAACAAATTGTTCAGCTATAGAATCAAACCGAAGATATCATCTCATAGTTCAGTTATTCTTCTGTCGTGTCTATTGTCTGGCACGAACCATCACATCGTGGTTGCTCATTCCTCTGAAAAGATTAGCAAGTCAGCACTGGTGGTATCGAGACTAACTGCCCAGGGTTCGGACTGCAGAGAATTCGTCACACGTGGAGGCTCCTGCCTTGCACACACTTCCATTATTAAATTTATATTTCATCCTCAAAATAAGTACGAAAACAGAAAATCGCCATCCCATATTGTAATCAACGTCACTTCATTAAACATTTGACATATTTTTAATCACCTGTTTATCTGCTGATCATTCAAATTAATCAGTGGCGTCATGCCGATATCTTAATTAAAACTTTATTAATAGACTCCATTGAATCAAATAAACTGTACGTTTTAACGAAAATTTTGTACGTGTGAGTTTTAGTGTTAACGATTGTGATGCGAAAACGACACGACTATGTTTGGTCAGAGGCCTTAATGTAAGTTTCTTTCGACAAACTCGATTTACTACATCGAACGCGTTCGGCGCTCCGATTGGTCCGTTTCGTGCTCTCCACCAATCGGAGCGCCGAACGCGTTCGATGTAGTAAATCGAATTTGTCGAAAGAAACTTACACTAGGGCCTCAGTTTTAGGAGTAGCCAAGTTGAATTTTGCTTCATCTACATTATAAGCAAGAAATTTTATGGTATAGTTGTGACATGTATCAGGGTAGGAAATTTCAATTTTAATATTATGTAACTGTCATAGACAGAATATATATTCTATACATCACCGAATCGTCGCCATATCGCCGTCGCATCGTACACACAAAACATGACTATATCAATATCCGATATCAAGGTAATGAGGGGTCGGTAATTAAATGTCCTCTGTCAAAGCCGTCGCCACGTCAAATTATGTATAATCAAAATGGCGTCGGTGACGTCATGCGCGCGCCTGTTAAATATGAAGGATTTACTTTTATCTGGCGAATAGTTGACGTATGTTTACTCTCGGATTCACTTCAAATGAAATATTTTAATTTATTTGTATTATCCAGTGTTTGTGTGGGATTTTATGATTTATGGCTGATTGAGAACAGTGAAATTACTTTTATTGAACCATAGCATCCATGAAGATATTGGGAATTTCTTTCTAGATTCCTGCCAGTACTGCAAATGGAAAATGACAGTATATCATTAATACACGCAATGACTGCCTTACTGGGCTTTGATTCTCAGGCCAGAAAGTGTTAGTGAGATATTCGGAGAAAAAAGAAACGGTGGCCATCCAGAGTTTAAAATTGTGTCCGGCAGATGGCATTAGCATTAGGTTCGCTTCCTATTTTATGGTACTGTCTAACCTCACGGGGAATACATGTGATACTAGGATTTTTAAACCAGATTTAAAAGAAATCTAGGTTGTATGATATCAGGGGTGGTGCCTCTGGTGGTGTCTCGTACAAAAGTGTAAACTTTTGATTTGTCTAGTTTGAGTATATCTTGCTTACTTGAACCAAACAAGATGTAGCAATGCCGACATCTTAAATTCAAACTTCAATTCCTCACGAACTGCCACATTGCACGCAAAATATGTAACAGCAAATCAAGTCAGAGCCGTCTCACGTACGTCAAAAGGCGGCCCCACCGAGTGTCGTGTTACGTCCGACGTCCGCCGCTAGACGTTATGAAAGAAACGTCATAAATCTATCAAATGTGACGCGGAGACTTAAATTATGAATGTGATCTTGAGTGATTTGTTGCTCTCGTGCTTGGCAAAAAATAATGCTGCTGAAATAACTGGAAATTGTTGATAGATACAGTGGGCATGTGGCTTAGCTGGGCTCGGTTTAGATTGAAAATAAGCAAAAACTGTTTTGACACAAATGGTTGCTGCAATGTCAGTCTAGCCATGAAATAAGTGCATAAACATCGACCTTATAATGATTTAATTGAATATTTATATTGTAATAGTTTAAAACCATGTACCATAGTCGCCCACTGCTCCAAACTAATAATTTTCTAGACAAAAATAAAAAAAATCTCCCATTATTTTTTCACTTACTAACTAACCCTTTTAAAACAAAAAGTTCTTCACTAAAAACCGTTCTTATTTACGAAAATTTTACAGAAAAAAAAAGAAAACGTTAACGTTCGCTTTTCTAAGTAATCCCGAGTAACGAATTTATGTATTTTTCTCGACTCCATAAAACGGCCGAACGTAGTAAACGTTTAATTAACAAAAACGTCAGACTTGAGACCGGGGGGTCGGTCCCGAGACTCGTAAATCAAGTCAAAATAGTATACAATAATTAAACGTATGATGAACTGTGTTTGTTCTTATATTTAGTCGCTTGTAACGGAGATATTCATAGCTATATTGTCTGTACACTTCTTTGTTCCCACTGTGCCGTATTCTGTTTAAAACAAACATTCGCAGACTTTTCCTCCTGTAAAATATGTTTGTTTTAGTACTCTTGCACCCAGAGATCACCAAATTCATTGTTAATTCCAAGTAAATGGGTGGTTTAGTTCTTATTAAAGTGGTAACCGATTTTTTTTCAGATCCTCTAACCCTTTTTCTTACTCGGGGATCAATTATAGAGCCTTTAGATAAATAATGCCAGCTATTATTAGACCAATTAATTCCTTCGGAAGCTGACTAACAAGCATATGAAGATATACCACACATCCTGAGTATTATAGCTGCATAGAGCTACAGCTGCCTGTTATTTGATCGTGATAGGTTAGTCTAAGACTCCAGTTCGTAGTTCCTTCAAGAGATTTATGACCTTATAAATATGTCAGTCACGCAAGTGAGCTACTGCCCGTGAGTCTTGCACATGAAGTTTGATTCGAGAAACCTCTATAGACTTCGTCCTATATCAACTTGGTATGTGTAGTCTTTTTCTTGGTATATTTAATGTAGTCATTTTTTAGCCTAGTGATAGCCTAGCGGTTGAATGCTTGCCTTCCATGCAGGAGGGTCCGCGTTCAAACCCGGCCCGCATCTCTGACTTTTCGGAATCATATGCGGATCAAAATTTGATTATCACTTGCATTCACGGTGAAGGAAAAACATCGTGAGGAAACCTGCACACCTGAGAGGGCTCCATAAAGTTCTCGACGGTGTGTGTAGTCCGCCAACCCGCACCGGGCCAGCGTGGTGGACTAAGGCCTACCCCTTCTCGTTCTGAGAAGAGACCCTTGCCCAGCAGTGGGACAGTAATGGGTTGAATTTATTAATTTATTTTTAAACGGATATATGCACTCTATAAGCCTGTCTTACTAACTCGTCATATCTTCCCAGATAATCAAGATCACGTGTTACTGATACAGTAGTGACAATCAAACAACGTAAAGACATACAACAATTATTTAATTACATTTGATCGGCGCAAGAGCAATGCCAAGTACAAGTGTTCTCATCTAAACACACATGTATTGCTACAAAACTAAAACACACGTTTACGACTTATGCCCGCTCCCGGGTACACTCGGTATTTATGTATTTTTAACTACGTGAGATATGTTTTGATCGCGGACCTCGCCCACGGTCCTAATTTTATTACCCATATATTTAATGACACCGTGATAGTTGCTTACGATAAAATGCCAATGATCAGTTATTAGCATCGGTAAAGAAATTTCACTCAAGCGCCATTTAAGAATTGATCGGTTGCTTGACATTTGAATTTTAGATCGTTTATCAAAGAACATTATTGTTTTAAATAAATTTAAACAAATCAATCGAATTCTAACAAAAGAATCAACATATTACGTTACATCTTTATTCTATTAATTCATAGAATGAAACAATGTGGTACAAAATTTGCAAATTCCAGACAAAAAATATGAATAGTTTTTGTTTACTCAACATGTACAATTTGCACAATTTTAGACAAAGGCTGCTATAAATTTTGCTATTGTCACTCGGGACAATGTGCAACAATAATTTAGAAATACGCAGAAGAGGATAATAGAACAAATATGCGTAGCACTTTTACTTAAAACATTCATTGTAACACAAGAATGTTGTATAAAATATTTACATTGCAAAGTTGTATTGAGACGTGAGTTGAGACAATTTCGGTGTTCTAATGTTTTTTGGTGCGTTTAAGGCCGCAATAATATTAAATGCGGAATGAGTACTTGATAAATAAACATATAACTATACATAAACTCTTCTTCACCACATATCGCACGGTTCCTCTACAATTCCACCAAATATCGGAAAACGTTACTCACACCAACACATTCCCACATAACCTAACTAAAGTACCAATAAAACGCGATCCCAACCTAGCCCAACATCACTATCGTACAAACATTCGTTCACTTTTAACGTAAAGGGTGGCAACCCGTTATCTCGAGTCGGCACAGTGGTCCCACCGCATCTGTCCGTACATAAATCTGTCGCATATGAAAAGAATTAAAACGTTCCCTATTGTAGACGGCTGAATAAATCTTACAGATATCTTTGTGAGGGACGCACGACGCCCGCGGCTCTCCGACGAGGAACGGCGATATTTTACAAGTTTTTGACAGCCGATATGGCTTTCCTAAACGGCACCTGCCCACTGAGTGCTGATGGCCGATCGCCAATGCTTTTGCAAAAAATGTTTGGTCTTTGGTTAATTAACTTGGATACATTGGAAATCAAACACGAGGTTTTGTATTTAATGATGAATCTAAATAAGTGATTAGTGTAACTGTAAAGTTAGTATAAAAATATTGTGATAAATTGTAGTTTGAATAAAACTCGCAAAAAAAATGTTTATACGTATTTTTGACTTGTTCATTTTGTACATGCGCAGACCATTAATCGCTCATAAAAAAGTTATAGGTGAGCATATGATGTGGCACTCTCTCTTACGACATAAAAACTTGTGCTGACGCATAATTAATTAAATTTTATCTTTTTATTATTTATACCAGTCATAGAAGGTTGCTCAGCATGTTATAACGTAAATCATTATTAACGTACATAAAATTTTCAAAGTTTTGTTCAACGTCCTTTACTTAGTTTAGCCTTGAAAACTAGATGGCGCTAGGAATCTAGGAGCAATATAAACGCCCAGTAATGGCTTCAGCTGTTTTATTACTGTAATAAAATATAGCCTAGCTTGATGCGAGAATTTATATATTTTTAACGAATTACTTGATTCGACTTTGTAAGGACGAAACACACATTAAGAAGACAAATTAATATTCAAAACAAACGAAAATTTAAAAGTAGGTACGAAACAAAATCTTATGAACTAGTTTCATATCGCCACAAAAGCATTTACGACCGATTAATACCTACTCAAATCAAATAAGTTTAATCAAAGAAACAGAAAAAATGCGATCACAGTGGAACCACTTAATAAATTGTCTGGGACTTGTATGGAGAGAAAAAAAAGTGTATAAATCGAGTCACCAATAACACTATAGTATGGAGTTTATGGCACTGCCCTTGAAGTGTGTTATCGGGCGACGATTCTTTATTGACACTATAAATGTGGGAAACATACGGGGAGGTTTTACTGCCGCGCCCGGTAAATGTTTCAAGGTACTTACAATGTGCTCAGTTTAACATTGAAATTTGGTAATGAGTTTCAGATATCTGACGACATCTGTGTTGATGGAAGTACGAACTTACGAGTATGTTAATAAAACTTTTTTTGTAATTTATTTTGACATGTAAAGCAGATTTGGTAATGAGTTTCAGATATCTGACGACATTTGTGATGATGGAAGTAACAAAATACGAGTATGTTAATTACTTTTTTTGTAATTTGGTTTGAGGTTTAAACCAAAAAGTTTCACACGGCAAAATTATATTTGATTTATCTTTGTATTAATTGACTTTACAAATATCATTATTGAAATTGTTAATTTATTTATAATTACATTAGCTGATGCCATATTAATAGTTACTATTTTATTTTGATCAAAAGACCGAAAGGTTGAAATTCATTAAGATTTCATTCATCGTCAATCGAAGATAAAACATTCAAAACACATAAAACCTTTATTATCCTTATGCTTCTCACATTCAACGCTCCTGATCAACCCGACCGCGTCTCGTCCGCCCCTTATCAAAGCCCGTATATTTTCGTCATTACCCTGACTGATTTACAAGGCTTTAGCGGAATATGTCCGTCGGTCCTGTCCAGTGTCGCCTCACAGCCACCGGCCCAATAATCGTTAAGACAAGGCGCGTTAAGACCTTATAAGATTAAAAATATACTCTACATATTGATGGCTCTACAATTGGTTTATGATATGGGCGTTTGAGTACTGTCGGCCAGTTTGATGGTTGGTACTTAAAAGTGGAACATTATTTGCTTTTTTTCATCTGAAGTAGAATTGGAATAATGCTACTGGTTTGGTGTATATGTGTTTGATTATTGTGTGTTTGTTAATTTAATGTTTTTTTTGCGCTGGTTAAATTTTTCAGCAATTCCTGTGATAGGTAAAGAAATGATCTGTGTTTAATCTCAGCTACATTTTATTTATTAGCTTTAACTTTATGATTATATTATTAAACGTTAATTCAGAACTAGTTTTGCTAGATATCATTCGAGAGATAGTTTCAATGTAAATTGAAAGTGTATGTAAGTCTAGCATTAGAATAATCTTCAGGATTTGGCTCCCATGGCTATTGTATTTAATAAAACAGATGTGTTATATCAATACTTTCATATAAATATTATACCAATGAGTCATACTGATCAGATAATTCGTTTATACGCGTATCTCTGACAAACAAACAAAACTTTCCTCTTTATAATATTAGTATGATTAACATAAATATGCTCGACATGAGACCTGGCAAGTAGATGTGTGAGTATGTGTGCAATTTATTGTATCTCTCCGAATAAACATAAATACGCTCATACACATTAGAGGGAAGAATTTTATTAGTATGCATTCACATTTCCGGTCTCTTGAATTACATTAACACGAACCGTTTTATGTATTTCAACGGCAAACGAATCCATATTTTTAAATTTTTTGGACATGAACATTTGAGTACACTAAAAACATTTTTGAAAGTCGCCCATCACAAATCATGGCGAGTGGGCTCACACCTACATGTTATTTCGGACATATCACAACTTATTATATTGTGCCCGTGTACGTATCTTGTTAAACAAAACAAAATTAATCAAAAACGCCCAACAATGGTAATCGAGAGACAGTGTCCGTCATAAATCCAAGGTCCCTATCACTGCATCGCACATCACTGTATCGCATTACGACATTGTCTGTTTGATATCGAATTTATTACGAGGGGCTTATTCGAATCACTCGGAACACGTCAGCCGGCATCGCTCGGCTCTCATAAATTGTGTGACATATCGTTCGAGTTCCGAGATTTTTCTGTATAAAACTGTTGACGTTGTTATGCGCTCCGATAAAGTAACTTACTACCCTAATAATGAAGGATTAAGGTTTAATTTAAATTTTGACAGCGGCAAACACAATTTTGCTCTCGATATCTTGTCGTGTCTTGCCTCATATTAATGACGGTTCTTTTTTTAATTTATCGTGAATATTTTCGAATGTGTTTAGTGACTTGAGCCATTGGATTTTTTGATGTTACTCATCGGTTTTAAGAAGTGATCAGTGTCGATCGAGATAATCTTTTTAAAGTCAATTAAATACAGACACCAAACTTTTTGTCCAGATATATCCGATATTTACCCAGTGGGTTAGGTCACATTACTTAGCCTAAGTATTATAGATACTTACATTGAAAATGCGGGGTTCCTTAGTTTTATTACTGACTTTTTTCCTTTTCTTATTTTAAAAAACAAACTGCAGTTTTTATTCAAACATTAACGAATTATTTTATAATAAAATTACGTATCTAATTCTATAAATATTCTGTCTTGATAATAACGATGCATCGCCTAAATTAATAGACTGAGAACAAAAAAACAAAACAAAAACATCTTATTGGTTAACATTACCAATTCGTTTAATCGCCAACTATAATTCAATGTTGCGAACATTGAGGAGGACCGATTTAAGCTGTGGTAGCTTGTGATCTATTGTATTTATTTATACATATATGTTGCATTGTTCATATAGGGCCACGTATTCGTATATATGTATTCTACATAAATAAATGATTCTTTCTTCCTTTCCAGATGACAGAGAGTGACCAGGAGGGAAAGTGGAGCGACCAGTAGAAATGCGCTCCAAGCAGCAACCGCGCCCGTCCTACCGTTGGCTTAACACGAACGAAAACGGTAAGTGCTACCATATATTACCATCTATGTAGTAAAATAGTCACTACTCCCTTAATATTAAGAAGCAATGGTTTTGTGATAAATTTGTGTGTGTGTGTGTCGAGTTGACGTGAAGTAAAGATTTTTTTAGTGTAGGTCACCTATAGCGATGCCAACTTTTGATTTGATATGGTAATTAATTATTTGGCATATGTGTGCTGCAAAATTGGTATTATTCCAAGTGTTGCATCTAACATAAAAAAAAACAATTCATATGAACCAAATCTAATAATAATAAAATTAGCATACATGCAAATAATTCTTATTCTACTTATCATAAATTCTGTCGTAATATCTCATTGTTGCTGAAAGGTAAAAATGATTTAATTTCTGCATGTACCTATTACGATCAATTAAATGTAAATTAAGTTCTCGTCATCCGTTTTGAGATCTCAATTTATGGCCAAAGACCTTGACGTTTCACACACTGTGCAGCCGCCACAGCAATTACATAATCAGTAATTCCACGCCTATTTAATCATATTCAGTTACAAATACACACGTTGACTTACTGTTTTCAACAGCACAACTTTTTTACACTATGTTCCATAAAGATCTATCTGTCGAAATTTTAGGTTCAACTGACTCTATCCCTTTGTCTTAGAGTCCAATTTCGTTTGCAATGCATTTCCAACTCCAATAATTTGTCGCAGCGAACAATTGAAACCGGGACCGTGACGTGACGATTCTGAATATCCAACTAAAACTCGCAATAAATATTAAGTTATGACCATAGAAAAAAAAGTGGCATACAAAACGCAAATGTACTAAGTAATAATTCATAGGTCTTTTTGTATGGAACTAAGCCACCGTGAAGTGATAAATAATATTTATTTTCGCTATTATACGGGTTTTTGTCAGTTGTAATGGGTGTAAAGCGCCGACGGGTTGGGCGGTGCGGGGCCGCGACGAGAGCGTATACATACGTCACTGTTTACTATAGTGACGTCACAGCGATAAGTCAAGACGCTATTAGGAAGTAGACACAACGTCGTAACTTACAGTTATTGATTTTGTTAAGTAACTGTAAATGAGAATGGCCATACTTAAAGTAAGTAGTTAAGTTTTCTTAAAACATTGTAAACTGTCAGATGGTTTAAACATTTTCTATATGTCATGTGCCAATTTTACGTGAGGACAAATAACAAAAGAAGCTTCAATAACACAGAAATCTGTGAACAATCCAATCTCGTCTCCTAATTTTCAAAAGCGCCCAAAATCTTTAATACTCTCCTATGTGTTATCTATGTACTTTCTTATATGTACGCTGCTTCTCTAGCCCTTCATGCAATTCTTTCGTCCTTGATCAACGTCATATGGCGCCGCAATCATGTTTATTAATCGATATTTTAATATTTATATACCTAACTTAGCAATGTAGTTCTTTTAATATATTTAGTTAGCCGCCTAGTCTATCAAGGATTACAAAATGTTGCTCTAAATACTGAAATACAGAGTTTCTCTAATGAGTTCACTGATTTATAATATATCTGCTCCAATGTCCAGCATCACACCTGAATTCCCCAAAGGGTTTGGCAGCGATGTATTGTACGTACACCCACATTTTGTCAATGTCATTATCCGAACTCCGGGCTGCTTCTGAGAATTGTCTAATAGAATAACGTAATAACACTTTCCCAGACCCAGGAATCGAATCTAAGACGCTCACCAAAGAGGCAGTTAAACTATTACATACTAAAATCCTACTTATATTATAAATGTGAAAGTTTGTGAGGACCGATGGATGGATGGATGGATATTTGTTCATTAATCACGCCAGAACGGCTAAACGGATCTGTATGAAATTTGACACAGAGATAGATTATAGTCTGGAATAGGAGATAGGCTACTTTTTATCCCGGAAAAATTTACGAGTTCGTAAACCACGCGGGCGAAGCCGCGGGTGGAAGCTAGTAACTTATATATTAAGAAATAAAGCACAAATAGAGTAATTAATAATCAATAAAGGTACAATTTAATACAATAGTAATAAAATTACAGGTGTGCCCGATAACAATGTCAGACCTTGGGTAAAGATTAATTGCTAGATTTAGCTAGACAAAGTTATCAGAACTAGACTGATTGATCAATTATAGTTACCAAGTTTCATCTAATATTTATTTATGTACAGATATTTAAGTATCTACTTACAATTTATGGTCTGCGATTAAGATATTTAAATCTAAGTATGTTGATTAAAATATTGTCAGTGACGGTTCTTGATATTTTAATCAACATGGTTAGATTTAAGTATCAAGAACTGTCTCATTGGTAGTAGTGTATTGGTAGTAGTAGTGCCACGAAGTGTCAAGCGTGAGGTCCCGTGTTCGATCCCTAATACCTAAAATAAAGTGATGGGCTTTATCTATTATAAATTTCTTTGTAGCGACCCGAACTTGGACTGAACTGGACTTTAAAACCTTTGAGATTGTTTCGGCATTTTTTCTCAGAGGCCGTCAGTAGGAAAGACAGGCGCCATATAGGTCTAAAAAAGACTTGTGAAAGCTTCCTATACGGAATTATTTACATTTAATAAATCATTATTTCATGAAATTAGGAATTGTGACCGATAGACGGCAGAAGGCGTACTCCTTTACTCAAAATGCTTGAACATCTGACAACAGATATAACAACACAAAATGAACAAGACATCCTTATCATTCTATTGCGGCTAAAAACTTCAACAATCTGAAAAACAACGTTACATAAACCACAAACCTAATATATCTCAGTCTTTGAAATCAAACCTTATTACAAACTAGCGAACCGCAGCCTAATTACCGATGTAGCGACAGGCGTAGATCGCGCGATAGCTTCTGTCAAACGTCATTTTTGTGACATATAATGTATTGGCTGACAGTGAGATTGCTGTCGCGTGGCTATCGCGTTGCTGTCGATTTTTTACGTAATTAGGCTGCCGTCCCGGCTTCGCACGGGTGCAATTTATAATTTCCGATTTTCCATACATTTTCTTCCATACAAACCTTGTCCTGACAATTACGAATACAACAAAAAAGAATTAGCCAAAAAGAAGCGGTCGTTCTGAAGCTATGCGCTTACATACATTTTTTGGCAATTGAATTTTATTTAAATAGATAACATTATAAGCATAACTTACCTGTACAGTGTACACCCTTTAACAATAACCCAGGCCCTATCTGTGACGAAGCCGACAAGTGACCACACAGGACACAGCAGCTGTCCAAAATCAGCGTAACGCAATCATAGACAATACAATAAAAACTGTCCATAGTTTACTCTAATTTATGGTCGCCGTTCCCGGCGTGATTTACAAGCTTTCTCTTTGGCCTATTGTTGGTTATTTGTGGACCAGTTAGCATAAATAATATGTAATTGTGAATAAGTAGTGATAGGCGTACAGTGGGGAATATTGTGGGTTCGATTCTGGTTAGTGTTTGTTAGTTGTTAAAGGGATATAGGTTAGAGTGATGAAAGGACGTTCGACGCAGTGGTTAAGTGATCGACTGCTGCATTACGTGTTGTGGGTTTGATTCCTGCCCGGAACAAATTCTATGGCCTAGAGAGTATTTTTTGAAACGTTGCCCCATACTAGGAATAATTCTTATATCGTGGATGCGTTTACAAACACAAATATTCACATGCACTAAATTCCTCAACCAACCAGCTATGTACTATGTAAGTAGATGGTTTCCTTTTTTTATTTGTTCATGGTTAAATGCTCAAGTGTACAAACTCAGTAAGTCATGGTGGACATCGTTACATGTAGCTGCAACTGTTACACCTGGTGATACCTTGAAGTTTCACTGAAAGAAAATTATTTAATACAACAAAATGTTCCTTAATACCTGTCTCTTTAAATGTTCTATATAAATTATTGCGCTTTTATTGCCAAGGTATGTTTTCGACTTCATCCATATATTACTTTTTCATTGGTGTAAATAAGCTCTTGGTCAAATACCGGACAACTGCGTGACACGCATAAGTTCTGTGGGTGGAGTATAAAACAGTGTAACTTGAACTTTCACTGTAAGCATTTAGTATGAATCGTTAGATCATCTATTCACATGTACATCGTTCGCGTTGAGTGGTCTACAGTATATATACTTACGAATACTTATCAGTCTCTGTCTAGATTATAAGTTTAGTTACATCTGGTTAGAGTGGGAGCCGGTTCTAAAGTAGTTGGGAAAAGGCTAGGCAAATGATGAGTCGTCGAATGTTACTCATTGCATTGTGATATATGGAAACAGTGGTGGAAACTGCCAAATGCTATTAGGATACATGACTCGTACAATACGCATGGATACTTTAGATAGAGATAGAGATAGAGTAATCTTTATTGTACACCAGAAAAAATACAAAGCGAAAATACATTTTACACATAGGTTACGTTTTTCATATTAGATATTTGAACTCTGACTGCCTCACTGGTCTAGGGGGTTTGGGTTCGATTCCAATATTGGGCAAAATGTTATTGGGTTTTTCTATATGGCAATTCTCAGTCTCTGAGTTTGGAAATATGCCCAGTATATGGCAACAGGTTCGCCCCTTATTATATGGGACTCAACAACAGCATCGGCGAAATGTGGGGAAATAGTACACCTCTGTCTAACCCTTTGGGGAATACTGGCGTGACGCCATGTTATACATGAACCCTAAAACCACAGGTACGTAAGTTTCGAACAGGTAATTGATTTATTGTAAAGCTAATGAATAACTTACAGACAACAATTCAAACAATACAGTCTTACGCATTTTTTACGCTCCCCAACATCATTCGACCGACAGAAGTTTTACGGCCAGTTTTATGTATGTGAGAAAACAATTGTTAGCCCACAAAATGTCGGGCCACAAAACATCGGGACACAATAAACCTGGCCGAATCACTTTCGTCGTTTTTATGAGTTTGACTTCCAGTCTTTAATGTTTTATTGGCAACCCTTTATTGTTTTTGACGGAAGAGGATGATGGTTTGAATGACTTTGAATGTATTGTGATATACGTGTGTGAAATTTGTGGTTGCGTTTCTAAAGGTGGGATGTATTTGTCTTTGAATTTTTAAAGAATGTAGTTGTAACGTTTACATTGTGGTTGAGGTCAGTGGCTTTTTTTGTTGAAAATATTAAGTTCTGCCTTCTGACTCGTTGCCAGCGTGTGCGCCTTTTGATAAGGTTTGATTCACAGTCTTTTGTGGAGAGCGGAACGCCACTCGAGTCATAAAAAAATCTTTCTGTTACACGTAATGCTACAAAACCTATATTGATTTACATAAATAAATATGAAGAATATAAAGCAGAATCAATCATACCGCAACCATATACATTCATAAACCCGCGTCATAAAAAAAGGAAAAAAAAAACTGTCGAATCCGCATAAAAGTAGTGTTTACAAACAGTGAGCGCGGTTAATCTTTACGATCGGCCCCGAATAGGCCCGAATACACCCGATCGCCTGATTTATAGACTTCGGAATAGCTCCCGTCTTTTAAACGATCAGCCCGATGCCCGCTGAATTTACGGCTTCATAGAGTTTTATAACTGATTTTATCAGTCGTAAACTTTTACAAGGCGATTTGGCCGCTATTCATTAAGGGCGCTGATGTACAACCGCCTTTGGATTATAATCTCAAACGATGTAGTGATGGCGTGAGAGCCAGTAGAATATAATATAATAATATAATATATTACACATAATGACAGCAATAATTTAAGAAAAATATAGATTGACGCAACGATTATGACATTGCTCTTAACCAAATCTTAGTTTAACTACTTTAATAACTTATTTCCACAGTCAAATATAACTATAAAAAAACCTGAAGCATTCGCAATAAACTCATGATGAACGATTTCCGTAAAATAATAAAACTTTATGTAATAAAAATATAATCGTGTCAAAACACATCCGTTGTTTGAACAGGTTTGAAACTTCGCCCAATTATTGGATAAGGCCATAAAAAGTGACGATTACCTATAAATCATTAACTGAATAGATTTAGGGCCTGCCCTGAGGCCGTAAAGTGAGTTTAGTTGTCAATAAACGCGCGTAAACAGTTGTCGGGTTGGCGTTAGATCGTTAACTGCGTAATCGCCGGCTACGTGGCCCCACACGATGTTAGGGTTATGTTTGCTGCAATTTGTTGCACAATGTTAAATATTTTGGTAATTAAGGACTTTAGAGCTGGTTTATGTTTTACTAATGTGTCTGTTTATCTAGCCGACGAACCAATTACGTGTTCTCATTATGTTTATGATATCTAATGTAAAGTAAACTTACGGTCGGTGCCAACACTACGAGGTTGACTTATCTTTGTTGTATGACATGTCACTTCAAGTGTTATAACATAATTGTAATGTTATGTATTGATGATATGATAAGCTAAGAAAGACGGGTACCTAGTTAAACTAGCCATTCTGTATAGGTAATGAATCTCGAAGGAAAGAGGTCCGTGGGTCGCAGAAAGAAGTCTTGGCTAGGAAATATAAGAGAATGGACGGGAGTTGCGAGTGCTGCCCAACTGTTTCACCTCGCGAGGAATAGAGGGGAGTTTGCAAAGCTGATTGCCGACCTTCGCTAGTCGGAGAGGCACCTTAAGAAGAAGAAGAATGAATCTTAACACTTGTCTAATTTTCGTATAAACCTTTAAAAGATCCTGAAACCTCTCTCAGCCTCATTGAACACTTATTTTGTAACAAAACTCTTAAATAGCCATTTAATTTATGTTTTCCTAGTACCTTGGTTCTGAAATTTGACTTAACCGAACTCCAACATAATTTAACAATAATTACAAGTAATACCAGAATTTTGCCAATGATTTAGGGCTGTATAATCGTAAGTAGCGGCGGTGACCTCGTAACGCGAGCCGACGTCTCCGGCATCCTGCTGTACGCCACTTTATGAATGAAACTGGAGAATGCGCGAGCGCATCTGGTTAGGACGCGGTTATATTGGTGAAGAAATAAATTTCTTTCAGCGGTAATTGTTTTCCTGTTTTCTACAATAAAGAGAATTAAACGGAGAAAATAAACCATGATGTTTTTGATTCAAAGTTATCCTGAGAGAATAGATCATTTGAAAAAATTTAGTCCTCTTCTCTTACAATTTTGCCAAATAAACTCATGAGATTAAGTTGTTTAGTTGAGTCCGAAAACGTTTGAATTCGTGATAACTGGGGGTACACAGTAGATGCATAATAATAATTTCATGATTAACAAAGCAGCAAATTTTTAGCCAATATACAATCTAGGGCAACGTTGGATCGTTGAAGGCCAAAAACAGCTCAAGGATCTATCGAAGCCAACAAATCATAAGCCATTGTTACTGATATTATCATAGAAAAATTAACATAATACATCGACTTCTGGACTCGCTTGTGAACGCTCCCTTTGCCTGTAACACGAGTAGTGGATTACGCTCACGGCTGATTACGCTCAGCCCGACGGTGACCAACGTCAGATCATAATTTTTTTACACGTCTACGTATGTATCACGCTTTTTAGACTAAAGGGACTTGGCAGAAGTGTTAGAAATAACAAGGGAAATATAACTAATTATATTTGATAACGTATAACTGTTTAAACGTTTTATTTGTGACAGAAATGGTCTCAAATTCATCATCATCAATCAACACATCAGTCCTCACAATGAGAACCATCCAAGCACCATGTTTGGGAGCCGGATTAGTGTACAACCTATGGGGTGTACCTGATGCAAGTCTGTTTTATTTTATTTGGATAGTGTTGCCTGTTGAAAAAGGTTTAATGTCTTTTAAGACTTGGAACTATAGTAATTTGGATTGGAAAGTTACTTCAAAACACAATGTTAACAAAACGCTATTATTCCCTCTGCTTTTCGGATATTTTCAATCCTCAGAAACAATATTACTTATACAACTGTTGAACAGTTCCATAATGACTAGAAATTATTATATTATTCTTTCTAAAATATAAAAATTCTGACTGCCGAATTGGTCTAGTGGTCGTAAACGCGACTGCTGGGTTCCCGGGAATCGAATCCGGGCAAAGTGTTATTGGGTTTTTCTGTATGGAAATTCTCAGTAGCAGCACGGAGTCTGGAACTGTGCCCGGTAGATGGCAATAGGCTCGCCCCCTATTACATGGGACTCAAAAACAACAGGCGAAATGTGGGTGTACAATAGTAGGTACATCTCTGCCTAACCCTTCAGGGAATACAGGCGTGATGCTTTCAAATATTCGGTATTCAAATATTATGATGAGAAAGCTACACAAAATAAATAAAACATTATGGCCGGAGACTATTAGGTCGACAGCCAAAAAGTGTCTAAAACTAGATCACACATCTATTCACCTTGCCAGTACACATAAAGATAAAGACGGATGGAACTCAAAATTAATGTCACTTACAATGTACCTACACTACATCATCAAATTTAATGTCTAAACTAAACATTTATTTAGTAAATTCATCGTCAACACATAAACACTGCAAATATGTCCATATTCTAGTGTCGCCACATACGTTTGCTGCGCCTGAGTATATTACGGGACACTGTCAAATAAATACCCACACTTACACCAGAAGCTAATCTTGTCTCGATATTAGATACCTTTGGGAAGGGGTATATTGAAAATTTAACCTATGGGTGTATGGGGTTTCCATATGAGCTCATGTGAACCGGGAAATCTTCGAAGCGAATTTTATCTTGTATGTGAAAGGCGCATGAGTTTCCCTTGTTGGTTTAAGTAATAAAGAACACTAGAGTTTCCCCCTCTATAGTATTGTCAACGATAACTTATTTCGATTTAAGTTAATTGATAAGAAGGTTAAATAATGTATTAATATCACTTGTATTAACAATCGGACAACATAAAAATGCATTCGTATTTGTAAGATGCCGTCTTTTTTTGAAGTAGAACTTATACACAAATTAATAATATACAAATTAATAATGATAACTCGTTAATAATTCGGTGAGTTACTTTTTATGAACTGTCAAAAACGACATTATGTTCTAAAAATGTTTGGAATACAACGGCGTGACGTCATAGTTTTTCATTGCCATTGATATACTTATTGTGAGATTTTGATAAATTAAAAATTGAAAACGCCAAAGGTAAGCAAGAGATTAAGTTTCACTGAGTTTTTAGAAGGAAAACTATTTACCAAACAAGATTTCTGAATTTATTTTTGATGCAGTCATTATCAATTTTGGTTTACTTAAATAGTACTGGCAATGCCTGTTATGCAGTGTTTCAGCAACGGGGGATCAAGGAGTTGTGACCTTCAGGTCAAAGTCAAGGAATAATGCAAGTGTTATGTACTTTCTTATGTGTTATTGTGTGGTAGAGTGCTGACAGACGTGGACTTGTGGACTTAATGGTGAACCAGAGAACCAGTACCTATGAATATATAGCAGAGCTACCTATATTAAACAAGTGACGACACGGTTGGCGTAGTGGTTGAGAGATTGACTGCTGAGCTAAGTGTCGCGGGTTCGATTCCCGTACGTAACAAATATTTGTACGATCTACAGATATTTGTTTCGGGTCTGGGTCTTCGTGTATGTGAATACACACCGTGCATCGAAAAGCACGTAAAGCCGTCGGTCCTGCGCCTGATCTCTCTCCGGTCGTGTCGGATTGCCGTCCCATCGGACTATGAGAGTGAAGGAATAGAGAGAGCACCTGTGTTTGCGCACACACTTGTGCTCTATAATATTTCCTGCGTAATTGGCTAATCTCCGGTGAGATTGGCCGCCGTGACCGAAATCGGTCAGGAGGACTTGATTAAACAAGTAGCTTATGTTGGATTCTGATGATATTGTACCAACTACCTGTTACCGGCGACTTGTCTACATGTAATTTGTATTTAATTAGTGTTTTACTGCATAGTAGGAAAAATAAAAATGTCTTCAAGGCCACAGGCTACCCCAATTTTAAAATTTCATAACGATTGGTTCAGTGATTTAATCGTAATTAAGTAACAAACAGACAGAATAACTTTCGCATTTATAATAGTGTGGGTGTGGATTTGGTAATGAGAGATTGATTTACACATTTTTTAGAACAATACCAAATAGGTAGAAATGCCTTGTAAGACAATTTAACACGTATAACGCTAGATGACTCACGCTCGATGTCAATTCACGGCTACTACACTATGGAAATTCCTTTTTTTTTAGTTTTAACCAAAAGCGGTCAGGCAAATGTAGAAACCAGACTTTAGTCATCTGCAATATCTCATCTAAGAATGACTCATTGTATGCCTAAAAGATTTTCAATAGAAGCTTTTTTTTAAAATATTTCAATCAATCCAATTAACATGATGATGATGAAACACTTTTATAAACTTCACGCCAATAACAAGTCGAATCAAGATAAATATATACCGTAAAAATATCGATGTTTGTTGTGTAAAATCAATTTAGGAACCATTAAATGATAGATTTATGAGTGTCGTAAAATAAGAACATGTTCTAATTAATGTCAGACGTGTTTTCAGATATCGTGGACATGTTTGAACCACTTCTATTGAATTTTGGAATAGAACTTCGGTTTTTAAACTATGGAAATCTTATTGATATGTTAACGTTCCGAATTGATGGCGGTCGGTGATACGGTCTTGGCAGCCATATCGGTTTTAACGGCCAGAGTTAACTTTTGAATATGGAACAGTGGAATTTTCATGCAGTTCAAGTTGCCAGTCTTTTAGTTAACCCGTTACGAGGCGAGCACATTATAAGCATCATGTATTAACACAAGTTTGTTGGTTTATTTGATGGCGGCCATTTTTAGGCATCCCCAGGGTTTTAGTACAGATGTATTCTTAGCTACCTATCACCATTTTCTTTTTGTTCTTCATATTTAAATGCTGACACGATATGTCTTGCCAAATTTGTTTTTATAGCAGCGAATGATATGACTATTTAATTTAAATAAAATTATGTCATTCGGTGTTAAAAATATATTTATTGTCAAAATTATTTTATGATGACAGATAAGTTTTTTTCAGTGGATTTAGCAAAACCGCAACTCAAAAAAAAAACAAATCTGCATCACCACAAATTATTCTAATTATACATACGAAAGTTAAAAGTAAATTAATAAACATTTAGATACAAATCCAACCAATTAGATTAAAAGAAAGAATGTCTAAAGATTTGTAGATCGTAAATTTATCACTAGAGACAGCCAGGTCCGCTTAACGGTAGCGTGATGGTTGTATATCGTATAATTCACTATTATTTGAATAGGAGGAATCCGGTCGCGTGGTCGTATCTATTATTATTATGTTATGGGTGGAATTCGTCACTTGTTTGTAGGCTTGTGTATCTGGCAATCTTTTTGATTATGGCACTTTTACAGGCTATGTTGGTTTAGGTTTGTTTGAATTTGTGAGAGTATGTGTAGTTTAAATTGCTTTGACCAATCTATTTATCTATATCTATGGTCAAAATGGCTATTGTATAGATATAGATTGATTGACCTGGGTACGTCTTAAATCTGCGGCCAGAGACCGGAGGACGGGCAGCAGCGTCCTCTCACTAATCGGTGAACCACTGCGATCCCCAAGCCGCCTGCCAAGCGTGGGGATTATGGTACCCCCCCCCCCCTCTTGAGGGAGGCTTTCGTTCAGCAGTGGACGTCTTCTGGCTGATGATGATGATAGATATAGATTTAGGTATGTGAATCATATACTTTTTTTTTCATAATTTCATTATATTGTCTATACAATTAATGAGTGATATAATATTAATCTAAATTTGAGTGATATACGATGACGTTTTACATAATATAGCAGTAAACAGTAATTACTAAAATTGTAGGGATACCATAAATATATTGTGTTATTAATTTATGACTTATCTTCGAGACTATTATGGTCATAATCGGATCCAAATTGCCTTATTACTACAGCAACGGCATCTTAACACGATCTCTAATATTTAGGAGCGAAATAATCGTAACAGTAACATATAATAAAAAATAATATTAATACAGTGCTAATCTGTTACAAATACACTATTGCCAGTTAAAAATCGAATGCAAATAGGCGATTATTAATAAAAAACGGGATCCAAATAGTCTATTAACTCAATTCGAATTTTAAAACCGTGATTCGAATAGGCCGAATTGAGAATTCGAACGTTATTAAAACGATAAAGTGATGATTCGAATTTGTGTGTTTTAAAATGTAAATCGATTTGGAAATCGATTAATTTATCGATATTTAAAGTAGATTATGTTTTTTTTATATCTATATTTATAAACGGTGTGGGTTTTATTTGAATGCTTATCCGAAGAAATGTTTTTAGCTTCTTGCTAATTGAATAAACACTTCTTGTTAATGAATATTCAATAATCGAAGTATACCTATTATTACTGTAAATAAAGTGTTTTGATTATGATGAAATTGGATCTTCTTGACTTCCACAGAAGACATCTGATTTCCATGCAGGTAACAGAATATTACCTACAGGGTATTGATTCTCAAATGTCCAATTAAGTCAAAAGAACCATCATATTTTAAAAGCCTAGGTATACAGAAGCTTATTTTCCCTTGTCAATGCTAAGTGCTTCTGTATATAATGGCAAATTAAGTACCTACTTAATTTTCGAGAAGTTACTATGTAGGACTAGGTAGTTTCTGGCAAAGAATATATTTTTTTTAATGTCCTATTTCCAAAAACGTTGCCGAATTGAGCACAGTAATAGTAACATTGTAAATATGCACCATAGTCGTCAAATGAAATTATTTGTAGAAGATCAACAATACTAGATGGAAGGACTATTCTAAATATCTGCATTTTCCGTTGATAACAAAGAAATAAATCAAATACCTCCACAGCCGTTGAACCTCGTCATAACCGATTAAAAAACCGCGCAAACTCGTTTGTAATATTATGTAAAAATCGGCCGACGAAAGCGCCAAGCTAAAAACGTCTGATTAATTCTTCAACAAGACGATTATCATGCGATATGCTGATACACGAATGTATAAAACACTGTGACACTCGATGATTCGACATGTTTATTAGCACGACTCAAATATTTCAATAAATTATTTAAATTATACTTAAAAACACCTATTAATACAGAATCGCCAATTAGCTTTTCCCATCACTAGCTAAACTGTCAAATTAAATTCAAACTTGTGTCTCCAATAATAAGGTAGGAAACGATTATGTAAATTGAAAATAGATCGTTGCAAGCATATTCACTTAACTCGATTTTCGAGAATCTTTATCGATGGTCTATTCAATAACCGTTTGGTATCGATATAAATTGTTATTGGCGACGTGAGTTACCGTTTCGGAGATGGCGCTGTACAGACGGACAGTGGAATACATATAGAATGAGGCTTATCTGTGTACCGTATCGGTGATGGAGAGATGTTGATAGCTTGAGTGGGTGATGTTCCTTTTATTTGTAATAGATGTCGCTGTGATTGAATGTTTAACGATTGGCGTAGCGAGTAGTTGCATAATCGGATACTGAAATAATATTACTACTGAAATAACACGCAAATGAGTAAAAACGGAGACACCACAAAATTAGACAGCGTTATATTAACACGCTTTTAATAAGTTAAAACAAGTCTTGATATAAAGGATTCTTATTTTTTTTTTTTCTCCCTTCCTATGATTATGCTCAATATACTTCGTGTGGTTCTGTATACTGCCAATAACCGGCTCCAACTTTAACGTAACCTAAGCAGTGGTTTAGCCTTTCCTTCACTCCTTTCAGACATTCTATATATTTCAAAATCTACATACACTGCATTGATTAATATTTAAAGTGAGAGATCTACAAAAACAGGTTTCTATGTCTTGCAGAAAAAAAAACAGAACTTTTCATCGCTTGCAACTAAATTATGAATACTGTAACACAAAACAGAATTAAGTTTAATTTGAGAATGCAAGCGAAATGTCAGCACAGGACCGGTCGATGTGGCGATGTTTGGGTGAGGCCTATGTCCAGTTGTGGACGTCTTTCAGCCGAAATTATTATGATGAAGCGAGCTTCATAGTAGTAAAGTGTAGTAGATTGCATTTCTGTTGGATTATTATTCTATGGTCCCGCCATATTTGAACCCTACACATAACAGTCACTCAATGTCCATACAATCATCACGCACATAGATTAGTCCAAACAGATTGATGCGACGGCACTATTTCCGCCAGATTGATCGGTACCCGCTGATGTGGAACTAAATTATTGAGCGATTTATTTTTAGTGTTTACATACGCCACTATTTATGTATAGTGCCATAAGTTGGGTTGAGTTGTTATTCTTCGTGGTAAGTGTGATTGAGGGGACTTCAACTACGACGCTACAGTTGGCGCAGTGGATAAGCGATCAGCTTTCTGTGTTACGTGTCGCGGGTTCGATTGGCGTAATGAACAAATATTTTTTGTATGATCTACAGATGATTGTGGTCAGGTAGTGTGTGTATGTTATTTGTTTGCAAACTATACCCACGGAACAGGAGAAATTATACAGCGGGGCAACGTTTTTTTTGTCTTAAAAAAGGTTACTGGGTAGGTACCTAATTACGATACACACAAAAATAGGAATCGAATAAATTATGAAAGTTCAACAGTGTACATAGCGTTGTTCTAACTAAGAAAGGGCTGAATGTTCCTTGTACGTTCGGTATTCGGCAGGTCTACTAAACGTTCATATTCAGCCGATTATTCGATAAAAAATGCTGAAGATTCTACCCAATAATCTTCCATGCACATGTCATATTTTGTTTCATGCAGGAATCGAACCCGCATCTCTAAGCGCAGATAGTACTTATACGTAGATAGTACCTATTAACCTAATCAAAGTGGCCTAACACTCGGCGTCTGCCACATCGTATTTCACGCGCAGCCCGACAGGTGGCGCTGTTTGTCCCGTTCTCAGGATGTCATACGAGACAACAATTTATTATTGAATTATAATTTCCGTTTGATAATTAACTTTAAGTATATTTCGCACGTAAATATGATTCTGACTTTGATGTGATTTGTTTAGGCGGGCATCCTAATAACCCTTATCTAGCTGCTTAGTATGATGTGTGAAAATGTAAGATTATAATATTTTTAGAAAGTTAATTTCTTAAAAAAAGACATACAAAAATATAAAACGAATTATCATTTGACACCCATTTCGTACTCCAATGTGTGTACACGTCCTCCTGATTTTTCTTCACAGGAATTAAACGCACCATACGTAGCGTACAAAGTCAGTCCTTTGGCCACTTAATCATGTCATCAAAGCAGACACATGAATTGTGTTTTAATTAAACCTATTCTCCGACATCAATTCTATCAGCTCTCTAAAGATTTTCTTCCAATCCAAAAGACTTCAAGGATTATATTTAAGATGCAGCTCTAGGAAACGAGGAGCAACAGTCTTTGGCCACAAGTCTAAGTCCCAGGTAGACTCGCTTACACCGCTTGACTGTAACGCGCCTTGACGCGCGATGTTCAGCTCAACTTTGTGTCAACAAACCAATTTACAAGCTTATAGCGAATATAATAAAACACAAAATAATTTACTACTTTAATATCTGCTATTTAGCTTTTAAATATTAAACTTTTAAATATCGTTTACATTGCGGTAAACGTAAAAAAGCTGACAAAGATCATTTTTGATGGCGTTTAATATCCAATGCGTTTTACTCTTTAAACCTTCTGTGAAGTATTACCAGTAGTATAGTAGTAGTACCAGTTCTTCATTTGGATAAGCATATTTTTTCCAATGCAAATCTATTTATATATATAAACTCTTGCCTTTCCTCAAAGGTCTCTCAAAATTACACAACACAATTCTTCGTTCGGAAATACCTATTGGGTTGAATCAGATTTATATAGTCCGTTAGATTAGCCATTTAATTTCCAGATAAACTTGACAATTTAATAATCCGCTCCACTCCCTCCGCTCCCTTGGCCGCCCATACCTTGGAGCATCCACCGAACTCGATCGCTGATAAATTCTATCAATAACATCGTGGCAAGACGTCGGGGCCCTTCAATAGTGTTTACCGCTAGAACAATATAGTTTAACGCGGCTCTTATGGTTTTGTCATGGTTTCTTCGTATCATGGGCCGTGACGGGTTTCATAAACTGGTGGGAGAATCTATTTGGTAGGTTTTAGGGGTGATATGACAATCGATCGAAATGTTTGTTTTCATTACAGTAAGAGAGGTTAGTACTCAAATTGACGGTAGCATTGAATTTGTTGTGGAACCTGAATTTCAATTGATCATGTTAACAGGACAAAATGTTGCTTGTAAACAAAAACAGACAGAAAAAACGGTTTAAATAATTCGATCAGCGGCGTGCAAAATTGCACACTGGTTGTTGCATGTACATTTAAACGTAGATACTGGCCAAAAAAGGCCCTAAGTTATCTTCTTTCGATGTCGGACTTATCTGATGCATTAAACAGAGATCCTCTAAAGATAATC
The DNA here is from genome assembly GCA_947562105.1 of Shargacucullia verbasci. Lineage (NCBI taxonomy): Eukaryota > Metazoa > Arthropoda > Insecta > Lepidoptera > Noctuidae > Shargacucullia > Shargacucullia verbasci. The sequence goes on along the minus strand of OX387284.1, from coordinate 14,825,260 downwards.
AACTGTTTATCCATACTGAGTTGTTTTGATTCAATGTGACAGGTCTACCTACCCACAATGTTCCTCAGTATTTACTTTATAGGGATGTGGGTTCTCCGATGACGTTTATTTTCCTTTAACAAAGTAACGCAAAACATTTATATTAAGTTTTAAGTCGGAACCACACCTAGAAACTAGATTTTTGAGTCACGAACGCAAACATAAAATTGTTAAGTTATTGATTGAAGTTGTTATTTTGCAACTGCTTAAAGTTGATACCAATACAAGTGCATTTATAGGATTGAAGGAATATGTAATTTAGCGGCATTAAAAAATGTTTATAGTTTGGAGGTTCGCCTATACTCTGACAGGCGTGGACCACCTAGTTTCTTTATAATTTAGTGAGCGTTTGAGCTCAAACTGCAAATTGCCTTTGAACTGAAAATTATCAGTTTCAGCTTGGAGTGTAGAATTCTGTCCGACAGAGGGTAATAGGCTCCACTATAATTGGTATACCTCTTTTTAACTCTTCGAGGAATACATTCGATTACCATTTCTATGTTCCAAATAATACTGGCAGTGTATGTATGTATACCTCTTCCTCAGTGGCATGCACAGAGTTTTTAGACAGGGTAGGCACAACATTTTAAAAGCTTACTTACCTAAAATACCTACTACTATTAGTTTGTCGTCTTGTCGATTAAATAATGATGTATGTAATTTGCCACCTCAAATAACTTATAATAATATTTATCTGACTTATGTAAGGTAGGCAGTGTCTTTTTGTCTTTATGAACCGCACGCCACTGCTCTTCCTACCTACATTATAGCTCCACAGTTACACACCCAGATTTAAACAGTCGTGTATCTGCAACACCGTCAATATCTCAATTACATCCTATCTCCTGTCAGCATCCATCTTGTCGACACACTGTCGGCAGTACATCAGGTACAAGTTGATCGTGACTGGTACAGGCGACACCGACCGACGTGGCGATGGTACTAACGATACTTAATGTCACCATGTCTCTGACAACGTGAAGTATTTTAGTATTGTATTGTGAAAATTTGTATTTCAAAAAGTATAGCAGCGGATTATATTGTTGTCCTATCGACCTGATGGTATTTGGTCTTCTAGCTGAAAACCTTTTCGTGAAGAGTTAGGCAATAGAAAGTGCACCCTCCATTCCGCCGATGCTGTCATTAAGTTCCTTGAAGGAGATTCAATTGCCGTCAACCGGACACAATTTCAAATTCCTAGCTGCTACTGCAATGAAAAAGGCCCAATAACACTGCTCATTAAGGAAGTCGATTCCAGGACCTCCTCAGCAAAAACGCTTGCGAGTATTAGACTAATAAATCAGTTAAAATTCAGTTATCATAGCCCATAGGAATTATGACTCGCCACATGGGCTCCAATATCGACATTGGCAGACTACATCTCGGGTATCAGTCATTTCACCGTAACCTGTCATTTGCCTTATAGTTCTTTTGAATATTATACTCGTGTCTATGAATATTTTCTACATAACATAGTATCACACCTGTGTTCCTTGAAGGGTTAGGCAGAGGTGTCGACACTCACAATTCGCCGATGCCGTTATTGAGATCTCCCATGTAATAGGGGGTGAGCCTATTGCCACCTACTGGGCATAGTTCCAGACTTCGTGCTGCTACTGAGAATTTTCTGAGAATTTTTTACTAACTGAGAATATTTTGTACTTTATACCTTATGTCCTTTTTGCAAGAAAACCTTACCACTTCTACCTTATTCAGTACAAAAGGTACTTTCTTATTTTCGTCATCATTATCACAATATCGCGTTAAACTTTGCCTTACGTCAGCATCAATCTCAGTGACACAAAGTTTAGCTATATCTGTGCATTAGGTAGGTATGTCACTACCTACAAGTGCATCGTGACCAGTTCTGCCGACCCTGTACACCTGTCCCCGAACGACAGTAAGTGTATACCTGAGAATGTACTATTATTATTAGCTGCAATAGCCTCTAAGTACTCTGAAGCAATCTCGTATAGTATCAGACACTGTTGAATTGGCGTTCATTATAATCCTTGAAACTCTTGAAGGGTTCAGGATTGGTGTACGTAAGTAAACCTACCTTCACGGTGTGCTGATGATATTATTAGATAACTTCGCCTTTACTATCACATAGAAACTGCCTTTTGATACAGTTTATTCTTATATAGACACGCCAATCTATTACTAAAATCTTATAAACTTCAAAATCAAAATCTTGTGGTGTAGATGTTGCATACAAAACAAGTAACCTATTTGAAACGACCTTAAGATTTTCATTAACTGCCAACACAAGATTAAGATTCATTGTCAATTTAACAGATATGTTGTTAGGACACCAAGCGGTCGTTTAACATGAATTTTAAAAAAGGTCTTCTTCTATCATACAAGAGTTCAGATCTCGGCGTGGAGCAATCGCCACTGATCTCTATCTTCTCTATTTGTTTTGACCTTTTAATATGACTCTACCCCCATATGGGTAAAACGTCTTTATTCAAAGCATCTGTGTTGTTCTAGTGTAATTACGGATAGCTTTGAAGTATGTTTTTCAACACTTCACACAATTGCCTATTCATTGTTTTATATTCCACATTAAAAAGGTTCCAGATATTGCTATTTAACTCAACTAATCTCCAATAAACAATAGGAAGACAGATAAATCGCCTTCATCCTGATACCAGATAAATATCGTATCGGAATCGCCTCGTGAACTATCACGAACGAATAACTCACAACGGCTTGCGTACGCGCAACGACATTTCGATATTCGCCATTTTGATCTATAACACGACACGCCCCGACTTCACCTGTTACTGTGATAAATTGATCCTGTATTCGTTGACAGTACGAACACTTGCTGTTATTATGTTTGTTGTAGATAGGCGATGAATAATATTTGAGTGAATTTTTTTAGTTAAAAGTATTTTTAGTTCCATTCATAGTCATGCAACTAAAGAAAAGGCGGGATGAAAAGGATGCCGCCTTAAAAATTGCCCACGCCGCACTGCCAGCGCGAGATCGTGAGAATTGGAGGAAAGGGAGGGAAGCCTTTGCCCAGGAGTGGGATAGCATGTGTTTCATCATCCAATAATTACCAACTTAAGCCTTCAAATCTCATGCATAAGTTGTATGTATAATTATGATTGATCATTAATTTTGATCAACCTATTACAAAAGCTAACATGAGTTGTGCAATGATCAGAGATTATGGGCACCCGCAGAAATCGAGGTTTAAACTTTTAACATTAATTTTATAAGATTGCCAATGAGCCTCGAAGGAACGTCGTTGCGGAGAGATATTACTATAATCACTCTTTGCAGGAGGATGGATGGTGACTGCTATATGATGTTATTAGTATTAAACGCACAGTTTAACCATGTATTTATGTTAAATTAGCATCCGCGTCCAACTACTGATTACACCACGAATAACCCTTAACATTAAAATTATTACTTCTTCATGTTTTTCGGGAAAACATTTGTTAATTGATAACCAAGTGTCAATTTTACATCCTACCATCAATTTGCTTAAATAAAATTCTCGATTCTGAGTAATAGTATGTAATGACAGCGGCGGTTCGGATGCGCCTGCGCCGCTCCCCATTAGGCGCAGTAAATCCAACGAAGTGTGCATGATTGCGATGCCGGACCAAATTAGTGCGTATTGAAATATCCGCGTGTTATTATTGACAGGTGCTCGTCGGTGAATTATAAAGATGCGCTGTGATTAGGGTTGCTAAAGTCGGCTATAGGCGGACATGTTTGGATTTTTATGTACAAAATTGTTACGGATGCACGTTGGTGAAGTCAAAACTCAGGCTCGACCTTATTATTTATTAAGTACTAAGTTATATTTAGTATTTTTGTCGGTACAAATTTGCTTGCTCTTCACCCTTTTTGAGGTAGACTAAGTATTGCTGTTTCAGATTATGTTATTTCTATATTTCATAGGTCATTAATATGTATAATACCAATTTAGCGTATGAACGGCCGAAAAACGGTTATAAACTGCGGACAGTTTTGTCTTATTTTAGATGTGGCAGCCCTATTATTATTTTAGCCTCTGTTGTCCTAATGCAGGGCAAAGGCCTTCCTCTCCCCCCTTCACACACCTCTTGTATTTCCTAGTAGGAACCACTTTTCGGTAAGGGTCGAGTTTATCCCGCAATCTTATCCGTTTATATTTGTTTGCAGCCCTAACATATTTTTAATTTTTATTAAAGTCTTCGAAATCTATTTCTGTTTCATATTAAAGTGCGTGTGAATGTTCAAAGGAAATTAAGGGTTATTTGTAGGAATAGATACAAGAAAGTGCTTGTCTTATTTTATTTAATATCGAATTCATTCTATTAATTAAGAAGTTTGGTAGTGAATTTAAAACTTGCACGCAATTTACTAATAAAATATGTCGGTCGTTTAATTAATGACAAAATTTAACATTGTTTTATGACATTAATTTTTACAGTAGTTTTATATGAAGAGGTAATACTGCAATTAATTGCATTTTTTATGTAATAATCGTATTTATTAATGAAGAAACAACATCTTCGTCACAAAATGTTTCGTTCTTAATTCATCACCCAGGATCAAACTGATATTTTAAAGGTATATTATTGAACTGTGGCTTACCCTTTTATCTCTAGATATAGAAAACTTGGCCACATGTAAATTTCACGATATTTCGCACTTCAATGTATTTTTGAAATATGGGTAGATGCACTCAGTAAGTGTTGCTTATGCTTTTAGAACTTGAAATTGAAAACGTCATTACACCAATAAGTTTATTTATTGAATTGGACACTTGCACGAATAAAGAAATTTACACTATCAAATAAAATAAAAAGTACCTAAATTGGTTTATTGTCTCTACGTTTTAGTATTGGGTATTTCCTCCACTAGCCCTAATAACGGCCTGCATTCAATATGGCATGCTTTGAATGATGTTTCTGACATCAACTCACTCTGTATTCGTTCTCAATAAAACTTTTGTTTGGTTACTGCCATAATTGAATTGTATTGTCAGCTTTCAAAATTATGAATATCGTCAGTTTATTCAGACGAAATGAGACGAATGCACCGGCAGTGACGACTACATTCAATACATATTTAAAAAGGTTAAATCGACTACTGATATTACCGTTTCTACACATCAATCAATTATTCACAAAAATGAAAACACCTGACATGTCAAAAATCACTCCACTCATGTCAAAACATAAAGAAAATCTCACAAACACATCATATTAACCCTTCTTTCTCCAATCAGCTAAAAAGCATCGCTCCTTTCGCGACCCTCCCGAGCCAATCAATCTGTCTCAAAACAGTCTTGTCTCGTGTGATTACCACGGGGCTAATAAGACAGGGGTGAGGGGCGTCTTAAGGCACCTGTGGAGCAACTTGTTGCATTTACGGGTTAACTGACGTTTTTGTGGGTCCAGATGTGGGATGCGTTCGGTCAAAGTTGGTAGATTTAGCGAGATTATTGTTTTTAGAAGACGTGTATAATCGTACATAGTATTAAACAGTAATTGTGTGGTGGTCTGATGGCAGTCGCTTCGTGTAAAATATAATACACACTAGCTCAAACATAGTTGGGAAATAGCTAGGCACATGATACATAATTCATTAACATAAATTCTATGACTTCCTATGGCGATATAACAAAATTTAAAGATGTATCTAAGTTTGCACACTTAGACTTAAATATGTCCTTATAATTGTTGGAAGAACTTTGTGATTATCCAGTCAGCAATGTTGGCCACAGTTGACTACCCAGTGCGCCAGATTAACTTTATGATCCTCACTCAGGAACACTGAGTCTTTTGATGTCTTCCATATTAAAATTTCACATCTCCAAAAGCCAATGAACCAAAGTAAGTAATAAGCATTGTAGATTCCTCTGTAATATTTTTGATATAAGTACTAGCGGATCCTTTCTTAGATCTCGACAACCGCGCCACCTACTGACTCCAATTATGGCTAAGAAACATCCAAGTGACCCAATAAGAACAAAAATAAAAATCATCCAAATCGATCAAGCCGTTTAGGAGGTGAAAAATTGTGAACAACTCACACAAAAATTGTATATCCTAACTTAATATTATAAATGCGAAAGTAAGTTTGTTTGTTTGTTACCTTTTCGCGCCTTAACCATTAAACCGATAATCCTGAAATTTTGCATATACGTTGTTAGGTGTACAGAAATGGACATAGGGTACTTTTCATCCCGAAAAAAAGTACTGTTCCCGAGGAAAAAAACAACAATAAAGTTCTTATGATAATAGTTGGCGCCACGTCTCTTTCGCAACCAGAGTACAACCCGAATTGATTGTCAAATTCTAAATTAACGCGAACGAAAGCCGCGGGAAAAAGCTAGTAATAATATAAAGATGTGCCTTATGTTGAGTTTAAGCCACTTAAGTTTAATGACAGGTATATTGCTATAAAAGAACTAAAATGAGCGTGGCGTTCTGTAGTTTCTGCCTACCCCCATGGGAAAAAGGCGTGACTTTATGTATGTATGTAGGAACTAAAATAGGCAATACCACTTGAGAATACAGTAGTGGTTGACATTTCACGAAGCAAATAAAATCCCGTGTGAAATATGACGAATTCCGTCATCGTGAATATCATTCATGAATAGTCACGATATCGATTTGCAATGATTAACATTTGAAATGAATCTTTCAATTTATCAAGGAGAGGTATAAAAACGAAACTTTTGACGATATGTACGAGCTTAATTACCAGTTATAAACTGTCATTTTTGTATAAAGTAACCATTCTCTTCCCGCAATAAGCTTATCACCGACTCAAATTCACCGAGCACATAAAGACGGTTCGCCACCGCGCCGCTTTTGCTCTCGGTCGCCTCCATTTTATCCTAAACGCGCGGAGTAAATTAGCACTCAAGTCCAAGGTGCGAATTTACACCACATGCATCCTATGCACTATCATGACGTACGCTAGCGTCGTGTTCTCACACGTGAAGCTATCCAGACTCAAAAGGTTACAAATACTTCAAAACTGTTTCTTGCGCAAAGCCACAGGCTCGCCCTGGTACTTTCGCAATCTACAGCTCCACGTTGACCTAAACCTCTCGACCATCAGTTGCTTCATGAAGAAAGCGTCTAAACGCTTCTTCGACTCTGCATCCTCGCACCCGAACCCGTGGTTTCTGCCGCCATTTACACCCCCTCCCGCATATCCAAGATTCGCCGTCCTAGGCACACCCTCACGTACGCAGACGACGTTATCACCCTCCATCAGGAGGCGGTCCGATTGGTTAGGAAAACTACCAACACTCCATACAACCGACCGTCGTACCGTCCTCGCCGGCGAGGCTCGTCGCGAAGACCCGTGCATTCTCCACCCCGACCCTTACTCGAGCCAGCCCGCGCTGTGCCAGTAGTAATAAATCAAATGTCCCTAAATAATCACAATCAGATCCAGCAAGTCCTCTCTTGTCTGCCCCCCAGCAACGCCCTAAGCCGAGGTTCGAGTCCCACTATATATACTTATCTACTAAATAGCAATACCATCCCATCCTCGGTATTCTAAAACATAAAGCCCGTAGCACACTAGATACAAGACCATATCGCTAATAAGTACAGGACAGAATAATGAAATCGGTGGGCCCTGGTAGATGATTATCGATAATTTCGCGATATAATTTATAGCGGGTAAACGATCTTAGGAGCTGGGATGCGCGTACGCACCGATAAAAGTTCCTATTATATGTATGAATGTGCGGTGTGTACACTGGTGTTTGGTGCCTTCGTACATAAAGACCAAACTTATTTAATTAAAAACTCAATACTCAATATTTTATTCATGTATTGTTTATGTTAAAGAATAACACGTAAATGTTCATTTTTACAACTCTTTTACAAAAAAGGACAATAAATTCTCATGGCCTCTTTGAGGATAATAATATAGGAAATTAATAAATTACTGATTTTTTTACATTCATATTTTTATATTCCTACTCTATCACAAATGCATAGCTTATTAACTTAAAAGGATTTAATTTTTATATTTTTTATAAATTAAAACGGGATATTTTTATTTTCTTTGAGCTTCCGATATTTACATGGTAAATATTCCGATTTAAGATATGAAAAATATAGTATTAAACTCAAACTTAAAACTTTTTTATTCGTATAGGCCATAAAAAGACACAAATTGTTTAGTTTCATCAGTTTAAAAGTCTATGTCAGTTTGAAATCTTAGATTTTGTTTTTGTCTAAACTACAAACGATTCTAGCGCAATCCCACTGTTGTCGACACGGCCTTACTACGAGGCACCCTGCCTCCCTTATTACCGGTACAAGGTAACGTTGTCCATTACTCGGACACGGAGAGGTGCGTCTTATCGTTAATTACCGCCCGACTTACCGGTTTACCGATTACCGACGTGATTTACCAGCGCACAACACTATACTTTACCGATTTCAATTACCGAAGTATTATGCGTTTGATTTTTTTTTATTGGGAAATTGTGGTGTGTCTAATAAGGTTTGTGATTCAATGAAATGGATCTCCTTTGTATATTTTAATTTGAAAGTGATTTATGCATTTGTAAGTATAAGTGCAGTTATTTTCTGCTTGAGTTGTAGCCAAACTTCAGTCCTGGTTAGCGACACACACCATTGAAAATTTTATCGAGCCCTCTTTCCTCGCGACGTAGAATTCTGATCCACACATGAATACGTAAATTCAGAGTTGTAGGCCGGGTTTAAACTCAGACCACCCCGCCTGGAAGACAGGCGTTCAACCATTTAGCATTTAATTGGCTAGGTGGACAGATGAGTGAGTAATTGTCAGAAAAACTATATTAAGGTAATAACAACAAAGAAGCGATAAAGCTGTTGCATTTTACGTACCATACACTCCGAAATAAACTTAACTTCTTTAGCGCAAATTTTAACTCTGAATATTGTTACTACAGTTTTTGTGAACAACCTTTGTCTTAGTATAAAAATCTATCTCTTAGTATAAGAACTATCATTTCATAAAACAATACACCTTCAATATCCGCTTCATCCCAAAATGGTCCATCAAAAATCGTGATTCCCTCAGTTTAATCACCGGTTACAAAGTAATCTAAAACTGATCGTCCGTCCGTCCGCTCGCTGCGTCCATTCAGGACCAAATCTTAGCATAAAGGGCCCTTTTGTCTTCCGATCGAAGCTTCGTTACAAACCGATGGCTTTACTGATTGGTTTTTATTCGAAAATCTATGTATTTGTGAAGTATTCTCTTTGCGAGGTCGGAAGTTGTTTCGAGAATTTAATAGTGCCTACATATACTTAAATGTGGGTGGAAATTCAAGGTATATTATACAGTATTCAGTCATCCATATTACAAAGGCAGCCACCATCATCATCAGCCAGAAGACGTCCACTGCTGAACGAAGGCCTCCCCCAAGGGGGGGTTTGCCATAATCCCCACGCTTGGCAGGCGGCTTGGGGATCGCAGTGGATCACCGATTAGTGAGAGGACGCTGCTGCCCGTCTTCCGGTGTCTGGCCGCAGTTTTAAGACGTACCCGGGACAGCCACCAACGATGCCTTAATTAATATTTTGGTCTTCATGTATTGGGACCACACGGCACTTTTTAATTTGAGTGACAACGTTTGGATCGTTAAAAATATTTTTATGCGAATCTCGTGATTGATCCTCAAGGTAAAATAACGAGTTGAACAAAGGTCAAGTTCCACTAATTAGAATACTTATACAATTAATACATACATAATTAGCTTTAAAATCTAAATTTAATACAATTAAAACCATTAGCTTCATTAATATTATATTTCCATCCGATTATGTAAAATGTCTTCATGTAAAGACAGATTTATGACAGCATAGGCGCCAAAATGTTAGGCAGGTAGGTATTTAGAAAACTGGTATATGGATAAAGATTTCTGATAAAAAGAGAAGGATAACACAGAAGGATCTAGGCTTATGCCAAATTGGTTGTTAATTGTGAAATAAATTCATTCGATCAATCGAAAATAAATCACTTGTCCCACAATAGGTAGTGTAGTGTAGAAATATACTTGAATAGCAGTATTCAAGAATATTTCGCCAATTCCGTTATTAAGATCCTTGCAATAGAGGGCGGGCCTATTAGCATCCACCGGACACAATTCAAAACTCTGCGCCTCTACGGATAATTTTCTAGAGAATATAATTATCTAGGAAAACGATGCCCAACCAGGAGATGGAACCCGGGACCTCACGCTTATCATCCACGCCTGCGACCACTAGACCAAACAAGCAGTTAAATTTTGAGGAATTTTTATTGAATTAAATCGAGAATAACCGGATTGAAGGTTATTCGCTCTAGACGTTTGCAGTGTCCGCCTTGTTTCAAGGAATTCCTGACTCATCCTGAGCCTTTTAGTATGACATAGTCAGTTAAGTACTGCTCTTACGCAACTTTAAGGAAAACTATATTTTTTTTAGTTTGTTATAAACATTGGTAAATCATGATTTAAATAAAATGTTTAAAACGCAGTGATATCCTAGCGGTTGAACGTTTGCCTTCCATGCAGGAGGATCTGAGTTCAAACTCGGTTCGCACTTTTGACTTTTCGGAATCATGTGCGGATCAGAATTTGATTATCATTTGCGTTTACGGTGAAGGAACACATCGTGAGGAAACCTGCACATCTGAGAGTGCTTCATAAAGTTCTTGATGGTGTGTGTAGTCCGCTTACCCCCACCGGGCCAGCGTGGTAGACTAAAGCCTAACCCTTCTCATTCTGAGAAGAGACCCTTGGTGTGGGACAGTAATATGTTAAATTTATTTAAATTTATAAGTTATGATTTTGAATACTGTGACCTGACAAAACATACTAATGCGCTATTAACTTCTAAAGGGGAGATCCAACTTGGGAAAGACGACACGGTTGGCGCAGTGACTAAGCAGTTAGCTCTCTAAGCTTCGTGTCACGGGTTCGATTCTCACATGGAACTATTATATTTACGATCTACATTAGTTGTTTCGGGTCTTGGTGTGGCTACATATTTGATTTTGTAAACTGTGCCTACGATACAGGAGAAATCATAGTGTGGGGAAACATTATACCATAGGCTGCGTTGAAACTAAATAAACAGCCTAACAAATCGAGTAGATTTTTTTAATTTACGGTAGTTATTATTTTTTATCTTTATTCATAAAGGGTTGAGAAAATTTTAGACAAGTTGAATGCTTGATTTTCTGAGAGATTATTATTCCATAAAACTCAAACTATTAATTTTGAGTTTTCCTTTATGCCGTGTCTTGTTCGTCACTTCTATCTCTTCCATTTCATTCGCTGTCAATGTCCAAGAAATCGATGCAAGCTGACTCATGCCACACGTCATCAGTATTTTACCGCCATACAAAATTACAGGTAGTTTCTCTTACAATTTCTAGATCTTGATAACCCCTAGTTAAATGCGCCTGCGTCCACAAATAAGCTACATTAATACTCCCATTCAGGCGAGATGTATGACTGAGTTGTGTTCGTGGTTTCCTACGCAATAATGCGTACTCTGGGCTCATTGTGGTTGTGACTTCCGCACTTGGGGAATGTTTTCTAACTGGGCTGTGCTTTTGAGTTCTGATTTTAGCTTCATGTTTAATTCAATGTTTTTGGAAGGATGTTTTATGTTTTTTTGTTTATCGTCAGGTTTTGTGGTGAATTCATTTGTGCTTAATTTAATTGCATTAATAACGGTTTTCTTTTAATTTATTAGACTGATTATTTCTTATGTTTCTTCGTTGATAAACGTTTTATTGAGATACTTATGAATTATTAAATGGCAGTTTGTATTCTCATCCAAAGATGTGGGTGGTATAATCAAAGCGACACTAGGTTATATAGATCTACCAAGATCTATTAATTGATAAATGAAAATTAAAACCACCTAAGCTTTAAAATAATTCTCAAGTTAACTCATTAAATACTGAACTTGCGAACACTAGCAGTCCTTACAACCTGCGCTAGCGCATAATGCGACAAGAGATAATAAATCGTGTTCATCGTTCACATTGTATGTTAGAGCGGGACGGCGACATGTTTATGCGTCGCTCCGCCCACGCTCCCGCGCAGCTTTCGCGCCAGTTTTTCTGCAATAACTTCAAGTTAAGGAGACGTGACGTATTTCAATTAGTTGCTGCTGTGCTTAATGGTTGGTTAATGAGTGTTTTGTTGTTGATTAAATTGTTAGTTCAGTTTGTGATGCGTTCATCTGCGTAGCTTAGGTATGTAGCAGAGAAGCTCTTAATTCCTATCGAAATCTGGGGGCCAGAATACTTACTTTACTTATGAGCCACTCCTAAAGACAATTTGGGAAGCGGATTAACGACAGCACTAAAATATGCTATTAGTATATACAGATGATGTAGCTTCTAAATATCAAACCAATCTAGTCGTATCTTGTGACGCCCACAAGAAGGGATGAAACGGTGAAATTTTAGCCAGGACCAACGGCTACAGGTCTAAAGCTAGGTAATACCAGCAAGAACCTTACTTTATTAACCAATATTACCTATAAATACCATTTAAGAATCGTTTAAGGAAACGCAGCTATTAAACTACCACGCATCTCCAATGCTACTCGAAGACAAAAATCAAGTCTCATTGTATTGAAGCCTCCATATCAATCCATTCATTTTCAGCCATAAACAACGTCAGGCACCAGAATGGGCCTAAGTACAATATTAGGGCCCTACAGTATTATAAAATCAAAACCCTTTGAAAGCGTGTAAAGAAAACGAATGCGTTACACCCACGTTTCAGTTACAAGATGTGGATTTTGTGGTCTGTTTGTTGGCGGAAAGCGGGTGGCGAGTAGATCTTACTGTTATTTAGAAAGCCTACATACTCGTAAGCTGTGAGCCAAGCGAAGTGCAAGTTTTGTTAAAAACCTGCACAAGTGAATACGCATATTTTCGATAGAAGTTCATTTGCAGACGTGTGAAATTTGTTTTCATAAATTTTATGCTTGAATATAATTAATTAACACTTTTATTTCGTAAAGCCCGCCTTTGTTTTTTTACTTGTACTTATTTTCTCACGGTTCTGAAAAGCTTATCTTGGTTCTGTTAGATACTTACCAGATGAGGCTGAATATTAGGTTGAAAGTATTTTACACTAAGGCATTGGCGTTTGACCTTCGCTCATATACCACAACTTATTTTTTAATACCACACAATATATTGAACAAATATTGTCGGCAAGAAGAGGTTTTGTTGTAAGAGGAAGTCATAGATGCATAAGACCAAGAGGTGGACAGGAATTATCAGCACTGGGCACATATTGCATCTCGCGCGTAACCGAGGGAGTTTCGCTGACTTGGATGCCAACCGTCACTAGTTGGAGAAGGACCAGAATTATAAGGAAGTAGAAATTAATCATAATTAACCATCCGTCTCGCTTACAGTAGCACCTCGCTTTACCATCACGTCAGATAACTCACGCGTCGCACAAGCGACTTGATGGCGTTAATAAAATGTGAGAGTGTGACAAAGGAGCAACCTCCTACTATGCACGTCATGTGTCGATGTCATCCTGCCCGTAGTGCAGCGATAGTGACACTGCAGGGGGATAAAGTACACCTGATATTTATTATATGACATACGGAAGTAAGTTCAACAAATCAGAAGTGAGGTTACCACGTCATCTGCCTAGCCTTTTTCCATCTTAAGGTTGTATTTAAGTGCTACACAGATATGGCTAATAATATTAGTATTTTCAGTAGCTAAGCAGTGAGCTTTTTAAGCTATGTCGTGGGTTTAATTCCGATACAAAAGAATAATTGTAGGACCTAACGGGCAAGTGCAAGAGAAAAATCAAAAATTATGAACACGCTTTCGTTTACACTGTGTTCGTACATATTAAGGTCTGAAAGAGATGTCAAGCTATTAATGCTTAAACCAATATATAGCTTTTGTAAAGTTTTACTGTATTTCGAAAAAAGATAAGCCTTTTTACCTACCGCAATATAGCGTGGAGATAAGTTATTCAATTTGAAGTAATTAATTGAACAACTTAAACCGTATTTCCTAGCAATTTTACGGTTATATTCTTAACGATACAAATAGACATGTTTAACATAATGTCACTTATCATTGTCAGTGACACATAATGCGTATATGACACGCAGGCTAGTGCCTTAACAGGTGGTGCGTATCGCGGGTATTAAGTCTGTGAGTTCCTTTATTAAAGCTTCAATAACTTTGAGTGATTGGAGAGTTCATGTTAAGGTCTCGAAGTGGATACTATAGTAGATATATCTATTTCACCCGCCATTATATACGAGTACTTTACAGTCTTCTTTTTCTTCATAGTGAGTCGATGGCAACCTAGATAGTCCCAGCCCAGAAGTAAGCGGACTGCGTTGTCAGGCAGTTAGTGCGCACTACAGACTAAACGGTCAGCTGAAATTTTACCAATTTTCGGTTTAGTATGCGCGCTCCCTTATTATATACGTACGTTATCATTAACTTGACTATCGGCCGACTCAAAGTCTCTAGTGTGCGCTGGGGCGTGTTAGCGTAGTTGTGTTTTGGGTAAGGGACAGGAACATCCAATTAAATAATCGGAACCCAAGTTCCAACTAATGCTTGAGGTCGGTCATCATCATCACCAGAGGCCTAAATACAATCAGTTCTACTTTTTTTTTGACCTACACTCTAGGAATAATTTCTGTATCGTGGGTACGCTTACAAACAAAAATATTCACATACACAAATACTGTACATCTATCTGTAGGTCATACAAATATTTCTTTTGTGTGACACTCGAACTTGAACATGTAGTGTAGCAGTCGATGGCTCAACCACTGCACCAACCATACCCTCAATTTAACAGATCTTTATCTGTGCAAAAAGTAAAAATATCTCAATTGAACTTCACACTTTTTTATATACAGAACGATTAATTTTAAGTTCCATTCGTTGTAAAGTGGAATGTGAGAGCATCTTTACTGGAAAATGCTACCGACGCGATGTTAATTGCATTACGATTCAGTCATGTTTCGGGTTAAAGGTCACATAGCGTAGCCCTTTGCCCACGCGCATACAAATAGTTTTAATACCTGTTACAATGCAAATATTCAGGGCTGAACATTATTTTTACTGTCTCCACTTTCTTAAATGCCCATCATGATAAGGATGACAAATTATGTTCGTGAAAACTTCATTCCGAAACATATACTTGGGTATTTATTAATTACACAATCTCTATTAAAATTAATTTAATGTAATTATCCCAAAAACCTTGACATCCACTTAAAATTATGAAATCACCGAAACGCAATAAAAACAAACCTACATCGCCATGTTTAATTTCCCTTGGTCCATAAATATGTTAGTTTTATACACGCGACGATCGACAGATGAACAGTAATTAAGTTCTGTTAACGCATGCGCCTACGCATACTAACTTGCCTGTGTGGGTTTATGTGTTAAAAATGGCAGTCGTGTGATTGGGTGGTCATCATTCTAACATCGTAAATGTCTTCTGTTTAACACAGGCCGGTTCTGTGTTGTGTTACAACAGTACCTCTATCACGAGTTTTCTAACTATTTACTACCATAGTAAAGTAAATTTTCATGATAGCGATTTTAGTTCTTAACTTGGTTACATTAGGGATTAGAGTCGCTTATATGACATATGTGTCATAGTTAAGTTTTGATTTACTATTTACGATATTATAGAGATGTCATGTTAGCGACTCTAATCCCTAATGTAACCAAGTTAAGAACTAAAATCGCTTGCATAAAAATTTACATTTACTATGAAAGTAAATAGTGAAAAACTCATAATAGAGGTACAGGTCTGCTATTGTCGATTCGTAGCAGACTAAAATATTCACCACTAAGTGGATATACTACTACCTATTTACATAACATATAGTATATAGGTATAAATAGGCAGGCCTATTGACAATTCAAAACTCCGGGCAGCTTTCCATATCAAAAATCCCGATAGCATTTTGTCACGCCCAGGAATCTAACCAAGGATCTTACGCTTAGCGGTCGCTCTTGCGACCACTAGACTAATGTGGTATTTACTTAGTTTATAGTTTACTGCTTTGGTTAGTATAAAAATTAGTTCAACGCTAACTTGCTATGGCAATCTTTGGTGTGGTCTCGGCAAAGACTGTTCGTCCCTCTCTTTCTACGGACTACGTAGAGGTAACAAAGATTATGACAACAGGCAAACTTACTAGAGGTGATACCATTTTACCAAAAGAATTTAACCTACCTATTCTTTTGGTAAGATGGTATCACTCCATATAAATTCTTTACTAATTTTGGTTCACATGCACATCAATTTCAAATCCCGTATACGAAGACCAATTATAAACGGCCAAGAATTTATATTGTCTCAATGCATACTTAATGCCGGAATCGCAGTTTTTCCAGTAGGTATAATGTTATATTTGCACGTTGAAAGATACTGCTGACCAATCCATTGTCACAAAAACGGTTCCTACTCAACCCTAAACTTGTTCAACAATACAAAGAAATAGCACTTGTAGTAAAGTAACAAATAAGGGAACAAGGTATCAATAGACTAAGATCCCAGATCTAAAATGACACGGTGTCTACTTAATACAGTTGGAAAACGCCCCCCTTCCTATAGATGTATCTTTTACAAAGTGTAGAGTGGGTGTATCGAATCCAATTACCTCAACACAGTGCCGACGTTAAGAAATTATACGATAGACGCTCGATGCAGGAATGAGGTTTATTAAGATGGACTCTTTATCATATTTCTATGTTACTAGGTACCTTATAGAGAAGATACTTTTGAAATTTTATGTTACGGATGCACAGTTTTTTAAGTACTTACAAATGTACAGTCACTCAGTTTCTGGTGTTGCGGAATTTGGTAGTAATGCTGGTCTGTCTTTAGCAGCCTTTAGAACTCCATAGATAGAAAAAGCAGCACAGCAGTATAATTATAAGATATTGTTTTTATTCATGTAGACCATAATCCTGTAGTTAATAAAAGACGGATTCTAGGTGCAAAATAAAGTCGGGTGGACAGAAAGAACCCTGATTACGTCCATCACGTCCTGGGTAGTTCGCCCAGATTCGTTACAGATCTTGTTAACGGGTAAATCTTTTGACCTCGGTATAAACACGATACAACAATCCTGTGCAGCACAATACTACTAAAATGTAGGTTTTATCCAAGTCTACCTACAACACCTGTTTCACCGCCTCTCAAAATACAACTCATTTTTTTTTTCTTTTTTCAAGTGTTTAACAATTCTACTGTACGAATATTTACTACGAATTCATCAAACGCAAGTTGCAAGCAAATTCCGAGTCCAACCTGTTGAGAGTAAGTGTACAGTTCTTATCAGAGAACAATGGGCGGTTACGATAACATTAGAAGTACGCTTGTTTAGCTCGGAGGTCGTTGAACCGGTCTAAACGCATAACTAGTATTACGACTGGTTATGTTGGTACTGATTGGTTTGAAGTGTGAAATCGGGGCCTTAGTTTTTGTGCCAATTTGAGATTTAAGTTCGATTGTTTTTTGTTATATTAATTCAACGATATTTGGTCCTTCGATCCTCAATTTTGAAAATCATGTCTAATCATCTTCTGGTCAGGTTTTGTTATTATTGACTAGTCTCTGTTTACGGGACAGCGTTATAAATACCTGGCAACACTTCGGATTTCGAAGAAGTCAGATAGCTGTTTTGTTGTTTAGAAAAGAGCAATTCAGTCTTTTTTGCTTTTTTAGCCTAACCTAATATTACGCTAAAGCTTCTTACAACATTCAAAGAATATCTAGAATGTCTGAAAATGTGCGGGACACATGACCTCGTTTCTCCAAAGCATATTATAATCGTTAATAAAAGTAATATACGAGTAAAACTATTCACTCACCTATAGTTCAATATGTCTCACGACGGAAATCAAACATAATTATAATACATTGCGTAAAATAAGTAGCAAAGCACAAGTCACACATGGGTCACCGCTCGGCGTAACGTCTTATTCAAGCGGTGTGTTTACAGTCTATAATGTTTAATGTCTATTGTTCTTTTAGAGGAAGTGCTAACGAACTTATGTACTTGGTCAGAACTTAGTTTTATTAGGTCATTCTTTAGTTGACAGAGTAATGACAGTAGGCATACATAAGCTGCAATTTATTAACATATTTACGTAAAAGTTTAAAAACGTAATAGAAATAGTAAAAGGCATAAATAAAATTAATAATTTCCATATTACATACTTGTTTTGTTTGTTCGGTAGCTGTACAAAGAAAAAACGCTAATTGCTTGCAATATCGATGGCTCTTAATTAACAATTGATTATCCAATTTGCGTGCACATTAAACAATTTTATTGCATATCATGAGGCTTTATAAATATGTCTGTAACACATTCCAAGATTTCAAAATTGATGAGCAAAAGCATATAAATATGGACAAGGATATACATCTTTGAAAACATGACTCAAAAACCCGACTTCAAGGACCACAATCTTATACTCATGCATTGAGTTTCTCCCGTAACTTTATACCGAGTCCAACAGATATAAATTAAATCACTCTTACACTCAGTCATTCCTGATTCCGAGTTAAAATCAATTCATTAGTGAGGCACCAATAAAACGCAAGTGTCCTTCTCTGCAGCACATTAACAATTCAAGAGATAAAAAGAAAATAAAAATGGACGAAGACCACCTACATGTCTTGCCGGACACTTCGGGCAGTGGTGAAGGGGTGCGATTAGTCGCCAGTTTTTGCGATTAGTCGGATGGTGGGGATTTGCTGTGTGCTTGTTATAGTAGAGTAATACTTAGAAAAACGTTTTGAGTACTTCACCGTAATTCAGGTTACACTAATTTAAAGAAATCTAGTTTCTATGAGAGTCCTTAAATTAAAAGTACAGATATATTATGATATTAATTAACCATTATTTATAATAGCTATATATGAATTAAGGTCTAAACATCGTAAAAAGAATTGAATATTTCCTTATAAAAACTATTTGTTTTATTCTGATTCAAAAGGAATATCGATATTATCGTAATCGGTAATTTATATAAGTCACTCACGTTCATCTCTGTCTCCTTTTAGTGAATACATTATTTATGTAAATAAAGTAACAACAGTTTCCAGCACATAGAAGACAAATAATCTAAATAAAGTGACCTGCCATTGCACGAATATGTTGTTAACCATTCATTCAAGTGGAGTTTCAGTTCATCTTAAATGACCGTCAAGGCTCATAAAAGGATTATACTGTGATGAATCCTTATAAACTAATACGTTGTTTCTTTTTGTGTATTTTCTCATTTCTTTTGTTATATGAAACAGAGAATACTGAACTGAATATAAATACAATTTGAAGTTGATAAAAAATCTGATTAAATTTATATATTGGTCTTTCTATACGAAACCTTATTCACGTAGTAAGTAGCTATCAGCTACAAGGGAAGTAGATTAAAACAATTAAAATGGAAGGAGTTTCACCCGATTATAAATCAGACATGCGACATTTTTGTTCGCGTATTTCAAATTAACTAGTAAGTTATGCTAGTCAATTAAATGTCTGCTGCGATTGTGAGATCGGATTTCCATGATTGGTAAAGGAGTGGAGTCGGTGTTTGAACGTAAATTAATATAAAATAGCATCACGACTGTGTGTACTCTCTGAAGGGTTAGGTCATGGCGTACTATTGTTAACTCATATTTTTCTTATGAATGAGATTTAAAGGAATTAAACTGACCAAAAATAAATTAAAATGCATTAGCTGATATACTGCTAGCTAGGTAATATTTTTTCTATGACATTTATAATTTGTATGAGCAGTTAAATAAAGGATAAAATCTTATTAGGATAATTATCTTAAGGATAAATCCATTGAAATGTTAAATTACTCACTAAATCGCCCTAAATAATTTAAATTCACTCCTCAAATAAAAAGTAAAACACATCGCGGCATCTCCACTCCTCTGTCCCGAGACGCGTCTTCGATTTTCTTTTTCCTCCCACCGTCAGTCCGAAATGAAGTACCTTCGTCCATACGTTACTCCGGAAGTGGACAGCCGGAGTGAAATGGCCGCTACGTCGTTTCCGGCCCCACCTCCTACCCCAGCAGGCTTTAATTAAAGGCCGGTAAGGTTTTAACACGTCTCTACCTTTGAAGGCGACTACGACTGAATCAGGTTTTTTTACTCGAATTAGGGGGAAGATTAAGGGAGTAAGCGCGAAGGGTGAAGGGTTGTCTGGCTCTGATGTTTGGTTTTGTTTTTTGGGCTCAGATGTTTTAAGAGCTTCGTTTGCTGAGAGCTATTTTGTTAAAATGTTACTTATTTTTTGTATTTTATTTGTTCACAGGTAAGTTTCATTTTACTGCGCAAGGAGAGGTTAAAGTTTAAGTAATGTGAGTATTGTTTCACTGTTGTCGTTTTGCCGTTGGAAAGGTCAGTACAGTAGTTAGTATTTTAGTTGGTACCAAAGCTGTTTAATTTATTAATATCCAGGCACCGGTGACCTAAAAACAATAGATTTTATATTGTGTCTATTTTATTTATTTATTAGGCTCACAAATAAAAATACACAAGTATAGAAAGTCTTATAAAACTGATACATATAAAAATTTCACAATAAACCAATACAAAAATATAAATCTTAATACTTTGCATCATTTGGTTTGAGAGATCTTATAATTATATGTTTTACATAGATTTTAAATGCTATTTTCTCTTTTGGAAAACACGAAAAATCTCTTAGTTAATACATAAACAATACTATTATTAATAATGTCACAACACCTATAAAACTTAACATACAAACATACACGACAACATAAATTTAAAATCGACATCCACACGACGGCATTCAAATAAAAACAATATAAAACCCATCAGTTTTATGCCCCTACATTGTTAGAATTCGTGACTATTTTAGTGAAATCCAACTTTTATTGTTTAGAATTTTATGTCTAAATTATAATAGAAGTGACATTATTCAGATGGAAGAAACAAAACGAGTAAACTAAATAAGAACGTAAAGAAGGCCCATTCATAACAATGTCAAAGTTTTCTTCTTCTGTCGTTTCGCCAAGTACAGTCGCACGGGAATTCCTCATGCCGCAGTGGAAAGAGTAGTCAGTCAGCAAAGGTAGTAGGTGTGCCAGACGGTCTTAGGTTACGTCATCCGTGGAGGCACTCCACTCTCTCTTTGCATTCCTGCCAAAAATGACAGAGTGAATTGATAGAAGAATACACTAAGGTTTAGGCACAATATCGATAAAACTTTTTATTTTTAAATTATACGAATTACTTCGTTGATTTTCAACACTATGTATGATGTTATACAGCGCATATTATGCTTGTGTATGTATTAGAAGGCTTGGTCCTTCGGTACTTGTTTATGATATGGCCAATGTGTGTGTGTGTACTGGTATTTCTTAATTTCGTGACGTGACCTGCGCCTACGCATCTCGGAAGCTATTTTACAAGATCTTTATAGTCACTCTATAGAGTATAACGCCTCTTCACTTTAGTGTTGGGCGGCACTAACAGCGGAAATATGAGCGGAGTGTTTTGTTTTCAAAACTTGCTCACGCGGCCTTATTGCTGAACTATAATAAAAAAACTTATGTTCTTCAGAACTCTTTATTCACTTAGTAGTCTTATTATAATATGCATTTTCGTCAAATTACCTATCTTCCCTATACTTACTATTCTATTTTTCTAGACAAGAAAGTAACGCAAATATATGACTGAAAACGTGACCAAATCAATTCATTTTTTGTATTAATTTTTATATTTACTTGAAACGAAATCCATTATCAGTCCAAGGATTACCCGTCACGTATTAATCTCGAAATAAAATTGCTTATTCTATTACTGTCACCTAAGCCTACAGTCAAACTTACATTAATATCTCAATATACTAGAAAAAATATAATTATTTATTTATTGAATATGGATTAACCGCTGATTCTGGGCCCCCACCCATACAACCATACATATTTATAGGGAGTCCATTACAACGATTGTCGTTATGATTTTCTCTTGACCAAACAAGTTCGAATTCAAATTTTATAATGTAATATACTCGAGAATTCATCGGCTATTATGACAACTTGGTAATGAAAGTATTATGAGTTATACCGATATTATCGTAAACTTTATGTTTTAATGGTCACTTATATTTTTTGTGACTGTTGACAAAATAACGCATATAATATATTTATACGGTGGAAATATGGTTTTTATGGCAAATTATGTTCTATATACGACGTTTTATATGTTTGTTGATATTAAAGTTTGGTGCCTGAATCAATATTTTATGTAATAATAAATGTTATTGCATATAATAATAGTTTTTTGTGCCGTGTCAGAGGTGAGATGGGAAATCCGAATTGCTTAATAAAAATAGTAAAACCTTTTTTTGATGTTTTTATCTTCGGTTCGTAGGTCAGTAAATGGACACATAACACAATGGATTGTAAACGGTCGAAACAATATTAGATTTGTATGTTTTTGAGTATCGGTGGGTGTTTCGAGGCGCCCGCGCCATTGATATTTATATGGTGGAGTTAAATTATAATTCAAAGATTATAATTTGGTTAAGTACCGTTAATAGCTCGATTAACCTAGATTTTATATTATATTATAAAATAAAAAAGCTTCTAAATGATGTCAGAAAGGTGAAGTGTCAGCAGAACTTAAAATAGATTTTTATGTAAACTCCTAAGAGGCAGTTATACGTATTCAGATTATTGCTAAGAGGACATTTTTTATCAAAAACAGCGGGTAAGAAACTCCATGTTGAGTCTTTTATACTGACTCAATCAATTAAGAAATCATTTCGTACCTTCTCATTGTACTAAAATCGTTAAATATCCTTTATTACTTATAATACATAAATGACGTATAAACATGTGCGTATCATATCACTACGCATTGCAAGCGACATCGTCACCGACACTGCCCGTCAGCGATAAGCGCGACAAGCTGAATTACGTCATAACGCTCGCGTCACATGGACGCAGAAAGAAGGACCACTACGTTCAATGCACGGAAACAAGCTTGTGCAGATGCCGAACGAAACAATAGATTATCTGTTGTGGGCGCAATCTAAAACTAGTGTTACAGAACGACACACGGCACCCAACAGTGATCTCTTCTCGAGAAGCGTAGCGTAGGCAGTTAATCTATGCTCAAGTAAGGTAGTTCAGTCACTGGTAAGCATCATTCAGTAAAGGGGACCTAAGGATGCAATGATTAGCCATCATCCTCTGATGGAAGAAAGTAAGAACAGAAGAAGTGAGTTCGTAAACACACAGCTTGACTTGACGCTGTTACCGTTTGGGCAGCTGTAGATATTTATTTTGTTATGTGGCGGGACGTGAATTTGTCCCTATAACTAAACTCACGCCCACATGCGCCGTGTAGAGTATAAAGCCGCAAACAATGTTCTATTTTATCTCACCGTGTAAAGACGTACTGTATGATCCTTATCACATTTTATTAGGGACTGGTCCTTCTGTGCGTTCTATGTGGTGATACTATCGCCTATCTACCGGCATGCATCGCCCGTCAATTGGCATAACTTCAATAATATTTAGTTGTAGCATGAATAATGATAAATTGTGACGTCATTGTTTGATGGTACGACCCGCAATTATTGCGAAAATTATAAATTATAATTTTGTGGAATTTAGTTGACAGTTTTGTTATATTGGATGCCTATTAGGTCGAAGGTTGAAATTGTAGTTAAGCAAGAGTTAAATAGTTAATTTTATGCATATCTGTTGAATTGTGATGTGTGTCACAGATTAGTAAATAATGTATGAAATTAAGTTGTTATTCTCTGAAAAGCTTTTTATGTAGAAACTGCCTTTGGTTTAAATATGGTGGATTAATAAAACCTTCATTAAGTGACAGATTGCTAGCAAATGACAGCGCCATGTTATGTCATTATTACCTGCCGCGATGATTGCAGTATGCCGTTGTAAATGTCTAGATAAAGGCTATTGCTATCCCTTGATCGTGTTTTAAGGCACCCACGGTAGGGCAGAGTAATCTCCAGAGATGTTAACTGGACCATAGAACAGCAATATACGACACATTGACAGGTCAATCATGAAACGCCGTCATGACGTCTCTACTCAAAGGACCAGACGTAGAATAATCCTGCTACTATCATCATATGTCGTAATGAGAATTCTCTCGGCCTAATTAGACGATATACATAGCCGCCCCGCTGAGGCGTTTGACAGCTACATTAACTTGTCGACGAGTAATCGATACTGTACTGAATGAAAA
This sequence comes from Shargacucullia verbasci, assembly GCA_947562105.1. Classification (NCBI taxonomy): domain Eukaryota; kingdom Metazoa; phylum Arthropoda; class Insecta; order Lepidoptera; family Noctuidae; genus Shargacucullia; species Shargacucullia verbasci. Next base: position 14,800,932 of record OX387284.1, on the reverse strand, counting down.
TTGGAAAGTATTATTGAGATAACAGTTATTTTTTGCGGGGATTAAAAGGAACATGTTTCAATTTATTTTCGGCACGTTAAGTATAGTTATTACTTGTTGGGAAAATGCAAATGTCATAAGTTTGAATTTATCTTATATATATAGAGGTAGGTGCTGATGTTTTAGTTTTAGATAGACAATAGTTATAAAAAGTACGTTCTTAAATTTTCTCTTGTTTAACAAGTCCATTGTTCACATCAATGACTTCATGATTGCAGCTTTTCACTTTCGTAGGCTGGAAACAAAGTCGATTTAATTTTTCTATTCCGAGTAACCGTAGAAATTCGTTCGAGATGAAAATAAAAATCTAATAATATTTCATAGACACTTATTTTTGGTCCTTTATCGCATTACTTGGTCTTTTGAACCTATGAAATAGTTAAACTTTTTAATTATATATAAGTCCAACCTTCCATCCAACTCATCTTAATCAAAATAATAACATATTGTAATATGTAATAAATGTTGATATAAATTGATTTATATGTCTGTTGGTGCACGGAGCAGTAAGGCCTCATGGTATCAAGGAGCGTTTACACAAGCCGCTGTGGCTGACAGAAAATACTGTGGTATGGGCAAAAGCGGTGGGCGATATAATAAAGAAAATAGTCACATTGCTTTGAATATAATGTAAATCTCTTTCTATTTAGTAAACAGTAGTTATTTAAATAGAAAAGAAAAATATTGCAGTGCACTGAAATTTACAGCCCGAAAATTATTTTTCATCTTTAAAAGAAATAGCTAAGCTAAACAAATAGTGTCAACTATTTTTTTTTCTGAGGCGATATTTTGATGATTATCTTAATCATGCATTTAGATGGGAACGGACGATCGATATTATTTATATGAAAAGTCAGGTTTATTTTATTTATATTTCTCTTAGGACCAATTTAATGAAATTGAATGCTTATTTTATTGCTGACCTGCTGTTAGCACAATACTTTACGTTTTTTTTTTTGTGATCGATAGTGACTCTAATTTAAAAACATTAGATTTAGACAGACTGGAAATAACAGCAAAAAGTTACTTAAAAATGTGTCGCTTCCTAACAGAATACGTATAGTGTCATTAAATCGAAATATTATAATGATATTAGGTTATATACTTAGACACCCGCTTTTCTCCGCTCACCGCTCATACCTTGCGCCGCAGTCCAAGACGGAGACAATTGGCACGTCACCGCCAGAGGTCGCCGCTTTTGCAAGTAACCACAAATCACTGGTGTCCGCGCCGGTCGCCGGTCAAACGCGCTGTGTGTATGCGCCATTATATGTACAGGGTGTAATGTCTTAATAACTGATATTATTCGGGTTATAATTATGATGTTATTTGGAGTTCTTTTAAGCTGATGTGGTTTTGCGTCACTTCTAGAACTCTATTTATTTTGGTTTCTTTCGCTTATACAACCTCTTTAACGTGCATAAAGACACTTATCAAGCGTCTTTGTTATGCATGCTTGATATGTAATAGTTCCCACATATCTATAAGCATACTTATCTATGAGATTATTTTTATTGAAGACTCAACTGTATATCTTTAATTTAGTGATAGTGATACCATATTATTCTTAAACGTCATTATGTGTCCTTTAGATACTTTGAATGTAGCTGAAAGCTACACGGAAAGTATAAAAATAATTTATTCATATAGATAAGTACTCGGTATCTCCAGGACAATTTAACTGACATTCATTACTCTGATTCATAGTGACAAATATCTCAATGAACATCAAACTAACACGACCCATTGTAATTTAAACCATCAGAGAACTTTATTAAAGAAATCGCATTCACATTTTATATGAGTTCGACATGTCAATTACTCATATCTGTAGCAAATTGGCTTATTACTCACTTGCGACACTCGGACGGATTCTAATCTGCGTCTGATAAAGCGAGCGATCGCAGCGAATAATCGCAGTCGCTAGTGTGTGGGCATACTGCTTGCGATTTGTCAAGTGAAGAAAGTCTTTGATTGTTATTTTGTTTATTGATATTATCTATACATATAAATAAAATTGGAGTGTCTGTTTGTAATATTGAAATAACCGTTTTTTACTACATGCATATGAATATATGTACTGTACATACACCATAATAACTTTTTTTTCAATTTTGTCTGTCTGTCTGTTTGTATAGGCTAATCTCTGAAATGGCTGGACCGATTTTGACGGGAGGTAGCTGATGTAATAAGGAGTAACTTAGGGTACTTTTATTTTAGAAAAATTCTTTTATTTTAGAAAAAAAATAGGGTTAAGTGCATTTGGTCTTCTTAACTTCACGTAACTTTTATAATTTATTTTTTTTAAATGTCGTTTCGCACTAAAAAATACATTGTTAAATTCCGACATCCACGCGAACGAAGTCGCGGGCACAGCTAATTATAAATAAGATCTGTTTATGGAATATTGGGGTTTATTTGTGTAGGTACAATGATATCGTGTATTCTATATCGATGTGTATCGCTATGATTTTCCTCTTTACATTACATAATAGGCTAGACGACTGCATCAAAAATAAATTCTGAAATCTAGTGTGGTAAATAGTTTTCCGTTTAAAAACTCAGTAAAACTCAATCTCTTGCTTAGCTTCGGTGTTTTCAATTTTTAATTAATCAAAATCACACTATAAGTATGTCAACGCAATGAAAAACTATGACGTCACGCCTTGCTATTCCAAACATTTTTAGAACAAAATGTCGTTTTTGACAGTTCATAAAAAGTAACTCAAATGACTAGTAGTCATCTACCGGATTGTAAAATAATTACAACTGATAAATTATACTTGTCATTTAATTGCAATATCAAACGTTAAAATATTGAATTAATATCCGATGACAGGTGTCAAATCGCCCACGAAAACCATAGTTAGTTCAGTTCAGACGTAGGATGACAATTAATTAAATAACAAACAGACTATTTCATCGATCTACTGCTGAGCGTGACGTGCCGGGTTCGATTCCCGGGTCGATCAAAAAGTGTTGTTGCGTTTTTCTGTGAGGAAAATAGCAGCTTGGAATTTGTGACTTGTGCGCGGTCGATGGTAATAGGCTTGCCCTCAATTATATAGCTCTGCCTAGTTCTTCGAGGAAAACAGGCGAAATGATACCATGTGTGTAACAACTAAAGCAACACAAACATTTTCAAACAAACTTAACTTTATCACTTTAAAGCGAAAAATATTCCTCCTTCAAACGAAAAACCAATTCTTTTTAATCCGAATTCCTGCAACCCCTTCAGGACGTATAAAACCAAAGATAAGACCAAACTAAATACCAAACTCACTTCTCTAAGGCCTTATAAACATCAGTCCGTCCGTCCCTTGGCGGTCGTCACAAGGAATCACTGCAAGACTTGCATGCTCGCGCGCGACAGGGACACAAGATAGTAATGTAGCTCGTGTTAGAAAGGGAGGGAGCAACGTCGTTTTGCAGTCGTCATAATTTCGCTCGGCAGACTAATAATAAAGATAAACCTGGGGTGTGTGCGGGGAAGTTGGACTACGTTTTGTGTTTGTGTTCTTTTGTGGTTTAGTTTTGGAAGGGTTGGTGACTTTTGTGTTATTATCAAATGTAGTACGTGCTTTTTTTAATTTGATCTTTCTCATCATCGTACCGCAGTTATCAAATATACGAGTATATATCTCACTTGTAGACGGACTCGAAAAAATCCATACACAGAAAATGTTTCCTACGGGAATTGCCCCCGAGAGAGCCTGTATCAGGTAGCCTTAGCCACTGCGCCAACTATACCTACTATGTACCTATTTATTATGTTTAGTATGTTATTGTGACAAAATCTTGTCAAGACAGTAGATTTTAGTAATGTAGGTATCTTAAACACTAAAATATGTGTACCGTAAGGGTATCACGATCCGCAGTACAGAATAGGCCATTTTTAGACTCGGTGCCTGATCATAAAGCTGGAATGGGACAAATAGGTCAAAGGGTGATGTGTGCTGAAAAAATAGGTAGCCGTATTTGATATTAATTAACACATATCGTCGCTGCGCCTGCCAAACTCCATATGTGCATTTTCTAACGAAAAAAAATCTCTGTAAGAATCTGTAAAAATCTCTCTGTAATAAGTCGTTTTTATAATTTTATATAAGTATGTATCTAATGAATGTCTTCAATACAGTTTTTTTATTTAAAATATTATTTAAAAAATAATTAGTTTTATGTTGTTTCCCGAGACCTATCAAAAATCACAAATAGAACTTGGCAGGCGCAGCGACGATATTGCAATTACCCAAGCAGTTATTAGGAGCTGGTATTTAGTAGTGAACGATGAAAACTTTACCTAAACATGGACTCAAAAATTGCTACATTAAGTAGCAAGCGATATTCCTCGGACACAGAAAACAAATCCAAATAACACTTTGCCCGACCCGAGGATTGAATCCACGACTTAACGCTCAGCACTGGCTTTCGACCACTAAGTAGACCAATGAGTTTATTGCTATAGCTATCTAATATTTTTTTGAATGGACAAAGTAAGCATTTCGATACTTAGATGTGTTTTGTACATTCAGCGACAAAAGCAGTTGACTGTAGGTACAAACAAAACAATAGTAGAATTAATAAAGTTAATGACACGTCTACCGAGAATCGTCAAATATTCATACAAATTCGTCGAACAATAAGCACCCTACACCCAGTGCCGGATTAAGCAAGCGCGGGGCATGTAGCAAATTTTATCGAGGGGCCCTTGATCTGCTATGGGCTCTTTAGTATAAAATCATTTACCGTATGAAATTCTGTGTTTTATTCGCGCCAACAAAATAATCGGTTACCGATTGTCTGACGTGGATTGTCTCGGAAAACAGGTGTAAAATAAGTTTCATTCAAAAAATTACGCTTAGGCGCAGTGTAGGCGGGTTAGGATACGCGGGGCCCCCTTTTGCGCGGGGCCCGTAGCAGTTGCTACTCTTGCTAGGTGGTTAATCGGGCACTGCCTACACCTACCATGTTCTGTTTTCCTTTCAACACCTACTGTTTAATAATTGGTCACAATATTACTGATTAAGTTCACCATCGATAGTTCCGTATAAAAATCCTGGAATTCCAGGTAAAAACTGCACTGTTTAATGAAGGAATTAGAATCAAACTCTACAGAAGAACTGAGTTCATATGAACTGGTCATAAATTTATTCAAAAAACGACCCAATGCCCTGTCTAATATGAAAATACTTTATCGATCTCGTTTTATTTTTGCATACCCTTTCGAATTCAAACTTTTAGTTCAATGTGGCTATGGAAGTTTGAAATGGAGACGTATGCTTCTGTAAATATCGAACTTAAGGGAAATATGGCAACATCATATTAGCTCTAGCTGACACGGTAGACGACACGGTTGGTGCAGTGGCTAAGCGATTAGCTTTCTGCGCTATGTGTCGCGGGTTCGATCCCCGCACGGAACAAATATTTGTATGATCTACAGATAGTTGTTTCGGGTCTGGTTGTGTGTGCATGTGACATGTATGTTTGTAAACTGTACCCACGACAGAGAAGTCCTAGTGTGGGGCAATGTTTTTTTTTAAAAAGAAAAAGAAAGAAAAAAATAAAAAAACGTGAGGAAATATTGCAATTGGCGTTGACAAGAATGGAAAATTGTGAGTAATCAGATTGGTGATCTCACATAACATAGCATCACGCCTGTATTCTCCGAAGGGTAAGGCAGGGAGTACTATTTTCATTGTAATTTGCTGTTTTAAAGTCCTATGTAAAAGCGAGCCTTTCGCCATCTCTTGGGAACAATTCGAAACTGCGGTCTGCTAGTGACAATTTCTGTGTAGAACTCAGTACCTTCCACTCAGCAATCGCGCTTGAGGCAGTCAAATTAGTGATTTCAATAAGTCGATAAATAGAACCAAAATGCTGTAGCTGAACTAGTTCTTGATAAATTCTTCACCTCCATCCTAATCCTAACTTAATATTATAAATGCGAAAGTAAGTTTGTTTGTTTGTTGCCTTTTCACGCCTAAACCACTGAACCGATCATCCTGAAATTTTACATTGTCAGGTGTACAGAAATGGACATCGGGTACCTTTCATCCCGAAAAAGTACTGTTCCCGTCTCTTTCGCAAGCAGAGTACAACCCGAATTGATTGTCAAATTCTAAATTAACGCGAGGGAAAGCCGCAAAAAAGCTAGTTTACTATGTTAAAATGTTTGATAAAAAGGATTTTCCACAAGTGACGATACTTGAGCTCGTCTGGCGCGTATTGGGCAGTCAGCCTCGCTAACACCATTGTTGACTGGCTGATCTTTCCACCATGGCTTGGGAGGTTCCAATGTGATAGCTGGTGTCAACATGAAAAGAAGAAGACGATACCGAAAGGAGAAGCGTCTTTTGTACATAAATCTTAATCTTTTTATATTCCTTCATCCGTCTCAATCTCATTACAAACTCTTTCATTTCAGTACATAAAAACAGCAGTAAAAACTGTATGAAACAACTGATTTAATCGGATAGCTCAAATACGATAACTAGATGAAACTAGAGACATACAAACTTACGCAAAAGCATAAACTCTGCTCCCACATAGGGCATGGACTTAGGGTTGCTACATCCAGATTTATAGTCTCGTTTAACTTGTATTTTCAATATATAATGTAACATCCTCAGCATAGCCTCACGCCTGTACCCCAGAAGCTTTAAGCAAAGGTGTTCTATTGAACACCACCCTTGAAATAAGGGGCGAACCTATTGCCATCAACTGGGCACAGTTCCAAACTCTGTGCTGCTACTGAGATTTTCCCCACAGAAACACTCGGATATTACTTTGCCCGACCTGGAAATCGAACGCATCACCTCACGCTCCACTATTGAGGCAGTCAAGAATATAACATTATGCATAATATCCTAAAAGAGTAGGCAGTGCGTACAGGGTCACAGGGTATCATATTTCACTCATGCCAATATTAGTTGTCCGTGTCTCTCTATCTATGGCGCATTACCCAAACCCATTTTATTTATTTATTTATTTATTGCGTTCCATAATGTACAATGGTCTTAAAAATATAAAAATATAGAATCATTATGGACCCTGTCGGGCACAGCAAAAACTTAGGAGAGAGGAAGATTTTTTTTTATATCATACTTTTTTATTATAATTACATTCATATAATTAATATACATTATTTAATACAATACACTTTATTGCACACTAGAAATAGAAAAAATATACAACAATGAAAACAAATAGAGATGTATAAGGGGCGGTCTTAATCCAAGTGGCGACTTCTGACAGACAACCTTATTATAAATATATTTAAGTAAATTATTAATACATAAAAAACTTAATTCTGGGTTATAAGTTGCTATTCTAAAGTAGGTAGGTGAAATATCCAGCTACATTAGCAAACGTCTAGTTTTCCTAATTTCTGACCTGGCAACCCTGCACGGTATAAAATTTTAAGCTACGTCTTTATGAGAGTTGGCGCGAGTTAGGGGGCTGAGGGGTGAGGGGGGCGTTCCTCAAATGCAGTTTGCATTAATTGAAAATATAATACTGTCGCTTTTTACTGATCTGAGATACGGTTATTGTTTTGTTTTGAAAAAATTATAAAGGTTTTCGTCTGGCAACTTATGAGTGATGCAGTTCAGGGAACTTGTTAAGAATTTTAAAGTGTGAGCGGACAATTATCAAACTGTCCGAGAGATATATGTAAAAATAGCCTATTAAAGAATAGAGACAACTTACCAAAGAGATATCCCGTTCATGGATGATGATGTTACAAACTAACATTCTTTGAAATAATCCTGAAAAAATAATATTTGACTAGGAAAACTACGTTAAGCTAAATCAAACAAAAATTAGCTCTCAGTCTTACTTCCTGAAAACTGTAATCCAATGTAAATATCAATAGAAATTATGTAAATACCTGATATTTTCTAAGCCCCGTCACACACGATCGCGCGTCACGTCAGCCGCGCGACGCGACGTCACATCGCCGTAGCGCGTCGATCGTGACGCGTGACGCGAGACACGTGTCACACGCCGTGACATGGCTTACTTATTCATAAGGGAAAGCGAACAGGCATGTAATTATCATAGCATTTTGAAATTTATTATACGGATTTATGCGTTATTCGTGCGAGTTTTTGAATATCGTTAGTATGATTCGTGAGTTGGTTTTGATGTCATTTTATGAGTGATTGATGGAGGTGGGTATTTAATGATGTATAGTGATAGTCATATTAAAATAAGTACATAGATGTAAGTTTTCATGATAATGAAGTTCGAAATTATTGCAAGAAAAATGTGAATAAAAAAATATCAAAGCATTTCCAATGCAGTTCTATTATTTATATAATTTGATTTAATATGATTTATTCGTCACAATTCTTCAAATATTATCTAAGGAAACATAAGTTTATTACACAGTCAATAGTCGAAAACTTCTAAAAACTAAATATAAATAACACACTTTTTCGCATCGTAATTCCATTCCACATTACCACCTTATACAGAATATCACAATAAATATTGTGTATCCTTTGCAGGTAAGTGTCGAATGGGTGCAATTTTCTCGGGACGTCGTGCATCATGCAAGCTATCTATCAGGTTTGCTATCAATCATCGCTCGGAAACGAACTCGAACGGACGTCTTTGTCGGTGATAGATGTACGAACGATATCGTTTGATGTGAATTAAAAGAATTCTTGTTGTGTCATATTATTGTACGAGTACTTAAATAAGTTTTGAATCAGTAGCTGAGGATGTTTTCTCAGAAATAAGTATACCTTTTTCATTATTTTAATTGTACGAGTTAGAAGCCAATCGAAACATATTCAAGCGCCCACAGTTTTAGGCAGTCATTTTAATTGCAATGTTCGTTTTTTCAAATGTACGGGTACGATCTCACGTATGTAATTATTTACTATTATTTATCATATTATAGATAATGCTCTGGGGTAGTGTTTGACTTTAAATAACGTTAATTTCAAGCTGTTTTTGAGTTTTCAAATTATAAAGATGCGTATGCGTACAGTAATTTAATAATTATAAAAGGATTTATAAATTGGTTTTAAAAATACCAGGAAGCAGAAATGTATCGCCAGATATTCTGACAAATATTTGGCACTCGATATTACACTGCAGTAGTAGTTCATAACAAGAAGACAGGTACAGTCGGTCGTCATTTGAGGGAACAACATTTATTTTCCAATTTATTACCGACTGGGGAATTCAAGTACGTTTTGATAGAAATAATCATACTAAACGGTTGTAGTTTATGGCGGAAAATAACAAGGTCATAAGAGTCTGTTTATATATTTATCCAAGGATATTATGATATTGATGCCTGGTTAAATGAATTGTTTTAAGGGACAGTCTAATCACCACACCTAACGTGCATACACGTCATCCACCTATATTTGAAATATCGGTATGTAACCAATACAAAATTTTGAAGATGCAGTTATTCTCATGGTATACCTATTCTTAAACTCGAATATTATGTTACATCATGGCATTATGTAGATATTAGCTCAGCTAGTAAGAGTCAACTGAAAATATGAATTTACTATAAATACGCATTCAATTATCAACTATCCTACAAATGCATTAAAATAATTGACTTCTTGTTTACGAATCTTCACGTATTTTATTTATTAACTATGTATATGGAATCTGTTTAACCTTTTGAACTCGTCTTGCCACGTTTTGCGATTATGACTCACGCTACAGTAGTTGTCGTTCGAGATTTGCTACTGATTAGACCAAGCGTGCAAGCATATGTAGCTATAGATGCAGTTCAAGACTTTGTTTTATACCACGAAGTGATTGCAAACAATAGGTACAACAAACAAAAAAGTATCGGTTACTATACCAGGCTAGATAGAGCATCTACAAGGAACCGCACGCGATTTACGCTTAATTAGAACGAACATAACTTACTGTTTCAAGCCTATTCGCTTTTCTTAATTAATCATGTTTGGAGTGCACCTACGTTCACTTTCGTACCTTAACCGGAAAATCATGTACTTTTATTTAATTAGCGAGTCTAATGAATTCCATCTCGGGTAGCCGGCTAATTAAGGGGACAACGCGCGACAACGCGATCGCGCGTGTCGCGTCGGGCCGCGACGTGGTGCGTGTGGGATGGGGTTTATTTTTGTTTTTAAGCGTTAGGTTTATGGTGTGCGTCATTTACAGGTACCGGGATAATACAAGAGAAAAACTAGAAGCTCAAGTGTTTGAAGCTTATGCTCACGCTTTCAAATTGTACATAGATCAGGTCAATATAGGGCTTTTGTATAGGTATCACGAATAAAATATACTATCTTTATAGGGTCTAGTTATGGCTACAGCACTGAACAAAACCGATTGACATAAAGATTAGTAGGATATGCATCAACGTTAACTGCCAATTTAGGGCCAGAATCGCGAATCGAATTCAATCTCAACCAAATCATAAATCGTCATCCCATTACTACAAAAGGCTATCTACACGACTGGGTGTTTATCACGCACACTCATATTCTAAACGCTCGTTAGATAGCCAGAGAGTCTCTAATATGATCACACTGTCCGTAAATCGGTCGATACCGCGTCGCTCGCGCCGGTCGTGCATCTGATATGCGCCCGCGCCGCAGCACGCCATCTATCGTCGCGCGCCCCAACCGATCTAAGTAACGAGTCGATCTCGCGGATAAATTGTCGACGTCGCCTTTCCCCGTTCGCCGCTTGTTAGGCACCCGTAATTAATGATCGCTCTCAATCGTAGTTTCCTTACCGGCTATTATGATTTTGTATGGGTAAGCCGTTGTTAATGCGCTCAACTGAGCCCATTTCTCGTCGATTCTCTGGACAGGTTGCCGATAAACTTGCGTTCACTTACAAAACGCAGATACGTCATAGTTGCGCAGCCGCAGCTGACAGATAAATGGTCTCGCGAAGGATTCTTACGAAATCGGCAGACACTCGGACGGCCAATCTGACCCGTGCCGGCCCCATAGTGTTCTGTTTTTGTCTCAGTCGCCGTCCATAAATTATTCTAAATCGGGCCCCTATTAGATATTCAGAGGTTAAAACGGAAAGCTGGTGCATTTTACTAAAACATTCCCGAGTCTGATCGTATATCAATCGTTTCGATAGCGTCTCGTAGTTTTGGTTCCAGGAAACAATGCGTGCGACCTGCTACCTGTTGGCTGTCGCTCGCGATTTGTGGTCGCGGTCGCGGTGCTTCGCTTGTGTGCACTATCGCTTACTTTCGTCATGATTATAGGGTTGGCGGGTGCGCTTTTGACGCTGTGATTTATGTTCGTATGTTCATCTGGTTTAATTTTACTAACGCCTATATTTATCCCTTTAGATCCTCACACCAGGATAAGATATGTAGATAGAACCGAGGTTATGTCTTTTTTATAGCAAATTACAATAGCAATTAGAAAATTTATAAAATGTAAAAGTACTTGAAGTCTCTGGTGCTTGCAATCTCGTCCAGTCAAACGAAGGATACGAGTTACTTTGTGTAATGCTTATAAGGGGACATTTTAGTTACATGTTTGGCCTTGAGCCCTTGATATGAACATTACGTGCTCACTTACGATGTATGCGTTTACTTTGTGAAGATAACTTGAATATGTGTACAGTTTGGCTGGTATTTTCAAAGTTAACGTAATACTGGACTTCAAAATTGAATTGACATAATATAGACTCGGAGTAACTAATCAGTAGGGTTCTGTTCACTTTTAACAATAAATAATGCATTAAGCAACCATAACTTTATGATTTTGCCTTGATGGGGACAAGCAAATACCTACCTACATTCAAGTCATTCTCTTACTCCGAAATAAATAATAATAATTTTTAGGCCATTTTTTTACCCTGTCCCGAGCTATTACCGGGACCCACATTAATTTTTAATTGGCAATTTTGTCGAATTGCCCACGTATCCCACATCGCCAGCCCTACTCCACCGCCACGAGCGCAGTTCACACGGGCGCATTCGCACACACGCGCCTCCGCATTCAATGATATCGTCGGAATAAATCTCGGACGTGGTATAGCACGAGATGGCCGCTTTTGTCTCCCCGCGATACTAAGATATACGCGTCGCCGCTCACTGTATTAAAATATTTCGTGATGCACCTACAGGCTGATTTTTTTGTATGTATATGGCTTTATTTTTTGGGTTGAGACAATGGGCCTTAGATGTCCAATTGTCCACTGCTGGACAGCGGCCTCTTTCATGATCGGTAGGCAGATTGGTGATTGCAGTATGATGTTGTGTGGACGAGGCCTTGGTAACTCTGGCCAGTGGGACTAATGAAGGGACTATACTAATTAATCTTAAACTATAAAACAATACAATTACCTACAGTAAGTATGTATAGTTAGTGTTAAATCTGATATTTTTCGTATTTTTCTTTAAAACGTTGCCCCACTCTAGGAATAATTCTTGTATCGTGGGTGCGTTTACAAACACATATATTCACATGCACAAAGACCCAGACCTGAAATAACTATCTGTAAATGATACAAATATTTGTTCCGTGCGGAGATCGAACCCGCGACACATAACGCACAAAGTTAATCGTTAAGCCACAGCGCCAACCGTGTCGTCGTATTAATAGAATCAGGCTTTACTTTGCAGAAATCCATGATATACAAGATATGCAATTAGAATTTTTAGTTTACTTTTTTTAGTTAGGAATTAAAAACTAAAACACATTAAAACCATTACTGCCATTTTATTATAGATACTACTGTAATTACACCACAAAACCCAGATACATAGGGATCGTAGTACGTGACAGTCGAAACCAGATTTTCGATGTGTTAAGATCTTTCACCCATCCAACACTTGACCGTGGCAACGTTGCTTCACCTCATTCCTTCGTTAACATAACATAGCATCACGCCTGTATTCCCGTGTACATAGATCGAACCGTTATTGAGTACAATGTAATAGAGGGCGAGCCTATTGCCATATATCAGGCATAGTTCCAAACTCCGTGCTGCTACTGAGAATTTCCATTCAAAAACCCAATACTACTTTGCTCGAGCCGGGAATCGAACCCAGGATCTCACGCTCGCTTGCGACCACTAGGCCAATGAGGCCATATTACCAGTACCATATTTAACTCAGCCTAAATCCCATTCAAGTACCTAAAATATTCGCACAGAATCAAACATAACAAAAGATATAAGTGCCGTATTACACATGTCGCGTCTACCGGTGTTCATCCACCGCGTAACTTCTGACTGTTCCTACTTCACGCGCGACAATAATGTGTGCCGCGTGACGTCACGAGCGGCGACAACGCGACATGTTTATTCAAATCTTAATGCCCTATCGTAATATTTAAAATTTATAACCGCCCGTCTAAATGCGGACTGGAGCGCTGGAGTTAGGCTAGCGGAACACTGGAGACGCGCGATGTGACGCGATTTGTAACTTTACGCTAGCTTTATAGAAGATAAGCACACATATTTAAGCTAGTGGCTACTATTTGATATTAATACGTATAATTTATTTTATTTTTAATTTCACCACACATTCATAATAATTTCCTGTATTGTGGGTGCGTTTACAAACACAAATATTCACATGCACAAACACCCAGACCACAACTAGGTATCTGTAGGTCATAAATATTTGGTTTGTGCAGAAATCGAACTCGTGACACGAAGCGCAGAAGTCGGTTGTTTACCCATCGCTCCACCCGTGCAATCAAATTTATTTAACTAGCTTCGTCCCGCGGCTTCGCCCGCATTGATTACGAACCCGTGCATTTCTTCGGGTCTCACGTAGTGCCATCTAGCGTCCTGAAGCAATTGTGACCGTCGAAAGTTATTGTTCTTTCCCTCGGGAACAGTATTTTTTTTCTGGATGAAAGGTACTCTATGTCCTTTTCTGTTTAGGCGTGAAAAGGTAACAAACAAACTTACTTTCGCATTTATAATATTAGTTAGGATTATTACTGGTATGTTTTCAGGGAAAAGTGTTTTCGGGTCGATTTGAGTGATTTTTAAGAAGATTGTATTAGAAATTAATGCTAGACCATATTATATTTTTCATCAGCGAGTCGATAATTTATCTACCAATAATCAACTAACTGTTTTAAATGTTCAACAAAGTAGCGTAAATTTGACGCGTATCGCTACTCCCCGTCACATTACGCTCGCTCGTTCAGTGTGTAACCTCCCCAACAATTATTCTAAAGGAATTTTATATTTTTGTATAATACATAAATATGACTTATTGTGATTGGGCTTATTTAAAAATCTGTTATTTGTGATGACATGTATTATTTATAGTTGGTGTGATTCAGGGATAGTGTTTTTATTAATTTTATTCAAGTTTATCCTTTTGATGTAGTCCTCATCGGTCTTGTGGTAGCAAATGCGACTGCTGAGCGTGGGGTCTTGGGGTCGATTAACGGGGCAAAATGTTAATTAAAATTCGAGCAAAATAAATTAATCTCTTGTAGTCTTTCGTTTCACAGTCCAAACAGTAAGCGATATTTTGATGCGATTAGTCAGGCAGAAGCTTACCCTTAAAAACTTAAGTACATCATAAAGGATACTAGATTTCTTTCACAACATCAAAAGCTTCTTTAACTCAGCTTATACCATAAAGGAATACTAGCGTGAAGTTATCGATACTTTTTACTATAATTATCGATATAACTGTAGGCATTGTTTGAGCTTCGTTTTTCATTTAGTATGACTAATCGATTGGATAATGGCCGACTATTAATTTACGGACCGATTCGTTGAAAACCATGGCATTTTAAATTGCTTACAAAATTGTAATTTTTAATGATTTTGATTGATATTATTGCGTATTGAATTGTAATTGCTTTAATTACTGACGCCACTTAGTTGTTGGTACTGTTGAAGACATAGGGTATGATTCCGAGGTATTAAAGTCTGATGTGGCCATGAACGTTGGTGGTCGTGGTGCTTAAGATGAGTTGTGCCATCTTCTTCAATACCTTAGTCGATTATAACGTTTACTTTAGTATTTTAAAAATACGTTGTGCATCCCTAGTAATTATTTCTATAGAGGGTGCGTATAGAAGTATAAATCTTCACATAACAAACGCATATACCCGAAAAAACTATCAGTACACCATATACATCTTTGTTCCGTGCGGAAATCGAACCCATGACACGACCGTACGTCCACTTGTGAACACAGGAACACAGACTGTTCCCCGAATGCACATCCCCAATGCTCCACCAAGTAGTTCCTACAATGAAATGTGCCCGTTGACTTAGACTATCTGTAACTTGGGACCCTAATTTCATCTTTAAGATTTGTGGAGGTAACTATGATTACTCTCTGTGATCATAATCATGTTGGTTATGTTATGTTCTATGGGAATTCACGTTCAACTGTCACTGTCGCACATAATAATTTTCCTTTCAACATTCATGCTTACGCGCCAGTTGAAAACACTTGCTACTTTACGAATTTGACCTTTTCGAAAGTAAGGTTTACACTTTTTTAGAACGTAATTTGAAATTAAAAATAAAACTGTGTTTATATAAAGACATGTAAGCAAGGATATTACCAAGACGGCAATATATTTGGATTGAAATGACTCGAGCAGAGACAGGTGGCAGTACTAGGTCCGCACCGCCTAAGGGCTGTATTATGACCTAATTTTATGTTTGACTTTTACAAATTGCTGTGCGCGCAGTGTAATTGTTATGGTACCTGTTTTGACATTTAGGCTCAATTTATAATACAGTGTTGATATCAGTCCGATACGATCTGACGATAAAATAATTTTTACATAGAAGCAATGAAAGGAAATTCTTACTATTAATAGTTAGGGGAAACTGAAACACAGGGCATTCCTATTTAATCCTTAGGTACATAACGCTTCTGTAATCACTAGGTTGTAGATTTTCTTGAGTAAAATTGGTGGTAATACAAATGTGTATGCTTCTAATTATTGACGCAAATAACTAGGATAGCTTATTATTTGATCAAATAATTAGAATTGCCTTTCAGTGTGGCAATGCTTTGAGTCTACTGGGCTCGTAAATTATAATTATCGTATCCTTTTTATTGAACTAATCCTCTTTTAATCTAAAATTCTATACGGATGGAATAAGTATTGTCCTATATTCAGGTCTTCATCCTAGCCTATTCCTAGATTCCGCACTGTTTTAAGAAACTGGTCCTTTCGTTCTTATCGGAAAAATCCGGCTACCTTATTGGAATGTTAATATAAATATTTAAATGATATTATGAAACCGCTAGACCTTTTAACATTCTGCTATTCTGATACCAAAATAGACGAACTCCAAAACATCCAATTTAATTTCATATCTCTCAAGCGTTAGCTGTCTTATGAATCGGATGGTTCTCATAATTTACTACTACTATATCATAACGAATTACGGAAGATATGTTTCCGTGAGCCTAAGTTGAATTTATTGTTACCTTTGAGGTTTTTTAACGTTGATTGGATATGGTTTTGATGTAGCGAAACGTGGGTATATTAGTAATTTTGATTGGGCGTTTGGCGGTATAGTTTTGTTTTAAATATCGAATGGCGCAAGATTTATGCATTTACTTTCTGTCGCTGGGTCGTTACCTGCATCGGAATAATTTTAACCTATTTCTAAACGGAGTAGGTAGTTCCAAATAGATTTTTTATGATAATTTTCGACTTAAATTAATTTATTGTAGAAGGATGAACATATTTCTATAGCTCATTGATATTTAAGTCTGACTGTCTACCTTTGATTATAGGATGTAATATTCTCACGACACAAGTCCCAGTGTCCTATAGACAAAAAACTGTTACTTATTCGTGGGTTCGATCCCATGATGTATTGCTGTGCGTGATTCGATTTTTTATTGGACTCATTTTTTATATAATGGGCTCTTTACGTAAAATCTTGTCTCATGTTTAACTAAAACAATCGAACAATTAATTATTTAAGGCTCGTCTGACTCTCTACAACAGGTAGAATTTGAACTCACGACCCCTTTGGAAGCATTTTAAAATGTTCATAGGATTCTATTAGAATAAACTCATAATATTATGACAATAAAGGTAAAAGGATCAAATAAAGTGAACTTACTTTTGTCGATTGGTCTTTTGGGTTTCAATACAAAAACAGCTGTTTATCTGATTGTCGAATACGAATAAAGTTAAAACATAGACGGAACTTCCTCTATTTAAAACTGGGTAAAAAATAATAATATATTCTTTGGGACGGATGAGAAACACCCTTTTTTAATCAAAAAAAAATAATAATGAATGAGTTCGATAAGAACCTTCGACTTTAAATTTAATGTTCTTAATAAATCGAATTCGATCTCTTCACAATAATTGATTTTCCTCAAAAACTTGGTGTGGTATTTATCTGGATGACTTTATATTATGGTGTTTTAGGAAAAAAAAGTACATTTTGAAATTAGTACCATAAGTCTCACTTCGGTCACACATCATGACAGACTGTCTGCGTGCCAAAATTGACCACATGAATTGTAAAATGATTTGTTCTAAATTAATTTTAGATGAATGCTTCAATTTTCCTGGAGTCTACTTCTAAACTCCAGGTGACATTATCATCGTATGATATAATATTATTTTATTCTTTGTAAGCTATCGTACACTTAATGGATTATAGCCTAATAATTTAGCTCTAAACTATTATATTTCATATAAAAATAAACATGTAGAAGTAACAACGTCTTATCGTGCAGCGGAGATTCTTCACGGTATATTTTTTTACTGAACCTGAACGGTCAATCAAGAAGACCTGAAACTTTATTTACAGAAACTTTCCCTTTTGTCCATTGCTACAATAAATGGACTATTAGTTTACATAAGATTTGACGGCAGCCTTATGGCTGAATGAACCTCACGCAAATCATATGAAGAGTGAAATATTTAAGAATCCGTGTGTTATTTTTACAGGAGTGACACATGAAAGTTTCCGCATTTTTACTCTAGGTATTAAGAGTTGAAATATCTCTATTTTTTTAACAACACTTCAAAAAACATGTTCTCCATTATTCACCAACTAAATCAAAGGAAAGTCTCTTTGAGCTATCTATTATTAACTTGTAATAGAAGTGGATCAGTAGTAGCCAGTATGTCATATCACGCCCAATTACTCAATTGTCACCTCCTGTCTTGATGCCAAGGCGGTGTAGATGGCGTTTTTATTAACAGCTTATGACTGCACGTATCATAATCATTTATCACGTATAATTAGAATAAGTGCCAAAGATACGATATAAAGTATGAATAAGGCGGTGCAAATGCTATAATAGTTTATTTTTTTATGCATTTTAGATGCTAACAAGAACGACTTGATATGCTTGATCGTTTAGGGTCTATCAACTGACTTGAACTCTTTCAGTGTTACGTTACAACAATTGGTTTTTTCCATAGTTTTTTAACCTACTTCCACCACCAACTCCTGGTTATCAGATGGTATGGGATGGTTTATGAGATGATTTTCATCCTTGATTCCGAAAGTTGTAAATCAACATTCGTTTTTAAATGAATAAGTTTTCCTAGTCATAAGAAAAATATCCGCGGTTTCGCCCGCATTGATTACGAACCCTTGCATTTTTTTGCGGCACACATAGCGCCACCTAACATCCTAAAACAATTGTGACCGTCAAAAGTTATTATTCTTTCCCTCGGGAATAGTACTATTTCTGGATGAATAAAATCAATTGAAAATTTCATGATGACTGATGATGTTGACTGAAAATTTCATGATCCGGTCAGCATTTCAGTGGTTTAGGCGTGAATAGTAACAAACAAACTTAATTTCGCATTTATAATATTAGTTAGCATTACTCTAAACTTAGTAAAGAAAAATAACTAAAACCTATCCGCTTATGAGCCATCCCAGTTTAACCGTCATAAACAAAGCCTAAAGTGATTGAGTTATCAACATGAACAACGTCTTGTAGGAACTGAAATAGCACAACGATGATACGTCTTGTCATAATTGTAGGGTTACTGTTTAATACGGTTCGCTGAGACTTGGTCCTTGGCTCCGAGAATGTCCAAGACAGCAATCGAGCCGGCCACGAGCTGGCAAGCGGAAGCGGAGCAGCTGAAGTAAGCAAAGTAAAACATCTAATCTTTCAGTACTCCTGCGCAGTTTTTAGTTATGAATAAAACTATATGAAGCCGTAAAATGTGGGCAAATATAGTTTCTTTTTCTTTTTTTTAGATGTTTCTTTTATTATTATTACTGACATTCTAATTTTTTTTTCTCTATGTTAGTCTCTATCGACTATTACCTCATCACAGCTGCCTTTATGTCAAGAGGATGGACTTTAGCGTCTTATAAATATTTATACTTAATCCACACGCCTCTGCTAGCGTGGTCTCTGACAATATCGCAATTAGGTTCTTGATGTGGGTGTAATATTATTATGATGATAATTTCATTCTTAATATTTCGGGCCGCAAAACAAATTTCCCTCTATCCCACCTCGCCCAACCCACTTGGTGCGCGCACGCATCAAAATGTCGCTAATCGTCGTATATATCAGTTGTTGGTGCTATGACAGAGGCACTTCGCGAGTGATCCAGTGCGCAAAGCTATGCGAGCTATGGACGCGGTGATTTATTGAGTATTTAGTTTAATTATGTAGTGTAGCTATGCTGGAGTTAGGACTAAGAATAACCTTATAGTAATTAATATTCTAGTAGTCTAAAGGTTTATTCGCACAGGTAGAGAATCCATGGAGTTTCTTACCGGTCTTTTCTCCATAAGACTTTGGATCCGAGGACCTAGATTCTTAACGTTTGCAGATATGCGCGTATGCAGATGCACTACATAGTATGGCATTACCACAGTTTTCCAACCTGATGAAATACACGTGAACTCTGATGCTACAGCAATGCAGTGTTAAATTTTGATACGGAGTATGACATAGGTGCGTGAGCTGACGCCAACGTTCGTGTGAAGCGGCACTAAGATAACTAAAAGCTAAGGTAGAGATTCGGTAGCATCATCCAACTGCAGCAATAGCTTAGCCATTGTAATGAATACTGGCATCACCTTTCCAAAGACCGATACCAGACATCAAACTGCCATTGACTACGTATAATCGTAGAGATTGCAAAATATTCCCTATTTTTGTGATCTCTGCAATAAATTTATCATAAAAGTCTTCTTGAGAAAGATGACAAGCAGCTGATGCACTAAATTTCCCCCTAATCAGTTCTAATTAAATTTAATACACAAACATTGCACGGAATTCTCGATTGCTTGCACCAGCCACTCATTGCCCACGACCTGTCACTCATTTATCTCACTCATTACAGCGTGATATTTAAACAACTCCCACTAATAAACTAGGCATGCATTACAACCATTTCTAAATTCTAAAACTGTATCTCAAAGGGTTTACATAAATACGTCCTTAAACACACTTGTCATTACGCGACCGACAGCTACAAGGCGTCCTGTTCTATCCGATGACAACATTACGACTAAACGCATGCCAATCCAAAATAATCTTTATCATAATTCACTTAAGAGTTAATATGTCTGTACAACAAAAATTGCGCGATTGCTGGAGGCGTAAAACATCTGTCATTGGCTAACAAATGCTGACAGAAATTGATGCGCGCACTGACAGTGAAAAACGCGGAATCGTGCGTCCGGCGACTATTTTTAGTCGCGCAGCTGTCGCGTTCTGTCGCGAGGTATCAAGCCGGGCGTTTCTCGAAGTATGAACTAACCTTTTGTTGATAGACGCGTATTGATATCAAAGTGATGCTTGTATTAATCCTAGTCGTTTGTAAACATAAAGTTCATTGATTAAGACGGAGTTTCCTGTTCTGTTTTCTATAGTTTTTTAATCCAGACTTCAGTACAGACAATATAACAAATCAGCGGCTTATCTCATTCGGTCTAGCGTGATTTATCCCAGGATTTGATAAGGTCCATATTTCGTCTTGGTTTTATTAGTAGAACTCAATTTACAACGTCCAAACTGTGTTAATCAAACAACAGCAAATTAGTACTCTTTTAAACTACATTCATCAACCGTCTGTCTTATAGAACATAGACCTATTCGCACACTGAACTATTATACAATATTATGATCTCGATACTAACGTAATCGTCGATTTAATATAACGTCGTTGCAATTAACTTAACCCTCCGCAGTCTATAGCCGGACTGGTCTGCTCTCCGCGTTCTTCATTCAGTCTCTGCAATCGGCCTCCTTTTATGTCGGCAGTCATCATCTCAACGTTATCTGATTCATTATCTCCACTTGAGAACTCGTCTGCTTCAACAAGGGTTCTTAAATAAGGCTATAACATTTCCTGGACATATTCGAGGTATAAATAACTATTTGAGTAAGACGCGAGAATGCTTTTTTTTTAATATTTAAAGAAAAATAAATTATAATTCCAAACTAAACCTATAACAATTAATTGGACACTTCTCTCACTTCTTAAGCAAAAGTTTAGTCGAAAATAAACATCAGGTATTATCTCTTTCTACATTGAACAAATTTATTTTTAGGTATTTTGACAGACTAGTGTCCTGAATAATATGTATATTCATTGAACACTGACAGGAGGCAAAAAATCCGGAGCATTCCTAGATTACTCTCTGGCACCTCTAGAGTTAACGACGATCATGAGTTCTTCAACTACACCCACTGATGAATTACTGTTTCAATAGAAATCGTACAAATGTATGTAAAGGTAATCTTCATGTATTATTGTATGTAAATCACATTAAATCTAGCATATCACTGCAGTACATATGTAGCTAGCTCTATCTAGTTGGCACAGCTTACGTGTGATAAATATCGAATTTTGATGAAATGAGACGTGAAGTGAGAAGCGGCATAACTCTCAAATATTTCTCAGTGATATACATGTCTGGCGTGACAATTATTTCTTTAAGATATTGCGAATATCATACGATTATATATTTTCCCTTGACGAGTAAAATATTTGAGTTGCTGGCACTGTCAGAGGTGGAATGGTGATGAACTTCGTTAGTCACAGGTTTTAATTAATATTGACTCAAAAATCTATGCCAATATTTGGTTAGAATTGGGACGTTTGTCCATTAAATGTTGAGCTCTTACATGGCGATTGCTCCTTCGTCGTGGAATGGTTTGCCAGTCATCAAGGTCCTTAACGTGGCTGGCTTCCCAGGGTGCGCCAGACCGAATAATCAGATACTTATTAAGAATGATATTCCCATACATCCCGTCCAGTGATATAAGTTGCTTCTCTAATCTCTCCGCTATTATATTCTTACTAAGACAGTTATTGAATAAGCACATACCCTTAAAAGTACGAGTTCCGAAGAAAGCGTTCCTCGTGTCCCACATAAGCTGTCACATCTCCGTATTTCTCATGTGTGAGTCAGAGTCTACGCGTGAGTTGTGACTAGGGATGTTACGGAGCTTCGACTCCGATTCCGATATGTCGGAACCTCCGATTAAAATTACACCTCCGAATCCGGCTCCGGTTCCGATATATCAAAACGGAGGTATATATCGGAGTTACAAGTTATGACTTGCTATCGCTGCAGCACTACTGAGCGCTTTCTACGTGACACTGACAACTGACGGAGTACATGTGTTCTTTGCAACTGGTGAACGAAGAGTGAACGAGTTGCGACAAGTTTCTTCTTTCTTATTTATTTACATTTTACATTCGTAGCTTTGCTCCGACTCCGACTCCGATTCACCTCCGACTCCGCGGAGGTCACTACGAGAACCTCCGACTCCGATTCCGCCTCCGATAAATCCACCTCCGTAACATCCCTAGTTGTGACCCGTACCAAATACGGTCAAATACCTGGCTATTTTACTTGGAAATTCGATTTCTATTAGTGTTAATTGTGTTCCATTGACATTGGTTGGATGGACGTGCGTCGTAAAATTTTATGTATGTGTCTTTATTCGTTTTGTCTCGGTGATTAAGTTCTAAGAAGATTGGTGATTAACATAATTATTGCTGCTTTAACTTTGGCTATTTTCAGATGTCACCAATCTATGTGATCGCAGTATTTATAGGCACAATGATTATTGAAGTAGATAGAAAAATATGTCCGAAATTTTGTCAACAAAGTATAGCTACTGAAGCACAAACATTCTTAAAGAAAATGTCACACAGAGAAGCGAGTCCGTCACTAAATTTTACCTCTTAAATGAGATTCCACGGGGCATAACTCGCAAGATATTTTACTGTAACATGTATTACATAAATAATATTAATACGGGCCCCGGACTGAATTAAAGCCAACGAAGCGAACGCCCACAATTTGCCACAAGTCAACATTTTTTATGTAAATGTCCTCGGTCCTACCTGTTCTGTTCTATACGATGTACCCAACGATTATAAGGATAACTCTGCGTTTCGGATAAGACGCTTTGAAATAAAAAAATGGGTGTAACTAAGTACTGTGGTTGCGTATCTATCTGGTAATGAATTTATCAAATCAAAAGGGATTTAGGGATATTGTGTATCGGAGTAAGTACCTGCAGATAAACTGACAACATGCAAGAGTGTAAGGAAAGAGCCTGTACGATTGAGGAACCATGACATCATCTGGAGCACCGTGGGCAGTCAGCCTCGTCTACCACCATTGCTGACTGGCAAATCTTTCCACTACGGCATGAGCCATTCCATGTGATACTTTGTATCGACTCGATAGTAGAAGACCTGACAACATGCATGATCTGTAGTTTTTTCGTGTCACGCGCTCGCTATTTGTATTGTTTTGACAGCTCAGCAAAGAAATGTACTTGTAGTTAAAATGAAATACGTACTAAAGGCGGGGAAATACATACCGAGTGAGGTTGATTATGGATATCTCAAAAGGACCAATAAGTTATGTCCTTCTTTGGTCCTTTTGGGATAATAGCCAAACAAAACAAACTTTAATTAAAATTCTGTACTCCTGTCGAAGAGGACATTTGACATATTTTATATTTTCTCCCATTCCCATCAAAATAAATTACTTCACAAAAAAAATATTTATACCAAACAAAAAATTCCGGCTAACAAACTAACAATAATATAACATTTGGCTTCAACAATAACAATAAATAACTGAACATTAAAAGTTTCCCCGGCATCAGTCACGGGGACTTACGGAATCCTCAGCTATCGTTTCATCAATCGCCTAATAATAACATATCTCCGTTTTCTCATTGTGTTTGTTATAAACCATCTCCGGGCTATATCCCGCCGACGGTTTATAGCCTTTTTTGACATATTTGTGATGGTTCCAGAGATCGGCCCGCTACACATGCTAGATTTATAGATTTCGAGTCATTTCTTTCGACTGTACCGCGGTCATTCTTTTGTGGGTGCCCTTTTTTTCCTTTTTATGTTATGTTTATGATTTAGTGTTATGTGCGAGTGTTATGTTTTTATATAGTTGTGTTATGTTATGTAAGTGATAGACGGGGAAGTGAGGTTTATTTTAAATTGGTGGTTGTTTGAATATTTCTGTTTGTCTCTACCTATCTATAAAATTTAATATTTACTAACATTTGTATGTGCTTTACAATTCACGCCTTTGATTTCCAATTGGTTGGGTAGCGTTATATCAATATTATAATTATTAGATGCTATAGATTAACAATCACACTGATCTAACAACCAGATATTATGTATTTTGTATGAAAATCTACCAACGCAATTTTTTGTCCACCATAACCATTCTGATTCCTTCTTTCATCACCAATCTGTTCCTCAAGTCCAATGAAAGACTGAGAATGTCATTGACACACCTGAAATTATTTGAAAGGCGTCTTTCGAAAGTAAGAACATCGATTTCACTTTTACAATCAAAATTTTCGAAACTTGTATCTTAAATATCTATAGTGTAATAGCGCAATTATAACACACTCTCATTTTAAAATAATAAAATACAAGATTTCCATAGTATTATTGTTTTTAAAACTACATTGGTAATATTAAAATTATAATAACGATTTTTTTTATTGTTAACCCGTAATAGCTACCGTTACATTTGACCCGGTTATTTAATTATCGTAAAAATTAAAATTCCATATGATTATTATTATATTTAATGAAGAACACGTTTAACACTTTGAATTAATAAAAAACAATAATCAAATATTTCTTTACGTAACTTGTTTTGGTAAACAATTCTTTGATAAAAACTTGGATTGGCTGAGATTTTTTTAATCTGCTGATTTTTTTTCAAGATACTTTTTATGATCGCCGTTTAAAAATAAAAAGATTGCATTGATAAGCTTACTTGCGCTCAATTAACTCGTTACGTCATTCAATTCAGTTTGATAGAAAGTTTTCTTTCAGGAGGCATGAAAATTTATATAGGTATCACATTTTTTATTCTTATGAAAAATTATGTTTTAATTTTTATGCATCCATGACTTCTGAACATCGTTGGTATTGTGACGTAATATTACAAAGCGTGCATTGCATCGTTTAACCCGTTGACTGACGCAAAGTACACAGTACATATCTACTGTTTACTGTTTACTGTTTTCGGTTGGCGCAGTGGTTAAGCGATTAGCTTTCTGCGCTATGTGTCGCGGGTTCGATCCCCGCACGGAACAAATATTTGTATGATCTACAGATAGTTGTTTCGGGTCTGGTTGTGTGTGTATGTGACATGTATGTTTGTAAACTGTACCCACGACACAGGAGAAATCCTAGTGTGGGGCAACGTTTTTTTAAAAAAAAAAAAAAAAAAAAAAACTGTTTGGCGGGCGCTAGATTCTTGTCAATACTAGAAAGAAATTTTATTTCTAAGATAATCATTATTTTTTTATAAAAAAAAAAGAAAAATATTAAAAAATATTTTCTTTCATCCTCAACATCGTCACGATTCATCCAACTAGCCCTACCAAACAAAAATAATAGCAAATGTACAGTCGCGACGCAAACTCTTCCCGTCCGAGTGGTTCCTTGATAAATATAACTAGGCACAATTAGCGTTGATTTATTCGCCGGCGGACGGATTAAACACTCCGATTAATGCCGACATCTGCGGCGATCGATCCTTGGCGACCTTTAACTTTTCTCCGTGACTGTACTTATCGGTGGACGTGATAGTCATTTGTATCATAAGTTGTGCTGACCCACTGTTAAGATTAGAATTAGATTGGTTGAAGAAATGTCTGGTGATTGTGATTTACGTACACAGATTTATAAAGATTGAAGATTTAGGTAGGTTCATTTACTGTTTCTTTTAATGATTCCTATAATTTGACGACACGGTTGGCGTAGTGGCTAAGCGATTAGCTTTCTGCGCTAAGTGTCGCGGGTTCGATCCCCGCACGGAACAAATATTTGTATGATCTACAGATAATTGTTTCGGGTCTGGGCGTTTGCGTATGTGAAAATATGTGTTTGTAAACGAACCCACGATACAGGAATTATTCCTTAAGTGGGGAAACGTTTAAAAAAACTTTATTGGTTAACAGTTTTGCTTTGTCTACTGACTTTTGGGTCCCGTCCACAAGATATTAATCTCAAATAGAGAAGTCTGCTGGTTTTAACAATCTCCCATTTGTAAGAAGCAGTACCCGCAGGTTAACTGCCTGTTGTTTTTCTTTTGCCCTTGGGATTTGTGAAAATCTATTGTTTTTGAAAATAGAATACATGATTATGAAGTATAATTTCAAACGTGATTACTGCATATATAATCATTAGAAGCCTATGTCTTCTTTACTTATTGATACGTTTTTAAAGGATAGAGTAGGAGTTTATTTGTAAAACATAGGTATCAATTATACAAGATCTAAATAATGAGGTTAGTGCTTTGTCATTAATGATATACAAATATAAGTTGCTAGGTAAGTACAGATTAAATGTATAACATTAAAACTTAAAACAAAAACACATAACGTATTGAAACAATTCGAAGTTGGTATTAAAAAATTAAGTATTACTTATAATAGAATTAAAGTGATCATTAAGGAATTCGTCTATTGAATAGTAGCGTTTTTCAAGCAATAACCCGTGAAGTGACTTTTTGAACTTTTGTAAAAACATTTAACTAAATACAATGCTACTGTCACCTCACTTACTAAACTTTATAATGTTATCGATTAATGATAATTGAAGCTGAAGTTTAATGTTACTATTTCATGATACCATAGTAACACAAACATTAAACAATATAATTTAATAAAACATGTGCAATACGTACTATTATACAAGAGTTAACCATAACACCAAGACAGGAGCAAAACAAACGGACACACAGATGATAAAATGCAAAAACTGACTCGCGACCACCGACCGATGACGTCACGACGAATTAAGCTGATGAACAGAGCTGTGGAGTAGACTTCACTATTTAGTTGAATGTGCATTTCTGTTTGTAATCAAAACGATATTTTTAATACTACTAAAAGAACTGTTTGGTCTTTTTCTAATATAAGTGGAATTAATAGTGACCAAGAATAATTTAAACGACCTAGACACGTAGGTCCAAGAGGGGCAGGCTCAAGATGGCGCAGCAGAGATATGTAGCAGAACTTGGGGAAGGCGATTTCCTAGCAGTTCTTTATTCGTGGTTTTTACAACCATAGACCGTACAAAGCCACTAACAGTTTTATTGAGGAGTACGGCGCTCCGTTTGGTCCGTTTCGTGCTCTCCACCGATCGGAGCTTCGAACGCGTTCGATGTAGTAAATCGAATTTGTCGAAAGAAACTTACACTAGGGCCTCTGGTTCAGATAGTTAAAAAGAAGTAAAGACGCCATGGTTCCGCATTTTAATATCGTTTTTGATACAATTCATGAAAGATAATGTCCGACATTATCTTCCATGAATTGGATATTGTATTATATTGTATCGGACATTGTCTGTGTCAAAATAATATAATAAATAACCAAATTCCGCCTGAAAACTTTAATTACTTTTACAATATGTGACAATCACTGACGGACTACTCTCGATTCCTAAAAAATACAGCAATAATAACGTCTCCACACTCCTGTCCGCATTCCGCCCACGGCGACCAGCCCAACAGCGATGCAAACGTCATGCCTTGTCTATTCGATATTATTGTACACATGTTATTTTGCGATATACATTGCCGCATACAACTTACAGCGCGAACAGACTGTCCCTATCCAGCCAGCGGTGGAAACAAAGAAATAATGACGCGTATGTTAAACGCTCCACAATGTATGACTTCAAAGACAAGGTACGTGTTATGATCGTTGAATAGTGGACCAGGCTTTGCGCGTGAGTTTGTAAGCGTTAAAGGGTTTAATGCATTTAGTGAGGTACATTGTGGAGTATTCTGTTATGGTTCTTTTGTGCCCTTTACTGTCCCACTGCTGGGCAAAGGTATCTCCTATATCTTTCCACAGCTCTCATTGTATTGCGTCTATTAAGTTTAGTGTTACCAAAATTCTAACACTTCAATCGTCGGGCCGCGGCCTGCCAGGCAATATCACCTCACCTGGTAGGAGGATCCTCCCTTTCCAATGGAGGAAGACCATATCTCGTTTCTCCATTAACAAAATAAATGTACAGGTGATACCGATGACAGCTATAGAAATCAGTTCTCAATAATAATTATCGTAAATTCAATATAATAACATTACCCGGTTATTTTCTGTAAGCTTAAACAGACATACATACATTATTACAATATATGAAAGTTTGCCCATATAAAGTGTCCAGTGCGGTGCAAACAAAAAGTGACGTAAAATGTCCACCGAGTTGAATGGTGCAAGTTTATGAGTACATGACGTAGCCAGAGACAAGATATGGGCTATTTATTATGTTTTTGTTAAAAATATGGAGATTTTGTCTTTGTATGACACTCAATGCGGCTTTGAATGGTGTGCCCAAGTTGAGAGTGTTGGTGTTGTTATACTATGTTGTCAATGTTGTTGTAATCAGGAAATGTTGCTATTGTCGATCAAGCACGGTTGTGGGCACGATCAGATGGGAAAGATTAGGCAGTCAGCAGTGATGGTCTTGACAAACGATCTCATTGTACGTGGAGACTTCTTGAACTTAACACATATGTGTATGACAAAATCTCTTTCTCAATTCATTAAGCTGCGAACGGTTTCCAGCGCTCGTAAACAATAGATTTTCTACTGCGTTCTCTTTGCATCGATTGACGGGTTCATATATAAATAATCAATTATAAGCAGTACACGTTCTTAAATATTGATTTTGAACACGTACATTTATAATTGCCTCGCCCTCAGAATATTCTATGCTAGCGATCCGCCCCGGCTTCGCACGGGTAGCACACAAAATTATTAATAAGCCAAAAAAAAAATTTTGTTGATCCGCTCGCTTTCAAACTTCACAGGATCTGTTGGGCTAATCTGAAAATTACCCAAAAATTTCATTATAATCGCTTCAGCCGTTTTGGAGTCCATTGGGGCCATATATATACAATTATTTATATATTTAGATAGAAAGATAGATTACCTAGTTGTACTATTTTGATATTAACATAGTCCTCAAATCTATTCACCAATATACATCAAAATACAAATCCGTCTGTGTGTGAGCGACAGTTGGCGAGATTGTGGTGTCTTGCGAGATAGCTGTCTCGGACACATGGGCTTATTGTGTCGCCGAGTGTACGCACCGATTTGTCCCCAACTATACGTGATATAGGGTTTGACTTAACTCCGTATTTGATACTACACTTGTGAGCTAACAGGGAAACAGTAACAGCAGTACAAGTAGTGTTTATAATATGAAACTTTATTTTAATTACGATTAGTGTTTAGTACTAAGTATTTATTTTGAATGCAACGAAAAGTCGGGAAATATAAAATGGATATTAAACATATTATATCATAGCATCACGCCTGTATTCTTAGAAGGGTTAGGCAGAAGTTTACTATTGTAGCATCCACATTTCGTCGATACCGATTTAGATATTAAAGTATAATAATATAAAGTATTATTCTATCCTATCTTGTCCTAGTACTACTTCCTACTAATATTATAAATGTGAAAGTTTATGAGGATGGATGGATGGATATTTGTTACTCAATCACACCCGAATGGCTGAACGGATCTGGATGAAATTTGGCACAGAGATAGATTATTGTGTGGAATAGCAGATAGATACTTTTTATCCCGGAAAAATGTACGGGTTCGTAAACCACGCGGGCGAAGCCGCGGGTGGAAGCTAGTTCAATATACATATAAATAATTATGATAATTGATTAAATAACTGATATTATATAATTCAACCAAACTTACAATATTACGTAATTGTAAATATTGAAAGTAAATTTTGTCAAGTATCAATAATATAGGTGCACTTATAATTAATTGATTGAAGCACCACCAATTCCAAATTAACCTCATGAATCATGACCAACTATTTACTAAAGAAAATGCGTCCATGAAAGTGTTAGAAATTCACCCTTTTACTAATAATGAATGCCATTCTATCGGTGGTACAGTCTATGCCTACAATATGGCGGTACATGTGATTTTATCTAGCCGTGACGATATATTTTTGTCTGCTCCATCAATAAATAATGGGCCACAGGTCAAGTCTGAGAGCTAATGTGTGTTGATCTTAGTCCAAGCTTTTGTTATGCTAGTAACAATGGCCCTACTATTTGCTTTTATGTTAGTCAAGGTGGTAGTGAGTCGCTTTCGAGTTTGTGAGTGATTATAATTCGTATAAGTTTGAATTCAGATAAGCAAAAATAATTACACAGTGGATTCCGAATAGCAGGAAAGGGAACGCGGCAGGCACTGAAGAAGCTAGCGTGATGATCTGGTCTTATGTCTAAAGGATTGTTCCCAAATATAATCGAAATAGACCGGGAAAATGGAAGGAGAGAAAAACAAGATTGCCTGCCCTGCACTGGGCAAAACAAGCATATTATAATAATAAGATCTGAAAAAATGTCTGTTTTTTAGTTCTGAAATCTGACAGGATATTTTCACTCTGCGATTTGTTATCAATGTTTTGAGTTGTATTCAATTAATAACAACTAATAGTAATTCACGCTTTTCAATTATAATAACCTTTTAAAAAAGAGGCCCAATTTTCGGTTTAAAAAAATCTTAATTTAACGATCCGACTGGTTTGCTTATTTGATTTATATCCAACAAATCGTTATCAACACCCATTAACAATACACTGTGTGATTTTTTCACCGATTCACCTCAAATTTTCTCAGCAGTAAAATAATTATCTAAATCAGTTGATTGGTCATGGATTTCGTTACAAACTAACCGAGTAACATTTTTCTATGAACTCAAGTATAAATATAATAGCTTCAACAGTTTTTTTTTTTAATTTCGATAAGATCGTGTGAATTGGTTTCATATAAAATTAGTGTTCGAGTTTCAAGATTGTATCGGAGATCTTTGGTAGTGGTGTCGTGTGTCTAGATGGTAACTGAGCTAGTGAGATGGTGCATTACTGAAATAACTACATATTGGCTTGATTGGCCGACTTGTGGACCGAAAAGGACGTGGCTGGACTCGATCAGACGACTGGAATTAGTTTAATTTCTTCAGAAATAGTTTATTGTTTTGTTTTCGTCGTTTCGTTAAGTAGAGAGGTTATATTGGGTCATTTTGAAGTCGTTGACATTATCGTTTTGACATTATATTGTTTTCTGTAATTCTATTTTCTGTAAATTTTCTTAATCCCGTCTTTTAGAAAATTCATTTGTTTATATTTTATAGTTGTCTCGACTGCTAGTGTCAATTTTAAAACATTGATCAAATTTTTAAATTCGAATGGTTTTTTTTTTTCGTAAACCAGTACAGCTCACTTCATTAAAATATATTTTTATTTGTCTGTCCATTGGTCAATAATTTCTTTTATAGCTTGTATTGTCTCGACTGCTTAATAATAATATTTAGATACGGTCGGCAGATAAACTTTGAAAGTGTCGCCTAAGCATATAATCTAACAAACACATCGCTCCAAAACTGGATATCTCCTTCTGACCATCTCATTATAAATGCAAAATTACTTCTTTCCAAAATATTCAAACAACAAAGGTGTCCGGCTGTGCGCCGTCCAAGTTACCACTATATTCAATGACTAACATTTTGATCTCTGACATATCGACCGGTAACTAATTAATATTTGATGGTTTTCTAAACTATGTATGCATATACCGCCCACGATAAAATAGCTCTAGTCCAAACGTTTATATAACCGTTAAATAAACGCGATTTAAACGGATCGTAAAAACACATTAAAAATGTCCGATTCCAACTTTTATTGTACTGTTGGCGGCTCAAGTTAAATGCGTTATAGA
Organism: Shargacucullia verbasci; assembly: GCA_947562105.1. Lineage (NCBI taxonomy): Eukaryota > Metazoa > Arthropoda > Insecta > Lepidoptera > Noctuidae > Shargacucullia > Shargacucullia verbasci. The sequence continues at coordinate 14,768,654 of OX387284.1, read as the reverse complement.
AATCTGAAATTTTGATCTTGTAATGTGATAAGCTGTGTGGGCTATTTTATTGTTATTGCTTTTTTAATACCGTTATTAATTTATACATTTAGAAACAATGGTGTTATATTGTGGTAGCTTTAGTGGAGAATTAAATTGTTGTTTGTTGGCTACTGCTTTGTGATTGGTTCATGTTGTCCCTCCATTGAAAATGTTGTTGAATTGTAAGGTTTTATCGAATTTCGTGTGAAGTTGACACGTGCATAGTGACTGTCCAAGGTTTATATGCTCTTCTGATTTATTTTAGGTTTGAAATTGAGTTTACTTGTATTTTGTTTAGTGTTTTAGAACTTGTCTGTCAATTGGCAGATTATTTAGTAATTTAGGGACTGAATCGACGATAGACTAATATGTAGCGAACGTGAAAGCAACGGCGACAGTTTTCGACTGTTTACAATTTTAATTAGGCATTGCATTAATATTTGATCAACAATCACGACGCGCTTTTGCAACATTTTATTTATTTCAATAAAAATTACCAAATAATTTTAACGGCCATAATCAGTCTGAATATTAATTGATTCATATGACATTTGGACATAATTATTTTTATTATTTTTAATAATGTTATCCAACAATCGAACACAACTTCTTGTTTCACAACATCAAAATAACGACATCAATCAAAGAAGCTTTCCATTGACTATTTAATTAAGTTTTCTTCGTAAAACAAAGATTTAATTGCGAGCCGGAACCGGAAACGTGTCCTGTTAAAGCCTTTACTGTCACGACTGAAAGACTGAAACTTAAGCTTGTGTAAGACTGACGTCACTACTTTTGAAGTATTACGACTTACATTTTCAGGAACTAAGTTTATATTTGTTTCTGGAAAAAGCTTTTAAAATGGCGACGCGTTTTATTTGCCAGTGTGGGTTTATGCTACACTTCATTATGATGACACGTCACGCAGGGACTTAGTAATTGGTTCGATCCCTGCATACAAAAAATATTTATATGTACAGACAGTTGATCTGGGTTTTGAGTGTGTGCGGATTGTGATTTACCGGGCAAATTTCCAAACTGCGAGATGCTATTGAAACATGCAGAAAATCATAATGACATGGCCCGTCCTAGAAATGGAACCCGAATCGACGCCTATGCAACATTAATTAAGATATTTTTAGCCTCATACAGCTTCTTATGTATGTTTATTTGTTGACTGAAATGATTTCAATGTTTTTTGTAGGTATATATAACAACAGTCTTTACCGTTAAAGATTGTAACCAGTTTAAAACTATTATTTTAAAAGAGTATCCATGGAGTTTCTTGCCGGTCTCTTCTCCATAGGACCTGCTCCCACTTTGGAACCGTGCACCTAGAATCACAACGTTTTGAAAGTGCCTGTAAAGGCCTACTCGTAATAAAAATATTTGACTTTGACTTTGAACAGTGTTTAATTTTCTTTTTTTTTCTTTTCAGGTAAGTGACAGTTTGATTATGAAAATATAGAAACGAGCATAAGCAATGTGAGTATTTCAGCATTCTTAATATTTTATCTATTTACGGAGTCAAATTGATAGTCTATATAAAATAAAAATCAATTGCCACATGTATGACGGAGCATCACTTGAGAACGGCTCGATCGATTTGGCAGATTTTTTTGTCGTGTTCGTAATTGTCAGGACACGGTTTGAATGAAAGATTTTTTTAAAAAATAAAAAAAAATCCACACGTTATGTCGGTTTTATGAGATTTTTTTGGAAAATCCACCTGAAGTGTCGAAAATTTGGATGATATTTTTGTATGAAAATTCTGTTTTTCTTCATTAGTTAATTGCACCCGTGCGAAGTCGAGGCGGGTCTCTAGGATTTAATACAAACATGTATCGACCAACATAGTGTAAATACATTTATTCTATTTTATAACGTAGGTACTCTCAAGAAATTTTGTTGTTATATGAGGACTACATATCTACAATAACTTCCAGACTGCTTTTATTAGCTGTAGTGAGTGAGCGAGATGCGATACAGAGAATATAGTATACGATAATTTATACCAGGTCGACGGTAAATAAATACAGTTATACACACGTTATATGTATCATTTGTATACATATAACAATAATATAATGCATATAGTGAGCAATCAAGTCAATCATCATAAAATTAATAACCCTAAAATATTCAACGCTATAAATTCAACGATCAATATTTGAACCAAGTCAAGGAACGCCAGTAAAATGGTATCAAGAAGCCGGTATTTAACTATAAGTAGTTCATACTAAAACTCTAATGACCATCAATTAAAACCGCGTTAAAACATCAAACGCACCGACCGACTCTAAACCAATCAAGCGCACTGATAAAGTCACATACATTACAAGTATTTTATACATAACTCCCCATTACCGTTTATTTTAAACCATAAAAATTTATGGGGTTTAAATATTTTCACCGCTTCGCGATGGGCGTCCATGGTTATAAACTTACTCGTAAAGTTCCTACATAAAAAGGTAATAGTTAGTGACAGATGTAAGGTGCGCGCGCGCCGGTCCAGCCAATCGGGGAGGAGCGACCGCCGCCATTTTCCCGCCGACCAGAGGTGCTTCCGGGTATCGATATTCTACTCGGATAAATCGTCTAGATACGCTATCGAATAGTCGACACTTATCGAATCCGATGCGGGTAGTTGACTATTTTGAATGTGACAGTGACTGTTGATATACAGTGTGTTATCTTTTGTGATAGAGATTACACCATGAGAGTATAATGGTAGAACAAGGAATTGAAATTCCCTTTTATATTATAAAGTTTAATGTGTCTGAATAAGCAAGTAGGGACATAAAACCGCTGCAATTATTACTCATTACATGTTTTAGAAGCCCACATTAAAGCATAAAACGTGTGCGAACGCATAAAATAAATGTCTAGATGCCTTTTTTACGTGTTGCGGTCTCTACAAAGGTTTTATTTTATTGCTATCAATAAAAAAGTAAAAAATCATTTATCACCGCGTTAATTGCACAAAAAGATGTTAAACGTTGCAATCGCAAATAAGACTACAAAAACCCGAAGCATTTACTTTTAGACGGAGATTGATAGCTCGCTCGCTATATAACATACGCACACAACAATGAAATGGGTACTAAACTGCGCACGAGTCGAAGGGTCGAATCCATCACTCTGTCAACGTAAAAAACCGAACGGCCGTCGACCAATCGGAGCGCGCCATTTGAATAATTGTTCGTTTAGTGACGACCAATCGCGTACGCCCGAGGCACTTCTTATTCTGTATTCAAAATGATTAATGCTGTACTCAGACGTATTTACGATCGGGTTTCAAGAGAGTTTGAATGATTTGTATGACTGACGCGTCAGTGCTGAGCCAGATTTACGATTGCGTGTCGGGTACGACTCGATCCGGGTTGCAACACTATGACGGATGACAGTCGTATTTTATAATATTATTCCGTAGATATGTTGAATAGTGTTGCCATGTTAAATATGTCGTGATGATGCTGCGTACGGCAACATTGTAGGCCGATGAATATTTCACATGCAATAAGCTATCTAATAAGATGTACATGTTTATGATCCGATATGGCGCTTATGTTAATTTAGTGCAGTATTTTCAAATTCTTTCGTTTCTTGTGTGTATACTTAAAAATAATTAACACAATTTTATTTGATTTTGTTTAAGTTCTTTCAGTTTGTGAGTTCAGAAGTCTTGAACAGTAATTTAAACAACGTTCATGTATATTGAAGAAACTCGTTCAATCGTCAACACACAAATCACTTTCCAAGCACCAAGAAAATCAAAACCCGATCTAAAATAAACTATTGTCAGTAATTTGCAACTTAATGTAGCTCTTTAGCGAGATTTCACACCCTGTATTCAAATATGGCGCGCAAGATAAGGCCGTGGATGTATGGTCCCATTTAGCGTTATTTAAGGCCAAGCGAGGTGAGTTAGCGCATCGCTTTCTATATGAAAGCTACTTTAACAACATTATAAATAGTTTGCGCTAATCTTGGAGTGATTGCATAGTTGTTACAAGATGTCTTCGGGTAGCATTGAGAAATGGGCGAATTAAGTGTCAATTTGTTTGTAGATGATAAATATTTTATTTTATTGGTTTACATTTTATTTCAACATTTATCTACTAGATATATTTTATACTATATTTTCTTCTTCAAGATAGACTGATTTACCTTGTCGGCCATACATTTGAAAACACTCATCAACAGAAAAGCTTTTCTCAAAAACCGATCCAAACCCTAAAATGATGGAGCGTTAAAAGTAGTTAATTATCTAATCGTGGTGGGGATGGCTCGGCGGGCATCCTCTCACATAAATCTGTCACTGCGCACTGCGCAGGCGCGGGCCGAGTAACGCACACATCTTGATCTACGCCTGGACGCTCAACGTAGGGTGTTTTTTTTTTAAAGGATGTTAGAATAGAGTGGAATATATGGGACTAGTAAGATTCTTTTGTTTTGTGTTAAATTCTTTTCTAATTAGAAGCAACAGATTTTGAACATCTAAATTTGACCCCTACACTTATTTCTGGACGAAGAAACTACAGAAATATATCCAAAATCAGCGTAGAATTAAGAAATTTCATACAGGTACTTTTGAAAACTAAATTGAATAATTGAATACTCAGTACTAATATAAATCTTATTGGAACAATATATGATAAGTTCTAAGAAAAATCCTATACATTTCTAGGTATTATTAGCGTAGTTTTAGATATTTAATCGTAGACTTGAACAAAACACAATACTACATGAAGGTCTTTCAAGGAAAGAAACAAAATTTTTTTTTTTTCCATGTTTGGTGAACGAATGGTTTATGTGGCCTGACTGTGATATAGCATACAGATTTAAGTAGGTATGTCATAAAACATAATACAATAACGTCATTGAAACGCTACTCAACCAGAAATCACCGCTGACCGTTCTGTCCTACAGTTATAACATAACATAGCATCACGCCTGTATTCCCCGAAGGGTTAGGCAGAGATATACTATTGTTCACCCACCCGATGCCGTTATTGAGTCTCAGCTAATAGGGGGCCGGCCTATTGCTATCTACCGGGCACAGTTCCAGACTCCGTACTGCTACTGAGAATTTTCCTGCAGAAAATCCCAATAATACTTTGCCCGATCCGGGAGTCAAATTCAAAATTCATTTATTCATAATAGACTAAAACTAGTGCTTTTTGAACGTCAAACATATTATGGACAGAACTAATTCGCCCGCCCTTAACTCTTCCTATGTGTTTTAGCTTGGGGAGAAGAAACGGCTCAACAAACTCACCAGCAATCGAACCAACGACCTCTCGCTCAGCAGTCATGCTAGGGACCCCTAGACCAATGAGGCAGTCAGTACTTATATAATGATAAATTTTATTGTCAAAGCAGTAGTTAAAATTTCTTGCTGCTATTTTTGGATGAAAGTTAGTTAATTTAAATCTATAAAATTATAGATAATCTTCGGTATACGGCAGACGCTACAATTATATTTTTGTTGTTGTTTGTTTTTGTTTAAAAAAAAACGTTGCCCCACACTAGGAATAATTCCTGTATCGTGGGTGCGTTTACAAACACATATATTCACATACACAAACGCCCAGACCCGAAACAATTATCTGTAGATCATACAAATATTTGTTCCGTGCGGGGATCGAACCCGCGACACTTAGCGCAGAAAGCTAATCACTTAGCCACTACGCCAACCGTGTCGTCTATATATCTATACATATAATAAAATTATAACATGCCGATGTCTGTACATTGTAGATATTGGAGAAAAACTAATTTGGGGGGTCCTTTTTAGAACAACAGAAGCCATAACAATAGTTTTTAGTTTTTGTCTGTCTGTCTGTATGTTTGTACACGCATCACGCAAAAACTACTGCATGGAATTGAATGCAGTTTTCACCGATGTATTGCTAGAGGTCTAACTTAAAATATAGCCTCCATTTTACCGCAGGAAAGTATCAGACTCTAAATTCTACGCGTACGAAGTCGTGGGCAAAAGCTAGTATAAAATAAAATACAATAGATACTTATTATTATTTTACCTTTTTTCTTCCTTATATTAGTCTTTCATAGTTTACGCGGGATATTAAGAAAGAAATACTATGTTTTCCCCCAGGATTAGCCTGAGATTAACCTCATCTGATAACACTCAAAATCTAAAACCTTCACCACCATATATCAAGCAAAACAGACGTACAGCTGATACAGAAGATTTATATTGAAAGTGGATCTTCGTATCTCGAATCTTTCATTGCGCTATTGCGCGTCAGGAGATGGCAGATCTAGATAAAACAATGGCTAGCCAGTTCCTGAGTTACGCTGCACATAGACAGACTGACAGCCTCGAGGTTTATGTTCTTGAATTTATGGGAACAGCATGAGATTTAAGTTTTTGTTTTGATGTTTTGTTGAATTACGTCAAATTATAGATTTGTGTGAATATTTTTATATAACATAACATAGCTTCAAGTTTGCATGTCTACTGTGAAGGGTAAGGCAGGGATATACTATGTAGCCGATGCCATTATTGAGAGTAGGAGGCGACCCTATTGCCAACTACTGGGTACAATTCTAAATTAAAGGGTGCTCCAAAAAAAAAAAAACATTAGACAAAGTGTTATAGGGTTAAACCCTGGACCCCATGCTCAGCTGTTGCTCCTGTTACAACTAAATCAATCAGGCAGGAAATATTGTTGAGTGCTTAGGTCCTTTAAGGCTACTAAGGTATTTGAGAAAAGGATCGGCAGTCAAAGTTCCCGTTTGACCTACCATTGTAGCACGCAGAAGGCTCAAGTTAAGTTCATGAATCTTCAACCAACGATACACTTACTTTATTAGTTTAGAATGGTGGTTCTTTTTCCTTTCTTCAACTACAGAGCTTTCTTGAGCATTTAAATAGCTACCTACATGTGCATACGTACAATTGTTGCATGATTTAGTCACGTGAATTATATCTGTTTTGACATTTAATTTGGCGTTTTTGTAGAATCTAGATGATTCAATCTTTAATCCGTCTAAGCAGCTTTTCTAAAAACACATAAACCTACAAAATCTGACCACAGTAACCTCTAGTTCGTCATAAAACTGTGATCCATGACCTATTTGATACAATGTATTTTATAGCGTGCTGTGCCTGGTATAGCTACTCATAAAAATGAAATATAGCGTTTAGTAGTAATATTGATAAAGTTTATGGGACTAATGAGGAAAATTAGATGTCATTGTGTTGCTAGGCAACAACTTAACCTAGTTTCTCCTTTTTATATATACAAGGTGTGAAAAGACCACAAATCTGCAATCTACGCATACTGCACATCAAACTGAGCAGGTTTTCTGTAGCTCCGTTTCAATGTATTTAAATTGTTTTTAACATCAAAATACACTGAGACGTTAATAATTATATCTGTAACTGTCTGTCAGTGCATTTATAGTACGCTGTAAAAATACTGAGGTATTGAAAATATAGAACGTAAAACTACGAGGATCTATGACGATCGCGTTGTGTACAGTGATCTAGATTAATCTAGAAACACATTTTATGGTGGTGTAATCTTACAAATTACCATTGCATACCTTCAGCCGTCTTTTTACTTATTCCTCAGTACAAAAAACTTGATGATATCTCCATATAAAGGAACAAAAAAAAACTCATTAACAAAATAGTAAGAACGTTGGGGAGATTTTTTTAACCGATACCCATTAAAAGAGTGATTTATAGCCCAATGTGGAATTAACTAGCGCCTTTAAATAACAAAATATCATTTCTGTATGTCTGTACGATTTATGGGAACTGTCGACCCCACCCTGTATAACAGAGATAGTCAACCTTTTTGATTTGCGGGCCGTAGTGATGGAATCAATTTCTTCACTATTTACTTGCACGTTACAATCTAAGCGGATTTGAGAGCCATCAATATGTGTGGAATTTACGTAAAACTTAATTCAAATTGCACCATCGTTGCCCACCAGTGTCATGGTAAGACCACTAGCCTTAGGGTCTTCTCGCTTGTGGTAAAAACTTGGATAACTTCCCTTTCATTCTTTCTTTCTTTTCTTTCTCAATACTGGAGTGAATTGAGATTCATGTAAGTTTATAATTTTAGCGAAAAAGTAAATTGATAGCCCGAATTAATTGGTGCTTTTAACACGATTCGAATTAAACGAAGCCAAAGATAAAAATATCAGGTGGTTTCTAAAAAAAAATGTGATAAGATAATAGCTCTTTTAATCAAAATCGACGGGTCCTACAGAAACGGCTTGCATTCGATCTGCGGACCGTAGGTTGAGCACCGCTGCTGTATGCCATGTACAGGTCGTTATTCGTGAATCATTTTAATTTTACTTGTAATTAGTTTTGTAGTTCGTCTAGCTTCTTACTTTGTATTGATGTGAGTCGTTTAGTATACAAATTATTGCTTCGTGTTTGGACGTGAATCATGCTATCAGTATTGCTAGCTGCGTTGTTTGAAATTGTAGCATTTGGATAGAGATTTGGAGAACTTTCTAAAGTTTTGTGGAAAGTATGAGTGGTTATGACTGCCTTTCGCAAGCGCGACTGCCAAACGTGAGATCCTGAGTTCAGTTCCCGGGTCGAGCAGTGTTATTGGGTGTTTCGTGTTTTTTGTGAATCTGTGTTTACCCTTAAATTATGTGACATGAACTCTTTTTTATCATACTGACATTTGTACTCCTGTATAATTTAATTTGACTTCGCTGTGAACAAATGTTATGCCTGCATTTTATACGCTTTAATGCAAAACATAGATGGACACACTTTATACCAATTATAACATCCCACGTATTACCTATATTTACAAATAAATTTCAGTTTCAATTTTTGTATATAAATTCTCAGTGGTACCACGGAGTCTGGAACTGTGCCCAGTTGATGGCAAAAGGCTCGCCCCCTATTACATGGGACTCAATAACAGCATCTTAATTGTGTGTGTACAATAGTACACCTCTGCCTAACCCTTCGGGGAGTACAGGCGTGATGCTATGTATTGTTATTTAATACACTGATTAGAGTTTTCAGTTGTCTGCAGTGGCGTCAGTTGTGAGTTAGATTCCGAGATTCTGATGCGCCCTGCATGCTATTGCCCGGTAGCTTTCCTTAACGGGGTTTGTGCGTTTGAGGCAATGTTAACACTGCATTATAGGAGAGGTCATTGAGGGGGGGACGGAGTAAGTGAGAAGTGAGAGCGGCTTGGTACAGAGGCCCTAGTTTAAGTTTCTTTTGACAAACTCGATTTAACGCATCAAACGCGTTTGGTGCTCCGATTGGTCCGTTTTGTGCTCTCCACTAATTGGAGCGCCAAACGATGAGTTAAATCGAGTTTGTCAAAAGAAACTTACACTAGGGCCTCAGAGGTAACTTGGATTGCGATTCATTAACGTCAAATATAAAAAGATGTTGCTGAACTATCTACAATAATATTTGCATTGTTATTCTGGCTTTTGAAATAGATTTCAGGCTGCGTTGTGGTTTAATAATAATAATAATGTAAATGTACGACAATTATTTTCTCTTTTAAAAAGATTTGGTAACACGTAATCATGTGTATTATGAGTAAAGTTTATAAACTTACATATCACACGTATGCACACACGGAAAGAATATGTACCGTGCGGGAAGCGAACCCACGACGCGAAGACGTGAAAGTTAATCGCTTGACACCTGCGCCAACGGTGACGTTAAGTCGTGTCCATGAAAAAAATATGTTTATACTGTCGGGATATTTTTTCATAATATATTGGTTATATGTAGAATAATATATTGTTTGCTGGCATGAATTATTATATCCGAATATTCCAAAATTCCATCATTCATAACTTGAACCACACAATATTCTGACACCAAGATCTTATGGGAATGCGCCGGTACCATTCCGATGCAAATTTTATGGTACAAGACCATTTGAAATAACAACAAAATGTCCCTAACTCCAGCGTTGATTGATATCTTTATAGCTAACAGCCTCCAAGTCTGTGTGTCCATTAGCGTCTTGTAGATTGAAGATTTTCCCCTCCCTATTTACATAATTTGTATAGCATTATATTATATCGATCCGAGAATATTCTGTTAATCGTTTTGGTATAATAACTACATGATAATTTCGAAAAACTGTTTGAATTAAGTTAATTGTCGTGGAAAGTTAGATGGTGATTTTATTAAGAGACATCATTGGCCTCATAAAAAATAGGTACCTGCACCTGAATATGGTATGTGGATGTATGACGGCACGGTTGGAACAGTGGTTGAGAGATCGACTGCTGTGCTACGTGTCGCGGGTTCGATTCCCACAGAACAAATATTTGCATGATCTACAGACAGTTGTTTCGGGTCTGTGTCTTTATGTATGTGAATACACACCGTGCCTCGGAAAGCACGTAAAGCCGTTAGTTCTGCGTCTGATCTCTCTCCGGTCGTGTCGGATTGCCGTCCCATCGGACTATGACAGTGAAGGAATAGAGAGAGCACCTGTGTTTGTGCACACACATGTGCTCTATAACATCTCCGGTGAGATTGGCCGCCGTGACCGAAATTCGGTCAGGAGGACATTATTATTATATGTGGATGTCTGAGATTTTTCCTTTTTTGGTTGATGACCTGTTTTTTCCAACTGGTTTTCCAACTGGTTGTGTGTCGTGTAACACTAAATTATGACAACTAGAGGGTTTCTGGTCTCTCCAGCTACTTAAAGAGGTAAAGGCAAAACCCTTGGTAAAAAAACACCAAAAATATCAATAAAATTTCCTATAATTTCGAAATTCCAAAGGCGGACTTTGGAATTGAAAAAATTCTAGCTGGAAAACCCAATAACAATTTAGCCAACTCGGGAATCGAACCGAGACTCCATGCTCAACAGAAGCCTTTGTGACCGCTAGACCTATGAGACAGTAGTAAATTTTCTATCTACCTAAATGAGAGCAGACTAGTCCGAAGAATCTAACTAAATGAACTAACCTCACTGTAAGATGAAGTATATAGGTTTATACACAGTTAACTAGTGCACTTGTAAGTCATTGACCCCACCGATACCTAAAACATCACTACACAATAGCACGTAAATTCCTAAAACGGTCATAGAATAAATAGCGCACTTACACACAGATAGGACGACAGTATTTTACCTTGGAGCTCGAGTACCAATTAAAGGATAGTAAAGGTGGAGTCAGGCGAGTTTTCTTCACTTTTTGAAGATAGTAGATATATGTCGGGGTCAAAATGTATGGAGCTGTAAATTTTGACGATTTCAGAGTTGGTCTCTTAGTACAAGTTGTGAATTTCGGTCACGGCGGCCAATCTCACCGGAGATTAGCCAACTACGCAGGAGATATTATAGAGCTTCAGTGTGTGCGCAAACAAGTGCTCTCTCTATTCCTTCATTCTCATAGTCCGATGGGACGGCAATCCGACACGACCAGAGAGAGATCAGGCGCAAGACCAACGCCTTTTACGTGCTTTCCGAGGTTGTGTAGAATGATGAGAAAAGCACACCCTTAATTAATTTTTCGGCTTTTTTCAATTATCATCACACTTTTCTTGCTTGAATATTATTATCCCCTGATGATAAATGACGATATGTTCGGGTGTTTTGTCTATTCACTCACAACTTGAAGAATCTCAGTTTGCAATTGTCGTGAAACACGGAGTCCTATATTCCCAAATTAGGTATTCAACTGACTAGCCCAAGATGTTTGAGTCCCTGGACGAGTCGGTCCAGAGAGTCCTTTATTCCATAATTCCTTTCTGTAACAGTTTCCGTTTATAGCGGTTCTCACTCAGGCCGATTGGTCGCGTACCAGCGTAGGAAATTGTCTATAATAAGTTACTACTAATGGCGGCATTGTACTGTTCTCTTATCCTCAATTTCTGTGAAAGCGATTTTAAATTTTGATGTTTGTCCTGTTTCTGTGTTATAGCCGGATTGTTTATATAATTCGTTTAGGAGTTGTTGTTTGAATTAGTCTAATGGAATTTGAATTAAATGAAATTATGTCAATATTTTCTGATTCAATATTAATCTTAATGTGTATATCCTAATGGACTCTGATGACCACTTTCCACTAATCATTAAGCTTAACTGAAATGAGAACATCAAAGTTCTTCGAAAAAAAAAAAAACGTGACGTAAATATTCTTTACAACCTTATAATACAAAAGCGTGCTTACTACGCCTTAATTCGGTAGTCATTCTAAAACCTCACTGAGGCAAAACCTTTCTACCTACTTCCGCGTCTCCGCGTTGATCTGGCAGGGCTATTCCGCGCCGTTTATGGCAGTTTTCACTCAACGCGATTGGTCGCTAGTACTGAGCGCGGGCAGAATGGCCCTCTATTGTGGTAGTGCATTGTCTTGTATCGGAGCGATTACGATGATTGCCATCGGTTTCTTTATTCGTTAGTTAGTGTTGATAACTTTGTGAATGACACGTTTGAAAATATATGGAGTTAAGAAGAGGTGACTTCGAAATTCGAAGATTTGTGTCTTATATCCACCAGTGGATCATGGTTCTCTCTCTCACAGAGAGCAGGCCTGCCTGCAGTGGGGACATTAGAAACTGATCTTTGCACAATACATTCCAGTCTCGTTCAGTACGGGATATTGTCGGTGACTTCTATGTCATACTAAGAGCAAGGTCCTAGAAGACTGAAAGATGTACTTGAGAAAGGACTAAGTTGATAATGATGTCATATTGGAGTCTTATTGGCTCGAAAGGCCTTTTTGCTTGTCACCTGTTGACTTGCTATGGGACACCAAGAAAAAAGTCAATAAAATTCTTATTTAATTCCACTCGCGTATGAGAATATATAGTGTCAGCTGTCTATAAATTAGCCATCTTCCTCCCATCAATTGTATAAATGCCCACTAAAGCCTCTTATGGTATGTCACCACCCAATGGTCATCGTCCACCTTTTGTTTACTCAAACGAAATCTTCTCAAGTAAACAATTCCAAAAGGAACCACTCAGCTTATTTCCTTATGGCATTTGCTTAGAATTATCATTACCATACCGAGCAACCTACAAACAAACTTCAACCTTACCCCTTGTATATATAGTTCAATTTACATTGACAAGTTTTCTCGTTTGCGTTCCGCAGTCACAATTTCGCGACATCCAGTCCTTATTGCGACGTGATAGAGTTGAGTTTTGAGGAGGAATGTCGGAGTATTGTCGGCAAGGATGGACCGGTAATGCGACAGTTTGTAAGCATGAGATCCGGAGTGTAAGGTGGGGGGTGCGGGGCGCGGGGGGTGGTCCTGTAATAGTAAAGAAATACGAACAAGTTGTTGTATGTAGGACGTTGACTTGAATATATATTTTATTTATATTTTTTCGCGTAGGTGCTTTCAGGGATGTGTCGCTTTTTGTTTTAAATTGAGCAGAATTTCGTGTGGTCTTGGCAGAATAGAAAACAAAACGTTGTTGCTGTACTGCGGCATTTGTGAAGCTACGGTTCTCTGGTTCTACTATTATACTATACACTTTGAAGTAAAGGCATCCCAATGTGCTGAAAATTATTCTTGTTACTTGATAGTTAAACAGACCTTCAAAGTTATTTAGTGAAGGAGCATAGCGTAATTCATACGCGCAAGCGATTGAGGTGATACCACGCGGAGCAAGCAGATTGGTGCACGCAGTTATGACGACTTCGTTAGAGGGGATAAGTGGGAACATTGTCTGTCAATTTCATGGATTCTTCTAGAGGACCACGTCTTTTTAATATGTTTCATAAAATTAATCTAATGAACTGCTTCTTTGGTCTTGTGGCCGTGGCTGCTAAGCATGAGGCCCTTGGTTTAATTTCCAGGTCAAGCAAAGTGTGATTGGGAAATCTTAAATTCTTAGCAGCAGCCCGAAGTTCGGATATGAGCCCATAGGACTGAATAACTAATCGACAAAGTATACCTCTGCCCCACCTTCGATGTTATGTTACAACCTCTTTTTTGAGTTCAGTGTTTAAAACAATGATAATTTTCTTGAACCTTTACTTCACCATCCAAATTATAATAAAAGACAATGTCATCAAATTCAAAATACACATGTTGCTGGTGAAAGGCTTCGAAAATAACAAGAACTCATTCCACCCGAGGCACCCAACGCAGTTATCTATCCGCACCCGTTCACAAAACCCGAACACGCTTCAGTTTAAGGGCCTCACCATATCTGTAGTCTCACGCAACTTATCGCAAGATTTCAAGATCGGAAAAATTTCAGTATATCGATACTTTCCAAGTACAGTTGCTAACAAAAATCCTTCGATTTTTAATTAGCAACCCCCGGGCCGTTTCGCACGTGATCGGAATGGGAGGGAGCTCATTGCATAACTCGCCGGACGGCCCCGGACGGCCCCGGACTGCGCCGTCCGATGTCGTATTAACGGAAGAATGTAATGAAGTTAGGTAGCGTTCGATTTGACTGCGCAATTAACGATTGTACTTAATGAGCTGCTCGTCTTTTTCCAATGTACTTTTGTTGTGGACTGTACGAATTTGATTAGGGGCTGTAGAATCTTTTGAATTCAAAAGTCTTTCATTATATAATAAGTTAATCTAATTTACTGCCTAAATTACTGCCTCATTGGTCTAATGATCGCAAGGACGACTGCTGAGCGTGAAGTCCTGGGTTCGATTCCCGGGTAAAGCAAAGAGTTATTGGGTTTTTCTGTATGGTTCTCAGTGGTCTGTACCGTGGGTACAGTTTACAAACATACATGTCACATGCACACACAACCAGACCCGAAACAACTATCTGTAGATCATACAGATATTTGTTCCGTGGGGGGAATCAAACTTGCAACGATCGAACTTGTATGATCTGTTTCGGGTCTGGTTGTGTGTGCATGTGACATGTATCCTCGAGTGGGGCAACGTTCAAAAAAAAGAAAAACGAAAGAAAATTGGAAAAAAAAAGAAATTAAAGGGGACTTTAATTTAATTAATGTTGTTCCCCATATTATTTCAAAATAAGTATATAATATACTCTGTTTCCCTGTAATTACAGCATCTGATTACATAACACATCCTCCTCGGTAATAATATCTTGTCGAAGTATTGCTTCATAGATATCACGGATATTCTAATTAGCGATAAAGATCTGGCCATCGACAGATTATAAACAGGGAAGTTACGTTTATTTGATGTGCGTTTGCGCATTAATGGGCTTTTAATAATTTATTTGAGAGAAAATTGTGTCAAAGTAATAAATGACATACTGAATGAGGTATAGGTACCTATTTACTTAGATTAGACTGTTTAGACAATACAAGTATACCTAAATGGGTGTATTCTCTTAAAATGTGAAAATCTCTAAGATTATTCCATTTCCATTTTAGTATTATTGGGTTTTTCTCTATGGAAATTCTCAGTAACAGCATGGAGTCTGGAACTGTGCCCAGTAGATGGCAATAGGTTCGCCCCTTATTACATGGGACTCAATAACAGCATCGGCGAAATGTGGGTGTCCAATAGTACATCTCTGCCTAACCCTTCGGGGAATACAGGCGTGATGCTATATTATGTTATGTCATTTTAGAGGAGTCTAGAGTACCTAGATGCTGAATCATTTGGCTATTATCATTGATATCAAAACTTCAAAAGCACTGCAAGATAAAGCAGTCGAAAGGGCTGCCTAGCTTGAGAAGTAGACATCCTCAATCACCATGATGGCCCAGCTGGTTGGTCCAGCAAATTATGCTTCTTTAATAATTATAAGATTTTTCTTTGAAGACTATCTGATTGATAAGATATGTAATACGTGGACGATACCACAGTAATCGCTAGCTAGATAAAGATCTAGTAATTAATGATCAAATTAAAGTATAATTACGCTTGTATAATTTCCGAGAGATGTCGTCGTTGGAGATATTTAATCAAGGCACTCACACTGGCGTATGAGTTGTACACATACGAACTGTGTAAGTACTATAACTTGTGTTCAATACTGTGAGTTTTTCTAGAAGACACTTCAAGCCAGTTGCATTAACATGATCTAAGTGGTTTCGTCTCATCGAAGTCAGTTTGAATATGTATTTTATACTGAGTCCCCGGTGAGTGGAGATCACTAATCAATTATCCATAGGGATTTAGGCAGAACCCTTTACTTAAAGACCTGTAAAAAGGTAAGACCGGTTAGACTGTCTTAAACACAGTCAATCTCAAAAAGATTACACTTATCAATTCAAACGCTCATTCTAGGAAAACGAATGATTGTAATCATAAAATTTTATTGCCTATGTACTGATATGTCTCCACAGATATCTACCTAGTACGTGTAAAATTTCCAAAAGAATTGGCAGAAGGTTTTCGAAGTGTAAGAACGAAGAGTCGCCCGTCTCAGTCATAGCCGTGACATGCGCGGCTAGCCAATTCACTACGAACCCCTTAAAATGTATACCTACTCATATTTATATAACTTGAATACCTAGCTGTTCCAAACTCAAATCAACAAATGGTCTAACTCACATCAAAGGCAAAGAACACAATATTAAACAAAACCTTATTACTGCGTATCTATAAAAGCTATTCTCTCAACAAAAGCCAATGACAAATCAACATTTAAAAAAAATCGACTCTATACAGTACGTTCAAAGGCTGACCGTTCGTCAGTCAGAGGCACCCCCCGAGGGGTGAATAGGTAAAAATAAACCCCTCGACGTATGCAGGCGTTTCTTTGCTAGCAGTTGCTTTGAGGCGATTTTAATTCGCTTATTTCGCTAGCGGGAAATTGCTTATGTGTTGCCGAATTAAGGGCGGTGGGTTGGTGATGAAAGGTAGCGGGAGCGGGCTAAGAGTAAATGCGTCTGTTATTGATTTACGAATTTTAAAGATAATAAATTTGAGTTTTCTATTTCTTTTAGCTTTAGCTTGTGTCAAAATGCCCCTTGTTAAGTTTAAGCAATGGGTAGA
The DNA here is from genome assembly GCA_947562105.1 of Shargacucullia verbasci. Lineage (NCBI taxonomy): Eukaryota > Metazoa > Arthropoda > Insecta > Lepidoptera > Noctuidae > Shargacucullia > Shargacucullia verbasci. The sequence goes on along the minus strand of OX387284.1, from coordinate 14,751,716 downwards.
AGAAAGAGAGGCCAGTTTAGAAAAAAAAAAAACAATTTTATGATCTAGTCAATCAGTAAGTACTTTCAATGTTTTTTTGTACGTAGTCCAAATCTAGGCAAGCTCATAAATTCCGGCAGCCTAATTACCGATTTAGCGACAGGCGTAGATCGCGCGATAGCTTCTGTGAAACGTCATTTTTGTGTCATATAATGTATTGGCTGACAGTGAGATTGCTGTCGCGTGGCTGTCGCGTTGCTGTTGCTTTTTTACGTAATTAGGCTACGGTTCTGACCTCTAATTATACTATCGTTAATCCAAAAGAAGTATTAAAGTCATTTAGGATAATACGAAAAAAACCTTCCTATAAAAATCGCATCAGTCAAAGCCGCTTCCATATCCGCTATTCTCCCCCACACTGCTCACTCCACATTGTGGCGGAGGAAGTCTGCGGACGTCAGCCAGGCGATTGTAAAGGCGCGATGTGATCCTGTATGCACTCAGCCCAAAAAATATTATCCGCTCGCTTTTGTGCACTCGCCTTTATGCTGTGAACAAAGAAAGCTAATGAGTGTGTTTGTGTTAATTATTATCGTACTTAGGGATGTACCTACTTAGTTCGAAGGGAGGGGTTGTCTGTTAAAATGAGTTGGTTATTTGATTTACGAAATTATGTAATATTTTTTTCTATTTGATATCGTTGACTTCAGGGAAACAGGCTAGCTTGATGGGGAAAGTAGTACTGCCTCACAATACTAGCGTAAAGTAGATAGAGCCTGACTGTAGGCAGTAGTTCACTACGGCTTGTAAATGATTTGACTCTTCTGCAGAAATACCGCTAACTTTTCTGTTTTTTATAATAACATTGCCACACACTAATATTTCTCCTGTATCGTGGGTACAGTTTACAAGCATACATGTCACATGCACACACAACCAGACCCGAAACAACTATCTGTAGATCATACAAATATTTGTTCCGTGCGGGGATCAACCCGCGACACGAAGCGCAGAAAGCTAGTCGGTTAGCCACTGCGCTAACCGTGTCCTCAAGACTCATAGAATACTGGGTTAAAGAAGCACTACAGTGTAGCTACCGTAAGAATCCTTTTCTCAACTAGTTCTTTTCTAAACCTAGTCTAAATTGATGTTCATTATTCATGTTGGTGGCCCGGGGTGTAACAGTGTATTAAGCACAAAAAAATACCTCGGCCTGTAAAAATTCGCAAGGGCAGAGAAGTTCTTGAGGCAATGTGTTTGGCAATATCTAATTGCCAAAGCATCACAATGTTGCCACTTTACACTGGTATTCTGTGAGACTGTCTAGCTTTCCTGGTCGAGCTCGCTATGCTATCTCTGTAACCAGTAGTTGACTACAAATCCTCATACAAAACCTTTACTAAACTCGATTCCTTTTACCGACTACGGTTCTCCTCCCCATCACACCCTTTCATTACCTTCAGAGCCATGTAATCTTACCCGTAGCATTTTCTACAAACATTGTGAAAACAAAAAAATAAATGCAAAGACACGTTAATATGTAAAGCTTGCGTGAACCAAATGGAGGCAGGTTTTTTTTAAATAAAAAAAGGAATTGCAGTGGGAGACAAAAAGAATTAATGGTAGCCACCTTGTAACAAAAAGCGAGCAAAGCCGGCAGCCGGATAAGTGTTGATTTGAAGGACCGGTTTAAAACAGTTGTGCGTCCTGGCTGTGTTCGGACATTTTGCGACTGCTATCGAAATGATTTTAGTGTAAAAATCATCTTGCGGAAAAAAGAAGGCACGACAGTTTTCATTGATGAGTAATTCCAACAATGATACAGTTTCAACAGCGAGCTACTGCGTTGTTTGTGGTTTTCTAGAAAATTATGTGTGTATCGTAAAATATGGCTAAAGTTATTATATTGAAGCGGCACCACAACATTTTCCTCTATGTGCTAAAACAATATCATATGAGTTATTTTATTGTATCTTGGTTACAGTTTACATACCTACATCTCGCATGTTTAAATACCCAAGCTAACCCGAAAAAACTGTATCAATTTGATCTGTAGATCAAATATGTTTTTACGTTGGAAAGCTAAACCCTTAGCCAGTGTGTCAACTGTGCCATCGCATTTATATAACAATATTCTATATATATAATTTAAGACGAAATGGTTGGCGCTGTGGCTAAACGATTAGCTTTGTGCGCTACGTGTCACGGGTTCGATCCCCGCACGGAACAAATATTCGTATGATCTACAGATAGTTGTTTCGGGTCTGGTTGTGTGTGCATGTGACATGTATGTTTGTAAACTGTACCCACGATACAGGAGAAACCCTAGAGTGGGGCGAAGATTTTTTTTTAAACATACCTTTGTTATGGCTGTAGGTACTGTTTTAGTTTAGATGGCCAGAAGTGGGTCTCATACGGGCTTTAATGATAACTGAAAGTTATCAGAGAAAGCACATTTTCGTATTTAATATCGATACTTATCTTTTAGCAACCCCTTACAGTTAAATCAGCTTGAAGATATATAATAAAATGTATTGAGTTTCTATCTGTCTGCAATTTATATAGAAATATATAGACAGGTGAACTGTACGATCCGTCTGGGCCCGCCCCGGACGCATGTGTTAGCAATGTTGCCCATGGCGTCACGGTATCAGCGCGACCTATCAGTTACGGCCCTTATCGGGAGCATATTTGCCAATTCCTCTATATAAAACTTGACCTGGGTTCGTAATACACATTATTATAAAATATTTGTGATACCCTCTTCTCTTTAAAAAAATACGTGGGTTATAGAGGCAAATGGCACATGCACCCAGAACAACTATATGTTACTGTTGCCGTTAGCCTGCATCATCCCACTGGTGGGCAAAGGCTTCTCCCATGATTTCCAGATCCTTTGGTGTAGACCAATTGTGGACCATTTTTTTAAAAATACACATTGCCCCATCCAAGGAATCATTCCTGTAACGTGGGTGCGTTTACAAACACATATATTCACATACACAAAGACCCAGACCCGAAACAACTATCTGTAGATCATACAAATATTGGTTCCGTGCGGGAATCGAAACCGCGACTTAGCGCAGCAGTTGATCTCTCAACCACTGCCTCAACCGTGCGTGTTCTTTGTGTAACTTATCAAGCTGGTCCCGCTATCTGCTTCGGAATTTCCCGCGACGCTTTCTATCTTTAAGCCATAAATATGTTATTAAATAAATAAAGGATAATAATAATTTCTTCCGTGCGGATATCGAACCCGCGACTCGTAGTGTTGAAAGCCTATCACTTAGCCACTGCTCCAAGCGTCCCACGACTAAGAAGAATATGATTAGGATCCTCAAAGTTCCCAATACGAAACATAATTCAGCATTCAGTCTGGGGAGCATAACTAAAGCTTTCTAGGCAGGAAAGCTAATAAATCTTAATAAACCAGGGTTCGATTCTCAAGCCGGGCAAAGTGTTAGCTGGTTTTTCGCTATGAAAATTATGTGTAGCAGCCCAGCTTGGAATCGCGCCCAGTAGACGGCAATAGGCATTGATGAATTGTAAGTGTACCTCTGCCCAACTTTGTGGCGAGAACAGGCGTGATGATATGTTGTTAGAGACCCCCATATCGACAAGAGGAAAATCTGTTTGATCTTTTCCATACCGAGTACACTTTCCCTACACCTAACAATTCTATATTTTCCTGTTTTAAAACAACGTTGCAACACGTACATGCTCGTCAAATCTCCGCCTGCGATAGGATGTGACGTAATCGCATGAGAGTGACAGCTGAGAGTCGTTTCCGATGGAGTGTCTATAATATTTGCAACGGACAGCTTTGTGATCAAATCCTATTTATTGAGTACTGGCTGTGTGGAGTGTAGTTTTAGCCGACTGAAGAGAAATGTATGCTTTTTCGTCCTTCCAGCCTGACATCCGCACGTTTGGCGCACTGGTTGAGAGATCGACAGCTGTGCTACGTGTTACGGGTTCAATTCACGCACGCAACAAATATTTGTATGATCTGCAGATAGTAATTTCGGTGTCTTTGTGAATATGTGTGTTTGTAAACGCACCCACGATACAAGAACTATTCTTATTGTGGGGCAACTTTCGAAAACAAAAAAACACCTTCTTACCATATATCCTCAAAGGGTAAGGCAGAGATGTCGAGCTTGTAATGTAACAGACAAAATTCCAAACTCCAAGCAGCTACTGACAATTTCAAACAGTAAAACCCAATAAAATGCACGGGCCCGGTGACCTAACCCAGAACCTCTCGCTCAGTTGCCATGCTTGTGGTCACTAGTGGGGTTTTATGGAAAGGAACCTCAATGGAAATTAATACACACGTATCCCGCCCTACGGCCCGACCCGGGTACGTCTTAAAACTGCGGCCAGACACCGGAGGACGGGCAGCAGCGTCCTCTCACTAATCGGTGAGCCACTGCGATCCCCAAGCCGCCTGCCAAGCGTGGGGATTATGGCAAACCCCCCCTTGAGGGAGGCCTTCGTTCAGCAGTGGACGTCTTCTGGCTGATGATGATGATCCTGCCCTATCCATCGCTCCGTACCTATACAACACGTCCGTCAATGTTGCCGGTAATTAATCAATGTATGTTATCTTGTCTACAGAAGCCATAATATTATGGTGGAAACAATTTTATCCTGTCCGAAATTACCTCGTAAAAACAGTTGACAATCTCTGTTCCTATTGCGCATGCGAAAAAACACTAAATTATCACGACAAACAATGACATCTCTCATTCAGTCTATGACTACAGAATGATTACCATCACGACTCATTATCCCAGATTACGGGAGCGAGCAGTATCCACTAATCACGTGTTAGTGTGGCCCATCACTCACCGTCGACCGGCCATCACTCACGGGCAACTCAACCGCAACTTTCCTGTTGCCGTCCCCAAAACTTCTATTTATATGATGATAAGGTTGAAATTAGAATGACTGAAGTGTCACGTGATTTTTTAGATACAAAAGACATATTTAACTTGATCCCTGATTGTGATGGTTTGAGGTGTGTTAGAAGGTCTTGTTGTCTGGACATTTTGTCCGTATGTCACACTATATTATCGGAGTTTCTTAATTGAAGATAATAAGGGAGCACATGTGTCTTTGTCGCGTTTTTATGGTGTGTAAGAGAGGGATGTTGTTTTTTCCGACTTGTTACTAACTTTTGACTATTAATTTTGTTGGTACGATTAGAGGGACGGGTTTATTTTGGTAGGGTTGAAATTTTCGTTCGGTTTTATTTAATTATGATCAAAGAGATAATAATAGGAGATAGATAGGACTTTCAATATTCGATTAGAACATAACATAGCATCTCGCCTGCATTCTAAGGGTTAGGCAGAGGTGTACTATTGTATACCCACATTTCGCCAATGCTGTTATTGAGTCCTAAGGGGGCGAGCCAATTAGCGTTTACCGGGCACGGTTTCATGCTCCGTGCTGTACTGAGAATTTCCATACAGAAAAACTCAATAACAGTTTCTGGGAATCGAACCCAAAACAACACGCTGACCAATGATGCCTCTATTGTTGCAAAGATCATTGGTCTAGTAGTTCGATTCCCGGGCCGTGTTCACGGGTCTTTCTATAGAGAAGCCTATTGCTATCACAGCCTATTACATGGGACTCAATAACGGCATCGGTGAAATGTGGGTGTACAATAGTACACCTATGTCTAACTCTTTGGGGAATAATATTATTTAATTACGAAAATTGGTTGCTTATTGACGCGTGTTTACCAATTAATTAAGTTACAGTTCAAATTTAAGTCAAAAATAATCCTACCCTACCTATTAAGAACATGAGATTTGACACCAACACGTTTCTCTAAGACAAATACCTATTAACCTCTAACGTTGTAGGTATATCAACAAAACACAAGTTTAAAACATAAAACAGTACATTCAACATAAGACACTTCTTTATAAATCGTTGTTCCGAGATCTGCCCACCTGCATCGCGGGGCAATATCAATCCATCTGGCCCCCGGCCCCCCACTTGGGGGGTCGGACAGATGGGGTGTCCGTCTTTGAGGGGTATTTAATTTTGTGCAAATGACGTGACGGCATGTCGCCACGTCAACGTTCACGTCCACTCACTTTTATTTGGCTTTAGTTTTGTGAAATGTTTAAGGAAAATGGTTTCATGTATTTTTGAATCTTTTTTTTGCTTTCACACGTTGAATTTGAGTCTTGAAGTAGTCAATTTTCTGAACGGTTAATATTTCAAGATTAAAAACGATCAGAAAAATTGATGAAAATCTGAATTAAGTGAATGAGTTTGAAAAGGGGAACCATAAAATAAGTAATAAGGTAAAACACTTCTAACATAATATCCTTTAATCAAACTCTTGAAGTCAAGGAGAAAAATTCATATCGAACACTGAATTACGTAATCACAAAAAGGACCTCTCAGTAATGAATTGTGAAACGTGTAAGACCTTTCGACTCAAATAATTCCATATAACTTTATTTCAGTCGTACAATTCCTCATAAATAGCTATCGAAAATTAATAGCAGTTATATTTCTAAAAAAACATACATTCCTACAAAAGATGCCTCGACTTGTGCGCTCCTCAGTGCATAACCCCCTTATTATCCGGGGTGGGTCAATATGCACCCCCCGGCGGGTGGCGGGCTGTCGGGCGTGGGGGGACAGCTCTCCGTGTCACGTCACTGTCTCAGGATCGCCATCACGCCGTCCCGGCGTCTCGTTTGCGTCCATCGCCGTACTTTTCAACTTGAAGTGTAGCGAAATAGAAATGTTTTACGTTGTCTAATGGCGCATATTCTGGAGTTGTGGTTTAATGGACATAATTTGTTGGGGACTTGTTAATTTTGACGTGATAAATAAATCCTTAGCAAGACTTTACGTAGCATTAATTTTTATTTATGTCATACAAACCTTATAAATAAAATGATATATTTAAAGGAATACCATGCTTGGGTAGGATTCTAATAGATATATAATTTTACACGGATTTTGAATATGAAGATGATGTAATAAAAACATAGTCTCTAGTTAATTATCCTTTGTCTGCATTGTTTAATCTTTGTCTTTTGTGTTCGGCCAAATGAATGCATTCATCGACAATAATGATACAATGTCTGATTTCAGAGTCTTATTATTGCATTGAACCTTATAACTAATATAATACATAATACATTGGCACCACAAACAAACTCCAACCCAGAAAACAAATGAAATACACCCCCATTTCCAAGCGCACCAACATAATTCCCCATTTAATTCAAAACTATAACAGTACTTTATATTTTTTATTTCCCGTATGCTATCGCTTCTTACGTCTGCTCGGTGCAGCAATATCAATCCATCTGCCGGGAGAAACGGGTGGGGGCAGGAGCGAGGTGGTGGGGGTGTCACGTCACTGTCTTAAATGACTGTCACGGGTGTACTCTAGCCCGTCCTCTGAAGAACAGCGGATGGACGGGTTTACAATGCCATCCTCGGGATATTGCGTCGTGTTATGTTCTTATGGTGCAGTTTTAATGTTGATATAGGTCAGGAAATGTAGAAAGATTTTGTCGGTTAAAAGTTAGCTTCATTGGATGTGTGGTTGTTTGACTATATAAAATCTTCTACTCTTTTGCTACTTTGAAAATTTGGAGAGTGAATCCTCTTTTTTCTTTTAAATATTACGTTTCTTCGTAGTCAGATAGTGGACTTTGTGTGATGCGACACTTAATGCGGATTTTTTGGATTCCATCTGACTTGATGTGAGGTATGCGTGTGGTAACGAAGCGATAAAGAAACGTTCTCATTGCGTGGTTACTATGTAGGAAATGATTAATGCAATGTGCTATGGGTCGGTTATCCAAAACGCCTGCCCATTTGCTTCAATATGAAGTGAAAACAGCTGTCAGTTCACTGTAAGGATCTCAAATCTTCACTGGTAGTTTGAACAGAAACACAAGAAGTCCGAGATGTTGTGCCATCAAAGCCAGTTCCAAGAAATCACAGCTCGACAGTTGATAGTTCCAGCGTCTGAAGTTAAAACAACCGTCGGGCACACGCTTGCATTATCAACTTGCATCGAGATGACGCGAGCATCCCTGTCGCAGCCACGTCCCCAAGTTTACTCGCCTCCGCTGGAAATTTCACTCCAGACTTGCTTTGGGTGCCCAAGTAATGCGAACAAGAGATTTGTGAATGTTTTTGTGCGGCCTGTGTCGTCCCATTGTATCTTCTTCTTTGATTTATACGGTTCTTTTTAGCTTTAGGTCAGTTCAATTATCTCGCTGTTTTAATTTTGATGTAGTGTTCGTCTGAATTTTGGCAAATTCATTCTTCATTATATTGTCTTGAAATATAACTGAATCATTTTCTTTCTTGTCTATATTTGACTAGTATCATATAATACTCAATAGTATTTTTTTTTCGAAAGAGTTTCAGTATAATTTGTTAACACTTGCACCACACAACATCGAGTCAGTGGTGTCACGTCAGTGCAAACTGTCACGCCGACAGGGACAGTGACTCAACTGCCCCGAGACACTTCTTACAACGGTATCTGTTCTCATAAATTCAGACATTAGTCCTTCAGCAACTTGTGCCTATTTCGTCTCTCAAGAACTAGATATGACGCCACAACTAACTGTCACAGAGCTGAGTCAGTTTCAAGACATTTCCTTATATCGTTTAAGGCATTAGGCAGCAGTAGTCTTTACAATTCAAGACGGACACAATTATCATGTCAGAGAACGAGCGACCTGTCACAATGACGGTTGATTTTACTTGTACTGTTTTGTTCCTTTACTCAAAGCTTCTGTGCTACAGATCGCTGGCAAGTCACTTTACACCACACAACAAGAAACCAGTCGTCACGAAATCCTCCTGTCACGCTGATGAAACTGTCTTATCCTGTTAAGTGTTAAAGTAAGAATCCTTCAACAATCTCGTACCAAAAACAGTATCTGAGTAAACTCGACTTTTTTTGTTCAACGCTGTACATATTTACATTTTTATTCAGAAATTAAAATGATTGTACTATACCAATTAATGTATCGTCTCTTGTCACTCAGTCCACACTCTTCTGACAATTTCTTCAAGGTCACGTCAATGCACATGACTGTCTTAACATAACAATTGTATTATTTTAATTAAATATTATAACAAACATCTCTTCTCTTGTTACTCGGTCCACACTGGCCGTCACATCAGTGTTCAGTACTGTCTTACTGACAGCCGCGACTGAATTGTTCAGCGCGGCACTGACAAGCTCCGTCTTAGTTTGTTGTGATGTTATTGATCGTTAGATGCGATCGCAGTTGATGGGTTGGATAGGATTGAGCTTTGTACGAATGGAAAATGATAAAAAATTTCGAAGTTAGAATGAATTTACTTTTCATTTGCCATCTCTCTTGTTACTATTGTCTTACACAGCCCTTGGTTTATAAAATCGGTACTTCGTTACTTCTGTCTCATGCAAATTTGATAAAAAACTCTTTGGTAATCTTCTTACATAGAAAACATCATCATCTTCATCATAACTAACAACTTTATACTACAGCTGTTGATTCTAGGACTTTTTATGCTAATAAGTCTTCCCCACGATTCCTTGTCTGATCTGTCCATTTGGCTACTGATCTCTCAACACTTCTACCGTCTCTCGGTAACCATTCTGTTAGGCTTCTCCTCCAACTATCGTCATCAAGTCTTGCCAAATCTCCTGCTCATCGTCATTTCATCGCATGGCAATCTCACACACCTTATAGACGTATCACCACTGCTGAAACTAAGCCAGTTCCCAAACAAAATGGACTGTAATACATTCATTATGTTATTAAACCACGACCTATATGAATTAAAAATTACGTAAAGAGAGCTCATAAGGACGAGATCTACACTACAGATTATTCGTTATTCAAGGCACAATACACCAGTTTGTTTCGATCACAAAAATGACATTCCTGTCCATAATAATATGTATGATTAATTCGTATGATATGAACTCTGCTCTTTATAGACTGGAAAAATTGAATATTTACGAGTATTTCGTCAGTTTGATGAGAACTATATTCATTCGGGTTATTGACATTACGTCTGACGTTTCAATGAATTATTTATTGGAAATCGACATAAATAACAAAGTTAATGATGATTAAGGAGGTGTATTGATGTTTTAGGCTATATAGGAGCAGTTGGTTGTTTAATATTGTGCAATATTTTCTTTGATCAGTGAGTCATATATAGGTGTGATTCTTGTCAATCTTTGCAATGTCTTATAAGGAAAGCTTATTCGAATTTTAATGTCGCGACATGGCAGAGCCAAGCTTGTATAGTTATCCTTGATAGCTTCAATAAAATTACCTACATGTTTATTTTTGAGGTTTGATTCTAAACCTGATTTAAAACTTTAAATTCAAGGGTTTGTAAACCTTGATAAGAAATTTCTTTATCAGCATCATTGTTAGATTCAGTATCTTGCCAGATGTTTTTTGCAACATCAGTAGATTTCATCTGTTCTTTAAAGAGTTGCCTTGTCTCTAAGTTCAATGAGCGGGGCATATTTTAGAGTGACTTCCTTACTGGCAATACAATAGTCCCCTTCTTTATTTAGCGTGTTAACTACGTTGAGTTTAGTGTGACTTCACACTACACTACAGTTGTGAAATGTTTTAATAATGTCGCATTCTGAAATTAAATAAAATTATCTAGAAAACCGTTAATTTAATATAACAAAAACTATATCTAGCATTCTCATTGTATTTATAAGCTGCATTTCACATGACGGTGCTGCAGTCTGCTACTGACAAGTTGTCACGTCAGCGCCGCAGACGGGCGTCGCAAGAAATTCGCCTCGACTGTACTGTAAACAATTTTCACAAAGACCTAACCCAGTGCGGCGGTGTGGTCGAAACGACCCGAGTTTTAATTTGGGTTTTGATTAGTTTTTGTTTAGTTTGGTGATGTTAATAGAAACGATGGTTACTTATAATGATAATTGTTGACAGAATATCAGTGACAAACTTTGTATTTTGATCATGTGTGTGTGTGAGTTCTCACTGTTTACGCGAGTGGACGCTGAAGTGACGACCTGATATTCGGGAGATCGTCGAATATATGATGATGATACTGTATGATGCATTTTTTGGGGAACTTAATAATGTATCTTATTTGAGAGGTTAAAAAGAGTATTTGTTATAATATAAGAGACATACGTAGTCAAATTTGAACAAAACTTCAAGGTAAATGTATAAATGCGGGCTTGCATAAACGAAATGTTTATGCATTTACTAACAAAAACCTTCACTACTAACAACTAAACAATAAACAAAATTCCATTACAAAAACCCAATCGCAACACTATCCACTATCCAACATTATACACGAAACTCCACATTAGAAAGAGAACTAAACAATTAACCCCATCCTATCGGCCCCCGAGTCCGCACAAAGACGCATCAAAGAAAGTCCTCACGTATGCACTTGATCGGGCGCTGCACTAACGTGACGCCGTCCATCGATTGTTGAGGGAGAACGGGGTGGGAGGTGGTAGGGGGGAGAAGAAAGCTTTAAAAACACAGAGAGCCAGCGGCGTCTCCGCGACGGCCCAATACGTCCCCGACCGGCCGTCGATTACCAACGTAGCTGCATACGCCGCCGGAGGGTTGGCAAATGTAATGGGGAATTTTGAGTTGGATTTTAGATGTTTGTGGGTGATTGTTAGTATGTATGGGACCGAATTTGTGGAACACATGACACGTGATTCGATTAAACTTTTTTATTCCTCGGTTTATAGTGTGTGGTCCTAAATGAATTAACTCTTTACGATCAGATATTGCGTAGGCTTTATGTAAAATATTTACATATAATTAAGCTGTTTTTATTACCAGACGGCCTGATCTTTTTTTTGAAACTGAAACTGAAAATATGCTGATAACCTTTTCAAAAACCTAACTCACCCATTTGTTCTAAATCTAGTAATACCTCATCGACAAAAACTTCACTAATTGTTTTTTTTTTTATAATATATATTTTTATTTAGATTTTTCTGCACCTCGTACTGGTTGGCGGGCGTACGGAAACACACGATCGTCAGTAATACAACATTCGTTATTTTTCGCCACCTTCTGCTGCTGTATTGATTAGTGCTCATTGGCGCCGATGTAGCATGCACCTGCACGTAAACTTACGCGAGAATCGGAAAAACTGTTTCGAACACCTCATGTGTGACGTCATCGTGTGCTATTTTTTTCTTGATACTTATGAATTAAATTGGGTATGTGATGAATGATTAGTTGTAGATGGTCTGGGCCAAAGCTTTTTAGTTACTCTAGTAAAAATCTATTGTATATATATATAAGGAAATTGGACAGCAGTTTTCTCATTTTCAATCATAAAATAGTAAAAACCTAGTTCTTGTAATGTAGCTACTATTATCATCAAAGTACCTGCAGTGTGCTTGCTTACCTGTGGAAAGTTTCCATAAGCAAAGGATACTGGAAATAGACCGGGCAAAGGATGATCAGAAAATGAAGAAAGGAATCAACTCGCAATTCTTAGTTATTATAATAAAAAATTCATACATATCCTGATTACATTGAATTGGATTGACAGAAAGAAATATTTTGATTGATTTGAAGAAAAAAGCAGCAGTGATAGCCTAGCGGTTGAACCCGGCCCGCACTTCTGACTTTTCGGAATCATGCGCGGATCAGAATTTACTGCACTGCTGAGCACTGCACACCTGAGAGGGCTCCATAAAGTTCTTGACGGTGTGTGTAGTCCGCCAACCCGCACTGGGCCAGCGTGGTAGACTAAATCCTCACCTTCTCGATCTGAGAAGAGACCCTTGCCCAGCAGTGGGACAGTAATGGGTTGAATTTATTTATTTATTTTATTTATGAGGAAAAAAATACTTAATTTATTCATCGTCTCTAAATAAAACCTATGTATTTTTAACAACAAAAAAAAATTAAAAACGAAACCTATAAACAAAATTACTCCAATTTGAGCAGCACACGGTTCAAATCCATGGCGTTTGACACATACCTTTCTATGAAACTAACTTTAATTTGAAAAGTTTGGTGCGTCGCTAATTTTGTGACGGTTCGGATAACTTCACTTGTGACCGGCTGTCGGAGCTAAAGGCTTGCATACACTTGCAGTTACAAGAAAAATGTGGAGCAAGAATCAAAATGTATTAAAGAAGGTGTCAGCTGTCAGCTGTATCTTTCGTCTTTATTATGGAATCAGTTGAGAGGAAAAATTAAGTATTTATTTAACCTAACTTTAATAAGCACTTTGTTGTAGGGAATGGCTATATGTAAAGTCAGCAACAAGCGTATAATTATGTTCTTTAAGATATTTCGAAAATAATGTATCATAGATAGCTTTTTAAATAAAATGCTACCTCCTATATAGTAACAAGAAAATAAAAATATTACATTTATAAAAATAAAATATTATTTATAACGTTCTGCTATCAAATTTTTTCGCTGACTGTACAACTGTCAACTTATTACTTAGAAAAGTTTGTGGTCATTTGTACCACAGAAAGATAAGTCTACTCTGAACGCAGTATATCTTTGCCAGAATCTTGTCACACAACCGAGAACACCTATTTTATTATAGGTCTGTTATTCAATAGACCGCTTCACTGGTCTAGCGGTCACAAGTGTGTCTGTTAAGAGTGAGGCTCTGGATTCGATTCCTTGCTAAGGCAAAGTGTTATTGGGTTTTTTTGTATGAAAATTCTCAGTAGCTGCACGGAGTCTGAAACTGTGGCCAATAGATGGCAGTGGACTCGAAATGTGGGTGTAATATTGTACACCTCTGTCTTTCAGGGAATACAAGCGTAATGCTATGTTATGTTTGTCAGTTATTCAACCAATGACTTATCTGTTTAGTACCGACGAAACTAAAATATACAAATCCATACATATAATAATAACAGGCCGATGTCTGTACATTATAGATATTGGTAAAAAAACTAATATGGGGAGTCTTTATTATAGCAACAAAAGCCAAAACAACAATTTTTAGAATTTTTGTCTGTCTGTCTGTCTGTGCACGTATCACGCAAAAACGACTGCATGGAATTGAATGCAGTTTTCACCGATGTATTGCTAGAGGTCTAACTTAGTCTATAGGCTCCATTTTACCGCTAGAAAATATCAGATTCTAAATTCCACGCGTACGAACTCGCGAGTGAAAGTTAGTACCTAATATTCCTTTAATTATCACAAGGCGATCACAGTTAGTGGTTGTGACCATACCCTAATGAACTGCATTACTTTTTATTCTTACTGCCTAGTCTCCAACAGCCAGCTTGCCCGTTCTTCGCTATCGTGTTAAATCGCTTGTTTTTACACTCAAAAGTTAGATTTCCATTTGCATAAATAAAGTTTTTCGGTTTAAAATTAATCTGTCATCTGCGTTGTGGTATTTTAATGAAGAATAGGGACTTGGGTGGTACTACTTGAGTTTATACATGTACCCAAGTGTACAGAATAAAAAGTATCTCTAAATTCTACCTCAACACCGAAATCCAAAGAAACAAACATTTGTGACTGAATTTTCTAATTATAATGGCTGTTAATGTATCGGACGATATGATATGCACAGTGGCCTAGTTATGGGCTTTTTCAGGGCGTGTTCGATGCCCGCACGGAACAATAATTTTATGGCCTAATAGTCATTTCGGGTTTGTCTGTCCACTACACAGAAGCAACCCGCAGCTTATTTAGCGATCTAGCAATCAGTTTGCGATAGGCGTAGATCGCGATATAGCTACTGTCAAACGTCATTTTTGTGATATTTATGTACTGGCCAACAGTGAAGCTGCTGTCGTGTGGCTGTTGCGTTACTGTCGTTATTTTTAAGTAATTAGGCTGCCGAGCGCGGAGCGTGGAGTTTTAATTAATCATAATCAGTCGAGATGTATGAACCTACCTTTTATATTGTATTATTTGGGTATGTAAGCCTGATGCCATCTACCCCTTGAGGGAAAACAGTATCTACAGTATAAAACAAATTAAAGAAATAATGTTAACACAAGCTTTACTTGTTTGACGTTTCACATGAAAAAAGTAATTACACCACTAAAGTCAAAGTTCAACATAATGTTTAACATGAAAAAGTACATGAACAGTGCATGAACTATTAATAAGCTGTTAGTTTATGTTCCGCGACTGTTTCTTTAGGTTCGACAGTTGGGCGGGCGGGCGATGTGGGCGGCGTGTGCCACAAGTGTGGGGAGGAGGCGAGATTTAAAAATGTATATAGCCTATGGTACCTGAACCATTATCACCAATCTATTGATACCTCATTCATCAAAATCGGTTCAGCAGTTTAGGCGCTACAGTGGAACATCATCATCATCAGCCAGAAGACGTCCACTGCTGAACGAAAGCCTCCCCCAAGGGGGGGGGGGGGGGTAACCGTGGCTTACCGATTAGTGAGAGGACGCTGCTGCCCGTCCTCTGGTGTCTGGCCGCAGTTTTAAGACGTACCCGGGTCTACAGTGGAATATACGTCAATAGAAATACATGCATACATACATAGACTACTAAAATCATAGCCCTTCCTTTTGGCTTTGCCGTAGTCGGGTAAAAAGATTACTCCTTGGCGATTACTGATTATTACTTACTGATTATATTTAGCGTGACATTCTAGTTTTAGTAGATATGCGACGTGAAGCAGCTCTTGCTGAGTTCAGTCCTTGGATGGGTGACCATTTTTCTCATATCTAGACAACCAAGTCTGACAACCAGTCTAACCTTAGAGTATCAGTGTCTCCCATTAATTGGGTGGCGGAGGTCAGATGGCAGTCGCTCCGTGTATAATATTCAGCCCCAACCGGTTAGACTGAAAGCTGACCTTAATATAGTTGGGAAAAGACTAGGCAGATGAAAGTAGATTTCAATAAAAAAAAAAATACTTGGTATGTATCGCTTACACTGATTTACTCATCAAGTAAGATAATTGTTTTTCTGATGATGAAAATACGCACCAAAACCAGGATCAAAAAAATCAGGATCAATGTTATGTGAATAATTCTCCGGAACTTAAATCCAATAGTTAGTTATCTCTTTTTTATTTAAAAACTAGCTTTTGCCCGCGACTTCGTACGCGTGGAATTTAGAATCTGATATTTTCCTGCGATAAAATGGAGCTTATATTTTAAGTTGGACCTCTAACAATACATGCAGTAGTTTTTGCGTGATGCGTGTACAAACATACCGACAAAAATTCAAAAAACTGTTGTTTTGGCTTCTGTTGCTCTAATAAAGATTCCCCATATTAGTTTCTCTCCAATATTTATAATGTACAGACATCGGCCTGTTATACTTTTATTATATGTATAGATAGTGAAAATTTGATCACAACGCCTCCAAAATACATATTATGATTATTAGGCATCTACTTATTCTCAGAAGCTCTCAGTGTGGGCTGACAAGCTGATCAAAAATTTCTCCAATTCCCTAATTAGCATTGAAATCTAATTCATTAACGATTTGTCGCTATTTATTAGAGAGGAATACCTATAAATATTTCTAACTGTGTAAATAACTAATAGCTTTAAAGTCTTCGATTCATTTTCATAAAATCATCATTAGCCTCAATTTAAGTCACAAATATCAATATTTTGTTATAAAAATATCAACATAATTATAAAATTGACATTATTTATTGGTTTAGCCAAATAATTAATTAATTTTCTGTGTTATTGCTACTTGTTTTAGTTTATGTTAATTATTTATTAATGGTTTTTATTAATATTTAAATGTAAAGGCGTCTTCCATATATTTTGGAGGAGTATCTTAGATGTAAAGTGATAAAAATAGATAATACAATATATTGTCGTTGTCGTACTTTTATAATACACGTATAATTCAATCACCTACTAATGTCTAGTAAGCAGAAATTTAAAAAAAAGCTAAATTTAAAAATTAAAATAGTTTTTTTGAATAAATTATCCCTTACTAGGAATAATTCCTGTATCGTGGGTACGTTTACAAACACATATATTCACATACACAAAGAATCAGACCCGAAACAACTATCTGTGGATCATACAAATATTTGTTCCGTGCGGGAATCGAACCTGCGACACGTAGCACAGCAGTCGATCTTTCAACCACTGCGCCAATTGTGCCGTAATAGATTGTAATTTATCTTTTGCTACTTGGGATTTAACAGTATTCGTTCTTTGTGATAACTATGAAAAAAAAAAAACAAATTATACACATCCCGGAGAAGTCGGTAAGATTCGAAAATTGATTACATAGGTAGATATAAAACAAAAAAAAAACAATACATTTGTAGTTAGCTTATAATTTCAATGATTTTTACTCAGAACGTTTCACCGCACATATCGCTATTGCTTATGCCTCAAATCTTACCTTAGTCTGCGTTTTAAATCGCCAACTTTTCTCTGTTTTAATTAACTTGACGTTGCAGTTACAACGCTGTAGATTTGTTGATGCGACTGCGCATGAGTCTGCTCAAAGACAATTTAGATCGATCAGGAGCTTTTGGGAAATAAAATAAAATAGGACTAAACTATACTAGGACTCATGTATAGTAAAATGATATTTTCCTAACAAAATTTTAATTATAAATAATAATAAATTTTACTGACTACCGAACTTAATGTCAAAGTCAAAGTCAAATGTTTTTATTTCAACTGGGCCTTTACGTGCGCTTTGAAAACGTTATGATTCTAGTTGCGCGGTTCCAAAAGTGGGTTGGTCCGATGGAGAAGAGACCGGCAAGAAACTCCATGGATACTCTTTTCAAAAAACTGTTTTACCATCTTCTTTAATACACACATTATATAATATAAAAAACTAAACACAAAAGAAAATATAAAAAAAAGAGAAACAGTTATACACGCTAACTATACTAACGCTAACAGCTATACATAGAAACATTTTTTTTTTACTTTTTTAATTACTAACAGTAGTTTTAAGCAAAATTTCTTGTTACTTACCTTGCTGTGTCTATGGACTTTTTTGTCTGAAATAAATGATTTTTATTTTATTTTATTATTATACAATAAAAATATCTAGAATACAAAAAAAAAATGCGAAATCACAGTAACCAAGTCGTAGGGTTTAATTTATCTAAATCCTTGTAAGTTTACGTATTGTGTGTACATGACCAAGAAGCTTTTACAAACTAGTCCATACATCATACTCCTTGCCAATTTTGAAAAGCATAACATAACATAGCATAGCATCATAGCGCCTGTATTACCCGAAGGGTTATGTAGAGGTGTACTATTGTACACCCACATTTCACCGATGCTGTTATTGAGTCCCATGCTATAAAGGGCAAGCCTATTGCCATCTACCGGGCACAGTTCCAGACTCCGTGCTGTTATTGAAAATTTCCATACAGTAAAACCTGGACCTCATGTATAGCAGTTACGCTTGCTACCACTAAACAGTCACAAAGCTATTGCTCGATATAGCCCGCCATACAGTCTAATAAAGCATAACAAACAACTACAAAACGAATTTCTTAATTGCCACCGTCACCGAACTGCATAATATAAGTTTAGCAAAGTTTCCGTCAGTTTTACGTAGCGTGCTTACCCCGCATTGAGCGAAATTAACATTGGCTCGCAGTCAAATTGCGAATGAGTTAGAACAAGTTCAGAACAAAAAAGATTTCAGCATGTAAATAGTGATTTGTTAGAAGCGAACTGGATTATGGTGTCGAGGAAGTTTGATAGTGTTTTACGGTTTTATTTAAGTAGCTCGAAAAATAAGCAGTTGGTCCCGGGTGTCAAACAAAAAAGTCTGCGGACCGATTTTAGGTCCCAGTAATTGGTTGAGAGGTCAGATGTCAGTCGCTCTAAAATGCTGATATTCAGCCGCATATGGTTAGACCGTGTGCAACCTCGCGAAAAGGCTAGACAAATGATGGTCTTGAGTAAGTAGACGTAGATATTTAATCGGACAATTCGACAAATGAAATCTGGAGTCTCATGACTGCAAATATACGGCAGTACCATTTTAGTTATCTCATTGGGGGGACTAAGGTGTCTTTGTTTGAAAGAGGAATTGAACCGTTTAGCCTCGCCTAAATAATAACGTACAAAAAACGACAGCAACGCGACAGCCACATAACAGCAGCCTTACTGGTGGCCAATACATATATGACACAAAAATGACATTTGACAGTAGCTATCACGCGATCTATGCCTGTCTCTGTGGCGAACTGATTGCTACATCAGTACCTAATTAGGCTGCGGATTGGTATATGTTAAATTTTTTTTTTTATCATAGTTTACAAAACATATTTAATCATACGTTCGCTAATTTATAGCTAAAATACACTTTCTCTTGTTTGACATCTACTAGATGTGAATAATGCATGTAGGTAATTTAGTTAAGATATTCTATGACTTATTTCAGATAGTTACTTCTACCTATAAATACCTACTACTTATTTTGCCGCATAATTTAATGCCTCAATGATTATATTATAGAGCAATGAACCATTTTATACGTATAAGTCTTATATCTAGTAAAGGCTATTATCTAATACACGTTGTGACGTATGCTAGAGATACTTACAGACTATTACCAATATGCGTACGCTAGTCTAAATTCTGACTCCCTTACAAAAAAACATTGTTTAAAGTTATGTCATGACTTGCGGCATTTTGCTTTTAATTTTTTTGATGTCTAACCTTATAAAACTTATTCTGCGGTTATATTGAGGGGTTAGACTCTTAAGATAGAGATAGGGTGGTATACCATTTTAAAGAAAAGTCAAAATTATCAGATATATCTAAATCCATATCCACATTTAGTAGAAACAAAGACGACAAAAATGCATTATTGCAATCGTTAATCACCGAACTTAAAAGTACCTAAAATAACTCGGAAATCTATTCGTAAATCCACTTATTTTACCAGAAAACCTAACGAAAGACACTTACACATTGAAATTTAAAACTCATAATGAAACTCGGTTCTAAAATTAAAAGATACACCAATACGGTTTCAGTTTTCGAGATAATAGCCCGAACATACTTGGCTGCCACTTAAAAACGACAGGTTGGACAGACCGACGACTTTTTTTTGCGACGCAAGAACTAACGACTCGACTTTTTTGCCGGTCAACCCTTACGATGCGGGTGACAGATCGGACGCGAACTACTTAGCGAATCAGTTAGGAATATCACTTTTTTCGTTCAGTAGTGTGAGCTGGTTAATTTGGCTGGCGACAGTTTTATCGAGATTTAAGAATGAGTTTTATTTTTTAATGAAGTTTCTGAAAGGGTTCTTTGTTCGTTTTTTTTATAATAAGTACTTTATGTGAGACGAAGAATTGTCGCTGTAGAACTGACTGTTGTTAAACTAAGTTTTGTATAATACGTAGTTAGTATATAGTTACAAATCCGTTTACTAAACCTTTTAGTCAACATGTGTTAAGATTTAGCTTTATGAGTACACTTCATTTTTATGTAGACGCAAGCGCAAATTGACGTTCGGTTAATATTTAAATGTTAGTTTAGTAAGGTTTTCAAAGTGATAATTTGCTCCCCAGTTTAATTCAAACTAACTTAGTAACTACATATTTCGTTACAGTTAAACCAATCTTAATATAATATTTGCTAAAAGTTCAGTAAGCAACTACGTGTCCGACCATAATCTTATTAATATTAAAGCAGCATCTAATAAGCCCCTAATTTTTTCTAACTAGCCCACAGAAACATCTGCGAACACCGCCATGAATATAACATCACTTAATTAACACTTATAAAAACACAGTTTGACCCTTCCGTAAGTTTTACCAACCAACAAAAATAAGTAAGTTACCAAAGACATAAACCGAAATTGGATTACAGCTGAAACGCGAACTCTCACCGCTGCTCCCTCATAAATATTTTAAAAAACCCAAACCCTGTGTGTCCGTATCAGTGATCTTTTAACCCCGAAAATGCCACGGCACACATTCCCGGGGCCCGGGACGATATTAGATGGGCAGGTAGGACCAATATTCGTTGAATCCCATCACTGTATTGCAAAAGAAATCAAATTAGATATACAATAAGCGGGATAGTGGTCCGATTTACATAAGTATCCAAGCTATTTGGTCGGTTGATACGAGATTGCGGCCGGGTAACAATATTGCTCGTGTTTACAGCGTCTGTCTTGACTTCGGTAGAGGCGGCTGATGTGGATCGCGCCGATTTGTTTTTTTTTTTTCAATAGTATTTTTTGGCGCTGTTTTGAATAAAATAGTGTAATATTGAACTTTGTAAGACCAGAAAGGTAGTTCAATAAACGAACACGTGTTTTTATTTTGGAATAAATAATCGATTGCTGTTTATTTATGTTACATTTGGATTCATATTTCGTGAGCATGTACCCATACCTATATTCATATTTCTCAGTTTTTGTTAGATACATTTAGTATAACATAACCTAACAAAAATTGCAATCAAATTCGCACGTGTAATGTTTTAAACTTCCGCAACATAAATGATATAACACTTCTGACCCAACGAATAAAACCGATCCTAAAATCAGTTCCTTGTCCGAACCTAATTCCTAGAAATCATTTTTATGCCCTGTAATAAAATTTTAAACGATATTTGAGTATTATTACATGCCCCAAAAAGGGTTATCCCAAATCCACTGTCGTCTATCGGAGGGGTATCAAATACATGCAAATCCACAGGATTGGACGTTAAATAATACATAAATACAAAACGATGGTCGCGCAAGTAACTGGGCCCAATAAAAAGTTCTGAGTACGTAAAATAAAATTCGATCAGAGGAGGTCCGGAGTCCGGGACGCGACGGGACGTGTTATAAAATTTCAGGTCGCCGTTGCAGGGTTAAGGTGACGGGGCAGTGCAGACGTGCTGCCATTGCGGATATTAAATTAAAGTAAAATCAAAAATTAGAATGAATGCTTTCACTTCGGTACTTGGAATGTTTAAGCTTAATGTAATTCATTATGTAATAATTATGTTGATTAATTTTAAATAGTATATATACATATATATATATATATTATTTTAAGTTGTTCTGTTCAAATATCCTGTACCTATTATTATTACATTAGTTAAATACTATGCGGCAACGAACGCGTATTACATAACAAAAAAAAATACATCAAAGAACTCTCGAAAACTGCAATGCAAACATTAAAAAGGCTTTAACACTCGGTCCACATCAAACATTACCGCTTTTATCAACACATACGTCAATTGAAAACATTTTTCGATGTCAGTTAATAAATCAAATAATCGCAACACGAACAAATCGCCCGTGTACTCAGTCCGCCGCTATCTTTCAGAGCGGCATTCTTCCTGATATTAAATCCACTTCATTGTATAGGAATTCCAATGGACTACGTCCCTTGCTCCATCGAAACAAGGGGGTTGAGAGTTGTGGAGTAAACAGAAATCTAACTTGTATCGACTGATTTATGTTTTTACGATTTATGGCCGAGTGAAATGTGTATTTTGAACCTATATATTAAGTCAGACCTAAGTGTTTTAACAGCTTCATTGGTCTATTAGGTGCAAGCGCGAGTGCTGAGTGTGAGGTCCTGGGTTCGACTCTGGGATCGAGCAAAGTTTTGTTGGGCTGTTCTGTACGGAAATTCTTAGTAGTTCGAAACTGTTCGGTAGACGGCAATAGGCTCGCCCCGCGCAACGGCGTAATGCGAATGTATAATAATACACTTCTGCCTGACCCCTCTGGAAATACAGGCGTGATGCAATGTTATGTCATGTTGTATTTAAAGTCTTACTATTACCGATTGCAATGAATTTTTGTGCACATTTATTCTAATTTATATTTTCTTCTCTTTTCAGGTAAGTTCTGACAAAAGTAGAGATTTGATTAAACAAAGTGGTAAGTAAGAATATTCTGAGGTTAATAACGTATGAACAATATATATTTTAAATATATATTTTAAATAACATAACGATTTCTTCGTAACTGGAAACAAAAATATCAAAATGTAAATCTTACGTAAAGATACATCATTCGTAAATCAAAAGTGCGTTGATAGCGAGTGCAGTTTATTTTTTAAATAATTAATTTTGTACATAATTAACTGCTTCATTGGTATAAAGGTCGAAAGCGCGACTACTGAACGTGACGTCCTGGGTTCGACTCCGTGGGTCGGGCAAGGTGTTATTAAGTTTTTCTATATAGAAATTCTTAACAGCTTACTATAATTATGTTAAGAACCTTACTTTGTAGAGATATCAAAGAGATACTCATAATTGAACCATACCTTAAGGTTTATTTAATGAAATTAGGTAGTTATGTTTGTAGGTTAATAAATCTATTACCAATTACTAACACTCGCTTTACACAGAAATTAAAAAAAAAGTATTCCTACTGGTTTTAGTACCGAGCTCCGAGTAGGTCCTATGGAGAAGAGACCGGCAAGAAACTCCATGGATACTCTTTTCAAAAATAGTTAGTTTACAATTAATAATCTTATTTTTAACATATGTTATTATACAAAGTAAAGTAAAACAGTCATATCAAAACGTTACCTTACAAAATGTAGTAATACAGTTCCAGTTATACAATATACAAGTTATAGATGCCGACGCCATCTAGCTTAAAAAAGACGTGTGAAAGTGATTGAAAAATCCTATTTCCAAAATAAATAATTTTATTTAATTTTTTATAAGAAATAAAAATAAATAAATAAATTCAACCCATTACTGTCCCACTGCTGGGCAAGGGTCTCTTCTCAGAACGGGAAGGGTTAGGCTTTAGTCCACCACGCTGGCCCAGTGCGGGTTGGCGGACTACACACACCGTCAAGAACTTTATGGAGCCCTCTCATGTGTGCAGGTTTCCTCACGATGTTTTTCCTTCACCGTAAACGCAAGTGATAGTTAAATTCTGATCCGCACATGATTTCGAAAAGTCAGAGGTGCGGGCTGGGTTCGAGCTCAGACCCTCCTGCATGGAAGGCAAGAGTTCAACCGCTAGGCTATCACTGCGATTATTATAAGAAATAAATAAAAATAAAGACAGCAACAGTGTAGGTACTTGTTCAAAATGGATAAAATTTTATCTTCAAAAACATACACAAAATATATTTAACAATCACACCATATTACACCGAATGTCCTATAACCACAACACACCTACACTAGGTGTAGATCCTATTAAAATTGTCGCATTATCCCGCGGCCCGGGATTGCCAATCACCCCGGGATCCCACCGTTATCCCGGCCTCCCCGTCCCGGTAATAAGTGCATTTCGCGAATATTCCCCTAGACTTATTGAAATTGAAACATTTATTATTGGAAGCCAGTGATGTCTGTGGTGTCATAAATTAAAATTGGTAAATGATTGACGACCACTGGTGACGTTACTATAATCCCAGTACATACATGGGGTATATAGTTGTATGTACCTATATACATAGAGGTACTTGATCAGTAATTAATACTTAAGGAAACCTAAATAGTGTGTAGTACTCGTGATGAACGATTCATTAAAAATGTTGAGGTTGTATTTTTCTGCATTGAAAGATCTCAATTATTTTGTAGGTAAAAAATTGCGATTCTTACACTGTTTTCCGAGTGCCTCATTAGTCTAGTGATCTCAAGCACGATTGCTGAGCGTGAAGCTCTTGTTTCGATTCTCGAGTCAGGCAGTGTTGCTAAGTTTTTCTGTATGGAAATTCTCAGTAGCCGTGAGTCCGAAATTATTTTCAATAATAATGTGACTCAATACCACACACCTTTGTACACCTCTGCCTCACCGTTTGGGGACTACAAGCGTGATTTTTTGTAATGTTATGTTTTTCTAGGTTTCTTCTAGATTGTAATATAAAGATAAACTCATACTTTACAATTTCCACTTTCCTATTTATCCGCAACAAAATCAAAAATAAAATAAATCATAACTCCAACTTCCCAACTGCATTTAAGTTGAACATCTTAACTAGTGACGTCATCGCCCGCCGGGAGAGGGGGTGAGGCGGCTCGGACATGTCAGTTGTCGCGCCGCCGCGTTGCCGACATGACGTGATTGACAGCAGTTGTGATAGCACAGGCGGAATAGATGTGTTGTGATAGAGTGGATAATGTGGAATAAAAGGCTTTAATGTGACTGAACGTGATTAAGGCTAGTCAGTGAGGCTGAATAATGAGTCTTTTATAGCGGTCCCTAGAAAAATTATCAATGAAATTATTCATTTCGTTAATATTTGTATGATATTCTCCTTAAAGTCCTGTTTTCTTCGGACGCGAGTTTCTTGCATTTCGTAGACTTATTTCTTGACCGCCCCGCTACCAAGAATACCAGATACAAGGGTCCAGATTATCACAATAACGAGGATGATGTTGCCGATATAGGGATGAATGTTACCGTACTCTGATCGGATAATACCAGTATGAAACAAACACTTGAAAATTGTGTTGCCAATGATAAGCATCGATTAGCTCAGTTTATTAACCCTCTTCTTGCTCTCTATTCCACTCAATTCTCGCGTAACATACTTACCGCAATCATATTCAAAATTTTTCACCCACCGCCATAATATCAACGTTACGAAGGGGAGAGAAGGGGGTACAGATAATTGGGTATTAACAGACAGTATCCGTCACCCGGCACCACTCGCGGTTAGAAAATTGAATGGATTCAATTAATTTTTCCTTTTAATCCCGCTTGTTGCAATATCGGCCGCGCGGATAATTAAACTGTCTGTCATTATGATTTGCAAGGGATTTTAGTGCTTATGACCTGTTCAGAGGGACGCTTGTCGTGTGTGGTGATTTGTGAAGTTTAATTGGCTGGTTTTTGGAAATATTTCGTCAAATTATTGTTGCAGCTTGTTTTTCAGGTGGATTGTGATTATTTAACATGGGATTTTCAGAAGTGTTTGATGAAATAAGTATATCTTTGTAAAATGCTTAAAGCTAACATGTGTATACATTATCAACCTACTTTAGTGCATTAGTATAGGGGTGTGTAAGGACAGAGCCTCTACGAGTGACGAATCATGAGATCGTCAGGCGCACCCTGGGCAGTCAGCCTCGATACCATATTGCTGACTGGCTAATTTATGCACTACGGCGTGAGTGACCTCCATGTGATAACTCGTACCGACTAGATACAAGAAGTGTATGATGTAATGATAAATTTGAAAATGATGATAAATCATACAACACAAACTGCCAATCATTATCAAAGTATCTTTTACCTAAAAAACAAAACCTCAAGGGCATTCAACAGAAATCCAACTATTCTTAAATCCTTAAACCCTAGAACACAATAGCGTATAATCTAAATAACAACGCAGACATAAAGTCGCGCGCACACCGCCCGCCGACCGTTCTGACCGGAACGTCCCGAGTCCCCACGGAAGCGACATTAAAACTTTTGAGTGATTTCGCTCAGTCAAACGTTGCAAGACGGGCGAGGTCCGGCGAGCGTAGGGTTACCACGTACTTCGTTTATAGAATAGGTAGTTTGTGAGGAACGTTTAGGAAGGCTAAGTTTGACTAAGTTTTGCCGTATACATTTGCGATTTTTGCGATATTAGATATGATCATTTAATTTGTGATGGTCTTTGTAAAATGTGTAATAAATGCAAAATTTGTTAACTGTTGGTTTGACATTGCGAAACTTCAATTAAGAATGAATACTCATGATCAAAGGGAAATTGAATAATTTTACATTTTCGCTTCTACGAGTACTTACTAGGTATAGTTATTTTTACCTAATTAAGCGATTTATCCCTATAATATAATAGTATAAATAATTCTAATGATGAGCAATATAAACCAGAATTATTAATGGTAATTATCCAAACTTTCAACTTGAAAACCGGATTGCATGTCGACACAACGTCCATCTGGCGACCCTACGCGGATGTGGTGACGACGCCGTCGAGTGTGGAGAGTTCTGTCCTGACTAATTTGTGAATAGTTCTCTCGCTCGACCGATTCGCAGTTGATAGTCGTTTTCTGACACTCGTTACTGCCCATTGTCTCCTACGGACGTTTCTTAATGAGTTCTATAATTGTATGTTTAATTAAAGGTTTTTGTAGTTTTAAGGTTAGTACAATGTGCTGTTTCTAATAAGGTGTGATTAAGTCTTTAACGTTTGTTAAATTTTTTCTTACATTAGATGATATAAGATTAGGAGTATTACCAATAGTGTAACACGCAGTCAAACAGAGAAAATAAATGAAGTTTAAATTTTGGACTGTGAAGTTCTGAAATGTTGCCATAGTCATCAAAATGTTTCTGAAATTAATCAAGCAACTAGTACAGTATATATTTAGCCTCTGTTGCGCAGACCTCCCGAGTCTTTCACTTATTTATTAGTCTAGTAAGACAGAAAATAAAATATTCTCACAAAGTGAATCTCTAATCCTAGATCCCTCATTTCCCTGCGCCACTCAAACGTATTAATCCACGAACGTCAACAAAACAAAATAAATAAGAAAACTGCGACGTTATCAGCACATCGCTAAGCATGTCCACACGTCTACTTACGAGGGGGCGTCCCTCCCCACCCCCGGTGGGTGACATCTCCATCGTCCGGCGTCACCGCCAGATCAATGCTGGACAGTCCCCACCTGCACTTTTAATCGCGAGACGGGAGGGACACGTTGAGACGGCATCGCTTGAGACGGAACATGTTTCGTACCGAACGTATGCGCTAGTGTGCGCGCACCTTTTGTTTTTTTTTAAGTTGCTTGTAAGTATCATTTGAATTGTTTGATATGTGTCGGAATTTAATTGTGTAAGTGTATTGTATTATTGTATATGCGAGGAGCAGGGTGGAGGTGGAAAAGGACTTCAGAGAATGTCCGGTTTATCACATTTGCTAGATATTATTTGGTACATAAATACTGTTATGCAAAGGTTAATTAAATGCCTTAATATTCAACTCGCTGGTGTGTAGGCTAACTTTCAATAAATTGTACTGTACATATTGATTTTAATATGAAAATCGTTAATACAATACCTATACGACTTTAACCAAGTTTAAATTTAATCAAATTGAAACTTTTTCGAAAAATCTAGCTTCTAAATCTTATTCTTTTACTTCAATACATTAACATTTAAAAGTAAACTTAACCCTTCATCGCTTCGCTAAATTGTTAAGCTTTTACCTCCAATAGATGTGACAGACCATGATTTCCCACTACGACGAATAAAAAGAAAGGATTAAACTACTTTTCAAGTTTGGGGACATCTTACACAGCGTTAAGTAGTTTCGGCGAATTTTAACTTTTAGTGTTTTGTTTTAAATGTGTCATGTTTAATTCCCAGTGGAAGCTTGAGTGTATGGGCTAAGTTTTGAATCGGAGTTTTGAGGATTAGGTTTTATGATCTTGGAGTTCTAAAGCTTAGTTTGCCTCTCCACCACAAGAATTTTGTCTTCCAGTCTTACCAGATATAATGGAATACTGATTAAGTTGATACTGATGTTTAGAGCCGCGAAAGAAATTTTTCCTCAAGACAAATCGTGAGAGTTTTTGTCCGTTCCCGTTCGAGATACTGTGACGACAAAATTATGTCGCGGACCGCTTGTCAAACCAGGTTTAAGTATAAGTAGTAATAGAATATTTAAAGTATGTTTAAGCTATGAATAGGCGTATAGAATTCATATAGATATTGTATATCCAGCTGCCTGTCATTCTACTTTTAAAGTCTACAAACGGATCGAATTCTAAAACTGTCACTAAATAGGTGGTGTATTTTTTATCAAAACTTTTCCACTTATCATTTCCAATAGGGCATTCTTTATTTTTATCATTATTTATGTGATCTGAATGACTGCCCGTTTAAAAGAAAAGACACATCAATTGCTTATCTAGCAGCTGCAAGGTACAAATGAACACCCTCAGATAACGCCAATTTCTTAACTACCCTCCATTTTTTTAGTAGCCACAAATAAAATAAGATACCTTGATTCATTTACCTATATTTCTTACGCACATTGTGGAGGACAATCGGCCGTTCGGTCCACAGATAAGGAATGTTTTTTTTTTTCATACTTTTTAAGCGACGGAACTCAACCCTTTCGACGCTATCTCGATGACGTCACTTGACATCTTGTCCGCAGTCGGAAAACGGAAACGTTTTGCGTTAAGCTTTGTTTAAAAAAAAGTTGAATTTGTATTTATTTAGTTCTTCTTTTTGAGATGAACTGACAAAATTGAACTGTAAGAAATAGTAGTTAAAATAATTTTGGCACTCAATTTGATTTACAAACAAGAGAAAAAAAAAATGGCGACACATGCAATCTGTTAACATCGACTGCAAGTTGTAAAAGTCAAAGGTTAGTGAGATACACGTGGGCGATGGACGAAGAAATATATTCTTCTCTTTCTCTCGCAGGCTCCTGTACACAACGGTCCACGATGGCCTAGCTTTAACAGCTATTGACTATATATTTTGTAAATCATCCAATGACATCATCACTCCGTAAACCCACAAGTCTTCTGAGACAGCTTCAACGAACGTTGGCAAACGGATTGATCGTCACAAACGTCTCTATACTACCTTAAGTCACGACATCTGATTATATATCCATTTAAACTGTTTAGTTAGTTTGGTCTTCAGAGCCGACTCTTCTTCAACCAATGAGTCACTTTTAGTCTTTTGCGTCGCACGAAGTGTGAAGTGAAATTTAGGCGCTTGGTAACTATAAATATTTTGTTTAATTCATTGCTATAATACATATTTTCCCTTTCTAATTAATTTATTACTGCAGTTTAAACTTGATATTTTAATTTTTAATTTTATTCTGATTTTTTTAGACTGTAATAATAGTAATAAATTATAAAAAATTATGTTTCAAAGTAGGCGAAATATGAATAACTGTGTTATTTAATAAGATCTATAAAAATACCATATTTTAAGCAAACAAAGAAATTCTATTCTACTTCTATTCTGATCTTCGTTGAAAATTAAATTTGATATCTATGGGTGATCATTCTGTCCTCTACTTTTACAAAAATTTGAACGCAAAATAACATCTATAGACGCAGGACGCCTGAGTTCGTCACCCGTCCGCATAGTTTGAAAAATCAATCCGAATAACAGAACTGACGGATATATCTGTGAGTACGGACAGTCGGACTCGTCTTAAATTATGTCCGGGACGTGATAACGGCGGTGGCAGGGTTGTGTGTTGTATGTGTGTATTGTATGAGGTTTGGTTTTTAATTGGGAAAGTTGCTTCAGGGATTGGTTAAAACATTATGAATCTTGATGAATCGACGTATATTGTGAACTCTTATAAGAGAAATGCCTAAGTCTTGGTAGGAAGTTAGCGAACCTACTTTAACAAGTTCCCTGGCCGCTAAGTAGACACTATAGTTAAACAATGACTGTGATCATATGTGATTCATCATCATCATCATCATCATCAGTCAGAAGACGTCCACTGCTGAACGAAGGCCTCCCTCAAGGGGGGGGGGGGGGGGGGGTTCGCCACAATACCCACGCTTGGCAGGCGGCTTGGGGATCGCAGTGGCTCACCGATCAGTGAGAGGACGCTGCTGCCCGTCCTCCGGTGTCTGGCCGCAGTTTTAAGACGTACCCGGGTCTTATATGTGATTCATGGGACTGGAAAAGCGTTAAATACCTTCATGGGGACGTATATTTGTGTTTTTTGGAGAAAATTTGAGAATAGTAAATGATATACCGACTGATTAGGTTAGGTCGTCCATCGTAAAAAAGCTTAATCTTCTAAACAAATTTGATATTCAACACATCAAGAAAAATCACGCAGTTTTTAAACAAGGAGTCCTTAGACCAACACAGGTCTGTCTGTCTGTCTACGCAGTTCAAAAAATCAATCCTCCAAACAAAACTGACGGATATACCCGTAAGCACGGACCGTCGGACTCGTCTTAAATTATGTCCGGAGCGTGATAACGAGGGGGTGGCGAGGGGGGAGCTATTTACTTTTGCGACGCATATGTATGTACGTATTGTTTTGTCCTGATGGCTATGGGGACGGTCCTCGGGGAGATCTGTTTAATCAATAGTTGGGCTTGATTGACTTGATGTCTAGAATCTATTTATGAGATTAGCTTACCTTTTCGTTTTTGGATGCTTTTGTAGACTAAAACAGAACTGAACTGAGACACAGAATATTCATTTTCTAATAATAGTGATTTAGGTTACATTAGGACTTTTGGTTCTAAAAAGTTAGTTATTATGGGTCTACCTATACTGTTCATTACAGTACATGATTTTAGCAGATACGTATTACCTCTCTTGTCACACTTCGCAGGCAACCTCGTGATCAAAGAGTAGAGAAAAACATTTTTTTTTTCATCGTTGCTTCATTGGTCGAGTCGTTGCAAGTGGGGCTGTTGAGTATAATAAGGTCCTGGGTCGATCCCCGGGTCCGGTAAAATTTTAACAGAAATTCTTAATAGCAGCTCAGTATTTGGATTGTGCCTGGTAGATAACAATAGGCTAGGATATATGTATAGGTACACCTCTGCCTAACCCGTCAAGGAATACAGGCGTGATGATATATCATATTATTATCAACTAACGTGTACTATCCAAATGAACAATAAACTCACAAGAACCTTCCACACACGCCAAAAACTAAAAACACACTTTAAAACCACCCAACACATTACCATACCAAAACTGTCTGATTTACTCACTCGAATCGGGGTACAATTATTATAAATATGGCGTCTATGTGGGTCAGGCGAATGCGCCGGGGCGGGGGTGCAAGATGGGGTGGTGGGCCAGGGAGACACCCGTCAATCGATTGTCAAGGAGTGCACCGGGCAACGGGATACGAAGAAGTTTTTAAACTGTACTCGGGGAATACAGGTACAAGCGTCAGTTAGCAACGTGTGAGAGAATTAGTGTTTATATCTTTATATGAATATACACGTATACTGTATAATGCATGTTAACGAAAGATTATTAATTGTGAATTAACTTTTCATTGTTTTGAAAAGAGTATTCATGGAGTTTCTTGCCGGTCTCTTCTCCATAGGACTTACCCCCTTTGGAACTGTACGACTAGAATCTCGACTTTTTAAAAGTGCTTGAAAAGGCTTAGTTGAAATAAAAAATATTTTGACTTTGACTTAACTATCTCTCAACATTTATTAAATTTCTGATAAGACAATTTTAAAGTTATTTACGGATGATGGCCGTAAAGGGGAAAATTAAAGGGATTGTGAATGATTTCGAACGACTAAATTTTCTTACGTAATAGAATAAGATAAGCCCTGAAAGAATTAGCTGCTTTTCTGAAAAAAAAAAAAATCTATTTATTAATAGAAAGTTTAAAAACTCAGAGCAATACCGTATGTTTATTTGTTTTTTACAAGTCTTTCTGCAGTCATTTCAAAAGTAAATCCACTATGTCAATACGTCAAAGGCTATGGATTAACGATGAAGTATCTGGCTATCTAGAGGTCGTCAGTTCAAATGCTATCCTATTGTAGAGAGAACCCACTCTGACCACAATCTCATTTCAGCTTAGTTAGAGAGCTTATCAGGAGTATTCGGTGGTAGAAGGCAACGCATTTCAAAGAGGATCCGTCAGATATCACATATGTACGTTTAGTTAGGATCACCGGCCAAATAAAATGCGTATGAGCAAATAAAAAAAAGGGAAACTTTAAATCTATTAGTGTCGGTAAATAATAGTTCGGTATGTGTGACAATTTATTAGAACGGTGTGTTTTATAATACGGAATAAAAGTGGATAGAAAGAACCTCGTTGTCTTACGGTGGAGCCAAGCAGCCCTCGTTATCTTTGCACCACGGTATTAGCAATACTTTCATGTGGGAACTCAAACTATGACACAGTTTCAAGAAGTATTTCACTGTGAAGTGTATTAAAAACTAGTGTCAGAGAAGTGATGACAGTAACTCGTGTTTTATTGCAGCCGTCCGTGTCGTCATGCTGCAGTATCGTGGGCGAGACTTCTGTTTACTACATTATCACTCGTCATACTAAATACGACATCAAAGAATGAAAATACAGATGTGTCAGATGCATTCTTTGACGTCGTAGTTTTTAAATCCACAATTTCAAAAATATTTAAAATAGAATTTGTTGTGAGAGCCTCTAAGTTAGTAGTGTAGTTTTTAACTACATCTGAAAATGATAGCAGTCCCGTCAAATGAGAATCGTTCGACGGATCATTTTAAAGACAGTCTCTGCGGCACCAAAATTCACATGTATTGCTTACATATTCTGAAAATATTGTAAGAAATTTTGTAGAGGCCCACTTTAGACATGTAAGCCAAATTTCAGAGAGATAAACCTGCTTCTTACGTCAAATATAACGTCGACACATTTGAAAAATTTCAACACACGACGCAGCGACATTTCGGTCATCACTCAACGCTCGCCATTGAGCTATTTTCATTTTTATTAGAGTTTTAGAATAAAAATATATCATTCTAACTGCCGCATCCACCTCGCCATCCATCCACGCGGTAATCCAGTTTCTTGAGCGACACCCATCAGTACTATTCTCGAGCTATCCAAACTATAAATATAGTTTATAGCTCCATCAATCGCGTATACAACAGCTGTAGCAATCGTTAAGGAGACGATGATTGATCTGGATGTAGCGACGTGTCGCGCTGTGAATTATATCTCGCACTGGATTATGGGATTTATCGCATCTAAAACTGATTTTATTGTTGAAATTTTCGTGTTTTTTTGGGACAGTGTTATCTGTAATCATGTGATGCGCACCTAATGCTTTGTAAAGTTTCCATGACAGAATAATTGTATTACTCTGTTAAAGCTATCTTGTGAAGGCCAATGGACTGGTCCATGGGTCGGTTACAGTGTGGGCACCATTATTGAAACTTACTTGCACAGGTATTAGCTAAGCAAGTTCACTTGAAGCTCTAAAAGCTTCCGAATTCAATTCTTCTTTAAAGACAATCATACGTACATTAAAGCAAATAATCTAGTTTTTGTGTACATCATTAAACCTACTTCACGAGCCTTGCACCTATTGAATTCGAAAAGTGAAGAGGCTTCATAAAGCTATGAAACATTGCAGCATTCCCAAAAACCATAAGCAAACATGCACAACACAAAAATATCTCCTAGCACTCCCGTATTCTAGACTGAAATAAAAAATTTGACCACGGAAGACAAAACTATGATGCATAGCCCAGAACGAAAAAAGAAATGAGAAGCAACGTTGACGTCCCGTGATTTATACAGTAAACACATAAATCTGAGTTGTATCTGTCAGTTCAAAGCACACCTGCGACTGCTACCGAAATATTTGCCGACAATTTTGTGGTGTGGTGTAAAAACTTAATAGTACTGTTCACCCACCAAGTGAATTGAAAATCTCAATAGAATATCTATTATATCTCGTTGCTGGTCGTCGCGTGCCTCAGTGAAATATCTTGAGTAGAAAAATTGCCTAATTATTATTGTGAAAAAATAAGCCTGTCAAAACGTTAACGCAAAAAAATAAAAAAAAGCTATACCAATATAAATAAAATAGACTAATTCGGAAATGAGGATTACATAGCATAGCATAGTATATATACATACTATACCTACTACATATTTACACGACAAAATAATCGCAGCGACAAAAAGTCGCCCATCTACACCACGCTCTTCTTTCGCATAAAACGTAACGAGTTTAGACGAAAATACAGCAATGTGTCACGATTAACGGCCGATGGATCGGGACATTCGGGACAATTCCTCCGAATCACGCTCTTAGCTGATAGACGTACTCGAAATAGATACGGCCGTCGGCATGTCTCAACATTTCGAAATATTTACGAGTTCAGTAAAACTCCAAGGAGTGTCAATTAAAAGTCATGCGCACAATATGCTTTAAAAGTTTATCTTTACATTTAAGTCTATGTTTTTCCATATTAAAATATATCGCTATATTTACGTAATCACACCTGAAAAACTCAGATTCAGGCATATTTGTACCGAGGTTTACTTAGCCCATATTTCGCCGGTGCTGTTACTGAGACCTATATGATACGGGGTGAATCTCTTGCCATCCACTAGGCACAATTTTTAAGTCCGGCAGCCTAATTACCGATGTAGCGACAGGTGTAAATCGCGCGATAGCTTCTGTCAAACCTCATTTTTGTGTCATATAATGTATTGGCTGACAGTGACATTGCTGTCGTGTGGCTGTCGCGTTGTTGTCGCTTTTTTAGGTAATTAGGCTGCGGGTAGCGACTGCGGATCTCCTAAAACACTTTACCCTTAGGATCAGACTCAGAACTTTAGGCCACTCGGCCAACTGAACCCTTCAGACATCCAAGGATAATGCCATAATAATCATCAATACTGTAGTCAGCTGTTACGTACGTCATGGTACAGCTTTTAGTTAAAAACAAAACGGTACAGAAAAAATACTTATAATTTAACTTTTCTGAAAAGACTTGCTATAAAAACCCCTACCACAACACACTACATTTGCAACTCGAACGAATCGATACACTAGACGAAACCCGACCACTGTGCAGCCATTACCATATTTTTGAGGCGCACAGTGCTCCCACTCGTAAACACGAGACAAAATGAGCACTAATTTCTCGACGGCTGCTTGCCGCACAAAGAGAGAGCCGTTTTACATAAATTTGTCATATTTGCACGCACCCACCCCTTGGCGACGCGTGCCAAGTTTTGAGCCCGCGGTAAATGACTTGATGGCTCTAATAGCATTCGTACGCCTGGTCTAGTTAAGGATTGTCAGCAGATAAGCCAAGAGTTAACCTATAAAGCAGGAATAAAAATGTTATTATTTCAAAGTATAAACACTAATGGGAACATCGATACATTATCACAGAGTGCACATACAATTATATTGAATCAAAATGTCTTGTGTGTATGTCTCATTTGAGTTTGACTGCTAGGCGTGTGATCCTGGGTTCGATTCCCCGGTCGGGCAAAGTGTTAGATATTGGGTTTTTCTGTATGGAAATTCTCACTAGCAGCACGGAGTCTGGAACTGTGCCCGATAGATGGCAATCGGCTGGCCCGCTACTCCATGGGACTCAATAATGGCATCGGCGAAATGTGGGTGTACAATAGTACACCTCTGCCTAACCTTTCGTGGAATACAGACGAGATGCTATGTTATGTTTTTAAAATCATTAAGAGTGACTTAGGTATATTGAAAATTATTTGCGAACATATTTTCTTATAGACATTTCTTACTAAGATATAGAGCAACAATAACATAGAAGCGTAAAACCTAATTTATTTCTCTTTTATTTTTCAGGTAAGTCAGGCTTGTCAAAACAAGAACAATGCGAATAGCTGAAGTTGGTAAGATTTTGATTGTACAACTTTTAATATTTGTTCTTTTATAAGAACAATGTCACGTCACCGAGAAATTCTGGTGGATCTAGTTCCGTGATGGAAACTTGTGACAACTTCCTAGGCACTTCTACACAAGAAAATATAACACAAATCATTTGTTATTTTTATTATTAAGTATATTTAACCTGTGTTGTCCCAGATTTTGGAATAAGTCTCCCCCAGTATCAGGAACAAATAATAAATTCAACCCATTACTGTCCCACTGCTGGGCAAGGGTCTCTTCTCAGAATGAGAAGGGTTAGGCCTTAGTCCACCACGCTAGCCCGGTGCGGGTTGGCGGACTACACACACCGTCGAGAACTTTATGGAGCCCTCTCAGGTGTGCAGGTTTCCTCACGATGTTTTTCCTATGAATGACAAAAAAATATTAATAAGCTTAAGATTTCAGAAATAAATATTTATTTCTGAAATCTTAGTTCGAGTTATATATAACGCATAACATTTGAAGCACTCACATACCTAAAAATATTCAATGGCGCAGAGAGATAAACAACAAGTAGGCACATTCACACTTTTCAAAGTGTACCATCTATTAATTTTTACTCTATGGCAACTCGCAGGCACGCCATAAGTTAGACGTCTCGTAGCTTTAAGTTACAGTAGTTTTACTTAACAGTGACTTATCGGTTCAACTTAACTGAACTTGTGTTGATGTGTGAGTGATATCGTTGAAAAGTTCTGATTTTTTTTTTTGGAACCTAATTCTTGTAAATATATTGTATATCATGTATGTATTACTCATTTAGGTATAGGCAGGACTCTATTATCCGTAAAATATCCACTGCTCAATATAAGCACTCTCATAGAGCCTAAATTGCATGGTAGTAATGAACTCAATAATAATAACCAGCCTGGGAATCAAACTTAGAACCGCACCCAGAGCAACAGCGCTTCTGTCACTGAGAAAATCAACTGATACGTGAAGGGGAATTACGTGATATTGCTAAACCACTAAAGATACAACATTGAATCATAAACATGTGTATCATAAAGTAACATCATAATCATCTCGTGTTGGTTTCGTTCAGAAATCCATAAATAGTGTAATTGATTATGAGAATCGACACATAAAACAAGCGTAGGTACATGAATAGACACATAAATTATACATCTAATTGACGACAGTAAACATTTTGACATGCGACATGCGCCTGACTTTTTGCAATACATCGATCTCTATATAAGTATGTCAACACAGTGCATGCATTTTTTGCTCGTAATTATTGGAATCTCTTAATTATGTAGCGGTATAATCGCATTGTTTCTATTAATTTTCCAACACTAGAAAGCATAATATTGAAAAAGTAAAATGAGAACAAAAGCCAACCTAAAAAACAAACCCTCTAACCACTGTTAATTTTACCTTTCTCTAAAACTAACCAAATAAAACAAATTACCCAAAACATATCCAAACCAAAATAATTGTCACCGCCAGACGATCACAGATCACGTCACAGCCATCTTTAACCCCCAGCAGAAAAAGGGAATAATTTCTTTATAAATTATTACACCCAACGAGAATTGAACTGGTATCCTTCAAAGGAGGGTGGGGGGTGGCTGCCGCCCTGGGACGCACGCCGTGATTTATAGGGCTATAAAGTATTATAATTAAAAGCTGGAAACGAGGGGGAGAAACTATAGGGGGTAGGAACTATGGGCCGTTTGCCGTGGTCGGTGGCGATCATCGCCAGGTATGGGCGAGGTTTATGGGTGGATGTCATGTTGACGGCGTCTTCGTACTTTGTCTATATGGCTTGGTATGGTATTTTGTGGGGTAACATGCAATTTTGGACATTATTGTGGTATGTTGTTTGCCAGCTACTTTGTATAAGAATGTTACATTATAAAATTGTTTTATTTTTTGGTTTAAATTGCGTTCTGAGTGAAAATCGTAAAATAAAAATCATATCAACATTTCCATAATTAGTCTTGAAAGTTATATAGTTGGCTGACTTTTGAAAATTTCCAAAACAAAAGGCAATATAAGTAATACTATTACATATTTCATCTGTGTTTCTCCATGTTTTTTACGTAACCAAAGTTAATTGAACCAAAAATTGCTCCATCAAAATACAGCATAAATTGTGTCACTCGTCTTCAAAACAGCGCAGCTCGGATGTCCGTCTGTCTGTCCAGCTTAATTAAAACTAGACGGACTAAGGTCAACCTAGGACACGTACCTCCCACAATGGGAATACCGATTTGGTGACTATGAATATATGCAGCGTTTTAGGATAGACATGGAATTAATTTTGATGTTTGTTGATGATGAATTTAATGTGCTATTGCTTTTGTTACTATAAAAGGCAAAAGTATCCGATTTTATGTTTCAATTTTATCTTGATTTTTTTAAGATTGAAGAGAGTTCTTGTGTGTTTATGTAGCACAATTAGCGATTTATGTAATCATTGTACAAATTGTTATAAGAGTCTATATTAATAAAAACAAATGTAATGTAATGTTTATGATAACATTATTTATCGTTTACAATAATTAAATTACGAAAAGGTCATCTTCTTAGAACACGACCTATGCTTTGACCGGACCATATGCATAAACTTTAGAGGCAACATCTATCAAGTACTTAAGTCTCTCAAACCTCAAACGCAATTCCAAGGACTCTTGCATACAACTAGCATATAACACGAAGATACTAACACAAAACTTGTCCAAGACTGGCGACGTACAGTCTGCAATGACAAACGTTCTGTTTATTAAAGTCAAAACATAATACCGGAGTGGTGTAAATCATCCACCACGGCATCCTACCCGCCTCCCCCTACCCCACGTCCACTAATTTTCAGAAATGGCCACTGAAGTTCAGACGCTTTTGAAATCTGCATGTGATGTACGTAGTGTGGGGGTTTTCGTATTTTTTTTGTTTGTTTTTCTCTTGTCTTGCTTCAAGGAGGTTTGGATGATGTTTAGAAAAGTTTTGGGGTTAATTTTTTTGGATTTTCTTATGAAGTTATATGTGGTGATATATTAGTATAAGGTTTGTTAAAATTATAATTAGGGATTTGGAAATGCTATGTAAAAGTATGTATGTAGATTTTTTTGTTGTGTGTTTTATATGAACCAGTCGGCAAAAATGTTTGCACTCCATTAATAGTATAGGTTCGTTATATTCAATGCTTTTTAACTGTAACATCTTTGGTAATGACAGGCAAGACTTACCGTTGATTTTTTATTGCTATGGGAGTTACGTTTTACTTGAATATATTAAAAT
This sequence comes from Shargacucullia verbasci, assembly GCA_947562105.1. Classification (NCBI taxonomy): domain Eukaryota; kingdom Metazoa; phylum Arthropoda; class Insecta; order Lepidoptera; family Noctuidae; genus Shargacucullia; species Shargacucullia verbasci. Next base: position 14,712,157 of record OX387284.1, on the reverse strand, counting down.
AATAATACAAATAAAATAGGATTATCACGGTCATAAAAAAAATTAAAACTCCAGCAATACAAACAGACAACTTAATTAAAGGAAGCTATATTTTCAAACGATAAATAGTCGCAAGAACCAAGAAGCTACTAAAAATCGACGATAATGCAAATTACTAAGAGTCATTAAAAATAATTCAAGATATTCGCGACAGAGGGAGCCACAGCGATGCCGTACCGAAATTAAATTCTGTCAGAGACGGTACAACAAATCATGTTTATTTAGACCTAAAAATACCTCGGGTGGCCATTATATCGTACAAAACGCGGACTGAGAGCCGACCGCTCGGGAGATTAGGCAAGAAGGGACATTAAAGTGAAAATTATTTATTTAGGGCCCCCACCAGCTAGATTACATTACTCCATACACATAAATAACGAAAACAATAAGAGCTATACTAATAAATTATCTTTTTATTGCCGGATTGTGAAAATTTTAGACACTTATCCGGGGGGATGGGAGGCGGGGCGCGAAGGTTTTGTCCCAATTATTTATGACGGTCGAGACGCTGGCGTTTTGAATTCGTCGGCGTTACTGACGTACCATTCTTATGGAAAGTTCTTTGCTTGTTTTTTAATTAAAACTTTAGTGTGGGTTAATTAATGGGTCTGAATAATAATGCACGTCTCTTTTCAAACGATTATCGGCCCTGTATCCGGTGGGGCGACATTTTTTTGTTATATCTGTTTTAATTGAGTGCGTTTTACTATGAATTTTATTGCTCCTAAATTACGCTGTCAAATTCATAAATAAATTGTTCCTCTACATAAGACTGTTCCGTTCTTTAATTGCCATAAATTAACAGACTGTTACATTTTAATTGTATGACAAAATATGTTGTACTAGATTCTCCTGTATGATTAAATGCATGAGTCAATGTTATGGCCTGTTCTGATAATATCATTAGCAACATAGGTGGTCTGAGCTTGAATTAATCTCGTTAATAAGCCGTTACTTAGTTTAAATTAGAATATTTTAATTTGATAATATTTTTAATAGTGAATTTAACATTTTATATTACTGTAAACCATTACAAGTAAGTCTTTAAAGACGAGTGTTCTCAAAACCAACTGCGTTTGGATACGAACATTCAATGTTTTCAAGACGTACTCACGCAAACAAATTCATCGCAATTCCTTTACATCACAAAGACCAGCCTTATGTTCCACACACATCAACGCTTATCAGACATCTAACATGCAAATCCCAACGTCTGGATATCCAATAAAATCCATAAAGCAGCCAATCCACGTCCAACCCATTGTCTGACGACACGACACACCACACGAAACGCCACAAATCAATCACACCGAAAAAGTAGAAAACGATTGCAGTGTTATGTCTCAAAGACCAATACGGTACAGGGTCTCCGCCATGAATAATCTAATAAATAATCTTTTGAATCGTAATTTATTAGCTACGGCATTACGGGACGGAAGCCTTGAGGGAGCGGGACACCAGTACACCTTTTTAATGCGTTAGAACAGGATAGATATAACGTCGTCCGTCATAAATAACAGCAGGCAAAAACAATGGACAATGGATTGTGGTGGTGAGATACGTCTTCTTTAGATACCCCCCTGGCCCTGCGAGGGGTGGGGTATTCAAAATACGGGACAGTCTCGGTTTGTTGCGGACGCGTGCGCATCCTATGTAGGAAAAAACTTGCATCGGTAATAGTGTGATGTATCGATACTGTAGGAAGGTGACTTTCGGTTGAAATAACATTAAAATGGGTATAATTATGATATTATGACAGGTGTTCGAACGAAACAGGTGCTTCGACATAAGTATAGCTCCTTCATAATTATGTATTACGCATCATATGATCGATGGGATGAGCAGATCTTACACGCTAGACTAGCATATACGGAGTTGGTCACATAACTTAGTTATTTATGTAATTATTATATAAAACATATTATCACGCCCGTACTCTCGGAATGGTTAGACAAAACAAAAAAAAGATACTTATGCTATTAGTACACTCACAATTCGCCGATGTAGTTATTTAGTTCTAAAAAATCCTAAAGGGGTCGAGCCTATTGACAGAAAACTGAGAGTTACTCAGTTTCTCACGCTTGCGACCACTGGACGAATAAGCAGTCATGTTTTTACATTATTGATGTACTAGCTTCCGCTCGCGGCTTCGACCGCGTGGTTTACGAACCCGTATATTTTTCCGGGATATAAAGTAGCCTATGTGCTATTCCAGACTATAATCTATCTCCGTGCCAAATTTCATCCAGATCCGTTCAGCCGTTCTGACGTGAAAGAGTAACAAAGATCCATCCATCCATCCTCACAAACATTCATATTTCTAATATTAAGTAGGATTAAAGTCTATAATTTGTTAAGATTGTCGTGAAGTTCGTTGCAGTAGCGACCACCAGATCTACACCTACTGAACTGTTATGTATTCTGTTTTGAGTTTGCACCGGCACAAGTGTAGACAATCACTTAACAACCCATGAAAGGTCACACAAACCTACAATATATAAGTAAATAGATATGTAATAATATTTTACACTATATGAGTAAATAAACGACCCGACAGTATTTGACAAGACAAACAGACAGACTGATGAAATGTTGTAGGTACAGATGTTCTAGTGAATTAATTCTATTGTTACTACATAATAATTATTTATTGTTTTCGTCTGGGAAAATATTAAACGTCCTTTTTGATGTAAGTACGGTGAATCTGCGAGTACCTAAAACACTAAGTGGACAGAAATTGAGTTGTCTGTCTAATTTTTTATAATATATTTTAGCCTTCCTGTGATCCTTGGTATACCCGTGTTGATTTTAGTATCAGGCGACTAAAATATTTAGTTAGTAAAAAGATAGGCAGAAATCTAGTCTAAACTGAGGCATCAAGGCTGACTGACTGCCTAAGCTTTTTAAGGGTGATTTTTGTAACATTGGCATACTCTGATTTCTCTTGTATCGTGGGTACAGTTTACAAACAACTCACATGTACACAAACTCTAAACTAAAATACATAATGGAATGTCTCATTGGTTTAGTAGTTGCAAGCGTGACTGCTGAGCGTGAAGTCCTGGGTTCAATTCCCGGGTCAGGCAAAGTGTTATTTGGTTTTTCTATATGGAAATTCTCAGTAGCCGCACGGAGTCTGGAACTGTGCCCGGTAGATGACAATAGGCTCGCCCCTTAATACATGGGACTTAATAATGGCATCGGCGAAATGTGGGTGTACAATAGGACACCTTTGCCTAACCCTTCGGGGAAGACAAGCGTGATGCTATGATGATGATGATAATTAATTGTAGGTCATACATATATTTATGCCCTACGGGATTCAAACCTGCATCACGTATTGTAGAAAGCTAATCGCTTACCCACTCATTCAAAAATCTGTTACCATTTCACTAATGATCTGCATCCAACTTCTTTCTCCCTCACACCCAATCAAAACATAATTAAATCAACCCTTTGTTGCGCCGAACACCCACGAGGTGCGCGGGCGCAGCTGTCGCGCGCAATTACAAGATGGCCGTCGCCTCAGCGCACGTACTAATTGACTTTTCATGTAGCCAATACGAATTTTAATGGGAGCTACCTGTGTGTTCGTGGTAGCTTGTTTTGTTAATTATCTAGCTTTTTATTATGGTTTAATTTGGGAAGGAAGGTGTTTGATAATAAGCTTGCATTGTAGAGGAAGTCATAAAAACAAAGTAAACAAAATCTTACAAGAAATTTTAACAGGTACATTTAGAAGGTAAGATAGTTTCTTTCTGTAGTATAAGTTGTAATTCGCCCTTTATATTTTTGTAAGAAATTCGATTTTTTTAAATCAGGCATGGTAAGTTGATGGAGAGAAAGGTGAAAAGTAGCCACTTTTGTATTTAAAAACAAAATCAAGTTCTCAGGGATAATTGAAAATAATTATATATCCATACTAAGCAGTGACAGGACCCGGGTACGTCTTAAAACTGCCGCCAGACACCGGAGGACGGGCAGCAGCGCCCTCTCACTAATCGGTGAGCCACTGCGATCCCCAAACCGCCTGCCAAGCGTGGGGATTATGGCAAACCCCCCCTTAAGGGAGGCCTTCGTTCAGCAGTGGACGTCTAATCTGGTGATGATGATGATGATGACTAAGCAGTAACATTTATGATATATTGTGACGAAACAGACATTCGTTTTGTTCGTGAATTAACCCAACAAGAGCATAAAACAAATGCTAGACAAACAAACACACCACTCCCCTTAATTACTAAGACCACTCATACTCAGTCCTTTCCTATCCTTTTAATACAAGAATTTGAAACCAAATAGCTTTATCCCCTGAATGTGTCCGTCTCTCACTGAAGCACAGAAATAGATACTAAAGTGCCCCAAATCCCAACGGACTCAACTCTTGCGCAGCGGTTTTTAATTCGATGTGATAAATTGCCCCGTCGCTGGTCGTGTAGTTCTGATTTCATCTTTCATGTGAATGTGACTGATGACTGAGTATTTAGAAGTCAAGAGGAAACTGGCAGTGAGGGATATGAGTTTCAAAGAAATGTTTTAGAAGAAATTATTAGGAAATTAATGTTAGAATGGACACTGGAAATTAACGTGTCTTAAATATAGAAGTGTCCAAGTTCAATACCGGCCTACACCACTGTATTTTCAGAAACCATGTGTGGTTCAGACTTTGATTATCATTTGTTTTAATTGTGAAGACATCGTGAGGAAACCTGCACAACTGAGAGGGCTCCAAAAGGTTTTCGATGGTGTGTGTCCAACCTGTATTAGGTCACCGTGATGGACTAAGGCTGTGCCCAGCAGTATGGTAATAATTGGCTGAATTTATTATATTAGTTTGCAGATGTCCACTGTTCAATATGTCCTATATTCAACAGTGGACATCTGTGTTTTAGTATTAGGAACAAAATCATTGTATATTCTTTTGTCGATGGATCCACACACTGGGTCTAACAACGAGCCATGCTATAGCTATCACTCATTCATCTGCCAAACCAATAGTAATTATTGCCAAGAACAATTCATTGTACCTACTGCCCTAAGAGGTGCATGTACAATAGCCATCATCTTTAATTTAGTTATAATTTACGCCAAAAATATTACAACGTTCTAACTTCAGGTGCATGAAATGGCCATTAACTTTGACAGTAATGATACACACGTCAAAAAACTAACATTAACCTGAAGGAATATATATTTCATAGCCATTGAACCATCATCTCATCACATATAGAGTCTTAACAGCTTTTGATGTCGACGTGGTCGGTAAGATAGTAAAATTACAAAGCGATCGCAGACCGAACGCTGAACAGAGCACGTTTCATACAGACAGACAACGCCAACAAATCGATATGTAGGTACTGCTGGATACGAATGAAAGAATATGTTCTTTAGAAGGATGAAAATGAAATATTAGTTGTTTATTTTGTGGTAGATGTTGCGTCAAGAGATTTTTAATTTGTTTCTTATTAAGAGCTGACCACAGTATCTTCAGTTGTGTAGCTTTGGTCGTCCTTAAAATGGTCCTAAAATTTGATAAGCAGAAGATAGCAGTTTAAAAATATTTCTCACATAACTGGGAACCTAATATATGGGAAAATTAATAAATTTTGGTTAGATAGCAGTCGTATCGTGTTACTAATTATAGATAGTTTAATACCCTCAGAATATAAGGAAATAAGCAAAGAGAGTAGTTACTGTTCCTGCCCAGAAATGAGCATGAAAATAAAACATAAAGGTCTTTAGACCAGACATGTGAAAAAATATGAACTAACAATGAAACAAAATCAAATGTAACTTGTTCCAAGAATTTTTATAGATTTTTACTTATGTTTATTACTTCTAATAATACTCCTAAAGACAGAAAGCATCGCGATCAACCATTTCCTCCATATGCTGGAGACAAGAAGCCACTTATATCTGTCGGTCGGTGATCAGCGCCGTAATGTCAGAGGTGATTGGCAGCGTGCCAGCAGTAGCGTAAGATATGAGGAGATATCGCTGAATGGGATCGAGGGTATCCCGTGGAAAGTGTGTTTGGGAGACGGAGGATAGATAAGTTTATGGCATTTCTTGCGTTTTTTGCGTATATGCATATAGTGGCTCGTAGCTACCGCGCAGATTGGTCGGCAAGGTTAAGCAGCGCTTGCCGCGGTCAGTCCTTGGATGGGCGAATTTTTTTCACAAATCGAGACTACTCCGTGCCTCGGAAAGCATGTTAAGCAGATGATAATCGAATTTGCTCATACCATAGTGTAAGTAAAGGCGAGTTTAGTAACTGCTATTTTTGGTGCCAATAGCATTGACTGTTAACTCCTTACTTAGAAACGATAAATAACCGTTAGCTAGAATAGGTGTTAAGTCAATTGCCACTATTACTTAATTAGCATGTAAATTATAGGGACAAGAAAAATTAAATTAAAAATTACAAGTTTTTTTTTATAAATATAATTAGGGTTGTTTACTGGTTATATATACGTAGATATATAGTCTTATTTTTATTTCAAATAAACCTAATACAAGCACTTATGAAACGTAAAAGGACCCTAGGTGCACGGTTCCAAAAAGTTGGTCCTATGGAGACGAACCGGCAAGAAACTCCATGGATATTATCTTGTCCACTTCCCTATCATTGAAAAGCAACTACACCATAAAATCACCATTAATTAAAGCAGACTCCAAAAGTAGCCACAAAAAAGCTAATTTACGAAGTATCTGCAGGTACACAAGTTAGTGACTCAAACATCAAACACTAATAATTCAACTGACACATCTGCATTTAAGCGCCAAGTTCATTGCCCTAGGCCTACTAAATCTTTAAAGATTATTATTCTTTCGTTTGTTATCCAAAACACTCTGTTTCCATACACTTACCAGATATTTACAGCCTAACGCATCGCCTTGCTGATTGACCGGCGATTTCGCGTATTTATGTTAGTAACACTGCACATTTTCACCTGTGGCGCATGCGCTGTGCATCGGGTGCATACATCAGCGAACGCATAATTCAGTGCACCTGTTTAGTTTCATTCACATTGTGTATGCAGGGCCGGATTTGGGATTTATGGGTGCATTGTTGTATGTTTTACTTGTATCATTATTCATGTATAGCGGTGACTCATTAGTAATAAAAAAAATGTGCCGGCATGGATCGTAACTTGACAACAAGTCGTTACTTCGGGAGGCCTTTTCCGAGCACTTTACTTATTATAAAAAGGAAAAGCCCAGTAGCTAAGTCTTTGAATAGCGATTGCGAGGAAATCGCGATTGCGAGGAAATCGCGATAGAATCAGACGCATAGAATAAAAATAATAGTACGACGTGTAAATACTGCCTCATTGGTCTTAGTGGTCCTAAGCGTGAGGTCCTGGGTTCGATTCCCGGGTCGGGCAAAGTGTTATAAGGTTTTTCTGCATGCAAATTCTTAGTAGCAGTACGGAGCCTGGAAATGCGTCCGGTAGATGTCAATAGGCTCGCCCCCTATTACATGGGATTCAATAACGGGATCACGGAATTGTGGGTGTAGAATAGTACACTTCTGTCTAACCCTTCGGAGATACAGGGGTGATGTTATGATGATGTCCGTCTCATCGTTTGTAGTAAACCCATTCGTAGTTAAACTAATTCTATCTTAGAAAACGTAACGGGCATTGGAACATGGCATTATAATAATATATTATTATATATAAAATTCAGTTTTTCTTTATTTTATATGTTGATAAGAACATAAATTTTATATTTAAGAACATTAAGCCCTAAATGCCAGTAATTTGATTAACATTTAAATTTGAAATAATGTACGTTGTATGCAAATCTAATAGAGTAGACAAAGCAATATTACCATTTGAACTATCTTCAAACAATACCGCTTATATATCAACGAGACATTTACCAAATTTATTTAGTACATGATTTTCTATTTACATTTTTGACTCATCTGTACAATAAGCTAAAGTTGAGGCGGTTTTGGACCTTATTACTTACACATTGAGATTTACAACAAAATACTTATTTATTTCTTACAAATAAAGTATTTGTTTCGGTAGTTTTAATTGTTATTTTTATACCCACTGCTGGGCAAAGACTTAGAAGAAATTAAAGGAGGAAAAGAATTAGAAGGGTTAGGCCATAGTCCGCTATGCTGACCCGGTGCGTGTTGGCAGATTGAATCATTCTATCTTTTTTGATGACTTAAAATTTTTGCAACCTAGATCCCTCCCTGCAGTAAGTGAGTAATCGCAACGCGTTCTACATCAATCATTTCACGTGATTATCTAATACAGCATAGAAAGAGGAAGAAAGATCATAATCTGTTCCTATTGATTAACACTACTTGTCTCTGTCGGTAATAAGGAAGTTAGTTTTGCGATCACTAACCAGTTATAAAAATATTCAGATTTAACCTCAGTTTTGAGGGAAAAGACCTTGATGTACTGGTGGTACGTTTTCGAAATATTCTAATTTAATACTTAATTGATAACCCATATTTGATGACAAAGAATGATTGCAACGCTTTTGTGTCAACCATTAGACTATGACGTAACAATCGCTGCTTCTTCTATGTCAGCACAACCTATTACATGGGAATCGCTCATGCCGTACTGGAAAGATGAGCTTGAGAAATGGTGATATCGAGGCTGACTGCCCAGGGTGCGCTAGACGATCTCAGGATCCCTGACTCGTGGAGGCTCTTATACATATTTTTTATCTTTAATATTGGCGTGGGAATACCTCACCACCAAGAACTTTTTGGTCTCGTGCCTTTCAACTTTGCACCCACGTAATTCATGTCCCCTTCAAACCAGCCCAAATTCCTCCCTGTATTCCCGAGACACACTGCAAGCTGCACTCGATGACTGATCGCAACGCGTACACGTCAATCGTTGTTATTGCGATAAGGTTGGCACGCAAAGTGTTGTGTAGAGTGGGTCCAATATATTAGTGTCGTACTGATTTTAATTTACCGAGAGTGATGTGTAAACGCATCTTGTTTTTGCTGTATCAATTACTTGCTTTTTTTAAAGATTCAATCCAATGTTTTGCAATTGACGACACGGTTGGCGCAGTGGTTGAGCGATTGGCTGCTGCGCTACGTGTCCCGGGTTCGATTCCCGCACGGAACAAATATTTGTATGATCTACAGATAGTTGTTCTGGGTCTGGGTGTATGTCCATGTGAATATATGTATTTGTAAACGCACCGACGATACAGGAATAATTCCAAGTGTAGGCAACGTTTGTAAATTCTCAATAGAACAAAGTCAATAAAGAAGATTGAAGAATTAGTAAAGCTAATTAATACAGTACCTTATCATATTTTTCCCGGTTAAATAAGCGATTTAGGACATTATTAAGTAGCCGATACATGCTATTTTTCTATACTCTCAAGTATATATGTATATAGTGGCTTATAAGTATTTTCTTTTTTCTTCAACTTATCGACCATACGAATTCACTCTCTTTGCTCTGGATCACAGATTGAGTATCATGTACTTAGTCAATAAAACTACAGCCTTGATCTGGATTTTCGTGTATGTTTTGGCTCTCACAGCGATCTATTATTTTGTTATAATTCTGCATCTATTCTCAACAGACAATTCTATCAATCAGGGCCATATCCCACATCGTAAAGTTCTAAATGGGTCACTGCTCTTTCATATACAAGTATACACAAATAGCCACAATAATAATGTCTATCAACAATCGTAAAAACGTTTATGTATTATTTGATATTCATAATAATTTGAATGTTAATGCTGTAGACATAAATTATTATAATGTGTTCGATGTAATTTGAGTTAAGGCTGTCTGTGTGTACGTTAATCAAAGTAAATCATTGTTATATAAAAAAATATGTAATTAATATTTTCATTATATATACGGTAATCATTGTACTTGTGAAACAAAGACATAATAGCTAAAATTGGGGTGCTAGGAATGAGCCTTTAGAAGCGACAAAAAGTCAGATCAATTGGTGCAATCTGGGCACCACGAAATTACCATTGCTGAGAGGCTAATCTTTCTGCGCTTCCATCAGCACCAGGTGATAGCTCTTTCTGACTTGAGAGAAGAAAATAGATTGTTAACTGACAAAGGTTTACCAACACTGCAATAGGAGAAAAAGGCAAGATTTTTAGAACTGTAAAACTTTATTATATCTACCGGGAAACCGAATAAAGACGTGCGAACTTGACGTATCGACTTGTCAAAAACTGACCCATGTAATTACCGTCTAAAATTACGCTGAAGTTAAAGTGACTAGTAATTTCAAATGAGAACAATACATTATTTATTTTCTCCTACATGACGAAAGAAGATGTTATGCAAAGATATTTATTTATCATACAAGCAAAGTCATGAAACGATGATAGTTATATAAAAGTCGACATACAAAAAATACATTGATTTGTAGATCACTCGCTGGGTGACATTTAAAATTGTAGGGATAATTAATAATGTGAATTATGATAGCTAGTTTCTTAACTAAATTGGTGGAAAATAATAAAATATTAATTATTACACCCACTGAAGTGATTAGTAACATTAATTACTTATGCAAAATTAATATGATAATGTCATAGATACACTATAATCTTAAACCAGTAAAAATAATAATTTTGAATATGATGAAGATAGAACCATATTTTAAATTATATATAAAATTATTTTCAACTCAATAGTTCTCACACAAATTACTACTACAAACATATACACACGAAAGAATAATATCTAAAAGTATCACCACACAAAATTGCCACAGCGTAACATTTGAGTCGTCAAAATTCTGCGATGTTCGACCAAAGCATCCATCATCAAAACCATGTTCCACTACATTTTTTATCATTGTAAGCAACCGCGACAAAGCCAGTGGGCGTCATTTCAAAAAATGCCATCATAATAATAATTTACGGTCCTAAAATCAAATGTTTGGTTGTCATAAACATGAAAAATAACGCGTCAGTTGAGGTGAAGTGGGCGACGATAAATGAACGGACAAGGTGACACTAATTTAGTGGAGATATGCATTTACATTGGTTATTTATGTTTACAATAGAAGATGATAGGTTTTGTCATCATAATTAACGTTATAATTAGGAAATTCGTCATCTCGTTTATCGATTTATTGAACTCAGTAAGTCCAGTTAAAACACTTATAATATATTTGTCCAAACACTCGTTGTAGATGAAATATGTACTTGTTTTACAGGTAAGCACAAAATACACAAATCATTTGAAAGAAATTCACTGTCATACAAACTTGTTGTTACTATGTATTAATGAGCGCCATACTTTATATCCAGCGAAGGCTGTGTTACTTTGTCTTCTGTTGCGTCATCATCACAAGATAACCTAACTCCACCAAAGGCTGTCAGTTCTTCATCAATGTTCTCAATGGCCACTACTGATTTACTATAATGACTTTCTATTACTAAAGCAACATTATCTAAAGAAATAATTATGGTTTTTACCATATTTATACTTTTCGGACAAATAATTGATTTCTTATTCTATTATTTGTTTGTTTACTTTGCTTTTCTCCTATGCTGTGTTACATCTAGATTAAGTTCATCATTGTGCGTCAATTTAAGTCTTTTTATTTCTTACTTACAAATTTTTCTAGAAATTATTTTAATTTGATTTTTGCGTATCAACTAGATGCGAATAGAAAGTTTGGAAATCGCAAGATTTTAGGTTTCTAATTAGTTTATTATTCAATATTCCATACATACATTTCATTTTAAATGTAAGGTTCTTAATTAGCATGTTTGGAATGTTTGTCATAAGGCTTATGTAGTTTAGGGAATGACTTTAAATAGGTAATGTTGTTATAGCCAGTCTCCTTCTTACGTATCTTAGCATTTCTCTTAATTGTTTTTTATATCTGTATTCTCAATGAGGATTTCGTCTTGGTGTTCATATAACTAGTTATAAGCTCATTAGTAAGCTATAGTTAGTATAGTATAGTTTCATTTCTGGTTTTAACTGTGGCGTTTGATTAACGTAGTTTTTTATTTGTTCTAGTTTTACCGCAGACCTAATGTTTTATTTTCCCACGTTTTATCCGTTATCTAGTTTTCTGATCCAGTTCCTATGGGTAATTTTTTATTCTTCGGCTATGGGTTAACCGCGATGTCGTTTAGCTTTTAGGAGACTCCGCGTCCTAATAGCAGCAAATAGGAATAAGTGGTAGGAGGGGAAGAACGTTTATACCTAGCAGTGGGATTTTAAAAATATAGTGTCGTCATCCTGATGCAAATTTATAATTTTTACCTCACCACACCTAAGGTAAAAAATCAAGGCCTTTTCCTTAGCCCACCAACATAATTGTGGCTTATATTACTTTGTTATTGTAGTTTACCATTGACACTAATAAATTCCCTTTCATTTATCTTTCGGCACATCATTACACATGTTCACTACAGTAACAAAGTACCCACATCTCCGATCTCATTATATTTTTAATAATCACATTCTTGGCACACACATAATAAAAAATACATAGTCAACACAATAGTACGCGATAAATTCTAAAAAAGAAAACATAAAATGTAGGGAACGCTATAAAAATGACGGCGTATCATCACATAGTTAACACACAGAATGTTCAAACAGAGAAGGTTTTTAGCTACTGTATTTTTCCAAATTCTCGTTACGGTATTGGTAAAACCAGCTTTAGAGGAAATGCACGCACTTTGGTGAGATTTTATTTGTTATTGAAAAAAAAAAAAAAAAAAACTTTCACTAGGGACATTGAGAATGCCTTAGACTTAGCTGCCTCCTCACACACAAGAATTGTATAAAAAGTAACTACAACTCAGTAATAACACCTTTAATGACAAGCAGTTTACCAAGCACTTTGTTAAGTATAACATTCTCTCACGATCATTCATTAGAGCGAGTTTCAAGAAGATTTACTTTCAACATTAGTCATATTTTGGTTGATGGCACGGAGTTATTCTTCTGGTCCAACTACAATGTGTACTGTCACACGTGTAAAAGTCGCAACGCGTTAATGATTCGTCATCCGAGAGACAGCTTTACGACGCGAAGTGGTAAGTTGGCGGCGTTTTATCGCACAACTGTTAAATTTTTTAGAACGATCTTTTTTGTCTATCTTTATGGGTGGTAGATTGCTGCTGTGTTTATCGGTGATTGGTGTTAATTAACTATTTGTAGATCAGTTAAAATCATAACTACATTAAATCTTGATATATATAATTCTGAGTTTGACGTTTTTAAGATGTTTTCAGGCCAGAAAACGCTTACAACAGTGATAGGTTTCAACACAGTTTAATTTAAATTAAATAATTTAGGTACTCCTTTACTCCTAGGTTAATATAGAAGTGACTTTTCTAAATACGATTTCGCAAGCAGGTGCAAGCGCCATCTCAAATCCCTGCTATCCCACAAAGTAAAAAAGCGAGAATATAAAAAAGACATAAAACTAACCTAATAGCTCTCGAGTTAATACACACGAGCAGACAAATTTACGATTCACAAACAGACATAAACACGGAGTTTTGTATAGAGATAATTCAGTTTTATAGCGTTTTACAGGAGCGTTGCGAAACGCCGCGTTTCCCCGCGCGACTGTCATGACTCACGAGACGAGATGTTTTGGTACCATTATTTATAAATATAGCACTTACTTTGAAATTGTAATGAGGTTTACGATTTGAGTTATTTTTAAATAACTCTTACGGAAATATTAGATAACTAGCTTTTGCTCGCGACTTCGTACGCGTGGAATTTAGAATCCGATATTTTCCTGCGATAAAATGGAGCCTATATTTTAAGTTAGACCTCTAGCAATACATCGGTAAAAACTGTATTCAATTCAATGCAGTAGTTTTTGCGTGATGTATGTACAAACATATAGACAGACAGACAAAAATTGTTGTTTTGGCTTCTGTTGCTCTAATAAAGACCCCCATTTTAGTTTTTCTCCAATATCTATAATGTGCAGACATAGGCCGCTTATAATTTTATTATATGTATAGATTATGCACAGTGAGCACATCCTATAATAATTATGGGATTGTGCTCACAGTGAAAGTGCAATTATTGCACTTAAAGTCCACTTCACGTCGTCCGTTTTGATTGTTATGATATCGATCGTGACTATTATATATAGTGCGAAAGCTTTAGCCGTATGGTTATATACCTATTGGTTACATATTCATATTATACTGACACTTTCCTGAATCAGCTTTTTCTCAATCTTCAGCGTATTCTTATACAATATGCAGTAGAAAGTCAAACACCACGCATAAACAAAACAAAAAGCTCAATCGTAAGTTTTTAGTGAGACTCAGAAGTATTATACATCCCACAGCAAAGAAACACAGGCACATATGAATCCAGGCAATTGCGTTTTGAAGATTATATTACCATTACAGCTGTTTAGCTAGTTACAACAGCATATCAACTACAATGGAGTCGGCTTTCAATCTGACCGGTTGCGGCTGAATATCAGTATTTTACACAGAGCGACTGCCATCTGATCTCCGCCACCCAATTACTGGGGGATACTGATACTCTAAAGTTAGACTGGTTGCCAGACTGGCTGTTGACACTCGTAACGACCTTCATAGGTGGTCTTATGACACTCGGGACCAACTGCTTAACGTGCTTTCCGAGGCACAAAGGGGTCTCAATTGAGTGAGTGGTCACCCATCCAAGGACTGGCCGTGTCAAGCGCTGTTTAACTGCGCAGATCGACAGATATGCGCAGTAGCTATGTAGCTATTACTTTAAATATTTCGTCACGAAAATCAACTAGACACAAGTCCAGCTGATCGCGACACCGACTGATATTAATGAATTGCCATTAATACGGCGCTCGACGTGACCAAAATATTCGTGTCAGGTCCTCGACGCGTCATTATTATTCACTTACACCTGTGCCATTTGTCCGCCACGGGACGGACTTGAGGGAGTCGCTTTACGTCAATATTGGCAGTGTTTACCTATCATCCAATCAGCGACTGGTATTTAGGTGACTAAGATGATGTTATTCATCGTGTTTTGTTTGGAGTGCAGTCAGCATAAAAAAAATAATACACGTAACGATATTCAAAAGCGAGTTTTAGAGGAAATAATGATTGAAATTTTAACCAATTTCATAAATAGTATCTGCGGATACATAAAAATACATGGTCATTTAAATTTTATAATTTTAACCAACACCTTTTCAAGAATAAGCGTTTGAATTTCGCTACGTGTATATATCTTTTTGAAGCTGACTGTACATGAATAAAAAAATGGTTTTATTAGCGACAACAATTGTCATACTGTTCTGACGTAATACAGGGGCCTTACATATTGAGAGGTATATACTACGAGCTTTTAAAGTGAACACACTGTATATTGGAAGCGGATATGTTGAGTTACGTGTCTAACTAACTCACTGGTTTCACTGGAACTGCCTCATTGGTGTAGTGGTTGCAAGCTCGACTGATGAGCGTGAGGTTGTAGGTTTGATTCCCGGGTCAGGAAAAGTGTTATTGGGTTTCTCCGTCTAGAAATTCTCAAGAGCATCACGGAGATTGGAACTGTGACCAGTTGATGGCAATAGGTTTGCATGCTATTATTGGGACTTAATAACAGCATCGGATGTGGTTGCACAATAATACAACTCTGCCTAACCTTTCAGGGATATAGGCGTGATGCTATTTTATGCGTCTTACTATATCTGCATCCTATTTAATGAAGGAATGACCGTGAATGTTTGAGACTGATTGATATTAGTCATCATGGTGAGTAATGTCAGTGACAATGACAAAAGAATGACATGACATAAAGTGAGCACTGTTGGCGTAGTGGCTGAGAGATCGACTGCTGCGCTACGTGTCACTGGTTCGATTCCCGCAGAGAACAAATCACTTTTTTTGTTTTTTCTTAAACAATCTGTGCTCCCCTCCAGAATATCTTCTGTATCGTGGGTACAGTTTACAAACATAAATGTCAGATGGCCCTTTACCACCACAAAGCCAAAAGCCGGGCTGCTTCTGAAAATTTTCGCACCGAAAAACCAAATACCACTATTTTCCGAACCCAGTATCAAACCCAGGCCTCATCTCAACACCCGCACTTAATACCACTACACTAATGAGGCAATCATTCATATTAATCAACAAAACATAAAAGTTTGTATGAAATTAGCATATTTTTGTCGTAAATACCTACTGAGAGACAGGTGTCATCGTTCATGACTTATGGAAAAACACAGATGATGGTGATTCACGTGATGACCAGCCTTCACTCACGATGATGTCACGGAACGGACTTTTTGGGGAAAATAGGTTACCACTACATCTAGGCGCACAATAGGCAACTTTTCAACTCAACTCTAAATTGATAAACTTCCTATTTTTAATATTTTTGGTGGGCCAAAATAGGTATAATTCCTTAAATAATAGACTGCCCAGTGGCGTGCGGTTCATAAAGACAAAAAGACACCTACCCTACTCAACATGCCTACCCTACATAACTCAGATAAATACTTATCATAAGATATTTGAGGTGGCAAATCACATACATCATTATTTAATCGACAAGACGACGAACCAATACCAACATGCAGTAGGTATTTTTGGTAAGTAAGCTTTTAAAATTTTCTGCCTACCCTGTCTATAATCTCTGTGCACGCCGCTGAGACTGCCTCATTGGTCTAGGGGTCGCGACTGCTGAGCGTGAGGTTCTAGTTTAGATTCCCAGGTCGGGCAAAGTGCTATTGGGTTTTTCTGTAGGTAAGGAAATTCTCAGTAGCAGCACGGAGTCTGGAACTGTGCTCGGTAGATGGCAATAGGCTCGCCCCCTATTACATCGGACTTTATAACAGCATCGGTGAAATGTGGGTGTACAATACCTACACCTCTGCCTAACCCTTCGGGTAATAAGGCGTGATGCTATGCTATGAATGTCATTCCTAATACCACACTTAAATTAGTAAAACCTTGAGCTACGAGTTCGGACTGACTCTTCTGATAGAGTGATCTATGATGTTCTGATGAAGTTTGACATTTGTTACCCTATCAGAACATAAATATTATGAAACATAGTAGCAGTCTTTTGTACACAGGGGATCTAAGACAATCAAGTACCTACAGATTCTTACTGCTTATTATCTTATTCTTAATGTTTATCTGTACACTAGGTTTAAACCTTCGTGGAGGATTTCTATTATGAACCTTAGTGTGGTTGAAATTCAGTTTTTAATACAAATGTTGCAACTTACTCCAGTAGGTACTAAGTTGAGGCTATTGTATTTCGATGACTGGAAGAAGGTTCTTAATACAAAAACCGGCACGAAGGCTTAAAACTGGTGTAGGGACACTGCAGACGCATTAGTTTTGTGTACTCAGGCGCACGATCATATTAGCGCGGCGCAGTAGTCGACTCCCCGCAACCGTAAAGTCAGGTCATCTGGTGCCAGTAAAGTTATATATATTCAACATGACCTTCATTGAGTATCCCTAATAGTTCATACCCTTACACTGGTCTAAAGATAAAACTTGTTTTGTTACAAAGCCCCAAATTGTTACTTCGAAAATGTATTAAACGCTACTTGCGTTACTTAAGAGTCTATACTACTTAGTACTTGTGTTCATCAACAAAAAATTGCCCATGATCGCACCGTGCGCGTCTACTCTTAAACGATTGACATCCTCAACACAGATGGCGTGACATAAATCAAGATTTGCTTTCGAGACGCGTTCTTTAACTAATAATATGATAAATAAATCAAATTAGCAATCGTGACAGTTTTATTGAGATGCTAAATAGAATTTTTATAACGAATTTGTGTGTTTGTAGATTGAGAACAGGTTAATGTTGGACGTTTCGAGACACTACGATGAATGTATACAGAAATATGTATATTATGAGGGCACGTTGGCACTGGCTTTAAGCGATAGGCTTTCTACGCAACGTGTTACGGGTCCAATTCCAATATTTTGCGTGACTTGGAACAAAATATTTGTATGACCATACAGATAATAATTGTTTCTGTCGGCTATGGAATTATTATTATGTATTTATGAAAACAATCTTATCTCATTACTCCTATATACTTCTTCATCGTTTCGTTATATCTGCACATGGGATCAATTCGGAAATTTTTACACTGTATTTTTTCATCATCCGCAAAGATGTGAAGTAAAAGCTTTAAAATAAACCACCCACAAACGATTCTAATGAGACACGGAACCAATAAACTACTAGTTTTGTTGTAAAAGAAATAATAGAGGCGACCGATGTCACTACTACACTTTAATGCAACGAAACGACCGCGCCACGACACCGATACGACATTTAAATACAATAAAATTTGAACCCTAAGTGGTCAAGAACAGAGTCGAAGTTTTGTTACTAGCAGCACAACGCACTAGTGACTGGAAAACGATCAAATTCGAATTTTAACAGGTTGAATGTAAGGTCGATTTTCGCGTGTAAAGCGAAACGTTTAAGATTTTGAATTTGAGTGCGAATGCGATGCATTAAATTGTAATCGAACACTATGGTGAAAACATACGAGGCGGCGCCCGGCGCGGGCGCTACTTTATTTAGTAGACGGAAAAAAGCGGTTTAAAATAGCCTTGTTTATTTGCAGACTGGGTCTCCTTTGTAGGATGTACAAGATTTTTAGTGATGCCAAATGGATCGTTCTAACTTTGACTTAAAAATACTTAGGTTTAGTTTGAAAATAAAATGAGATGAGTTATGCAATAGCCTATTTCTTCAATTACTTATTAAAATAAATACGATTAAAAAATAACTTACTTACTACAATATTTTCCATATATTATTAATAACGATAAAAAATTTCAACATGTTGGTTCTTAAAGCAATAAACAATCATTCCACAGGATACCTTTATAAAATAACATTACTTAACCCAACCATGAAACAATTCATTATACGACAAACTCTAACTCTATTCAGCAACTTTAAAGCACTAGAATAATTCAGAAGCCCTCAATTTCCAGTCAATTTAACCCCTTCAAACATCGACACGTCTACCAAAACGCATAAATTCCACCACCACACTGGTCTAGCCTGGTTGGAACCGATACGTTTCCCCACTTTACAATGACGGTCGCAACGAAATATCGCGTACCGATTGTATAAATATGCAGTTATCTTTCTTTTTAGCTAACGTGCTTCTGCATTATGCAGCCCGGCTCGGGATGTACCCCACGTGTGCTTCCAATAAAATTTTACTACGCCCGCATTGTTCTATATGGGTTTTTCGTGAGTGCGAGTGGGATGGAAGATAGGCCATTTTGTTACGGCAATAACGAAGCGGGGCAAGTGACTATAAGTCGAATTCGCCGCGGTGTCGGACGGTATAAATGGCATTATTTTTTATCGGCCGCCCGTGAAATTTTCTAGGTGGTAAAATTTTCTCTTACATTGTTTTTTTTTTGGTTGTAATATGTTATTTATTGTATTGTGTTTGTTTATTATTAATTTAGTGGATCGTTTGTAGGGAACGGGAAATGAAAATGATATTGATGCGTATGTTGTGTGCCAATCAGTTGCCAATATGTAGGAAGTTTGCCTGCGTTTATTTATTTTTCTGTGGTGACCAAGAAATAAGGGCCCCATGGACATTCAAATTAACTGTTATTTAAACAACAATTTAGTAAGTCGACTCGTTACGTAGTCATAGTCATTTTTTTACGGTGCTCCATACTATGAATAATTCCTGTATCATGGGTGCGTTTACAAACACAAATATTCACATGGGCATACACCCTGACCCGAAGCAACTATTTGTAGATCATACAAATATTTGTTCCTTGCGGGATTCGTACCCGCGACACATAGCGCAGCAGTCGATCGCTCAACCACTACGCCAACCGTGTTATTTGTTACAATTTATCCTTTAAGTAAATATGCCTGAACGAAATAATAATTAAGATACATAAAATCTGTGTTACTTAGAAAACTTAAGTAGTATTAAGCTAACTTTAAATCATCGTTTCATTTAATAATAATATAATTTTTCTTTCCCAGGTAAGCAAAACCGGTCATTCCCACGTATTAAACAAGGTAACAAAAAAAAAGCCAAACAAAAATTCTTAATTAATAACGAATCGTGTGGTTGATTGATTAATATGATAAGTCTTGACGTCTGTCTGTCTGTCCACAACACAGTTAAGTCCAGAAGCTCCACTAGATGCAATTTACTGTAGCATGTTTGTACATTTGAAAACGAACATAGAACAGACTTCCGTGACCGTCCGTGAAGCTTTGCTGTCATAACACTTCAATTGGTAATCGAAGTACGGTCTTATAGCATTACGCTTGTTTTCTTCGAAGAGTTAGGCAGAAATGTATTTGTACACCCACATTTTGTCGATTCTGTTATAGGCGAAACTCCGGGCTGGTACTGAGAATTTCACCCAATAAGACGACGTGGTTGGCGCAGTGGCCAAGCGACTAGCTTTCGGCGCTATGTGTCGCAGGTTCGATCCCCGCACGGAACTAATATTTGTATGATCTACAGATAGTTGTTTCGGGTCTGATTGGGTTGTATGTGCATGTGACGTGTATGTTTGTTAACTGTACCCACGATACAGGAGAAATCCTAGTGTGGGGCAGCGTTTTCAAGAGAAAGAAAAAAAAATTATAATACATATATCATTGCCAGATTCGGGGATCTAACTCAAATCAGAATCTCTCGCTCAGCAAGTGTAATCGAGACTGTGTTTGATCTCAGATTTATTCATTGTTCTTCTGTAATATGGACCTTACTGTACCAGTTCTCTACTGGTTACGCGACAGTATTTTACCCATAACAGACTGTTGACTGTGCTTATGTAAACGCACAAAAAACGCTAACATACACCCAATTAGTGAAACTTTATGTAGGTAGACAGAAAAACCCATTTTTACCTTTCACATTTTCTGTATGGAAATTCGCAGTAGCAGCACAGAGTTTGAAACTGTGCCCGGTAGATGGCAATAGGCTCGCCTCCTATTACATGGGACTCAATAACGAAATGTGGGTGGACATAGTAACCTAACCTAACCCTTCGAGGAATACAGGCGTGATGCTATAATACGTTATGTGTTATGTAGATATGTTTACTCGTGTTGAACGGAGTGTGCCTTCTGTAAAGTTACTTTGTGGTCCGTTTGTATAATGATTGACAGATTTTGGTTTTAATTGACGTATAGCGTGTATTAATTGAGCGACGTGGACCGTGTCAGGGGCGACCGTCTGCGCTTATTTCGATTGTTCAATGTTAATGTTTAAAATGGCATTTGAGGTTTTATTATATCATCATTAATTTAGTTACAAATAATTCTGTTTATTTGTTTATACTGGCATAAATTATTATTATCACTGATAACTTTCTATGGTAATATTCATAGGTTATACCATGTAAATTAAAAATGGTTATTGATTAAGTAAGATCAGTTTTTGTTATTTTACCTTAATAAATCGTTTTTGCATAAGTACCTACTAATTAGTGTCGCGGTCCATTTTTTTTCTATTATCAGTCGGCAAACAAGCATGTGGCCCACCTGATGGTAACCCGTCACCGCTGCATATGATCATGAGCAATACCAGATGGCATTGCCGAAGCGCTGCCAACCTTTCTCAGAAAGTCAAAAATCTTATTAGAATATAACCTGTCTCGTTATTTCTCGTAAACAGCTTGTGAGATCCTCGTGTTCCATTTAGCGTGACACGAAAACTAGTCATTTCACATTTCCATCACATTTACAACAACCCCATAAACTTAATGATATAAATTACAAGAATTAATGGTCCAATAAATAATAAAAAATTGGCCGATTAATAACGATTTCGTCCTAAAACATGACGACCCCGGGCAAGCGTAACACTTACAATTATGTCAAGTGCAGTCGGTCAATCAATATCAAACGACGTAGAGTAAGTAGGGTGGAGACAGGACTGAACATTTAAATGAGTTTGGAGCTTGTTGGGCGCCATTGATGTCAATGTCAGGTGACATAGAGTACAAAAGTTTGAAGATAGGATTTACATTTTAATGATTTATACCTACATGTGCGTAACCACACCGCAATCGCAAGTGAAGCTTTGATACGGCGAGGCGTAGCGATAAAGATGATTTTTGATTTATTAACCAACTTATAACATTAACAGATAATCCCACACGTATTAGGTATAGGTTCAATTAATAGTTCGAAAGGTCTAAAAAACATTGGAATCCCGTCGGACATATTAAATGAAACTACGACACGCAAGAACAGCTTTTTATCTTTCAGTTGCAGTTCAGAACAATCAAATATCTATCTACTGTACGGCAAAGAGAAGAAACTCCTGCACGTGGCAAAGTCGCCAACAAATACGGATAGCACGCTGCATGTGGGTATTCAAAGGCCATAATGAGGGGAATAAACGGCAAGCGATGAAGTGATTATTCTAGAAATATAGCTTCGAAGAGAAACGTTTTAATTTCGCCGATATGCTAATCCGTAGCATGCCGAAACTGCAGTAGGGGGTTAACCGCGGTTGATTGCGTAACAACTGCTTACCTTCCAGTATTATTAACTAAACTAGGTGCTTTCTTTGGTAAGTGGTATTACCTATACTTACTTCACATAACATATTTAGCATCACGCCTATTCATCGAAGGGAAGGCAGAGGTGTATAGTTACCTTCATTTCACCGATGCGTTTATAAAGATAAGGCCAAGGTGAAAGATGGCGATCCTATTACCACTTATCGGGAACTATTTCAAACTCTAGCCTACTACAGAGGTTTTTTCAACAGAAAACCGTTAAACTTTTCCCCTACCGGGATCAAATCCAAGACCTCACGCTCAGCAGCCACATATGCGAACACTAAACCAATGAGGTAGTCACACAATTGTAACCATGTTTAAAAGCAAATAAATATTTGAACTTGAATTTGAAAGGCAAACTTTAAATTACTCCAATTAATTTCATTACAAATGAATGTCGCTTCTGCTAACAAAAATACTCTTTGCCATATATTTTCCTTTAAATCAACACGTCAGCATGAAGGAAAGTTTCATGGCAAACTCGATGCAGTTAACATAATAACTGATTGATACGATTTATTTTTAATGTGGCAATTAATGTCCCGGGTTTGCTCGTTTTATTGGCCCAAATAATTTTGATATATTAATGTCGTTATCCATTTATGAGTTGAGGTTATGTAAGGATACTGTCGCGTGTTTACATGCAAAAATGTATTCGAGTTATTTTTGTTTTCGTGTCTTTATTGAGGGAACTTAAACTTGTATTCGATAATAACTTGTTGAATCCTATAAACCAGAATTTTAAGGCCAAATTTTGAGAGAATCCGAAGCGAATTTTTTGTCAGTTATCAATTCTTGGGGCTCATGATTTGATGGCTTTAGTTAAGGTTACTGGGGAGAGGCTTATGTCCAATTATAGTAGACAGTCGAATCGACGAAGATGAGTAACGACTTTGAATGCGCTCTTAAACTAATGAAGCCACACCTCACAAAATTGTCTCACCTAAACCGAGAACTACAAAAATAAACTGTCAATATTACGATACATAAACACAATAATTAAGTTCAGAAAGATTGTAAACAGTTGCAACAATGTCCCGCGAAAGCCATCACTCAAGCGTCAGCCGTCTACTGCACAGGTCAAGGGGTCCCGCGACACCCCGCGACGACCCCCTACCACCGCATACCCCCACCTGCGGACCGAAGTCCGACTTGATTGATTTCCTAGCTGTTTACACATTTCTAGTGAAACTTTCTAATGTAATTTTGTTTTACTTTTTACTGAAATATGTAGTTTGAAATGCTTCTGATCGAATGTGAGCAATGTGAAGTTTCTTTGAAGCTGTAAAGTAAAATAAAGTATTGGAATCGTAACCTTCCATATGAGCCCGCAGATAGATGTATAGTGTTGAAAATGAGCTTTCTACAGCCATATTTTGCGAGCAGACAAGGATGATATCAGGAGCATTGTAGATCCATGTGGTCACTGGTCAATCGGAAGGCTGATACTTCTAAGCTTTATGATAAAGCCAAAGGGTACACAAATTGACTCTGATAATCCCAGCCTTTACCCAGGCTCCACTTGCCAGCTAGAATTGTCTATTGATATTACCTTTGTCTTCAACACTTCAAAAGAAGCTCCATTGGCTCCTATTTATCATTCATCTTAAGT
Source organism: Shargacucullia verbasci (assembly GCA_947562105.1). Lineage (NCBI taxonomy): Eukaryota > Metazoa > Arthropoda > Insecta > Lepidoptera > Noctuidae > Shargacucullia > Shargacucullia verbasci. The sequence continues at coordinate 14,687,942 of OX387284.1, read as the reverse complement.
AAAATAATAGCTCGCAGCCCTTATTATTCAGCACATTTAAATATCAAGACTTGTCGGTCGCTGTACTTCGTGAAATATTAATTCTCATCATATCGTGAATGATTGACGGGTGTCTACTTGGGATATATCCGTCACGGGCGCGGTAAACAGACCCCCTCTTCGCCCCACTTCACCCCCTCGACCCCCTGTCTAAGCCCTCAACCCCCGTCTGCCCCCCGAGTGGAATATCTCAATCTTTAGCGCGATTTATTGATTGATAGATTGATTCCGCGCGGTTTTGTATTAAAGAGATTTATGTTGTTTGGAGGCGATTTGTGTAATTTTTGTATTCTGAATTATTTTCGTGGCTACCTGGAGAGTTCATTGGCTGAAGAGTTAATTTAAGATTGGTTTTTATCCGACTGCCGAAGGAGGGTAATGTTTTTATATAAGCGAACTTGGAATTGAGACACCTCAATATGGTATTTTACAAGAGGAACTTTACAATTATCCTGTTCGGCAAAGTGGCCGTAAGGAACTGCTTCCAAGCCCCACCATGTTAAGCCCAAGCGAAGATCAAGGTGTACTTTTATGAGATATCTGTCATTTCATACTCGCAGCTATGCTTCTTAGATACAGGCATAACGACCAATATAGTCCCCACTGCTAAAAACTTCAACAATTCCTAGCCAAAAAGAAATATCGAAAACAAATCCGCACACAACGCTATCTTATTAAGAGTTTTCCACGACCATTCACAATAAGCCAACTTTTGTTTCAAGTTTGGAAACAATCGCCGAATATTGCTCACCAAGTGTGGCGAGGCGCGAACCGCTCAGAAAAAAAAGTGGCGTAGACCTCCCACTTGTGAAGCGACATCTGTTAGCTATTTGTCAAACATCGCTGACTATTTTCGTCGGCGACACTCAGTTTCTCTGACAGTGCATCGGATTTGGGTGTTTTCTGTCAGAAAGAATTTCATGGGTGTTTTACGGGTTTTATAACTTTTTTAGCAGGAAAGTTTTAAACACCTAATGACAGTTATGGGTTGTTTAAAGACACGGTATTTGTTCTATAAAAATACAAAAAAAATCTCACGTCATCTACGTGATTACGTGATCCGTACATTCATTCAAATTAAAGTATATACGTAAACTATAAGCTTGCACTCAGAATGAGTTCATCACAGTAGTTCAACGGCAGGATTTGAACTCGCAACATCTCGACACCGTTATAATAATTAACATTTAAACAATAAAATTTAAGTAAAATCCTACTTATTAGCCAGAACAGGTTCCATAAATGTTTTGATTGACATTTAATACTGCAACAAAACTTTGATCGTTAAATGCACAAGATTCAGCTTGATAGATTTATAAATTCAATAATTTATTTCCATCGCAATGTCACATAATTTAAAGGCTTAAAAGATTAATACTCAATATGTTATTACAAAAAACTCGTTTTGAAATAATAACAGAAGTGCATTGCCACTTTGACCTTAAATTTTTCTTATTTCTTTCCCATAAATTCAACTACCAAGAGCATCTTTTCTTTGACACTTCAACTGTGACATATGATTTCCTGATGACAGCTGCACATCTCAGCATCAACTTTAACTATTTCATCCCTAAACTCCTTTACACCGTTATGATAAAGTTTAAAACCGCTTATTTCCAGAGCAAAATTATTTGCAGCACAATGCAAATTCTCTGCAATTTTTTGAATGCGATTGCTTTGAATTTTAATGTTATTGTTTTAAGGTTGATTTTCGTTTGTTTTGTTGTTGTGTTTGTGTTCGTTGAAATGTTTAAGGTTGTTTTGATGGAGTGGAACGTCAATTAAGTAGGAGAGGGTTGAGGAGGTGCGTCTTGGGTGTGATTGAGTGCAGTCATGCAGCCTCGAGAGATATAGGTGGTTTGATATGAGAGGGTCATAATTTTGAATTATTACCATTTAATTTTTTAAGTTCAGTTTATTTTAATGACACATAGTTGTTTTCTGATGAATATGAGTGAAAATCTTTGCAAAATGCATAATACGAGGTAAGTTTTTTCATCTTTAATAACTAACAAAAAAAACTGTCTTTTATCGCCTCGTAATTCATGTTTGAAATATTTTCTAGTTGTATTATTTAATCATTCGTAGTTCAGTTTCGTGAATCAACGTAGCTTTTTTTAATGAATAGATCTATCAAAGTTAGTAATCTCTGAACGCTTAATCTTAAAAAATAAATACAATTGTCATAAAAAAGTTGCCTAAAACTAAATCTAACAAAAACGTTACTTGTATTTGTTAAGGGCACTGTTTGTCAACCAACCTGCATTAGCCAGTTATTCATAACGCTATTTACACGAGGGGGTGGAAAAATCGATCATCAGTACTGTCCAACCCACATCGACTTTGTGCTGTCAAGTTTGATTGAATCAACACTGTGCACGCAGATGTAATGTGTAGAAGTGACACGTTTGTGTTGCGAAAATTGGTATCAAATTGGTCTTGTGAGCAAGAATGGGTTGCAAAAACATGCCAGAAGGAATTTGGACTTCCTAAAGTAGACTATAGCTCACGGGGTCCGTGTGTGACTTTACGAATGAATCCACGAAGAAGTTATGGAGATTAGTCCGATCAAATAGATATTGATGTTGAAAATATTTGGAGGCAGTGATTTGTGACCAGTGTAGTGTTTTGATATTTGAAGGCGATTGGGTCAGCTCGCCTGATCAGTCGCGTCTTCGTTTCTTAGCTCATAGAATTCGTATAAATATACATATGAATAAATATATAAAAATTTTAGGTACTTATTGTGAACATTTCATTTCAATCTTTTCACTATTTTATTTCATAGACAATAAAAAATTACTTTCTCTGGAACCCGTCAAAACCCAACAAAACACTCCAGCCATTCATTTCTCAAAACGTCCTAATTAGCAAGAGGTCAAATGAAAAAAAAAAAAAAATGTTTTTCAAACGCTGTCACTTCTAGTCGTCGCGAGTCCACGCGAAGAGTAAATAAAGCTTCGGTCGACAAAGACGTCCGTCTGCGCGCGACATCTGAGCGACGTGTGTCGCCCCCTCCTCCCTACCCCCTCCCTCGTCCCAGCTCGCCCCACCACCCGCGTCCAACGCCGATAATGATGTTAACTCACCGTTTGAGACCGGCCCCGCTTTGTTGAGTTTTTTCTGAGCTAATGTTTTGTAGTTTAGTCGTGTGTTGTGTTAATTTGGACGATCGATGAATGGGATGCTGTAGAAAATTTTCATTGTGTTTGAGACACGTTTTAAGGATTATTTTGGCTTTTAAAATTGAAATTGCATATATGTTTTCTTTGTATTTTCTCTATAATAGAAGACTGAATTTAAGCACACTGAATTTAAATGCAATGAATAGTCATGTTCATTATCAGTAAGTTTTAGAGAAAAGTTTTCTTACAATCTTATCCTAGAGAAAACAGAACGATAAAAAATCCTTTTAACTCGTACTTTCTTCCAAATACAAATAAAAGTTACACACAGTTTTATAAAAATCACAAACTGTGTTCATACATAACAGAACTGGAAAACATACATTCCCATTTCCCCGCACAAAAGTCCATAAAAATATAAGTTCCAACGGTCGCTATGGAAATCCCATAACAGAAGGAAACTGCAACACAAGTTGCTCCAAATAAATTTCATCAGCGCACGAATCCCGGACGGCGAACTCGACTTGTACAGTAAATTGTCTTCAAGAGCTGACCACCCCCCCTTTTCACCTACAGGGAGAAGGGGGTTCAAAGGAGGCCACCGACATTCCCCCGTTCGTCTTGCTTATGAGTGACGGCTGGACAGCTTGAGTGATTGAGAGTGACTGCAGACTTAATGCGCGCGGCGAGATGGGAGCCTCGCGGCAAAGCGCGGCAAGCGACGTGCCGCGTCTGTGCAATATATAGCTCTATGACGAACGTTTACGCTCGCGTTTTGTTTGATTTCGATTCGTGTTTACACCGGGAGTTGTTCGCAAGAATATTGCACATGTTATTATTATAAATTAAAATATACGTTGGATCGTTTTAATACGGTTTGTGAGGTGTTTGTAATTAGTGATGCGAGCTTGACGCTTGATGGATGGCACTGGGTATATCCGGTGCGACGGTGTTATTATAATTAATCGCGACTGAGGGCAATGTGCACACAGGATTAAAATTAAATATATGGTTAAGTATGGTATTAAGTTCGTAATACATAGTGACCTTTTTTTTTAATACGTGATTATGACGGCACGGTTGGCGCAGTGTGTTGAGAGATCGACTGCTGCGCTAGGTATCGCGGGTTCGATTCCCGCACGGAACAAATATTTGTATGATCTACAGATAGTTGTTTCGGGTCTGGGTGTGTGTATGTGACATGTATGTTTGTAAACTGTACCCACGACACAGGAGAAATCCTAGTGTGGGGCAATGTTTTTTTTTTAAAAAAACGAAAATAAAAAAAAAAACGATTCCGATGTAAATTTCTGTTCTTTGAAGTCCATGCGGTGTGTATGTATGCGGGGGAATGAATTTGTCCCGTATCGTGGGTACAGTTTACAAATATATAAGATATAGTTTATATATCGCTTGCGCACACACCCAGACCCGAAACTATCTGTTCCGTTTGGGATTCGAACCTGCGACACGAAGCGCGGAACGCTAATCACCTAGCCACTTCGCCAACTGTGTTGTCTTAACGAGAAGTAGCTGGAGTATAAGGTCATATCCGGACAGTGACAAAATGATATAACAATTACCAATGCGCCTGTCAAAACTGATAATTTATTTCACGGTAGTGCGTTATATCAGTCAATGCCGGAAGCCTTTCCGAGTTTGTCTATAGGCTCTAGCGAAATAAGTGCGCAAACCCACGAGCCCTTATTATTAATATCAAACAAAACAAAATCAACGCTTGCACGCAACGTTAATACGTCCGTCGGACGGACGAACGGACAGGCAATCACTCCGAGCTCGTCTGACCCGTCACTAACGTAAACGTATAATTTTTGCTCATATTTTCTCTTCATATATTTACGTAGTTAATTCTTCTGATGATATTTATGCGTGGTTGGGTGTGGACAGTAGCAATAGGTGTCTGTGTTTGCTTGTTGCTGTGGTAACGTCATTTTGGTTTTAATCATTTGAGTATGGTGTAATATATTTTCTTTTAAATATTATGTGATGTTCGACATCCTATTGACACATGCCTCCTGTTTGAGAAAAGGACTCGGCAATAATCAAGCACGAAATCCCAGCCTTCAACATTTTTGTCCAGGATGAAGATATCTGGAACCAAAAAACTCGAATGCCTCGATGATTCCTTGAGATAACGATTGAGAAATTTAAAAATGTATTTCATTAAGCAGCTGTCAATGTGGCTATCTCGTTTCTTAATGATATTTTCATCCTGCCATTCCAATCCGAATGCAAAATGGTGATTGTAACATGTTCACCTATCATCCTCTCCAGGCTTCAACAACGGAGGATGCAGGTCAAAGTCAAAGTCAAAGTTTTTTATTTCAAGTAGGCTTTTTCAGGCACTTTTAAAAAGTCGAGACTCTAGGCGCACGGTTCCAAAGGGGGTAGGTCCTATGGAGAAGAGACCGGCAAGAAACTCCATAGATACTCTTTTCAAAAACAAAAAGTTAATTTACAATTAAAATGTTAAATTAACATGCATTATATAAGAAAAAATACAAACTTAACCTCTCGGCTGCCGGAACGCAGATCCACGCGAGACACAATCGGAATTCTATTGTGTCTAGAACTGCGGCATCCGAGAGGTTAATAGAACGCTACTTACAAAATGAGGCAATACAACAAGGTCTAGGGTGTCAGTATATTATAAATTTTATGGTTATCAAGCCCGTAATGAATAGGTGGTAATGAAATGAACATGTAATAATTTATCAAAATTTACATCTTCGGATCGACACGCAAGTACCAGGAACACATAAGGCACTAAAAGGACGCAAATTACTCAACGAGATTACAATCGTTTATTTGCGTTTATAGCAAACTTTAATGGGAAGAAAATAAAGTCGATTTTCATTCAACAATGTGTCGGTTTAAAATTGTTAGCGTAGGAGTCCGACACGATGATCGGTCGACAATTTGATTCTGAATATATCGCTACGGTCAAGTTGTAAACAAGCGGTTGTAGGTGGGTGCAGGTTCGATTCTCGGCCGCGAAAGTTCTGTTTGCCGTGTGGCTGTAATAAAATGTCTCGTGTGTTCAATAATTTTTAGACTTAAAGAAGGGATTTTAGGAGTCTTGTTGTCGTTTATTTTCTATTTTAGAGCTTTTAGAGTTTAATCATATTGCAAAGAGTATTACGTGAAGAAATATAGCCGTTTGGATATGTAAAATTTGGAGATTTTTTCTCTTCGCAGTCAAAAAGTAATTGCTAAGGAATCATTAGGTAAATAATACACAAACTCAGCAAATAATCCTATCCTACTCTATCCTTCCTACTAATATTATAAATTTGAAAGTTTGTGAGGATGGATGGATGGATGGATTTTTGTTACTCTTTCACGCCAGAACGGCTGAACGGATCTAGATGAAATTTGGCACAGAGATAGATTATAGTCTGGAATAGCACATAGGCTACTTTTTATCCCGGAAAAATGGACGGGTTCGTAAACCACGCGGGCGAAGCCGCGAGCGGAAGCTGGTTTCATATAACTCGAACTGAACTCTCCCTAGCTCCTACACTACTGACCAATTGATTGATCAATGAGCACGATTGTCACACGTCACATGTCAATCAATCAGATTGATTGAATGAATCAATCGTCAGGTCATTGCCAGGCGACTGTTTATATATCTGTATGTTTAGTTATTGTCAAAGTAAATGTTGATGGATGGAGAATGAATTGATCGCTTGATTGTTTACTGAGTGCATTTTTTCAGACGGCACAAAGGACTTTGAACTTCGCACTTAAATGTTTAACATACTATCAAAGGACGAAATTTGTTAAAAAAAAAAATCAACTCACGAGTTAGTTGACAACGGAGGACATATAGATATCCACGAGAGACAATGTATCCTAATATAGCATCACGCCTGTATATCGCCTAAGGGGTTATGCAGAGGTGTATTGTAAACCCATATTTCGTCCATGCCGTTATTGAGTCCCATGTAATAGGGGACGAGCCTCTATGTTCTAAACTCTGTGCTGCTATTGAGAATTTTCATACAGAACTCTCAACTAAACTTTGCCCGATCCGGGAATTGAAACAACGACCTCACGCCCAGTAGTCGCGATACAGTCAATGAAGAGCTGTTAAAATAAGAAGGCACTTGTTGCAGGCAAGATTTTTTAACAAGTTTTTAAAGCCAGTAGGTGCCTATATGAAATGAAATGAAATGAAATGAAATGAAATTATTTATTTTGCAATTAGGATTTTTCAATCACTTTTACACGTCTTTTTTAAACTAGATGGCGTCGGCATTTCCTATGACTATCCCTGAGAAGAAACGCCGAAACAAACTCAGGGGTCAAAGTCTATTTTAAAGTCCAGACAGATTGTATTGATGTAAAGGTTTATGTGAGACAAATATAGGGTGGAATAGCCTTTTGAAGAAAGTGCCATAACTATTTGAGCTAACCTGTCGCAACAGAGTGCAAGCATGCATCAGTTATCGTGAGAATTAATGAAATGAAGAGCGCTCAGCCTAGATCTCACTCACATTTACAATGTATAGCGGTTATATATAAGAAATAATTTCAATTTAAACGACATTACAATAACAAAATAATGAAGTAAATAATATAATAATTAATGGCAAAATTTGTATATAAAAAAAAAAGGAAAGGCTAAAGAGCGGCTCAATCCCAAGCGTTTTTGTCATCTAAATAGTCCGAAATTTTATAGTATCCTTTTTTACAAAGTTTAGATTTAATTACAATTTTGAACTTCTTTAATGTTAAATTACGTATATCATTGGGAAGCTTATTGTAAAAGCGTATACATTGTCCCATGAACGAGTTGCTTATTCTGTGGAGGCGCGTAGCATGTACAGCAAGGTTGTGTTTATTCCTAGTGTTCAAAGAATGAGTATCAGACAGTTTGACAAAGTTCGAAATATTTTTATAAACATATATTAAATTTTCAAAAATATATTGTGACGCTACAGTTAGAATATTAATTTCCTTAAATCTGTGTCTCAGCGACACCCTTGGACCAAGATTATAAATAGCTCGGACAGCCCTTTTCTGCAAGACGAATATAGTATTGATGTCTGCAGAGTTTCCCCAGAGGAGGATGCCGTAAGTCATAACGCTATGAAAATAACTGAAATAAACTATTCTGGCTGTATCCACATCAGTTAAGTGCCGAATTTTTTTGACAGCAAACGCGGCAGAACTAAGCCTACCCGATAATTTGTTTATTTGCGGGCCCCATTGCAGTTTGGCGTCTATAGTGATGCCTAGAAAAACAGTCGAATCCACAATGTCCAGTTCCACTCCATTCAATTTAACATTGATTGGTACTTGTCGGACATTGGGCGTTGAAAACTTAAGACATTTGGTTTTTTTCTCATTAAGGAGAAGATTATTAACATTGAACCAATGAACTACATGAGATAGTGCAACGTTAACTTCGCGAAAATCTAGTAATTATATATACTCTGTTACAACTAGCAATTATCAAATCAGAGATGTTAAAGACGAAATCACCCGTTTAACGTGGACTTCTTGTATCGGTACACAGCCGTTTCCATTTTAAACGTCTGATATATTGTTGGTGAACACGGTCCTTACGGTAGTAGGCGCAGTAGAGCAATGCTTGGTTGTATGATTTCAATACTTCTTCTATCGTGTCGGCACAAGCTATCGCATTGAAATCGTCCATACCGTGGTGGAAAGATTAACCAGTCAACAATGGTGTTAACGAGGCTGACTGCCCAGAGTGCGCCAGACAATCTCAAGGATCGTCACTCGTGGAAGCCCTTTCCTTGGATCCCATACTCGATACTCGGTAGCAGACTAATTGTACACAAATAAGCAGTATTTAGCACACTCATACTCGATATTACGCACATACATAACTAATCTAGTAATCACAACATCGAGAATCTCTCCCATGGTCCTTAACGAATAATAGTATCCCTTCAAGGATATTTTGAAGAACGAAAATAATGAATACCAAGCTCAAAAAGGGCGATACGGTCGGTGCAGTGGTTAAGCAATTAGCTTACTGCGTTACGTATCGCAGATATGATCCCCGCACGGATCAAATATTTGTATGATCTACAGATAGATGTTTCGGGTCTGGTTGTGTGTGTAAGTGACATGTATGTTTGTAAACTGTACCCTCGATACAGGAGATATAGTAGTGTGCGGTAGTGTTATTCAAAATTCAATTCATTCACTACTGAATAAATGCTTCACTTGAACGATTACAAATCCTAAATCCTCAATTCCTTCAAAGGGCTTGGAATTGGATACCCTAGAGCAACACAGATTGAATTCGCTAACATGTCAAAACAAAATACATGTGAAGTTGGAAAGCAAAGCGGGCTCACAACCCATCAGCTGTCAGTCGTCGTTTGGACTGACAGCATCGAACACAACGGCAGCACGCCATCAATGTGCAGTCAGAATAGAATTTATTTTAAATATACTGATTTTGGCAGCTGTATGAATTGGAAATGGATGTCAAGTTATCGAATGGAACGTTTCGTTTTTGTTTTTAAATTAGTTTGAACTATGAGATGGAATGACAGCGATAGTCAAACACAATGTGTATTTTAGTGTATGGATAAATAAGAATAAGTCTGGGGTAGATGGTAAAGGTGAAAGACCAAGTGTTTTAAATTATTTTGGGAGAGAATATATAAAGCAGTTAGCAAACCGCCAAATTTTTGGTCTTATCGTTGTCATAGGTACAAAATACACAAAAATACGCATACCATATCACTATCACTACATATCGTCTGCTTACGGCTAAAAAGCAATAATTGCATTTAGAATCGAAATGCACTTATCGCTTTTTAGCAGTAAGCAGACGATGTTTTGAGCTGAATTTCAGTCATCACTTCCGTCCAGCTTCAATTTTTCTCGATGCAGTGTTAGTCCCTGACCCTTCAAAAGTCCATTACCTGCTCAATATTTAAATAATACGATTGGCGAAGTCGTGTTGCGGGTTCCATTCCTACACGGAGCAAATATTTATATAGCCAGGGCATGTGAATATTTGTATTTGAAAACGCAACTAACATACAGTATTAATTCCCAGTGCAGGAAACTTTTTTGTAACCAGAATGACTTACAACTTCCGATACCATTAGGAGATTTTGAGTATATGCTACTTTTCATAATACGACAAAACCTGGTCTGCATCCGACTTTTTCAAACACTGTGATTTACAAGAACCATCTCAGATGCTGCTCTACCATAACGCTGTCTTGCACCCAACGCTGTCACTTGGATCTGCTCAAGTGCTCATCCTCCTATGAAATAGCGCAGATATCTTCACGCGGTACTTATATAAAGTGATGGCACTGTCCGTAACTGTTGTGACAGGAGAACACTTCCTGATTTGTTGCGCAGGTGGGGCGTTGCACCTTGGTAGGACCGAGCTCTGTGGTGAGCGGAGCGGGCGTCTGGAAGGCAGGTCTAATAGATACTGAAATTAGGTTTTGAAATTTAGCAGGGCTTTGTTTAGTTTTATAGAGTATGTAATTAATCACGTCGGGTTCACCACTGTAGAGGAACGAGGTATGGTGTTCCTTCATTGAAAGGGAGGAATTTCCAACCAGGCAAGGTGGTTAGCCTGGCGGGCCGAACCCCGACGGTTGATGTCGGACATTCGTATGTGTTAGAATAGATGTAAACTCTCATAGTGCGATTCAGGGTTTGTTGTTGTAGCTTCATTCCGATAGATGGCGCTTTACTTTCTTGTTACTGTCGCAAATAATCATGAGATTCTGTAGCGAAAAATATTAAACGCCTAAAACGAAGACATTGTTGTTTGGTCTTTCCTAAAAGCTGCAGCTATATTTTAATTATCTATTATAAGGTACTTGTTCAGCAGAAGTAGTTGACGGGAATTTGAAAATAATTTGCAGTAATCTCTTCTGCCGCTTGTTGGATCTTTGTTTGGGAAAGCATGTCCTCTGCTTTTGAATTAACCTTTGGTTTTGGGCCTTTTCAATGAATGTTCAAACCGTAACCTACAAATCGCTAAACCTACTACAGAATCACTCCCCCAGACGTCACGGATCTACACTGTAATCTGACGCGATGTGCGCGCGCGCTGGATTCTGATTAAGGGCGTCGACGCATGCGCGGTGCGAGCGTTTGCAATTATTATTGCAGTTTTGTTTATGCTATATTTATAGGACTTGTTTTAGTGTTTGTATTAGAAAATACACTATTCTCTATGTTGATATTATGTGACATATTTTAGTCTGACTTCGGACTAAAAGTATGTCAGTTTTGATTGATAAACTCAAAATCAATAATAGAATACACTCAGTAAAGTGACCTATTCTCTCGGTAAAGACACTACATGGTGGAAGTAGATATAACACATATGTCGGATGTGGTATGAATGTGTATCGTAGACTATATAAAAATGGCTAGACAGCCACATTGGTCTAGTGGTCGCAAGAACAACTGCTGATCGTGAGGCCCCGGGTTCGATTCCCGCGTCGGGCAAAGTGTTATTTCACCCCTGAGTTTGTTTCGGCGTTTCTTCTCAGGGATAGTCATAGGAAATGCCGACGCCATCTAGTTTAAAAAAGACGTGTAAAAGTGATTGAAAAATCCTAATTGCAAAATAAATAATTTCATTTCATTTCAGTTCAATTTCATTTCATGGGATTTTCTGTATGGATATTCTCAGTAGCAGTACGGAGTCTGGAACTGTGCCCGGTAGATGGCAATAGGCTCGCCCCCTATTATATGGGACTCAATAAGGGGAATAATACATCTCTGCCTAACCCTTCCATACAGTTGTGATGCTATAGTAGGTATTCTATCCTACTAATATCATAAACGGATCTTTGTTACTCTTTCACGCCAGAACGGCTGAACGGATCTGGATGAAATTTGGCACAGAGATAGATTATAGTCTGGAATAGCACATAGTCAGTTATGTCGTAAACCACGCGGGCGAAGCCGCGGGCGGAAGCTAGTATTATATGAGAATGGTTAATCTATAATGACTCTTTGCTATATTTCAATTGCCTAATAAATTTATTTCCTTTTTTCAGGTAAGCCCGATGTAAATGTTAGTTCTGAAGCGAGTAAGGTAACAAAACGTTTGAAACATATGAAATTGACTTTTAAGTAAAAACACTAAAAATATTTGTTAATGACACAGTATATGTTGCAGTCCATTCCGGTTTTTTAGTTATAATTCTTTATTTTCTACTGCTCTGCTCTGAAAAATCATTATTAATATAAATATATCTTTTCATATAATACTTACATAATATTACATTCTCTATAATCTACCAAATATCATCATCATCATCAGCCAGAAGACGTCCACTGCTGAACGAAGGCCTCCCTCAGGGGGGGGGGGGGGGTTGCCATAATCCCCACGCTTGGCAGGCGGCTTGGGGATCGCAGTGGCTCACCGATTAGTGAGAGGATGCTGCTGCCCGTCCTCCGGTGTCTGGCCGCAGTTTTAAGACGTACCCGGGTCAAATATAATTATCCTTAACTTGAACACACTGATTAAATAGACAATAACGTAAATAAAACTATCAGAGAGATATATTTACAGGACTAAAGTTTTTTTTTATTTAGCTCAGCTTAGATTGTCTTAGTAGTCGCGCTTATGACTGCTAAGCGTGAGGTCCTGGGTTTAACCCTCGGGTTAGGCAGTGTTATTGGATTTTTCTATATGGAATGTAGATGGCCCGGTAGATTATATGAGACTTAATATCAGCGGCGAAATTTGGATGTATATAATAGTACCTACACCTCTGCCTAACCCTTCGGGAAATACAGGCGTGATGCTATGTTATAGTACATGGTGTATGAGTTTGATTGGTTAGCTACTCTATCAGACGCACAAGCCACGTTATCGCCTTAGCTCCTCAGTTCCCAGCCTGTCACTCCGACGAGATAAACGTCACTACCGCCTCGAAGTTCTCACACCTTGGTACCGTCTAGATATCTTAGCTGTTGGCATCTATCACTGCATACGTGTTATCGTTGATAGGTTTACCTACCCCCTGTACAGTGTATGTAGCGAAAGCTGAGAAGGATACCGAGCATAGCTTGAAAATTGATTTGATGGAAACTGTTTTTAGTTTTATAGCTTGGGCTATAAAAAAGTAAGCTATTCATACAGCAGAAGTTCACTTAATATTATTCTTTACCAACATTTAGCGAATGCCAATATTGATTTCCATTTAATACGGGGCGAGCCTATAGCCATCTACCGGGCATAGTTTCAAACTGTAGGTACTACTATTGAGAATTTTTATACATAAAAACCCAATAGGTAACTTTGCACGACCTGGAAATCGAATCCAGTGTAGGGTTTCACGCTCAAGAGTTGCGCTTCCGACGATTAGACCTAAGAGGCCGTCCTTTTTCTTCCCATACCTTAACCTGTTATCAATCGTCACTTGACCCTCGCGCTGTAAAATCGCATCGTTTTAAATCGCATCATACACGGTCGCGTTATCTCGCGGATCTGCACAACCTGGGCTCGAATCCTGCCCCGAGCAGTCCGCTGATTGATGGCCGCTGCATTGGCTAGGGCTCGTAGGTGGGGAGCTTGGATATTGCGATTAATAGCGATATTCTTTGGATTAAACTTGTTTTATAAGATATTTATGCTTTTGACCTTTGTGTCCAAACTGATATCTATAGTGTTCTATGATAAAGACTGCCTCATTGGTTAAATGGTTGCAAATGCGACTGCTAAGTGTGAGGTTTAATTCCCGGGTCGGGCAAAATGTAATTGTGTTTTTCTGTATGAAAATTCTCAGTAGCAGCACGTGACCCAAATAATAGGGGGCGAGCCTATTGCCATCTACAGGGCACAGTTCCAGACTTCGTGCTGCTACTGAGAATTTCCATTTGCGAAATGTGGATTTACAGTAGTAAACCTCTGCCTAACCCTTCAGGGAGTATACGCGTGATGCTATGTGTTTTTTATCTCCAAACACAAACTAATATTTAATAATGACATAGGGTTCATTAATATTGTTATCAATAAAAATATATTGTAGGATTGTCTACTAATATAACTCTACAATTATTATTACCATTAGTATTAATCAGTTGATGAGCATAATATAAATATATTATTCACATATCATTGTAAAATAATCCATATTATATACTGGAAAACCTTATGTACAATATTTACACATAGAAACTACGATAAACATCATTGATAAGCTATATTTTTAAAAGTATATTTTTTCACACAAATGTATTCAAACAAATTTACGAAAAACCTACCGTATTCGTCGCTTAAAAAATTCAATAAAACATTATCAGTACATGACAGCCCTAAGAAACCTGCGCACACGCTTCAGTGCAAATTATAAAATGCACGTTACGAACAAAGGCGATCTTTATCGAGAGCCGAATGATAGAGTATTCTGTTTGGCGGCGACTATGTACCGCATTTTTGTCGTATTTTCACGCTTCTTAATTTGTGGGGCAGGGCAGTACTGATGTAAAAGAACGATTTATAATTTGATCTTTCAGGGGTGTGTACATGATTAAAAAAAAAGACTGACTGACTGACTGTGTTTGTTAAAGCCTAAAGAATTTGTATCTTTATATTTGATAAAAAAATCTCTATATATAGGCATTAACTAAACCTATTTAACTGGTAAGAATGAAACCAATTCATTTTTGACATCACCAATTTAATCCTTGCAATCTTTTCGGTACAAAAATACCTATGCGTTAATAAAATATTTCGGTAGTAATTCCGTAAAACAAAACACTACCGAATCAGAATAATAACAGAACATTTTTTCTGCATTATAAAACAAAAAATGTTACTCAATGTTCAAACAAAAAATCAGTCATCGACTCAACCCGTCGCCTGCGCATCAATCAAGCGATAAACCAATTTAATTGATTGCGTCACTCAATCAATTACTGTCGTTCCAAATTCAAAACAGGAAGGTAGTCATTTTTTGAGTTGCCAACTGATTCGTTATTTTATTTTTTGTAGTACCGGTGCACGGTGTTGCAATAGTTATGCTTTTATTTTAAGTTCCTTTTTATTATTTTTATCATGGATGTTACGCTTTCGTTTTCAGTTTAAATAGAGCATTAAATTAAGAGAATTTGAAAGCCTTACGGAATATCTATGACGACTACGCAGACTTTTAGGCAGAATTATGTTTCTTGACAAATTTCTGTGTAATAGTTTTGTTTCTAAATAGGACATTACTGTCAAACAATGGAAGCTTTCAACTCAAAACAAAATTCACTACAAAACACTAAATGACACACGCAGAACATATTTGCAACAAAAACATACTCCTCAACGACAACCATTGCGTCTTAACAAGAAAATTAAAAAAGGAACACCAACAAAATCTTCTCGATGTACATCAAATCGTGTTCCGCCCTCGCCAATCAGTTCACAGTGCTGTTGTCTCCGAGTTCCGTTTTTCTCGTCAAACGTTCCTCGTTCTCATCACTAGCTTCTTTTTGCGTCCCGTCGGCCGGTCGATAAGCACGTCAAAAAGGGTGACTTGAGGGGTATTTTGAAATTGTTTGTTTAAATACTATATTTTTTTGTATGATTGATGCTTCGATGTGCGTGGGTTATTTGTCCTTGTGTGTATGGTGTTTTGAATCTATCAAGATTATATAAATCCTATTTATAAATCTTTAACTACGGATTTTCATAAATGTATGTTGGAATTGATTTTTGAGTGATGCCCAATAAACAGACTGATATAAACACTTCAGAGCTCTCTAATCCATTGAATTTTAAGAGCAGACAAATGGAAGAATTTGCTGGTATAAAATTAAATCAATCAATTTATTAGTCTTTCGTTCGTAAAAATTCTAATAACGACAAGATTACCGTTGACCAAAAAGTACTTATACCAGTAGCCATAAGGCACACTATCGAATATCAATATACACAGTAGTAAAAAAATCACTACGTATAGAATATTTAAATATACTAGCTTCCAGTTGCACAAGAAGACAATCTAAAGGTAGAAAACGCTAAGAATGACAATATTAAAAAATGAAAATATAAAAAAAAAACTAAATTAAATTAAGAATTCAGTTACCGTAATTCCGTATGCCAAAAAACTGAAAACCGTTTCAAAACTCGCTGGCTTAACTTTAGAACATTTATTCTGCAACATAAAGCGGGCGATATGCAAATGAGTGCACTTCTTTAAAGTCAGTTCATCGTTATTGCTCCCGAGGCACCTTGGGCTGGCTCACCTATGTCTGCCGTGGAGCCTTATCTCGGCTTAAGGCCAGATTCGGTATTCAAGCTTCTGGTGGAATTATTGGGGTCGGTGGAGATCGTCTGAATGGGTCGCAAGTGAAGTTAGATTTGGTTGTACATGTTATATTGTTAACTTGAACTTTCAGAATGTTCCTAGTTTTCTTGTTAAGCTAAGCTTGTGGAAGGATGGGACATCAAAAGTACAATGGGTGGGATCGTATTCATAAACTTGCGATCGGCTGTCTGATATTTTGAACAATTCGGCTATTGCGTCTTTTCTAGAAATAAATGATGTAACCTCATTTACTTTTACGCTGGAGTCATTTATTCAAATTATAAAATATCAAAGATAAACTAATTTATTATTCTTTGCTCGGAAATAATAACTTATAATGTCAGTAGTTCCTGTCAATTTATTTCTCAAAAGATCTTTTAGTATATCTCAATTTACTCAGTCTCTTCCAACATCCATCAGAGCTCTATAATTCACCACAAACAACCAGTTCATACACCATTCCCTTCAATCTTCGACCATAAAATAAGGTCTAACCCACAAATCGTCCATCAATCGAAATTAATTACCAAAAAATTCGAAACCAACAATCATTATCAATCCGGAGTGATTGACTGAGTGGCCGCACAGGTGCTATAGTGATGAATAATATTATAATTGCGATGGGATACGTCTTAATATCAATAAAGCAGGTACGCCAACTAATGCCCGTTGAATAAACATCAATCAATCAATATGGTTGATGTGGACTCGGAGCAAAAAGTGGACGCACTGGAATAGTGTGGATCGGGGTTTATTTAGAAAATATTAAAGCAGGATGGTATTTTCTTTGTTGTTAAAATCAACACGTTTATAGTGAAAGAGTTTTTGAAAACAAAGTTAGGTGTTAGGTCAGTTTTGTATGGGTATCTTTACTTCATATAAAGGGATAAAAAATGACATAATACATAGATACAGCTGCTTCAATTTAGGCACAATAGAAAAGTCAATTGGTTTATTTTTTCTGTTTTTTCTTTAAACATTGCCCCACACAAGGAACAATTCCTGTATCGTGGGTGCCTTTACAAACACAAATATTCACATGAACAGAATTACACCCAAACCCGGAACAACTATCTGTAGATCATACAAATATTGGTTTCGTGCGGAAATTGAACCCGCGACACGTAGGGCAGCAATCTCGTGTCGTCAATTGATTTCCAAGATGCCATTAAATTGTCTGTGCTTCATATTCGGTGGAATTCGTGTCTTTGGCTGTGACACTCTTTCTTTTCAGGGGTAGTCAGGAAACGACTAGACTAGGTATAAAAATATATTTGACGATTAAAAGTCATCAGTTCCCTTTCATTTGAACAAAGATTAGGTATATATTTAATATCAATTATTAGTTTCTCCTTTCCAAAATTAATTAATATATGTATTTATTAGTGTATAACTAAGTGTAGTACAGGCATATCCACATGTGTCTATCATTTAAAGCAGAGCAAAAAACCAGTGTTTGCTCTACAATGAGCCGTTGAAACGTAAGGCTGCGCGCGCATGACCACTGCGTGTGTCCGTGTGTTTGTCTGTTTACTTTGTTGCTTGTCTGTTTGCTTTCTAGAGAAATGGTCGTCAGGTGCGTGTTTGAAGATTTTAGTTTTAAGAAATGGATATGGTGTGATCCTGCAGGCAAAAGCGTCGTTTAAGTTAAAATCGTTTAGTTTTTAATGGCGGCAATGGTTGTTGTTTAAAGCTCAAAAGATTTTGGGTTCATTGCTAATTGTTTGATAGATTGCTATTAATTTATTGTCTTAGAAAAAAACCTGTAAGTAATATTTTTATCAAGTCTGAAGGCCAAGGGTGCACCAGATGGCCTCAGGTTCCTTCATACATGAAGGAATCCTCTTGAATCAATTTGAAGTAGCCATATAAAGAGAACAGTAATTAAAAAAATATAACCACTTCAGGCAATACAGTTTAATTGAGAAGTCAAAGCTCAAGGTACCTATCTGTTTGAGTTTGAAATACGACAGAAACTCACAAACGGTCAAGCAGTTGTCTGAAATGTCAGTGTAGTAAAATATTAATACTATCTAGTCTTTGTCTAAATCAAGTGGACGGTACGGTCGGCAATAGAAGTCAATTAAACTATATTTAACTAGCAACCCGCCCCGGCTTCGCACGGTTGCAATTTCCTAATGAAGAAAATATTGAGATTTTCATACAAAAATACCATCAAAATTTCCGACTCCGGTGGATTTTCCAAAAATATATATAGATTATATAGATTTTAATTGTAAATTAACTTTTTGTTTTTGAAAAGAGTATCCATGGAGTTTCTTGCCGGTCTCTTCTCCATAGGACCTACCCCCTTTGGAACCGTGCGCCTAGAGTCTCGACTTTTTAAAAGTGCCTGAAAAGGCCTACTTGAAATAAAAAACTTTGACTTTGACTTTGAATATTCTTTCATACAAAAAATCTGCTAAATCGGTCGAGCCGTTCTCAAGTGATGCTCCGTCATACATTTGGCAGTTGATTTTTATTTATATAAATGTTCTTTAACACAAATATTTCGTAAAATATCTATTGCCTTGTTAGCTTAATGTTGATAAGGTTGCAGTTTCAATATCATGTAAACATCATTGTTAATTCAGCGTTATTCACTTATTTCACTTTTGTTGCCGTCTGTACTTAGCATCTAGACGTTTGGACCAGAATTAGAATAATATCCTAGATTTCATTAGCACTACCGTTCTGGACGGACAGATCCTTTTGCTTGAAATCTCGATTGACATCCCGATAAATGCTTTACATAATTTAATATTTTGACTATTGTATTGTATCATTTTGTCTGGGAATTTTAGTCTATTTTTGTCAATGAAGTTGATAGATCTTGACATTTAAATAGAAGCTTTCAAGAGGAACTGTTTGCTCGCTTTTCTTCGTTGAAATTACTCATAAAGGTCTTCGATTGTAGGTGCTGTATTAGCTATAGCACTTACATGGTTCAATCTTATAGCTTCAAATTCTTGTACGCTGGTCTCACTGCCAGATACCACCGCAATAGGAAGGATCAAATCATAGTAATTGCTGCCAATAGGCTAGATGACTGCATCAAAAATAAATTCTGAAATCTTGTTTGGTAAATAGTTTTTCTTCCAAAAGCTCAGTAAAACTTAATCTCTTGCTTATCCTTTGCGTTTTAATTTATCAAAATCACACAATAAGTATGTCAATGGAAATAAAAAACTATGACGTCACGCTTTTGTATTCCAAACAGTTTTAGAACAAAATGTCGTTTTTGACAGTTCATAAAAAGTAACTCAGATGACGATAGTCATCTACCGTATTCTGATGACGATTCAAGGTTTAATGGTCATCATTAAACCTTGAATCGAAACCCTGAAAGTGTCATAAGAGGTCAGGATAGTGTAGTTAAAAGTCAAATGTATATTAATACGGAATAAAAAACCTGTTTGTCAAACGCCTTATGTTTTCTACATATGAGTAATAACACGATAAAGTTTACTTTTATAATTTTTTCAAACTATGAAGAAAACCTACATTACATACATATACACTTACCCTACAGACATTCGACCCATAAACATCGACATAAAAAAATCAATCAATAAAAAAAATATCAGACGTTGTCTACTTAAAAGCAAAACGAGCTACTAATGAACACTGCTCGAAATATATTTACAAGATTAACAACTGCATTCCTACCAACCCTTGTTACTTAGAAATTAAAGTTGAATTTCGCATGAGTATCAGAATATACTGAAATCGTAACGTCAATAAAGATTAAGCGGATTCCCAGAGTCGAGTTACGTGTTTCAACGGACGCACGGACTGACGGACGGACAAAAATCCGTCCGCTGACGTGTGATTGACAGTGAGACGGTGGCTCCATCTGTCGCGATGTAAAAAGACATTTGACGTTGAAGGGTTAATCTTTGTCGCGGCTCTTAGCCCGTGTTTTTATTTTTGGCGATTTTTTCTGAGATATCTGGCTTGAAGATTTAAAAGTGCCAAGTGAATTCAATTCGTATAAACCAGAGGGGACTAGAATTGTGTAATGCTCATACCTAGTTTCCTTGGCTAAATACCTGGAGTTCTAACCGCGACTTAGGTGAAAGCGTGGTGATACTAGTAGGGTAAGTAGAAGCTTCAGCAAACCATTCAGACTTTACTTTACCCCTAACAACCTCATCATTATATTAAACCCCCTATACGTCCATTACTAAAAATGACTTAAATCCAATTGTTTTTTTTTTTTTACTATCTATGAAGTCACTTTGCCCCGCACTAGTAATTACTTGTATTCGTTTACTGTGCGTGCGCTTACAAACACAAATATATATTCAGATGCACAAGCACTCAGACTCGGAACGATGTGTAGGTCATACAAATATTCGTACCATACGGAAATTGAACCCGCGACACGAAGCGCAGCAGTCGATCGCTCAACCTCGGTGCCATCCGTATGTATTACTATATGATATTAAACATTGGTATTAAATGCTTCTATGCATGGAATCACCAGTAGCTTGATAAAATTGGTGACCGTGACATGATGCGTGTCCTTTTAAGATGTTCGGAAGCCGCCTTCATGGCACCTACATATCGGTGTGACCTAGTTCGAAGGCATACTGATAAAACTACATTTCTGTTAAAAATAAATTATTTCCAAGACTTGTTGAAGCGACATTTATCCAAAATGACACCCCAATGATTGATTAGATGAGAAACTAAATAAATATTTTCTTTGGCATCAAATATTATAATTATATCTGTCCATCTGTCAGTCATCGACCATCATTCTGATGTTTTCTTTTGGCAACTGTCAGTGAAATTGTATTTTGCGTATACTAATTTCGTTCTAAAGCTTTTCTCTGTGCGTTTATACTTTTTCATATTTAATTTCTTGGTAGGTACTTGGTCTTTCTTGTCAGTATTGGATGATTGGTCAACAACATAATGGGGCTTTTAGACGCGAATTTTGGAAATTACTTATGCGTTACTGTTAGTATCGGAATTTTCTTATGTATGTCATATAAGTACAATATAATTTGTAATGGTTTCTTGGTATTCTGGAACTTTAATATGACGTGTCTGATTGAATCAGACTGCGGTACAAACTACCTACGCGACTTATTTTACTAGGCATTTAGCTAAATGACGCGACGTGGCGACGTAGACAAATTCAACGTTAATCATCTGCTTTGATTGACAGTTTGACACCAACATTTCTACCCACTGACGTACATTTTTAAATCATACATAATTACGGCAACACTCACATTTTGTCACTCCTCGCGTACAACGGAACGCAACTTGGCAATTATATCGTTTGTACGTCAACGGGCCGCGCACGTGTGGTCTTCCGAGAAACGGAACGTGTCCGGATGATGCGCCTGAGTGCATTTTTGTACTGAGGCTCTTAATGGAGTTGTATAATGTTGGTACTGCGAGTCATTGAACAGTTCGGCGTCAACATTGCGTAAAATGTGATAAGTTCTTTGCACGCTGACGGCTGTCTTTGATATCATTTGCGCTAGATAAGCACATATATGACTCTACTATCTTTCATTTTTTGTTACGGTTGGTGTACTTTTGAGCTTATGCATTTTATTGTAAATAAACTTGTGTATCGTGATTCTGATAAGAATAAAATTAAAGGAGCATCCAGACGGAGTCTCTAAGTATGATTATATAAAAAGTCACAACATTACCAGATATACCCGAAAATAACCCGACGTATCGGCATCCCATCAAAACGAATCGATTGCATCAATAATAATCCCAAGAAAAAAATGAGTGGGCGCCCCTCAGATACAGATCAAATTAACGGTCAACCGAACAAAGCCGGCCAATCAGCGGGCCGATTCTTTCACAAACGCTTCACGTATTTACGTCACATTTCTTCGATTCTGCGGCACGTTCGCGACGTAATAAGCGGACGGGGGAGTCCGCTCGTCGCGTCCGTCACCGTAGGGTGGTCCCTATTCCAACCGGGTGGAGGAGGGGGCCTCCGGGTGGCGTCCGGCGGAGTTAATGAAGTTTTCTCAGCGATTCCCACAGGTCGTCACATGCGGGCAGAGTTTGCTCGGCACATATTGTACACGTCTCGCTATCGTCAGATATTGCCCGGGTGAAAATGTTTTAATAAGCGCATCCCGGGACGCGGCCGGCCGTTATGTCCGGACGGTCTGTACCCGTCCGGCCCGTCTTATTAATGTCTATTGTTTGCGAGTTTCGCGTTATTGCGTGTGTATTGATGGTACAGCCTTGGTTTTTATGTCCTTAGTTAGATGTTGTAGGCTTAATCTCGGTTGCTCTACAACACACATTCTAAGGAACATAAACGACTGGTCAATACACTTCTTTAAATAATTGTATTTTTATAATAGGCTATTTGAATCAATCAAGCAATTAAGCATACTATCTACATTACCGTACATTTACTGCCAATATCTATCCCTGTAGAAGAACTCACGTCCTTTAACCAGACAGTCGGACACTCCAAAGCTCCAATACACAAAAACATTTCAATCCCAATCAATATTGTAACCCTAATTTCGTCCATCAGGAACCGTTGACACAGAACGGAGCAGGTTAACGTAACCTCTGACCTTGACCTCGCTAATCGTCGCCCGTAAATCTCAATACAGGATGATGTGAAGCTACAAATTGTGGATGCCGTACATATTGGTAGGACTGACGGACAATATGTGGAGATTTTTTATGACGTTTTATCCTTGATGAATGCAAAGGTTTAATTAAAATTAGTACGTGAAATAGGGGTATGAAGGAATATTTTTGCAAGAGTGAGAAGGTATATTTTTGGCTGTTAATGATAAGTTTGAAACAAGACTTTGTGATACTCAAGCGAGATTTGCGATGTCTTTTTCACTTCAAGGATTATACTGATTACCGCGAGGTTATTCTATAAAGGAAGTCTATTGACAATGTGTACCTTTTAACTAGTAATAGAGGAACAAATTAATCGTTAGAAATGAGTACCTCCAAGTATCTATATCAGGTGGTCTAAAAGGCCGCTTCATGTGAGCCATTATAACATACACATTACAAATGCCAAATCTTCACTTCATTGACGGTTTTTATTATTTTGTGTAAGGTTTATATTCTATAAAAAGGTAAATTTACTTACATTTACTAGCTTCCGCCGGCGGCTTCGCCCGCGTGGTTTACGAACTTGTACATTTTCTCGGGATAAAAAGTAGCCTATGTGCTATTCCAGAATATAATCTATCTCTATGCCAAATTTCATCCAGATCTGTTCAGCCGTTCTGGCGTGGAAGAATAACAAAGATCCATCCATCCGTCCATCCATCCATCCTCACAAACTTTCACATTTATAATATTAGTAGGATTGATCAATTTGGCTGTTTTCGCCCCCGTTATGTGATCCGTAATCTTGCTGATTCGCTAATCATTCCATAAGCAATTCTGAATTGAGAGCTCATGGTGACAAAAGAAAATCAAATAAAGCAAACGATTGTCGTTCAGCTATTTATAGTAAAGTGCACCGATCCAAACTTGTGACCGTCCACGCGTGCTGGTACCATCGGCTCCAAATTAACAAACTTTCGGACTTCGCCCTGTGCCAATAGTTTTTACCTTTCCATTTGCTTTACACGGAATTTGCAGTGCCGATAAAGAAGATTCTTTATCAATACACACCAATATAGATAGAATTTTTTTTAGGTTTTAAATGACATGAAACGACACGGTTGACGCAGTGGCTAAGCGATTAGCTTTTTGCACTACGTGTTGCGGGTTCGATCCCCGCACGGAACAAATATTACGATAATATAATATATGACCTACGAATAGTTGTTTCGGGTCTGGTTGTGTGTAAATGTGACATGTATGTTTGTAAACTGTACCCACGATACAGGAGAAACTTGTGATTGTCATAAAAAGTCTGTTTAACATTAACTGACTCATTGATCTACTGGTTGCAAGCGCGATTGTTGAGCTAGAGATCCTGTGTTTGATTCCCGGGTTGGGCAAAGTATTATTGGGATTTTCTGTACAGATAGCAGCACAGAGTGAGCCCTATTACATAGGACTCAATAACGACATCGGCGAAATGTGGACAAACAATAGTACACTTCTACCCAACCCTTCGGGGAATACAAGCGTGATGATACGTTGTTATATATAACACAACATTTTCCAGAAGTACATAATGTAAACAAGTAACCAATATACTCTTCATATAAGAAAAATTCGCGATCTGAAGTGGAAAATTTTCCCCCACGTGTGTAGACTCGCGCAATATTGCCATTCCAACTTTACTATCGATAAATAATATTCCAAGTAGTAGCTTTCAGAAATCTATAATAATAACTGCATACTTTACTCACACAAAAACTAATTAAACAAAGCTATAAACACACTAACTACCGATTACGCTCGCACCAAAAACGCCACGCATGACGCTGTACCCCTCTACCCCATAAACCACTCAATAAGGCACCGCGGGAGTGCATTAATGACATTTTTCACATGTTTCTTGCTTCGATCACAGGTCAAGTTGTGGGGGCCACCCTTAGCTTGGGGGTGGGTGGGGGTGGTTTCTAGAAGGCGCAGACGTCTCCCGTCAATCAGTTCGGCTCGACGTGACTGGAATGCTATAGGAAAGTTCGCAGACCGTTAAGGCGGTTTTTTTTTATGATCGTCGATTATTCGCCGCGGTAATCTCGCCGATGTGTTCCATGCTTTATGTCGTGTTTGTATTGGGTGTGCGTTTATGGGTGCGGTTGGGGAATTGATGTTTTTCTTTATGTGTAGTTTTATTTTTACATTTTAAATTTCATGAAAAATTTATTCCTCAAATTGTCTGTTGATTTCCTCGATTTTGACGCCGATTGCCAAACTGTCTGTCTAAACCTATGTAGAGTGTATATTAACAAGAGTAAATTTGGTAAGGTATTGATCAAGACAATATGATATTTATAGGCATATTACACATCTTGAATAAAAATATATTTCTAAGAACACATATCAAATTAACAAAATACTAAAATTTAACGCAACTAAATGACCACTTTATATCAGAACTAGTTTTTCAAAGTTATTATGCCAACGTGGATATCGCGCCATACTTTAACGATAAACACGGTTTAGGCTTTAAACTCTTGAGTTAAACTTCAAGTTTGCGGCGGAAAAATTCTTACAGACTTTGTATTAAACGCGCGTCCGGCCAAGTATTAGATTTCTGCTGCGGATATATAAGTTTTTTTTTTTCTTTTTTTACGAACTATCTGACTGTATAGAGTTCGCATGCTCGAATTTTGTTTAAAGTATGAAAATACATGTGTCCAAAATTTTCCCATACATATTTAAGCCACTAACAAAGATTTAAGTCTATGGAAGGTTCTTTAGGACAGGTTTTAACGTTCTCGCGATTTTCCATCTTCACACTAGGCTCTTTAACTCCTGAGGGGCAGAATTCTCTTTACCTCCGTCAGAATTTCTCAAAATATTTATAACAGGAA
Source organism: Shargacucullia verbasci (assembly GCA_947562105.1). Taxonomy (NCBI): domain Eukaryota; kingdom Metazoa; phylum Arthropoda; class Insecta; order Lepidoptera; family Noctuidae; genus Shargacucullia; species Shargacucullia verbasci. The sequence continues at coordinate 14,662,001 of OX387284.1, read as the reverse complement.
CACGAATTAATTATGGAATGACAATGTATGGTATGGTTATTGTAATTGCTATTTCATAATTCTAAGTTAACATAAAAGAAGAAAATAAAGTACAGTAATACCCCGAACTTACGTGATAGGTGCGACTGAGCGATAACCGCGTAAGTCGAATTCGCGTAAGTCGGGGTATAATTTCAACAACCTCACACTCCGTAGTTCAGAAATAAATAACACAAAATAAATTATAGCTAAGATGAACAATAATGAGGGGGAGTGAGTAATCGAGTTGTGTAGCTCTCAAAGTAACGAATAGATGAGATTTGAAAATCGCGTAACTCCAGTTTCGCGTAAGTCGGGGTAGCGTAAGTCTAGGTATTAATGTAACTATGATCAAAAGAAGTCAAAACCTCGCCAAAGGCTGAAAATTAAATTTAGCAATTAGTATAGAGTTTCTACTCAAAAAGACCTACGAGGTTGCAGTCACTAAATATTTTATATTGCTAACCTAACCTAACCCATATAACACACCGAATATATCCCAAAATCAGTAGGTACCAACCCTACTCCGCGACGCGACAACGCGACATTCGTCGACACATCAGCGACAGCTTGTCACATGTCATAGCGAGTGCGGCGACAAACGCAACCACTCACCGGACCTCACTAAAAACAAAGTTTTGCTAGATTTATGATAGACACTGGGTTTTTTCTGAAGTCTCCAAAAATATTGAAAATCCCACCGTATTTTTGAGATAAGGGTTGCAATTGCAATTCCAATATCCGATGATTACACAGTTTTTTTGAACTACGGAAAACTCCATTTTTAATTATGACGTATAAGTAGATAACTTGTTAGGTATCTATATTGTCTCTGGGGCTTTATCTTGATGTCTGGAGGAAAAAAGCAACTGTAATTAATTCCTGATAATATAATTAAAAAAGAATGCATTATCAGCATAATTATTATAACAATAATTTTATTGCACTATCACTAAACATTTAGACAGTAACAAAATAAAAAAGTATTTTACCGAAAACAGTCAGTTTCAAACTAAAGCAACCAAAAATGCCAAAAACAAAACGCTTTTGATTCGTTCCTTTTTCAAATTCCGCTTACGAACGAATAAAACCGACGTAAGGTGATCGGTGATCACTCGAAACCGACGTCGCAGTGAATGAACGAACGGATGAATGAATGAGTGAGTGAGTGAGCAGAGGGCCGGGGACACCAGTTGATCAACCATGATGCGCTCGTGTCCGTCAAAGTCATTCAGGGTGAGTTAGAGAGGAGTGAGTTCGATGGATTTCAGGTACATTAGCAACGTATATTTTTCAATCGTTTCTTAGGAAGTAGGTGAATGTTATTCTGTGCAGATGAAAATTGAGTTCTATTTATGAAGTCATGAAGAATTTTATCTCTTAATGTTATTAGGCAGTTTTAGGTGCTGAAAATTTTATAATATGTTGATAACAAAAATATTTCTACCCAATTATATCAAACTATCGACTCATACGTGTCGTCGTGACAATAAAACAGAAATAAAATTAATATTTGAGCTGCGTTTTGATATAAATAACATTTAAATATGCAATATGTATGTCGTTTGCGACTTATAAATTTGAGTGGCGGCGATTTAGTGGCATTTAATGCCGTTTAGTGCCGGGTGCGCAAAACATGTGTCTAGTGTGTTATTGTTATATTTTATTAACAGTCGACAATTAAATTTATGTGCATCATAAATGCGTTTGCAAAATGTCATGCGTTTTGTGTATTTGAATTATAAATCTTGTTGTATCATTTGGAACGTGTAACTGTAGCCTAGTTACGTCAAAAACTGTCATGTCCGTACGTAATTACTAGACTGACGTAAGTGCTCTTCTATCATGACGTAAGCATGAGCTAACAGCTGAAAAATGATTGCTAGAAAGATTAGTTAACAGCTTTGGTAACGGGTCAGACTCCCCAGGAAAAGGTTTTACGGTACTCGGTCATTCGAGAGCTTCTTTCAGTGCAGTGTTGCATATAAATAAAAGAAAATATATATATGTACATTCAAAAGAAAAAGTCCACCCGGAAGACATTCCCACAAACTGGCGATATAACTCTATGATGTGTTACGATTTTTATTGAGCGATTTCTGAATTTTATTTACGTACAGTCGCGCACAACACGGACTATCGAGCGCGCATTAAAATACGTAGCGAATAGTGGTTGTGTAAATCAAAAGGCCATAAAACGCCACAATTCGGCCGAAGCCGACTCCACGCTAGCGTAGCCCTTGATTTATACGCTCGCCGTTTGCCGGTGCGAAAACCTACCTAGTGACGTCACGGCTTTTGTTTTTCTGTTTTTTTTTGTACAGACTTTTTTATTGATGGCGTTCAGATAAAAAGTGGCGGTGATAGGGTTACCGTAGATGGGTACCAGGTTTTAGGAAAACTTGTGTTAAGTCTGCTGTCTACGCTTGTAGCTTTTGTGGAAATGCTTCAGTCCTTTAAAAACCTGATGAAGGAAATTAGTGTGTTGTAAATTGAAAGGGAGTGTGATATTAATAAATCAGCTTATGTATCAAAAGCATAAAAAAGCACATATTATTGTCTGTCTCAAGTTTACTGTCTACTGTTGTTAGCTTATCACCCCTTGATCCTTGGCCTCCCCCTTGATCTCCAAGCCGTTCTGTTCCGTGCCAAAGATGACCAGTCTCTTCTAGATCTGTCGAGTTCCTCCACCAGTTCGTCCCGCCATTTCTTTCGCGGTTCTATCTCGCCGCTGTATCAAGTAACGCATTAATTTCCTTTATTTTTTCATTCATAACAATATACAGCACCAAAAATACGTTCACTTCGTATGGCAAAACCTTCCATTATCCCTCTCTCAAAGTATCCCAATATTGACCGCTTGTTTGACCATTCCTCATTCAAAATATGCTCAAAGTAAAAGCACAACAAAAAACCTTAACCCACTATCGCCGTTAAAAAAAAAAAAAAGAAAACCACAACACTTAAAACCGAAAACACGACTACCCTTCGCGCTAACCCTGCCAGCGCCGAACTAACCGTGGCATCACAATTTGTGAATGATTTTACGTTCGGTGTCCCGAGCTGGGCCGTCCTGGCCATTTCATAGCCATTTGTCAGCCGGGCGAAAAAGATGCATGTAGGACCCGATGACTTTTTTTTTTCGCTTTTTAGGCTTTTACGCGGATCCATCGACACGTGAAAGTGTGTTAGCGTTGGTAGGGTTTATAAATCTACTGCGTTGCTCGTGGAAGTTTATAGGTTTTAATTTTTGCGGTTTAAAGTGTGTGAAGTGTGCTTTCCACGGGATTTTGTTTTGAGTCAATTGAGCTGTATTATCGAGTGTGTGTTGCTGTCTGCACTAGTTTAGGATAAAAAACTACGTGTCCCTTGACAGTCTATACAATTTCAGATGAACGATAAGGCCCTGAGTACTATCATGTAAATAGTAACTATGTTAGACATTAGAATTATTTGGCTCAAACATTTCTAGTACAATAAGGTCAGCCCCACACTGCGCAACACGCCAAATCCAAAACCATACAATCCATGACTTAGCTTATTTTCACAACAATCGCACAGGCCACACGTGCACTGACGTTATAAAACGCGTGATTGAAGCGAGCCCGCAAAAATGTCGGCCAACGGACCGACGGGCGCCAAACCGCGACCGACCAATTTATATTTCACTATTATCCACGGGAACCGAGCCGATTTACGATTTCATTATACCCGGCCCCGGCAACTCGGTAACTCGTTGATTTAAAATGCACACGATTTTTGTGCGAAAAATATGTGTCGGACGTAGTTTGGCTTCGATTTATTGGTGGTCGTCAATAAGGTAAAGTTGTCTAGCTTGAAGAGAGTTGTCACATGACGTTGCAGCTGATAAAAATGTCACAAGTGATCTCTTGTTCTGGCTATAGCAAGCACCGTTAATAAAACTCAGATCGACGTGCAATAAAAGCTGTTGAAATCAAGGACTCACAAAAGAAATTGAAATAACAGTCGTTAGAATTTTTATAATACTTTCAGTTACTCCATTTGTAGGCGTTGAAGTCTGTCCTTTCGGTCGCCTGTCAGTTTAAATATTTAATTGCCATTGATTTACGTTGACACACTAGCATTTTATGAAACCTTGTGTCTGCATGTCTAACTACCTGTCAGCACCTTCGACGTTGTATCATTTAATCAAATGTTCTTGGAAAAAAATGCTGCAGTAATACAGCATTTTTTGTTTACCGTCTTTTGAGGGTAAAGATTTAACCTCTAAAGGTTTATATCTTTACCTATTTATCCTGAAGTTTTAAAGAATTAACGTGCTTATAGTAATATGTTATATTCCATTTATGTTTAACTAATGTTGTAACTTTAAATATTACCTATGTTCTCAGTGGACATAGTTATCATGTTATGTACTTAAACATATCAATATTTATATCTGCCATTGTATGAAGTTGTTTCTACATACAAAACATTAACCTATTTCTACTGGTTTTAATTTAATGATATTCATAAAGGGGGGTACAAACTTTGCGCTCTATGCAATGGAAATAATAAAAAATAATTTATCCAGACGCCTCTCTACGCTACATAAATAATCATTACGAAACGCATTCAGACACAATTACATACTTGGGGATGGCTCGTTAAAAATCATATTCTAAGGGCGGTTGCAGACGGGGCGACCGCACGACTCTCCCTAGTCTTGGTAATGTATTAGAAGCATTAAAACTAAGTCGTGTTAGAAAATTTGCATATTTTGACGCTATAAAACAACAGACATTATAAACAGGCTGAAAAGATCCATTATCTATTTGAAACTTAAAAATAATATATTACTTTATATTCGCTTTAACATAATATCATGAAATTCTTTCCTTTTTGTTGCATTTCCAGCAACAAAAAACTATAAAACACCTAACCGCAACACTTAAACTACTACATAAAAAGTCGCAACCAAAAGTCGCTTAGCGTACAAACGGCCGAGGTGAGGGCACCCCCCGGTCCCAGTTAACACGGTTAATAATAGGCTCCTTACCCTCCCGCGCCTTATCTGCAGTATTAAACCATAAAACATTATAATTTACAACGCTATGTCGCTGGGCTATGACGTTCCGCAGGCTCTCAAAGTTTACATGTTTTTACTTGGTGGGCGTGGCGGAGAAGGGTTGAGTTTTATTTTTTATGTTGCTATTTTTTCAATCGGTTTTAGTTTGACGAATAGTTGACTTAGGAAAGTTTTGACGAGTTTGTGTCTAATTTGGTGAATCATTTGGACGTGTGTTTATTTCGATGTACAGATGGAGGGAATATAGGTTCAGTCAAAGATTTGTATATATTTAATCAGGTACATAATTTAGTTTTAAAACTGCGATAATAATTATATAATCTTATGTTATTAAGTATAAGATGAAATTACCATACTATTAAAACTGATTCATGTCATACAATTTTTATCGGTTGCTTGTAATGAAAATAATAAGTAAATTTTAATCACCTTGTATAGGTACTAACTTTTTAAGTCTTTCGTAACTGTGTGAATATACATTAATAAATCAATATAAAATTTTCTAATATCTACCAAAATAAACAAAGGCAAAAAACCACAATCCTATTTACCAACAGAATATCCTCATTCAAATACTCTTTATCATAAATTCTGTTACCCAACCCATATTTCAGGCCCCCTCCCAAACTTTGGGAGCTGTACTGATACTTAAAAATAACGAGATGCCAGCAAATATTGTAATAACCCCTCTGTCCCCGTATTTAGTTCAAAACCATTGTTTTAATAATCTTTCTTTGCTGATTTCGCTCTGTGTGTTTGCGACCTCGTCAATATACGCCCCCTGTTTACATTCCATCGATATATTCTTGCAAATTTCACTTTTCCATCCCTAAATATGTTATGTGTGTAATAGAGTGTGTGTTAATGGGTGTTTGTGTGTGTTTAGGCATTACGTGTGTGTTCTACGTTATTATCAAAATGTAGGCGTTTTGTTTTTCAGGGCTTTTATTGTTATTGGTGTTTTATTTGGGAAATTATGCTTTTGATGTTTGAGCGATAATTTTTGGGATTTTCTGGCCATTTTGAAACGTAGTACCTTTTATATATACTTCATTAAGACCTGATGTTCATTTTAAAACAAAGCTCTCACTTTCGTCTTATTATTATTTCCCAGTCATCGTCTAATATCAAACCGACCACGTCAAGGTCGTACTCGGATAAGTTCTCAAACACTGATAGCGGCACTAAACGACCCAATAAAAAAGCAAATATCAACAATCACACGAACTACAAAGTAATCCGGGCTTTGTTTGGAACAATTGTACCTAATATTTACAATATCTTAGATAAAGTGGGCACGTGGGACGTTGAGAGTGCCCGCCGTCTTAACTCGGCTGGTTTATACGAAGCTTCTATCAATATTGCATGATAATGGCTGAGGGGCAAGGTTTAGGCAGACGCGATTGGAAAAGCGGGCAATCAGATTTGATTAAAGGTTGTACTTTATTTTTACGATATGACCTGGGAAAGATTGCTTGGAGATCGTAAATGAAATTGATTTATACAATATTCAAGATGTTCTTTTTTAAAAGTTTAGTTTAAGCTCGTCGTGAAGTTTCGACCAGAATCAGAATTAGTATCCATTACTAAATATTCATAAAACTGTATTAGCCGCTTAAAAACTCCGTCAAATTACAAGCTATATAAATACATTACTTCTTTATAAAACAATACCTACCTACTAGTTTCAACGATTGGAAACTCGAAAGTTATGACTAATCATGATTCCGCCTATTACCGTCCCACTGCTGGGCGAAAGCTTCTTATCAAGGTAGGTTTCTTGATCAAATTTGAATTCGCACATTATTTCGAAAAGTCGGAGGTGCGGGCTTCTTCTAGAGAAGTTCACTCCTGCATAGAAGGCAAGCATTCAGCTACTAAATTATCACTGCTATTATGACTAATATTGAAGAAGAAAATATATGAATACTTCCAAACTGTCGATCTTACTAGCTGGCGAGAAATTTTCGCTCATGTCTTAGTCCAACGCCCGCCTTACTCTTTATCGCTCGGTGCGTTTGCCGAGATTACTGCAAATCTACTGATTGCGACTCCAGAACTATTGATACAGGCATTAACTTTGCATCGTTGCGTCCGCGTAACGTCCACTAATCTGCTCTAATGTTTGCCTTTGTTTCTGTAAATTTACTTTAGTTGTGCGGACTTGTAAGCCTTATCGTGTGATGTGCCCGCTGATTGTAAACTGTATGGGTTTTCTTTTATTTGATTGCTTTAAGCTGCGGGTTTATAGGATTGTCTGATCCTTTATGTCGTTGGGTATGGTGTTTGGTTAGTATCACATGACTTGAAGTGGAATCAAATATTTTTGTGGAAAAGGAAGCTTTAAGTAAATATCGTTTACATTATAAATCTATGATTCATATTTATTCAATAGAAGCGAAGAAAAAAGAAAGTCATAAAAAAATCAGAATTGCGATTTCGAAAACTATACTCGTTTAATATTTAACAAATAAAATTGACCAAAAATCTATGCATTCCACACGCACGGTCTTTGAATCTTTTCAAAACATTTCACTTAACTCTATTGACACTTCATTGGACGCACTCACACAAAACGATCCCTTAGAAAAAACGAGAAAAACAAACATAGAATCCCGAACGATAGAGATCCACTCCGGCTTAGATAAGTGTTGCTAGTATTGGACAGGTATCATTATGCGGGCATACTTAGCCGGAAGGTAAGGGGCCGGGTGGGCGAGAAGGGGGTAGGGGGGAGGCAATTTAATTCTGTCCACGTTCTAATAATGACCGTCATAATTCGTTCAAAGTGTCCGGTCTGGGACATTTTCGCCCCCCGCGCTCTCGCCCGGTTGATTCCTTTGCATTTTCCCCCCTTAATTCCATTTTCATGCCACCTTGCACACATTTGCGCTTCATCTGTAGATTTTGTGTGTGTGTGTGTTGGTATGTTGTGTCTTGTAATCGCAGCTAGAGGGTTGTGTTCGGTCGAATCAGAATTTTTGGCAATGATGCAGAGGGTAAAATGCTTTAGTGATTATTATTTAAAACATATGTAAAATGGTACCTTTATATTTATTTTTTGGATTATTAATTGGAAGTCCTCATACTAATTAAAGTGTACCAATATAATTGTCAAATAGCAAACATCTGTATACCGATTTAAAGTCGTTTGCGAATTGTTTAACCTATTCCATTCCATACGCAAGTTTAACTTAGTTGCAGACTTAAGTTTTTAGTTTATTTAAATAAGTTTTTGTTATATTTGGTGATAAATCAAAAACTGCCATATTTATAACTACAAAAAAAAAAATCTTACACCTTTAATTTATATTTAGATTGATCTGATTACGTCTGATTCATTTACTTCTTATTATGACCTTTAATTGTGCCTCTAGTTTAGCCTTACTGTCGATTTTTTTATAAGGTTATCTAAACATATTTCAACATGATTTAATTATGAAATTGATCAACGTCTTCAATCACTACCGGACATTATTTAATCAAAATCTACAAATCTGATAATTAAAGTATCTGTTACTAAGGTGTCGTTTATCTTTAATTTTAAATAATGCCAGGATTAATTATTGCAAATATTTATTAGCATCATACATCAAAGGATATCTATGTTTATCTTATTATCTATAATCATCAATACATATCACAAAGACAAGTATAAAATCAGTTAGGTATCAAATTGTGGTGTCTCAGGCACCAGGCAGGTCTCATAATGGCAATAATATTGACGCTAGTTTGAATCTTACGGGAACTCTTGAGATTTTCTAATTCTTAGATTAAAGTTAGACATGCTCACTAATGTGTTCCACACGTTCCAAATGAAACAAAAAAATAACACTTTCACAAAAAGTTTTAACCCTAAAAACCCAATGCGAAAAACGACGCAAAAAAATAGAACAATAAGCATTCGTCATTTTAATCCGGGCCACACATTAAAAAGATAATCTCACGTTCTCCCTCAAGTCAAGCGCCATCTTGGATATGAGTATGTGTGCAAATGTGTTCATGGGAGGGTGTGCGTGTGCACGTGTGGCGGGCTTTATCAACACATGTAGCTAATATTAAGTTTGATTTATAACTGTTATATCGTAAATGGATTAGGGAAACGTCCCTTTGGTACACTTGCGTACTAAAGTGGATCTAATGTCGTCGTTTTATGGGTACGCGTAATTGGCTAGGTCTGTCTGTTTGTGTAATTAACGCCGGCCATATTTAATTTGTATGTTTTTTTTTCAGGTACGTTTGCAAATTTCGGGTGAAGTAGTAAGTGGTTTTGTGTTTTATAGACACAATACTAGAGAAAAGAAGGAAATTAAAAAGTAAAAAAAATAAAATATCTCTCTCTTTTTTTAGATAGATCTTAAAGGAACGTAAAAACGTCTGTAATGATTTATTTACTAAAGAAACACTAGTAATTTAGATTCTACTTCAAAGCTTTCTTGCATTCGTTTAGATTCCATGATCTAAAATAAGAATATATTTGTAAACAAACATCAGTACAATACAGTTTTAATTAAATATGTTGCAAAAGATACGGCTTACATAAAGATATTAGTGTTTTGATCGATTAATTACCAATTAATCAACAAAATTTTTATCAAAATCAATTTATGTGGATATTGTTTCATAAGCCAAGTCCGAATTCTAAATGAGTCACTCACTACGCCTTTTTTCTGATATATCGTATAATGTTAGCGTAGTAATTTTCCGTTCTTAACAGTTACCTACAATGGTTTACTAGCGAAAAAATGACAATTCATTCATAATTAATAATAATTCTTAATTATAAATTAATTAAATTTACATAATCAATATTAACAAAAAAAAGTAAAGGCTACGAATGTTAATTTATTTTTCTAAAAAACAAAAATATACTAAATAATGATTTATTTACTAAAGAAACACTAGTAATTTAGATTCTACTTCAAAGCTTTCTTGCATTCGTTTAGATTCCATGATCTAAAATAAGAATATATTTGTAAACAAACATCAGTACAATACAGTTTTAATTAAATATGTTGCAAAAGATACGGCTTACATAAAGATATTAGTGTTTTGATCGATTAATTACCAATTAATCAGCAATAATTTTATCAAAATCAATTTATGTGGATATTGTTTCATAAGCCAAGTCCTTATTCTATATGAGTCACTCACTACGCCTTTTTTTCTGATATATCGTATAATGTTAGCGTAGTAATTTTCCGTTCCCAACAATGGTTCACTTGCGAAAAAATGACAATTCATTCATAATTAATAATAATTCTTAATTATACATTAATGTTATTTTACATAAATGGGGGTAATAAAAAATTATGGGGTACCTGAAATAAATTCTTATTATTATTATTATAAACAATATTAACAAAAAAAAAGTAAAGACTACAAATGTTAAATTATTTTTCTAAAAAAAAAATATACTAAATATTTATAAACATTTTTTTTTTATAATAAAAACTTTCATAATCGTTACCAATACTAATTTAAAACTCTAAGCAAGTAAGAATCGATGTTTTTAATTCAAACAGTCTAAGTAATTAGGGTCTGCACACATTACAGCTATCGACGGCGTGTCGATGTTTACGATTTTTAATTAGAGCGCCACGTCGATAGGGTACGTGACGCTGGCGCAGTTCGCTTTATTGTGTACTAGTCTTTGTAACGACAGTGGAGAATATTCATAGTTGTGTTTTAGTTATGAGACTAGGTTTATCTTGGTTATGAAAGCGAGGCAATAAATAATCCTGGTTAGATAAAAATATATGAAAAATGAAAATTGCTATAACATGCTCACTTTTATTTTTATTTTTATATATTTATTTTCTAACTAAATATATAAATATCCATTACACATGGATTTAGTTTTAATTATTTCTTCATACGTAAATTAGGTTTTACAATTAACATTAATTTATATCCAATTTGTTTCATTCAATTAACACTCCATACAGTAACTTTAAAAAAGGGCAATAACAATATTCTACATCACCCATCTTCCACCATCACGTACCAGCGTCGCATTAAAACGAGTCACAAAAAATCGCCATTTAACCTCTCTAGAGTGGATCGTTTGCATAATTAATGTACGTAGATATTGGACATCGGCGAACGACAATAGTGTGTCCTCGCCTTTACAAAAGGAAAAATAAAAATAATTATTTAGCGCCTCGAATTCACTAAATAGGCCATAAGCTTGCAGGAGTGAAGTGTGTTAATTTGTTTATACAGTAATTGCAATAAATAAACACTAATTGTGGAGGATTTTTTTTAGATTTACATATTTTTAACAAAGTTGCTAACGACTGGTTTGCGGTGACTTAGTGTATTGATGTAAATTGCTAATGCTTAGCATAAAGAAGCTTTTTTATGTTAAAACGAATACTTTGTCGAAAGGCATCGACTCTTAAAGGGTTATTTAATTAAGGGACATATCGATACAAAATGGTAGGCTTATCAAAATGCCGAAGAGCATTTAATCTTAATTTGAAGTTATGTAGCTAATCAAAATATTTTATTCAGATTACTGTCCTTTAAAGAGGCAAAAAAACTGTATCATAAAGATGATATTAGTACGTATAGATTGTTTTTTAACACGTAGAGCTTCTTGACCGTTCTTTTCCATAGGAAAACAATACTTTGACTCTGATTATTCATAAGTGCCTTTAACTGGTCTACATGAATAAAAATGTATTTTATTAGTGTAATTTTTATTCGTCATTCTTTAGGAGCATCCAATTGCTTCAGAATGTTTTTACAATGTGGTTATTTTCTAAGCTTGTCCGGCATAATCATATTCTTATGGCCCTCTCTAAATGGACAGAGATCTCTTTCTTTATCTCCTTCTGGCTTTTCATGGAAACAGAATTCAGTTTATAGACAATGTTAATGCCCATCCAAAACAACGTCCCTCAAGTTCCTTCATTAACGTAATTACATCCACATCTCTGAAATTTCAAAATAACAGCACATTTTGCAGCGCATTCATCGTTAAAAAGCCCAGTGTTCACAAAATACAGACAGACAGACAAAACGTTTCAATTTTCCACAAAATCACGAACGAATTAAGAAAATGCATTCGAGGCGAAGTTCGTCAAAAGAAAACCAAACAGTGGAGACATTCCGTCCACTGAATACAAAGAAGGACAAGGGGGATGAAGGTAGGGGGGTAGGGGGACACAAAAAACATTTGCTTCCACTAACGAAACAATCGCAAGCATAATTGATTTTAACGTGGAGCGGACTGCAAATGAAGTTGAAGTTAGAAAGGACTCTTGACTTGTAATGTGGCCAGGTGGGAGAGACGATTTTATCTTAAGAATTTTCAGGCTTATAGGCTTTTTAGGATAAAAACTAATATTCTTTAGATATCATGCTGTATCCAACGTGATTTGATTGAGAAATTGTATTTTTTTTTATTAGCCTAACAGTCTCACTGCAGGACAAAGGCCTCCCTTCCCTCCTTCCACTTTTCCCGGTGTGTTGCAATTTGGGACCAATCTTTTATGTAGGGTATAAGTTTATCCTACTTAATATTATAAATGTGAAAGTTTGTGGGGATGGATGGATGGATGGATCTTTGTTACTCTTTCACGCCAGAACGGCTGAACGGATCTGGATGAAATTTGGCACAAAGGCTACTTTTTATCCCGGAAAAATGTACGGGTTCATAAACCACGCTGGTGAAGCCACGAACGGAAGCTAGTATTCAATATTTATAAAAGGTACTCTTGCAGTTTTTTGTGACGCCTGGCGGTCTCTTCTCCATAGGATCAACTTACTTTAGGAATCATGCACCTAGGTTCTAGAAGTCAAAACTTAACGATTTGCATTTTGTCCAACCAAACGAAATAACAATTATATAAAATACAAATAGAAAAAGGCAAACTCACCTCCACGTAACCAACATTTCCCGACTATATTGTCTCAGAGCAATAACCGTTGAAGAAACTTTACACAATCCAGATAAAACGAACTGAGCTGACTCCGGCTGCTATAATCAAGAACCGTGTACCTGATTTAAATATGTACACGGCCTCTCCGATGTTGCATTAACCCGACTGATTCATTAGTGTGTTGAAAAATTCCGACTTGTGGGTGCTGCTAGGTTGGAAATTGGCACGTACCGTGTTCTGCGGATTAGAGATCGCGGGTCTGTAATGAGCTGCGATTGTTTTGAATATTCTGGAAGTGGTGCATTGTTAATTAGTTTAGAATTGCTTGAGATTTTTGGGATTGATGCGTTGAACCGAAGATGGGGTACAGGTTTTGAAAAGGCTAAAAATTAGACTTATCACTGCCGTGTTTCTTCTGGTGGTATTCTTTGATTAATATTTTTTTCTTGTTCTAAAAATTTGATCAACCGTTCATAATCGTATGAAAGTTAACATGACATAAATGAAATACTGCTCAATACCAACCTACGCTTTAATGTCACAATTAAAAAACAAACAATACTCCAAATTTATTCAACACAAATAACAAAAAAAGACTCACACTGAAAACATCAAAGTATCTAAATAAGGGCCGACGCAGACCGGCTACCGGGCGACGCGCACGATCGCCTAAATATTCCGATTCTTCGGTCGCAGCGATTCATACGCGATGCATGAGCTAGATAGCCAATTTGCTGTACTGCCCCGTCCATTTCACTCGCGATTCTCGAACGAAGATATGGTAATCTTGAAAAAGTTGCCGTGTAGTCGCAAGCGATTGGGTCGCGGTTTCTGGGCGTGGTGGGGTAGGTCAGTTTATTGGGATGAATAATTTATATTGAATTATGGTAATGTTGGATTGACGATCTGGACGCGAAGTCGACTAGTTTGATTTAGGCTTAAGTTTTCTGTTTTTCATATGAATGTAGACTGTTGTCCTTCAATAAGAAAAGGTATTTGCGCTTAGTGGCAGAAATTCGAGCTGGTTACGGAGTTTTGAATCATAATTTCTACGGATTATTTTGATTTCACCTCAAAGAAAATGGATGCAATACTTACCGGAAACTTTTCTACTGTTATTGTTTATATCGAGTAAATGTTTTTCTTCTTTTTTATTAACTGAAAAAATACACAATTTTTTTAGTAAATTTTTTTTTTCCTAATGTCATCGAATGGCATTATTTACGATAATACATAAAACAATCAATCAACATTTAATAATAATGTTTTATTTTTTACGAAATATCTAAATGAATTTATCACCCATTCAAATTTGACAAGAAAATAAGACAATTCGAACATTAAATCAAAACATCAATTAGAATCAATCAACCGCACGAAACATCCGACTCAACCCTAAACGCTTCGACCTCAGTTGCGATCACGTCCCGGTCCCAACGGCTGCCGTCTTACGTCAATAGCAGACGTCTTGGGCGTGCTGATGCAACGTTGACCAACCCCCCATCGTCCCCGGGGGGCGGGTGGCCGCGGGGCCCACACGTAGGCCTGCACCGGCCGCCTGAATACTAATTATCAATTAGACAGAGGACCCAACGGAGTCTTGAGGTTTTTAGTGTAGGTTATATTAGTGTGAAGTTTGAGATTGAGTGGACAGTGGTTACAATGTTTTGGTTACAGAAAAAAAATATGTATAATTTTTTTGTGATAGTTGTGAATTAATTTTATACAGTTTTAATGACTGAAATGGGAAGAGCTAGAAGCTTATCTTTCAGAGAAATGATTATTACAAATAAAACGACATCTGAAGTCCATCATTACTTGAATTTGTACTGTCGTATATAACTAACTTGTTACTGGACGTAAAGTTAAGCCAAAGGGTTTGAGCATCACAAAACAGAAAAATCTATCGAAAGGGCCTCACACCTGCGAAAGCATATATTATACGTGACATTGTAACATAACATAATATATTAGTAGTCCTATATAATACGAGGCAAGCATATTGCCGTCCGTAGACCCGGGTATGTCTTAAAACTGCGGCCAGACACCGGAGGACGGGCCGCAGCGTCCTCTCACTAATCGGTGAGCCACTGCGATCCCCAAGCCGCCTGCCAAGCGTGGGGATTATGGCAAACCCCCCCTTGAGGGAGGTCTTCGTTCAGCAGTGGACGTATTCTGGCTGATGATGATATTGCCGTCAATCGGCCACAGTTCCAAACTCCGTGTTGATACTGAGAATTTCTGTCCAAAAAAAACTTAATAACACTTTCCCCGATCTCGAAATGGAACCGAGGCCCTCACGCGCTTGCGACAGTTAGACCAAAGAGGCAAAAAAAATAATTTACATTAATTTTATTTATGGAATTAAATGTCTAGATTTCGCAATAATTTTGGCGCCATACTAATTGTGTTTAATCAAACTGTATATCTTGGAAGCTATAAATAAGCAATAAAACTCTCGGTGTAAGTTTTGACAATAAATAATGTCAATAAAGATTGCAATATGCAATTAATTAAATATGCATAAGCCGTAAAACTGAATCTCTCTTTAAATATAAAAAAATATGTGGTGAAGGTGGTGAAGGTAGCGAGTGAATATAACAAAGTCAACTAGACATATTTGGGTTCTATCGACACTATTAAAAACTGCTCAAAAATCATCATCATCATCATCAGCCAGAAGACGTCCACTGCTGAACGAGGGCCTCCCTCAAGGGGGGGTTTGCCATAATCCCCACGCTTGGCAGGCGGCTTGGGGATCGCAGTGGCTCACCGATTAGTGAGAGGACGCTGCTGCCCGTCCTCCGGTGTCTGGTCGCAGTTTTAAGACGTACCCGGGTCATGCTCAAAAATATACTGCCTCATTGGCCTAATGGCTGCTGAGTGTAAGTTCTTGGGTTCTCCATCCCTTGAACCACATATCAAGGCTTAAACAGCAGATAACATAGTATTTAGGACTTCAATCACACTTTTAACTGTCCGAGTCAACCGTTTTGACGTTTACAAAGCTGACTGACCGATCAATGTAAATTTCCATACAATAATGTTGAATGAAAGTTAGCCAGTGTTACTGAATTTTAATTTGCCAGTTGCATGTAACATGAATAGAAATCGCCTTTATATGTCACGATGTGGAATATATGAGTCTACAAAGGGACCAATCTGTAAGCTCGATCTGGTGAGGTCCTTGAACGTTGAGATGTCTCATCTAAGCTTGTAATTCTTTTATTCACATTGAGGATTGGTCATGTCAGTTTTGAGGTCTGTCTCTAGAAAGTCCTGAGAACCATTTTTGTCTTCAATCAGCAAATCAAAGGTATTCTGGTACTTTTGAAACTCGTGTTCAGTGTGAAGCATTTTTTTTTTGATTTCACCTCAATACTTATTTAGCAATCCAGAAAGAGTCCAGGATATGGAATTCAACCAGAAACTTAAAAAAAAATGCAGTAGGTACTCAATAAAAAGACTTTTCCTATTTATTTTTATCTTTAACGATGCTACCGGTCATCAAAATTCCTTCGTTTTTATCCTTGTATCCCAAAATAAACCACAATAAACTCCGTCAAATTTAATCAACACCTCAAAAATATCCCGTATCGTGCCCGTCCCGTGACATATAACGAATTATTCACTCATTTCTTGATTGATATACTACGCGTCGCCTTCCGGCCCCTTAGTTTAGTTCTTACGATTTTTTATAAAAATTTATCATTTTCAAGATGAAACGGGCGCCATCTTTGATTCGTGACGTGATTGAGTGGCGGTGCTTCCGTTTTAATTAACACTGGTTGATATATTTTTGTGTAAATATAGGGTTTAATGTGGTGATGTGAAGTTTTAAAAGATTCAATTATTTTGGTCGTGATTGATTTTTATTGATTTATATTTGATCATTATTGATGAGCAACTGGTTACTCATTAACAAGTTCATTTGCATCTAATGCGAAATGCTTTTTTCTTTTTTTGACGTGAGCATCTTTCTTTTAATATTTGTTACGTGTGGGAATCGAACCCGCGACACAGCGCAGGAGTCGATTTTTCAACCACTACGCCAACTGTGCCGTATTTATGTTCCGATTATTTTGTTTGTAAACATAATTTTCTTTTTTTTTAACCGACGCTCAGTTGTTTCTTCGTTTATACGAAGCTGTCTCCTTACCTATTTGAAACATTTGAATTTTAGTATCATATTTAAATAGTTTTTATACATGATAGGCGATAGATAGGTCACCTGTTTTCTACGGAACCCACAGAAAGACACGAGAAATATTAACAGCCGACCTTTCGTAACACAAATCAAAATAATAACATCAAATAAAAACGAAGATCCGTATAATTTTATGATTAATATTATATCTGGAAAATCTGAGATTTCTAATAGATTATAAAATAAATCGTTTCACACTCGTTCTATAAATTAAATCATACAGTTCTAAACGTCTTCATCAATTTCAATATTTCGATCACTTTACGACTCGTTTCCACATATTTTTCATATTTATTTCAACGACTAGTAATTACAGGTTTTTACTGTTCATAAAGTTTTAAAGCCATGAAGTTTTGTGGGCATTTTATTTTATAGCAATTAGAAGAAATATTTTAATTAGTAGCAGGTTGTCTATCGTATTATCGTCTACCACAACCAACTTCGTAGAGAGTCCCTCAGTTGAAACTAGGTAGTTGACAATGAATGTTCTAATTTCATAATAAATAATTCGGGACTTACCGAGCCGATTTTAGTCTCAAGCGAATTCAGACTCTACTGATCACCACACAGAGGTCAATTTTTACAGCATAGTAATATATTATATTTTAACTCTTGTTGCTTTAGCACATATCAAAAAGGTTTTTATAAAGCCATGTCCGCATTCTTAGCGAATGTTAATATATAATACATTTCTAACAAAAAAGAAAACCAAACATACCAATATGCCGTAAAGAAACACTTAAAAAGCTATCAAACGAAAATTTAACAACAATGAAATTAATCTACTGTGGTACGCAGTAAAACGAATACTCGTATAAAAATCATTGGGAACATTTAAAAAGACATACTATCAGATTTCTTGTCGTAAAAAAGTAATAAAAATGCCTCTTTTGACAGAGTTTTAATGTTCCACTAAACATAATGATATAAAAATTATATCCGGATTGTTAACACGCAGGGTCAATGGACTTTGGCTTTAATGATCAGGGATGATGGTGAAATTGATTGGCTATCTTGCGCTCTGAGTTTTCACATCTCATTTTAATCTGAGGGTCTTTAGCCATAGGCAAGTTTCGTTCTAAGAGTTCGTCTCTTCTCGGGGAATATAATCAACTGATTGAGAAAAAATATTCCTTTGTCCCACCTAAACTAAGAAAAACTGTATCCCTACTTGTCATATTTAGTTCAAAGGTCAGACAACACTGGCTTGTCCAAATCCAATTTGTAGTAAAGTAACCACGGCCGCCAACTGAAGGAAATGCTAGGGCAATTGCTTATAAGCACAACCAGTATCTTTAATAGTCAGTGTTGTACCTGTGTAAGTGAAAAGCAGGAAATTCAAATAACTTCAACAAGGAATTTATTAGTACAGATAAAATCCTACAACAGTAGCTTGTTAGTTTCAAGTCTTATTAACACATTTTATACGTTGTAAGACTTGTCTGCATCTAATGAAGAAAACACGACAGATGCATTCAAATATCGCGTTCCAAACCCACGTTACATAAAAACGACTAGCATTACGATTCCATGGCTTCTTTACAAACAAAACTTCGTCATAACCCTTAACAGGCCATCAAAAATGGCTCAATATTGATAAAAAAAGACTATAAAGACACGGCGCCTCAATCGGAAGACACTAAAAGTTTTTATAGCCACGACGGCTGAACCGTTTTGGCTATAAATAAGGTATTTTGGACGTATACACGCGCGATTGACGCGAGAAGAACTATAAAACATGTCAAAATACGAGTTGTTCGAACAAGTAAGTAGATAATGTTTAAAGACCAGGTTTATTGAAGATGTACCTCACAACTAAGTTGGCGTTTCCATTATTAAATCTTAGTGTACTTGATAATACATAAAACTTAGCGAAAACAGTTTTTTTTTCAGTGCATAACTTAGAAAACTTATGAGAAGCCCGTTTTTACTCAGATAAATGAAGTATATAGTATTGCATAATAAAAAAATACTTAAAATCTTATCCTGCAGTGATGCATAATAATAAAAACAGGCATAAAACAAGAATCAATTAATAGTTCTGCGGTTATCGTTACAATCAATTGCTAACATTAGCCTTTTACGAAGCACATTTAGCATCATTACACGAAAATTTGTATCTTATACTTCGAAAATGGGACGTAAAACGAACGAAACATCGGAACGCCACCATAATAATACGTCAACGCCACATCGCTATCTAAAGTGCGTTTGAAACGCTTCCATCAATGTTTCGCTGAGTGTGTATCGGTGTCCCCATGTCTCGCGTCTGTTGTGCACTTATTTATTATGTCCGTCTGTAAGGTCTTGGGTGTGGACTTTTTTTGTCTAAGCGATAGGGTGGCAATCAATTGCGTTTTTGAGTCGTTTTTTTCGTTCTCAATGACTTTTTTCGTTTTTTTTTTAACGCACTTATTTTGACATATGACTGCGATTTTAGGTACATATATTTTTATTCAATAAGATACCTATAATTACGTATATTTTGGTTCTTTTCAAGGATCAACTTTAAGCCCTGATTTTAAATGATAGTGGTTAATTTATATTCCAAAAAAATACTTTTTGGTCATTTAAGTGTTTATAGGTCTTACGAAAAAAAGACTTTCTTCAATTATTGGCTGATTGTATACAGGTGTCCTTTCGTCTTTTTTTTATTTTGTGTAGTGAGAATCCTCTTGGTGTCCCTATGTATCGTCTGATGTATATTTATTTGTGGCACTCTGCTCACTCCTTAGTCGTTCTTACTTTTTTTGTCTAACCAATAATGATGATTGGAAAGTGTGGTTCATTTATCCTGTGTACTTAATCTTAAGTTTATTTGCTTGTAAACTGGTTTAGGTCTGTTTGAAGTTGAGAGGTTAAAGATCAAGTGATCACCGTCATGTAAGTAGTGACAGAGAGCTCTCGAAAATTTATGAAGTTTAAAAAGTTTTAAGAAGTACTTACTTGGTATAGTGCAATTTCTAGGCGTAGACGAAAAATACTATTACCTACCAACCTGTTTTCAATATTGGATCCATATTTAGACAAACCAGGAAAAAATATCTATGCCAACGAAAAAATATAGTTAGATATATGAAATATATCAGTAAGATATCAATATTATTAAAAATTTAGGCTTTTTAATAAATTTTCAATAACATAATACAGGTAACAATAAAATCGAATTTACAGAATAACTCTGAAACCAATAATTACAGGCTCTCATATCGCTATCTCACCGCGTGGGCTAGGGTGACAAAGCGTCGCATGTCTGCGGACAATGTGCACGGGACACGCGGACAGCGTGTTCACACGATCAGATTGTGCCTGCTTTATGGCACCGAACCGAACCCATTAGTACCGGCTGCTCGAATTACCTAATTAGAATTACATGGCGAACTAACAACCGGTTTTTAGATTTTGCTATTCGTGTGTTGCGATCTAGATTGTGGCGTGTGGGTTTTTAGTTGTTTGAATGTGGGAATGATTTCCGATTTTTATGTGCTTTCACTTTCACGCGTATTTTAAAAGATTTTGATGAGGCTTTTCATTGGTAAATGAGGAAAATGTTTAACTTTCATTAGAATTTAAATGTTTGGTTTAGTGTTTTCGTTCCTGTCTGTATTGTGCAGTGTACAATGCATACGCATTTAGAAGCAACAGGTTATTCATACGAGATTCAAACATACGAATACAGAGCTTGATGATTTGTTCACTCGAGATTTCATTCACGAGTAGAAGTCCACCTACACTCGTGAAGTGAATGAAATCTCGAGTGATAAGTACATTGACTTTACGTCTGATTTACGATTATGTTTCCCTCAATTGTTATTATTAGTCAGAGCATGCGCTGTAAACTTTTATTATAATCGATTTCCAGTCTCATCCGATTCTCCGATCGTATAAAAATCAAACGAACGCGAACATAAAAAGTATCTTTATCCGACACAACACAATAACGTTATCGTTGAAATATCGATACAATTTCCATGATCAGTAAAATAAAATCGGACTGTCTTGACGTTTGTTCAAATTTATATGCGCGCGCGTCCAGCGCAAGATTGTCGTAAAGTTGAGGATGTTATGTTCGTTGATAAGTGCGATGTCGGGTATCGGACTGTCCTACGTGACAGGTTTATTGTGGACACCCTACTAAATGGGGTGATTCGTTTTGCGAAAAAAAAAGTATATTTATGGGCATTATATTAAATTTTAAACGAGTTTTCGATTGGTTTATGATGTCTGTTTATCGATTGTTAATTTATTTTTTAAGTCGGTTTTAATTTGAGATTATAACTTATGTTGTTATGTCAAAATATGTCATGTTTAGTTTAATTATCAAAAACTTTGTCGGCTCATACGTATTAGGCTTATAACGACAGTTTTATATGTAAAATAAGTTTGTAAAAAAACTTGATGACGTAGCTACCTTTGAATTTAACTTTTACCCTTTCAAAGAACTGTCTTACCAGTTTATTGACTTTTAAATTGCAAACGAAGTTTAATCTCTTGATTTAAGTCAGCATAATTATGAAGGCACTTGTATGTAGGTATTACAAGTAAAATATTTATATAAATAATTAATTGGTCCTATGTATATATTTACTTGTGCATAGAAATCATCTTAAAGTTGAGTTTGGTGTCTTAATAAGTTATGTAAAGATTTAACTTTTGTAATAACTTTTTTACCCGGTTCCGTGTTTAAATGCGTCCGGAATTCATTTATTTCTGTTTATCTGTTGACATTCGCCCGTCGAGCCCCAAAATTATTGTCAAATCATCAATCACTACTCTACGCAGACAAATCCATCATTCACTTAATTAATTTGTCAAACAAACTTGTTGAAGTGAACTGTGAAATTTTAAATCACTCAAAACTCAACTGTATTTCTTAATACGTAAAGTTAGCAAATATTTTTGGTGGATGTATACAATATGTTGGTATTTTTATGTCACAGTAAAGTGATAGTTTCATTTCATATACGGGGTGTTTACCTGGCGTTAAACGCGCAATCGATCAAATGTGCGCCGGCGCCGACGCGACGCCATAGCTCGATAAAAAATGACGGGAAATCGATATTTTTGTTTCCGAAATGCGGATTTTTTGAGTTCTAGGTCTGATAGTTTTTATTTTATATACTTGAAATTAACGAACAAGAAATCGAGAAATCTGTTTAGAATTAGTCAGTTTATATAGTTTAGTGGTAGTCAAATGTGTTGCAAAGAAGACATTTTTTATCTATTGAACAGGTGAATAGATTAGATTTAGGTCCAAAAGTCGATAATGTTCAGGTCTATCATGATTGATGATTAATTATGACATGTTTAATTGAAAACAGTGAGTACCTAAGCATGCCGCAAAAGAATATTATTAAGTAGCTTCCGCCCACGGCTTCGCCCGCGTGGTTTACGAACCTGTATATTTTTCCGGGATAAAAAGTAGCCTATATGCTATTCCAGACTACAACTATCTCTGTGCCAAATTTCATCTAAATCCGTTCAGCCGTTTTGGCGTGAAAGAGTAACAAAGATCCATCCATCCATCTATCCATCCTCACAAATTTTCGCATTTATAATATTAGTAGGATTAATATATTATTGATGTACCTACCTAAAGAAATACAAGTATGCACCGCAAAATTAGTTACATTTATTTACGTGCCTTTACAGAAATGCAAAATATCTAAAACTCAAAAATAACATAAACAAATACAATATCAGCTTTCTAGAAAACAATAGGTCACGTTCGTAAGGGCCGGACCACACTGGCGACAGTAATGATGGATCGTGCGATTGTCTAACAGTGCGTATCAATCATCAGTCGCCGGACAGTCGCCGGACTGTCCTCATGACGTCTTGATCAATCAAAACCCTTTTAACGGATATATTAAGGTGCCATTTCGATCTGTGATGGCGATTTTATTAAAGATTTTATGATAATTTGAAGGGCATGTGTGTCGGATTTTTTCATAGTGACTTTTACTATTAAGGAACCTAATTACGATTATCTTACATTAACATTAATTTTTCTTTTAAATCTTTCATTGAGCAGCCTAGAGTTTTGAACTGTGCCCGGTAGATGGCAATAGGCTAGCTACGAGATCTATTCAAGAATTTACCTATAATAGCCCTCATGTGTCTGCTCGCCAGTATGCACCTTCAATGTCGCCAATTACCCTTATTAGCAGTCATCTACTAATTCAAAAGTCGCACAGTGTGTTTCACGCTTAATTACCACCACACACTTCACGGCGTTAAAAATGGCACCGTTTGTAATTACAATTACTTCGAACATTCTTGCGTTTATATGTTATTTAGAATTGCTGCTACGATGTTGAATTATCATTTTAGAGATCCCTTTGGAAAAAAAGAACCACTGTTTGACACTAATTCAAATCTAAACATCTATACATATAAATAAAATTGGAGTGTCTGTTTGTAATATTGAAATAACCGTTTTTTACTACATGCATATGTGTATGTACCGTATATATATTCAATATATACGGTACATACACCTAAAATGTCAAAACATTTTTTACAATTTCTGTCTGTCTGTCTGTCTGTTTGTATAGGCTAATCTCTGAAATGGTTGGACCGATTTTGACGGGACTTTTATTGGCAGGTAGCTGATGTAATAAGGAGTAACTTAGGCTACTTTTATTTTATAGGGTTAAGTGCATTTGGTCTCACAAAAAAATACATTATTAAGTTCCGACATCCACGCGAACGAAGTCGCGGGCACAGCTAGTTTTAAATAAATTTTGAGTATATTTACAGTGGCCGCTATACACACCACGAGGACCTAGTGTGATAAATATTTGAATTTCTAGGACATGCCTGTTTCATCACGATTTTTTCCTTCACTGGTAAACACTATGACGACACGGTTGGCGCAGTGGCTAAGTGATTAGTTTTGTACACTAGGTGTCGCGGGTTCGATTCCCGCACGGATCAAATATGTATTTGTATGATCTACTGATAGTTGTTTTGGGTCGGGTTGTGTGTGTATGTGACATGTATGTTTGTATACTGTACCCACGATACAGGACAAATCCTAGTGTGGGGGATGGGCAATGTTAAAATTTATATATATGTAACAACGCCATCTCTTGGCTGTTTTAAAAGCAAAAGGTGACGTCAGTTAGATAGCCAGCAGTCTACTGCACACTAATACCAATATACTGGGAAAACCTGCTTTCTATTAAGGTGGCAGAGGTCAGTCTGAAGTCGTTCAAAGCAAAATAAACAATCTTGATCAATAATACTTGAATGCTTTCGTTGTAGGATAGCGTTAAGTAGTCGGTTTAGGAGTACAATCATCACAGGTTAATTCTACGTTCCTTGAATCTTGCACAGAACCTTTATTAGATCTTTAATATATTTTTTCCAACTTTACGTACTTAGTATTTTGCGCTCAATCGGTTGTTATGTTCTCTGGCTACTTATTAAGCATACTTAAACTACGGATGTGAATATCTACAGCACACTTGCATTCAAGGGTTGATAATTATCTTATAAATATGGTGTTGAGTGACTGGAATGTGCATAAAAATACCTTTTTTCTATTCTTTTATTTTCCTTGAATAATAAAAACTGAACTTGTATGAATTGATTACTGTTCTTGGAATAAGCCGGTTAATTCTATTGTATTTTAGAATTGCCATATCCGTAGAGCAAACCCATCTAATTCCAGTGCGCGCTAAGCTCGCTTACTCGAGTCAGCAGTCAACAATCTGTCTTAACATCGCGTGCGCAAACGCACCATCGATCTGTTCGAAAAACAAAATCCAACCGTTTGCGTGCGAAGCCCAATTTATTCTAACCCTTCAGCCTATTTGTCAATTACACGTCGCATATCCGATTTGCCGCCATCTTGGTTCTCGTGTAAATGTCAACCGGCGGTCGACCAATTACAAGTGTGTGCAGGCGCACGTTGACGGTAACAACGCACCGCGATACCATAAAGTTTCGAGCCATTTATAGAAGTGAAATCTGCGTCGTCGAGATCGGCTGTTCCAATTAATGCAGACGCGCGATGGCCGATAGGCTGTACTTACGATGTACAGTCTTATTTGTAGCGTTTGTAGAGTGATTTTCTTAAGGTTGAAATGTCAGGTTGGTAGCACTGAAGGTTTTGCATCGATGGCTGAATTATGGCTTTTTTGTCACTGACTGTGACCTTCTCAGTAACGAACGGCGGTAGAAATATGAAGATGATAATTCAATGTAACAGAACTTGAATTTGGCTTATACTCTGATGCAACGCCATTGCAACTAATCTTACCATCACAACCTTTATCTAAATAAAACACATGCTCTAATATTTCTACACATAGATACACAATGCACCCTCGAAATTATACGACAAGAGCATCGGCCGAGTGAATTACTATCAAGCATTGCTTTGTAGGAGGACATCACTGGTCCGATAATTTAATGGCATCGCTCGCCACCCGCAATTTAATGTAACACCGAACAACCCGGGGGCATTAATAATTTTCTCCGAGTTCGCCCATTGTACTACCGGAGGGACACTCACGATCTTAGACATCATCGGTGCCTATCGTAATTCCACCGCATCCCATGTACAGAGCCTTCTAACTTAATATGTGCATCACGAAGAACGCGTATATGGTTCGCGCACCCCGCCCAGGACCAACCGGCCAATCCTATCGCGCATTTTAAATGCCGCCGCGCATTGTATGTATATCGAGTGGGCCACGAATAAATTGAGTTCTTGACGCGCGTCACAAACCCCGCGACGTCGCCTCGCGATAATCCGCCGCGGATTTAAAACCGCTTATTCCCAACACTCTCGGGCCGAGGCATCTCCCTCCTAAACCTACAAATCAATCGTACGCCCGCACTCCATAAATTAAGAGGCGAAACAATGACCCTAAATTATTGGGCCGTCTCCTTTATCGGGCGCCTCCGTATTGTTCGTTTTTTTAAACGACTCCTTACACAAATGAGACTCGGCTCGGACTTATTAGGTTTCGGTATTTCGCTCGCGGAGATCGACAGGCCCGATAGCGTCTGTGGGAATGCACGCTGGACTGACGACGCGTTCGCTTTAATTATTCGACTTCCTCGTGCGTCTGAGACAATGGCGTTAGGTGTGGATCTCGGGTTGAGCCGGAGCGTGGTCCGGCTAACGATCAGAGCCGGGTATCTGGTATTTCATCACGGTGGACGTCGGCGCGTTATTTTTCCCCGCAGCCTAGCCGTTTATGCCTCACATTAACATAAAACAAGCGGGCATGCGGCGGGCCCGCGTCCATATTTCTGCTACCGTCGTGACGGCCGGCCTCGGTATTGTGCGCGATACAGATCTCGGGACGCATGTGCACGCTGCCACTGGATATTTAGAAGCTGTCTCTTAAATTCGCGTCCGCGGCGACTTAACGAGTCGCATTCTGCGTATAGGACATGCGATCGGCTATTGTCCATTTGTGGAGCGGTAATGATAATTTTGCGGAGGTTAATGCGAGTGGAGTTTTCTAAGTGGGGAGTTGACGCGTTCCATTAGGGCGGGGGATGGTTTCATAAATATTTTATTGGTTGTGAGCCGGGGCGGTTGGCGCTCTCATTACGTGGCGTAGACGCCCGAGATCATTAGTCGGTGATAAAATGCGGTCGAGAGGCGTCCTCTCTCGGAATCGGTGCATTCTTTACACGTTAGTCTCGTCGAGGACTTGGCTTTTGTTTTCGCGTTCGCCACCTTTATAATTACTGGCTTTAGGGTTAATGGACTGGTTAATGTTGGTTTTGTTCGTTTGCCTGCCTTTGGTTTAATTGATTGGGAATTGGAGAAGCTACTTTAGAATTAAGATTAATCGTTAAGTAATCATTGCTTTATTGCCTAAGGCCTTGATGAGATTTTAGTTTTAATTAAAAGTTTATACAATTAGTCTAACACCCGGTTTATTAAAGGTGATCTTTTCTATCTACTCTCGTACCACCCGAATCTCATGACAACTGATAATGGTGGTCAACGAACGATGGTAGCAAATATAATCATAGATTTGACCATTTGACACCGGGTCTAGGCCAATAATCGTGATAAACAAATTATCAATTTTAACCATTATCGTAACTCATAAATTTGTACACCTGAAGCCCACTTTACAGTACAGCTTCCAAACATAGTTATTCCAAAACAACAAAACCATAATTTTTCTCTCAACCCTAAACTGCAGCACTCAAAAAATATCCGCAGTCTTAGTCAGCAGTAATGAGTCCCTATCTATTCCAGTGCAATCTAGTCTGAATATCATACACTGCGTCTGTAGTCAAGTGTTCCCGACAAGCGATATGGTAATGAAACTCGATCGGAACATTCTCCAGTTAAAGATGACTCTTAATGTGCATCTAAATACTATATAAAATAGTCGGCGAGCTTGCCGGGTTGTACGGGACAGAGATGCGTCGAGCAAACATTATTGTCATTGGATTATTGTTTTATATAATGGTTTCTGAGTACGTGTTGGAAAAATACCAAATTGGTCTGGTGATCGCCTACGCAGGTGCTGCATGTTGTCTTGGAATTGATTCCGAAATGGGACAAATTCTTAGTAGCCGCCCAGATTTTGGTATTGTGTCCGGTGAATAGAAAAGGACTCGCCGCCTGTCTCATAGGACTTCATGACATCATGACATTAACGAAATTTGCGACTACAATAGTAGACTTCTGCATAACCCTTTGGCACATGATACGAGCATTATATGTGATGTTATCAATATATAGTGAAAAAAAAAAAAAAATTACCCACTATACAAAAGAAATACAATATACTTTCTATGACTTAAAGTACTGCATCCAAAAAATCAAATAATCCTCCAATTGCGTACCCAACATTTTGTTTTCAATTCTGTCCTCCCGTGTGTCCCAACCGGCCAGTGCATCGCGCACTCGCGTTATGGTAATGTGATCGAATCCGAAATTGGACGCTCTGACCGCAGAAGGATTTCACACACTCGGATTTATATACAGGCATATTTTAGTCGAGAGTCTTAGGATGCGAGACTATTCTAATAAGTCTGCGCTTTAGTGGTATTTTAAGTACTGCTGTAAACTTTAAAGTAAAATGATTCGCGATAAGAGTAAAATATTCTTTTAAATATCGATTGAAACAGGATGAAAGATAATGATTTAATAAGGTTTTTTAAAATTTAATATAACTTTATAGCTCTTTTTTTGGTAAAGCACGATTTTAATAAACATTACTTGTTTTTTTTTTCAAGTAAATACCTACTTTTTAATTTCAGAATGATGAATAAAATAGGGAAAACCATATGACAATTATGTTCGTTCTGATATTTCCATTTATCTATAATTACTATCGAATTTATGATCTATATGAAGGTACATTATCAATATTATCTGTTTTTTTAATTACGTACGAAAATAAATTCTGAAGCACCTATAAATAACTTCAATTAATCTACTTAGATTGTAATTAACGAAAGATAGGTTTATCGTGTACCTATGTTAAAAGAGACTTGTTTTTGCCCGAGACTTTGTACGTGTTGTATGTAATCTTACCCATTTTAACCTCCAGATCGAATTTTTAAAACTTACTGACATTCCATCCTTTTCTTTTATTTCTTCCTCACTGACTTATTTTGGGTAGGTATATATTGAGTTGTCAGTCAATCAGTCATCTTTTGAATTTTTTATACTAATAATGTGTGTGACGATTTTCTATATTTAATATTATTTAACATTATAATATTTTATATACACTTGCTGCTTGGTATGTATTTAGTACTTTACATGTGTGCTAATAGGGCGCTATGAGTTTAGTCCACGATCCGATATAACTTCACGGACAGGCGGCCCGAGTTGCGAGTTACAAGCGAATAATGAGAATGATTAAAATTACCAGTTATCCTTTTATTTTTAGACATTTGCAACACAATAAAAATAGAATAAAAAATCTGATGCAGAAAATATGATGACATCATCATCTGCCTAGCCTTTTCCCAACTATATTGGGATGGGCTTCCAATCTGACCGGTTGCGTCTGAATATCAGTATTTTACACGGAGCGACTGCCATCTGACTACTACGGAGATACTGATACTCTAAGGTTAGACTTTTTGGACTGCTGACACCCGTAACGACTGTCATAGATCCTTATATGACAGCCGGCACCAACTGCTAAATAAATAAATAAATCAGTAAATATGATGACATAGCTAGTAATAACACATTGCCTTAAAAAAAATGCTCCCACTATTCCCAAAAAATAACGGTAACCCGATATTTATAGAGTAGCAAAAACCATCACTGATTACGTAAATTCATGAATAAATGTAATGAAAGAAGGAAATAATGTTAGCTTGATGCGCGTGACCACATTATGTCAGATCTCATCGATATGTCTGATAAATTTATGTTCTACGCTTCAATTACTAATTTTCTTATTCAGACCAACACAAAAAATAGCTAGTAGATAACTCTTATTCTAAAGTAACAGAGTTTTATGTTACGAGTACAATATTCTGTAGAAACAAAGTGTATCATAGGTAGTAAAAAAATAATAATACTTAAGTAAAAAAATAACAAAAAACTATCACGTTCTACAATTCTCAATATTCGCGAGATTCGTATCACTCAATCGTTTCAAATCAAATCATCATCAAATTGCATTTTATATAAAAAAATAAAAGAAAAAAAACAGCTAACCCCAAACCGCGCGAGCCGATCACTTCAACCTCGCTATCACAAAATCATTTTTCATAATTGCGATTGCTCGATCAATCTTGCGTCGAGGAAGCCACTCAACCTCGCCCAGTTCCCCATAGATTTCAGTGTATTATTGTTGTTTATTTTTTGACTGATAGACCACTAGCTGACCCACTTGCTTTATCGTTATAACCACACGCGATTAGACGGTTACCTTACGTTAAATACACACGAATTTCTAATGAAAATGATGAATTTTTTTGGCACATGATTCGTATCAAGTTTGTCGCGTGATTGTTTTTGGGTGGTCAAAGTGCAAATAACAGAGCAATAGTAATACAAAAATACTTAAGTATGTATTAAGAGTAGATGGTAATTTTTGATATTATATGATATTTGATAAGAATTGATTATACATTATCCTTAATACGGTAGATGACTACTAGTATTTTTTTTATTTTTTCTTTAAAAATGAGTTATGAGTTACTTTTTATTTATTTATCTATTTATTTAGTAAAGCGATTAGCCATTAAAACTAAATAACCATTGATAAGTAAACCTATCACATCGTCTTTTCACAGAACCACAAACATTCTAACATTTCATTCCACAAATATTTCATCAGCAAACACCCCCAATCCTGGGCTGGTCTCCATGAGCTCGTTGAGCATTGTCAACATGCGCGGTATCGGGGAGGTGGATCGGGTTTATGAACTGTCAAAAACGACATTTTGTTCTAAAAATGTTTGGAATACAAAAGCGTGACGTCATAGTTTTGCATAACCATTTACATACCTACTTATTGTGTGATTTTGATAAATGAAAAATTGAAAACGCTAAGGATAAGCAAGAGATTAAGTTTTATTGAGTTTTTAGAAGGAAAACTATTTACAAAACAAGATTTCAGAATTTATTTTTGATGCACTCATCTAACCTATTATATGTAGTCAGTTTTTATTGTCCCTAAGTGCAAAAGTTTAGTTATTGGTTTAATTATTGATGACTGTTTATAACGGTCCTGCTCATCATGATCAATACTAAGTAGCTAAAGACATCTCTTAACAGCAGCTATAAAATTTAAAACTTTATTAAAACCATATACTTATGTACCTAACTATTATTATTAATTTACATATAAATTTATTTATAAGTGCGACTTTTACTTGCAATACATATTTATTATCTTAACCCTTAGATATTCTACTCGAGACGCTTTTAAACGCTTCACATAACATCAAATTTGCAAGAAACTACGACTCCTATTCTACTAAATTATCTTTTGAAAAATAAAGAAAGAAAGACCTTAAACCGGTACGGCCAAAATCTAAAAATCATAACCCTAAACCTTCGTTTCGTTACCTGAATTAAAACTCCAATAAATCGCATAAAAAGATCAATGTTCATAAATCTAAAAGACAACGGACTAAAGGGAAATAAATATATCAAGTCCCGGTAAAGCCTTTGGATTCCAACCAAAGAAAATATCGCACCCGAATTCCGGTGGCGGTTGACGGGGCAAATGGAAAAAAGCGCGAAAACCGCGCATTCCGTAGGCCCCGCCCACGTGCGCGCGCGCTTCGAGCGACAGGTGAATGCGACGCGGGCGCAGCTGCCGCGCCGGACGCGCCGATTTGCTGCTCTGTTTTTCCAACCCAGAATATGCTTAATAAAATATTGATATACAATGGGTGGTGACACCGCGCGCGATTTCTGTTACATCTCAGACCTCATTGTAACTGCTCGTCCCCTGTCTCTTTTTATGTTCGCTTTTAACTATGTTGGAATTTTTGAAATGCTCTTTTAAATAGCGATTGGATTTTTGCGTCGGAACGAGTGAAAGGTAACGTCTGGATAGTGGCGACTTAATGTGTTGAGCTTTCGAGTTTGCACAATACGTGAGGGCATTGAGGTCGGCAATGGGCTATGATGACACGCTCGGTGGTTCGTTGTATTACACTTATCTAAATATAATCTTATAATTATAATACTGGAGAATTATAATTATCAACTCATATCAAGCACATTATCCAGTCATCAATAAGAAATAAGTCACAGTGATTCCCCGCGAGCCTTCAACTCTAGTGGCCTCTGTCGAAGACCTCAGTATCCATGAAAATAAACGGCTAATTACAACCGTAACTCACAACCGGGCGAGTCACGAAAACATAAAAAGGCAACAAAACGCGATATATCAAGTTACTCACTTATCTACATACGAATATGGGTTTGTAAGTGTACACTAAGAGAAAGACATAAAACAATGAACAATGGGAGCATAAATCAGTATAATTAGTTTTGCTTGAACGGAGCGAAATCATTGGTCAAAACGCATCGCAGACCCCGCCCCTGCGGTGCAGCATGCATCGCGGACGACGTTAGACCGGCCGCTTGGGCTGTTCAATTGGATCAAATGTAACGTTAGCAATGGGAGTGCGGATTGCTGTGTTTATCTGCGCTGAAAATCTGTTAAGTGCTATTCGGGAAACTTATTTGTGTTTTTGAAGTAGTATGGGATAAGATTGTGGTGTATTGTTGCCATGGTTACAGGGTCGGTGTTTGAAAGCACTTGTGTGCTTAAAGATACAGTAATGTTGTAGGTTTTATAGCAGATCTAAAGTTGTTGTTTTCTTTAAGTTATTGGTTAGATTGGAGATTTAGCTTTTTTTTAAGAACGACCCTCACAGAGATATAGACAATTTATTAAAACCAAATCAAGTCTCTTTTTTCGATGAGAAATATCTTTCTTTTTGCCCATGTACTTGGAATATTGTTGCCATCTGTACAAAGGTTCATCATAGCCTAAAGACTCTATAATAATGTATCGAGCAGCATTATCCAACATTTGGAATTCGTCATAAATCAAATAAATCTGCCAAAATAATGGTCTAATTCAGTGTTCCGTAAACTTCACAACTGTCAATTTGACTTTTGACAGAAAATTTTCTGAGTGTTTGAAAAAAAAAATCCCTTAGTGTTAGGAATTTGATGGTGATAACAGGTCTCATTCAATCAAAGTATTCCTGTTACAATTGACTATCATAACATAACATAACGTCACGCCTAAGCCTCCCTAAGGCTATAGCAGAGGTGTAAAAGCAGAGGTATAAATACTGAGTATTGAGTATATTACTATGCCCATGTAATTCTAAACTGGCTGATCGAAAACTTCCAAAACACTTTCCGACTAAAGAGGTTAAACGTGAAATAAATTAATAAAAAAAAATGTTCGATGACAAAAGAAAAAAACATTTCTCCAAAAGCAACATCCTATTGTTTGCTATCCGTACTGTCTAGCGCGACCTCTGCACACCGCGTGCATTCCGAGTGCATGTGTCGACAACTTGTACTGGTAGCAACAACGTAGCGGCCGAGTAGCTTTCAGTATAACACATGCTTTTCTATTCTTTCGCTTTATTGGTTCAATTGATTTGACGTTTTTTTTTTTCTATGGATGTGAAACCAAAACGATTGCTTTCAGTTTAATATTGTTTTCTTAAGAATTTTGTGTCTTATCACAGAAAGCGATTTGTTGAGTCGTGTTTTTTTATATAAGATCGTATACTTTTGGGATTATTATAGTTAATAAGGAATAAGAAATAGTTAGCTTTTATTAAATACGTATGCACAAATATTTTTTTATCACTGTTAGAAAGTTTAATATGATTATCGTCATTTTATTAATATTTTTATGATCGAATAAAATCTATAAAATTTATTAATCGATACCTAATATCTGTTAGTATCGAATCATTAACAAATACACCTTTCTTTTGTTTCATTAGTTAAATAAAACATGGAATTCCAATGGTTTTTTGATGTCCCAAAAAATATTATACATTTAAAAATTTAAATTCGTATTTACATAAGAATGTAGACTTTCTAATACATATAGAATTAAGTCTTAATTATGATAATTATGACGCTGAGGGCCTTTTAACGGTGTCGCAGGTCAAATTTGTAAAAATCGTTACAACCGCGGACGTTAAGCAACCGTTTGTCCGGTCAGTAATTGGATGCGTAACAGATAAGCCTAGATTATATGATTATGCTATTTGATTAGTGATATTATAACAGTATAATCATGTCTGTTTATCAGCTTCTTTGGTCTAGTGGAGGCATACGCAGCTGCTCAGCAAGACCTGGGTTCGATTCCCAGGTCGGTCGGTGTTGTTGGTATATTCTGAAATTCACACTGGCAATAAGCTCGCCCCCTATTCAATGGGACTAAATAACGGCATCGGCGAAATATTTGTGTACAATACATCTCTGCCTAACCCGGAGAAATAAACGCGTGATATTTTATTAATAAAACCTACAATGAAAGAACCCACACATCATAACATATATTTATTGATTTAGTACCATTATAATTAATCAAACAAGATGAAAAGGCTGTGTTAATTGATTGATTGAGATTAATAGCAATACTAAGGTTTCTATATATTTTGGTCTGGATGCTGAGTCTCAAGTTGGGAGAGGCCATGCCGTGTCCATTAGCCATGGACAGTAATGGGTTCAGTTGATTGGTTCATTGACTTACCATACTTAACCTTCATCACTAGAGTCGTGAACAGCTGATATATGAAAATGTATTTACTTGACCAACGTCGGCAGTAGAAGACAAAAAAATAAAACGGTTCTAAAATTGCCTAGCTTAAAGTAGCCTGTATTCAGTTCTAAGAGCCTCCTTGAGTGAAGAAACCAGAGACCATCTGGCGCTCTGGGCAGTCTGCCTCGAGTCCTCTGCTGACTGACTAATCTGTGGCAATAGCGATCAAAAAACCCGTGCCGATACGACAGAAGAATTTAATAATTTTGAAAGCATTCAATGTGTGCGGTTCGTACACTTGCAGAGTTGTTGATGTTGGAGTGTGGAGAGATAAGACACAAGTTTGATGTCAGGATAGTAACGTTTAATGTAACTAAGTTTAGTACAGTATATCCACAATTGGTGATTCCTTTCTCTTATGTTATTTACGTAGTAATTAGTAAATTCACACTGACGATTAATTAAGTGAAATATGAATATATAGCTAAGTAAAATGACGCGCGTACGTGCCGACCGCAGCGTCAGCAAAATATGTACAGTTGAAGACTGTACATAATGCTTTCAAAATAAACCGCATCAATTTTAAAGGACTAAATAATAATAAGTATTTATTTAAGCTAACCCATATAATGTTAGTAAAAATTATTAACACATTAATACAGTTATTTATTGAGTGACGGAGTCTCATCTAATGTCACAGCATTGGAGACTCCCATCTGTCTGTGAACACACTCAAGACAGTGCCGGTACAGCCGCGGAGACGCGCGAGCAGGGATTGTTATAAGCTAGATATAATGTTAACAGTACCAACCTGTCGGCTAAATGTAAGTGTGTTAATATCTGTACACCTCTGCCTAACCCTTTCAGGAACTTAGCAAATACTATAAAGTAAATTTACAGCTAGTAGGCAGGCAGTAGAAAAAATCCTTCGTTATCTGTTTCAATATTTACGGCAAACGAAAACAACATGTCCCTTTCCCAATTAATTTGAATATCAGCAGAGCATTAATTATAAACTTAACTTCATTAATTTATTTCCAATCATTATTTAAAATATTCAGACCACCTCACTGTATCATTAGCTGATACGTGATGTACAGTATTGCTTTACGATTTATACTTAAGAACGTACTTATATTATCATCTTAATTATTAGAAACTTTAATTATCAATTAAAAAGTATTATTGTAGAGAAAGTTTTGTTTGTTATAGGTTTTATGATCAGTAGAATTTAATTATTTTTTTTAGCGCTGCATCTCTTTTGATACCCTGGTACAATATGACTTTGTCATATCAGCTGACTTGTTTTTGTTACCTATGTTGGGTTCAAACTTTGATTTAATAAATAAATAAATTCAGCCCATTACTGTCCCACTGCTGGGCAAGGGCCTCTTCTTATATAGAAAAGGGTAAGGCCTTAGTCCACCACACTGGCCTGGTGCGGGTTGGCGGACTATACACACCATCAAGAACTTTATGGAGCCCTTTCAGGTGTGCAGGTTTCCACACGATGTTATCCTTCACCGTTAACGCAAATGATAATCAAATTCTGATCCACACATGATTCCGAAAAGTCAGAGATGCGGGATGGGCTTGAACTCGGACCCTCTTGAATGGAAGGCAAACGTTCAACCACTAGGCCATCAAAACTTTGATTTATTTAGTAAAAAAAAAGATCATTAAAATTATTATAGAAAACACGAAATGCAACATAAAGAAAATATTATATAGGTACCTTAGAGAAATATTGTAATAAAATTCGCAGTGTGCTTTGCGCACGCGACTGCGAATCTTAATCTCGGTTATTCGTTTTCCTGATATTCTTGAAACCTGGCTTAAGACAATGAGATTTACAAAATATGATAAATTAACAAAATAGTACAGACCATAATATGCTCGGTGGCGAAATATTTTTTAAGTTAATTTTTGGTACTGATCACTTTTTTATGCTGTCTGTATACAATATTTTATCCGTCATAATATTATTTTTAGCAAAATAATCATGCTTGTGTTCCCCGCTAGATATTGTAGATTTCGCCGAAACCATTATTATGTCGTCCCACGGAAAAGAGGGCGAGCGTATTGCCATCTACCGCACATCTAGGCACAATTATACACTTCGGGGTGCTACTGGGAGTTTCACATAATCCCATAAACTCTTTGCCCGGCCTGGGAACCGAACACTGTACCTTATTCTCAGCAGCTGCAACATGCGACGGTAAGACCAATGAAGCAGTTTATATTCTGTGTTAATCAATGTTAATAAACTTTTATGTTATTTAGCGGTATTTACCATAAATCGTTGAAAAATCACGCTTTTACACATTCTCGTGATATTAATACGGTATTTTTTTAATTATATATCTAGCGTTAATAATTATAAATGCATGGAAAATAAATAAACTAAACTAAACTCCAAACGATATTTTATTTATTTTTCCATGCATTTGTAAATTACAAATAATAATTCAGAAAAGAAACACGTTATTTCACAATCAATAAAAATTTAAAGGAATTTAAGATTCGAATTTTTAATAAAAATAACGTTTAATTCGCCATAACTTTAATGTTAATGAATGACAAACCCGATGTTAATTTAAAACAATAAATTGATAATTTATTTTCTAAAGTAAAATAAACGTAATTAATGAGTTTAGATAAGATTAATCGCTTTAAAAATATTATTTAAATTTGTGAAGGACGTCGATTTAGACTGTTCTTCTTTTTTCTGATTTACAAGACAAGTTTTTCAAATTTAGCTAGTTTTAGTATAAATTTCCATTTGAACACATTTTATATACAACATCATCACGTAAATGAATAGGTAATTAGATTATATAAATTAAAATATATAGGCAAATGAAAATCATTCAAATGGTGACTACTTAGACAAAGATAAATATTTTATAAATTAATTATAAAAATCCTCTTCAACCCTAAAATGCCGTAGCCAAAAAAAGTAAAGAAAAACCATTCGTCCGGTCATTCCTACCCCATCTGTTTCCAAACATTGGTACAAATGGCCCAAGCTCTCCTCGCTAATGAAAATGATGTCCGGACATCACGGCGTTGACAAATACGGATCGCATCGGCCCAGACACTGCCCGTCCGGGATTTTTCACGCGTACCCGTCTAATCCAGTCGGGGTCGGCTAGACCGATAGATTTGTCCCAATGTTGTGAGACGGGCGTTTTTTTTAGGGTTATCGAGTGGAGATTAACATTCATGATTCATGGGTTGCGGAGTGGAATCATTTTTTTTATTGAATGGTGATGATAGGGAATGAAAGTGAATATTTTATCCTCGTCTATCTGCAGTAAGCTCACATATATTATTGAAAATAACAAAATAGGGGTCATTATTTTTTGAAGATGTTACTAATTAAAAAATAAATTTATACGCAGAAACATATTTTACAAAAGTTCTCATTAAATAATAATATGCAGTAGAAGTATGCTTGACCCGGGTACGTCTTAAAATTGCGGCCAGACACCGGAGGACGGGCAGCAGCGTCCTCTCACCAATCGGTGAGCCACTGCGATCCCCAAGCCGCCTGCCAAGCGTGGGGATTATGGCAACACCCCCCCCCCTGGGGGAGGCCTTCGTTCAGCAGTGGACGTCTTCTGGCTGATGATGATGCAGTAGAATGTGTTCCGCCCTTAACAGCAGTATTACGGCTCGAGTCTACAAAAGAAATAAGTAAATTGAAATTAAATATTTCATAGTACGAGTAAAATTTAAGAGCCATATAATCTTACTTTATTAATAAAAAAATAATGATTAATTTAATGACACCAAAAAACAGGCAACTTTAACCCTCGTAGTTTATATTAAGTCTTAGTTAGTCTATTGGCAATATGTCCTCCTGACCGATTTCGGTCACGGCGGCCAATCTCACCGGAGATTAGCCAACTACGCAGGAGATATTATAGAGCACAAGTGTGTGCGCAAACACAGGTGCTCTCTCTATTCCTTCACTCTCATAGTCCGATGGGACGGCAATCCGACACGACCGGAGAGAGATCAGGCGCAGGACCAACGGCTTTACGTGCTTTCCGAGGCACGGTGTGTATTCACATACACGAAGACTCAGAGTCGAAACAAATATCTGTAGATCATACAAATATTTGTTCCATGCGGGAATCGAACCCGCGACACGTAGCTCAGCAGTCGATCTCTCAACCACTGCGCCAACCGTGTCGAAAGTCTATTGGCAACTTGATTAAGAAAAAACGCTGGCACACTAATTCAATTTCACTTCTTGATTCAATAGAGCGATCAAAACAGAAACAATAAATGATTAAACAGTACAAAGTAAACTAACCCTTTTCTGCTAAGAAATACAACATACTTTACTTTTATTTAGCACGTGTCATTCGTGAGCTAAATTTTTTTTTTTTTACTCCATCATCGTCTTTTATTATGCAGTATTTTTTTCTTCTAATCAACAAACTTTATCGACACTATACATCTTATCTGATACTCGCCTATAATAAATGCTAAAACAACTCGACGACCTTAACATTTTAATTTTGATGAGCCGAGATTAATCTAAACAAACACAGGCTTCATTAGTTTTGACAGATGATTATTTTTGGCATCGGAATTGTTTGCATATACTGTATTTAAATGCAGTGTTGGATGATCAACATTCAACATATATATAAAGGAAATATTTTTGCATAAGTTTACGAGTATAATGAAATTAGAAATCAGAAATG
This sequence comes from Shargacucullia verbasci, assembly GCA_947562105.1. Classification (NCBI taxonomy): domain Eukaryota; kingdom Metazoa; phylum Arthropoda; class Insecta; order Lepidoptera; family Noctuidae; genus Shargacucullia; species Shargacucullia verbasci. The sequence continues at coordinate 14,622,891 of OX387284.1, read as the reverse complement.
TTTGTTTGTTTGTTTAGTTGTATTTTTATTTAAAAAACGTTGTTTATTTAAAAAACACTAGGATTTCTCCTGTATCGTGGGTACAGTTTACATACATACATGTCACATGCACACAAAACCAGACCCGAAACAACTATCTGTATATCATACAAATATTTGTTCAGTGCGGAAATCGAAACCGCGACACGTAGCGCATAAAGCTAATCACTTAGCCACTGCGCCAACCGAATCTTCAGTGCAATGATTATTATACTGAAGATTTAATTATTTTAATACCAAAATAAAAAAAATCTTTCTTGCCTATTCTTCTTATCTATTCTCGAAGATAGAAAATCATGAAGACGGTATTTAATCCACTATTTTTCTTGACTAACCCAAATACACATGCAAAGATATTCTGTCGGCATTTTTGTTCTATAAGTTTTGTTACAAAAAGTAAATTAATCATTACAAGAAAAAAAAAGCAAAGCAATTAGATCTGATTTATATTAAACAAGTCGTTAACAATCAATGATTTATCGACGAATCTAAAATATCAGTGAATAACAGACACGATATACAACATTATTGATTTTATTTCTTTAGTTAAATCTTATAAGCTTTGTACATTTAGTTCTGATATGAATTAATTGGCTTGTCAATCAAGGAACCAAATTAATCAATCAAACAAGTTTTTGCGATGTTTCATTAGATCACCGTCATCTATACATGTCTGTACATTATAGATATTGGAGAAAAATTCATATGGGGGTATTTATTAGAGCAACAGAAGCCAAAACAACAGTTTTTAGAATTTTTGTCTGTCTGTCTGTATGTTTGTACACGCATCACGCAAAAAGTAATGCATAGAATTGAATGCAGTTTTCACCGATTTATTTTTAGAGGTCTAACTTAAAATTATCTCCATTTTACCGCAGGAAAATATCAGATTCTAAATTCCACGCGTACGAAGTCGCGGGCAAAAGGTAGTATTAAATATAAGTATAACATTGTGATTATGATTTTAAGAACAAATGGAGTAATGGTTGAAAAAGCTGCAACTACAGGCCATATTATACGAAAAAAAAAAAAAAAAACTTTACAGTTGACATTGAAATTAAACTTTGCAGTGACGGGTTGTCATTTATTATGTTTATAAAAAATAAAATAATACATAATATTTTTCCCTTTTAATCTGAGGATTTTGTTTCTTTAGATATGAGGAATGTAAGTTTCTGTTTGATTCCTAAATACTCTTTTTAATTTTACTCCGACATCAACTTATACAAGCAAGCAGAAAGCATCAGCTCTTATAAAGTCACAAAAACAGACTAATGAAATTGACGAAAGCACAAAACTGAATGTTGAAAACCTTGTTCCAAATTCAAACTCCCAAGATATTAACGCCATAATTTTATAAATGAATACCCTCCTCCATTGATATTCGTCGATGGCATGATTGATACTAGATTTTGTTTCGCCGGTCGTCGGACCAATCAATCAACGCCATCTGTTGATTGATATGCGGCGACATTGGATTCATGAGAGTATTAATTTAAGTTGGCTACGACATTGATCGATATTTATGATATTAACGAGCTATATAATTATCTGGCGGGGTAAAAGTTTTGTTGATGTAATATGTTATGGTTTTGGCTTGCGTTGAGGGATAAGTAGAACTCTAGGTCTTACTAAAATAAGAAAGTACCTACTTTTAGCTCTTACATAAAACTTTCAGTGGAGCAAAATTTAGATGTCCTAAATACACAGTAATATATATATGGAGGAACGAGGTATGGTGTTCCTCCATTGAAAAGGGAGGATCCTCCGACCAGGCAAGGTGGTTAGCCTGGCGGGCCGAAGCCCAACGGTTGATGTTGGACAGTCGTATATGTGTTAGAATCGTTGTAAACTTTCATAGTGCGATTCAGGGTTTGTTGTTGTAGCTTCACTCCGATATATGGCGCTTTACTTTTTGCCATGTTGCGAGTAGTAGTCGCTACATCACTCCCCCCCCAGACCGGAGGTCGATGCTGTTGAGTCTTGAGGTTGCTTGCCAGGGCCAGTGATAGTTCCAGTGAGTCGGAACCGAGTGCCGCATAGTTCGCAGTGAGTCGGAACTAGGTGCGGTGATGCTGCGAAGTCCTCAGTAAGTCGAGGTAGTGCAGTGAAGAGTAGTGGCTGGCTGCTGCGTCGACCAGGAGAGAAGGGCTCTGCTAGATGACCGGCCGAAGTGCAGTGTGCTGTGCCAAGGTTGCTGATGAGAGGCCGATGGGAAGAACCAGGCTTGCGCGGTCGCTGCAAGCGTGTGGTTACCCGTTGGGGCCGAGGATGCTGGCTGGCAGGGTGAGACTTGCTTGATGCTGCTCGAAGGGTACTGGAGGGTTGGAGAGGGGAGTGAAGACGATGATGCCGTCGAAGGTTGCGAAGATGTTCATTATCAGGGGTCACCACTATGGAGGAACGAGGTATGGTGTTCCTCCATTGAAAAGGGAGGATCCTCCGACCAGGCAAGGTGGTTAGCCTGGCGGGCCGAAGCCCTACGGTTGATGTTGGACAGTCGTATATGTGTTAGAATCGTTGTAAACTTTCATAGTGCGATTCAGGGTTTGTTGTTGTAGCTTCACTCCGATATATGGCGCTTTACTTTTTGCCATGTTGCGAGTAGTAGTCGCTACAATATATTTAACCAATTATGGCCAAAAGTAAATAATTATTGAGCAGTACCAAAAATGTTTTAAGAATGCTAATGAATAATTCTATAAACATTTTATGTAGAAAATAATGATAGAGGCAAAACTTGGGCGACTTCAACTTGTTAATAAGCCTATTGTTTTTAATAGTTTGATATTTATTATTGACTTTAATGACACTGACGGTATCTAAGTTATGACAGGCTCTGGCAGGTTAGTATACCACAGCTTAAAATAGGGCAAACTATTTCTTCCTTATATTAAGAATCTGCAACTTGCTTACTATAAACCGGTCGCAAGCGGACTGCTGAGCTTGTAGTCCTGAATTCGATTCCAAGGTCGGGCAGTGTTATTGAGGTTTTCTGTTAGAAAGTAGCAGTAACAGCCCTGACTTTGGGAATTTATACCTGACCTAATAATCGGTGAAATGTTAATCACAGCTCTGCCTAACCCTTCGGGGAATACAAGCGTGATGTAACGTTAAGTTTGCTTCCATAAAAAAGTTTTGTGTCCAACCCAAAAACGCTATGAATGACAACAAGACGTACAACATTAACAAGAGCTCAAATAGTTGATGTACTCGGAGTCAACCCTCGCGCTGCGGACTGACAGCGACAAATCGTTACTTGTTGCGCTTAGCTTTATACATATGCCCAATGTTTAGATACTGCAGTGTTATCATACATGTTTATTAATGTCGCGTTTTGTGTACGATTTGTTTAGTGACGTTTATAGGCGTTAACGATTTAATTAGGGTTTTTTTTTTTAAAGAATATATTTTTTATGAATTCATCTAATTTTATAACGAAGAAGGATAACATGGAAAGCTAGAACGCTAGAACGAGAACACAAATTTCCAGACTAAGAATTCTAGTGGCTTTTTAAAGACAAGTCTTGATTCCCAGCAGTGGGAATATAATGAATAGGCCAATGTAGACCAAATAAAATTGGCAAAAAAATATTTTAAAAACACATTTTGAAATTCTCTTAACGGATTATAGATATGATTTATTGATTAATTATTTAAGAAGTAATTTATAGTCAACAATTTATCATAGCACTATTTAATATCGATTCGTGTGCTCGGATGTACACTTACTTATCACTGACTGACTACTGAAACAGACCAATGTTTGCGTGCCCAACAGGGTCCACGATGTCCTATACAATTTTACTTACCATCTATTTATACCATTGTGGAAAGCAAATAAAAGTTTGAGTTTGAGTTTAAATCACTCATAGGAGATATATTGATACACTTTCGATATTTGCACAAGAATACCGAACTGCATTTCTAGTGCTAAAACTATTACCGAGCTAGCGCGGCGTGTGTGTGTTTCCCTAACAAAATGTTTTGCATGGAAACCGGAGGCTCGCATCATCCAGTCCACAAACCGACGACGTAACAACACTCCTCTGCCCGACGTCATGACAAGTTACTCTTGAACCTCGCTCTGTTTGTTACTTGTTGCGCCGTCGGTCGACGTCGACGTCTAAATGCGTCAGTGATGACACGCCGGTCATTGGAGGGTTGATAGTGATGTGCAGGTAGTTTGTGTCGTTTATTGTTTCTTTCTGGCTTTGATCTACCATGATCACTAAGATCATTCATTATGTATAGTCAGATTTTGAAAGATAATCAATCTTTGCAGCCGAATATATTCAGCTACATATGTATAACACCAATTAACTCAGCCTCTCACAGTCCACTGCTGGTTTCAGACCTCTCTCCAGGTGCGTCACAAGACTTTTCCTTCTATATTTTAACAAAGCTCCATTCAATTTTATTGTAAAATATATAATTTGTGTGTTTATCTAAATTACACTCATTAGTTTTCCAACTTGTGTTCCCCATTATTGGCTTTATCCATCTCTCCCTTCAATAATCACCACCCTATCACTACCGCCACATAATTCTCGGTTATCAGTCTGCTCACCTCGGTGGCGACTATCGTGAACATACGCGGCGCGGACAACGCGGTATCTGACATTTTACGAGCGCACACCCGGGACGGGCGGTCAATTACCGGCTAGATACCGCGTGCTTATTGTGTAGATTCAATATTGTTGCTACAATATGCAGGGTTCAAATAATAAAATATTGCATTTAGTTGTTTGTGTCATGCATAGCCAGAATTGGCTGGTAACTGTCCAGGTGATTCAAATTAAAAAGAATTCACTGAAGTGACACTAGTGTATAAATTTAGAAAATTCGAATAATAATATCAGTACTAGTTCACTTTTCCAGTTTACGTCAAAAACGGATAAGATATAGAGACATAATTATGATACATTTACATATATAATATATGTAATTATGTATAAAATATTTGTTTATGCTGGGAAACGAACTAACATCTTCACGACACTATTCACCGTTTCGTCTACATATTATTTAATTTATGGCTCTCTTTTAATACTAGATTGTAGATAAAACAATACTCTAAAATTAATCTTAAGTCACCCAATAATTCGCAAAAACAAAAAATTAAAACGTAACTCGATCAATCGCAAACCGGTTGAATATAATTGGAGCACTTAATACAGACCCTCGAAGGACAAATTCGGAACATCGCGATCACCCATCGGTGGTAAGCACGATTTATAGGGCGTGCGTGTGCGCAAGCGATTTATCGAAACATGCACGGACCAGTGACAGATCGGTGATGTTTTAGGTCTCAGTTTATTTTTACAGTGTACGTAATTAGTGAGTGGTGATTGTGCGATTTGCTGAGAACAGAGTTGTGATGAAGATAAGGCAATTGAATTGATGGGAGGTTTAGGGGGTAGCCTGATAATACAGTTTTTTTTTTGTATAAATGGATGTAAAGTGATTACAAAAAATATGATTGTCATTTCGGACTTTCAACTGAATAACGTCGGCGCCTGCTTTAGTATATAAAAATTACCTGTAAAAGTAATTCAAACGTCCTAATTGCAGAAAAAAAACTGAAGCGATTTTTTTAAATATCATAATTTTACAATCCATCTATAACTGTAGGAATGTATAATACATTTAATTTTCTTAGAAAAACAGTAAATATATCACTGCTCATATAACACTAACATACCAACTTATTAACGTTATAATTCTCTAGCTAACTCAAACAAACTAAGTATAACTAATATAAAATTAAAATTGACCTATCACTATCGCAAAAACTTCGTTCAATTTCAACGCGGAATCGGGTGGGACCACAAAGAGTTCTTGCTCTTTGTGCTGTCCGGCGCAGACGGTACGATAACGACACGACAACGACGCGACAACGGGAGGACAACGGAACGACCGCGAGGAAATTACGCGGTGACACCACACAGACTGATTGAATGCTTTGGAAGTTTGCGTTTGAAGTTGGTAGTTACTGTATTCTGATAGTTAATAGTTGTTGGAGTTGTATGGGATGTGTTTATTGGTTTTTAATTTAGAGGACTGCCTCGGTCTAGTGGTCGCAAGTGTGACTGCTAAGCGTAATGTCATGGGTTCGATTCCTGGGTCGGGAAAAGTGTTATTAAGATTTTCTATATCGAAATTCTCAGCAACAGCACGGAACTGTGTCCGGTAGATGGAAATAAGCTCAATAACGGCATCGGCGAAATGTAGGTGTACAATAGTACACTTCTGCTTAACTCTTCGGGGAATACAGGCGTGATACTCTGTTATGTTAATTAGAGCAGTAGGTACAGTTAAAAGCTCTTCAATATGATAAATGATCTGATATTTGACGACACGGTTGGCGCAGTGGCTAAGCGATTAGCTTTCTGCGGTATGTGTCGCGGGTTCGATCCCCGCACGAAACAAATAGTTGTATGATGTACAGATAGTTGTTTCGGGTCTGGTTGTGTGTGCAAGTGGCATGTATGTTTGTAAACTGTACCCACGACACAGAAGAAATCCTAGGGTAGGGCAAAGATTTAAATAAAATAAATAAGACCCTAGACTAGAAAACTACAATAGTCTATCTCTCTTTCTCTCTCTCTTCTTGACCGTCAATCCCACACGATGATGTGGACAACCCTCCTTATATTTCTTCTCCACTTTGATCCTTGACATCTGCATTATTTAAAACTGGCTGATGATAATGATGATGATGATTGTTTTTTCTATTCAGTACAGATTCAAATTACCAACTACTTCTTTTTCTATAGAGTCGGCAAGAGGTATAATGGAAATCGTTCATGCCGTAGTGGAAAGATTACCCAGTCAGCAGTGCCTTACTGCCCAGGGTCAGGTGCGCAATACGACCGAAGACAGATTCCCTTTAGGTTCATCGCGCAGTTCTAACACATTGTAATCAAGTCTAAAATAAAATTGTAATCAGAACATAACCGGAACAACTTTTGAACAAAAATTAAGAAGATACTTACAAGTATTTAATTCAATTTCTTAATATATATATTCTTCAGCATATAAAGGTGACAATACAAAAAAAAAAACATAGTCTCAAATACACAAACTAAAAAAAAAACCCAAAGCTCATAATAGAACATCAAAACTACATGTGTTGCTTGTTCAAATAGGAACCGATTATCAAAGTCTAAGTAGTGAGTAAACAGAACCCGGGCTTATTGCGAAATGTGACGTTATCACTAGTTCGGATTACCGACATCTGCTGTTGATTGATCACGTGATAACACATGATAACTGTCGATTAACTGAAACTATATTGAAGTATGACGGGTAAAAATATGTCATGCCTATTAGGGTGTCCCATAAATTTCAAGTGCGATTTTTTTTAACGCATACCTTCTAAAAACTTTCGTAATAACCCAATATAGTCTAAAAACAAAAGATTAGTCCATTTTATGAACGATAACCCGTGCCGACTTGCGATTTAAACTCGCCCATACAAATTGCGCGGGTACTGCACTGCGATCTGTAACTACGTGTTTTATTTGTCATTTCATACATGATTTTTTAGAATATTAGTACGCTGTTATTTCTTGCATAAAGATGTCAGTTGAATTACGGAGTGATAAACAAAGTATTTTTCTTACCAGACTTCCAAAACCATTTAATAAATGGTGTAAAATTACAATCTAATCGACAAGTTCTCGCTGTCATTTTTGACAATATTCGCGAAGTCAAACGACTTTTAGTGAAAGTGCTAATCTTGTGATTAGGAAGTGCATTATATTTTGGAAAAACATAAGAATTCCTACAAAAACCACGTCTGGAGAGAGCTGCAAAAATTGTAAAAGAACTCAGAAAATAATTGTGAAAGACACCTTGATAACTTATTTGATATTGCACATGCTGATGCCTTTGAAAGAATGAAAATAGAGGAAGACAAAGTATTTTTGAAGAATCAGAGAGAGCCAGGTCGACCGGGATGCTTACCTGATGTACACAAAAACTTGGCGGACAAACACAAAAGAGCTAGACTAAGACGATTAGAGGAGAAGGAAAGAAAACTAAGACAAAAAGAGTTACTGGCTCTTGCTTCGACTTATACTACACATAACTTGGAATATCCACATGATTCAGACGAAGTCAGATTGCCAGCGGAAAGAATCTGATAACACCTAAACTCGTCGTAGCTTTAGATCGATGCCAGCTAAGCATATGAGACTCCGTTTACATTCATCAGAAGCGCTTGGTCTGAAAATCGATTACATCTCCATTAACAAATCCTCGATTCAGCAAATTCGCCAATTTGCTAAAACCATCTCAACTGCCCTCTATAACTGGAATGTTAATGACAAGGTACAAATAATGTGTTGTGACACAACATCTTCGAATATTGGACGTTTCAATGGAGCTTGTGCTCTTTTGGAGCAAACTTTAGAAAGAGAATTGTTACTTTTCGCTTGTCCTCATCATGTTTATGAGTTGGTTCATAAAACTGTAACAAGATAAAGCAAATTACTAGCACTCCAGATATTCCGATCTTTAAAAAGTTCAGATACAATTGGAAAAACATCGATTCAAATAACATTGAAAAATGCCTTCATTTCGTAAAATACCATGTTGCTGAGACAAACATTACATCTTTGTTAATGTTTTTTATAGCACAACTGAACAAAGCTTTAATAAGAGACGATTATCACGAATCGGTCGAATTATGCGTAGTGTTTTGAGGGGGAAATTCAGATAGAAAAGAAGAAAAATAAAAATCTCGACTGAAAATCGACGACATTTTTCTTCAGGAATATGTGCCTTGGGAAGATAATGCTGCTTTTCTGGAAACTAAAAGAAGAATAACTCGTTTGAAGATTTTAAATGACACTGCTGAAAGAACTGTCAAATTAATGCAAGATTTTACGGACTTATCACGGCTAAAGAATAGCAAAAATAATTCCTGTTGCCTTGTATCCAGGAACATAGAAATTTTTATCCAGACTGTAAAAAACATACCCTAAAGAGAAATTACCCTGGCTGAATGTTGTTATTTTATGTGTTTAAATAAAGGTAAATATTTTTCTAATTTGATTTTGTCTTTTATTTACTTCATTTATTGCATTTTTATTAATTTTATAGCAGAACCAAATATTAACATTAAACATGAGATTTGATAAACTTTGTGGCTCGGTCGGCACGGGTTGCAATCATGCTAGAATGATAAAATTTCATATTTGAGTATGGTTTTGCATTTATAAAAGATATAGAGGGTATGCATTTCAAAATACGAAAAAAAATTTTTTTTGGTCATATTTGGGACACCCTAATGCCTATGTAATAAAAATACCATCCATCCTGCCATCAACTAATTCGATGAGTAATTCAAAATTGGCACTAACGTTGGCAAGAACAATGATTTGAAAATTGACAGTTGGCAGTTTAATGACAGCGACGCTAACCGTCAGATGGGTTGGTGGCACTGAAGTTCTTATTTCACTTAAAAAGTAAGTCAATGGCAAAGACCAAGAAAACAAAACACCTTACAAGCATTCACAGCTGAATATATGTAGGTCTCTTCAAGCAGTCGTGATAGAATATTGGTATGATTGATTATTTCAGTAAGTGGAACATAATATATAGATGCAAGTTTGTGTCAATCTATGATTATATATTGAGAATCTAAAAAATAATAAAGTAGTATTATTGTCTCTAATCCTCTGTACTCTAATGTCTTTTGCATCAAATTTAATTCAACTTTGATTTTTAGCGAAGTTTTAAAAACTCATACTTTATCCTACATTTATTAAATTAAATTAAATCAATCCAATCGCAAATTAAAAATCATATGCTTTATCTGACATGGATAGGAATTTGGCCCTATTATGTTCTAGATCAGTATAAGTTGCACATTCACTATCAAGTTACAATTAAGTGTAAGAAATAATTATAATAATAATTTCGATGTGTATCATCGTCATTATTCCTTTCATCGATCAACAGTAGCAATTGACAGTCTGTCGCGGCCTATAGGTGGATGTTAGTCTATACAAATAGGAGTGATTGGCCTAAATATATCGCCTTATGATTGATCTCTTTTAGACTAATAGAGCCATGATACTATGTTAATTTAAAATGGCCTTCTAAAAAGATTCTACTATACACAATATAACACAAGCTTAAATAAGAAAGTTGTTTTTCGAACATTTCAAAATTTACCTTTATAAACCAACTGTAAAAATTACACTAGAAACTAACCAACGTAAACTGAACTTTACTTAAACAAAAATAAAGTACAAAATTGTAGTTAGAGCGGAAATCGACCCATTTCATCAGGGATCGATAAAATCAAGATTCATAACGTTTTATTAAGAAACGGTTTAGTTATAGTTGTCAATTGGGGAACAATTGTAATCGATAATCAGTAATCACATCGGTTTCACGGCGATTTTGGTGAAATTGATCCATTGTTTCGTCAGAATTGTATAGATCTTTGTGAATTCTGTGACGAATGAAAGGAAAAAGTTAAAAGTATTTTATTTAGTGTACGAGATGGTTCAACTTTAAGAGTAATTGACGAAACAATAATAACAGCAGACAGAGACCCGTTATGCTCATTATTAGTAACTGTGTTCTTAAAATTATAATTAGAGACATTTGTCTCGTGTAATTTATTGCGGCTTTTGACAACACTGGAGATTTAATCGAAATTACTGTACTTACCTAATATAGGCATCTATTGTGGCTATAACAGAAAGCATGCACTATCCATCATACGCTACTGACAATTTCACGCTTAAAAATAAAATTATTCTTTGTACCTAGAAAGAGAGAAACAATGGAAAGTAATCCTTGAATCGGAAGACTTCTTTGATAGTCATGATCAAAAGCATAGTCGTTAAAAAACTTGTTATTTAACTTCACAGTAACACAAAACATGTCACACCCGAATAACCCCACAATAATCTTTTTAAACCAAACATACCGATTCATTACCTTCCATAATTTACAGGAATCACAAACAATACGATAAAGGGATAGCTTCATTAAAATTCACGTTCATAGAGCGAATCACAGTCACCTGCAGATACCCAGCGGCCTATCACTTCCTTTGATCAATTGGCTGGCACATACGGCCTGTGGATAGGGATGGGCGAGAACTGTTTTCCACTGGGATGGGATAACAATCCGGGGTTGGGATTTAGATATTTTGTTTTTTTTTTTATGAGTTTTTGAAGTTCTTCACTAAAGCACTAAGCTATATCATCCTCATTGAATGATAAGAAAAGAAAATTTATTACCTATTCTATGTCAAGTATTATGGGGACGTGATTTTTAAAATACTACTTAAATTTCAAAATATTATGGGTCTTTATAATTGATTAAATGAATATATAATTATAAAAATATTTTGACTTGTAGACTTAGTTATCAAACGATTGTTATTATTGTTATAAGACAGGTAACTAACGCTTGATAGTAAAAACTCTTTTTCCAAACAAATCCCATCCCGTTCACCATGCGAATCGAAATCACAGGACACCCGATCCCGGGAACCGCCACCACTAGCCACAGTGCAGACCGCCGCGGGTGTTTCGTCCGCAACCGCATCTTTGCCGTCCGGCACCGGATTGACACGTTGCGTTTTAATCAATTAGCGTACAGAAACGCGGTTCACGAGTCAATGGGCAGTGAAATAAGCGGGCCGGCCACCGCGGCGCCAATTCGGCTATCCAGTTTCAAATACGTTTTTTTCCAATGCGTTTTTCGGACGGACGATAACTTCATAATCGATGGTTCTCTTTTTTACCGCAGATTTTTGTTACGGTCAAACGGGCGCTTTGTTTTAGATTAGAGATGGATTTTTGGCTTTCGTAGCTCATCATCGTCAGTTTGTGAGTTTCTTTTACTTTTTCCGTGTCAAATCATTGTTAAATGATTTGGCTTAGTTTTTATTAGTTCATTAGTATTCTAACCATCTGCGGAACTGGAAAAAAATTGAAAACTTGAATGTTGTCGTTATAATTATGGAAGTAAATACTAGATGAGGTTAAACACGAAAATTGATCCACACAAAAAAGTAATTCAAAGGATAATTTTATATACAAAAAATCGCTTAATGTCACGGAAATGTCTCTGAACGACAACAACTATCATCAAAGTTCTAATTATAGTTAAGGAAGAACAAATAATAATAACAAATAATAGTTATTGCTTTTGTTATTACAAAAAGTCCTGGCGTTGTGGTATGACAGAATTATCAAGTTTCCTTGTTTTTTTATAACATGACTAAGAATAAAGGAATAGCAAACTTGGTGCGTATGGATTTAGTATATTTTTTTATAATCAGGCGGAGCAGCAGTATTCTTTTTACTGATGACTGTCTCCTAGAGTGCAAATACTCTTCTTTCATCTATGTTAACTCCTATCATTTCCACCGAATTCTACTTCATTACTCAAAAAAATCTTGTCTTTTAATTCTATTTAAATAGGTGACTGCATTACGACTAGATATAACCGTGTATCGTATATTTTATCAAAATTATCATTTTAAATTATGTCAGCTGATACCAACAATTTTGAATAATTGATCCGACTATGACTAGCGTATATAACCAATCAATCAATTATCGATCACATGGTTTGCGCAACGACGATAGCCCCATTACAATTGTATTTTCCTTATTTTATCATTTTAATATCTCTCCTATCGCCGATTATTACATTTAGATGATGGACGATCGCAGTAAAAGCGATATTTTTATCTGTTTCCCTTTAAATCAACCTAAATACGGTTTTAAAATGTCTTTATTATCATGATTAATTTGTGTTGCTGTTGTTTTTATAATAATTGGCTGTGTCTGAAATGTGTGTGTCACTTGTTTGTCTCAGAATTTTTCCATTTGGGCTACATGACAACTGAAATATTCGATTACTGATATGACTGTATTAAAAGGAGTAATAATATATTGATTTATAACAGCTGATTTGATATATTCCTCATCATGACTGTTTGAAATGTTCAAGCTTATCAGCACAATTGTTTTAAGAACATTTATTATTATTGCAGTATACATATAATTCAGTAGAAAAGTTTATTTCTTTAAACCATGCAATATATAACTAGGCAATTTTGAGTGTTTGAAATGTAAAATACTTTCGTTGGACGGTTCCAAAGAGTCTTATGGAAAAAACTGACAAGAAATTCCACGTTGTTAAAATCTTGTATGGTAAAATCATAGTACTAAGAGAATTATGAGAAAACAATAAAGAGTGAGTTGAATACTAAAAAATACTTATGTCACACGTGATATGCCTTTTGATAGAAGATAATAAAAACAATTAGGAATCGTTCTGGTGCTCAACATTTTAATTTGTCGAATCTTAGTAAAAAAAAAGAAATATTGAAAACTTCTTGCATACAAGACGTAAAGTAAACATAAAAAGAATGCAAATTAAAATTTTGGCATGCAAAAGAAACCTTATTTTATCATTTATTATAATATCTAAGAATTTGAATTGAAATTGACTTATAAATGCAACCAAAAATGGAGTTTCGGTGGTGGCCAAGGAAGCCCATGTGTTAAAGGAACTAATGCCACACGTAACTATCATCGATAGATCAGGTTTACTGAAATCAACGTTTGAAGATATACAGTGGAATTTTTTTAATTTTCCTTATTACTATAATTATTTATTACTTTATGATTTGTGACTACAATTAGGGATTTAGTGATTAATGATTTGTGATAATATTTTCAAGACTTAATCGTACGTATCGTATCGTCGTGAGGCGCCTAGAATTGTGAAAGATAACTTGTGACAATTACAATTTACTAAAGTCATACGATACATTTATTGATTTAAAAACTTAAAGAATAGCTTTCAAATCAATAAAAATCAGAAAGTAAAGGTACGTTTAATTTAGTTTTAAAGGTCAAAGCTTTGATGACTTGATGTAAATTCGCAACGCATAAAGAATCACTCGATAAAGCATGCAAGATAGCGGATTTAGGAGTTGCGAGGTCTCGTGACAACGTTCTGAGTTTCGGCCCATAAGCCAAAACACTGTTTCTTTGAAGGTTTTGAGTTTACCCTTTTACACATTGTTGTCTACAACAAACCCATCTAACAATTTCTTTCTCCATTGCCCACAGAGGAAGACAACAGTCCAGATAGCGGAGTGAAGGAGCGAAGTGATAGGGGGGAGAGGCAGGAAGGGGCAGAGGGCGAAGCGTCCCGCTCGGTGTCCCCTGCGTCCCGCACCTCCCCCGCGCCTGATGAGCGAGATGATATCGAGCACAGTATACCAGCTACCCTGATCCAGGATCCCAATGCTGAGAGGTGAGTTCTACCAAATCCAGAAGCGTCAAGAAGTAGTTATGAAAGAGGTTTTGTCGAAAGAGGTTTCTGCAGGGTTCCTCGAGGAAGTAACCGTTTATCGTTAGATTGAAATGAGCTTAGAAGAATCTAAGGCAACGTTGTCGGCGTGTCATAGGGACAGAATACTGCTTTCCATCTTCAGAGTAGAAGACTTTTATGTTCCAAACTCCTGTTACAACGTTTTAATAGCTAGATTTTATTCAGTTGACCAGAGTAACTTTAGCAAGAGACAGACATAACGACATATATTTCTGTGTTCGACTACCTCAAATGTTTACTTGGAAAATAAAATTCATTCCAATACTCCAAGGCTTTTATGAAAATTAAACCATCACCAACAATCTCTCGGAACCAACTGACCCATTCATAATACTCGTACCATACGCTATTGTCAACACGGAGGTCCGCACATCACTCTATGGTGTCCACTTTAATGATCCCATTGTTTCCACTGATCAGTTGACAACGACTGTCCACTGACATCACTACTTACTCAACAAGCTTAAAGTTACTGCCATCATAACTCTTATTGCGAAGAAAATAAAGTTGGAAATGGAATTCTTGAAATGAAAACTTATAATGTTCGAGATATTGAAATGAAAATTTGAATGTGCAGTTAATGTAAATTTTGTTAGAAGGGGCTAAAGTAGATTTTAGAATGGTTGTATTGTCCAAGCAAGTTAGTAAAGATAGAGAAATGAATGGACTCGTCAGTGACAGTTATAGTGGGCAGAACAACTAAAAATGATCCGAAAATTTCAAAATGACGTTCCATCAATTTTAATTTTGAAATGCTTTTTGGATTTATCGATGATGGTAAGAATGATTGATGGGTCTTAAGTAAGGCCATAAACCACCAGAACATGTGATGTAAACAGAAGCCTAAACATTAATTATGAAATATTCTTTTTATATTATAAAAATGGTCATTCAGTCGTATAGTAGTAGTAACGGGCGACTATAATTTATTTTAATTGCAAATATCGTAAAAGCTTATATGCTTTTTTTAACCTTTTAAATCGAAATAGTATCAAGGCTGGCACCGATTAAGCGCCACTTCAAGACAATACTCGGTAAAAATGTAGTAGCACAATCATTGCATACAAAATAGGTGCAATATTGAACAGGTATGACCTCCTTTTTGCAATGAATAAATAAAGTTCGATTATTTTTCTTTGTAACGACGATACTGATGATAATTTACAAACTATGTACTTCGAGCTTAGTTTAGCTTCTATTTTCTTTTTTTATTTAGACGACAAAAATTAGTAGTCATTATTTAATGTAATTATTATAATAATCATGATTGATAGTTTGATTGTGTTAATAAATCATTATGCGGAGGTAATGATCAAAAGATTTGTATCTCAGGCGGATATGCTTTGTAGCTTAAATGATATTGTGTGTATTTTTGTCATTGCAATAGAATAGCTTGGATATTCAATGATCCTTTGTCCAACAGTGGGATGCGACAGGCTAACATTAATAAAAAAATTCGCCATATTTTCGGTGCAGTAAGCAATCTTGTAGTAAATATAATTAGCAAAGATGTTAATACTTAGTTTATTAATAATGAAATCTAATTTAATGTTATCTGCGTCATACTTGCAATCGTTTCTGTACTAATAGTTAATCATGTTCTAATAAAAGAACTACTGAAATATTAACAAAATGTGGTTTAATTAAACAAATACAGAGATATCTTTGTAGGATCGGAGTAAACACTATTCAAAATTAACAAAGTAATAACTTTATGGATCAAATCAACCCCATCAAAATTAGAATGAGGAAATAGATTTGAGAGATTTTTAGAGCAATACAATACGCGGTAATTAAAACAGGAATAATCGGACACCGCAGACGTCACATGATTTAAATAACAATAAGAATAATATCGATTATTGACTCACACGTCTCGATTACACATTGATTTATATTGTTGAGTTATGAATCGTTAATCAGATCGGACGCAAATCGTATCGAATCGATATGTAGACAGGTGCAACTCGATTCATTCCAATATTTATTTAGAGGTATTGACGTAATTATTTGTAATTTACCAAAAATATATTTTTAAAACAAAATCCTATTGATAAACGACCTAATATAAATTAATTTGTATAAACCAATCAAAATTTGGAAAATGGAGCAAAATTATGCAAAATATTGTCTGTCGTATGCACTAGCTTTTATATCTTATTGTTTTCCATGACATTCCCGGAGGTTATAAATCAAAATTAAAAATTTCCTTCTCATCAAAAGGCCATACAAACTAGGTTTAAAAGTACACACGAAGGTAAATAAAGTCTACATTTGTAGCTATTTACTCCAAAACCAACTTGAGGACATCATTAACATGTTAATTATTTTATTAGAAATCTTTTATTTCAAATCTTTATCTTTCATCCAGCCAGGTACCACAAAAACAACCAATGATACAGATCAATCTCGTGAAGATAGACGAATTTGAGTTTTATTGCAATGAGTTTAAGGCAGTCCAAGTTTAAGGAAAGTGAACGCTTAAGTTTGTCCTGTAGCAAGTCTGTTCAATCAATGTCAATTAGCTGCACTGAGGTGGCGTGATCAATCATTTTGAGGTTCTAGTGCCTCGAAGTTCTATTGTTTAGATTTTAGATCTACTGATTTAGTTTGTGTGTTGGTATTTGCTAAAATATATAAAAATAGGTTCCAATGGGAATAAAGAGTACACATAGCCAAGTAATTTTGATTCAGTGTCCTGAAATTTAAATTCTGACACTCAATTTTTAGAATCACATTGGTCTGGAAATATTTTAATCCTTGTATGTCTTGTATCTTCAACCTTAATGTATCATTTGTCTCAGAAGTTCTTGTTTGCGTTGGTTACTTCTTGATAAGCAAAGCTGAATGTGAATAATTCTAAAACGATTCGAATTAGTTAGGAGATAAGTGATTAATGTAAAGATAAAAGTAATATCTAATTACCTAGTGTCAGTGTTGAATTACATTTTCTATGTAACCCATTCTTTAAGTTGTCTTATAACTTACGTACGACCACGGTGTTATTAACCAAAGGTTAGAACTGTGTGATAATAAGCAGGTGATAACTTTGTATTTTATGCAAGTGTTGATTTGTGAATGTCATCTAATTTCTCTTTTTTAGAAATAACGACTTCATTATTATAATTTCTATCATCAATACGTATTGAAAATTTATCAACGTTAAACTGCGTATATTTTATACTTTATTACGTTTTTTCAATTTGTATTTTGACAGTTATCGTTATTTCCCTTAACGTATTAAGAATCATAGACTTTTATTATTATTATTGTCAATATTGTTAATTTGAAATTTTGACAATTAAGGACAAAATAATTTTATTTTTTTCCGTTCATGCTAGTAAGAGCTAATTTTACGTAAATTAAATTATAAACTGGTATATCGAATTTTCAAATATTCTCTTTTTTGTTATCTTATTAAATTAAAAATAGAAACTTATCATATAAATTTACAACACTTTATACATCTATAATGCCAACAGAATATTCCTTAGTCCAATCATCTTAACCTTGTCTAATTATAAAATTAGCCAAATTAGTAAAATTATCAAAGTCTGGCGATATTGTACTAATAGTTAAAATGTAAGTTTCAGTTCATTTGCTTCAGAAAATATGGTTTTGAAACAACGGTTTACATTTTAGCCCTTTCTTGTAAAACGAATTCTATTATTTCTTTGCTAATAGATAATTCCTATTCTATTGGAGGATAGTAGAAGAAATATACACGCCAGTTACTGTTACTGCGACATTTGTTAGATTTCTTTTGAATCACGTGGTTGCTATGGGTAAACTATCTGCTACAAACCTGCAAATTCTGTTTCTTTAGGAGATATTTCCTATGAAATGTTACACTGATGGTGTTGAATATTGTATGTATATTTATTTAGAATTTTGCATTTATATTACACATATGTACTTACATCAAAATTTTTACTAAGCCTATATGTTTAGGGACATCTTATATGAGTCTTTTTGGTGCAACGAAAAAAACAGCCAATAAGACTTAACCTACATCTAAGCAGCTCCACATTCAATTCTCTTGGTCTTTTTCATTTATTTCAATTTTCTGAACAAAATGTTTACACAATGTTAGTATCAAGCCCACTGCAATTTTATTACCACGAAGACATGTGTGACAGTTATAAAATTCGCTTTGTTACTGCAAAATTATTCAAACGATGTCAGGTGTCCCCCATACATCGGCCCGCACTATGCACACACTGACGCATTAAACCGCTCTGTCCTAATTCCTACACATCAAAACGGCCACAGTCTAAAATATATCCCACTAACATTTTTATCATCTGTCGTTACAAGTAGAAAAATAGCTTAGAATTCTTTTGTTTATGTCACAACCCACTCGGGGTTATTTTAGTTCGACGCAGGAAAGAGACGGCGACAGTTGTCACATAAATACATGTGATTGATTGACCCGCAGCCGACTAATGCTCATAGGAAGCAATAAACAGCTGTGCGATTCTCTTATTAAAAACTTTGTAAAACTTTTGGTGTTTGGAACAAGGTTCTGTCAAATCACTATAACAGTTGTTTAGATCGGAATCGTTGATAACATTTAGAGATTGTTCAATGATAATAAAAACAGTATTATGGGCTGTAAATCGCTTAGTACATTTAGTTTCCGGGGATTAACGGAACGAAGTTTCTTTACTTTGTTAATTTTATTTACCTATCCACACGACGTCCTGTCATTCTCGATTCCTTGCTTGACATTTATAGTATTGTCGTTCGGAAGTATCCTAACGTTTCCTAGCGTAAAAATAAAATAAACATGAGAAAATATTTTTCCCTTTGTCAAAGCAGGAAATCTGTTCGTGATACGCGTAAATCCGTCCGCGTCCCCTGTCTGTCCATGAGTCGTTAAAAGGACTCGTTTTGTTAACGCGCCATTTCCTTGTCAACGCCGTCAACCCTGTCCGGGTAATCTTCTTTAAGCCCCGAGACTTCAATCTACCAGGCAGAGCTCGCCTCATCATTGCTTACACTGCCTACGTAAATGGAATTCCGTAAAGAATCTCGTTAAAAAGTTATAACGCCTATTGGCCATCAAGGATGCTCTGTACATTTTTCATTGGTGTTACGACTGTGACTCAGCTATGCGGAGTAGCTCCGCTGTGTCAGTCGGCTGTCATCGGAACGATCGCCCGTCACTGCACGTCCACCTCGCGCATCGCACGCACGCTTGCATTACGCAGCGCCACCCCCCGAAGTGGGATACCAATAGCCGTCTCTCTCTTTCGCGTTGCGTCGTCCGTTACAGCAGCACCTGTCTCGCTCTAGCGAGAGGCGTGCGGGGCGGGGGCGCTGCAGGCGGGTCGTAAATCACGCGGCGTCTCATTCCACGCGGGACCGCCGCCGCCGCCGCAGGCACCGCGCACTTCCCTTCCGACCGCCGGCATCGCGGCGCGTCTTTCGCGACGTGTTTACATTTCCAACTATATTTGGGGAGTCTCTATTGTTGTCTTGTAGCAAAGTGTTATCGATTGTATCAGTGTTGTATTGATGGATCCGCGAGTTTTTTAACGTTGCCAGTTTGGAGTACTTTGAAAACATTACGTCTAAAATGATTGTCGAGCCCGACCACGTGAGGTAGGTTTTCTATTTAATCAAGTGTTATATTGTTTTTGTGTAATTCATCATGTTTCCTATTGTTTTCACATTCGATTATTGAATTTTCATGGAATATTCATAATATTTTTGACCCTTCAACTTAGAATTTTCTCTGTTTTCACATTCTCAGATTGGGCTTTTATTGAAATATTTTGTTCGTAACGTTTTTGTGTTTTCTTTTTAATTGTTGGTGTTTTTCTATTACATTCTGAATTATTTAAATTGTTGATGTCTACATTTAATTTATAAAACGTTGAATCGATAAATTTTCTAATTTAGTCGATTATGAATTTTCAAACGACTTGTCATCCGACTGAAAGTTTATACTTCTGAATGTTGAACATGTTCTAGTAAGAAAATTCCTATTAATTTTCAGACCTAGATAGTTAAAATATTTATTTGATATATTTTTCCTATAAGTAACGTTTGATCCATGTATGGTATGTGGGTTTCGCGAAACACAAAATCTTATTGATTCTGTTTTTTATGAGTTTCAAGGAATTTTTGTTTAACATCGATAGTCTTTCACTTCTCCATAATTTGGAACCTGTTTTTATTAACATTTTGTATATTTTATTGTCTCATAAATAATCGATAAGCGGTGTCATCAACAATTGTATTGGCCATGTTTATCACATCTGATATCACTACGATTGCTTGAATAATTGCTTTACAATATTATTGATTCAATATTTTAATATATTCTATGCCATAAATGTTGATTGTTAAATTTTATAGCTGTCATTAATATGACTTCTTTGAAACCCAATTGATTATTCATGTCTCAAGACTTGACCTATTTGTACCCAATTTACCTTAGATTTATATTAATGTCGTATATCATCAATGTTTTTCCTTTTGTATCAGATACATTAAATATAATACCAGTGCGTCAACACTGTCAGCGATAAGGTTTTTGATCGTAATGTCATTATTTAAAGTTTAATAAAACAAAAACCTCAACCTGCAAGGACACTCGAACAACGAGCTATAAAGTTTTTTTTAGATCGATATAAACCCATTAAGAGTGTCTATTTGCTATTCACAATCGAGCTATTAATTTATTAAAAATGGCCATTAAAAAAAACTTGCATTCGTTTTGTTTACCGTCAGTATTCAAATGTCGATAACCGGTTTAAGATAACGACCGAGCTGAGACAGTGGCGGCAATTTTCGCTAAGTGAATTATGTCGGTTGATCTAACATCGTGTCACGATTTTGTCCACAGGGAGAGCCCGAGATGTCTGTCACGGGAGTCGTCGGGCGCGCCGCGCTGTCCCTCAAATGATTCGGTGTACTCAAGCCGCAGCGGGGCGGGCCTGCCTCTACCCGCAGCGCTGACGGCTGCCCTGCCCGCCGCACTACTACCCCCGCATTCTGCGGCTGTCGCCGCCTACCTGGGCGCTGCCGCAGCTGCCGCGGCCCAGCAGCGACTCCTCATGTCCTGTCAGGAGGATATGACAGACGATCGAGGTGATGCCGTACTCGACTTTAGCACTAAACGCAGCGACTCGCCGCACGACGACGATGACCACGATGACGCTGTCAATCTTAGTAAGAACGAAAATGGTCCACTGGATCTGTCTGTTGGGACACGAAAGCGCGGCCCGGAGGACTCGCCATCGCCAGTTCCATCTAGAAAAAGTTCTAGACCGTCAGAGTTCAAGCCTACTCCGTCTCCATGGTCGACGCCTGTGGCGCCGCACCTGCCATACTTTGCGGCTGCGGTCGCTGCGGCTAGCCTGTCCCCCAAGGGAGGAGTCCCATCAGATTGGAATGGCAAACTAAAACATGGTGGACCTACGCCAAGCGACGCCACGAAAGCGCTAGAAAAGATGAGCGAGTTAAGCAGGCTGGGTGGCGAGGAGTTATTCCGATCAGTACAAAGTGCCGCTCTGGGTGCTGGCTTAGCACCAAACGCAGCCGCGCGGCACTCAGCTTGGCAATCCCACTGGTTGAATAAGGGCGCCGACCAAACTAAAGATGTCCTTAAGTGCGTGTGGTGCAAGAAGAGTTTCAACTCGCTCGCAGATTTGACGGTCCACATGAAGGAGGCAAAGCATTGTGGCGTAAACGTCCCCGTACCACCTTCATCGGGGGCATCCATGCCACCTTCCTTACAACCGCCTTCTAGTTCACCATCCACCCCGTCACACAACTCGTCTTCTTCGAGTGGTTCATCCAAACCAAGCCAGAACGATTTAAACATGCTCATTAAAGAGAATATGCCGATCCCTAGAAAACTAGTCCGCGGACAGGACGTTTGGCTTGGCAAAGGTGCAGAGCAAACTAGACAGATATTGAAATGCATGTGGTGCGCTGAGAGCTTCCGCTCGCTCGCTGAAATGACTAGCCACATGCAGCGGACTCAGCACTATACGAACATCATTTCGCAAGAGCAGATAATTTCGTGGAAGTCCTCAGACGACTCTAGCAAGGGCGGCTCCAACTCGAGTGGCCCGGGCGCTAACAATGCGGTACCACCCACCACAGGTACAAGTAGTCACGTTAGCGCTGTATTAACTTGTAAAGTTTGCGACCAAGCATTTAGTTCCTTGAAAGAATTGAGTAATCATATGGTTAAAAACTCTCATTACAAAGAACACATCATGCGATCGATCACCGAGAGTGGCGGTAGGAGACGTCAGACGCGTGAAAAGCGAAAGAAGTCCTTACCAGTTAGAAAACTCCTAGAATTGGAGAGAGCACAACACGAGTTCAAAAACGGGGATGGTAACGGTGTCCCCATGGGTAAACCGATCAGAGACTTTGGCGCTGGTAGCCGAATTACCTGTGAAAAATGTGGTGACAAAATTGAGACTGCGGTATTCGTCGAGCACATACGACAATGTATCGGTGCGCCGATGTCGAATAGCCAAAGGAACTTTTTGAAGAGCGCGTTGTTGTCCAACAATATCATCCCACCAGACGTGCCTGGCCACATCACGCCTACCGGCCGCGATGGGCGCAAGAGCATTAACGAGGAACTGCCATCCCCCGGCTCGGCGCACCACCGGTCGCCATCATCCGTGAACGATTCCTCCCCGAGTTCCAAAGACCCTAACGCGAGCAACGAAAAAAGCTCGTCGCCTTCGGTTCTCAACGCCATAGAACAATTGATAGAGAAGAGTTTCGACACCCGATCGCGGCACACCGTGCCTGGCATGCCGGGAGGCGCCTCACACGCCCCCATCGGGTCTAGTATCCTAAAGAGATTAGGTATAGATGAGAGTGTAGACTATACAAAACCACTCGTAGATCCTCAGACTATGAATATGTTGAGAAATTACCACCATCAACAGGGCTATGGGCGTCGCGAGCGCAGTGGGAGCGAGTCCAGCTCCATGTCCGAGAGGGGTGGTAGTAGAGTAGAATCTTTGACTCCTGATAGGAAACTAGATACGTATCACATGACTCCTCGCACCACTCCTGATACACGCGGTTCCCAAACTCCTGCTTTGGAGGACCGCCCGACTGAAGTGCGTATAAAAAGAGAAGTTGAGGAGGAAGAGCGCGAGAACGGCGTAGACTTGAGCAGTCAGCCTGTGCGAGTGAAGACTGAGGTGGACGAGGACGAGGAGCCACCGCGTCCCAGCAGCACTGCTGACGAGGATGTTAAGCCTGTCGTGGCCAAGCGCGAGAGCGAGGGCCCCAGCCCAGCTGCCAGCCCGCGCAGCCCCGCCAGCGACCGTTCAGGCAACACGCCCGGCGCTGAGCGCAAGCCGGCGTCCAGTCTGGGCGCCTTGTCCTCCATGTTCGACAACCTGGCCGGGGGCGGCCCGTCCGGCGAGCCGAGCACTTCGCGCCGCGGCGGCAGCCACCCTCTGGCGGCGCTGCAGAAGCTCTGCGACAAGACAGAATCTAACCCATCACGCGCGCCGGCTCCTGCACCCTCTCCGGCCGGCCCGCCGAGCATTCTCACCTTCAGCTGGGCGTGCAATGACGCCGTCGTCACTGACTCCATCATGAAGTGCGCACTTTGTGACACGCCTTTCATATCGAAGGGCGCGTATCGGCACCATCTGTCGAAGATGCACTTCGTTAAAGACGGCGCTCTGCCAGAACCAGTGCCACTGAAGGCACCGACAGGGGCAGCGTCCCCCGGGACTCATAAGAGCGGCTCCAACGCCGCTTCACCCCAGGACCCGCGAAGCCCTTCCCAGTCGTTCGACGAGAGCCCACACTCCAAGTTCCTCAAGTACACGGAACTGGCCAAGCAGCTCTCCAGTAAGTACGTGTAGGCTGGAGGACCAGCCGGCAGTTGTGATGATACCATATCTTGCTACGTTAAACCTTGCTAGGGTTAGGTCGCAGCCGCGACGCTAAGTATTTCGAAACTCTTTGCCAATTTAATTATTTAGGTAATTATTGTTAGATTTCACCGCATAGATCGGTTAGTGTAATAAATTAATAGCGACTTAAGTATACGCCAAACGTCTTACGTTCGTTTTAGGTATTAAGAGAATATTTTCAAAATATTGCCTTTAGGTGATCGGTTGTTGTAAGGGCAGCAGGGCCCGTGGCTTATCTTCCACACTACGTTATAATTCCATTTCGATAAATGTAAATATAAGTCACATTAAGTAATAAAAGATACGATTCGATCTCTTTTTGTAAATGTATATTTTTTGCTAATTAATTCTTTGAAAAAGGTAAATCGTGGAAATTAATTTTCGTTACTTGCAATACGCCTTTCGCATGTGATTCGTCTATCGTATTAGTCGCGTAGTGGCGTTGACTTTCAGTATTTTAACAGAAAATTCGTTGCAATATCATTTTTTTCGTGTTACTTAATTTTTTATGTAAATCAGAGTTAGGGTTAACGTGGTTAGTTTATGTATATTTTGATGATTTTTCTTGTTTTTTTTTTTCTGTGAATTTAAGAGATCCGTCGATGCGTATAATCTCGGAGATTCAATCTCATTCGTTTCTGTTCGTTTTGTACATACAATTCGACATAGAATGCAATATAACAATCTCCTTAGTGTAAATTTTGCTATAGGTATGCTCTCCACGCGAGGATGCTATTTATTATTTAGTGATAAGTACATAATATTAGGTAAACTACATCTGTGAACAATTGTATACCAATATACCAGCGCATTAATCGGTTGAACAATCAACCTATATTTAAAAGTGATACATATACATTTTTTTTCGTTGAAAGGAATGATAACATTCGTATACGTTTAGAACATAAAGATATACCAGATATATCTTCCAATTTGTAACGACAGATATACGATGATGTATATACGGCACTTGAGAGTGAAGAACTTCTTTTATATTTAATAAAAATATTGTAAACTGTCTAATGTAAGTTCCAGACGATATCAACTAAAAACTTTGATTGTCAACTGAATATTCGTGACGCGAAAAATTCCATTCACCCCTTGATGTATACGACATTTGTAATGGAATATACAAATTTTTAAATGTTAATTTTCGAATTATTTTTTGGTGTTTTAAATATTATACATTATTTTTAAAGTTACGAATATTCAGCTAATGATAATTAAAATGGATAAAAATTTGAAATCGTAAAAAAAAGCTATCATTTTAACGATAATAATGAAACATACGACAAATATTATGTATACGCTAGCTCTGATGAGAGATTTTTGCTCATTCTTAAGAAAAAAAAGTAAAAAAATGGTGTTGAAATATTGATTTTACCAAATTTAATAATCTTATTTAATATTTTATGTTGTATTACAAAATGCAATTAAAAGCTCAAAGAAATATATATGTTACATACTTTAAATGTTTATTTTATTTGAACATACCCCCAGATACCGTAAACCCACACCTTCATACTAGTTTGATACAGTAAACATAGAACTCAAACAATACCAGCGGTATATGAAGACCTCTTTAGACGGATCATGAATATTACAAGTATGATGTGTCCACTTAACTGACGAGTCTTAATACCATTGATCTAAGGTTCATATTCACCGAGCACCCGTTTGACAGTTACTATGGAAAAAACATTGAAGTTTCTGGTGATATCTTAATCGGACCTGCTGGGTTTTCGGAGAGGTGCTGTCATCTGACGTTTTTAATGCTCAGGCGAAATAGATTTTCACAAAAAAAAAAAACGCGTTATATAGAATTGTGATGAAATATTTTCATCAGTTATAATTTTTGAGACACAGCTATATCTATCACACATAATTATTTACACATATCATCTTCATACTGAGACTGTCGTCGAGCAAGTGGAGATCCCCGAGCATCAGTGAACCGTTCTCTATCCGAGCATCAGTGAACATTTTCAAAGTCCGCCACAAACACGAGGAAGTTAGCACCTGAAATCTTTAGAGGTATAAGTATAATCAAGAGTAAGTATCAATAAAAAAAAATACGAATTAATCACTGCAGAGTCAATTTATTCTAGAACACAAATAATTATACTAACTTTTTACTAACTATTTTATTTATTTTCTATATTTATACACTAAACAAATTAAATTTATGAGAACAACTACTTTAAAAATACATTTGAAATTATCTCTAACGTATTCAAGACAAAACTCCATTGTAATGTGTAAAAGGAACTTCACATATAATAAAACAAGTATACAAATATAAATAAAACCAAACGGCTACGTTATTAAATACGCATAATTATATATTTTTTAAAAAAGTCGCTATAATGAAACATCTTGCTACGGCGTAGACAACGACGTAGCAACTTAACAATGATTTAGTTTCGTGTCGTAGCAAAACTTTTAAACTGTGTTGGAGCAAATATTTCTTTGGTAAAATTTCATATTAATTTAGAGGTACTAATAATATAGAGTAATCATTCTGCACCAGTCGAAAAAGTCGACTGTAATAGTAATATTGGTACGTTTTAATATAATAAGTCCAATAAATAGATGACTCTAATAAAGAGTTGTTGGTAAAATAGCCTTAATTAAAATAATAACCGACAAACTGAGCAAAGGGATGTGGTACGATGATTCTCCTGCTCGTCCTTATTACATTATTTCAATATCCTTTCTCCACTTACAAGAAAAGTGTCAATAGCCTATTCTTTGTGAGACAATGATAGTCTGATTATTCATAAGTGCAAGTAAACGATTTACATGAATCTAAGGTTAAATAAATTGCAACGCAATGAGAGGTTCTCGGCGGTGTCCTTAGTGCGCCAACTTACATCAGGCCAGCGTGATGGACCTTACCTTTGTGATTATAAGAAGATGCTCCTGCCCAGCTGTGGGACATTTATGGGCCGAATATGGAAGCCAAACAGAGATTGTCAAGTAATTTTTCCTCATATTCTAGAGAAATATTTGGCTTGTGTAAAACATTTTTGTGCATGGGGCATTTTTCTTAGTAATGGAGGTTTGTAGGCAACTGACACGGATCATGTGACCGATCATATTTCATATAGTCTTATAGATTTTGGATTGAATGTTTAATTTAACTTATAGAGATGCCATACGATCCTTTTGTATTCATACAGTCCAACAACCACAAACCACAAGTCATTTTTGAAGACTGATGATTGAATATCCAAGCTATATTACCTCTTTGAAACATTGTTTTAAAGGAGTCTGGTTAAGAAGCTCAACACAACCTTGTTTCCCAACCCGATCTTCACAAAAAAAACGTAACATTACCAATTAACCAGTCATAAAACATGTCTCGCTAACCGCCACTAAATCTGTCGGGCCCCGAAATCACTCAGCGAGACGTCTTAACTCCGCGAAACCGCGTCTTTATCACCTAAATTACGTCATTCATCGCAGTTTACGCACAAACCGCACCACGATATACTTAAACACATCGACATTTCACCATTTCAGTCATCCATTGCTGCTTGAACGAGCGGTTGTGCGTATCAGTATGTAGGTAAGGCGGTAATGGATGGGTTGGTGAGGGAGATTGTGGGACCGAAGCTGTGACAGACGGCCCGTCAGTCAAACCCTTGAAGGAGAGTATTCGTCGCTACAGGTAGAGGAAATATACGGGTAAGGGTCGTGGGCGGGCCGGCAGACTGGAAACTGTGGTCTGTATCTGGTTATCGATTTATTAAGTAAAATATGTGAAGTAAGTACTGCACTAAATAGGTTGTTTAACATTTACTATTGTTAGGTTGAACGCCTGTGCTGTGAGATGCAGAGATTTTCTCAAATTATTTGTAAATAGAGCTTAAGCTTAACCCGACAGCATCAAAACGGTTTCAAGGAAGCTCAATTCAATATATTTTCCACGATAAGTCGAAATCTTAGTTACATCTGAAAATCTGAATTTCACGACAATCTTTAACTTGAGTAAATGAACGGCTCCGCCTCACCTACATCGCCCTACATCCCCGTTTACCCCAACGACCCTACCCCAAACAAGACAAACGTCCCCCGGTCCCCCAGACCGCTGTCTGTCATTGTACGTCTAATAATGGTGACTAATTAAAATGACATTTTGTTTTATATCATCAAATTAATGAATACAACCCCCCGCCCGCCGGGGGGGTACATTGGGGTACCATTGCCCACGATTTACGAGCCCCGCAGTCGCGAGATGGATAGCATGATTTATGGGCTGTTTATCATCTTTTTATGGCATCGAATGAAATAATACTGTGTTTATTTTTTTCTGGGTTTTAATTATAGTTGTTTCTGGACAGTAAATTCGCTTATTTATTGTGATGGCGGGATAGTTGTCGAGGATGTTTAATTATTTCGACTGTTATTTACGGTCGGCTTGAGGTTCTTTTGAAAAAAAAAAAAGGATCAGTAACACAATCGTTACACGGTATTTGGGTTACGATTTTTGTATAATTAATGTTGATTGAACATCTGTAGGGTATCTGTGGATATACAAATCATTTCAAACAAAAAATGGATTACTACTAAAAGTGATAGTTGAAACTTGTTTCACTTTAGTGAGTAGTTAAGTATAATAAGATCCACTATTTTTTACAGCCGAGGTACTAAATGATACGGCGTTTCCGATCAATTCATTTTTATACGTCTTTTTTATATCAATATAAAGATATAAATGTGAATGAGTTAAATATCTTGAAATATTGGAATGTATAATTTGTTCAGACTCAAAGCACCATAGAACTGTTCTTTAGCGGTATACTGGACGCTCTCCATCAATCGATACTGGACTTCTTGCCTTAAATCAGTCCATTCCACATATTACGTCACAGTTGCAAGGCAATTAAAGGAAAAAATAATTAAAGGAATATAAACGTATGTAGATAATTAAATTAAATTAAAGCCTAGAGTCTCGACTTTTTAAAAGTGCCTGAAAGGGCCTACTTCCTAAAGAAAAAACTTTGACTTTGACTTTGTTGGAAAACAACAAGCTGTGCAATCAGCCTCGCTACCATGAAAGCTGACTGACTCATCTTTCCACCACGGCATGAGCGATTCTCATGTGGTAGCTCGTGCAGACTCAACAGAAGAGAAGACTACATTTGGAACTAAATCTTGAAGACCTGTGCCTTCCAGATTTTCTCACGGCGGTAGGCAGAAATAGCATTTCAAAACCATTCTTAAATACCCCTTTTTCTTCATCTAGTCTTACATGATTTCATTGTATCATACACGCCCGCTGTCAAGAACTCGTACATATCGCAACGTCAGAACACATACGTAAAGCCAACAATACCTCCGATAATGTTCCCATTTCAATTCACTTTTCACTCCCATTTACTTTGGCACAAAAACTCCATAAACAATGACCCACAAAAGAGTCACTATCGGCTGACTGATGGCACCCCATGACCCATCGTTGAGTAAATAGCGAGATTTAGATCGCACAATAAATGATTTACTTCAGGTCGGCCGTAATAAGTAGATGGATGTCGGAGCGCCCCCGTCATTTGTCTGAGCGGTGGTGGGGTTAAGTTCGGTTAGCGAAAACAGATGTTTTTTCTTCAGTTTCGAGTGGCTTTCGAGAATTTCTTCACGTTTAAGCAGTTGATTTTTGAAGGGAAGTCAACTGCTGAGGTGTTGGAAAGGTTGAAATGAATGTCATAATTTAGAAGGAACACAGTGATATTAAAATATTTGTATACATAAAAGTCGGATTTTGTGATTTTCAAGCGAGATAATAAGTATTTAAAGATTTTTGAATATTATAGAAAATTATTTATATTAAAATGATTTTGTTGGTAACTTAGATCGTAATAAGTAGATTGATGATGGAGCGCCCCCTTCATTTGTCTGAGAGGTGGTGGGTTAAGTTCGAATAGCGTTAACAGACGTTTAATCTTAAGTTTCAAGTGCTGTCTTAGAATGTACTTAGGATTTTTGATAGAGGCAAGTAGTACACCCGAATAATAAAAAGGTTCGCAAAATATTAATTTTTTTTATAAACCCTTTTTTGCATTTTAAACAGGTTCTTTTACTTGTAAACAGTGTTTAAAAGTAGTTTGATCCACATATTAAGTATTATTAAATTTAAACTAGGGATTTTTATAGGTTATTTAGAAATTATTTCAAAAAAATCGATCTGGATATCAATGGTCAAAAAATAGTTACAATTTTTTATTTTTTTATTATAATTTGTGTAATTAAATACTATACTATACGCGTGCGAGTAATTGAAGTAGGTAAATCTGTCAATAATTGGTAGTTTAAAAACATTTGAATTTTTGATAAATTTTGTTTAAGAATTCCGTTTACAAATATAAGCATAAAGTATGCGTATAGTGTTATAGTATATTGCAAAACGTAAATGGAAAAACTAGCCGAAAATGTACATACATTAAATATTATCAAAAAAAAAAAATAGCTGTCAAGTTTTCGATCAACACTGATACCAACACTATCATTTTAAGAATGACTAGCTTCCGCTCGCGGCTTCGCCCGCGTGGCTTACGAACCCGTACATTTTTTCGGGATAAAAAGTAGCCTATATGTTATTCCAGACTATAATCTATCTCTGTGCCAAATTTCATCTAGATCCGTTCAGCCGTTCTGGCGTGAAAGAGTAACAAAGATCCATCCATCCATCCTCACAAACATTCGCATTTATAATATTAAATAAGAATAAGAATGGTTGTTTGTTTAAGTGTATCTCTAGAGATCATTTTTCATTATTAAAGGACTGGTTATCAAATCATTACAGTGTTAAAATTATCACGTAATTAACTGACTTCGTGCTTGTTCAGCTTTTCGCCATGCTTGTATAGACTGCCTAGATGAGACAGGTAAGAGTGTCTGACACACATTACGCACAACCAACCCCTGCTACAGTACATTCAAGCTTTGAGACCTTGGCCGAGTTTTTGGATGACAAACTTATTCGCGAAGCATTTGTTGGACTTTTTCCGAGTTTAAATGCAGAATGAAAACTCTTTGGCTACTATACAAGTAGTTACATATTTATATATATACTGATCCAAAAAGGGACATTCTGTACATCTATACATATAAATAAAATTGGAGTGTCTGTTTGTAATATTGAAATAACCGTTTTTTACTAAATGCATATGAATATATATACGGTACATACACCAAAATAACATTTTTTACAATTTTTGTCTGTCTGTCTGTCTGTCTGTCTGTCTGTCTGTTTGTATAGGCTAATCTCTGAAATGGCTGGACCGATTTTGACGGGACTTTTATTGGCAGGTAGCTGATGTAATAAGGAGTAACTTAGGCTACTTTTATTTTAGAAAAAATATTTTATTTAAAAAAAAAAATAGGGTTAAGTGCATTTGGTCTCACTAAAAAATACATTGTTAAGTTCCGAAATCCACGCGAACGAAGTCGCGGGCACAGCTAGTCAAAAATATAAATGCGGTGTATTCATTATACACGTATAAATTAATTACTTCGCATAGTGTGCTAATGTTTGTTTATTCTGGACAAAATTATAATATTGTTAATGTTTCAAATGTTACGTAGGCGTAATAAATTCGTTTATTTATTGAATCATATTATTTTGGACGTAGAATAATAGTAATATTAAGTAAATTTATTATGATGCATTTGATATTATGTTAGTTCTAGATTATTATAATAATTTATGAAGTTAGATGATTGTGTGATTGTAAATTTTGTCAGGGTTATAAAGTCTATTGTATTGTATTTATTTACGGATCTACATAAGGCAGAAAAGCTCGTTTAAAATCCGAATGAATGTGGCTATATGCTAATACCAAAAACGATAGAATTGTTATATTAAGCGTATGAAATGTATCTTAGGAGGTATTGGTGACATCCTTGTGACTGTGACACTCCACAAGTGACAGATCTAATATATTTAATCCTTAAAGTTTTCTTGTGATTGTGCTTCTTCAATATTCATAAAAAAATATAGACGTTTGGTTGCAACAATGAGATTTGTTGGAAATGGAGAACAAATTTTAATTATAAAATATTGACGTATTAAAACAAGAGCATAACAAAATAATTTTAATCACGCTCAGGTGCCGCGAAACCCTTAAACCCGTTTTATAAAACCCAACTCACCGGCACAACTAAAACGTATCGATTGCTAAACTAAAACTATATTGAAATGGAGCGCACTCCACCTATAACTCTTGTCGAAACAAATGCCGTCCACTCTGCGGCATCTGTCGGCACTGATGGATGACGGGACATGTGTCCATTATCGCCTGCACACTGTTCCCAAACGTGCATCCACAAAAGACACCGGACAAAAAAATTGCATGGATTTGACACGCTCGTTAATCAAATTATGCGATTTAGTGCAATAAATTTGTTGGATAGCAAGAGCAACTTTTTGAATATGGGCAGGGGTAAAATAATTTATTGTGTAGATTTGGTGAATAAAGTTTTTTCGTGCGTCGTATGGACGAACAAATTACTTTCATTCTGTTTCCTCAGACACTATAAATAACGTGCTATGATTGGCAGGATTTATGAGTGAAATAAAGGTGGCAGTTAAAAAAAATAACGGCTATATAAATATCGATTCACGGATTCGCGAGTGTGCATGAATAACAAACGCAGCCACAACGTTGAAATGTTAACGATCTTATAGAATGACAGAAAAATTAAACGGCGTATACATATTGATGTCTTCCAAACGATTACGTTGCTAAAAGATAAAAATGATGTTATAAAGATATCTCTAGTTTGTTTTGATCAAAGCTGATTCAACGTCAGAAGAAATACTTTAAATACTTGTGAACAAGCGCCTTCCTTTCATAAATTACACATTAGTTTACGTTACAAATTCAAGAAATAAATAAATATTAATAAATGACTCGTTAAGCGTGGATGCGCTATGTTGAGTCGAGAGTAAAAGAGGACAAATATTTAGGAAAATAACAACTAAATAAACGTTACACCGAAAGCTATATGGTTGGCTTTTGAGTTAACTTGACAAACATCAACGATATTTACAAAGTGAAAAAGTGCAGACTCTGTAATATATATGTATAACAAACTCATTTTCATGTTTTAAACTTACACACCACCATACAAAAAACCTTTTTTCACCCAAAAAGCAAACATAAACACCTGCAAAATACCCCTTTGTCCAGACTCCGCGAGTTGGGAACACTGTGCACACATTTGACGATGACGGATGACGGACGGACGCACACTTCCGCGCGGGGGTTGGGCAGAGAGGGGGCTCGCAAGACCCGCTCTAGATATATTCCCGTCTATCAATCCACGCTGACGTTGACGGGTTGCATGAAATGGCTGCTCGGAGCACGGGGTATTTTCGACCGAGTGAAGGAGCTTATGTATTTTTAGTAGAAATTGCACGATTCAACTTAAATTCGTAGCTATTATGGTATATTGAAATTTCGATAATTTTATATTACGGTCTGTAAATTAATTAATTAATATATTCAGCGCACTTTAATTGGTTAATTTCCATTTGACCGGTAAAAAATAAATGCTTGGTCTTTCGACCTTTTGAAGCATATAGGTGGTTCTTTGACTTCCGATTTGTTAAGGAGGAAACTAATAGCGATTTTCCATTTCTCTTGTTTTCCCATTAATTTTAAAGAATAAAAATGAACAGATACTGGAAAAGTGGAAATTGGCGAAATGGCTAAGCAATTGGCATAAACAGGAAAGGGAACGGACGGGAAGGTTCAATTACCGCACAAAAAGATATTTGTATGGCCTTGAAATTATTCGACGTCGAGGTATATGTAAGATTTCTATCTGTTTATGTAAATATCTACGATACGGGAGAAATCAGCTTTCTTTTTTTTAATTCACTGCAAAGTCAAAGTCAACGTCAAATATTTTTATTTTGAGTAGGTCTTTCCAGGCTCTTTCAAAACGTTGTGATTCTAGGTGCACGGTTCCAAAGTGGGGGTGGGTTCTATGGAGAAGAGACCGGCTTCTCTAACGTTCTATTATAAGTTAAATTTTAATTTTATTTTTTATGTTGAGCTTGTATATTCAACAGTTGAACTAAATAATTAATTTGTTTTCACCTTCGGTTCTTTTTACAGACTGTAGATGTGTAATACAAGTTAATATTAATTTATGACATGAAATGAGAACGAGGAAAGGAAACATCACCTGTCCAGTTACGCATGAATAGTTGGCGCAATGATTAAGCGCCCGACCAGAGACAAAACTGTTCGGTTATGTCATCAATATATTTTGGTTTAGTCGATCGTTAGTTACCAGTGTGCATTCACACTATCAATCAAAAAGTTACCTACAAATCTGACGTTTTGGTTGTGATTTGCAAAAATCGATGGGTTCATATTTATTATAATTGATAACACGGTCTGTGCAGTGGCTTAGCGATTAGCTTTCTGCGCTAGGTGTCGCGGGTCCGATCCCCGCACGGAACAAATATTTGTATGATCTACACATAGTTGTTTCGGGTCTGGTTGTGTGTGCATGTGACATGTATGTTTCTAAACTGTAATGTTGTAAACAAAAAAAATAAAACCAAAAACTAAACAGAATGCTTGGCGTAACAGTTCAGCGATCTACTACTGCGCGTGTCCCGGATTCGATTCCCGCACGAAACAAATATTTGTAGTTACGGATAGTTGTTCCGGGTTTTGGTGTTTGTGTATGTGAATATTAGTGTTTGTAAAAGCACCCACCTCAGGAATTATAAAAAAGCCGGGCAAAGGCTTTGTTAAAAAATGAATGCCCGAATTACGGCTATCTCAGCGTCACAATTAAGCTCAACATTTTGTCACATTTAATACCTTGCTACCAAAGTCTGGTGAGTATCCCAATACGCTTTTGTTTTATGTGAAAATTTACCCCGACACGATAGAAAAAGTAGATATGCCTTCTATTCGGATAATTCTTAGTCTAGATTTACGTATTTTAAATGTTATATTCGAGCCAATAGACAGAACCACACGAGCGGATCCGTAAGCCGTCTATAAATTATAAGTTAATGTGCTACATTTATTAAAAAACTAACAACAAATGAATCCATCATCAATTTTTTCAACCAAATTCCGTCTCCGATGAATCATATAATAATAATTGATAAAATCTCTTTGTCCGGGCGCACGCGTCGCGTCGGCACACTGTGCGTTGATTGACAGCCGATCGACAGTTGACGTTATCTCGACGTTATTTCACTTTCGAGTTTCCGCTGGTTTGTGAACGAATTATTGATGTCTGTTTGTGCTAGCTTCGTTTTGTTTTATAATATTTTTATGTAGATATTTTATTTGTGGTGTGCGTGATATTTTTCGTTTTTAGTTATTTTGAATAAAATCCTTAAAATTATATTAAATTATGAGTCAAATAAGTTAGCAAAAAGATATGTAGTATAGATTTAAAACTAAGAAAGCAAAATATTTTGTATATTCCGACTTGTTGTCTCCATTTCTTACAATTATAGTAAGTTTTGTGGTTGATGTGACAAAATCTACTACACTGCTTTGGAAACATTGGAATATCACTGGCAATATAATAAATGTATGAAAGTACAAGTTATTCTTCCCCATCGTAAAGTTAAACTCTAGTAATTAATTCAACGGGGTACAAGGAAAGAGCCTATATTAATGGCGAAATCTGTGATCATCTGGCGAATCCCAGGCAGTCACTGGCTAATCTCTCTACTACAGCATGAGTGAGTTCCACGTGATAGATCCCGCTGACTCGAGACATGAAGTAATCATTCAACGTATCAAAAAAGCAATACCCAAACATATTCGGTGAATCTCGTTTTTATTTAATCAATACATTGTAAATTGAAACTAAAAGACTCCAGGTCAAAACTATAATATCCATGCTTATGTACAGAACAAACCCCAACACAGAATGGTCTAATTCATAAGCGCTTCTCACCACTTTATATCACTGACTGCCAAGTAGCAGACTCACAGAAAATCTAAGGTTGGTTTGAACAATTCTTTCTTTTTAAATTTTGCCTCACACTAGGTAGTTGCTTTATCTCTATGTATGAAGTCTGTGTATTTGTATAAAGAGCTAAAACTACCTGAATTATCTACACTAAAACGTGAAAGTAACTTTGTCTGTCTGTTTGTTACCTCATCACGACTAAACCACTGAACCGATTGTATTGAAATTTTACAAAGAGGTAGCCTGAGACCTGGAGGAGGACATAGGCTTATTTTTACTATTCCAGTAAAACATTCATTAGATAATAATCAATATAAAATAGACGAAGATGAAGTGGCG
This sequence comes from Shargacucullia verbasci, assembly GCA_947562105.1. Classification (NCBI taxonomy): domain Eukaryota; kingdom Metazoa; phylum Arthropoda; class Insecta; order Lepidoptera; family Noctuidae; genus Shargacucullia; species Shargacucullia verbasci. Next base: position 14,586,238 of record OX387284.1, on the reverse strand, counting down.
AGGTACAGCATAGATAATGCAACTGGACCTATCATTGATAATGAACGAATTAATAAAAATATTGAAGTATATATTAAAATAGATAACTCATAATTTTAAACATGATTAGCTAAGAAACAACCCTCATCCTCATCGTTCACAACTGTCCTCCGCTGCCTGTTTTCTTTGCACCACACTCCACCACACCCCGCTTCGTGCACACGTCAGTCAGCGCCCATCAATCACTGTAGCCATGACGCCACCACTCATATTTCAGGGGTCGCCTTTCAAACAACCCTTCACCCTTATCACGATGGCGTAAGGTTCAAATTGAGGCTAAATAATGCTAATCGATTAAGTGCTCAGTTAATTAGTTGGCTATAAGTTTTACATTACCTGGTGGGTTCGAATGTCTTCGTGTCATCCGTAATAGACCCGGATAGCTGAATATGGCCTAGTACCTCTCTAAAGAAGAAACCGGGGTCCCAATTAGACCTGGAAACTTATTATCTTACGTAAAACATCTAAGAAGGTTCTACATACTCTACAAGGTTTTTAAGAAGTGTAGACACTGTTGCTACCCATGCAATACACGGTCAAAGCTAGCCTGCTGAACCTCATACATCAATCAACGTGCTACGAGCTTTGAACCACTCATTAATTGGCCACAATACAGCATACAGCTGTTTATTCCCGAGTTATTTAACCAACTGAAGGAAACAAAGTGCTATTTAGCATTATTGACGGCAATGGCACAAAATAATAGGCTGTCTATTTTTTCAGATAATACTGTCCAGTAATGATAGATTGTTTGACGGTTCTAGCACTGTTGTGATGTATTTTGCATTGATGTCCCTATAATTTGCAAATGAAATGAAAGGGGACGGTGAATATTGTTAGGAAACTTTACTTTGTTGATTCACATATGGGGCTACAAAAAATCGTATTTATTTATACAAGGAGACATAACGGTACCACACTTCTTTTTGTAATAAATTCTTTAAATTAAATGAAACTAGTATTTGGTTTCATTTGTGACGGTCAATCAAAACAAATAAGTAGTTTAGGTATGATATTACAATTTCTGGGCAAAGATGGCTCCAAAATACAAATAATTGACGTCCGTCCGTCCGACGACGTGACTGGGCTTGCCATGTCTGCCGAATGCCTGATGAGCTGTGGGCCAAGGTAACCACTAAATAGAATCTTGATACAGCGAGAAGACGTCGCGGTATCAAGGATCACGAAGGAGATGACGGGACGATCTTGACAAATTAAAGAATGATGCATACTGGCTCTAGACCGAAAGGTCTGGAAATCATGGAGGAGGCCTTTACGCAGCAGTGGGGTGATACAGACTAACAGTAACAGTAAGTTCTTGGCTTTATTTAGACGAGTGAACAATTTAAAATATTATGATAAAACTACGTCTTTGTTTTCTGATAGCATTAAAACGTAATACGAGATACATGGAATTACTGGTGCCTTGATATTTTCCTTCACCATTAGACTAGCTCAGATATAATACTGTGTACAATACGCAAACCTAACTCCTAAGACAACTTCTACGAGTCAACTTTTGGTTCGAAATTAGAACTACCAGTAGTTAAAGAGCAGCGTCACAGAAACCAATAGCTCTGATGTCACCAATCCCTAGCACCAGCAAGACAACAGGAATAAAGTATCCTTTAAAAAAGCCGCCTGAAGCAATACTCTAATTTTAAAGGCCTGTACTTTACTACTTCCAGATGCTGACTCCAGTAATTTACAATCTATAAACCTGATGGTATTTATCTAGAAGCCCATAGTATCCTCATCTGCACCAATCAACCAGATGACAGCACTTGAAGCAATCGATGGCTCCCACGGCCGAGACATGATACAACACGTTTTGTTGTCGCCGCCGCCATTTGGACTTATTAAGCTGTGCTCGTTGCCCTTTGATAGCGTGAGGTTAGAGAGGATATGGCATTAGGAATTATGTGGGCACATAATATAAAAGTGATTTCTGATGGCCCTCGCCTATTAGCTTTGGGTCTGATATTTGGATTCCAGTACCTGTCAACGAACGCATCCGAAAATGTTAAAACCTGAAGCTGGTATTTACAAGGCGTACTCAACTAATTCTTACACTAGTGACTGGGCAGAATTCACTATAAATCTAAAATCCTAACTGTACCTTCGCATCGTAATCATCAGAGAAATATTCATCCTGTTAACGCAGTTATAGTCAACGAGTTAATGTGCTTTGCCAAACTTAGTTCTATGGGCAATAGGAGACGCAAGAGTCGCTGGACCACTTCAACTTGTTTCATCCCATAGTACCTACAATCTACGATATCCACAAAAACAAATGAAATGGGGCGAAAACACATATTTACACATTTACAATATTCCTACTTTTCACATTCACAATAAAATCATATCAGTCACGATATGATCACTGTTGAACATTCAAAAAAGATATACTTAACCACGATCTCAACCACAAAACAAAAATGCAATTCTACATAGCTACCACCCGTCGTATCCACCATATTCTAACCACCATTACTGAAGATTACCGCCGATGCTTTGACAATTGATTTATGTCTGTCAAGGCTCGTCACAGCAGCGACTGCGCGAGCGCATCTGTGTGTTCCCCCCTAACCCCCACCTCACTCGTCTCACAAACTCTGGTCATAGAGTAGAGTGGAGATGTGATGTTTGTTTTCGGTTTTGAATGTTTGTTGTTTTCTGGAAATACAGAAAATGTTTATAACAGCTTAACGTTATGTAAGTTCATAAACTAAACCTATATAGCCTTGAACTAACGGTTTCTTTGTATAATGGGCATGCAATTTTGGGACTATTAGCTGGGCAGCAGAATCTAACTGTACCTATCTGTTCATTCAAAATATATATATATTTTTTCTATTTATTTAATAAAAACTTTGCCCCACACTAGGATTTCTCCTGTATCGTTGGTACAGTTTACAAACATACATGTCACATACACACACCCGAAACAACTATCTGTAGATCATACAAATATTTGTTTCGTGCGGAAATCGAACTCGCGACATCTACCGTAGAAGACACTTAGCCACTGCGCCAACTGTGCCATCAAAAGAACGTTGAGGTTGTTTGGCAAAAGAAGTCAGACCAGGTAGGATTGGTACTATACCTAATGCCACATCTGTCCTAAGGCAACCCAATCGCGGGAAAGTCGACAATTTATCATCAAATCCAAAATAATCAGACGTGTTTGCGGGAGTTGTTTTGTGGTGAAAAAAGAAGCGTTTCATTTTAATAACTTGTGTCGCTAACATCTGCTCTTGAACATGGCTATTGACAAATAGGTACATTGATGGGTTTATACTGTTTGATTGTAGAGGATGTGGAATTAACAAAGATATAAGATTATGATTGGCGCAGTGGTGAAGACTTGGCTTTAGATAGATGGATAGATAAAATTGTTTTTATTTCAAATAAACCTAATACAGGCACTAATGAAACGTTATAGGACTCTAGTTGCACGGTTCCAAAAAGTTGGTCCTATGGAGAAGACCCGGCAAGAAACTCCATGGATACTCTTTGAATTGAGGATCAAGAATTCTACGCTGGTATGGACGTTCCTAGATGGTTGGACGTTTCTGTATGTTCAATTTGGTAGTATAAACTGCACATACCTACAATACAGATGAAATCTAAGTAGGCACAATTTTTTACTGCTACACAATTTTTCGACCCAAATTTCATCTCTTTCCCAACACAAGAAATAATTCCTGTATCGTGGGTACGTTTACAAACACAAATATTCATATGCACAAACACCCAGACTCGGAAAAACTATTTGTAAGTCATACAAAAATGTGTTCCGTGCGGGAATCGAGCCAGTAATACGTCATATAGTGCAGCAGTCGATTGCTTAACCACTGCGCCATGGCCATCATCAAAACGGAGGAGAAGTATTCATCATCAAAACGAGATTAGCTTGACGAACTCTCTTAAACTTCTGTATTATTTTCTTTATTGTTTAATAGCAGCTGGTACTTAAATTAAGATTATATAACAGCCTATTCTTGTATTCTAATGCACTGGTTGCCAAAGCCTTCGTTTGTTACCTAGGTCATACGTCTGCGCTTTGAGCAACCTCCAGCAGTAACGCCGTAATATAAATAAACTCAACCAATTATTGTCCCACTACTGGGCAAGGGTCTCTTCTCAGAATGAGAAGGGGTTAGGCATTAATTCACCATGCTTGCCTGGTGCTGGTTGGCGGACTATACACACCATCGAAAGCATTATGGAGCCCTCTCAGGTGTGCAAGTTTCCTCACGATGTTTTTCTTCACCGTAAACGCAAGTATTAATCAATTCTGATCCGCACATGATTCCGAAAAGTCAGAGGTGCGGGCCGGGTTTGTACTCAGACCCTCCTGCATGGAAGTCAAGTATTCAACTGCTAGGCTATCACTGCTTTTTAACACCGTTAAGGACGGAAAATAATGTCATGACAAATGACATTATATCGACCGCTTCATCAACACAAAGAAGATGAACGCGAAAGTTATAATTAACTCAAATAATCAAGATTGGGGTAACAATTCAAGATGAAAAGAATCCAGAATATGTGAAGTCTGATATAAATAAATATCTAAAAGTATTGTTCGGGTGCTCAGCGCGTCTCATAAATTGTCACAATCAATTGAGAGCCGGCTCCTGCGTCAATCACTGACAATGGCCAGTGACCAGTTAATGCGAGTACATTCAAAGTATTTACGTCGCAAAACCCGAGGATTGATTTGGCATACTCGCCTGTTTTCTCCGAAGAGAGGCAGACGCAATACACACTATACATTACTCCCTGATACCGTTACTGAGTCCCATGCAGAAAGCGAGCAACTTCACGATTCCAAATTACAGGCTGCTGTTGAGAATTTCCCTACAGAAAAAGTAAGATTCATTCAATCACACAAACACATCAGAAGCACTATGTTCTAGTGAACCAGTAGGCCTTTTTGACTAGTAGAACAGTACTGCTTTTTGTTTTGTCTAAATCCTTCTATGCAGATAGCAAACCCATACATAAAGAGTGATTTTTTACAGGATTAAGGTAAACTGCTAAGAAGAAAAAGAAGATAAGGTGCTGACTTGTGTTGCAAGACATAAAATCTGTCATTATGCTTAGTTACATCTCTATCTCAAACAACCCACTAAATATTAGTTTTCAGTATTACCCATTATCAGTACATCGACCATCATGAAACTCACCTGAAATCCCCTACACTCAAATTAACCCACAAACTACAAAACTACATTATCCGAACTAAAAACACGTAACACATCAAGTTACCGTCTAATTAACGAACTGTCTAAACCGCTGGTGGCAGGTAAGTGACGGGCGGGTGACAACTGACGTGAGTTGACGTGACGTGATGTGACGTGACGGAGATCTCGGCGGTAATGAAATTGTGACGTTGACGAGTGATGCAAGTGTAAGGAGCAGTGCGGGTAATGAAAAACAATAGTTTTAAAGTGCACATGAAAGAAATACCGAGATTGATTTAACATGAAAATCATTTTTTAATAAAACAACAAATGATCAATTCTCGCAGTATTTTCCGACAATTTTCTTAAAAAAATTATTATTAAATTGTAATACGTTTCTGTATAAGAGATCGTATTTCCCCTTTTGTAGAAAAAGTAGCTTTTTCCGAATTCTTATAATATCACATTAGCGATATCATTACGTTTTTAATCCTCAACATGCATTTAATGGTTGTATGCAGTTTGGATTTGAGTGATTTTTTCTATAGAAATAGACACTCCCGTTTATTTCTAATGTCGTACGTCGAATGTTGAAGAGCCCGAGAATTGCCCCTCTACAGGTAAGTTACGGGCGAAAATTGACGTCACCTGACGTAATGTAATGTGATGGAAATCTCGATGGTAATGAATCGTTAGATCAAGAGACGTGTGACAAAAACGGCCTTATGACCGTGCCCTTATGACATAGTTCTTTAGAGAATTCATTATAATATAATTGTTATAGTACAATCGCTGGTCTCCTAAAACTTGAAACACAACAAAGCTGAGCACAACAGTCGCTCTGTCTCAGAATCGATATTAATTATTTTCACAAGACGTTTGTTTCGGGATTATATTAACTTTCACGATCCGTCTGCTGTATTCAGACCTTGAAATGTATTATTTGTGATAGAAAAGTCTTACTAAGTATGGAAATCATAAAAAAGAAAAAGGACAGTCCAAAACATTATTGTTTATTCAAGTAAAAGATACACGAAACGCTGTAAATTGTAGCTAATTGTAATCTTTAGCTTCACGGACTGTAGTTACTGGTTAATCTTTCAAACAAAACACGAGCAGTTCCATGATAGAAGAGGATCTATCGTCTCCAAAACCAATCTCACCTTTAAGGATTGTCCTTGAACCAATTCAAGGTGAAAGGTGAAGTCAGGTATTTGTCTAGTCTGTTAGGACTCTGTTCTGTTTGAACGCTGCTATAAAACTTTCCAGTTGAAAATAACCTGAGGTCATTTGAGGGTAAGAGAGTACTGGTGCTCTGGACACTAACCCGAATGCTCAGCATGATACAATATCTGCCAATAGACTTACCGATAACATTATGTAATGTTTGACGGCCAGTATTACAGTGATTTACCTTCAACTGTCAATTTCTTCAATATTTAACATAAATGATTGCAAAATAAATTTGAAGAATTGCTTTCCCAAACATTCACACAAATTATTCCAATAACTATCTAAAATCTCACTACGCCGCCCACAATTGTTACGGACAAGGACGTAACTGCAAAATTTGCAATAAATCAATTTTATACAAAACTACGGAAAAATACAATAAAGTGACTTCGTGCTTCGTCCGCGTGGATTTGCATTAGTGCTTGCATTAATCATTTTATACAATTCGGGTAATAAAAGCCATAAAACTTTGTATGGGCGGCCATTAATTGTCATTGACAGCTGACAGGCGCGAGGGTTGATTGACAAATGTCAGTCGCGCGAGCTGACAAAAGATTTCTTTTGTCAGCATCTGTTGTCTTTTTTTTTTTCATTTCAAATGGTTCAATAGTGACTTGCTATGTTTATTGATGCTTTTATCGAGTTTTTGGAGTTTTGTGGGTATATTAATGTTTTTAGTTTGAGGGAGAAAAAGTTATTTGGATTTTTATGAAATATGAATTTAGCTTGGCTAAAAAATTAATAAGTTGTGAATGAAATATTTTGCTCCGTCATTATCGTTTTTAGAATTTATGATAGGAATATTTTTTTCTTAATTTTTTTTCTAACCGCTTACTTATATCTATCATACTTTTTTTTTCTTCTAAATAATACGTTGTTACGTTACTAGGAATAATTCCTGTATCGTGGGTGCGTTTACAAACACATATATTCACATACACAAACTCCCAGACTTGAAACAACTATGTATATCTGTAGATCATACAAATATTTGTTCCGTACGGGAATCGTACCCGGGACACATAGCGCAGCATTCGATCTCTCAACCACTGCGCCAACCGTGCACTCACTGCATCTCTCAACACCATATAATTTAAACATCAAAATATAAATCTCAATCTACTCTAAACGATTCACAAAAACAACGGCGTAAACCTAAAATTGACGTTTTATTCAATCGTCCACGGCTTGAGTGACATGCGTCAAAGATACAGTCATCGTCACAACTGACGAAGGATACTGATCGACAAAATAATAAGAAGAGGTGAAAATATTTCACTTGATCATCGTTCGGAATAAAGTTGTTTGGGACGCATTTTGCATCTGACATTTCAAAAAATAAAATAAGCCAAAGCCATTATCAGTAATTTCAATATATACTTTTATTCCTGGTTTTTAAGTTTTTATGCATTGATATAATTTTTATTAAGTACTGTGGATGTGATTTGTAAATACTAATATTATAATGCATGGACCGTTTATAAGTTTTTTGAAGTTATACCTACTTCTTTTGGCGTGCTTGATGAGAGTGAATTCTTACGATGCGCGCGCACACCGACAGAGAAAAGCGACACCATGAAGTTGGCTGGTAAATGTCTCTTAAATTTTCTTGGGCATTGATAGCTATATTCAAGGTAGTTATTGAAATATTTGTGCATCTGTAACACATGTTTCATATCAGTGGAAATAAAAAAAAAATGAATTATAACTTCTTACGTGCGTACATATTTTTTTATTATAATATATATAAGTATAAGAAAAATTGTACATATTTGTCTAGGAAATAATTCCTTCACGATTAACTAGATTTTAAGCCTGAATAACAACATATTTAATGAGTAATAAATCACTAGGCTATCTCTAGATAAGATTCGCATAAACATGAATATTTTTTTTCCAAAATAAACTTCCAAATCTTCACAAAAAGAATGGCCTAAGTACAAAATTGACATTTTATTCAATCGTCGGCGTCCGAGTGACGCGCGTCACTGATACAGTCGCCGCCGGCTGATGAGGGATCACGGATCGACAAGATACGCCGAATGAGCGACGTGAAACCAGATAGCTAGAGTTTTTCTAGTAAGCTGAGATTGGTGTGCTAATGTTGGTATAATAGTGTGTAAGTTTTAGGTAAAAAAAATGTGTTACGACAAATCGTTTTAAAAAGTGAAAAAAATCTATAGAATGTGTGAAATGACGCTTTTTTAAATCACTTATTTGGACTTCAGTGAACGTTGCAGATCATGAGTAAGCATACACGGTCACCACCTAAGTTGAGAAAATTTCATCGATATTCTATTGACCTTGTACACTTAATTTCTTTGCTCGACTGTACTACGCAGCTTAGCTTACACAGATTTTAGTTTGGTGTTGTTGAAAAGATCTCTAGTGGATCTTCTAGAGACCTCTTCATCAACACCAAACTAATCTTTGTTAGCTAATTAGCCTTCATGAGATTGTTTAATTAACATAAAATAAAGCACTATAGGTTTGGCACTAATTTCTTAAGGGAACTAATTTTTTGAGCTGTTATTATATTATTATATTATATATTATATATATAAAAAATCAATTTGTTTTATCATACAATGTCAATTCTAAAAATAATTGAGCAGTCCAATAACTGAATGAGCGGTCCGATAAATAGTTCGGCAGATCGGGTGCGCCAAACTTCACCTAAATTTTCAACTCCGATATTTGGAAAATTATATATTCACTGATCCATTTCATTATTTTTTATTACTCATTTTTGTTTACTTTACTGCTTAATTTTAACTGCTGAACTAGTTATTAAACGTGCCATTTATAATTCTTAACTTACCAAAACCGCTATTTACAACTGCCTCTTTAAATAAGTGCCATTTCTTAACTGCTGACATAATCCAGACACAAACAAAATAAGACATCCACAACGAGTACTGTTGATTTCAAAAACAAAAACATCCCAACATCAGAGTAAACAAAACGTAACTCAAAAAACAAAAGCTACGCGCAAATCAACCATCTTTAAGGGATGTCCATTTCAACCTACCCTACGCGCACAATATTTGGACTATTACCTCGCCCTAGTCCATTGATTTATTGGTTATGAATCAACCCGCCCCCACCACCCCCGGCCATTACAGGGTTGATGTATCGGGCTGATAATGAATCTAGTTGTATTTTTGCTCGCATATGATGGAAATATGACGGGTGGGGGGTTGAATTATGTGTCTGCTCCTGGCGGCTGTTATTTAGTGATTTTTGAGGGGTTGCGAAGGTTTTTGAGCTAATTTAGTTAAGTTTGGAAGGTGGGTTGAAACTAATATTCTTAGGTTAAATTGAGCACATTATTTGAGGTTTAGAACTTAATGGTGTATAGTATCATTATGTATGTTGTAGGTTTAAAGTTGGTTATGCTATATAGACTTTTTGCTTATTTTACCAAAACACAATACTCTCCTTTTGGATAGTTTGTGTTCAGCAGTGGACTAAGATATTGTTAATCGTGATGATGACAAAACATCTTCAAAAAATATATTTTTATGTAATAGTACTATAATAGTAGTAGCCTAGCGGTTGAACGCTTGCCTTCCATGCAGGAGGGTCCGCGTTCAAACCAACCTCTGACTTTTCGGAATCATGTGCGGATCAGAATTTGATTATCACTTGCATTTACGGTGAAGGAAAAACATCGTGAGGGAACTGGCACACTTGAGAGGGCTCCATAAAGTTCTCGACGGTATGTGTAGTCCGCCAACGCGCACCGGGCCAGCGTGGTGGACTAAGGCCTACCCCTTCTCATTCTGAGAAGAGACCCTTGCCAAGCAGTGGGACAGTAATGGTTTGAATTTATTTATTTATTAATAGTGATAGCAGCTGGTTCTGATTTTTCAGGGTTTGAATTCAATCACTTTTCAGCACGTCAAATGCTTAATGCTTGAGACCCATTTTATTAACGAATTTAGACAAAAATCCAACAAAAAATAACTTCTCTTGGATAGATAGAATTGAACAGGCACTAATGAAACGTTATAGGACTCTAGTTGCACGGTTCCAAATAGTCGGTCCTATGGAGAAGAACCGGCAAGAAACTCCATGGGTACTCTAATAAAACCTCTTTTAACGATCAAAATAAAAACAAAAGTATAAAGAATACCCCTATACTGTGCTAACATTTTACAAATGTATGTGTAAAAATAATATTCAAGTCCCGCAGAAATTTTTCAATAACCAATCAAAATCAGTCCCCTGAATGATATTAATTTAGCAATAAAGGCCGCATTACACGGCCCATTTTTCACCCCCACTGAGGGTCGGACGTCAGCGTTGCACCGTCAACGTCGGCATTTGTCACGTCAGCGATCTGCAATAACGTTGAAAAAAGAGTTTTTACTGGTAATTTTTCTGGGAGTTTTACTCATTGTTTGATCTTTTTGTGAATTAAACGAGAAAACCAAGCTGAATTAAGTTGTTTCGTGTGGAAACTTGAGTAAAGCATACTCAAACCTGGTATCGTGAGAGGAGACTGTGTGATCCAAATGATCTAGCTTCCTTACCTAACTACACAACATAACATCACGCCTGTATCCCCCGAAGGGTTAGGCAGAGGTGTACTATTGTACACTAGGGTGTCCCATAAATTTCAAGTGCGATTTTTTTTTACGCATACCTTCTAAAAACTTTCGTAATAACCCAATATAGTCTAAAAACAAAAGATTAGTCCATTTTATGAACGATAACCCGTGCCGACTTGCGATTTAAACTCGCCCATACAAATTGCGCGGGTACTGCACTGCGACCTGTAACTACGTGTTTTATTTGTCATTTCATACGTGATTTTTTAGAATATTAGTACACTGTTATTTCTTGCATAAAGATGTCAGTTGAATTACGGAGTGATAAACAAAGTATTTTTCTTACCAGACTTCCAAAACCATTTAATAAATGGTGTAAAATTACCATCTAATCGACAAGTTCTCGCTGTCTTGTTTGACAATATTCGCGAAGTCAAACGACTTTTAGTGAAAGTGCTAATCTTGTGATTAGGAAGTGCATTATATTTTGGAAAAACATAAGAATTCCTACAAAAACCACGTCTGGAGAGAGCTGCAAAAAATTGTAAAAGAACTCAGAAAATAATTGTGAAAGACACCTTGATAACTTATTCGATATTGCACATGCTGATGCCTTTGAAAGAATGAAAATAGAGGAAGACAAAGTATTTTTGAAGAATCAGAGAGAGCCAGGTCGACCGGGATGCTTACCTGATGTACACAAAAACTTGGCGGACAAACACAAAAGAGCTAGACTAAGACGATTAGAGGAGAAGGAAAGAAAACTAAGACAAAAAGAGTTACTGGCTCTTGCATGGACTTATACTACACATAACTTGGAATATCCACATGATTCAGACGAAGTCAGATTGCCAGCGGAAAGAATCTGATAACACCTAAACTCGTCGTAGCTTTAGATCGATGCCAGCTAAGCATATGAGACTCCGTTTACATTCTTCATGCGCTCGTAGAAGCGCGCTCGCACATCGATTACATCTCGATTCAGCAAATTCGCCAATTTGCTAAAACCATCTCAACTGCCCTCTATAACTGGATTGTTAATGACAAGGTACAAATAATGTGTTGCGACACAAAATCTTCGAATATTGGACGTTTCAATGGAGCTTATGCTCTTTTGGAGCAGACTTTAGAAAGAGAATTGTTACTTTTCGCTTGTCGTCATCATGTTTATGAGTTGGTTCATAAAACTGTAACGAGATAAAACAAATTACTAGCACTTCAGATATTCCGATCTTTAAAAAGTTCAGATACAATTGGAAAAACATCGATTCAAATAACATTGAAAAATGCCTTGATTTCGTAAAATACCATGTTGCTGAGACAAACATTACATCTTTGTTAATTTTTTTTATAGCACAACTGAACAAAGCTTTAATAAGAGACGATTATCACGAATCGGTCGAATTATGCGTAGTGTTTTTGAGGGGGAAATTCAGATAGAAAAGAAGAAAAATAAAAATCTCGACTGAAAATCGACGATATTTTTCTTCAGGAATATGTGCCTTGGGAAGATAATGCTGCTTTTCTGGAAACTAAAAGAAGAATAACTCGTTTGAAGATTTTAAATGACACTGCTGAAAGAACTGTCAAATTAATGCAAGATTTTACGGACTTATCACGACTAAAGAAGAGCAAAAATAATTCCTGTTGCGTTGTATCCAGGAACATAGAAATTTTTATACAGACTGTAAAAAACATACCCTAAAGAGAAATTACCCTGGCTGATTGTTGTTATTTTATGTGTTTAAATAAAGGTAAATATTTCTCTAATTTGATTTTGTCTTTTATTTACTTCATTTATTGCATTTTTATTAATTTTATAGGAGAACCAAATATTAACATTAAACATGAGATTTGATAAACTTTGTGGCTCGGTCGGCACGGGTTGCAATCATGCTAGAATGATAAAATTTCATATTTGAGTATGGTTTTGCATTTATAAAAGATATAGAGGGTATGCATTTCAAAATTCGAAAAAAAATTTTTTTTGGTCATATTTGGGACACCCTATTGTACACCCACATTTAGCCGACGCCGTTATTGAATAAGTGGCGAGCCTATTGCCATCTATCGAGCGCAGTCCCAGACTCCGCCTGCTACTGAGAATTTCCATATAGAAAAACCCAATAACACTTTGCTCGACTTGGGAATCCAACCCAGGACCTCACGCTCAGCAGTCGCGTTAGTGACTACTAGACCAAGCAGAAGCAGTCCTATCTAATCACTACATATTATAAAACAAAGTCCCCCCGCTGCGAATGTCTGTCTGAACGCGATAAACTCAAAAACTACTGAACAAATTTTCATACGGGTTTCACCAATGGACGGAGTGATTCATGAGGAATTGATCAGTGGATCATTGAGGTTTTGTGTTAATTGGCTGAGATATGACGATGGTTGTTGAAGATGTCGGACTGGGAGCTTTACTGACATGCGTCTTGTAAGATAGACAATAGAGTTATATATCCTTATTAAATTAAACCATCGTTTTAAAAAAAGTAGGCGTATATGTTCTGCTACGTGCGAAGCCGGGGCGGGTCGCCATTGAAATATATAAATGATATCTCTCACTAGCATTCACTCACTATAACTTAACATTGCAATCAATAACACGCATACCAACTATGGTAATTAGTCATCTATCGCATTAAACCCCAAGCTTGTTAAGGAGCCTCTACTAGTGACGATATCTGAGGTCTTCGCACCACATTGACAGTCTCGCTATCACCATTGCTGACTGACTAATTTTCCCCTACAGCATAAGCGATTTCCATGTGTTTGGTGATCCCGACACGACAGAAGGAAGGCAGGTTAATATATCTATTTTTAATTTAATTTGGTCTTTATCATTAAACTTTAAGTGTTAGCTACACTTAACATAAATTCATCGCTCTCTACGATCGCTCAAAGCTTACAATTTAGACGTTTTAGTGCAACATACCCAGTGAAGTTATTAAAGCTATAAAACCTAGGTTTTTATAGCTTGCACATTTGTGTATTATACAAAATTCTGTGTGACTGGCACAGCGTAATAAAATGAAATGAAACAATTCTATGAGTTATTCATGGACGGGTTTATGCAATGCTCGCTATTTATGCTATTATTTATTTAATTTTAAATTTTATGTGACGGGGAAATAGGGTCTTTTTTTGGTTTTCGATGTTACATTTCTAGTATCTAAAATACAGCAATAGAGTGAAAAATATCTCTTGCATGATGTCCAGAACTAATTAAAAAAAAAAAAAAACCTTAAATTTCCATGTTATGCCTGAAATTGGCGAATTATCTAAGTAGGGAATTTATAATATGCCTTTGTATGTAGGAGTTAGATTAAAATTGTATCTACACTTGTGAATCGATTTTAAACTCAGTAAACTACAAACGTTTTGGTTATTGCAGTGTCGTCGTTTGTGAATCACATGCGTCGGCGTTTATTCGCGTTGTATGTTTTTATTTATTTCACTATGTTGTTACAAAAAACAGTTAAGCTAACTTAAACACACCCTATAAGAGTGAAGCAACTTATTTTATTGAATATATTATGTATTATTAGGAGAAATCACAGTGAGGGGCAAAGTTTTTTTACAAAAAAAAAAATTGTGACTTACTTAGAAGCTAGCTAAAATATCTTATTTTGCTTAAAAATTAAAGTAATAAAAATACAGTTAATCACAATAGACTATTTGCTTTGTAGATATATGAAGATGCGTACACATCACTTTTCCTTTCTGATACGTACATATGCACAGATGTGATTTCACCTTAACCTTATTTAGACACTAGTTGTTTTTTTTTTTTTTTTCATTGGCTCAGTAATCTTAAATCTGATCATAAGTAAAAGAAACGTTTAAAGTAAGACTTATCGAATCAATAGAACACAGAATTTACACATGTATGTACGTTTTCCTCAATCGTTTAAAAAAAGCCATAAAAATTGAAGTCGTTTTATAGCTTTCTCCTTACCGACAAAGTCGTAATGTAATTATTTAAATGTTTCGCGTGTTTTATTGTGGCCCCCGTACCCCATAAAGTGTTTAGTGGTTCATCTCATTAAAAAGGTTTAAAAAAATCCAAGTGATCCTCTCGGTAAAAATTTAGTACGTCATCAAAATAATGTAAGCTGTTTATTGGGACGACAGTCGTTAATGTCGAGGTGAAGGAAACAACATAATAGTTTTTTGTAATCTTAGTGATCAACGAGTTTTGGACTTTCGAATTTATATACTAGTATATATATTTAAAAGCGGAATAACACTCACTGACTGACTAATGGCGAAATCTCTTGAAATTTGGCTAGTAGGTTCCTCATAGGATGAAGTCATCCATTAGGAAAGCATTCGATGTTGAGGTTCAAAGTATATATCAAAAACCTCTCTACAAGGACGGAGTCACGGGATCGTCTGAATAAGTTTCTTTGCAATATAAAACTTCTAGCACCTAAATGCAAAGATAACGCATCTATTTCACCAGTTTATTGACCTTGGCTTCCAGGTTTAGGTCTGGCAAGTCCACGAAACATAAAAGTGTTTTTTCTATATGTAAAGAAAATTGAAGTTTATAAGTACTATTTCAATAAAACAGCATCACGCCTGGTTTCGATCGGTTAGACAGAGGTGTACCATAGTACACTTATGCCGTTATTAAGTCCCACAAGCACAATACTGAACTCCAGGCTGCTAGTGAAAATATTCTAACAGAAAAACTCAAGTTTCGCTTGGCACCATTAGACCAACGAGACTGTTATTTTACTGTGTGTTATATTTGAATGTAATTAAGATTTATTTTTTAAAATCTATTATTTTCTTGGGTCCATCTCCTATGCCTCGATCCAATTGACAGCCCGTCATTATTTATTTCAGCTAGAACGACAGACTGATGTTGATCTACGAGTAAGAGCGCAGATATCGAACGATGGATGTCACTTTCAATTTAATACTAACTAGTTCGTTACTTTGCTCCTGTGATACTTTTTGTACTATTGTCTAAAAAGATTAAGTTTTTATCAAAGTCAAGGTAAAGATTTTTTATTTCAACTAGGGCCTTTCAGGCACTTTAAAAAAGTCGAGACTCTAGGCGCACGGTACTATGGAGAAGAGACCGGCAAGAAACTCCATAGATTCACTTTTCAAAAAATATAAATAAACATTAGGTACATACTGTGGGTGGTACCAAAAGATATCTAGGTAAGCTAAGTATCCTTCTACGTGTGTATATATCACATGCATTCCAGGAGAATCATGTTTATTATGTATTATCAGTCCATTACCTACTGTCCCACTGCGGGGTAATAGCCTGGTGCAGGTTGGCGGACTACACACACCATCGGGATTTTTCTCGCTTCATCATTGCTCCATTTTGTGTGGGGATGTGTGTGTCATCCGTGCACTACATTTATGGCACCCGCCTAGTGCAATTTAGTTCGTCGACATCATAACCCGTCTTTCATCTTTGACTGTCTAAATCTGACCTTCCCACTTCCATAAAAGCTTTAGGATGCAACCAACTATGTACCCTAAATCATTCACAAGAAAGGGGATGGTTGATTTGAAACCGAAAACCACAAACCACTCCCACTCCATCCCAAAACCCAAAAATAATCACCATCTTAAAGCCCGTTCATTTCTCACAATTTAATCAATCGAAACTATCAATATATTCATTTGAACGATATATTGTTATTCAATAATGATTATTTTCGTTAAATATGCCATAGTTAAAGTCATTAATCATCGGCGTAGGTAATTAATGAAATTTATGTCCAACATAAAATTCATGTTGCTATATTATATTTTGCCTACACGTTAAGCGAATGAGGTCATTGTTTTTTGGAGTTCCGTGGTTGAAAGGTTTTGTTTGAAAGACGGATGTGGGGAGAACTGTACAGTTTGAATAAGTGAACTTATTGTGAAAGATCTTCGGTAGTAATGATATTTTTAACAATTTCATAGACAGGCGTATATGATAACTTATAGTAGCTGATTGGTAAATCTTTCACAGAAGCTAATAGCAATAATAGTTTAGCCCATTTACCATTCCACCTGCTGAATATTGGTCCCTTCTCAACATGAGAAGGCCATAGTAACTCCATAGAGAACTTATGGCCCTCTCAGGTGTGCTCGTTTCCTTACGATGTTTTTCCTTTACCGTTTATTGCGAATGATGGACAAATTCTGATCTGCCATAATTTCAACTGCACATTAATACTTCATAGAAGAATAAATCTAAAAGACCTTTAATATATCCATGCTGTTTAGAATTTCTATACAGAAAAACCAAATAACACACTAGACCAATGAGGCATTGAAATATTATTATTGGCTTATTACTGAAATAAATAATTTATACTGCTATCCATAACTAACAAAGAAAACATAGCTACACTTACTGAAAAATCCTTGATTCCACACCAAACTGCAACTACATCACATATGTTTCTGATACCCCTCACTGCAAGGTTATCGCCACTAAAAGCATTTTGCAGATTGTTTACACCTCAGACTAAATTGACGGAGTAAGACAGGTCATCAAGGTGTGCACTACAAATCGAATGCCTCATAAGTTTGTTGGTCCAACAGCCACTGTTAAACGCGAGGCCTTATGTTCAATCCCCTGGTATAGTAGTGATTTTTGGGTTTTGTTTGGAAATTCTTAAAATTGTATTCGATTGATCGTTATTACAGGGATTATACCATTTTATACAATATAGTTACGTGTCTTTGTTTTATTTTTTAAACCATATAGCTGTACCGCTATCACGAGTTTTCTTACTATTTACTATCAAAATAAAGTAAATTTTCATGACAGCGATTTTAGTTCTTAAATTGGTTACGTTAGGGATTAGAGTCGCTTATGTGACATCTAGTCATAGTAAAGTTTTGATTTACTATTTACTAAATTATAGAGATGTCATGTTGGCGACTCTAATCCCTAATTTAACCAAGTTAAGAACTAAAATCGCTTGCATGAAAATTTACATTTACTATGAAAGTAAATAGTAAAAAAACTCATAATAGAGGTTCTGAGGTCATTTGAAAATTATTTTTTAAACGTTGCTTCTCTCTAGGATTTCTGTATCGTTGGTACATTTTACAAACATTTATGCCACATGAACACACAACCAGACCCGAAACAACTAGCTGTAGATCATACAAATATTGAATCCGTGCAGGAATCGAAACTGCGACTCTTAGCGCACAAAACACTTAACCAATACGTATAAGGAGCCGTTAATTAAAAAAAATACTTTGAAGGCAGCAGTGTCAGCTGCAATCAGTTCTTGTCATGCAGCTTCTAAAATTACGTGTTCTATCAAAATGTATGACGTAGAATATTTATTCTATCATACGGAACAGCGTCCTACCAAAATGTTCTACACTGACCCATCTATTGTAATCTCGCTGGCCTAACGACTGTATTTTCGTCAAATCAAAATATTTTATAGCTTCGGAGATAATGTCTCACGTCTTTATCGGACAGAGGTATTCATGGTATGTTTGTTTTGTGGTAAGCAGGATTGGCGGCTGAAAATAATTATTTTTTGGCATCTGATGTAGATTTTATCATAATAGTGTTAGAACTTTTCTGCACTGTATTGCAAAAAACTTATGATCAGTTTTATACATAGGATAGCATCACGCCTATATTCCTCGAAGGGTTGGGCAGAGGTGAACTAACATTTCATTCACATTTCACCGATGCTGTTATTTTCTTCTATTTCGTGGCAACCCTTTTACTACCGGCCACAATTCTAAACTCTTGGCTGCAACTAAGAAATTTACATACAGAAACATTTAATAACCCAACGCGAGACTCGAACTGAGAACTTCACTCCTAGCAGCCGCGCCTTCAACAATTAGACCAGTGATGTAGTTACTATAGACATTTGACATAGTGTGTAATTATTGAATGAATGGAAGTACATTAGGCCCAATGCGATCTAAATAAGAATAGGATCGATAATCACTTCGACCTCTACGAGTCGCTCTATGGAAAATACAGATATTCAGTCGCAACCGTCGGTTAGACTGGGACCCGACCCATTGTGGTCGGTGTACATAGTTGGGAAAAGGCTAGGCAGATGACGATATTAATAAAATTGAAAATATAAAAAATCAGGTAAGTATAGCTTAAAAAACGCACACACACATATTCAACCCTATTCTTCAGACCTATTTCGCTTGACCCAATAAGTTACACAGTAATGCAAATGTTCCTATCACTTCTACGGCATTAAGCATGAGTTAAGTATGTTAGTAACTTGTAAGTTTGCTCAAATGTCTTCCTTCAGTGTTTGAATGAAATAAACGAAAATAAATCTTAAAGTTATGGCAGTACAGTATACAATAACATTAAATTGATTGGGATAATTTCATAGATCGCCTCATTATTCTAGTGGCAATCACGACCGTTGAGCGTGAGGTCCTGGGTTCGATTCCCGGGTCGGG
The DNA here is from genome assembly GCA_947562105.1 of Shargacucullia verbasci. Lineage (NCBI taxonomy): Eukaryota > Metazoa > Arthropoda > Insecta > Lepidoptera > Noctuidae > Shargacucullia > Shargacucullia verbasci. The sequence continues at coordinate 14,566,773 of OX387284.1, read as the reverse complement.
CAGAGTGTAGGTTATCCTGTATGGAAGTTCTCAGTAGTAGCACGGAGTTTTGGAACTTTTCTCAGTTGATAGCAATAGGCTCGCCTCCTATTACATGGGACTTAATAACAGCATCGGCGAAATGTGGGTCCACAATAGTAGACCTCTGCCTTACCCTCGGGTATACAGACGTGATGCAATGTCATGTTATGTCTTTCTGTGATCCTGGTAGCGGGTTTGACTACAAGCTAAATATGAGAACTGTTGTTGATATTTTAAGATACTTAGGGGAAACAGAAAGTCCATAAAACTATCTGAAAAATTGTTCTTATGTTTACAAGGATACAAATTTTAGTGCCATATGATACAATTTTAAGAATCTTTCTCGCCTTTATAATATAACACATTATGAAAAATGTTTCCACATTAGGATTTCTCTGATACTAATAAGTTAAAGGATATTTTATTTCCTTTAGAACTTGAACATCTTAACCTGGTCTACTGTCTATATACGGTCAAAGAACATAAACCTTACTATTGACGATACCTATCACATTAATCGTAGGACAATGTTCTTCACAACACCTGAATGAACCAAAACAGTCTTCCAAACCACATACCTAATAAGTAAATTCAAAAATTATCTCACACGACACAACCTCCCCGCGAGATACGGCTGACATATTTACGATGGCGGTTTAGGGCATAAAACTAATCCCTACGACGTAGGGGGCGAGCAGGGGGGAGGGCGGCGGCCGAAGGGGCCTTTATTTCTAACATTCGTCACATAGTAGCAGTAAATTATCATACTACGCTATGATATGACGGGGGACGCCCATTAAAACGCGTTTGATTTAGATGAGGCCATAAAATTGATTTATGCTTTCACGCCAACAAAACCCGTAGTACTGAAGCAACTATTATATTAACATTTTCGTGGATAACCTTTTTGATTTTGGTTGGTCATATATCATTATTTTATACATAGGATTTCGAACCTTACTGCATAACATAAAAGTTTAGAATCGCATGTACAAACTCTAACAAATTAAGTCTTTTATAATTGAAAAAAACTTATTCAGTCGCGTAGTTGCATTCGTTAGTTACGACACATAAAAGTGACTTTATCATGAACCGAGTAAGGTTCAAAATGTGTTGTGTTTTCGCGTCGATCGGTACATTGTTTTTGGATATCGGGCCCGCGTAATTTCGACAATTTTATGACATTGTACTTCAATATAATATGTTGTGTTAAGTTAGATGGTTGTATCTGATATTATGAGCTGGAATTTTGCTATTGAAAATGGTAAAAGATTGCCTATTATATTGGCAACATGACATGAACTAGTTTATTTCAGACAGACTTGTGTGTTTTACTTGTACAGTCTTCTATTACACATTTGTATGAAATAGGGGACTTAGGAATTACATACATTGGGTACGACGGCGATATAATAGCTAAATAGGTCGTAATTTTTAAGGGCTTGGATTTTGAAATAGAAACACGTCCAGACAGCAGGCATGTGAAAGATAAGCAAGCTCACAATAATATTGAAGAAGATTTAACCGATTCCGAACTTGCTAATAGGAGGAAATAGATATTCAAATATTGCGTGTCTTGTGTCTGCAAGATTTGTCATAGGACTCTGTGTGTACCTGATGTACAAAGATAGCGTCCCTATGCTCGGTTTGAGAACAAAATCAAATGAAAAAGTAATAGTAAAATAGAAACAAACGACGACACGACACGGTTGGCATAGTGGCTAAGCAATTAGCTTTCTGCGCTAAGTGTCGCGGGTTCGATCCCCGCACGGAACAAATATTTGTATGATCTACAGATAGTTGTTTCGGGTCTGGGTGTTTATGTGTATGTGAATATATGTGTTTGTAAACGCAACGTTTTTTTAAAAAAAAAAAAAAAAAAAAAAAAGAAAAAAAAAAAAAAAAAACATATTTTTTTAACTTCTAGAAAAAGAAAGAATATATAGTAGAAGTTTTCTTTGCAAAATTATATTATAAGTAGGTACATGAAGATTTTTTAAACACACGACCACTGACCGAGAATATCACAACGTACAACGATTACCCTTTGTCAAAAGTTCATACATAACTCCTTCACAGTTATAGTATAACCATGCTTCTACACAAAAGGGGTAAACAGGAACCACGGTCATTTATCACGCATTAGTATTTCCTAAACGAATTTAATCAAGGAAAAATCAATTTTATATGTAATTTAATAATGCTGTATAAATAATATTGATACGAGGATGAGTTATGATAACCAGTTGCCATCTGGCGACGTGTTTAAACTATTGCCTTGTTTGAAAAAGTGTCAAAGACTAAAACGATTCAGAATCGCCACACGATATTCTTGGAAAGTTTTTTTGAGGCGAATCAAAGGCAAAGAACGCAGACGTGATGACATAAAGATCTTAAACTAATCATAAAGATAAAAAATAACGATTATACAATTTGTTTTAATTAAAAAAACTTATAAAAATGAAATAAAATTTTTATTCAAACGGGACCGAATTAATGTCACGCTATAAGTTTGAAATCTGTTATATCAAAGAATATCAATAGAGACATAATGACAAATATATCTTATCGGAGCATATAAAAAGGTTCAAAATCATTATTTATCTATTTTACGACACACGACACTCGGGATTGGTGACGTAAACCTTATGGTCGAAGGCCATAAACCAAACGTAACACGATTGGTTGGAGACCACTAAATCTACCATTTTAGTGTTCAAGAGTTTTATGGTTGAAATACCATAAAATTTAGGTGTCAATTGATTTGGAATAAAAAAAAATGTATAATGTATCCAATTAAGGTACGATTTGGTATATATAGTGTTAGTAGATAAGGCTGTTGCCTGTCGGTCACGCATAGATAATAGAACAGTAAAATAATATTTATAGAGTAAACTGAGAGAGATGCAGGTATGTGGATCACAAGTTAACAGTTTTACCGTTAATGTCTTGACGGGCGAAACAAAAGCTATTTCTTATTTCAAATTTCTCATTTGTTTTTTTTTCTTGATCTTTCAGGCCATAGTCACTTAATAACTTTTTAATAATCTGTATTTTTTTAGGTATTTAAACGATATTGTGTCTGATCATCGAGAAAATCAATAGTCGAGCCCAAAATGTAAAATATTCATTTCCATCACCGTACTATTCGCTTAAACATTGCTAGCCAAAAAAATATATGTATGATCGGCAAGAATGACTCTTATGTTAATTAAAAATATCCTCAATGTAACATCTACCTTTGTAACCTTCTAAAATTCGCGTATATCACAAAACGACATCAACCAAAATGTTGAAAACACAAAAAGTTCAAAATTTCAAACATGTAGCGGCGAGTGATCGGAGTCGGACTTAGCTCGAACTTGCTAGGTTCGTCGTTCTCCCCTCGACGACATAAATCAATTTGTCAGTTACAATGTGACGTAGTTGCGCACACACACGCGATTTTGAACGTGTGGGTCGTTTTTTTTTTACTTTTTACATTTTATTTTAGTTTTCTATGGATTGTGTGCAATTATGAGTGATTGATTGGAGTGGTATTTTGTTGTGTGTGGTACTTTTACGTTTTTAAAATGAAGTTTTGATGTAAGTGCTTGATGACACGCATTTTCTTGACGCCTGAACTTCCCATGATTTTTAGTTTAAATATTGAAAGGACACAGTTTTATTTTGCTGCTGAAGCTAAGATTTAGAAAAAAAGTATCAGAATAAATAGGTTAGGATACATATACTTAGCGTAAGAACTTTATTTAATTTGTTAGTTGTATTTAAGACGTTGGATTAGATTATTTTGGAACATACGGAGCTAAAGGTATACCAGCATAATTATATCGCACATTCAAGGAGTCGTACTGCTTAAAAACGATATATTTATCACTAGCTTCTGCCCGCGACTTCGCCCGCGTGGTTTGCGAACCCTACATTTTTCCGGGATAAAAAGTAGCCGGTATGTGCTATTCCAGACTATAATCTATCTCGGTGCCAAATTTCATCGAGATCCGTTCAGCCGTTCTGGCATGATTGAATAACAAATATCCATCCATCCATCCATCCTCACAAACTTTCACATTTATAATATTAGTAGGATTCTACGTCTTCCGGTTTCACAGTATTAAGTGTGAGTGCACACACATAGTGGGGTTGCGGGGAAGCGGGAACACCAACTGACCAGTTATGTTTGTCGCATTGTAAATATACAAACTCGTTTCGCAAAAACACTTTTATGTATGGGATTTAATCCTATTAATTTTCCTATAACCATAATATCAAGTATAATAAATGATTAACTGATGTGCGTAATGTATGGTTTTCATTATATATTCATATAAATCAAAGTGAAATATGTTACGTTATTTTTTCTGATTATTTATAACTTGTCATCTGATGACGTCATGAGTCGTGATCAGCAGTTTTATGAGGCTCATATGAGTGATATATTAAAACGTTTGTTAGCTTCATATCTCTAATTTATAACCTTCAGATTATGTATTTATTACTAATAATTTTCTTCTACTATTTACATACATATTTTGAATAACATTGTCCCACACTATGATTTCTTCTGTAACATGATGGCAGTTTACAAATCCTTTTTCACAAGTCCTTTTTTTTGGGTTTGCGTGGTGGGAACCCATCATGGGCTATACTCCGCTTGGGGCGGGCGGAGGGGTGTGCCGGACCCCTATCGGCTAAACTCACCACGGTGGTCCACCTCGACACCATATGGTGGGCTTCGGGAAATCTTAGAAGACCGCACCAAAGCCCTCCACGGTGTCACGCCGAAGGGCATTTCCCGGAGGGGGTGACTGTAAAGAGGCCACCCCCTCGTGCACGTCCAGGGGGAGACTGTACAGAGTCTCCCAGTCCCATTCAAAGACCTAGACTAGACCTAGATGCCGCTGATCCCGGTGTTCCACGAAAGAGAGAAAGAAGGGATGGACTGAGTGGAGAAATTTTCGCGTTCCATAGATTTGTATGATTATTTTTAAGTATCTTCAAATTTAAACACTTATGTTGTTTTGTCTGACCACAATAAATCAGTATTACCCAAGCGTTGGTCGTGTTTCATCGCGTATTTAACATGGTGTCTGACCGAAAAAGTATAAAATATTATTTTGTGATCGGTCTCTTGCTAATTGGGTATCAAAAATAAATTAATAGGAATACATGTGAGTTTAAAATGTATCATTGCACAACACATGCCAAATTTTTAGTCGTCCTTTTTAGGAAGGTATAAAGAGATACTGTTAGAAAAATATACAGTTAAATTAACTCAATTTTAAAGCAGAGTAATGCTGACAATAGGCTCTCAAACTGGACTATAAAACTCGACCCTCCACCTTCGTACCTTATCCAAGTCGTCCAGCTGGCTGGAGCGCGTTCATGGATCTCGTTGACGATCAGCAGTTTCCACTCCAGGATTTCGCCAACGCCTTTCAGGCCTTCAAAAAGAAACATATCATAACATAACATAGCATCACATCTATATTCCCCGAAGGGTTAGGCAGAAGTGTACTAAATTACTTGATTGATGCTGTTATTAAGTCCCATGTAATAGGAGACGAGCCTGTTACCATCTATCAGACACAATTCCAGACGCCGTACTACGACAGAATTTCCACACAGAAAAATCCAATAACACTGCTCGATCCGGGAATCGAGCCCAGGACCTCACGCTCAGGAGTCGTGCTTGCGAACAATAGACAAATGAGGCAGGCAAAAGAAATATATATATACATAAAATAATGACACTGACATTTACACTGATTATGTTACCTCTCACGTGTTTAATACTATAATTTTTAATTCAAATCCCATTACAAGCAATTGACACTTTTATATTAGAAAATATACTTGGCAATATTTCTCCTGATACCCTTGCATTCGTTCTAAATGAAACGATCGCGCGATTACGCTACGTGTTTACTCAATAATTCGATGCGAGTGACTTGTTGGTACAAGCGATAGGCGGTAGCGGGATGAGAGAAAAAAGTAATTTCAGTCTTTGTATAGAAATATGTAGTAAGTGATTGAGTCGAATATATGATTTACCAATTTAACATCAGACTGTTCATTATTTATTGTACTTACAAGATGTTGATTTATCTATTCGGACAAGCCTTTACTTACAATAGTAACTAATTTAATAGAATTTAGCATAAGTGCAAATAGGTATATAAAGGCGGAAGGGGTACAGTTAACAAGACTAGGCTTAGTGGATAGTTAATAAATAATCTTGGGTAACGACGTAAAAAAATATAAAAAAGAAAAATATATTTAAATAATAAATAAGCGTCGACTCTATTTGTTACCACTACTATATAAACTCCTTTTATACGCAAGCTCTTGTTCTATATACAAGAGCTTGTATTTCAGCTCTTAAGATTTATAAGTTTATGCGAAAATCTTCGGTGTACGCCAGTTGCTTGCGACACACCCCAGTATCGCTTGCGATCCGGCCGCGACTCGTCATTTCTCGCATTGTCGTAATCCGCTGATTTACTAGCGACATTAATCAGGTTGACGGCCGATAGGGACTAAATCACAACCACGCTGTCTCCTGCCATCAACATCAACCTTACCGCACCAACATAAGACGCAAATTCCCTTAACAAAACAGCTGTCTTACGCACCCAATATTAACACTACTGCATGTTATTGCTTGTAATTCTTTTTGCGAATTTTGTGCACATATATACAGTTTTTTTGTTTCATACGTGTTTTATTTGTCTAGCGCGACGTGTTGCTGATTTATTGGCCGTTTCCTTTTATGCCCGTTTTAGAGGGTTTGACTGTAACACGAGATTTAAAAAGCGTGTTGATTTTGAGTGATATATAGTGATAATTTATTTTGTATTGTTGCTATGTTTTCGTGTGGTTGCTATTGTAGTGAATGCCAAGTTTGATAGGCGTGGAAGCAAACAAGCTTCTGCTATGAAAATGCATCTGGCAACTCTCGTTGAAGTGAAATATTACTGCTTTTGTAGAATTTTTGATTTAAAGGGTAAACAAGCTGCAGCTGAGACATACAAGTTCATAGTATCGGGCCCAATTATCAGCACCTAAATTGCAGGACATTTCGATTTTATTTACTTTTTGAGGCTACACGTATGTAGTGATAACTTAGCGGCTAAATGCTATCCTGCAAAATGGTCTGAGTTCAAACCCAACTCGCACTAAGCAAGGATGGTGGACGAAGGGCTTAAACTTCACTGACTTATTTGGGTACAATACAATACCAAGTTTCAATTCCAATGATTTCATTAACACTCTTTAAAAACAAACATCCTTGAGTTTTTCTTTTGCTCAGGAAAGTAAATGATTGTTACAAAAATAAGTATTAAATAGTGATAAAATAGTGACGTATGCTGTAAAGAATCGAATAAAACAAATGAAGTAAATCAAAACTACAATCAATTCATTATATGTGTGTAATATTGTTCACTGGCGTTACATTTTTTACCCGTTAGGTACAAATGGTCCCATCTAATCAAAAGCCGTAAATCGCGATCAGCGTAATACGTTATATTTTTAATTCTGCAGCACTAATACATCAGTCTGATTTATGTCGCGCCCTGGCAAAAGTTGTGGATTTATAGCGCCTCAGCCGGAGTGCCATCTTGTGGCGGGATGTTGCAGCTTTCGATGGCTGTTTTTTGCTATATGTGTGTGTGAAAATACTTTAAATTTGGAAGTGTATGTTTGTTCTAGATTTGTTAATTATAAGTCAAGTCAAAGTCAAAGTCAAAGTCAAAGTTTTTTATTTCAAGTAGGCCTTTTCAGGCAATTTTAAAAATTCGAGACTCTTGGGGCACGGTTCCAAAGGGGGTAGGTCCTATGGAGAAGAGACCGGCAAGAAACTCCATGGATACTCTTTTCAAAAACAAAAAGTTAATTTACAATTAAAATTAACATGCATTATATAAGAAAAAATACAAACTTAATAGAACGCTACTTACACAATGAGGCCAAAAAAAATTAGATTCAATTGTTGAATGTTGTGAATGTTCAGAAATTAGTTCTCCGCGTTAATTCGCAGGTTCAAATCCCGGAAAATATAAATATTTGTATGATCTACATAGTAGATAGTTGTTTTCTGTCTGGGTTTGTGCATGTGAAATTGGTGATTGTAAATATAAAGTGAAGTATTTAAAAAATACACAAGAGCATCCAATAAACATATTGCACTTTCTTTTTTATAACTTTGCAAAACAACCATTTGCCAGGTCTACCTGCGGCTACATCTGAGTGAACATGTAAAGTATTTAGTTACTCGGAATGAAAACTTCGAAGAATTTGAATATCGCGCGAGAAAAGTTATGTGGGTCAACTATAAACGTTAGAATTGAAACGTATCAAAGTTCATGTCATAAACAAAACGATATATTAATTTTGGAATGTTCATTTTGGTCGTCCTTAGAAACCAAAGTTACTGTCTTTAGGTACTCCTCCTTCCTTTTCAATTTCATATTATAACAATAGACAATAGGGGCCCACGAAGGCCCGAATATCCTTTGAACCATTTCTTCGAGTAGAATTTCAGTTCGTCATGACTGATTAACAAAAGCATTAGGTACACACAACAACATTTCTTTGTAAATATGAGCCTTATATGTCGTTCTTAATTTCTATATTTTAATATTATGATCACATTAACATTATATTTTTTCAGAAATCTTGTCAATCATAATGAGGCAGCCTTCAAATTCAAGCGATGAAAGTTAAGTCCCGCCAAAAAGATGCGGGTAGGGCCCCGAAATAATTATTCATTGCGTTTTTAACAGCCGCGCCAGGCGGTGCGGAATTGTGAGAGGCCACTAGAACAGCGGCAAGAGCCGCGCTACTATCGTAAAAATTTGTACAAAGAAAACTGTGGAGACACATCTTTTGGATTTTTCTAGTTTGATGTTTGGTTGGAACTCACGTATTTATAGGAATTAGTCCGTTTTTGTTTTCAAGGTGTTTGTGTAATTGTGTGGTTTCAAAACTATATTAGGCTAGCTAGAAAATGACTTTGCGAAATTAATATTATCATTAAAATAATTAATTATGAGTCGAAAACTGTAGACTTAATTTTTTAACTAAGTCCTGTCGAATAATAAATATAAACTTTATGTTAAACAATTTTTTTGTTGAACTGTTCAATTTTACCTTTTGGTGTAACGTACATAGAATATTTCTGCGCCTTCACTTCACTGCTCCACAGATTCCTCTATTCTAACAAAACACAACCATCTCCTGACTTGTTAATGCGTCTGCCTACCATCTTAGCATATTGCAAGTCTCTAAATAACCCCATTATTTCTAACATCCGCGTCCAAACAGGAGGTTATCACGAGCAAAGTATTTGATGGGCAGACCTTGCAAATTGAATTTATTATTTACGTACAATCAGGAGGGAGGGACCTAGCGGTGTTACCAGTTCATGAAAAAAATGGAGGGTTTTTTTTAGTAACTATTTCCAATAGTTTGTGCTTGGAAGGCTAGCTGATTTATTGCATAAAAGGAGTGTAGAAGAGAGAGAGAGAGCAAATATTATATAGGTAATTGGTTAATCTCATTTATACTGTTTTAATAACCTAATTGATGTTTTTTTGCAGAGGTATTTGAATTTTATGAAATAAAAAAATAAGACAGACTAATTTATTTTTCTATGGGTACTTATAGCTTTTTTGGTTTTTCAGTGGGTAGATTTTTCAATGCTAAGTTTGTAGTTTTACTAAAAATCAATCTAACTCTAGCCACACCACGTATCGTCCTGCGGTGTTGCATATTTATGAAAGACCATTGACGAATATGAGAGTGTGGGGTTACGAAACTTTCACACTGAACAACAGTTCTGGGACACGTTACGCGGTAGCTGGGTTGAATGTATTACAGGAACTAACATCCATGTGTTTTTAAGATGCAGTTAAAATGAATGAGATATTAAATAAATATTTCCACTAATATGGGCTTGTTTTTGTTGCGTATTTTTTTTTTCTAATCAATTTGGTTGTATGTAGTTACATAACTATTATTTTTTGTATATATTGTTTATGAGAGTTACAAATAAAGTCTAGATAACATTACTTAGACTTTATGAAACTGGTCCTTGATAAATAAAATTTTATGAAATGAAATGAAATTGTGAAATTATTTATTTTTGCAAGTAGGATTTTTCAGTCATTTTTACACGTCTTTTTTAAACTAGATGGCGTTGGCATTTCCTATGACTATCCTTGAGGAGGAAAGCCGAAACAAACCCAGGGGTCAAGATCTATTTAAAAAAAAACGAGAACTAAAATACTGATGCTTAAAAAAATATGGACACGGGTTTTGAAGGCGAAGTTAAGTTCTCAGTTATGACGTGAAATATTTACATAAATCTAAATAACACTAACTCACAACTACCCTATTGATAACCCGATATTCCTCAAATACTTACAAACTACCTTCATTTTATTAAATCAACAACAAAACTGTCGGGAAACAGAAGAAACTCCTTCAATTTACTTAAATAAAAATATCATCACGCAAAGCTCGCACAAAATCAGTAAATAACTCGAAACATATACCTCCTTGAATTGTACTTGTTAAATTTATTGCCCTTTACTTAACCGACTTGGAAAAAAGCAATGAACAAAGAAAAAAAAAAAACACAGGATCATTCTAATAGCGCGGGGCGGAGTGAATCAAATACTTCTCCGACGGAGGAAGGGAAATAAAATAAATTTATTTGGCTCTGTGTTCTGTAAGTTTGAGAATTGTTTAATTCTTGAATCTTGTACTGGATTTTTTCAAGTCTCGCATTTTAGGGTTGGTTTGGCCCCGCGTTGGGCGCCAATTGTCTAGTCGATAATTTTGGGAATATGAAACTAGTAGTAACTTTAAGTTAGTTGTAGTGTGTTGGTTAATCCTTATCATTTGGTGTCTTATAAGGTGACCAAGGATGGTAGTTAAGCCCCAATAGGTATTTTTGCACTGAAGCTCCTGGGGTCATCGGACTGTAGAAATGCTGCAGGTTTGGATTTGAAAATATTTTTACACATAAAAAACAAAACTATAAAACTTTTGAACACAGAGTGCTGAGTGTATTTTTTTTTTCTTTAGATGAACGCAATTGTCCATATATATAAAACATACATAATAAATTTATTCCATAATGTCTTAACAAATTCAATACTTAACTATAAACATATACCTAGTTCTACAGCAACCTTATCACATATCTACATAATCAAAACATAAAAGAATAAATTGCTAAACAAATAGCTGTTTAAGATGCGTGCGCATGTTGACACAAAATGCGCAGGCGCCGCGGCGAGTTGAAAAGAGCTTTACCAACAAGAAGAAAAGTTCAGAAGGCATACACGAACCACGGTCAATGAAAGACATCATTAATCACCAACAGAAGGTTGTTTATACATTCGATATCTACGTCTGACTGGGGCATCTGAACTAGTCAGCCTAAGCGCGTTAAATAACGTTTTTACCCCACTAATTATGAGCTTATTTTGCTGATATTTTTTATATGTTATAGACACAAGTAAAAGCTAGGTCGTTCCGTTTTTGTTTTTTTGGAAATTGTTTATAGATTGAGAAATAATTAACCCTCTCTTTTTGTTAGAAGCCGGCAACTAAACGATACTTTTAATGTTACTATAATGCAATCTCAAACATATCTTTCTACATAAGACTTCTGAAATTCGTTACCATGTGGCAGCGGCTAGTTGAAAAGAGTTCTACTTTCAAGAGGTCTCTGGAGTGTTTGCAGCGGCAGATAAGAATGGAATCGGTGTCTCTTGTCGGTGTTTGTCTGTTTGTGTGCTTTTACTAATGAAATGTGTAAGTTATAAGCTAATGTGACATATGTCGCTTACGTTTCATTTACGCCGCGTGGTCTAGATTGAAGAAGGTCTTTTAATAGGTCACTATGTCTCCTCCTGTGGGTGTTGTAAGTGATAAATTGTTGAACATGATTTTACAAACATAACATAACATAGCCTGTATTACCTGAAAGGTTATGGAGAGGTGTACATAGAGGTGTAATATTAAAAATTTTCAGCTATATTCCAATAGATCAAACCTTAATCCACACTTTTGTATAACAAAATGATTATTACTTCATTTTTCTTAAGTACAGCGATTTTTTAAATTTATGTGGCACATTAATATAATTCTCCGTTTTAAACTTTATGTAGAAACGCCTTTTTTCCATATGACGGCAATATTGTACACGGTGCACCCACATTGAGTCCCATGAAATAGGGGGCGAGCTTATTGCCATTTGCCAGAAACAATTCCAGACTCCGTGCTGCTATTGAGAATTTCCATAGTACCAAAAAACCTAATAACACTTTGCCCGACCCGTGAACCGAACCTCACGCTCAACAGTCAACGCGCTTGCGATCACTAGATTTTGAGAGTGACTATTAAGAATAGTAGTTAGTATATATAGTTATATGTCCTAAGTTTCTCTCCAAACAAATTAGACTGAGTTCACATCAAACCTATTTTTGTATGAACATGGCATTAACACCCATAATTGCCAAACCACATGCCATAAACACATGCAAATGATATGAGCGACATATCACTCTGTATGACGTGTGACGTACATACACTTGTCACATATATCCGTCATTATACTGATTTATGCGTCCAAGAACATCTGCTTGCCATATTAGAAACTGCACTGTGTGGGTTTATCCTAATTTATAATAATCCAAAAGTATTCGGTAGGCCATAACAAGAATTATTACATATATCATGGTTATCATAAAGAAATAGATCACTTGTTCTTCCTGTGGGGGTAACAACGGCAAAGAAGGGTTAGTATTGTAGAGCAGGGTTTCTTAAAGTGGGGTCCACGGACCCCTTGGGGTCCGTAAAATGTGTGGTAGGGGTCCACAACAGCTCAATTAACCCTTAACATTAATTAGAAAATTGTGTAGCAAACTAACGCATCGTTTGTTTAAAACCGCTCTCGCTGGCTACTGTTGAGCCGCCCGAGGTGCGGGGGGACTGTACCTACACGAGTCCACATGTTTTTTTTCCCTTTAATATTCTTTGACAGGGGTCCGGGGAATTTTAGAAATTCTGGAAATGGTCCGTGACTGCAAAAAGTTTAAGAAACACTGCTGTAGAGGTCTTATATAAAAGGATACAATCTATGGTATGGGTACTGGTGAGTAATAAAAGAATAAATATTTGAAGAGATGTCAATGTGTGACACATTAAAATGGTGGAATTGTTCTTTGAATAACTAGTATTTGGGAGCTCGTTGTGATCAATACAGTGTTTAAGATTTTAACAGCAGTTTCATTATTGGTTCCCAACAGTACTTATCTATTAGATTGAAACAGAGCTATGGTCTGTTTCAACCTAACAGGTAAAATATTGGTTGGTTAAAAAATTACACTACTTAATAGCTGTCATTTTATATCTAAACTAGCTTCCGCTCGCGGCTTCGTCTACGTTTACGAACCCGTACATTTTCCCGGGATAAAAAGCCTATGTGCTATTCCAGACTATAATCTATATCTGTACCAAATTTCATCTTGATCCGTTCAACCGTTCTGGCGTGAAAGAGTAACAAAGATCCATCCATCCATCCTCACAAACTTTCACATTTATAATATTAGTAGGATGTATTTGAATCAGAGAGTTTATCAGCTAGATTTAGTTATGAGACACTTACGAAACGCATTCTGTCATATAGTGGCTTTATCGGCTAGTTTAAAAGCCGCTAGGTACAAATTAATAAAGCCTTTTTAAGCCCACAAGGCTGTATTATTGTACGAATTAGTGTCAAGGAGATAATTATGTGTATAACATTCGCCAACATGTTGGTTGCTCGCGTTGCTTGATCTGTGGCCACGACTGTGTGTACAGACAACGGAGAAAAACAAAAGTCGCGCTCTTGAGAAGCATGTTTGTCAATTTTTTACTTGTCGATAAGCGGTCTGTTGTAAGTATAACTGTCAGTAAGAAGCTCCTTAGTATCTTCGTAACTAAAACAGGTATCTAAGTACTTAATTACTGCCTAGGTGGCTTGCAGTGGAATGTTAGGCTATTGAGTATGATAGTAGATAGACATTACCTTTTAAATTATATACTTTATACGGATACGGTAAAGGAAAACATCGAGATACCTGAGAGGGCTCCATAAAGTTCTCGACGGTGTGTGTAGTCCGCTGACCCGCACCGGGCCAGCGTGGTGGACTAAAGCCTACCCCTTTTCATTCTGAGAAGAGACCCTTGCCCAGCAGTGGGACAGTAAATGGGTTCAATTTATTTTATTGGACGAACTTCTCACCTTGTTAGCCAAAAGGGCGTAAAAATAAACGCTCCTTTTCCAACTAGAAATATCTCCATTGTTTTCGTCGCCATAATTTTGAGAGAACCTTTTATTTCCCCTTCTTTAACTACATTAGCGTGTTTATGTAGTGTTGTTAATAAATCGGGCGGCGCCATTAGTCCCGGGTTCGAGTCCCGGCGGAAAGCATGCGTCTTGTTGATTTGTGACGAACGCAGATGGATGGGGCGAGAGTGTGATATGTGTGCGTTTACGAAGTTGGCTTTGGGTGATGTTGTTTTTGAATAATGTTTGATTTAGTTTTGTGGTATGAGTTGGTTTACAATATTATAATTATTTTGTTATGTTTAAGTATTAAATTTTGGTTTTATAAGAAAGTCTTAAGAATTTTTTAAATATTAGGAATGATTGTAAAATACACTTGCAGAATATAATTATATTTTATTGATACGAGAATTTTGTAATTTTAAGAATATTTGATTACATTTAATACATTAGTTTATATATCAACCCAAAAATATTCATGTTAAGTTTATATGACGATACGGTTGGCGCAGTGGCTATGAGATTAGCTTTCTGCGCTACGTGTCGTGAGTTCGATCCCCGCACGGAACAAGTATTTGTAAAATCTACAGGTAATTCTTTCGGGTCTGGTTGTGTGTGCATGTGACATGTATGTTTGTAAACTGTACCCACGATACAGGAGAAATCCTAGTGTGGAGCAAATATTTTTAGCAAAAAAAAAATCTAACATTTGTTGAAAACCTATTGTCTAACTAGATAGGTACCTATATAAAAAGTATCATTTTTTTATTAAATACGAAATTATAAGCTTAATATACGACAACATAATTAGTATGTAAATGATACATCCTATAGATAGTTTTCACCATAGAAACAATTGAGTCCATCCTATTAATACGACACGACAGTGCAATATTTCATTATAATCAAATAATTTATTCATAACTCTAAAGCGGGCGACACACAAGCGACGCATCGCCGCCGACATTTTTTTCCGTGATGTATTGCTTCCTTCACGCAGGATTATCGCCGTGCCGTTGAAACGCCAAATGTTTTGCGATTCAACGATGTGTGCTCGGCCTTATAATTGGAGTGTGAAATTTAATGTTGAACAAAAAATAGCCTAATATGACATATGTTAATTGCTTGTGGAATAATTGGGATGGTTTAAGCTTGAGTTAGGTTCTGTAATTAGTATCTAGGGTTTTATGGTTTTTAAATTAAATAATTATGTCAATGAACTCCTTTTTTAACTGACTTGAATTAAAGGAGGTTCTGAATTTGTATGTTCACGCATAACTCCGGCACAATGCACCAATATCGATGCTTCTTTTTTGTATGAAAGATTTTTTTTTTTGTTTTTGGAATGGTTTAAACTTTTGCTTGGTCATGAAATCTAGCTAGTCAACACAGCGTAAGAAGTCCACTGTAGAGCAATGGCCATAGACCTGGGGAAGTTCATTGGAGAGCCGATTTGAGATTTGATAGCACGGTTGGTGCGATGGTTGAGCGATCGACTGCTGCGCTACGTGTCTCAGCTTCGATTACTGCACGGCACAAATATTTTCGTGATCTACGGATAGTTGTTCCGTCTCCGTGTGTTATGTGCCTATGATTGTGTTTGGAGACGCACCCACGATACAGGAATTATTACTAGTGTGTGACAACGTTATTTAAAAAAGAAAAAGGACTTTATAAGTTCTAGAATTTTGCAGGATCTTCAAAGTAAGCTACCTGAGGAAAACGGTTTTCCATCTAGCAGGACTAGCGCTACTTTTCTCACCACTCACGTTCTGAAACTTGCAATAATCAACATCTTACATAATATCCAGACTCACAAATATCGTTTGTGTGTAAATAATGTATGTGTGAGAGTCCACAGCGAGCAGCGCCACCTATTGACTTAATCAAAGACTGCTAAATGTGCGCGTGATCGGCGAGCGTGAGAGGTGTTCTGTACACGCGTACTGGCACGGACAAAAGTGATAAAACAAGAAAATATTAAAAAAAAAATATGTAAAAGCAAATGAATATTGGATGAATGAAAGTGGAATGATGCAAGCTAACAACAGGAAAAGAAATGTGAAAAATATTAGTACTATAATATGACAGAGAGATAACTCTAAAACCTAACAGAAAATCCAGAAAACCGTATACTTGATAAATGAGCCAACAAGCTTAAATACAACAAAAACCAAATTTTCTAACAACATAATAATTTATTCAACTCAATTAACTTTTCAATACTAAACACTTTACTTGTTGCACAAAGAACATTGAAAAAATCCCTTTAACACTTTCCCGGACACTTCTGCTCACGCTAGTACCGTCGGCGAGTTATCAAAAAGCTCTGCTTATGCATAGTTTGTGTGCTAAGTGCTTATACTTATCTGTGGCGGTGCAAAAGTGGGGTTCGGTGTTTATCTGGTGTTCAGACGATGTTGAAACGTTGCCTTGATACCATGCTTCTGCTTTCCGTCAGACTGAAGACAGCGGTATGTGGGGAAATGGGTAGTGTCTGATATTCACTTCAGGATGAAAGGCTTTTACTAATTTCGTTGGCTAAGAATAAGGTACAATGGCATGGTTAGCGTATAATTTGTTGTATTAGCGTAAAATAACGACAGTGTTACGATCGGTTAGATTCTCGTACGGAACAAATACATATTTGTATGGCCTGAAGATTTGTGTGTGTATAAAGAAATAATTCTTAGAGACGTCATTTTTTTGTTGGTCTTACAACGTGCGTCCCTTCTTTGTGATATATCCTGAGTGATATCAAACCCGCAGCCTAATTACGTAAAAAAGCGACAGCAACGTGACAGCCACACGACAGCAGTCTCACTGTCATTCAATCATTCAATACATATTATGACACAAAAATGACGATTGATAGTAGATATCGCGCGATCTACTCCTGTCGCTAACTGATTGTTACATCGGTAATTAGGCTGCTGGTCACCGCGAAAGTCAGCGTCGTTAGACACCACATTACAGTTATGTGTATCAGGCGTTATTAGTTCCTACGTAGCTCGTGCCGACTCGACAGAAGAAAAATAAGAGTACAGACAGAATAATATCTTAATTAGGACAGCAACTGTTAGATTTTTCTTACGACATCAAGGGGTGTGTTTTATGTACCAATGGTACCTGTCCGACCAAAAAATATCTACTCCGTCTCATCTAAAAACCACCCTCCATTACGCATAGGTGTTACAAAAACAATATTTCCAAATTAACAAAACAAAATACTAATAACATTACCGTGATTTTAATGCGAAATTTATTAAGGTATACCTACCGATACAGCAAAGTTGAATATCGGGTACCCGCATTAAATATGGGGGTGAATGAAGGGGTGAGTAGGGGGTGAGTGTACACCATACCAATATCACCGTATTGGGACATATTTGTTACGGACGGACGACAAAATATAATTATTAGTTATGAACGGTCCGGCTCCCGTAATAACCTTTGATGCTGAATTTGCTAAGTATTCGTGTTTGATACATTTTTCAGAGGTCAATTTGATAACGCTTTCTAGTTATATGAGTTAAGGCTTTATTTAAACTTGTGACTAGGAGAATAGAAAGGAACAAAGAAACAAAAAAGGTGATGATGACAGTGATAGCAGTCAAATTATATATATTACTAGCTTCCGCTCGCGGCTTCGCCCACGTGGATTACGAATCCGTGCTTTTTCTCGGAATAAAAAGTAGTCTATGTGCTATTCCAGACTATAATCTATATCTGTGCCAAATTTCATCCAGATCCGTTTAGCCGTTCTGGCGTGAAAGCGTAACAAAGATCCATCCATCCATCCTCACAAACTTTCGCATTTATAATATTAGTAGGAAGTAGGATTTTTTAACTTAACAATAATAACTATTTAATGTAAATATTTAAAACTAAACAAAAAGAAACTACTACAGACTACACTACGCATTAAAGTATCTTCCACATGTTATGTAGTTTTTGTAATTTTTATTGAAATAAATAGAAGAAATCGAATATTATCTTTTGTGTCTGCTTTAAATTGACCCGTGTCACGTGAAAATATCGAAGAATATTTCTATTAAAAACACACTCTACATAAATTATTTGGAAAGCCACAAATTACTGGCATGAAATACCACAAACCACGAAATAAAATCTTCTGAAATCGCTGAAAAACTGAAACACGGCGCGCATTACCAAAAAAAGCTACCTACAAACCGATTTACCGATTGATTCCCATTGTTTAAACAAATGAGAGACAAAGGAGAGCCGCTAATGCCATCCGATTTGATCATTCAATTAAACTTGAATGGGAAAGAAAGAGGTTTACAATCCAAAATCCTTATAAATCAAACTCACTGATAATAATTGCTTCGATCATAATCGGCGTTTTTCGTTCGCAATCGGTTTTAGACGAGTATTAATTTTCTATTTTTGAATTGAGTTATTCGATTGTGTGAAAAAATGCTTTTGAAGGGATTCGAATGGGTGGGAAGAATGGAATGGAAAGAAAGAAAGATTTGTGTAAAAGAAAGGTGTAAATCATCTTTCACAAAAGGGTTATGACAGTGTATATGTGATTTTTTTAATGTAAAGTGTCTACACGTTGTCTTGTTTTTAATTTATTACCTGAAGTCTTGCTGTTATAATTTAGCTAAGATATAATCTTGATCAAAATATTTTATAGCGTTTTTTAATTCAATTTCACATACATCACTTACATTTACATGTTTTAAAACAACTCGATAGAAAAAGAGATTGGTGCCAGTCTTTCCCTTAACTTAAACTTTATACTATATTCAATAGTTTATTTATTTTAAATACTTAATGTACAACTATGTGTTAAAACTAAATACAAACCCTTACAAAAGGATCCGAAAGATTGTATCTTGGACGTCATAAACACTTGAAACGAGGACACACTAAACTTGTCAGTTCTTTGATAATCAATATCAAATGTCAAAACACTCTGAACGAATCCGACAGCTTACTTAAATTATACATATAAATACGGTCTCTCAAAGTATATAGGCAGTTAAGTAATTATATTTTCAGGAGGATAGATAAGAATTACTCTACTTAAACCAGAAATCTTTGTTATAATTGCATGCTTGTTTCAACTTAAAATAATATGGCAAAGTTAATCAAATATGGCAGCAGTGAAGCAGTACAAAAATGCCCCAGACTCATTTGCCAGATCCCAACCAAAACTCCATACTCCAGATTCTTGAGAATCAGAAAACAGTCCAGCAGAATAAATAAGAAGACAATTTAAAGTGTGTCTTCATTCAAAAACTGTCAGTGTACTTTGATATTCAATATCAAAAGTCAAAACACCGAACAAACCCGATCTCTAATGAATTAGGGGCAGCGTAGTTATTCGTCCCCCAGTGGGATGGGGGGACGCCCGTTCGGCAATTTTATCGAGTTATAAATTTGAATTTGTATAATACTCTGGCATTAACGCATGATTTATACAACTTGACTCTGCTAAGATTTCAAAGATGAAAAACAATAAATTATGTAACCGTAACTATTGCGTTTAATGGCGACGCCGAGGAAAGTATTGTGTGGATGCGGCTTTATTGTGATGTGGTGTTTTGTTGGAGATATCAAAATGCTTTGTATTTTTCTTATAGTATTTTTTTTCGTGTAGTGAAATCCAGATTGCCGCCAATACTTTAGCACCTATACATATTTAATTTACTTTAGTTTTGTTTTGCTAAGAACATCAGTGATCAATTGAGATTTGAAGAGTTTAAGTTTTTAGGTTGGTATTCTTCAAATTTTAAATACTTTACTGACCATTTACCGACTAGAAAACTAGGTACATTAGAAATATTTTAATACTTTCACGTTAATTATTTAATAGCTATAAAATATAATAAAACGATTAAATGGCATAAATTTAAGACTGTAAAAAACCTATGTCCTGAATTAAACAAAACTATTCACCCCAAGTCTTATCCACCCTAACCTTATGCCTCAGAGTTGACGACTTTTTACTTGACCGAATTTATGCGACACATTTAGGAGGAGCTCGTCGTATACAAGTCAGTTAAATATTTAGCTTTCATCCAAATTTATTCGGTTTATAGTGGAAAAAGCAAGCTTTAGTTCCGCGCCGTAAATACTAGTGATTGATAATTTGTATTGTGAACTAAAAACGTTGGTTTTCGGTATTGAATGTAACGAATGTTAGTGCCGTTTGGTTCAGTTTTTGATTGTATAGCTGTGAGTGTGACCTAACTGGTTTTAAAGCGATGCAGACGTTTTTAACCTCTGGTTTCTGAAAGGCAGATCAAATCTGTGTTGAAGTTGCAGTCGAAATCATGTCAGGTTTAGATGTGGTTGGCGCAGTGGCTAAGAGACTAGCTTTTTGCCCTATATATTGCAGGTTAGTCTAAAGGTAAGATTAGTTGCCGTTTCGAGTCTAATATATGTGAAATTTAAGACCGTCTCCTTTATCAATATAGGTAGGTACTCTTGTAAGAAAGAAAATGGGACATCGGTTGTGATTTTTTGTCATCTATTGTGGTTGACAAAAATGCAGAACCAATCATATCAATTCATTTGAGAATTGACTGACATATAATTCGAAAGTAAGTTTGTTTGTTACCTTATTACGCGTAAACCACTGAACCGATCATCATGAAATTTTGCATATAAGTTGTCAGGGATACAAAAAAGGACATAGGGTAAATTTAATCCAGAAAAAAATGATTACTCCCGAGGGAAAAAACAATAACTTTCGACGGTCACAATTGCTTTAGGACGCTAGATGGCGCTACGTGTGACCCGAAAAAATGCACGGGTTTGTAATCTACGCCAGCGGCTTCAAGGTACGTTTGATGATAATTTATTATCAAACTAGAACTTTAAGTTTGTTTCATGATCGTTTTTGACCCAGACATTTTGTAATTGTTTTCTTGATGACGTCACTAAGATAGATTAGATAGAAGGAACGAACGGGAAAGAAAGACCATGGATAAGCTACATGAGCCAAATAAAGGAAAAGGTTGCTGTCATGTCATATAAAGAGGTAAAGAAGACTGCACTGGAGAGAGAAAAGTGGAGAGAACTTCATCAGCTACACATACAAGAGCAAGAGTCAAGCAAGATTAGTAGAAAAGGAGAAAGAGCCTTTACGAATACATTAAATCCTCTAAAATTTATAAGTCCAGTACCTCCGATTTACGACTACAATTTAAAAATTAGCCATTAAAATACAAAATAGGTCACTACAATACAAAATATGAGTCATTGATACAAAGTGATACACATGACGAGATCATAATTATACGTAGAATGTTTTTGATATATTTATTGTAATATTTTTTCAAGATGGCCGACTTTTATTGTCGTATAAAGTCGACTATTTAGTGGCTTTTATGAGGTTTTATGTGGTGCTCGGTTAATGTGGAAAGGGAGTCAGTTTGAGAATAAGGATAATGTTTGGAAAGGGGTAGACAGATGTGTCTCTTGGAAGTTAAAGTATAAGTTTAATAAATTATGTAAAGTAGAGCAAGTAAGGTAAAGCTTATCACGTAAGGTATCCTAATCTAATGGATTCAAAATGTATAAGTATTTCCAAGTTGACGGCACGGTTGGCGCAGTAGTTGAGAGATCAACTGCTGCGCTACGTGTCGCGGTTTCTATTCCCGCACGGAACAAATATTTGTATGATCTATAGATAGTTGTTGGGTCTAGGTTTTTGTGTATGTGAATATGTGTTTGTAAACGCACCAACGATACAGGAGCTATTCTTAGATTGGGGGAAGTTTCTTTAAAAAGAAAAAAAAAAAAGTTAAATATGATGCTATGTTTTTTTTTTTCATAAATCCCCTCAGGTCTTCCTCCAGATCGGGGAAAAATCTCTACACTGCTCGAAAAAAATGATAATATTAATTATAACATCAATTTAGTCATAAGGTCATTTTGCGTCGGTACCTATAGGTATCATGCCATATATTGGCCTAATACAAACACTCAATTACACACTCTACATGTCCGACCAGGGTATCGAATCTTACAACTGTGAAGTAGCAACGGCACTTGGCACCCAATGCATTGACGTCACACCGGTAGTTTACGTCCAGCGTGACAGATAGCGCCACCTATAGTGGTTCGCAAACTATTCAACTGATTTATTATTTCCAGTGTATAATGTATTATGTCGCAGTGAAACATGTTAATCAGTATATTTTCATCTTTCTGGAACTTGAGCCAAGTATTTATAATGTTTGTACAATCATGTACTTCGTTTAACATGATCAATATACATATATATTTTATTTCTACTTCTTTTTTTAGTTAAATTCATCAACTGTACTCTAACGGTGGAGCTAAATATCTTAAAGAAACTCGTATGTTCTAAAACTGAAAATCCAAAGACGTGTTACCCAGTGCGTTCACTGGGTTCTCCAATCTGCGTTCACCAGTCCGCACAGGTCCGGACCAGTGCGGACTGGTCCAACCAAGTAAAATTATATGAATATGATCATCAAGCAGATATAGCCTAGGCTACTTAGTACTACTCCGGAGTAGTACTGGATAAATAGTTTATTTACTAACGTACTACCACTACTGCTGCTGATGCTGCTTTGTTTGGTCTAGTGATCGCAACATGACTGGTCAGCAAGAGTTCTTGGGTTTGATTCCCGGGTTGGGCAAAGTGTTATTTGGTTTTTCTGTACAGAAATTCGCAGTAGCACGGAGTTTAGAACTGTAATTCTTCTGTAACTCGTCGGCTATTACAAGGGACTTATAACAACATAGGCGAAATGTGGGTCCATAATGTACACCTCTGCCTAACCCTTCGGGTATACAGGCGCGATGCTATCTTCTATTATTTTAACTATCGTATAGTATTTGATTACATAACAACAAAATCTAGAATTAAACAAGAGAGACTGATTTCACAAAGTCCCTGCGACAAGCATCGAGTGCCAAATATTCGCGATGATGACTGACATTCAATTAAGTCTAACTAATACCAACTAAACATCAACAAGGTGATACATGAACACTATTTTTAACACGATCTTGTAAACAGAAGGACTAATCTCTCTCTTCTCTCTTGCCAGTTGCGTGCATAGAGTTTTTAGACAGGGTAGGCAGAAAATTCTAAAAAGCTTTTTACCAATAATACCTTCTTCATGTTGGTATTGGTTCATCGTCTTGTGGATTAAATAATGATGTATGTGGTTTGCCACCTCAAATATGTTATAATAAATATTTATCTGAGTTATGTAGGGTAGGCAGTGTCTTTTTGTCTTTATGAACCGCACGCCACTGTCTCTTGCTTAGGTCATCAGCAACTATGAACTTTTAAAAGTGCCTGAGAAAGGTTAATTTTAAACTAGCTGTTGCCCGCGTTTGTCGGCGTGTTTTTTTTTGTATTTAATAAGTAATTAGTGTTTTGCTGCATTAGTAAAAAATAAAGACTAAGTCCTTCTCCAGGTCCCTGCCTACCTGTTTGCAAAATTGCATTACGTCGTACATCAGTGTTTTAGTCGAAATGAGGCAACAATCAGACAAAGTTACATTGAAATTCATAATAATAAATAAATAAATAAATTCAACCCATTACTGTCCCACTGCTGGGCAAGGTTCTTTTCTCAGAACGAGAAGGGTTAGTCCACCACGCTGGCCCGGTGCGGGTTGGCGGACTACACACACCGTCAAGAACTTTATGGAGCCCTCTCAGGTGTGCAGGTTTCCTCACGATGTTTTCCTTCACCGTAAACGCAAGTGATAATCAAATTCTGATCCGCACATGATTCCGAAAAGTCAGAGGTGCGGGCCGGGTTCGAACTCAGACCCTCCTGCATGGAAGGCAAGCGTTCAACCGCTAGGTTATCACTGCTTTTTTAATAGTGCAAATTTTGCAAATTCATAATAGTATAGATGAAATAATTGTATTCTATTTTGTGTTCTCATTCATTATATGATTGTAAAAATTCGTGTAAAAAATCCATCGAAATAATATGTTTAGTCCCTAAAAAAATCGAATACTTTTTGGTATTCAGTGTTCACACCGGTTAGTCATCAAAGTATGATGTCAAAATGATAATTTAAAATAAAAAAAGGTCCTATTCCACATTACCATACCAAGGTCCTTCGTTAGACTGGCTCACTCAAAGCCTATCATATTTTTTTTTAGTTTTAAAACTCGCAAAAGACGTTTTTAAAACGTAATTTTTTTACAACAATATGTATTTGGTAATAAATTATCTATCTAAATTATTGCGAATTTATATTTTTATTTAATTATTATGACTAGTTTCATTAAATTTCAGCATCATCGTATAAGCGTTGAACTCATAAGAAGAAAAAAAAACATGTAATTTTACATTTTTTTAACTTTTCATGAATAAAATCACGCTGCAATTGAAGTAAATGGAAACAATGTAGGTGTAAAGCAGCATACTGACCAGTGAATCGTAAATTTTGTTTGACTTTTACGACTTGGGCGGCATCGTACTCTATATACAGGTACAACACTTTGAATACTTACAGTAACCGAATGAGAGCTGTCTCTGTTGGGCTTGACTATACCCAATATAGAGGTGCCCTATTAAAGGCCGAATATTTTTTAAATCCGTCATAATCAGACTGGCAACTGCGCCGCAGTTTTTAACTTTTGCAGCTGCCATCGTTTATATCTGTTTACAATTGTATCTGTTTCTGTTCCAAATAAACGATTTTTTAATTTTTTTTATTTATTTATTAAATTTTTCTTTGATCGTTATGGCCATTAAATAATTATAAATTACAAGTGACACGTCTTCGCTTCGGACGAGTGCAATTTACTAATAAAAATTTAGATTTGCATATAAAAAGACCATACAAATTTTCGACAATTTCGGTGGATTTTCCCAAAATTTATTTCATACAAACCAAGTCCTGACAATAACGCACACAACAAAACAATTTCATTCGAATCGGTCGAGCCGTTCTCGAGTGATGATCTTTCATACATGCAGCAATTTTTTTTTCTTTTAAGAACCTTGGCCTGCCCTAGGAATAATTCCTGTATCGTGGGTGCGTTTATACAAACATTACATCACATACACAGAGACCCAGACCCAAAACAACTATCTGTAGATCATACAAATATTTGTTTCGTGCGAGAATTGCACCAACGACACGTAGCGCCGCAGTCGATCTCTCAACCACTGCGCCAACCGTGCCGGAAAAGACTAAACTTATGAAGTAAATATATTAAGTTACAGTACATTTTTGCCTTTCTCCATGGAAGTATTTGAGGACCACTTAATTCATTCACAACTAGGTTCTACATAAGTAAAACACTTTACTCTACTTGCAGATCAGAGAGAGAATAAAAGTCCCAAGTTATGTGACAAGGCGCTAGTCACTCGCCTACGATCCGTCGCGCAACTAGCGTGTGGGTTTACTTTATTTATGAACGTGTGTACACCCTCGTTTGTAAGGACAGGGTTAAAAGCATAGCAATAGGAATAGCAAGTGTCTAAAAAATAAACAATGTTTTTTTTGTGTGCATTAAAATAATGTGTAATAGATAATATTAAGGACATTCCGCCCGCGGCTTCGCCCGCGTGGATTACGAAACGGTGCATTTTTCTAAAATAAAAGTAGCCTAAGTTACTCCTTATAACATCAGGTATCTGTCAGTGAAAGTCCCGCGAAAATCGGTTCAGCCGTTTCAAAGATGAGCCGAAACAAAGAGACAAACAGACAGAAAGGCAAAAATTAAAAATGTTTTTTGTTATAAGTACCGTATATACTTTCCTATGCATTTAGTAAAAAGCTGTTATTTTACACTTCAATTTTATTTATTTGTATAGTAAGTCCTACTAATCCAATTCTACTTCCTACTAATATTATAAATGCGAAAGTTTGTTAGGATGGATGGATGGATCTTTGTTACTCTTTCACGCCAGAACGGCTGAACGGATCTGGATGAAATTTGGCACAGAGATAGATTATAGTCTGGAATAGCACACAGGCCATTTTTATCCCGGGAAAATGTACGGGTTCGTTAACCACGCGGGCGAAGCCGGTAGCGGAAGCTAGTATTGCATAATTATAGAGTATAGATTGTCCATACGGCCACTTAACCTTGCTGTCTGTTTAGACGGCACGGTGCAGTGGCTCAGCAATAAGCTTTCTACGTTTTGCGTCGCGGGTTTAATTTCCGCACGGAACAAATACTTGTATGATCTATATCTACAGATAGTTGTTTCGTGTTTGTGTGTATGTCCACGTGCAGTATGCGAGAGAGTCTCAAAAAAAAACACCGCCACGGCGACAATTATTTTGGAAACAAACACAGCAATTAGAATTATTTCTGTAGAAACGTGGACAAAGACGAACGAAGCTGTCGGATTGATGGCGACTCGTGTTGTGTGATGTATGGACGCCATCTATCGTGTGATGATAAAATTAGACAAGCCGATGTACGCTTCTATACAATATGTGTTTAGCAGTGGCAAATATATCTCAGATAATTTGTGGAGTAAAAATTGTGTGAAGTTTTTGCGTGACAGCTGAGCGCGAGGTCCTGAGTTCGATTCTCGGGTCGGGCAATATTATTGGGTTTTTCTGTATGGAAATTCTCAGTAACAGCACGGAGTCTGTAACTATTACATGGGAACGGGACTCAATAAAGGGACCGGTGCAATGTGGGTGTACCTATCTACACCTCTGCCTAACCTTTCGGGAAATACAGGCGTGATGATACGTTAAGTTTTTTTTTTTTTGTAAATTCCTTTAGTAAACCTTCAAGAGCGGAAAGAATAGGTAAGTCCGTTCATATTTTTAACTAGCTGTGCCCGCGACTTCGTTCGCGTGGATGTCGGAACTTAACAATGTATTTTTTAGTGAGACCAAATGCACTTAACCCTATTTTTTTCTAAAATAAAAGATTTTTTCTAAAATAAAAGTAGCCTAAGTTACTCCTTATTACATCAGCTACCTGCCAATAAAAGTCCCTTCAAAATCGGTCCAGCCATTTCAGAGATTAGCCTATACAAACAGACAGACAGACAGACAGACAGACAAAAATTGTAAAAAATGTTATTTTGGTGCATGTACCGTATATATATTCATATGCATGTAGTAAAAAACGGTTATTTCAATATTACAAACAGACACTCCAATTTTATTTATATGTATAGATTAAAAACAAAAACGAACTATTTATAATCTATTTTTGATTTTTAATTATTCGAATTTGATAACACTATTTTAATAATTGCAAACTGCTTTTTGTTAATAAGAAGGCTTTCCCTGTAATAATAGATAGATAAGAAATTGATTGTTTCGATGAGTGTTTCAAATTTTGTCATAATAAAAATAAGTGGCCAGTATTGCAGTATTTTTTTTTTAGAAGCGTCGTTTACCTATCTTTAGTCTGCTCTTGGTAAAATTATTCCACGATCATTTAATGTAAATTAAAAATAAAATCTTATGTTTTTCTAAACAAATGATATATAGGACTCAATTATCTGTATTAAACGAGACAACCAAACACAAGAATGAAAGTCTTTGATGTGGAATATGACGGATGAACGAGGAACATGATTTACAGATGAAATGATACCTATGCATACTACCTACATACAATATTTATAGACATTCCATCTATATCATTCTGTCTCTCATTTTGATCTGTAAGACAAGAAGCATTGACTATCTAGGTGATATAAAAATCTTATTTTTTTTAACGTGTGTACTGAAGTGTCATGTAAAAAATCGGTATGATGCAACTTATATAGGAATTTTTATTTTAGACTAAGTTTTGCCCGCGACTTCGTACGCGTGGTATTTATAATCTGATATTTTCCTGCGATAAAATATAGCCTATATTTTAAGTTAGATCCCTAGCAATACATTGGTGAAAACTGCATTCAATTCCATGCAGTAGTTTTTGCGTGATGCGTGTACAAACATACAGACAGACAGACATTTTTTTTAAACTGTTTTATTGGCTTCTGTTGCTCTAATAAAGACCCTCATATTAGTTTTTCTCAAATATCTATAATGTCCCGACATTGGCCTGTTATAATTTTATTATATGTAGGTATAGATTTTATGCAAACAATGTCAAGTTTTTATTTCATTCTTATTTAATTTAAGAGATTAGTTCTTGTCCGTGGAGCAATTGCCACTGCTCTCTGTTTTCTGCTTTCATTTTGACCTCTTGATACGATTCTACTCCTACATTCTTCTTTACTTTGTTCAAAACTTCATCTTGGCTATCCCCTTCATCTCTTTCCCTCAATATTTCCTTTTAAAATTGTCTTGAAGTGATCGTGTTGTATCAAGAGGCTAATCATCTTTCCTCTCCTGTTATCTATGATTTTCAACCACTGGCTTCCTTCATTAATCATTCGTAAGACCTCCACATAAGTTTTCTTTTGTTTTACAAACACTAGTAAACCTACACATCTGTTTGTTACCTCATCACGACTAAACCACTGATTCGATCGTAATGAAATTTTACATAGAGGTAGCTTTGGACCTGGAAAAGGATATCAGTTTATTTTTACTATAATTACAGCAAGATACTAATTAAATATAATAATAAATACAAAACATCCACCGACGAAATCGCGGGCAATATTTTTAATAAATCAAAGTCTTTCTGCTGATGTTATCAAATCGCAGTCTGAACATTTATGTTCAATGTACTGATAATTTACATAGCTTTAACCCTAGACAAGCAGTATCATCGACTCAGACTAAAGATCGCGATCTCCCGAGCAATTCCGCATTACCCATTTCAGGAAGGCCGTACCTAATCCCATACGACACCATAAACAAATAACTGAGGGTTAATAGAAATCTACGACTAGTAAATTGCTGGCCTGCACTTTATAATAACAATTAACAATAAATTATAATAGAGTAATCTCATTAACCTGCGCTGGTTATCGGACATTATTAATTAAATTATTGATGTTCCATAGTTCAGTATATTTTTAGAGTTCCGTACTAAATGGATACATGACACTTACAGGTTAGTATGTTTTGCATAACATAATAAACATAGCATTAAGCCTGTATTCCCCGAAGGGTTAGGCAGAGGTGTACTTTTGTACACCCACATTTCGCCAATGCTGTTATTGAGTCTTATGTAATAGAGGGCGAGCCTTAGCGGAACCCTTCACGGAATACAGTCGTGAAGACTGTATGAAATCATCGTCGGTATCAGTCAGTGGGAGCTTGCAGCTTGCTGGTGCGTGGTTGACATTTGTTAAGCTGGAACGTTCCCTTACATCAGCTATGTTCTTGGGCATATGTCAGTTGGTACGAAGTTGATGAAGATTGAAGATATAAAGACAGTAAGCGCAGGGTTTATGCGATTCGTTTTCTGTTCTACGTGTTCTGGATTCGATTCCCGCAAGTAACAGATATTAGTATGATCTACAGATTTTCGATCTTGTTGCGTACATGTAATATGCACCCACGGCACAGGAAAAAGCCTAGTAAGGGGAAAAGTTTTTTTAAAGCATTTATAGACATCCAAAGTATTTTTTAAATTAATAGAACAAAAAGGCTTCTGTACTAGCACATTTTCTGGACTAGTGAACTAAAAGACTCTTATTTTTTTTTTCATTTACACGGAAAATTCGTATTGTAATGTGGTGAAGTGTCATCATATTTCATTTTGTGTCGGATCACTTAGCTTGGCACTGTCTCCATTGGCACACGACACGATTATTGTAACATGTCAACATTCTTACATGCAACATGGAAATATGGAATTACGCAGTTCTTTTGTGTTTCATTTTTGCATACCTACTTTGATGTGCTTTTAGATTTATTGCAAGGAAGAAGAAATTTGTGGATATGAGGGAAATAATGAAATTATAATGATTTATACACTACTACTAAAAAAATGAGCGTCATTCCAACCTCTGAAAAAATATTATTTATGATACACAACCGAAATTTTTATGATAGATGTCGCCAGTGACTTCGTCTGCGTGTATTTTGTATTAAGTTATCTCATTAGTATTTTGCTGCAATAGTCAAACTAAGCATATCTCCTTCACTAAGTCCCGTATTACCTACTTGTAAAATTTCATAATGATAGTTTCAGTGATTTAGTTGCGATGATGTAACAAACAGACAGACACTTGCGCATTTATAATAGTGTGAATAAATGGCCTACACGAACTATTTTTACATAGTTAAAACTACACAAAATATAACACTGGGATTTTACATAAATGAAAACTGCAACGATTCTAAGGTTTACATTACAGAAATCCACTAACGTCAAACTCACAGTTTACAATTCATCAATCCATCACGTCACGTCATTACGTACCGTGGAACAATGGACACGCACCCAACACTAGTGGCCATGGTCCGGCCTGCAGTGTCCAGATAGTGGCCAATGATTTAACGCTCAACTTTTGACACAACTAAGCTTTTTGGACACGGCCGCCTCTGCCTATAAATAACCTCTTACGTGAACTTGAGAATATGGCGTGAAATACGAGTGGGAGGCGATTAGGTGTTTTTTTTTATCAGTAGTACTTAAAGAGCTCATATTACAAAGAAAAATTGAAGATTGTAGGTCATATAGACTCCAAATCGTTGTACAAGATCTCAACTAACTTGACCAATATGCCTTTGACCAAAGAATATGCATGAGCGTGTCAGAGACGGCATGGTTGGCGCAGTAGCTAAGCGATTAGCTTTCTGCGCTTAGTGTCGCGGGTTCGATTCCCACACGGAACAAATTTTTGTATGATCTACAGATAGTCGTTTCGGGTCTGTAAAAATGTACCCAAAATACAGGAGAAATCGAAGCGTGGGGCAACGTTTTTAAAAAAAATGATATAAGTTAACGGTAGGTACCTATGATGGAAGAGAGATCATAGTATGTGGCAACATTACATAGCATCACGCCTGTATACCCCGAAGGGTTAGGCAGAACTTTACTATTATACAACCACATTTCAGCGACGCTGTTAAAATGTAAAATACGTATATATATATATATATATATATATATATAATAATAAAATCCCTTGTGGGCGGCAAGACTATCACCACCTAATCTAATGAAAACTCTTTTTTAACCTGGCATCGAACCCAGGACCTCACTTCTAGCAGTCATGTTTGCGACCACTAGCCAGCTACCAGTGTAACCAGTGTGGCGCAACGTATAAAAAAAAAACCAAAGTCAGAACTGACCGAACGGCCCAAAACGTCTCAATGTCCCGTAACTTTGTTTCACTTGGCCCACAACGGTTATGTTTTGGGTGTCCGTGATAAAGGCTGCTGTGTTCATATTTCACGCATTTGTTTGAGGGTCCTCCTTATGATTTGTTGTGTCCATCGAAGACTGTGCCGAGCCCTTTTTTATGACCACCTAATTTTCTGTTAAAGCCCTTCCTGCTAGATTTTTGACGAAATATATTGTCATTAGAATAATATTAGATGTCATTGAAATAGTCAAAAGCTTTTATTGAAGTTAAAATTCTTTTGGCGCGCTTGATGAGAGTGAATTCTTACGATGCGCGTGCACACCGACAGATAAAAGCAACACCATGAAGTTGGATGGTAAATGTCTCTTAAATTTTATTAAATTAATAGTTATTGAAATATTTGTGCATCTGTAACAAGTATTTCATATCAGTGGAAATAAAAAAAAAATATGAAGTTTGACTTCTTAAGTGCGTACATAAGTACACACACACACATTTTTTTTATAACATTACATAGCCCATATTCCCTGAAGGCTTTAGGTAGAGTTTAATTATTGTACACCCACATTTCGGCGATGCCGTTACTGAATCCCATGTAATTGGAGGCGAGTATATTGCCATCTGCCATCATAGTTTCAAACTCCACGCTGCACTGAGAAATTCTATGAGTACAGAAAAATCAAATAACACTTTGCCCAACCTGGAAATCGAATCTAGGATCTCACGCTTAGCAGTCGCCTTTACTAGACCACTACACCAATGAGACTTGTCTCTAAATTTCAACTCCATAACATCAAGTCCTAAATACTTTAATAGTACTAGTAAGTACCTACGTTTATTAAAATGTAGTCAGTAAATGAAAATGTTAATCTTAATAGCTTTCCTAAACAAGTGATGAAGAATCACAATACGAAATTATCTATATATTAAATATGTAAAGAGAAAACTTGGTACCCCCTTTTAAGCAAATTGCGTGCACTAAGGACTGTGAAACTTGTGATTATAGTCAAAAGTTATATATGATATGTGTTACAAATACATTCATCATCATCATCATCATCAGCCAGAAGATGTCCCCTGCTGAACGAAGGCCTCCCTCAAAGGGAGGTTTGCCATAATCCCCACGCTTGGCAGGCGGCTTAGGGATCGCAGTGGCTCACCGATTAGTGAGAGGACGCTACTGCCCGTCCTCCGGTGCCTGGCCGCAGTTTTAAGACATACCCGGGTCATTAAATTAAATAAAACATTAATTGTTTACGTTCATACTGCTAATGTCAAACATATGAATATGGCATGCACGCTCGCAGCTGACGTATTAGAGCAAAATTAAAAAATTAAAACATACAATGAAAATAGAGGTTTATTCTTTGATAAAAGAACCTCATTAACGGTCGAATATCGACCACTAGGCGACTAACAGTAATATGTTAAAGAGATATCATAACTTTAGTATGATTGCAAATATTCTGCCAGATATTGAGTCATCTTTAGGAATTTTCACAAACATTATAAAATAAAAAAATTGCATCATAATTTGTGAATATTTTTTATCCAATACAGTTATCTTAGAACCTTCAAGTTTCCACGAATACGTCTCGATACCCAAACCACCGCACGAAGAATTCAAAGAACATTTAAAAATAATAAATATCAAATTTTATTACACTTCCTGCATCAAAATTTGACCTCTAAAATATCGAAGTAACGAGTGACGATCTCACAATCATACTCGTCTTATGTTGTTCTCAGTACAGCCGAATGTCCATCGCTGTTTTTATTGTAATACATGTTTTTATTATAATAATATATGCTTTTATTGTGTCTAAAGTGGTCATCAGCGCGTGAAGGGTGGCCGAAGAAAGTTCGTGATACGATCGGAGTATGGAGTAACGTTTTTTGGAGGAGGCATTTACGTATTATTCGCAATGATGCAATTTTGTTGTGAACATGTGAAACTACACAATTATCTATTCTGTGTAATAAGACAAACCAATCTGTTTTAATTAATGTTGAAGTTGACACGAACATCTCAGATGTTCGTACAATCAGTTGTGAATTATCGTTCTGAAGGTAAATTGATAATAACAATCCCCTAATTATTTTTCACGGCGTCTTTATTCCTGGAATGAATACGTAGTGTGATGAAGCTCTCATAATAATTTAGTTCACATACCAAGATTTGCTTCTGTTATCGGAAGTCAGACGTTTCTTAAACATAAAACCATAAACAAATCACATGGTGTAAGAAAAGATTTTGAAGAAATAGAATATAAAAAAGGCTCCTTAGAAACAGAATATCAAAAACTATATTCCTACATTCACGAACGTTAGCAATAAATGGAGAACAGTGTCCATCGGACGTTTCAGGGATGCCTTTAACAAAAAAAGGCTGAGCATTATTCAGAATCGCCTCACATCAAAGCCTGTTCGTTATATTTTTATGGTACAGTCAACACTAAACTTTGATAACAATATAGATATGATGCCTTTTTGTTTTCAGATGTGATTCTAAATGGGGTGAATTGTCTCCAATTTAAGTTAAGATATTTTATTATAAGCTACATTACTTGTATATTTATATTCTGTTACCACTTGGCAAGGAGACGATAACTGAGCTCGTCTGGCGCACCCTGGGCAGTCAGCCGCTAACACCATTGTTGACTGGCTAATCCATCACGGGCAATTCCAATATGATAGCTTGTGTCGACACGACAGAAAGAGAAGATTACTTGCTGATGAACTAGCTGATTAATGGAAGCAGGCGTTACTTTGCGGAAATCCATGATATATAAAATATACTACTAGAATATTTAGTTTTAATTCCACCAAACTACTGCAAGCTTGGGTGCATGCACAGCACCGCCCTCCCGCCCGCAAATATATGCACATGCAGAAGGTGCGATAGAAATAATGTAACATGCAACCAAACCGATCCTCGACACGTATTTCGCCCCTCCACGGAGCATCTTCAGGAGATGTCGTCTCGTCTTCGAATTTTGCGTTTATTTCACACGTGGCTAATAAGTTCATTTAGCTGATTAACTGATGCATTTATATTTAGATGTAGTAACAGTATTTTTCGATCGAATCGTTCTCAAGTGATGATCTTTCATATGTGCTATTGATTTTTATGTATAAAGATTGCATCCAATAATAAAAACTTAAATTATAAACTAATGACCACCATTAAAATAAACTTTTAAGTAAATAATATTTTTAGATCGGCAATCGTTACGGCAACAGGATCTTGGTTTTTACAATGTCATATACTTATTGTTATTTGTATGAACAGGATTTAAAAGTAATGTTTAATGGCGGGTTTAATCCATTGCAAGATCTATATTGATTGTCCTTCGTTGCTTGATTTTCCTTCATTGATGAATAAATAGGTATTAATTTGTGCGGCTTCTGAATCAACAGTTGGTAAATGTGGAATGAATCAGTTTTAATACCTAAACTTCAGTTCATGCTTGGTCGAAAACCAGAGGAGTTCGATCGATGTTCAGGTGACTGGAAATTCATTTGTATCATTATTTGGGAAATGTTACTATACTATATAAAACTGTCTCATTCGTCTAATGGTCGCAAGCGCAATTCCTAAACGTGTGGGTTAGATTTCAGGGTGGGGCAAAAGTGTTTTACTGAATGGAAATTCTCACTACGGAGTCTGGAACTGTGCTCAGTAGATGGCAATAAACTCGCCCTATTACATGACTCTCAATAACGGCATCAGCGAAATGTGGGTGTACTATTAGTACACCTCTTGCAAATTCTTCGGGGAATACCTACAGGCTATGTTGTTATTTTAAAAAAGTATCTTCCCAATTAATCTAAAGTACTTTCTTCTAAAGGCCAGTCCAGACGTTGACTTACTTTTCTCTTACACGTCTTCCATATTCGGCGTTATTCTACTAATCCTATCCTATCCTATCCTACTAATATTATAAATGTGAAAGTTTGTGAGGATGGATGGATGGATGGATATTTGTTACTCAATCACTTCAGAACGGCTGCAAGGATCTAGATGAAATTCGGCACAGAGATAGATTATAGCCTGGAATAGCACATGGGCTACTTTTTATCTCGGCGAAAATGTACGGGTTCGTAAACTACGCGGGCGAAGACGCGGGCGGAAGCTAGTATTATAAATGTAAAGTTTGTGAGGATGGATGGATAGATGGATGGATTTATATTTGTTACTCAATCACGCAAGAACGGCTGAACGGATCTAGATGAAATTTGGCACAGAGATAGATTATATTCTGGAATAGCACATAGGATACTTTTATCCCGGAAAAATGTACGAGTTCGTAAACCACATGGGCATGGCCGCGGGCGGAAGCTCGTAAACCATATTTTAAGTAACCATATACTCGTAGGAACCATGGAGTTTCTTGCTGGTTCTTCTCCATGGAATGACTATTTGAACGTGCGAACGAATTTGTAAGTGCCTTTCATGGCCTACACGAAAAATAAAGTTTTGAGTTTGAGTGTGAATCCATATTATCGTAAAGATACGTACCTAAAGACCACACGGAGCATCAAAACAAAAACCCACATCCTATATCACAAACCTTACGTTACTTGAACCATAAATTAATAGCATCTCATCAGAACAAATATGTCACGCTGATCCGTGAAGAAATGCAGCAATGCAGATAAGCACCAATTTGACGTCTTCACGGTGACAGGTTTTTGTTTAAAGGGGATCAGTTGTTATCTAAGGTTTATGCCCGACGTGTGGCGTGTTGTAAATATTAGTGAATTTTTCATTGGATTTTTTATGAGGGACTTGATTTGTGGTGATATGGTTGACACTTTAAAATCCAAGTGGGTCTTGAGATTTTGGCTTCAGATGGAAGAAATATACTTGGTTCGTGTGCTGTGCCGGATTAAGCAAGCGCGGGGCCCGTAGCAAATTCTATCGAGGGGCACTTGATCTACTATGGGCTCTTAGTATAAAGTGACTTTTTGTAGAACTTGTGCGTTTACCGTATTAAATTCTGTGTTTTATTTTGGCCAATAAAATAATCGGTTACCGATTGTCGGACGTGGATAGTCTTAGTCGGAAAACAGGTGTAATGTTTCAAGGTTTTGTGACATCAAATAAATTCAATATACCACGTCTTGATAAGTTTCATCAAAAAATTACGCTCAGGCGGAGTTGGATACGCGGGGCCCCCTTTTGTGCGGGGCCCGTAGCAATTGCTACTCTTGCTACGTGGTTAATCCGTAACTGTGCGTGTGTCGATTCAATTTCTTCTACGGAATTGGTATTTATATGAACTACTTTATGGTTTGGGTGGAGCATTACGCCAGCATTCCCCAAAGGATTAGGCAGAGGCACACCTCTGAAATGTGGACACACACAATTCGCCGATACTGTTATTGAATTCCATGTGATTGAGAGCGAGTCTATTACCATCTATCGGGCACATTTCCACCGTGCTGCTACTGAGAATTTCCATACAGAAAAACCCATTAACTATTTGCCCGGCCTAGGAATCGACCACTAGACGAATGAGGCAGTCAATTGTATCCCTATACCCAGCGGCGTGCACAGAGGTTTTAGACAGGGTAGGCAGAAAATTTTAAAAGCTTTACGTATCAAAAATACCTACTGCATGTGATTTGCCACCTCAAATATCTTATAATAAATATCTATCTGAGCTATGTAGGGTAGGCAACGTCTTTTTGTCTTTATGAACCGCACGTCACTGCCTATACCTATATAGTAATTATCCTCACTCTCTCTCACACTAGTGATACAGTTACGAATAATTTCGCTTGAGACGTTTATAGTTTTTTTGATTATTTTCCCAAAAGTGTCAGTGTTTAACGACGCGATGTGCAGTTAACGCGTCGATCATAAATTGCAATTTAGGAATAAAGTTAATACCCTTACGGACGAGTCGTGAATATATCTTTGAGAATTTACGATTAATAAAAGTGTAATCGGTAGCGATATATTGAAGGCTACTTCTGTAATAATTATGGTTTTGTTATATGACTCGTACAAAGTAACGGAATTACTAATGGGGTTTGTGAAATCCTACTTCCTACTAATATTATAAATGTGAAAGTTTGTGAGGATGGATGGATGGATGGATCAATGGATCTTTGTTACTCTTTCACGCCAGCACGGCTGAACCGATCTGGATGAAATTTGTCACAAAGATAGCCTATACCATAAAAAAACACGTATCATCACGCCTGTATTCCCCAAAGGGTAAGGCAGAGATGTACTTTTTTGTAAGTACACCCATATGTCGCCGTTGCCGTTATTAAGTCTCATATAATAGGGGGTGAGTCTATTACCATCTACCGAGCACAGTTCCAGACTCCGTGCTGCTACTGAGAAGTTCTAAAAGTTTTTAAAATAAATAAATAAATATTACTATACTTTAGAAATATTGATTTTTTTTCTGCTGAGTTTATGTTTCGATTCGTTGAGTTCTCTGCAGTAAGATTTATCTTGAGCGATACTGATATATGAGCCATGTCACGTGAACGACCCTCTGTTAGTGATGGTGGAAACTAGCCCCAAAAGCTGTCGAAGGTGCCATGACCAATTCTATACGAAAAGTTTAACTAATTGTGTAATCAGGCTTCTTACATTTTCATCGAATAATATACTGGGGAATATGTAGGTACTTTAAAAATATCGTATCTCAAATGTTCTGCTGAATATCATAAAGTAACTTGTCCGTTAAGAAGTCAACATTTTAGAGTACATAAGTATGTATGTATACTAGTTTCCGCTCGCGGCTTCGCCCGCATTGATTACGAACCCGTGCATTTTTTCAGGTCACACGTAGCGCCATCTAGCGTCCTAAACCAATCGTGACCGTCGAAAGTTATTGTTCTTTCTCTCGGGAACAGTATCTTTTTTCTGTATGAAAGGTACCCTATGTCCTTTTCTGTACCCGTGACAACGTATATGCAAAATTTCATGATGATCGGTTTAGTGGCTTAGGCGTGAAAATTTAACAAATAAACAAACAAACTTACTCTCGCATTTATAATACTACTAGATTCTGCCAGCGGCTTCACCCGCGCGGTTTACGTACCCGTACGTTTTCCGGAATAAAAAGCCCATCTGCTATTCCAGACTATAATCTATATCTGTGCCAAATTTCATCCAGATCCGTTCAGCCGTTCTGGCGTGAAAGAGTAACAAAGATCCATCCATCCTCACAAACTTTCACATTTATAATATTAAGTAAGATAGTAGGATTAGTAAGGAAGTTAGGATGGTTCACATCCATAATGTTCAAATTTTGCCCAGACTTGTATTCATTTAGAAATGAGCCTATAAAGGTTCTTATTTGTAGATGACTCCGCGATTAGCTTTGATGATAATGGCTTTGACTTAAAAGGAAAACCTCCAAGTGTATTTCTAGATGCAAAAGCAAAATATAAACATATTCCTAACACATCTAGTGGTTAACACACATCCTCAAAAAAAGTAGCTACACGCCTTTCGTTCGATTCTGTTTATAATTTACAAAACAAATAATCCATTATGTCTTCTCTTTAGTATAAACAAACAGAATTCAGTTTAAACACCTCTAAGTTAAACCTTCAAGATAACCCACTTATCGTAATACCAATATCAATAAGTTAAATAATTAAATTCGTAGAACGATGTCCCCTCACTTAGCGGGCGCCATTATAAAAATAATGCGCGCGCGCAGCTCTCCTTTCACGCGCACCGACGATTATCGTAAACGCGACGTGATGCAATTGTATCGATATTTGATGCGCGTGCGATGGTTAGCTGAGTGTGGGTGTGTTTCCATTTCATTGCGAATGTTACTGATTTGTAGCAGATTTATACTTAAAGGTGTTCCTTATATTTTTATAATGGCGCCCGCTTAGTGAGGGGACATCGTTTTACGAATTTCATTATTCAACTTATTGATATTGGTATTACAATAAGTGTGAAGCTAATAAGATTTGGCACCCACTGATCTTAGTGTTTTGTGTATCCAGAGGTTCTCAACGACGCAAAATAATAGCATGTAGCAATATAAGAAAATCGTCGTGCAGGTAAATGGAATGGAATGGAAACACACAAAAATCAGGTCAAACCCGAGCGTGTCAAAAGTCGAAAGGATCCTCGTCTTGCGTCTCAACGTCAATTTAAAAGTCGTAAAAAGTTTTATGTTTAAATAACTACTGGAACATTATATTTTGTACGAAAATCGGCGAATAGCCGCCAAATGTTCGATGATTATTATCGGTAATGTTACGTACATATGTGGGTTAGTAACGGAAATTAAAATTAATAAGAAACAATAACAAGGTGATACGGTATTCGGATCGTAAAAATATTTGGTCAATGTTGGAATGGAAGTTGGAAATAAATAAATTTATTTGGAATGTATTTTTATGTGCACCTTCATTTTGTGTGACGACACGCCAGAAGACGCAGCCAATTCATATGTAATGGTCACACTTTACGATACCTTTGCGCAAGATTAGGCTTGCACGAGTACCTGGATTTTATCGCACTTTGCGGTTTCTGCCAGACAACCTTAGGATGGACAGAATAGCAGGTAAAACGAGAAAGGTAGTTCACAAGATATTGGTGGACTTTTCCTGAGTTACATCAGAATATTCTGTAAGCACATAATGTTTCGATTCTGTTAAAATTGAGAGGCTGGAAATTATACCTACTTATGCAACCTTCGTTGGCCATTGCTCTTATATTCTACTGATAGGCTTAGGCACCAGTGATGTTAATATCTCGTCATGTCTATCGGTCCTGGATCATATTTGTCCACTGTTATCATCCTAGTATTAATATAAATGTGAAAGTTTGTGAGGATGGGCGGATGTATGTATGTTTGTTACTCTTTCACGCAAAAATGGTTGAACTGCAGCCTAATTATGTAAAAAAGCGACAGCAACGCGACATCCACGCGACAGCAATCTCACTGTCAGCCAATACATTATATGACACAAAAAATACGTTTGACAGAAGCTATCGCGCGATCTACGCCTGTCGCGATATCGGTAATTAGACTGCGGATCTAGATTAAATTTGGTACAGAGATAGATTATAGTCTGGAATAGCACAAAGGCATTTCATCCCGAGAAAACGCGGGCGGAGCCACGGGCAGAAGCTAGTAAACAATAAAACAGAATACACCATTCTTTTAAAAATTGTAGTACTATTTACTACCTACTATTATAAAAGTAAAAGCCACATAAATATCACAAAGTCATAAAACAAGTAACAATGAAAACGTTGATCACCGCGGACTTCCATTGTTGGTGATACTAACAAAACGGTATAAATCATGGGTGTAACGCGAAAATTTCTGTGTTTACGGCAATTACCGGTAGGGGGCGTCCCGTCACTCGCTCAAGCTGAACATGATTCATGGTAAAATATACATGGTGAATTATTTATTATACTATTCAAATAGATATAATCTTTTTGCTATCCCTAATTACATATAATACCTGAAGTCTCGTAGGTACATAGCTACTGCGCAGATCAGTTTTCTGCGCGGTTAAGCAAGGCATTTTGCGGTCAGTTCATGGATAGGTGACTGTTCTCCGCTCATCGAGACCCTTCTGTGCCTCGGAAAGCACGTTAAACACGTATGACAATTGTTACGGGCGTCAGCAGTCCAAAAAGTTTGACAACCAGTCTAACGTTAGAGTATCAGTATCTTCCAATAATTGGGTAGCGGAGGTCAGATGGCAGTCGCTCCGTGTAAAAGCGACAACTAGTGTCCAATGTGTTAAAAGGTTAGACAACTTCCTTCACACATTGGGGTCGGCTAACTACTTAACTAGTCTAACAATTAGTTGCTATAATCTTATGGAGGAACGAGGTATGGTGTTCCTCCATTGAAAAGTGAGGATCCTCCGACCATGCAAGGTGTATAAACTCTCATAGAGCGATTCAGGGTTTGTAGTTGTAACTTCACTCCGATAGATGGCGCTTTAGTTTTTGCCATGTTGCCGCTACAATCTATTTTATAAAATAAAAACGTGACCTAACAAACGTAACAAAAACTTTAACCTATGAAATTGTTAAAAGTTTTCGAAACGGGTGATCGAAAGTTTGTTGACCCTATTTCCGAACAATAAAATCATGTCTTCATAACTAATATCCTGGATCGAATATTTCCAGGAAGTCTATAGACAACTGAAACTTTCTGACTTGAATATAAAATACTGTCAATTTAGTTCTAAAGTCTTGGTAGTTTTTATGTCTTAAAGTTTTCAATTTATTTTCTCAGTTCGGAAACTATTATTTTTTGCCAAAGTTTAGGTAGGGCCTTAGTTACAAAACAAAAGTCTTTTTGAAGTAGGTACAATAAATTAAATTCCCCGAAATCCACCAACATCAAGCAACACAGTCTTATATCAAAAGCACATGGGCTAATTCACATAAGGCTATAAAGATACCTACCCTTAGCGAGCGGTAGACTATGAATGTTGACAAATATATTTACAAGATGTTTTTTTTTCAACATTTTTCCTGTACTTATTATCCCATAAAAATGCACAGATAGCCATTTTTTTAAGAAACAAACTGTTCTTAACCTCACCTTCCATAATTAGTCATAGGACTAGCTTAAGAATTAATTAACCACAGTTAAACCTCTTTAATTTGTATAGTTTATACAAATGTGACAATTATGTGTGATTTGGTGGTCTAAAGGGGAGGCCTTCGTTCAGCAGTGGACGTCTTCTGGCTGATGATGATGATGATGATGATACAAATGTACCAATATTAGATTTAATAAGTAGTAAGAACAACTGCCCCTGAAGTGGCAGTGGGCTGGTCATATTTGCCGCAGAACCGATAACCGTTGGGGTAGACGTGTTCTTGAGTGGAGACCGCGACTTGGCAAACGTAATGCAGGACGTCCTTGAGCTAGGTGGAGCGACGATATACGCAAGATAACTGGTGGCGGTTGGAAGAGGATAGCCGAGGATCGGGCTCAGTGGCGTGCATTGGGAGAGGCCTATGTCCAGCAGTGGACTGATACAGGCTGATGATGATGATGATGATGAAGAACAATGATATTAAAGCTAGTTTCGGCAAATAATAACGAAAAATATAGAGCCTCGAAAGATCCAGATAAAGTAATTTTTGATATAGTAAACAGTGTCAAAAATATTTGGCTAACAAATTCACTAACAACTCTATGCGTCAACATTACAACTGACCCAAGATGAAAGCCTTCACGCAGATTTCTTGTTAATTATAATTCAGGCTATTGAATAGATAGGTGCTGACCTATTCATTCAATCGCCTAACTTATCATCTTGTGTTACATAATTTCACTAACAACCAAACACTTTCTGCTATATTTTATGAAGAGGCGTTGATATTGCGTCTGTGTTCTATTGTTTCATGAGTTATTATATTGCCTTCGTATAAGATAATAAAATTGTATGAGGTTACGTATTCCATCTGTCTGGTATGGGAAACGTAAAAATATGTGTTACGTCATCTGTAGGTAAGTATTTGGACAGGATTGGAAGGAATGAAGTACTGATATAAAATGGTTGAAAACTGAACTAATTGACACGAGGATGAAGGGAAAAGTTGAGTGATTAAAAAATAAATAATTAAAAAACACAACTGGCCTGTCAAAAACGAACTAAAAAGTAGAAAACAAGTTGTATTATGTAAATAAATTTGTCATTTCAGTCGGGGGACCTCTAAGATTAAAAAGTGTTCCACAGAACGATCCCACGACTGCAATGACAAATTTATCTACCTAAACCCAAATCTGTTCAGGCATTTAAAAGTTATGGTGGAACAAAGAAACTCATATACATACATGAACCCATGAAAAGAGCAAACTTGCTTAATTAAGAGGAATGGGAATCGCTCATGCTGTAGCTGAATGATTCTAGTCAGCAATGGTGGAGACGCTGTCTGCCAAGGATGCGCCAGACGATCTCAGGTTTCGTCACTCGCATAGGCTCATTCCTTGGATCCTAAAAATCGATGCTTAATTATGAAAATGAGATACATTGAAAATTTGATTGTGCAATATTGTAGGTGCCTTTGTTCCAAAGCAGTTTAATTATCCAAGAAAATCTTTTATAGATAATCACGGATATAACCTATGACCGAGCTTGTGGAGTACGAAATTCAAAACATAGACAAAAGATGTTGTATATTTAAATCTATCAAGTTATATAAAGGTTTCTTCACACAGACCCGAAGCTATGAGTTGTTTGATAAAGTAAGTAATTATTTGGAACCTTTCCATTCTTTATAAGATCTCGTCAATCGATTACAATTTGATAATTAACCCGATGATATATACTAAAAAATAAATATATGTTACACTCATATTTTAACATCACGCCTCTTAAAATATATCTATTGCTAATCACCAATATACATCAAAACTCACAATTAATTATAACAAAGTAAACCCCTATTCCAAAGAACGCAGAGTTTAAAATAAATCATCACTAAACTATTCAGAAAAAAGCTTCAGGCGCAAATGCACCGATTTATCCTAAAACAATCTTAATGTAATCAAAAACCTACTTTATGTTCGATCAAATTAAGATCAAAATCATTCGCGTATTCAATAGTTGGAACTTACCTCTTGGTTTAGAAAACCTTCAATCTAAATCGAACTCTAAATCCGAAATAAAACAATTGAAAACAATTCGCCTTGAATTCTAAGACTAACGCCTTTTGATCGACAATGAAAAATCAATCTTAAATCTTAATACAAAAGTTACAATTTCAATTGTAAATAGTAATCTATACTTGAAGCACATAATATCAATCACAAATCAACATTGACATGGTACTGCCCAGTCGGTATAGAAGTTAATTGTTGGCTGCGCACATTATCATTAGTTCGTTGCGTCGTGCAGCGCCTGCGCAACCAGATAATATCTGCCGATTATAAATTTAAGATGGTCAGTCGTATGATTGTGGTTGTGATCGCTATACATTCGATACGTTAGATCGGTTTAATCAGTTATAGTTAATTTCTATGGTGATACGTAATGGGATGTGGATAGAAATATGGTTGC
Source organism: Shargacucullia verbasci (assembly GCA_947562105.1). NCBI lineage: Eukaryota > Metazoa > Arthropoda > Insecta > Lepidoptera > Noctuidae > Shargacucullia > Shargacucullia verbasci. The sequence goes on along the minus strand of OX387284.1, from coordinate 14,522,175 downwards.
TTGGAGTTGTATACGGCGATCCTGAATAAGGATCCGATTTCTGGGTTCTATCTTTTTTTTGCTTTGCACAAGCTAAAGCTCTACTACTGCGTCAAAATAAGTGCTATAGCTCTACTACTGCGTCAATAAAAAAATCGCAGAACTTTTCATCATCATCAGCCAGAAGACGTCCACTGCTGAGCGAAAGCCTCCCGTAAGGGGGGGTTTGCCATAATCCCCACGCTTGGCAGGCGGCTTGGGGATCGCAGAACTTTTACTTTACATGTAATCTATTGGTATCTGGAAATCATGAGAGGAGGTTCACAGGGTTTTCTGAGGATGATAAACCTGTCTGCGACGCCACACAGACAATGGAGCACCTGCTCTTGTATCCAAACTGCCCAGTCTCCAGTAATATGGAGGATCTTATGGAGGCAAATGAAATAGCTGTTGACCAGGCCATGTTTTGGTCCGAACAAATAGAATATTGGCCATCGAGACGAAAAGAAAAATGGAAGGAGGGCTTTGCCCAGCTGTGGAATGATGGATAAACCCTGAAAAATCCCTCGATAATTTTACCCACAACTTTCCCTCTTAAAACTATAATTTGACGGCACGGTTGGCGAAGTTCAGCGATTGACTGCTGTGCCGCGGGTTCGATACCCGCATGTAACAAATCGTATGACCTTCAGACAGATTTTCCAGGTCTGGCTATTTGTGCATATCGTCGCATATTTCGTAAATGTGTTATGTTTACATAAATACAATACAATACAATATTCACACTACTAACACTTTATTTTACACCATTTACGAATTCTTTCTTAAAAGAGAATGAGTTTTTTTCTCTTCTGAAAACTTTTTAAATTTTACTTGTGCGGTATTGTCAGCTAAACGAGGATATGAATATGATGAATATTTGTTTATTTTTTTCTTTTAAATAACTTTGCCACACACTAGGATTTCTCCTGTATCGTGGGTACAGTTTACAAACATACTTATCACATTCACACACAACTAGACCCGAAACAACTATCTGTAGATCATACAAATATTTGTTCCGTGCGGGGATCGAACCCGCGACACGTAGCGCAGAAAGCTAATCGCTTAGCCACTGCGCCAACCGTGTCCTCATAAACCTAACATATTTGTTTGTTTGTAAATACATCGACGTTACCCGAGATACGCCTTACTTGGAGCAACGATTTAAAAAAAATCACTAACAATTGACATATCTCCATGATATCTTTCAAACTTGAAGTCTATCACAAATAAATCACAGGTATATCTTGAACTTTTCCGTATTCCCCGCCCGGCGTCAGCTTGCGATGACGCGGCCGGACGGCGTAGCTATTTGAATTTTGATGAGACACCTTGCAGTGACGTTTTGTGAATGATTTATTTTATCTATATTCTGGTAGACATATTTATTGTTATGGACCCTGAGGATTAATAGGAAATGTTTGAAGGATATTATTATTTTGTTTTATGGTGGAATGGTATTCTTGCTAGCTATTATGTATATCTTATTCTTTAGTGAAATGTGAGTTTCCTTGTTGGTTCTTCAACATAGGACCATCTTTGTACGCCTAATCTCGATGGTTCTTATGTGCCTAAATCTAATAGATCTTAGAGAGCTACTAAAAATAAATTTGGTACTATTCATCTTTGGTACATGAAACCCATTTTGGAACCGTGCAACTAGAATCGTATCGTATTTAAAACCGCATATAAAGGCCCAGTTGAAATAAAATCCTATGACTTTGGTTTTGACTTTGAAGTAAGATGTATTATTACCTATATTATTATCAACCCGCACCGGGCCAGCGAGGTGGACTAAGGCCTAACTTCTTATTCTGAGAAGAGACCCTTGCCCAGCAGTGGGACAGTAATGGGTTGTATTTGTTATTTTATAATAATTATTATATATTATTATCTTCTTCCATTAGTATCTGTATCCTATACGCGGAGATTTTTGGAGATATTTTGTAAATCCAAACCTTAGTTAATTTTTGTTGCCTGTATGGACTAACATTGCGTGGTTAGGGCATTACTATTTTCCGATTTCTTTAACGTCGTATCAGACCAGAGAGCTTCTGGTGGAAGCTCTCGTTATATTTTCCTAAAATAAAGAAAAATTTCCAAACCAAATTAATCAAAAGACCTGTCATGTCATTCACTACACTAATAAAAATACGTCGATTTGAAAAAGACTGCATAAAACACCAATCTTTGAACACTAAAAGACACTAATGATAAAACGATAAATAAGGGACCAAAATAACAAAATTACAACCACTCCTAAAACAATCTAAAATCGACTTCACACGATACCCAAGACATAAAGATGGCAAAACAAAACACGGGTACGATTAGCTCACCACAATTAACTGCAGCAGCGGCCACCCATCCATCCGTCATACCTCGCCGGAGGTAAGAGCAGCGTTTTTGCGACCGTCTGAATTGATGGGCGCACGTTATTGGAGGTGGGACTGAGATGTACAGCCGAGTCGACTCGATATCAACTGATATAAGGCTAGCTCGCGATACGAAGCGTTCCAGTAGATTTGATACTTTACGAATATTTTTTTTAGATATTTTCTGATAAATTTTAGAGAAAGTTGGCTTTTGGAAAATGCCTTGCTCTGGCAGTGTAAAAATAGACTAGAAAATCAATTGAATCGCTTTTTAATTGAAAAGTATTAACGTATGAAAATATTTTAAAAAAGAATGACAACATTTTTAAAGTAGGTACTTATGACAATGTAAAAATATTTTGTAAAGTTCTCAAGAGTACATGACTGAGTTGCCTTCATCGATATTAATCGATTACATGAAGGCTGGTTAGTTAATAGATCAGAGAAAATAACAATCACGTATGAGGAATTTTGAAACAAGTTATCACGAAGGTAGACATTGGTAATGTTCTAGGCCACACGTGTTTATTCGTAGCTTACCGAATGAATACAACGTTACCTTATACAACGGAATCTTAAGACTATATATATTATAGGTATACATATATAGTTATATATATCTCATGAATATATTATATATACATATAGTTCGCCCAATATATATAGTTTACCTAAGATTTCGATGTAAAAAACGTTAACGCGCGAAATAGGCACAAAATTTTTTGTGCGTATTTCAAGGAAATTTCTGAAGCCGGCAGCTAAACGATACTCTTAAAGTATCAAAACCACTCGCGTCTCCTACCCCGCGCAGACGGCACTACACTCGTATTACTACAAATCATTCAACCGGAGCCAGTCCTGAAATGTTTCCATTCTTTTATTGATTTATTCAGCATTATTATTAATTTTTACAAATAAATATAAAAACTTAACATGGCGGCCGCTAGTTATTTATTAAAACGTTAAACTTACACGCCCAATCTGATAAGTATTTATATTTATAGCTCATATTTTTGTATCAATTTCCTTTTTTGTTATTCTCAAGGTTGTTTGAGGATTCGTTTTGGATTAAAAGGAATATTGATAGATGGTTAATGAAGAGAACAGGTGTAAATATGATTCTCTGTAGCATATTTTATAATTATCTGACTAACCTTTTCTCAACTTTGTTGGGGTCGGTAGAGGCGGCTGAATATTGGTATTTTACACGGAGCGATGAGATGGCAGTTCATTTAACCTCCACTACCTAATTACTGGGAGACACTGATAGTCTAATGTTAAACTGGTTGTCAGACTTTTTTAGGCCTATGACACCCGTAACGACTTTCATAAGTATACGTAAAAATAGCGAGAGCAACGCGACAGTCACACGACAGCACCGTCACTGTTGGTCAATTCATATGTGACACTGTCGGATACTGTGACACGGTCACACATCGAAGAACTGACCGCAACAGCGCTGCTTAACCTAACTGATCTAGGGAGCTTCACATTAGCTACGTAGCTATAAGCCCCTCATTTATAGGATAAAGCAAACGTCCTAAGTCTATTAAGGCATCATAAAAAATGACCCTCCATACTACCATCGAATTTCGGTAATATTCAAGAATAAAATAGATACTTCATTTGCTTGAAATATTGTGTTATTGGAATAATAGTAGTTTCACATATCGACTGTGAACTGGCAACATGTCCTATCTCGATTTTATGAGGATTTTACTTGTTTATACTATTCTAAACTATTTCATACCCGGCAGCGCTGCAACAAGCATATTTTACTTCAATCAAAATTTAACGCCAAAATCGAATTCATTCAATTTGTACTAACGTCGACCGATAGTTTCTTCTTAACCATGTCGTGTTGTCAAAAATGAGATAGTACCAGTTGCCAGTTTACAGTCGATTATGTTGCCTACTAAATTCAGCACATAAAATGGAGGGTAATGATACAAATGATTTATAGAAAAAAAATAAAGGTGCCATAATAAAAAATATGATAATCCGTCAAGTGACTCAAATGAGATACAACAAATATAGTTATTTGTTATACAAGAGTGCAAAGTTGCTTTTTAACCGCGTGCTCAATTTTGATGACCGAGCAAGCGAAGGATTCTAAAATTGAATCACGAGCGCAGCGAGTGATTCAAAACTTAGAATCCTGAGCGTTAGCGAGGGAATCAAAAGAGCACGAGGTGAAAAATCTTTGCACTCGAGTGCAACACGTAACTTTTCATCCCACCTCAGCGAGGAAATGACTAAATGCAAAAATAAAAAACATTTACAATCACAAGATACTTTTATTTCAATTTAGGTATTAACTACTACATTATGATAGGTAAGTATTACAGAATGATCTTTAAGTTATAACAAATAACACTTAGGTATAATTAAGAAAAATTGAAAGTAACGTTGCTACAGTTACTTATGTTGAGTGTAATATTTTTGTTAGGTACTGTAATGTTGGTGTTAGTGACTTGTGTACTGTTTTTCGGTAAACTATCTGTCATACTTAATAGTTGTACCGGATTTTCATCGGATTCCCTTGGCGTAAATGTTGGCGAGAGAGGGCGATGGTTAGGTGTTTCGTAACGGCTCATTTTTGATGTAGAAGGACCAGTCCAAGGATCTGACTGAGGCTCTTTCAGTGTAATGGCTCCTACGATGCCTTTACATATTTTAGACTTATTTTGGATGGAATCCTCTATGTATCCCTCTACAACCGCATTGGACTTCCAGCCTCCATGGCGCTTAAGGGACAGGAGATCAGCTCCTGAATCGGCCAAAAGTGTGGCTGAAGTTCGTCGGAAACAATGACCCGTGTACAACAGGGGTTCTGGAAGTTCAAGAAATGTTGCTATTTCTCGTGGGATACTGCCAATTTTATTAGCACCCATAGGCTGTCTAACACACTTTCCGTTGCGATACTGTAGAAAAAATCGATTGATTGGAGTGTTAGGCGGGCGTAAGGCTTGATATTTCTCAACAATTGTTACGTATTTCTTGCGAATGACGAAGTTGCGGTCTCTTTTTGTCTTTGTATTAGGTAAATTAATTAATAGTAAGTCATCTGAATGTTTCTCAATGTTTTTGACATTAAGTTGTGTTAGTTCATTAGTTCGACATGCTCCGTTTATACCAATAATAAGAACAACCTGTAACGTAAAGAGTATTGTAGTAGATAAGTTAATAAAATTGATATGCATGCATAATAGAGGGGCTCGTAGCTACATAGCTGCTGCGTAGAATAGTAATTGATCTGCGAGGTTAAGCAGCGCTAGCTAAGGTCATTCCTTGGATGGGTGACCGTTATTTACACATCGAGACCCCTCCGTGACTCGGAAAGCACATTAAGCAGTTGGTCCCGGGTGTCATACGAATACCTATGACAGTCGTTACGGGTGTCAGAAGCCCAAAATATCTGATAACCAGTCTAACCTTCGAGTATCAGTGTCTCCCAGTAATTGGGTGGTGGAGGTCTGATGGCAGTCGCTTCATGTAAAATACTGATATTCAGCCGCAACCGGTTAGACTGGAAACCGACCCCAATGTAGTTGGGAAAAGGCTAGGCAGATGATGATATGCATGCATAATTATGCCTATCAACATCTACTAAGTACGTATTAGATTATGTTAATTAGTTGATTAATATACTTAAGTAGATACTGAATGTGCAACTGACTTACTTTTGCCGCCAAATATACGGAATCAGGTGCTTCGTTAAGAAACTTTTCAATTTCAGATGCTGTTAAAACCTTCGATTTTTTTGGTTGATGACCAGATGAGGCTCTTTTTAAAAATGCCACTAATTTAGGATAGGTGTCGATATGTATGTCTTTTTTCATCTTAATTGTTGCTTTTAGCATTGAATACATACTCCATAGAGTGCTTGATTTCTTGGTCTCGGATAATTCAATAAAATATGCCAGCAAAACGTTTTCTGAGAAAGTTTTTGCTCCTTTACCTAGTCGCCACGTGTTAAACATATCGTACTGTTTCAAATACTTTTCGCGTGATTGTTGAGGGAGAAAGCTCATTTGCGCATTATTAACAGTTTCAGTCAATTCTGTTGGCGTCAAATAAACTTCCTCGTCGCTAGAATCACTCATTTTAGGTTTTTCACTTGTTTTCAAGTTTCTTGATTTTAATAGGTTTTAACAATATGACGAGAAAAGAAAAGGGCGCGCGCAAAGCAAATTAAAAAAAAAGTACACCAAGAAGGTTCCGAGTCTGAGTTTTTAACAAATTAAAAAAGGTTATATGATAAATTCGGCACCATGGAGGTAGAAGTAAATAGGTTTAATGATGTTTTGAATTCACAAACTTAGTGCACACGATGTTCCAAATTCAATTTTACTTTATCCTCTAGCGGATAAAAACGGCTTTTGCACTCAGATATCGAAGAGCAAAAATACTCTTTCCGAGATGGTGGGATTAAAAAGTATTTTGTCGGGTGCCGTGTGTGTCTTTAGGAATTACAGCTGAAATAATTTTAAGTAATATAAGTAACTCAGTTTTACATCATTGATCACTTACCGAGTATTAATGGGTATCGAGACTGCTTTGAACCTGACACTTTTCACTAACTGTCAATATAGTACCTACAACTCATTAGATACTAAAATCTTTTTTTAATCTAACACAGTATCATTTCAGTCAACAACACTTCATTAATATATTTAAAACTATCGCGTTATATGATAATTAAACACACAATACAGAAGTTAACACAAAATCACTTTTGAAACCGCGCGACCAAGTTGCACTGATCGTGATCACGCGCAAACTGAGCGATATCACTCCGTTGGTGAGGTAGATCTGTCTTCATCTACCCTCAAATTTTATTTTTTCTGATTAAGACCGCGACACACTTCACTCACTGTCCGTTTAGTTAACCGACTGTAAATGGTTAGGTGGTGTTATTTAAATCACAGGATTCTATATCGCAGTTAATTAGAAATCGTATTCCCGAAACAATTTTTTTGGATTTCAATCGCTGCGTCTGACTTTTGATTTAAAATGGCGATTACTGAACTGGATTTGCGTGTGGATTAATTAAGTGATCAGTGACTGATTGAAGTATGTGTTATTCTATCGAGGATAGTTTTAGTTGTACTACATAATAATACATATACATACATACTAGCTAATTTTATTTTGTTGTCTTATTCCCTAATGTTTATTCTTGCAATACATGTAGGGAATGCAATGTCGACTTGAGATCGCAAATTCGAGATCTCGCGCGATTAGAAATTACAATCTCACGAGATCTCGGATAGTTTTAAAAAAAAAGTTGATAAATTCGGATGACTAAAAAACGATGAAAACTGCTTGGTTGTGAACTTGTGATTATGAGGTTAATTAAGATAAAATATTAATTGAAAAAAAAAAAAATACTTTATTCTTTAATATAACATAACAAGTATCATATTGTATGATATATCGTGCACCAGGTAAACGTGTGTAGCGTCACTAAATACTGCCGCCCAATCCCGTTAATCTCAAACGAGATCTCGTCATATTATGCTTCGGGATTGATCTCGAAAAATGACACGAGATCTCGCGGGATCTCGATCTCGCGAGATCATGATTGCATTCCCTAAATACATGTTTATGCTTTTTTTGTTTTAGTTTTTTTTAATCTTACTTAAAGAATTCGACGACACGGTTGGCGCAGTGGCTAAGCGATTATCTTTCTGCGCTACGTGCCGCGGGTTCGATCCCCGCACGGAACAAATATTTGTATGATCTACAGATAGTTGTTTCGGGTCTGGTTGTTTGTGCATGTGACATGTATGTTTGTAAACTGTACCCACGATACAGGAGAAATCCTAGTGTGGGGCAATGTTTTTAATAAAAAAAAAAAAAAAAAAAAAATTCGACTTCACGGTTGGCGCAGTGGTTGAGAGATTGACTGCGGCGCTACGTGACGCGGGTTCGATTCCCGCACGGTTTGTAAACGCACCCACGATACAGGAATTATAATTAGTGAGGGGCAATATTTAAAAAAAATATATATATCATTGTCATTGTTATTTTAGTAATAATAGTTTATTATAATTAATTTTAAATTTTAACCCTAAGAAATATTGTGCCATAATTTTAATTCCGAGATTGTTTATGTTTTAGATAATTATGAATATATTGTTTACACAAGCTCTGGGTAAGCATATATTAATAAATAAAATAAATAAAAGCTACGAATTGGGAACTGGATTAAAGAAAGGTAGTATCTATATACTGCCTCATTGGCCTACTGATCGCAAGCCCAACTGCTAAGCGTGAGGTCCTGGTTTCAATTCCCTGGTCGGCCAAAGTGTTATTGAATTTTTCTGTATGGAAATTCTCAGTAGAAGCACGGAGATTGGAACCCGGTTGATGGCAATAGGCTGGTCCATATTACATGGGATTTAATAACAGCGGCGAAATGTGGGCGTATTATACAATAGTACACCTCTGCCTAACCCTTCGGGGAATACAGGCGTTATGCTATGTTATACTAGCTGTGCCCGCAGCTTCGTTCGCGTGGATGTCGGAACTTAACAATGTATTTTTTAGTGAGACCAAATGCACTTAACCCTATTTTTTTCTAAAATAAAAGAATTTTTCTAAAATAAAAGTAGCCTAAGTTACTCCTTATTACATCAGCTACCTGCCAATAAAATCCCGTCAAAATCGGTCCAGCCATTTCAGAGATTAGCCTATACAAACAGATAGGCAGACAGACAAGAATTGTAAAAATGATATTTTGGTGTATGTACCGTATATATATATTCATTCATATGCATGTAGTAAAAAACGGTTATTTCAATATTACAAACAGACACTCCAATTTTATTTATATGTATAGATATATAGATAGATGTATAGATTAGTAACTACAAACTCACAGTGGGCATTGACCAGTATAACTATAGAAAAAAATTAAATTAAGAGAAGGCACCTATTCTAAAAACCAAAATACCCGTATCATTCAGCCATTCAGGTTTTAAAGGTAGAAGTCAAAGCAATCGACACACGCCATTCAAGTGTCGTGAATAATGTATTCGATATTGTTAAGACAATTTTCAGGGAGCACCAAACTGAACAGAGATCACATACAACCAAATAAAACACACGTCTAAACAATATGTAGTTGTCACCGGTTGATAGGACCTGTCTTTCAAACTATCTAGTGCGAATCCCAATACAAAACAACCCATCCGCCATAGTGACACAACCAAAAACATACCGTAACTTCGTGTTTACAAAACTCAATTTTGTATGTGAGAATATTTTGACTTTCATCTATTGAGCAACGTCTATTGGTGTTAGCGTATTCCGAAATTTTCAAACAACCATTCCTTTGCAATGTAAACCATCCATTGCGTGTTTACTTGCGTTACCCGAGTTTTTTTTAGTATAAAACCAGCTATGTATGTCATTTTTAGAGATTCAAAAGACCATAAAACGTTGTTGATGTAATACAGTTTTGGTTTGACGTCTCCGGGGAGCCGGGAGCTAGGTGTTGAGGTGATCCTGGGCTGGATAGATCAATGATATGTCAAAATCGTGTTATACTTGTGGGATTTATGCAGACTAGTTTTGGTAAGCAATCAGGACAGTGATCGATTCGAACTGAGGTGTTACGTTGAGAACATTTCCCTTGCGGCTATTGCATTGGTTACGGTTTTGATATGTCGTTAGTGCATTTTGAAGAACGATTTGTACGTTAACGTTTTTGTATTACGTACTGTTTTGTTGAAATGCTCCGTGTTTAAGTACGATTGACAACAAGTTAAGAGTATCGTTTAGCTGCCGGCTTCTGACAAAATTGTCTTGAAATACGCGTAAAATAGGTGTCTGGGCGATAACTTTTCCTACGTCTAAATCTTAACTAACTTAACTTAATTATCACGAAGTTACCTACAATAAGCGTTATCAGTAGTATCCATTAGTTCTTCTCATCTGTAGGTTTGGACTTGCAAGGTACGATGTTATATGAATCATCAATTAATTTTGCGAGACCGCACCGCATTCAAACATAAAGTCGGAGTCATCTACAACTCCTCTTCTGAACAGGTTTTCCTTGCTTCAACCAACCTAAGTTTTTTTTTTTTCCTTTACTACTCATTTGGGTGCATTTGGCAGCATTTCACCTGATGGTGAGTGACAGTGCTGCCGAGGATGGATCACGCAAGCTCACATAATGCCTATTCACTCTCACCTTGAAGATTCCTAAGTTATACGAATCGAGGAATATAGACGCCGGCAGAGAATTCCATTCCCTAGCCGTTCGCATGAAAAACGATAAAGCAACGCTTAGTGCGTATAAAAGAAATAGGACAACGACATACGGATAGCATTGGCTGGAGGCCCTTCTGGTCTCGCCATTTGCCCGGTTAAGCAGTAAAAGCTCCCTGAGCTAACTGCGAGAGAAAATTCAAAAAAAAAAAAAAAACACGGATGGAAGCCCCTCCCGCGCCTGGTCGTGCGATGGTGAAATGAAGAAGGTGGTAAGAGGTCGTGAAGTTCCTGTCTGAAGTCTGTTTAAGGATAACCAGATCAGCAAGGAAAGAATCTCTACGAGTGACGAATCATGAGATCATCTGTCTCACCCTGGGCAGTCAGCCATACCACATTGCTGACTGGCTAATCTTTCCACCACTGCATGAACGACCTCCAAGTGATAGCTCGTGCCGATTTGATAGAAGAAGGACCAGGTCAGCCAGCTACTCATGTCTAGGAGGGAGGTTTTTGTAACGCTGTCCCGCCATTACGACATCTCTGCTATAAATGAAACACCAAAATAAATTGAAGGATGTATCTAAAATGTATGAATTTATTTCTAATTTAAGACCAAAGAAAAACAGAAAAAGTTTTTCGTGCAAGGCAGTGATGGAAATGAGTCGCTATATAATTCATGGGGAATGGGCCTGCAACCTGTCACGTATCAGCACGACACGTATTATGGTCCTACATACCATGTCAACTGATGGTATTGCTCTGACCTTCTTGGATTTTGAGACAATGCTTACAAATGGAAACTGAAATGTGAATTATTGAAGGTGGGTGAAGATTTATAAATGAGCGATTTTCCAAGTATAACATAACATAGTATGACGCTTGTATTCCCCGAAGGGTAAAGCAGAGGTGTACTATTCCACATTTCACCGATGTCGTTATGGAGCCCCATGTAAAAGGGGCCGAGCCTAGTGTCATCTACCGGGCACAATTCCAAAATCCTTACCGCTACTGAGAATTTACATGCAGTTAAACCCAATAACACTTTGCCCGACCTGTGAATCGAACCACGTTCAGCAGTCAACTAATGGGGCGGTCTATTATTAATAATAATGTCCTCCTGACCGATTTCGGTCACGGCGGCCAATCTCACCGGAGATTAGCCAACTACGCAGGAGATATTATAGAGCACAAGTGTGTGCGCAAACACAGGTGCTCTCTCTGTTCCTTCACTCTCATAGTCCGATGGGACGGCAATCCAACACGACCGGAGAGAGATCAGGCGCAGGACCAACGGCTTTACGTGCTTACCGAGGCACGGTGTATTATATTCACATACACGCAGACCCAGACCCGAAACAAATATCTGTAGATCATACAAATATTTGTTCCGTGCGGGAATCGAACCCGCGACACTTAGCTCAGCAGTCGATCTCTCAAACACTTATTAGCAGTATATTACATAAATGTCAACTAATTGCTACTATAGCGACTACTCCGCAATGAATCGCAATAGGTGAGTTTAGAACGATTCTAACACATATAAGAACGATCAACCGTCGGGCTTTGGCCCGTCAGGCTAACCACCGTTCTGGTCCTGGTCCTGGTCCTGGTCGGAGTATCCTCTCTTCTCAATGGGGGAATACCATACCTCGTCCCTCCATACAACACAAACCAACACAATGCATTAACACAATATTTATGATATGTTCATGTATTCCGCAATTTTAGATCATTTTTGACAATGAGCCGTTTTTAATATTTCACAAATTAATATAACAGACCCTCTTATATAAATTATAATCCACACATCGAAACTACGCACATAAGAGCTCTCAAAACAGCATTAAATTAACTCTTATTGTCTCAAAACTTCTATCGGAGCTGGATCGAATCGCACAAAACATCGTACCTGAATAACCCAATAATTGTGTACATAAATCATTTGAATGACTTCTGATAATTCGCCCTCCGACGCAAGGATAGGTGGTAAGTCATAGGAGGTTCGGAAAATTGGATGGTGTTGAGAGGAAAACGGTGTTAATAAAAGATGGAATATCGTGAATGTGGATGGTACTAGGCACTCTGTTTTGTAAATGTAATCGATATTTCATGACGATTAATGTAACTTATGTAGATATCATGCATTGGATACGTGAAGGAATATTGTTTCATTTCGACACATAAGTCACTTGAAATTGTGATTTATTTATAAATCTCGCTTGACAATAGTATCTTCAGTATTGTCTCGTTTAAAAAAGCCACAGAATATCAGAAATGTTTAACATGGAACCTAGACAAAGGTTTCTACTTTCATCTAACTAAATCAATAAATCTAAGATTTCGAACATTTTTAAATTGATGATGTAAGCTCTCTAGCTTTTAGCTCTCTCCCATAAAACTTATTGGTTTCACCAAGTTTCATTCGCTGTCGCTTAAAACATGGACAGTTGTATAATTCTCCCTCCAACGTAAGGGTTTGAACAGACCGACGATAACGGCGATACGTGCGAAATGCGACTTTTCAACCTTTTGTGGGCCACAGACGCGATAATGTTTCTAATGTATGCGCTATGTTGGGATATTTTTGAGTTTGTCACGCCACTGATCTTTGTACCGGCATTGTGTCCCGAGGTTTATGTTTTATCTTTCTTTTGTGACAACTTTGAAGTAGATACTTGAACGTAGAGATACTAAACTGAAGGCTGTTTTCTGATGCCCTTATGATGAGGTAAAATATTATAATTAAGTAATTCATGCAAATAAAATTGTAAAGAAAGGTTGCGCAGAGTTGTTAGATTTATTAATTGTCTAATATGGTATACCTACACGTGTTGTCAGTTGGACGGCACAATGGTTGAGAGATCGACTGCCACGATACGTGTCGCGGGTTCGATTCCCGCACGGAACAAATATTTGTACGATCTACAGATAGTTGTTTCGGGTCTGGGTCTTTGTGTATGTGAATACACACCATGCCTCGGAAAGTATGTAAAGCCGTTGGTTCTGCGCCTGATCTCTCACCGGTCGTGTCGGATTGCCGTCCCATCGGGCTATGAGAGTGAAGGAATAGAGAGAGCATCTGTGTTTGCGCACATACTTGTGCTCTATAATATCTCCTGCGTAGTTGGCTAATCTCCGGTGAGATTGGCCGCCGTGACCGAAATCGGTCAGGAGAACATTATTATTATTACACGTGTTGTACTGCTCATATTTAACAATAAAAGTAATAAAGATTCTTTTGTTTTCGACTGAAGTTTGGTACTATTTAATTCACGTTTCTAAAGGTTATTCGTGTTATTGTTAACCCTTCAAACCAAGTTTACAAAACTTTTTTTTTCTTCTAACTTCGTCGCTTCACTTTAGGATTTCCCCTGTACTGTGAGGGCGTTGTCTTCACAATCATGCACAATCAGATTTAAACTCAGAATATCTATCTGTGGCGTCACAAATTTTTGTTCCATGCTTGGATCAAACCTGCGACACGTACTGCAGAAAGCCAATCAATTAGCCACTGCGCCAATCTTGACTTTTAAATACAAATGTATCGTTTACTAGTCACCATATTGGAACAAGCAGGACATTTTAAACAGACTCTTGTCCTATAACCTGTGCAAACGAATGAAAAAACCTTCCAACATATTATTATGTTTGTTTACCATCTCCATTTTCCTGGTACAGTCACGAACACAAATGTATAGGTACATTTAGCGACATTTAAAGTTACATTTTAGAAGAACGAGTGATTATAACACAAAAATGAATATGCTCGATTTTTTTTTTCAAAGTCTTCACGGAAAATACTTTTCTTTTTTATTTCTTTTGAATTTTGCTATGTGTCAAAGTTACAAACGAAGAATTTTATTTCAACTGGGCCTTTACAGGCACTTTTAAAACGTTACGATTCTAGTTGCGCAGTTCCAAAAGTGGGTTGGTCCTATGAAAAAGAGACCGACAAGAAACTACATGGATACTCTTTTCAAAAAACTACATGTACTACTATGTATACTTGTGTGCGTGATTGTACAGTCAGCATCAAAAAAGATGTATACATGTAGCGAAATTCAAACGCTTATTCTTGAAAAGATATTGGTTAAAATTATAAAATTTAAATGACCGTGTATTTTTATGTATCCGCAGATACTTTGTATGAAATTTGTCAAGATTTCAATCACTATCTCCTTTAAAACTCGTTTTTGAATTTTGCTACGTGTATACCTACATCTTTTTGATGCTGACTGTACACCTTCAAAGTGAACTGTAAAGGGTTACTTAATGAAGTTTGCGGGCCACCTGTCACTGTATATTAGAAGCATCGATGCACCTCATGTAGGGCGTCTTAGACCTCTGCTAATACACTTAGTGAGGACGCGGTAGCGAAATATTATGGGTGGAGACTTTTATTGAATTTTCTGAAAGTAATATCAGTAAATTGATTTAATTATTGCTTACTAGACTATAGAAAACTTTACTACACTCCTGTTGGGTGCTTTGGTGTGTTTCAGAACATAAATAAATAAATAAATTCAACCCATTACTGTCCCACAGCTGGGCAAGGGCCTCTTCTCAAATTGAGAAGGATAAGGCCTTAGTCCACCACGCTGGCCTTGTGCGGGTTGGCGAACTACACACACCATCAAGAACTTATTTATTTAAATTTAATTTAATTGATTCGATACGGGCAACCGATGGATGCAAGTGGCGAAATGTCGTTCGATGTGGTGGTCTAAGGGGGAGGCCTTCGTTCAGCAGTGGACGTCTTCTGGCTGATAATGATGATGATGATTCGATACGGATTTTGCCATCAACATTACATAATATATTAGCAAAGTTCCTAAATAATATATTAGGTGTAAATTAGGGATTAAAACCTTCACTATATATGAAGACTTTCATTTTATATGCCCTTATTTTATATAATTTGATTCTGTAAGACCAAACTATAGCCTAATGGTTGAGCCTTTCGATGCAGGAGAGTCTACGGTCAAATTCAGCCCTCTGACATTTCTAATTCATATCCGAATCAGAATTTAACAGAGAAAGAAACCTGCAATACTTTTCGGCTAGCCTTAACTTTATCTACGTATTTATATTTTTTTTTTATGGCATATGCGGCAAACGAACAGACGGATCGCCTGATGGTAAGCGATTAACGTCGCCCATGGACACCCGCAACACCGGAGGAGTCACAAGTGCGTTGCCGGCCTTTTAAAAAGGAGTACGCTCTTTTCTTGAAGGTTTGAAGGTCGTAATGGTCCGGAAATACCGCAGAGTACAGTTCATACCACAGTTTTGTTGTGCGAGGCAGAAAGTTTCTAAAGAAACGCACAGTTGTGGACTGCCAACCATCTAAATGACTTAATAACTTCCATTATAACTTTGATCAACTATGTGAACCTATATTTTTACCCAAACAATTTACCACTTAACCTAATTAATTCAAACCCTTTCATTACAGGTTTCCTAGATCGGCACACAGATACCGGAACAATCACTAGTTTCAATACAGTTGGCAGATAGGCCTTGTTTGAACAAGTTATAATTTGATGCCAATCGCGGCGTATGTGGCAGATACGATTGAGCCTATAGGAACTTGTTTAGTTTAATTGTTGTTCCTGTATTTACTTCTGTTTTGTCTGTACTTATTGATATCTGGTTCTGTTACGATATTCTGGAACTACTTATGTTTTTTTAAACACTGTGTGCCCTACACTTCGATTTCTTCTCTATCGTGGGTACAGTTTACAAAAATACATGTCATCAGATCATACAAATATTTGTTCCGTGTGGGGATTGAGTCACTTTGTTAACCGTGCCTTCAAAATGATTACCTTATGATAACTATTAGATAGGTTCTTAAAAAACTTGTGAAAATCGCGGGCAACCGATGGACGCAAGTGGCGGAATGTCATTCGATGTGGTGGTCTAAGGGGGAGGCCCTCGTTCAGCAGTGGACGTCTTCTGACTGATAATGATGATGACTTAAAAAACATATTTAAAAGTCTAGACCGTGTCATAGACTCAAAGGATGCTTATATAGAATAATAACACATAATATAGCATCACTCCTGTTTCCCTGGCACCCTAAATACTGATACACCTACGTTTTGCTAATGCAGTTGCATTTAATGTAGGCGCACTTGCTGCCATCTATTGGCCACATTTCCAAACTCCTTTCCACTTTCCTGCTACTGAGAATTTTGATCACGATAATCTATTAACACTTTGCTCAATCTGAGAACCGAACCAATGCTCAGCAGCCACTTCTAACAACTTGACCAATGAGGTAGACCTTGATAGATTAATAAAGCCTTTGTAAACACAGACGAAACGATTCTATATATACATTCCATACGGATAGATATTCTCCCACCAAAACATACTTGGGATGGTCTGAAGGCTTCTTCACATAGATGACATCACCAACAGACAAGCATTTGCCCAACTAGACACTTCTGCCACGAAGTTGACTAATTTTAAATTCCTCTCAATTTTTAGCAATTTAATTTCCCCACCATTTCACAGACAACTCATACACAGAAACAACAAAAAAACGTCACAAAAATAACCAACTCACGTTGAGACTCAACTGCTTCGCAGTCCAGCATCTAATAGATTTCCCGCTAAGTGCTCTTACAATTTCATAAAGAAGAAAAAAACTTTGGGCAAGAGTCCCGCCATTCATTAACACTCACGTACAAGCTAGATGTCATGTGATGATTTAAGAGACCATGCGGTAATGGCGCGATAAATAATGCGGTCACAACGGCAACGCTACCCACCCCTGTACTTTAAGTAGATACGCGAAAATGGCTCCACTTAGGCTACCGCCATCTAGCGGCCCGCAAATAAAACGTGTAAATCAACCTCTGTTGTTGTTGATTAGTCTGTGTTATTTCGTGTTCTAATATTTTAAATATTTCTTTTTCTTTATTTTAAATAGTTATTTAGTTGTACGTTTTTTGTCTCTGTTTGTTTTCTACTAATTGAAGTTTTCTATCTACTACTCTTACTAATAACGATAGGTAGAATATTTAACTGGGCTCTGAACAAAAGTCCTCAGATAATCTATTGCAGTTTCAGTCGGATACTCAGATAGATCTAAAACTATGAAACTTTAAAATTAAACAATATTTTGTCTGTCACAATAGCTTTTAACAGAAAACTATTATCTATACTTACCTACGTAGTTCTCAACTTACTTGATTTCGTTTACATAACCAGTTAATTCTAATACTAAGATATTAAATGATTATAAAAGATCAATATCATCTTCATGTAAGTAGCATGATGATGTTCTTTACAGTACTACGTAATTTGGATAGAGGGCGCTAGTGTTATGGTCATTGACCATTATAATGATATCTCACCTTAAACCTATTAAAGTAATAATATATTTATATGTATTCATTTAGCTAATGTTTTAGTGAAATCCTCTCAACAAAAAAGGTAATATTTGTAAATTAGTGAACCTTTTTAATAACCGGTACATTTTAACAACTTGCGCTTCAGGTATCGATCTACCTGAGAGATTCACGAATAAACTAATAGAGGGCGCTAGTCATATGGTCAATGACCATATCCTATGTTTAGCTATAGATGGCGTCACTTGTATTGCCAGATGGGTAATGTTGAACGAGTCTGACTGCTGGAAGTCCGGATCGGGTAACGTTAAAAATCGGGATTTTTTGGTAGAAAACTTTACGTTGCAGCCTGGAGTTAAGCATTGTCCCCCTAAATAGCAATAGGCGTACCCTTTAATCTATTATATGAGATTTATAGACACCTCTGCCTAACCCTTTGGAGAATACAGGCGCGATACTACGTGATATATAATTTTGTTGTTGAATGATAAATTATATCAGTCTATTTTATCGAAGTCAAAATTGTTAACCCCCAAATGTTCTATTGGTTATTGTAAACATCTGTTCTGTGTTGTAAACATATTACCTGGACACTGCAGTGTAATTTTCATAATATATCACATTCGAACCATCTTTTACTAACCTGATTCCCCATTATCAAAAACACCTTGACACTACAATTTCCCCCCAGACTCACGATAACTGATGAGTTTAATGCCTAAATAGCCGATCCGCTTGATTTACCGCCTTCCGCGCCGGTATCGGATCGCGGCCGTGTCGTGCCCGTATCGGCTCCGTATCGGTGCCGTGCCGGAACCGCGGAAGGGTCGTTATCGTGTCCTCACATCGCACGTCTCAAACCGTAACTCGTTAATTTCTGTAGATGTCACAAGCCGTGGCCTATAAGATGAGGATGGTGGTACACTGAGAAAATAGTGTGTCTTTCAATTGGCACTATTAACAAATCATCAAGAAAGGTACTTACGTTCATTTTGGTGAAGAGTAACAGTTAATGCCTTTTTCTTTCATCATTAAGTACCTTTCGTGAATAATCCATTTCGATTTCTTATTATATGCCCTTGGTGCGCCTAGCGTCCAGGTTTGTAGGTTTTGATTCTTGGAATAGTTCTGTATTAAGTTTTTTTTTTTTCAAACTCAAACTCAAAGTCTTTATTTGCATGTTAAGGTAATATAACAGGTGTTAAGTGAAGTAACAGGCACAGCTTAACGGCCTTTTTCAGGCGTTGCAAATTTGAGGGCTATCAGTGCTATCACTAACTTATCATAAATTACATTTGCTTAACATTTATTTTTTAACATATTTATTGATTTGTTCGGAATATAGGTAAGTAAGTATATAATATATTATGTGGGTTAGTGTAAAATGTAAGTAGGTATTCTTAAAATGTAGTATTTAGTTGATAGGTGCTTGTGGGTGTGAGGGGTTATGTATGGGGTAGGTTTTAACATTTAATTTTGATACACTTAATAAATGATATGTAACCAAGTGCCGTGATAGCTATTGAGCGCTTGCCTTTCATAGAAGAGAGTCTGAGTTCAAATCCGGCCAGCACCTGTGAGCTCTTGGAGTTATGTGTGGATCAGAATTTGATTATCACTTGCGTTAACAGTGAAAGAAAACATAGTGCGGAAAAATGCACACCTGAGAGGGCTCCATAAAGTTCTCAATGGTGTGTGGTCCGCCAGCCCGCCACTTGGCTAGCATGGTGGACTAAGGTCTAACCCTTCTCATTCTGAGGAAAGGTCCTTGCCGAGCAGTGGGACAGTAATGAATCCGTCAGTCTGAATTTATAATTATTATTCAGTGTAGGGTTGTGATATGTGCAAAAATCGTAAAGTGTCGCTTATTAGGTGGGCGGTAGTATTTTAAGTAACACTCGAAGGCAGTAGAAAAAAATTAACAATGTTTGACAGGACTGTTCCTCCTAAAAACGTAAGTAGCCAGTTTTACACGATTGTCCTATTTCCCGCGCCCAGTGCACCCCAGTCCCGATACTACCCAAAGTTAATGCGGCGAAGTTGGTGCCCAAATTTTAATAATAATATATCTTTGTAATTTATTCGATTCGCGACGCTAGCGCCGTTTGTTCGGAGGTATCATTTTTGTGATATATAATCTGTGGAGATTATGTTTTTCTTTTTTCATTTACAGTGAGAAATTTTAAACATGATGTATACCAAACCCCGATAATTTATTTTTTAGATTTTTGGACGCCTTATATTTTTTTTAGGCATTATTATACCGATAGATATTAGGTAGACAGGGATGTTTGGGATCCTTGGATGTCCTATGGGGATATATACCCCTACTGCAGGCGGTTCGTAGTAAAGAGTGTGTCACTCTTTAATTACTTTTATACGATAGCATAGATGTTTTTGAGGCATATTTTGTGCTTTAATAATGCAACACAATACTTAATATACATATATAGTAGTAATATAGAGTAGCATTGACGCAGAAAAGTTGAAAAATTAAGCCTCATGACATCACGCTAAAGTTTTATGAATTATTAATTTATTCATACATTTTTCCTTAATTAATTTAAGAAGAACGCTCAGATCCTGTTACCAATATGAAATATAAGGAAAAGAACTACGAACTACGTCATGATCTTCTCTATTATGATGGAAAAAAATATATATCCACATAATAATTTATTATTATCCTTATAAATTACATCTTAACCAAATTCACAAAACAAAAAGTGCGGTAATGACAGCATTTTAACTACGGAACATTACACACACCTCCTAAACTCAACCCTGCGCTCGCTATGGGGAAAAACGCCCCCGATCGGGCCGCAGGCGAGTCAAACCGACCCATAAATAATAAATACTAGCACGGTGCGTCTGTAGATAATGGTAATTTACGATTCGCTACCATTGACGTCAAATCTTTGGCAGCAGCGGGACGGTTAGATCGACGCTCGGCGTTTTTCGGGTGGACTCGTGTGTTTTCGCTCTTTGTTTTGAAATTCGAAGTTTTTGTTTGTTGTTGTGATGTGTTTGTTTGCTTTGAACATAAATGCAGCATGTGGATAGGTTAATGTGAGTTGTGCACTAAGTTTCATGCATTAGTCATAAACTATTAACTATTATGCTTTAGTATAACTCAATTAGATATATTCAATTTTCTTCGACTTTATCGACTAAGAAATAGTCATCTCTTTGTTTCTGGTGGGTGTATTAACAGCGTACTAAGTGCTAAATTAAATAAGCTCGCAACGGTAGTTACTTTAAAAAAAAAAAGTAATTCTAAGAAAATTACGTTTCCTTGAGGTGTTGACAATAATGAACAAAAGCTTGCTCTAAAGACCAAAAATTCACCATCTGACTTAATAAAATTTGCTATGCGGTCTCGAATTTTCGTAGCTTCGAGCAAGATTCAAGTTTTATTCCCTTTACGCCACACAAAAAATCAAACAGCGTGAGCTCAAAATTAAAGTCATACCGTGACTCCACGCCACAAATCAATAGCCGAAATCCTTACCATGCCTCAACGTCTCACAAATGGCTAATTAATAAAACTTAAGCTATAAATATCGCTGGGCGTCGTAGGTAGCTGTTAGCAAAAACTGTTAGGATCATAAAGCTGTCGTGAGATGAGAGAGTGCCTTTGTTGCTGTTTCGTTGGCGAGCGATAAATCTAATGCGAGAACAATTTGGTCGTGGTCGCGAGACGGTGTGATGGTCGCGGGTTTGGAGTTTTATGCGGATAATGTTTACGGCCTTGGCAGTTGAGGGTTAAGATGTGGTGTGGTGGTTTGATCGTGAGTACACATAGTACGAGAGATCGGTAAGTTAGATACATGTACCAGTAATTGACCTTGAACTCGATCAAAATATGAGAATACTAGCTTTCGCCCGCGGCTTCGCCCGCGTGGTTTACGAACCTGTAATTTTTTTCTAAATTTCTCTGTGCCAAATTTTATCCAGATCCGTTCAGCCGTTCTGGCGTGAAAGAGTAACAAAGATCCATCCATCCTCACAAAATTTCACATTTATAATATTAGTAGGATAGTAGGACAATCATAAAGGACCAAATATCGCGCGTTAAAACACAATAACATTAAAATGGTTCCTACCAATAAGGAAAAACCCATACTTGGATCCTGAAACACTTTTATATTGTATAAGGAATTGAGGCTAAGACGAAACTTTCTCTGATAGCGTAGTGGTGAAAAGCTCGACGGGTGGTCGTGAGGTCCTAAATTGTAATATACTATATAAAAGTCGCTCATTACATACCTACTTGAATTAAGTACTACGCCTTTTTGTTGCATGTTTAATAATGTAATATAAGGACTCTAAAAATAGATGGCAGGCAGGATGGAAAGTAGCGACATGCGAAATGTTTCCTTTGACCAAGATTTAATGGAGATTTCTTTTGTAGAAGAACCTAAAATATTAAATCCTTTTTTGTTTTGATGAAAGATAAGAATTATTTATGATTTTTCAGAACACTCAAACATGAGGATATGTACTTGAATATATAATACCGATAAAATAACAAACAAATCACACCCATGAATTCTTCTCCACTATTCCTATCAAGATTAGTAGGTATCTTGAAAATTCTTTCACCACAGCACTAATAAAAAACAACTTTATTTATTCCGTCAATAAATCTCCCTGATACATGTCAGACGATAAACTCAAATCTAGAGCATTCCGAAAACCCATCCGTCTCACCTGCACAAATACATCAATACATTATAAATTAAGAAAAAAACACCCCATGACTCACGGCTCACGGGAAAAACGGTATAATGTTATTACAACGCATCAAACGCAATATAAAACCATCAACAGTTCGATAAATCTATCATCAAGTGCTGCCATCTATCAAAGAGTGTGCGCAACGAGTAAACGTGTAATGTTCAGCGGTGATTGATAGATGGCGCTGTGTGTTAGTGCGCGCGCGCACGGTAAAAGTGTTTCTGATTTGATTTAGATTGTTTATTGTATACCTGGGTGTTTTAATGGATAGGTCGTTCTACTGTACTGTGGGGATCTTCAGTAGTTGTAGTTTTAGAGATAATTTCTATGATTTTTCATAGATAGTATCTATGATATATGTGTTTGCTTGTTAGATCGACGCGGTGAGCAGATAGATGGAAAGATAGATTTTTTTATTGCAAATAAACCTAATACAGGCACTAATTAAACGTTATAGGACTCTAGTTGCACAGTTCCAAAAAGTTGGTCCTATGGAGAAGCAGTAAGACTTGTCTTCTCCCTGCCTATTTCTTGGATTTGCTAACTTTTTTATGGTGCGATGTTTATTTTAATACCTACATATTATTATCTACAATATGATGATTTTTTTTGTTGTTAAAGAGCCATAGAAATAGGTCTCACAATTATACTTAAGTACATACTGTATTTCCTAATATTTTATTAGACATATTATAGTCAAAGTTTTTATCTCAAATGGCCCAACTTTTAAAACATTATGAATCTAAGTGCACAGTTCTAAAGTGGGTTGGTCATATAGAGAAGAGACCGGCAAGAAATTCTTTATAAAACAAACACGATTTTTTTTTTGTAAATTGGTCGTTATTGACGTTTGTTACCGACAAGATCTTACAGTCAGATGTGAAACATGTGTCGACACCTAGTGATGAATAGTGGCTATTTTTTTGACCCACGCTTTGTCTCAATTTTATAATTAACAGTAACATCTCAGTGATTAATTGTCGCTAGCCACACATTTACCATGGTGTTTTAATTCTCGGTACCTACTTCTGAAAGTTTTCGAGATTATAACAACTTTAATATCTTAGAAGGAGGCGGGTTTTTTGATATAGTACTAATTTTGGACAAAAAATAGGCATAACATCATTTTTCTTTTGTAAAGCGGGCAAAAATACATTTGGAACATGAATATATATATTTTTAAAACCTATTTATTTATTACTGTATCAGATCACAACTGCTTCATTGGCCTAGTGGTCGCAAGCGCGACTGTTGAGCGTGAGGTCCTGGGTTCGATTCCCGGGTCAGACAAAGTGTTATTGGGTTTTTCTGTATACAAATTCTAAGTAGCAGCACGGTGTTTGCCAGGCCCCGTTAATGGCAATAGGCCCGCCACCTATTACATAGGACTTAATAACAGCATTGGCAAAATGTGGGTGTACATGCCTTATTATTATTAATCTTTACTTAATTTGACGACACGGTTGGCGCAGTGGTTAAGCGATTAGCTTTCTGCGCTATGTGTCGCGGGTTCGATCCCCGCACGGAACAAATATTTGTATGATCTATAGATAGTTGTTTCGGGTCTGGTTGTGTGTGTATGTGACATGTATGTTTGTAAACTGTACCCACGACACAGGAGAAATCCTAGTGTGGGGCAATGTTTTTTTTAAAAAAAAAAAAATGGAAGCACGCTTTACTTTGCGGAAATCCATGATATATAAGATATACAATTAGAATATTTAGTTCTAATTCGGCCAAACTACTGCAAGCTTGGGTGCATGCACAGCACCGCCCTCCCGCCCGCAAATATATGCACATGCAGAAGGTGCGATAAAATAATGTAACATGCAAATCTTTATTTATTCAAACAACAAATGGGTTCAGTGTGTTAATAACACTGTGAATTATTCTATGTTAGTACTTAATTACTAGCAATTATTTGATTTATTATTATGCTATGTTATGTTGTAAAACTGAACTATCTATCAACAAAAACAGCCAGTCGAAATCTATCGAAAATAAATGCTAGCCCTTTAAAAGGTAATACAAACCGACCTCAGTGCATCCCTCTGACGAAAGGCCCCCGAGGGCTCCCTAATCACTCACTCACCCTCAGAGGTGAGAGGCGAACGGACAGGCCCTGATTCGATTCCCGGACGAGTTATCTAATTTTTATTTATGGATACAAAGTTTTAGGATGTTTATTATGTGATGTCATGTAATTATTATTTTAATTATTGTTTTGTGTCAGTATTGTGACTTTTTAAGCTTGATCGGTACCCAGGAGTATTGCAAGTTAATAAGGGTTGACTTTAGATGGATGGGTGGACTGGGCATTTTACTTGTACAGTCAGTGACGTAAATCCGTAAGCTTTTCTGTCCTTCATAAGGTCGTTTGGCAGAAATCATCAAGAGCGATAAAACCACCTCCTGTACATTTATTTTTATATTGTTTTGTATAATTTTTTGCTTCTGATGTGTAATGAATTAATAAAAAGGTTGCCTCGTTGGTCTGGTGGTTGCAAGCGCGACTGCTGAGCGTGAGGTCCTGGGTTCGATTCCCGGATCGAGCAAAGTGTGAAATTCTCAGTAGCAGCACGGAGTGTGGAACTGTGCCCGGTAGATGGCAATAGGCTCGTCCCCTATTACATGGGACTCATTAACAGCATCGGCGAAAAGTGGGTGTACAATAACACCTCTGCCTAACTCTTCGGGGAATACAGGCGTGATGCTATGCTATGTAATAAAAAGGTTTCTTAAAGAGAAAAGAGATTGCCAGAATTTGTTATAACGTAGACGTAATAATGTCAATTTTCCGTTGATAAAAAAAATCTATTAAAAGAAAAATTTGTTTAAGCGTTCAGGAGGTTTAATTTTTACTAACTACTAAAAACACAAAACAGATTAAAGATGTAAAAAATATAAAAACATTACCTTCGCGTCAAAATACTCCTCCGCATCGCTGTCAACCGGCAGTGTGCCCAGAAGACTGGCAGCATTGCCACGCTGTATGGCAATGCTGATTCTTTGACCAAAGAATAACCCAGCCTGATCACACGTCAATATAAAATTGATATTCATTATAGAATTCAGGTACATGATAAGTAAGGGTTTAATGTAACATTATATTTTAGAGAATGAAGTTTGAAGAGATATAGATATAGAATATAATGAACTGACTATGGAGTTTCTTGCCGGTCTCTTTTCCATAGGACCACCCCCTTTGGAACCGTGCGCCTAGAGTCTCGACTTTTTAAAAGTGCCTGATAAAGCCTACTTGAAATAAAAAAACTTTGACTTTGACTTTGACCTTTTCATGGTCCGACCACAATAATTACCAATGGGCCTCCAAAATTTACATTGCCCTTTTTCGTCTACATTGACTTTCCAAGCCAATTTCACAATCTTATAGGTAGAATACAATCTTGATATACTCCATCAATAATATCTATATAAATATCGAGCGTCTGAAGGAAATATGAAGTGGTCGGTAACCTACATAAGACCGAAACCTCTCGTGATGGCCAGAAATAAATTATCTATGAACGAGATTGGCTAGTTGCTGTTGAGATGAACTACAAAGTGCTCTATTTCTAAATATTGTAGTATATAGTATATTGGTATGTAATAAATAACGAAATTGATGAAAAATATATAGTAGTAAGTACTTCTGTAGGTATGTATATATATATATAGTAAGGATTATTTACGATAGGCATTTTTTCGCCAAATAATCGCCATTCAGCACACAAACGAATTTATATACATACTAGAATTTAGTAGTTGAATTGAGAAGTTCACTGTTGGTCAAAAGTCTGTCCAAAAAGGGATAATAAGCATAACGCAACAGTCACCAGGTTTTTGCAAACTTGTAACAACAAAGTTCAGTAGTTATTTCAGCTATTAATATGAGTAGTTTCGCCGACAGATATAGTTTTAGGAAAAAAAAAAATCGTTTCTATGTTGAGCAACTTTCCCACCGTTACCGCCAAGAGTTAAGCTCCCGATAATTTTCAAGGGGCAGGAATCTTACAGCAGACTGAAATATCGTACCGATCACTACATCGGAGCACAGGATATTTATCATTCACCATGCTATGATGGCGAGATTTATGGGGAATAATCTTTGCTTAAAGCGGTCAAGAGTTTAAAGCTTCAAATGTAAGAAAAGGTAGATAATTAAATAACATACTGTATAGAAATATGAGAATAACTAAATAAAGTCCAGTCTTCTAAGATAGGTATAGATGTAAGCTATATTGCAGAGATCTAAAGTTGGTCAAAGACTGATATAGGTATGAGGTTATAGCAACATATAAATAAAAGTGCAACCTCATTACAATTGGAGGTCGTATAAATTTAGTAACTATTAAAAAAATATACATGAAGATGAATGATCGAAATAAAGTGATTAATATTTAAAAATAAAAAAAAATTATACTCAATAAATTCACTTAGTGTTAAGTGTTTACGCAATATCAAATTAAATCAACACCCAATTACTTGTCTGCGGTAACGTGTAATTGTAAAATTAAGTTTTTTGGTATACTTATTAAAATAAAGATTAATATTTATTAATCCTATGGAAATATTAGCAGCAGTTTCACCCGAAACGAAATCATGAAATTTAAATAGTGTAGTGATATATATGAAGCTTATTTTCTAATTTACCAACACATTCTTAATCTTAAGAAACACTTTGTAATTTATCGAAATGATGATTTAATTTTTTTTTTTTCTGTAAAACTTTTAAAAATCTTATTTAATGTCTCTCATCCATAATTTCAACCAAAAATCAAGATAATCTATTTTCAATAATTTACGTATGTTGCCACAATAATGCTATTTGTACCAACACTAGTCTATAGAAACCTTTTCTAAACTGTAAAGATGGAATATTCTCTTAGTATTGCTTCCCAAAACCTATTTTCATGATTTCCTGTTGGACGCACTCATCCGCATTAGTTTTCGGTCCCTGGTAATAAATTGGAATTGTCTATACACACCCCGAGTAACTGTAGGTTTTAGACACTTCTGCCCAACCTGGATAAGAGGTTAAATAGTTTCGTATGGATACCAAAGCTTCCTTTGAGACCAGCTTACCCCATTGAACAGCCAGTCTGGCGAGGTGACAACTTCATCAGGACACAGCCGTGTTTTCATTAGTTCGTAACGTATGACGCGGTGGGGGACTAAATCTTCATTTTTGACGTCCCACGGGTCATCTACATAGATGGTGATTTGTGTGACCGTGCTGGATGAGACATTACTTTTGGATAATGGAATTTTGGAACGGGAACTGCATCATAATACTTCTGGACATTAAAAACATCGATTTTTGCAAATGATTTGAAGAAAATATCTTAGTACTACTGCACCGAAAGGAAAGAGCATCCACGAGTGACGAATCATGAAATGAAATGAAATTATTTATTTTTCAATTAGGATTTTTCAATCATTTTTACATGTCTATGTTAAACTAGATGGCGTCGGCATTTCCTATGACTATCTCTGAGAAGAAATTCCAAAACAAACTCAAGGATCACGAGATCGAATAGTACACCCTGGGCAGTCAACCCCAATATCACCATTGCTAACTGGCTAATCTTTCCACTACGGCATGAGCAACTTCCATGTGATAGCTCGTGTGGACTCTATAGAAGAATACTGCACCGAAGGACTGCTGCAAATTCAATTGTCACATTTTACGCCATGCCAAGGGGAAAAGACGGGATTTTTTGTCAAGACCCAAAACGTTACCCTTTTAATATTATTCGAGTCCTGTATAACTCATTACACTCTATATCACGGATACCACTGATAGGACAGTTCTTGTTGCTTACTTCTGTGCTGGGAACATTTAGATTTTCATCGACTCACTAAGCAGGAGAATAAACTGCACCTAGAAGTAGATTTTCAATGTTCCAACCAAAAAAACTCCACTTTCAGCCACTTCCAGCACTCAACATGTCCCAACTTGTCCCTCTCACGGGCGAGACGGGGGACGTACTAATGTTGATATATCGGCGCCGGCCCGACGGACAGACGCGTACACACATCTTAAATAATAAGGATGCTGTACACCACTGTACCACCTGTATCATCGTTTATTTATAGATGGTTACCCTAGTTTTTTGCACGTTTTATGTCGTATTTTTTAGTTTGGAGGTGTTTGTATGTGGACAAAGAATGATATAATGCATACCTTGGAGGTGTAAGGGACGAATAGGGTGTAATTAGATTTATGATATGATAAAAGTCCCATCAAGGCTCGAATACCTTTTGAACTATTTTTTAAAGTACAATTGTACCATTGTGCACCTACACTTCCCCGATGCTGTTATAAAATTGCATATTATAGGAGGCGATTGCCATCAACTGGGCACAGTTCCAGACTCCGTGCTGCTACTGAGAATTTCCCTTCACTTTGCCCTACCGGGAATCAAACCCAGGACTTCAAACCCACTAGACAAACTTTTATTATTTTTTTGTTTGTCTTTTTTGTCTTAAAAAAACGTTGCCCCACACTACGACTTCTCCTGTATCGTGGGTACAGTTTACAAACATACTGAAACAACTATCTGTAGATTATACAAATATTTGTTCCGTGCGGTTGAACCCGCGATACGTAGCGTCGAAAGCTAATCACTTAGCCACTGCGCCAACCGTGTCATCAAAATGAGGCAATCAGTAGCGCAGTTTAACCTTACAGAATTAATACTTGATCTGCGCGCTGGTCTTTGGTAGGGCTAATGGTGGCTATTTATGCCATGAAGAGTAGCTATACGAGTATGTAATGATTTAACATGATCGCCTCAGGGTATGGACTCCAAATATGCCATACATAAGTGGCGACTGGCAGACATAACATTTCTATTAGACGTATATAAAAGTCAAGGTGCGTTCTGAGATGTACCAATACATTGATTTATGATGTATAATTTGTAACTAGAATTTGTAAAATATTTTATAATTTAGTTCAGAAAATTGCCTCATTGGTGTAGTGGTTGCAAACGACACTGCTGAGCGCGAGGTTCTGGCTTCGATTCCCGGGTCGGGCAAAGTGTTATTGAGTTATTCTGTATAGAAATTCTCAGTAACAAAACGAAGTCTGTTCCCGGTTGATGGCCGCTAACATCCGTAACGACTGTCATGGGTCTTCATATGACACACTTAACTTGCTTAACGTACTTTCCGAGGCAAGAAGGGATCTCGATGTGTGAAAAATGGTCACCCATCCAACGACTGATCGCGTCAGGCGCTGCTTAACCTCGCAGATGGTCCGATCTGCGCGGTAGCTACGAGCCCCTATATGTCCAGTAATCAAAACCAAAATATCGATAACCGTGCGCATTCCCCAAAAACAATTTAAAAAAAGTTTCCTGTCATATTTGCCACCCAAAGCACTTAACGTATTCAAACCCACAGAACTATCGCAGCCACAATTTTTCCCCATCTTCCTTCATAAACAGGGATCATGAGCCTTACCCTTTTGCCATAAATCTAGTCCCCCCCCCCCTCCCACAGCCGCGAGGTGGTTTTGAATGGAGATTGAGCCAATTAAAGTAATCGCCGTAACAGTCGACGCTGCCTTGGATTAGTTCTGTGGAGATGAGGGCAGTGGAGTCGGTGTTAGGTTGAAATTTATTTGGGGAGTCGCAAATTGGCAGTGAAGTAGTAGTAGTATGTAATTCTTTTTGTGTATTTATTTATTCCAAATAAGAAAATATATTATATAAAATATAATAAAAATTAAATAAAATTGACATTCATTCATAGATTGATGTGGCGATGATTGGGGGACGCCTATGTCCAGCAGTAGACGTACTTCGGCTGAGATGAAGATGATATCTACTGAATAGCTTTAGATAGAATTAGATGGAAAATATTCCGAAGAGGTGTTAACCTCTTAATTTTTGATACATATGACATATTACATGAAGAAGAATGATATAGCTTACCTACTTTTACTAACTACTAACCAACTATAACCGGCCAATTAGATTCAGATTCATTTATTTTACTTAAAAAGAACACAAATATGGTCTTATTCTATGTTAGTCTCATCGATTTAACTGATGAACAGCATGCGAAATGTCAAGTAAACATATATAAGATATTAAAACAATTCAATTTCTAGATTATGTATGTATAGGACCCGGGTACGTCCTAAAACTCCGGCCAGACACCGGGGGACGGGCAGCAGCGTCCTCTCACTAATCGGTGAGCCACTGCGATCCCCAAGCCGCCTGCCAAGCGTGGGCATTATGACAACCCCCCTCCCCCCCAAATGACAGAATAAGTAAATAGATTATAATAAATAGTAGACATGTCATACACGATTAGAACAAGTCATATAATGTTTTCTCTAGACACATTAAAATAATTTAAAAGCAATACTCCCAAAAAATATTTTTGAACCGAACATCGACTCCACCCCTCCGCTCGCCGCAGGATTAGTATCATACAATACAAGCAACAACTGAATCCTTTTATTTATTGCTATTTATTATTATTGCATTTTCTCTCATTTCTCCGCTCTAATATTGTCTTGGCATAAATTTCGCTTAGCGTTTCGGAGCGTTGTTTTAAATATTATTGCTAATTACAACTCCTCTGTGTTGCTTTAAGCTTTTAGATGATGAGGTTTTTTATGTGATGGGTTATGAAGACTTGTGATATGGAGTCATGAAGTGGTTCGGAACAAAATATGATTAAGTTTGTATAAGAATATTTATTACGCATGTGTGAAATTCCACAGCTGAACATGTCAATCTCAGTTAATGTCATTTATAATTACGAACACCATCTCGTCTCTTTTTAGGTCATGGGATATTTTTTAGATTTTTTCTATAAGATCTTGAGTTGTTCTGTCGTAGTAAAGTTAAGGGAGTGAAAGAACCTATTAACGAATTTATATATCCTCCCAAACTAAATCTGTAAAATAAGTGCAAATTCTAAACGACAGTCTATTCAACCAAAATGATTTTGACCTCATCTAAAGCAATAGGGACAGCGATTTGTCCGCTGACGAATTAAAAATTGTAATTCCAGTATGTATAATCGTCTATAGGTACTTAAATGTCGCGAGTGTCATAATGTTTAGTATATCATTTTGATTATTATTTATTTATACCACCTTTGATAATATTAATTAGTTTTTTTAAGACCGCGTCAATTTAAAAATTTATAAATGTAGATATGATCACCCTCTATTCAGGAAATCTTTCAGCAAATCTTTAGACTTAAAAAATATAAATCAGTCAGAGAAATAGCTATTTCTACATAAATCAATTCTTCAACCCAACGAATCCTCATCAGCTCTACATAGAGCCGGAGTCTTATATCTGTCTGGCAGTAACATTGTGGCGTATTAAACGCCGCTCTATGGTAGAGTATTTCAAATGATTAGGCAGATTTATGCGGGGTAGCGTGGGACCCGCTATCGCCGGCTCTTCCTTGAGTCTGTCTTTGGATATCACAAACTAGACTTTGTAGAGTGTTTTATTTGATTTTCATGTCGTATGTAAGTGTTTGGAAATCGAACTCTATATCTTAAATGCATACCGTCAAAATGTTATATTTTTTTTTACATTTCCCCACACTAGGAATAATTCCTGTATCGTGGGTGCGTTTACAAACACATATATTTACATACACAAACACTCAGACCCGTAACAATTATTTGTAGATCATACAAATATTTGTTCCGTGTGGGGATTGAACGTAGCGCAGCAGTCGATCTCTTAACCACTGCGCCAACCGTGCCGTCAAATTGCAGTATTACATAATATTTGACTGTTCAACTGCTAGGCTATATCTGCAGTATATATTATATATTAATATGTATTGCTGTTGGTATACCAATAATAAATGAAATAAATAAATATACATATGTACATTTTCACTGGTTGTAAATTGAGTAAATACAGGGTGTTCGTGTTTGTTACCAACTAATTAGCGCAGACAGAACTAACAGTAAATAGCACATTTAAAACAATATGTATTTTTGTGACATAAACTGTTTCAACAAGAATGTATGCTTGTATTTTGTAATTTTAAGTACATTGGCGTACACCCTGCTACAAACAGTTCATAAATTATAAGTTCTATTTGAAAATAGGGAAAAAGAAAAAAAAATCCTCCTACTGCTTACCTCACTCGACCAAATCGAACTCAGGACTTCCCGACCACCAGTCATACTAATTGACGGCACGGTTGGCGCATTGGTTGAGAGATTGACTGCTGCACTACTTGTCGCGGGTTCGATTCTCGCACGGAACAAATACATATTTGTATGATCTACAGATAGTTGTTTCGGGTTTGGGTCTTTGTGTATGTGAATATATGTTTGTAAACGCAGCCACGATACAGGAATTATTACTAGTGTGGGGCATCGCTTTAAAAAAAGCATTTTACCACTAAACCAAAGACGGAGTATAATTATTTTCTTCTTTTGCGTGAACTTAGATGCTCAGAACGTAGGAGAAAGATTGCACAGTAAGCAACCTCCGTTACAGAGATTTGGCCAATGGCGGCCGGACGAACCTGAGTATCGTCTCTTGGGTAGGCTCTTTTCATACACCTTTTGTAATGCCAATACATTCGATTGTTTTTTTTTTTTTCGCTTTTGCCCTTTAAAACGATTCGTAACGAGACTAGAACGCAATCAGGTATCGTAAATTGATGAGATTTTATCACCTTTTGTAGCATACAGCTTTCAACTACCCACGGATGAAAAAAGTATAGTAAGTATAGCATAAGTATATCTATCTATATATTGTATATAAATAAATGTGTGCCCAGAAGACTGGCAGCATTACCACGTTGAATGGCAATGCTTATTCTTTGACCAAAGAATAGGCCAGCCCTCTGGTCACGTGTACTGTCGACCAAGCGTTTAGCAAGGTCTCTAAAAAATGGTAATGCTGCCAGTCTTCTGGGCACGTTACCATTCGACAGCGATGTGGAGGAGTACTATGACGCCCAAGTTTTCGTCTAGGATAGGTTTTTTTTTTTTCATATTAGTTTATTTATTTTTTTGATACATTAGTATAAGTAGTTAGTTTTAAAAATAGTTTAGTTATTTTTTTACATATTTGAAGTTGACAAGAATAATAAATCATAACTTTATGTTGTTTTTAATAAATGTGTGTATATATGTTCTGTTATAATATTCCGATTACCAAAGCTAATATAAACTAAACTGCTGATCTTGCTTCAGTGGTTTACTTCATCGTTACTAGGTATTATGACGCAAAACATTTCTAGTTTCATTTGATGAAAGTTTCAGTTAATATAAAAGTGTTTTTTTTAAAGTCTCCATCATCCACCCCGTTACCGTTCCCTATGGACTTCAAAACGGCTGGAGCGATTTTAATAATATTTGTAGGTAAACTTCAGATTACAGATACCCAGCTGGTGACCCTGTGAATTTTGGTAGCTATCGAATCAACAATTTTTAGAAGTAGTTTAGTGTGCTACCCGTGCGAAGCCGGGGCGGGTTGCTAGTATTATCATAAAATGCTTGCCGGTATAAGGTAAAAGGAGGAAGGGTTAGGCAGAGGGGTACTATTGTACACCCACTTTTCACCGATGCAATTACCTTATGAGCCTAATTACCGATGTAGCCGTTAATTTGCAACAGACGTAGATCTCGCTATAAGTAGTTACTGTCAGACGTCATTTTGTATTATACATTGGCCGACAGCGGTGAGACTGCTGTCGCATGACTGTCACCTTACTATAACTTTTTATATGTAATTAGGCTGCCGGACGATTGAACTCCGACTCGATCGGCAGCCTAATTACGTAAAAAAGCGACAGCAACGCGACAGCCACGCGACATCAATCTCACTGTCAGCCAATACATTATATGACACAAAAATGACATTTGACAGAAGGTATCGCGCGATCTACGGCTGTCGCTACATCGGTAATTAGGGTGCGGCAGCCTAATTACGTAAAAAAGCGACAGCAACGCGATAGCCACGCGACAGCAATCTCACTGTCAGCCAATACATTATATGACACAAAAATGACATTTGACAGAAGGTATCGCGCGATCTACGCCTGTCGCTACATCGGTAATTAGGCTGCCGATCTCCGATCGTGCTTGCTACTACAAGACCAACAGTACCTCTATTATGAGTTTTTTACTATTTACTCTCATAGTAAATGTAAATTTTCATGCAAGCGATTTTAGTTCTTAACGTGGTTACATTAGGGATTAGAGTCGCTAACATGACATCTCTATAATATAGTAAATAGTAAATCAAAACTTTACTATGACACATATGTCACATAAGCGATTCTAATCCCTAATGTAACCACGTTAAGAACTAAAATCGCTATCATGAAAATTTACTATGATAGTAAATAGTAAGAAAACTCTTGATAGCGGTACAGGACACTGCATAACGATATAAATTCGTTACATAACATTAAGTTACTACCTAGTACAAATTACTACCGTAACCATTTTACCTCAATCGCTCTGCGTCGGAGTATTTCAAATAGATTTATACGGTAGAGCGGCGACGTTATCGACGCGCCCGTCTCTACGTACAAACTAGACTGTCTCTAGGATAGCATATGTAGAGTGTTTTATTTGGTGATTACACTGAGGCAGGTGAGAGGGTTTGAGGTGGGTAAACTTAGAGGGGGATTAAGTATATGGTGCTGATAATGTAGAGATGGAAATGGGTTTCCACTTATTCTATTTATCATAAGCAGTGATAGCTCATGGAAACTCAACACAGCTGACTTTTCGAATTCATGTTCAGATCAAAATCTGACAATCGCATGCGTATACCATTTACGCAAAGAATACGCATAAAAATCATACTGATGTATAGGATTCACATCAGTATGATTTTTAAGCGAATAAATAAAACTGAACTGTCTGTTTGCAATATCAAAATAACAGCAGAAAATATATACAGTACTTATAACAAAAAAAAAATATTTTTCTAAATGTTTGTCTATCTGTTGGTTCCGGCTTATCTCCGAAACGGCTGAACCGATTTTGACAAGAATTAAACTGGCAGATAGCTGAAATGAAATGAAATGAAATGAAATGAAATGAAATTATTTATTTTGCAATTAGGATTTTTCAATCACTTTTACATGTCTTTTTTAAACTAGATGGCATCGGCATTTCCTATGACTATCCCTGAGAAGAAACGCCGAAACAAACTCAGGGGTCAAAGTCTATTTTAAAGTCCAGACAGATTGTATTGATGTAAAGGTTTATGTGAGACAAATATAGGGTGGAATAGCCTTTTGAAGAAAGTGCCATAACTATTTGAGCTAACCTGTCGCAACAGAGTGCAAGCATGCATCAGTTATCGTGAGAATTAATGAAATGAAGAGCGCTCAGCCTAGATCTTACTCACATTTACAATGTATAGCGGTTATATATAAGAAATAATTTCAATTTAAACGACATTACAATAACAAAATAATGAAGTAAATAATATAATAATTAATGGCAAAATTTGTATATAAAAAAAAAGGAAAGGCTAAAGAGCGGCTCAATCCCAAGCGTTTTTGTCATCTAAATAGTCCGAAATTTTATAGTATCCTTTTTTACAAAGTTTAGATTTAATTACAATTTTGAACTTCTTTAATGTTAAATTACGTATATCATTGGGAAGCTTATTGTAAAAGCGTATACATTGTCCCATGAACGAGTTGCTTATTCTGTGGAGGCGCGTAGCATGTACAGCAAGGTTGTGTTTATTCCTAGTGTTATAAGGAGTAACTTAAGCTAATTTTATTTGAAAAATAAGAATTAGAGCTCCGCGCAAAAAAAATTAAACCCATGAAGTTGTCAACAAAATCTGATTCAAATAGGAAAGCATTACATATATATATTACTTTGCTTTTTGACACAAAAAATGCGTTGGTTTGTAAACTACTCGGGCGAAGCCGCGGGTGAAAGCTAGTATTGAATAATGACAGCAAGACAACGATGCTATGGTTAATGTTTTAATCAAGATGATTATGAATTTGAACTTAAACACCTCACGCATAAGGTTCATTGCCTAAGGGGCTTACCTCATAAATAATATACCTAATAAAATGAACAACCATACTTAATCCCATAGTAAAAGAGTTGACGACATGCTATTGTTTAAATTATTAATATTGCTTAAATTAATGTCATTATCAATCATTGAAGTTCAACGATGATTGATGGCTTTAGATGTACGTTCGATTGATCCAGCATGCATAGAATGGCTTGATTGATGTGGTGAGCTGAAAGAAGTTAATGAGGGAGACAAATGATCAAGACTGAAGGTCTTCAGGCTCAAGTATATAGGTAAGTTGTATATTTGACTGATGAGGGCACGGTTGGCGCAGTGGTTGAGAGATCAACTGCTGAGCAACGTGTCGCGGGTTCGATTACCGCACGGAACAAATATTTGTACGATCTACAGATATTTGTTTCGGGTCTGGGTGTTTGTGTATGTGAATGCACACCGTGCCTCGGAAAGCAATTAAAGCCGTTGGTCCTGCGCCTGATCTCACTCCGGTCGTGTCGGATTGCCGTCCCATCGGACTATGAGAGTGAAGGAACAGAGAGAGCACCTGTGTTTGCGCACACATTTGTGCTCTATAGTATCTCCTGCGTAGTTGGCTAATCTCCGGTGAGATTGGTCGCCGTGACCGAAATCGGTCAGGAGGACATTATATTTGACTGTATTACTTCTTAAAATATATTCTACTTATCTTTGACAAGCACCTCACCATCTTGAAACTACGGTAAATAAACGTAATTTGCTGTTTATTAAGTAACATACAATTAACCCAATATTCCTGTAAGAGTTAACCGAAGAAAAACGTACGCACACCTAGGTATCGCCAATATATTCATAAGTCCTATAATTATAATATCTTATGGGGTTCCCCAGGGCAGTATATTGGGACCCCTTTTGTTTTTGTTGTATATAAATGATTTGCCGAATGTTACCACACATAGTTGTATACTATATGCTGACGATACTACCCTTAGCATTAAACTTACAAATAATAATATTACTGACTATCAAAATGCGGTCAACGACACACTAAACAACATTATAAAATGGCTAAAAATGAATAACCTATATGTCAATATTAACAAGACCAAAATGATACAATTTCAAACCTACAATAGCAAACGTTCACAATTACACATACAATACGCAAATGACATCATCGAAGAGGTTGAAAGCACATATTGACGAATTGTGCAATAAAATGCAAAGGTTTGTATTCGTTTTATATAGGATAACTCGCGTGGCTGGTATTGATGCAGCACTATATGCGTATCATGGCTATGTCTCATCTATTCTTCGCTATGGCATTATAATATGGGGTAATTCTGTTGACATCATAAGACTGTTCCGAGCACAAAAAAAATGTATTCGGTCAATAAGCAAAGCTCAACCGCAGGAAAGCTGTGTCCCTTTGTTTAAAAAATTTAAAATACTACCTCTCCCAGCTTTATATATTTTTGAACTTTGTATCTTTGTGCATAAACATCTGGATTTATTCGAGATGCATAATGACGTTGTAGCCAGAAAAAGTCGCAAGATTCATAAATTATGTGTTCCTAAACAGAGAATTCAAATATTTTCCAATAATGTATTCTGTATGGCAATTCGAACTTATAATAAACTACCTGATGTATTTAAAACACTCAATTTCATAACATTTAAAAGCAAATTATTTTACTTTTTATTGCATAAATGTTACTACTCAACTAATGATTATCTAAATGAAAAATTTGATACAAAATTTAATGTAAACATATAATTATTTATTATTTTTCCTTTTTGTCTTTTGACTTTTAAATCTTATTAATGACATACTGTATTTTATTATTGACATGTTCTTAATGTGTTCCATTATTTATTAATTAGCTGTAATCTCAATGTTTGTACGTCGGAAACGACAGAATATTATGGACATTTATAATTTTTGTAACAACATTGTAACAATATTCTGACAAATAAATGAATTATTATTATTATTATTATAATAGAGGTCAATCTTATCACCGGGCACAATTCAAAATTCCGAGGCTGTTATTTAGAATCATTAATTAACCAATAATAATTTTCCTGACCCGGGAATCGAACCCAGAACCAATGCAAATGAGTATTGCTCGCTTTGCCATGTACTGTGTACATGTCTGTTATATGTCATGTGCAGTGGCATGCGGTCCATAAAGACAAAAAGACACTGCCTACCCTACATAATTCAGATAAATATTTATTATAAGATATTTGAGGTGGCAAATCACATACATCATTATTTAATCGACAAGACGACGAACCAATACCAACATGCAGTAGGTATTTTTAGTAAGTAAGCTTTTAAAATTTTCTGCCTACCCTGTCTAAAAACTCTGTGCACGCCGCTGGTCATGTGTAAGATAATTCTCCGTTTATAAGTGAATGAAGGTCGTTCACATGAACCATTAATCGATCACTCAATCTCATTGTCAATAATTGATAGCAAGATAATGTACTACATACAGGTCAAAGGTGAAAAATTAACTACCATTAAATTTGACAAGTACCTACTCCTTTCGTAAAGTGCTAAGTACCCGATTATTTAATTTTGAGCCTTTACTTATTTAAGTAATCACTACATATGATAGCACGAAGTCCCCCGCAGCGCCTGTCTCTCTGTTTGTTCGCGATAAACTCAAAAACTACTGAACGGATTTTTATGCGGTTTTCACCAATAGACAGAGTTATTCATGAGGAAGGTTTACGTGTATAATTCGTTAAGGTTTTATGTAAATCAGCTGAAATATGATGATGATTGTTGAAGATGTCGGAAAAAATCATGCCGACGGGGAGCTTTACTGGCGTGCGCCGCGTAAACCAATCGTTACACTTATATCCGTATTATTGAAGAAGGTTGTAGACTGCTTTTTGACTCAAAAAAATGCACGGGTGACTAATTCACGTGGCTGATGCAGCGGGTGGATGATAGTCTAATAATAAAAATCAATGTTTATTTGTTCGTATTTTATGCGTTGCCATACCGTTCATCTGACTGCGATAAAACTTTGTCAACTTATTGCTTGTACTTGTGCGAAGGTTATAGGTATAGTAAAATTAACTTACAGTAGGTGGCGTGCGTGTCGTATCAGCAAATGTATTTGAGAGAGCAAATTTATTTCTTCTGCAGCAGCACCCATTTTTTACAATAATTCCTCTATTTCAATAAACTTCTTTTTCCGGCATAATATTTCGTACCTACCACAAGTTCATTTGCTGGTCTTTATGGCCTGGAAAAGCACATTATGCAGGTGGTTCCAGGTGTTAAACGAATAACTATGACATTCGGTACAGATGTAATCAGCCTAAAAACTGACAATCAGTCTAACTTTAGAGTATCAGTGTCTTCCAGTATTTAGGCGAAAGACGTCATATCAGGCGCAACTAGTTTGATTCGAAGCTGATCCCAATGAAATTGGGAGAAGGCTAGGCAAGGATGAAAGAAAAAAAAATTAACTCCCATTTATTTTCTTGACAGCCTAGCGGTTGAACGCTTGCCTTCCATGTAGGAGGGTCTGAGTTCAAACCCGGTCCGCACCTCTGACTTCTCAGAATCATGTGCGAATCACAATTTGATTATCACGGTGAAGGATAACATCGTGAAGAAACCTGCACACCTGAGAGGGCTCCATAAAGTTCTCAATGGTGTTTGTAGTCTGCTAACCCGCAGCGAGCCAGCGTGGTGGACTAAGGCCTAACCCTTCTCATTCTGAGAAGAGACCCTTGTCCAGCAATGGGGACAGTCATGGGTTGAATTTCTTTTGTCTCTTTCTAACAAAATAGAGTTCATAACAAATACTTTTCACAAAGCATGGGTGTTTGGTACCGTTGACCGTTGGCTAGTGCGCTCACTTTCAATTTACGTAAGTAAACGGCCGCATCCGCTCATTGTACTCTGAACTTGTTTCTGTGATTTGGTTTGTTGCGAAACTTGTTATAAGGTTTTAGTTTTACCTCAAACGTTTCTATGATATTTGAGGGTTATTGATGGTGGTTTAAATCTTTAGTCTCTGGCTATTCGTGAGTCACTGATGCTGCTGTTAGAAAAATAGCTGAAAAAAAAAACAGTTTAATTGCCAGAATTTTTGTATCGTTACATATGTATATCACACTTCCTATATCGTGGGTACAGTCAGACCTAAATTTTACTATACACGCAGACTCAGATCCGGATTATCTGCAGATCATACAAATATTTGCCTTTGAGAATCGAACTTATGAGTAGCACAGAAAGCCAATCGTCTACCACTATACCTACCAATTGAGCAGTCTATAATCAGAATTTATTGCAGTTACAAAATTGACCAATCAGTATATACAAAACCTGAAAGTAGTTTATTACGAATCAGTAACAGAAACGACTGTCATATTTTTTATACCATGTTATATTTAGTTCAAATTATATTTATAAATTCTTTAACTGACTGAACTTTCATTCACACATGCCATCGTCGCATGAACAAACACCTGACACAACGGGATGCGCTAGCGCACTCACCCCGCTACACCTCGCCGCCTTGGTCGTCCGGAAACTAGGGATGACCTTGTTTATGAGAGGACAACGAGGCAACAAAACAAGCTTGTAATTGCGAGTTTTCATTATATATTATATTATTGATTTTTTTGATACAGATTCTATAAATGAAGTTATCTGACACGTGTTTCGGCTTTCGTATACACTTCATCATCATCATCATCAGTCAGAAGACGTCCACTTCTGAACGAAGGCCTCCCTCAAGGAGGGTTTGCCATAATCCCCACGCTTGGCAGGCGGCTTGGGTATCGCAGTGGCTCACCGATTAGTGAGAGGACGCTGCTGCCCGTCCACCGGTGTCTGGCCGCAGTTTTAAGACGAACCCGGGTCGTATACACATAAAATAATGTTATGTGTACAAAATCGATCATAGATAGAGTATTCTTTATTGTACACCAAAGGAAAAAGAACAAAGCGAAAATACATTTTACACATAGGGTACAAATGGCGGTCTTAGCACTAACCGCAATTCCTTCCAGATAACCAGTACCTATGCACTGGTTATTCTGGAAATAATCATGGATGAAAATATAGAGGGTAATGGTCGGTGTACGAATATCCTATCCTACTAATCCTACTATCCTACTAATATTATAATTTGTGAATGTTTGTGACGATGGATGGATCTTTGTTACTCTTTCACGCCAGAGCGGCTTAACGGATCTGGATGAAATTTGGCACAGAGATAGATTATAGTCTGGAATAGCACGTAGACTACTTTTTATCCCGGGAAAATGTACGGGTTCGTAAACCACGCGGGCGAAGCCACGAGCGGAAGCTAGTCCTACTAATATTATAAATGCGAAAGTTTGTGAGGATGGATGGATGTTTGTTACTCTTTCACGCCAGAACGGCTGAACGGATCTGGATGAAATTTGGTACAGATATAGATTATAGTCTGGAATAACACATAGGCTACTTTTTTTCCCGGGAAAATGTGCGGCTTCGTAAACCACGCGGGCGAAGCCGTGATCGGAAGCTAGTTAATTCATAAATAAACATTTATATAAACAAAATATCTCAATGAAATAAATACACATATGTACTAATACTTAAACTATATCATATTACAACACCACGCAATTGCTATTTACATGGAAGCGTCTAAACAAGTTTGACCACTGTGTGTTGCTTCGCTCCATTCGCTTCATCAATCAATATGATATATCATTTGCATGTACACATAGTATAGCGAAAGCCTTGTATCTAGCTAGACCTGTACTCTTAGGTAACTCGATTTCACTGTTTCTGTACGGTCATGGGGTAAAATCTTGTTACTTCCTCAGTGTATTTATCATCCTATCCTATTAATATTATAAATGTGAAAGTTTATGAGGATGGATGGATGGAGGGATGGATCTTTGTTACTCTTTCACGCCAGAACGGCTGAACGGATCTGGATGAAATTTGGCACAGAGATAGATTATAGTCTGGAATAGCACATAGCTTTTTATCCCGGAAAATGTACGGGTTCATAAACCAGGCGGGCGAAGCCGCGAGCGGAAGCTAGTATGGAAATAAATTTATTATTTTTACATTATTATAACAATGATAATAAATAATATAACATACCATCACGCTTGTATTTCACAAAGGGCTCGGCAGAAGTGTTTTACTGTGCACCCATATTTTGCCATGTATTACGTAACGTATTGCCATCCACCGGACACACTTTCAAATTCTGGCTTGCTACTGAGAATTTCCATACAGAAAAACCCAATAACACTTTACTCAACCCGGAATTCGAAACCGGGACCTCACGTTAATAAGTTACGCTTGCTACTACTAAACCAATGAAGCAGTCTGATGTATTTATTTGTAATTATGTCCAATAAAATCTTATGGCTTTATAGAAATGGTTCATATTGGTGGTATTGCGCAAGGTGCTATCCTTTTTTTGATACACTTATCACCATCGGTACAGCCATGTAAAGAATGAAGCCATGCAATTTTTGCTGGAATGACTCGCCGACCACATCACTTATGGACGTTGGACTATTCTTGAGATACAGCGTGAGATACATACAGACATAATGACTCCGCAATCCACATTTCATATCCCTTCTCCACACACCATAATAACAGCTAATAGCTCTAATTGAAACACCATTAAGTGCGATGTCAGATTTCTCTATGGTTACGTAAACCCGTGGATACACCAGTAGCTTTAAACTGTGATGAACAATTTGTTCAGTTTGAAAAAAACAATTCATGACTCTCAGAATGATAGACAACAATTGCATGGGCGCCATAATTTTTTACGAACGCGTAAAAAGATACCCAGGCCATAGATGTAGTCTTTTCTTTTTCTCGCCTGGATGAAATCAAAGAATGAATCCAATTCATGAATACCAATTTTTCCACGCCTAATTTCCTTGGGTAAACTTCCATCATAGTC
The DNA here is from genome assembly GCA_947562105.1 of Shargacucullia verbasci. Classification (NCBI taxonomy): domain Eukaryota; kingdom Metazoa; phylum Arthropoda; class Insecta; order Lepidoptera; family Noctuidae; genus Shargacucullia; species Shargacucullia verbasci. The sequence continues at coordinate 14,478,478 of OX387284.1, read as the reverse complement.
ATCAATTTATCAAATAATCCTTTAGGTGCAAGGAAGGAGCCTCCACGAGTGACGAAATCTGAGATCGTCTGGCGCACCCGGGGCAATCACCCTCGATCCCACCACTGCTGACAGGCTAATCTTTCCACTACGGCATGGGCCACTTTCATTCATGATAGCTCATGCTCACTCGACAGAAGAAGAAGAATTATCAAATATAACAAAAATAACAAACAAAAAAGAAGCCCTCAGCAACGAAAACGGGATCCAAGCTACTGATGATTAGGACCCCAGATCCCCTGAAGAAGACCCTCCGCAAATTGCGTGCCATATTAGATTCATCAGGAACCTCCTCACAATAGTACAATGTTAATTACTGATACTGATTAAGAGGTACCTAGTTTGTCGATAGCAAAAATAACAAACAAAAGAGAAGCCCTCAGCAACGAAAACGGGATCCAAGCTACTGATGATTAGGGCCCCAGAATTCTTGAAGAAGATCCTCCGCACATTGCGTGCCATATTAGATTCATTTAAATATATATATTGAAAGCTTCAGGATCCAAGCTCCTGAATCCTTAAAGACAGGAACCTCCTCACGATTGTATAGTGTTAATTACTAATGCAGATTAAGAGGTACCTAGTTTTTCGAGCATTTGAAGCAGAAAAAAACAACGATTTCAAACCTTTGTGTCTTTAAATGTAAAACATACAACTTGATGTATTTATCTCCTTAACCCATCGTAGATAAACATATACCTCTCAAAAAGGAAGGTAATAGCGCCATTTAGTCAACAAGCTGGTCAAAAGTGGGTTGGTGACCATATAAAAAGTGTTAATACAATATAAACATTAGACCACCCACTGTCAACTGTTACATCACAATGCGTAATGACAATAAAACCACTATTGCATACAGGGCCCCATTAAAAGAGCCCAAGTGTGAATAAGTCCGTTTGTGCAATTTGTCCTACTGTAATATGACTCAGATATTATATAACTGCACTTTTACTGGTTTGATTATAATTTATAAGTAACCCTGAAGGTTGCACGGAGGTGTACTACTGTGCACCCACATTTTGCCAAAGCTGTTATGATATCCCATGTAATAGGGGGCGAGCCTATTGCCATCAACCAAGCACAGTTCCAGACTCCGTGCTGCTACTAAAAATTTATATACAGAAACTCCGATTACACTGTCCGAGCCGGGAATAGAGTCCAGATCCTCAGGCTCAGCAGTCACTCTTGAGACCACTAGATCAAAGAGGCAGTTCTTAGTTCAGTTCTGACTCAGTTCAGTTGATAATTTATTAACGAAAAAATTCAGCAGCCTGTATTCCCCGAATGGCTAGGCACAGCTGTACTATCTACACTCACATTCCACCAAAGCCGTTACTGAGTCCCATATTATAGGGGGCGAGCCTATTACCATCTACCGGGGACAGTTCCAAACTCCATGCTGCTACTGAGAATTTACATATAGAAGAACCCAATGCTGCCCGACCCGGGAACCAAACCATGGACCTCAAGCTCAGCAGTCGCGCTTTCGACCAATAGACCAATGAGGCCGATTGAATATAATAAAAAAATAAAAATATCGAATGTGGTATAAAAATATCTTACAAGTTTTGATGGAATGCCCAAAATACAGAGCAAACGGCACGGTTAGCGCAATGGTTGAGAGATCGACTGCTGCACTGCGTATCGCGGGTTCGAATCCCGCACGGAACAAATATTTGTATAATCTACAGATAGTTATTTCGGGTCTGGGTATTTGTGTATGTGAATATATGTGTTTGTAAATGCACCCACGATACAGGAATTACACCTAGTGTGGGGCAACGTTTTTTAAAAGAATAAAAATTGGTGAATAAAATAAAAATGGTCTATGAATAAAAACATATCTTAAAGGCACACGAGGCCCTAAACAACAGTAATGATTAGGTGCAGTATGCGTTGAACTCTTTTCTATACAGCCTTCGATCTACGTTACGTGAGTTACGTTCGGATCTACGTCGTTACGTTGTGTTACGGGAAGTATTATACTATAGAAATAATTGTATGTCATAAAAATCTATCTGTAGTTTTTCATTTATGGAGTTCTAAAAAATAAATTGACTTTACCTGTCCGAATAATGACTTTAACAGGTAGTCTCAAATAGACAACTACTTGTCGATTTTCGGTTGTTTCAAGCAAAAATTTGAAGTTTTCGAGTATTATATGCGTATATTGTAATTGCTATTCTGAGAAAAGTGATTGAAGTTTGAAGAAAACAGGTGTAAGTGTTAGTAATTTTAATTTTAAAGTATTCTCAGCTGGCCTAGGTTCTCATCAATTAGAACACAAAAAAAAGTATTCTTCAAACAAAGAGTTTAAGATGTTATTAAAATATTTTCATTTATTTTAAACTAGCCGACCCCGACAGTCGTTGTCTTGTTTTCCGGGATTTGAGTTCATACAAAAATCCTACAGAAAACAGCACTTTTTCTTATTATTCTGAATTTTCCAAGTAACTTCTTCAATTTTGCTTTACCTAAAATCCTTTTTCGGAATAATAAGTACGAACATTTTCAATAAAAAATATTAGCCAATCGGTCCAGGCGTTATCAAACGAAGCGCTTATCAACGAACAGGACCTCAATTATGTTTATTAAAGTATTTTCTTAAAGACTTCACATGTCATTTTGTTAGAGATTATGAAATCCACCTCGTTGTAAAAGGACGAAGCATAATTTAGGTATTATCTGGCTCATAAGAAGTTCCCTTGCACAGTACTGCACTGATATCAAATAAATTACATATACGGAAGTAAATAAAAAAAACACGTGTGTATGTGTGTGTTACACGATTATGTAGTAAGATAAATGATACATAATTAGCGTCAGATCGCTCGATGCTCGCTCATATCGCATACTTCCATTTCCTCCATACTTACACAACTTGCGTTGAGAATAATCATATTACTTGTTTGTATACTTTAGATCAGTGTTTCCCAAAGTTGACTGGACCGTGACTCACTTAACAAAAAGTTCCGGATTCAGGACCCACCTCTTGGTTTTCATGAAGGAAAAAGGGGTATAACTATATGAATAAAGGACAGTTCAAACAAGAAAAAAAAACATTCAGTCCCGATCCAGTGTTAATATTTAAATACAAGGAGTGCTATTTTTAAATGAGATGGATGTATTTGATTCCTATTTTGTGTCGTTATAGCCATAGCATCAGCTTCAATTTTACTTCATCATCAGCCAGAAGACGTCCACTGCTGAACGAAGGCCTCCCTCAAGGGGGGGGTTTGCCATAATCCCCACGCTTGGCAGGCGGCTTGGGGATCGCAGTGGCTCACCGATTAGTGAGAGGACGCTGCTGCCCGTGCTCCGGTGTCTGGCCGCAGTTTTAAGACGTACCCGGGTCAATTTTACTTAGTTACTTTTAATCGCAATGAGTCGCTTGCCCGTTCGGTCGATCTGTCGTTCTATTTTTCAGGGCCCACCCAATACTCTCTCCCGACCCACCAGTGGGTCGCGACCCATACTTTGGGAAACTTTAGATAAGAAAAGCAAAATAAACAGAAACAAACCTGTATTTACTGTACAGTTACATAAAAGAGAGCAAATGCCGTTATTGAGTCCCATGTACCTAATTGGCGAGCGTATTCTACTAAACCACAAAATTTGGGCTTCTACTGAGAATCTCTCTGATTCGGGAATCGAACCAAGGACCTGAAGCTCAACAGCTGCGCGTGCGGCCACAATTATAATTCGAGCACATACGCATACACGTACATGACTTATCTCCCTCCGTCCATCTTGCTGCAAGCACCCATCCTACTAATATTATAATATAAATGTGAAAGTTTGTGAGGATGGATAGATGAATGGATGGATCTTTGTTACTCTTTCACGCAAAAACTAGTGAAAGGATCTGGATGAAATTTGGCACAGAGATAGATTATAGTATGGAATAGCACATAGGCTACTTTTTATCCCGGAAAAATATACGGGTTCGTAAACCACGCGGGCGAAGCAGCGAGCGGAGGCTAGTTATATTTATAAATTTATTAAAAGAATAAATAATTAAGGTACTATAATAATGGTAAATAAATTTATTCTTATTCTTTTACTTAGTATATGTGAGTGTGAGTCATAATGCCCGTGATTCGCTTAAGTACTGCCAAACGCATACCACGCGTACATATGAGTGTAAAAGCGGCTGCGTATGCGCAATGCGGTGCGTGCTAACAGTGAATTTATTCGATTTTAGAATACCGTATTTACATTTAGTAGGTATTAAGTATATGGCATCTTCCTTGAGAGTGAAATCTATGATTAGATACCAATATTTTTGCCATAGTGACAATTATGGCAATACTTAGCATATAGGCTACTTTTTATTCCGGGAAAATGTACGGGTTTGTAAATCACGCGGGTGAAGCCGCGGGCGGAAGCGAGTACTTAATATTTGAAGACTTATTAGATACGCGTACATAGATAGTGAAATTTTGATATAATCGGCGTACAAAATGACCATCGAAGCTATTTCAACCCTCTCCAGCATCCCCATTTCAACACACAACATTTAAAAGGAGCGTAAACATAAAATCTACTGCGCATATTGGTCACGCATCACAAATATAAACGTATATAGTTAGTACATACATATATGGCGATCAGTTCTCGCGATCAGGTGTCTCGTTGTGCAACACCACTCATAAGGAAGCCACCGGCTGGACGTGAGATATGGCCGTAATGAGGGCAGCAAAACTACTGGTAGGGTCAATGTCGGTTTATGGCGAAATTGCACCACTGTCGTAATATCAGCCCGTAAACGTCAATTGAATATAAATATACTATGACATTATTTCGCGTTCTATATTTCTGATGAAGCGATACAGATCAAAGTGAAATCATAAGAGGTGAACAAAAGTTTTAGGTCTTCTACCTCATCTGCCTACCCATTTCCCAACTACATTGGGATCGGCTTCCAATCTAACCGGTTGCGGCTGAATATCAGTGTTTTACACGGAGCGACTGCCAACAAACCTCCGCCACCCAATTACTGAGAGACACCGATACTTTAAGGTTAGACTGGTTGTCAGACTTTTTGGGCTGCTGACTGCCTCAACGACTGTCATAGGTCAACTGCTTAGCGGGCTTTCCAAGGCACGGATCCAACGACTAAACTCGGCAAGCGCTGCTTAACCTCGCAGATCGACCGATCTGCGTGGCAGTTAGATAATAATTTGCAAAATAAATTAATATTTTTAACATAAAATAAAAACCGACTCCAAAAAACTCAAAAACAAAACCAAAAAAGCAAGAAATAAATGTTTTATTATACAGTATAGTAGTTGAAGAATAAGTCGGTGCCAAGTAAAAAATAAAAGTAATATACCTTGCTGCTATAATAGCAACATTGAAATAACGAGTTCACGTAAAAAATTTCGAGTGCAAGGCGAATTATGCGTCGGACACGACAGATGCACTTCGCCAATCGTGTCGGTTTATCATTGCATGTTTTACTTGGCACCGACTTCAATATTCTTCAACTACTATACTGTGGAACCTCCTCCTTTTTGAAGTCGGTTAAAAAGAATACTTATTTTGTTATATTTTAAACCAGAATCGAATACAGAGTTTTGAAAGATCCGTCTTTCAATAATACTAAAAAAATGTCTCACTTATATCACCCAGAATTACCAAAATATAAATCTGAAAAGCATTAATCTAAACATGGCAATACTCTCGATAACTTAACAACTGTATTATTGGGCAAAGCACTATTGAATATAACATCTCATTTCCCTATTACATAGGTCCACCCGGCCGCTCGATTTGGGAAAACCACTCATACGCAACACACACTACATTATCCTTTTAAGTGACTCACAAAGCCATCTTTGTCAGCGTTCCTGTTCTGCATAATATCGGCATGGCATCAACATTCTACGCACATCGTGACCTAGATTTTAGGTATGATGCACTTTTCTTCTTTACGAGAGTTTACTTGACTGTTGGGCTTTCTGATTATATCGTAGGTACAATCGGAAACAATTCGTCGGTAACGTTAGCGCTTGATTTTTTTACGTAAAAAACTGAGATGACCTATAGATCGTTGTGTTGTGTCTGGGTGTGTAAAATGCGCATGATCTTGAAGTTCGTAAACTGGGACAGGTTTGAAAAAATGTTATTCAAATGCTGTAATTCTAGTACCCAGAGAGATCCTGTCGACTCCCTGAATTAGTTCACATCTTTTTCATATTTTAGAGGCTTGTTTTTGTTGGGGTAGCTGATGAAGTAATTTCAATTTTTCTCTCTCTAGTGCGTACTCTTTTACATCTTTATACGACATAACGGCATCCTTTGCCTTTATTTGGCTCATGTAATTTATCCTTGATCTTCCTCAACTCTCATTTCTTCTATCTTTCCTTTACACATAATTACGTACAATTATGGTAATCCACATCGCAGATTGTATGACCTCCAAACCCAAATAAAACAGTTCTCTTAGATAATTTTTATCACTTGTTGAGAAACGAGGTATTTTGTTCCTCCATTGACAATCTAGGATCCTCCAACCAGGCCAGATAGTTATCCTGGCGGGCTCCAATGGTTGAAGTCGGACATTCGTAAATGTGTGAGAATCGTTGTAAACTCTCATAGTGCGATTCAAGCTTTGCCGCTGTCACTTCACCACGATAGATGGCGCTTTATTTTTTGCTATGTTGATGATTAGTCGCTACACACTTAACAGGCAGTTGCTGAACAATCGTGTTTACTTTGAAAAAAGATAATCTGGCTATCTCTAAATCCCGTAACACCTCAAACAGAATCCTTAAAAGTTCTACTTACTTAAACTTATAATATAAAAAATTGAAGATATGTTTTACGATATCTTAAAGCCATTACGCAAAGGGGCTGATCAATAAAATTACAAAAATATCTTATGGAACCAAATGATATTCCAAAATCATTGCGAATTATGTCGCAAATATAATATAAAGTGACATGAAAAATATATATATGTAATATCATGTACGTTGCGAAAAATATTGTTTTTTAATAAATTCTTGAATGATGAGGAAATTAAATAATTTATAAGAAAGATGTAGCTTCTTTACCCAATTAATAATACGAATCTCTATTATTATTACAATATAATGATATGAGTTAGTCCATCAGCAGCGACGTGCACAGAGTTTTTAGACAGGATAGGCAGAAAATTTTAAAAGCTTACTTACCAAAAATACCTATTGCATGTTGGTATTGGTTCGTCGTCTTGACGATTAAATAATGACCTATGTGATTTGCCACCTCAAATATCTTATAATAAATATGTATGAGAGTTATGTAGAGTAGGCAGTGTCTTTTTGTCTTTATGAACCGCACGCCACTGTCCTTCAGTCTGTTTGTCCTGTCTTTGCTTAAGGTCGGGACTTATTTGAGCTAAATATAGCTAATAAATCAACCACTACATAACGCATTTTCTGTTCTTTTTTGTTAACGCTGTCCCCAATTTAATAATAATTCCTGTATCATGGGTGAGTTCAAAAATACAAATATTCGTATAAATTAACACCTAGACCCGAAACACGTATCTGTAGATCATACAAATATTTGTTTCGTGCGAGAATCGAACCAGTGGTCGATCGTTCAACCACTGCGTCATACAGCCAAATTCAACATAAAATTCCGAGGTTGAACAAACAGTTGTTAGTATATAACACCAAGAAATTGTATATATACATACCTTTATTTACACTAGGTACAATAAAATCTATAAAAAATATTATTATTATTATTTTCTTAAATGAAAATTGCCGCACACTAGCAATAATTCCTTTTCGTGGGTGGTTAAAGTCACATGGGCATACACCCAAATCAGGAACAACTATCTGCAGATCATACAACTATGTGTTCCGTACGGGAATCGAACCCGCGCCACGTAGCGCAGCAGTCGATCTGTCAACCATTGCACCAACCGTTTCGTCATTATTATCATACACTGTATAACTCGAAACAAATTTTATCAAATAATTCTCTAATCTTAAAAAGTATTCCTAAATAACGTGGCCAATTAAAAATTTTTGGTTTGTTATTTGATTAGTGAATGTCTTTTACGTAACAACACATGTGATTGTAAATCAAAACATAGGTTATATATTGTGGTTATGTCCGGCAAATGGTGGAGTACATCGTCGAATTTAACGTTTTAAGTCTTATCGTCGTTTTAAAGAGCCTTTTAATTTAAATAAACTTTATCGTAATTTTATCACTGCAACTGACATGTTTACTTTTGTTCGCGAATGTTGTTGAAGAAGTTATGTTAACGATAACGAAAGAAAAGGTTACAGTGCTGTTAATATCGCGGGTCACTTTAACGGTTGTTTACAGGATTGTCGAGAATTTCATGTTGTACCTTATTCATAATGAAAGCTTTTAAATATAAATTAATTTGATCTTTGCAACTGGCCGATAAATAAAAACAAATTTAATTAACAACACTAAGTAATAAGAAAAAAAAACACTATTACAAAATCATACAGTATTATTTGAAAGTTACATGTGAGGCGACACATATCTGACGTCACTATATAATTATACTTATGCTTATTCGAAATCTGCCTATTCAAAATAAAATGACTCAGTGATTTTATTATTCGTGTCTTCTTTATCGTGAAGGAAATCATCGTGAGTAAACTGGTAATCCAGAGAGACCTCTGTAGTTCTGGATGGTGTGTGTAGTCCGCCACTAGGCCTTCGTGGTGGACTAAGACCTTTCTTAGACTTTTTTCATTAGCAATATATATCGAATCTGATTAATTAATTATTAGTATAATATTTCTTTTTTACCTGGGTACGTCTTCAAACTGCGGCCAGACACCGGAGGACGGGCAGCAGCGCCCTCTCACTAATCGGTGAGTCACTGCGATCCCCAAGCCGCCTGCCAAGCGTGGGGATTATGGCAAACCCCCCTTGAGGGAGGCCTTCGTTCAGCAGTGGACGTCTTCTGGCTGATGATGATGATGATGATTATAATTTTATTCAACCCACATATATTTCTCAAGCTACCACGGTTATCGTGCGATCTTGAACTAGTCTACACTATATGATGAGCCAGATCCCAATAAGCTAAATCAGTCTTAGTCCAGTCCATTCTCCTCTCAGTGTAAACTCCGCTTAACAACAGTAACATCTAGCCCGTCCATCACAGATCGTCGGACACTTTCAATCTCAATATCTTGAGATAACAGTGAAAGTCATATTGTGTAGATTTATATATTTTATATGTACGAGTGAGCTTTGTTTCATGTGTGTTGTTGTTTGATACTAAATGTACTTATTTGAAATAAAAAAAACTATATTTATATTAAAATAATACAGAACTTGTGTTGAGATTAATCCTACTAATATTATAAATGTGAAAGTTCGTGAGGATGGATGAATGGATGGATAGATCTTTGTTACTCCTTCACGCCAGAACAGCTGAACGGATCTGGATGAAATTTGGCACAGAGATAGATTATAGTCTGGAATAGCACATAGGTTTTTAATCCCGGAAAAATGTACGGGTTCGTAATCCACACGGGCGAAGCCGCGAGCGGAAGCTAGTATTTAATAAATTGAAGATTCTATATCTGGGTCAAATATTTGTGGTTTTGTTTTTATTTGTGAGGTTTTTGTTTTTTAATTAGAGGAGTACTTAATAATTTTACAAACATATGAACTAAGATTTTTGGTTCGGAGTCTAGATTCATATTTTATTTATAATTATATAACTGTTTGCATAATACAACCTACTTATTATTATTAACTACTAAAACACTAAACAGATTAAAGATGTAAAAAATATAAAAACATTACCTACGCGTCAAAATACTCCTCCGCATCGCTGTCAACCGGCATTGTGCCCAGAAGACTGGCAGCATTGCCACGCTGTATGGCATTTTGTATAATTAAAAAAAATACTTACATAATTATTATATTATAACATGGCTTTCTTCTATCCTTATTATTATCCTTATTTTGTATTTTAACAATATTTATGAAAAATTCATAATGCTTTTGTATCCATCTCGATGTAGGTCTGGTTGTACCAGATAATGGTACCAAGCCATTTTTGAACCGTGCAACTACAATCCCGATTTATGAACTCAAAGAAAAAAAAATCTTTGACCTCTCAACAAAAACCCTTTCCTTTACTTCCTTTCTTTGACACCCAATAAATTATTTGATTAATATTTCAGATGGTCACTTTGCCTAAATTACAATTCAACAAAGTTTCTCCTACTCAAGAAATGTAAACCTACTTAATATAACATAGTCACGCTACTCCACACACTACACTATATAACTAAACTAACAAACCGATCCACGTAAACTTACATACTAACGACCGCAAAATGACACGTCATTATAATCAACAAAAAGTGATAATGTTGTATATTGCTGTGGCCAATGACCAGTGGCAGAGAATAGCGAAGTACAGAAGGTCTACTATACATGTGCTATAAAAAGCCCACACAGAAATAACTGAAGTGGTCTGAGACTTCTGTTTTAGAATAATATAGATATTGTATTTATTTTTATTATTATTACTCTGTATGCATAATATTAAAATTTATCCTTAATTTCCACGTGTGACGATACCTGAGATCATCTCGCGCCTCTTCGCTACCACCAATGCCGACTCTTTTCACCACGGCATGGACGATTCTAGTGTAAGCTAGAGCGGACACGACGGAAGAAGAAATTAATATTAGCGTTCAAAGGAAGCTTTACGTCGGTTTTTTTTATTCGTCAAACGTCATACTGATGTCATAATAGTTCACCCTGGGCAGTCATAGCTGACTGGCTTATGAAGACTCGAAGAAGAAGACCTTCATTTTTACAATAAAAACGATCAAAGAGCAAGTGTCCTGTGCAGAGGCTCTTTGCCGTAATTCTCCAAAAATTACTTCTCTTAACGACAGGTGAGTGGTTGGGTTTCTCGAGTGTTGTTCGGAGTGGCACTTCTGTGCCCCGTTGTTTCGTGCTAAAGATATCTTGGTACAAGTGAGAGTCATCTGGGTGTCGGTCAGTTATGTTCTGATACTTATCCCCTCTGATCGGATTGACGACACGGTTGGCGCAGTGGCTAAGCGATTAGCTTTCTGCGCTACGTGTCGCGGGTTCGATACCCGCACGGAACAAATATTTGTATGATCTACAGATAGTTGTTTCGGATCTGGTTGTTTGTGCATGTGACATGTATGTTTGTAAACTGTACCCACGATACAGGAGAAATCCTAGTGTGTTTAAAAAAAAAACAAAACACAAAAAACATCAAAATGTGCGGTAAGTTGTGAGGTTATTATAATTACCATACTCTTGTAACCTCACAACTTACAACACATTCTGATATTTTTATGCGAGTTGAGGGGATATCTTCCCCAGGCTAGTGACTATTAAGTCTTGGATTTGATCTCAAATCGCATTGTTATTCGGTTTTTCTGTTAGAAAAATGTCAGTGGAAACCTCAAATTTGGAATTGTTTCTGGTTTACCAGATTTCGATTTTGCTATTTATAGCAAAACGGTAACTATCCTATTACATGAGATTTAATAATGGTGTCGACGGAACGTGAGTGAACAATACACCTCTGCCTAACCTTTCGGGGATTACAAGCGTTATGTTTTGTTACCTACATATTTGGGAACCTAAGCCTTTCAATGAGCTGAACGAACCTGGTCTTTACATAGATGATCTCATTTCTTGTCTTAACAAGCAAGAAACAGATAAATATAGTACCGGTACCTACACTTAAATATATTAGTTTACATACATACATACATAAAGTCACGCCTTTTTCCCATGGGGGTAGGCAGAAACTACGGAACGCCACGTGCTACGATCCTTACATAACCCTTTTGCTTCATTTACATTCATGCATCGTTTCATACATATATTAGTTTGTCCTTGCTTTAAAAAATATATTTAAAAAAAAACTATCCCAATAACTTTCACATTACAACCTTTATTCCTGACCATACCCGACACATAAAACCGCGATGAACCGTAGATCTTATCTTCCGCTGTCCACTCGACACTTGCGCATTCCGAATACTGTACCGACTGCGCCCGCGCAAGATTGATCGTTCACCTATCACAGAACTACAAACATTTAAACAGATCATTCGGAAAAAGAAAAGTTATTTATTTTGAATAAAAAAATATATGTAAATTGTAAATTAAATTATAAAGTATAAATTTAATTATAAAGAGGTACCTGCCACCTATGATCCTCAAATAGTAACGCATTAAAGTACCAATGACACTACTATACAGGGTGGTCAAAATAGAGACGTCAAAAAAAAATCCTCATGCCCAGGGATATCCGAAAATACCCCTCGTATGTTCCTCGATTCTTGATAGTTTTCAAGTAATAATTATATTTTTAAATTACTTCAAAATTATATGGAAACCGCTTTAAAAAAAAAACCATATGCAATACTTGTACAAGTTAACACCGTATACTGGCCACAATTCCAAACTCCGTAATGCTACTGAAGATTTAAATACAGAAAACTCAATAACACTTTACTCGACCCGGTCTCGAACGTGGAGCTTCACGCTCGGCAGTCGCAGTTGTGACCACTAGACCAAAAAAGTAGTAAAAAATATAATTTATGCACATTTCACTAAGCATATTCATTTCTGCTACCTCTAAATATCTAGAACTACGAATGCGTAGACAGGTCATTTGCATAATATTATTTTTGATTAATTTTTACGATTATATTGGCGAATGTGAATAAAATTGATTACTACATGCGGTTACATTGGCGAATTGCTATTTTAGAAATGTAGGTTTGTTTATGTCATGTTTAATGCGGGATTATCTTAATGAGTTTTTTATGTAATCGTAAAATTGTTCTTGTTATATTTCGTCTTTTAATTTCTAAGAGAAAGTTTATACCAATATTTTCATTTTGAGGTTTTGAAAACTGAATTTAACTGGCCACTAAAAAGGAAGAAATTAAAAGAGAACAGCAGCCATCATCCCAAATAGTCTAAAAGAAAATAGCAAACAAAAAACACAACACAACATCACGACTGTATTCCCCAAAGGATTAGGCAGAGGTATACTATTGTATAGTTTGTTTACACACATTTCGCCGATGCCGACGAATAGGGGGCGAGTCTACTGCATCTACCGGGCACAGTTCCAGACTCCGTGCCGCCACTGAGAATTTCTGTACAGAAGAACCCAATAACACATATCCGACCCGGATCGAATCGAATCGAATTTGAAAAGAGTATTCATGGAGTTTCTAGGACCTTTTTTTTTTTTTTTTTGGGTGGGAAATCATCCAATGACCCCCCTCCGCCCTGGGCAAGAGCGAAGGGATGTGTCAGACTCTTACTGACTAAAACCCACCCGTGTCCCCATGATCGCCCTTGGTGTACCGGGGCCGCGATATCTGTTATATTGGCTCGCAGCCCCGGCAGGCGTTGGCCCGCCCTTAGCCCAGGCGGGCCCCACGACTGTTGCTGACTTCACTTTGTTAACGGGGGGGCGCGTGGAACACTACGCTGCCCCCCCCCGTCTCGGGCCTTTCTCTGGTCGGGCGACGGACGGCCCAAGTCCGCCGCCCGCAGGCCCTCCTCTATGGTGGCTGGAGATCGTCGCGCGCCTCGCGGCGTCGACGAGCCGGGCGTCCCCTTCGGCGGCCTCCTGGGCGTCGCCAGTCTACCTCCTCCTTGGCGGCCATGACCGCCTCACAGAAGGAGGCGACGGCCGCCCATGCGCTCTCGCTCCGAACCATGGATCTCACCAAGGTCGGGAGCGAGAGGTCGCCGCCGATCTCCTCTACGAGGACACGGCGCATCGGCTCCCATGCCGGGCACACCTCCACCGTGTGCTGCACCGTGTCCTCCGGGGCGTCCTCGCAGTGTAGACACCCCGGTGTGTCGATCCGCCTGATTCTGTGCAGGTACCTCCCGAAGCAGCCGTGCTTGGTGAGGACCTGCGTCAGGCGGAAGGCGAGGACGCCATGGCGCCTCTCCAGCCACTCTCTAAAGACGGGTCTTACCGCCTCGATCGAGGCGTGCCCTCTCCATAGGACCTACACACTTTTGGAACCGCGCAAGGTCCAGTAGAAATGAAATTATTCGACTTTGACATTGAAACCCTTCACGCTCAGCAGTCGGGCTTAGGACCATTGGCACGTCTAATAGATTCTATGTACCTAGGGAAGTGCAAGTCATAATGCTCCGGTATCCCAGTAGCATTATGTGAACGTTATAAGATTAGCTATTCTACACAATCCCCTGTACACGTGATGAAAATGTACAATTCGTCGCAATTACGTCACTTTTCTTAAGATCTGCTTTCCCTTTAGATTATATGACCTGCATTTGTTTTTGTTGGGTAGTTAGATATTCTAAGACAGTAAGCACTAAAGCGGCATCACGTCAGTATGGTGCGTGTGTCGATAAAATGTCGAGTCCAACACAAGCCAGATACTCTGAAATATAGATATATGTTTAAATATTTTTTGCATCGCGCCTGTGTTCCACGAGAAGGAGGAGGGACTCGTATCGACATAGCTACCGCGTAGATCCGTCGATCTGCGAGATTAAGCAGCGCTTGCCGCGGTCAGTCCTTGGATGGATGACCATTTTTGACACATCGAAACCCCTTCACGCTTTGGAAAGCACGCTAAGCAGTTCGTCTCAGGTGTCTTATGAAGACCTATGACAGTCGTTACGGGTGTCAGCAGCCTAAAATGTCTGAGAACTCTAAGGTTAGACACCTTAGAGTATTAGTGTCTCCTAGTAATTGGGTGGCGGAGGTCAGATGGCAGTCGCTCCGTGTAAAATACTGATATTCAGCCGCAATCGGTTAGACTTGAAGCTAACCCCAATGTAGTTGGGAAAAGGCATGCAGATGATGACGCCTCTCTTTCCCGAAGGGTTAGTTAGAGATGTATTTTTTGTACACACACATTTCGCCGATGCATCGCAATAGGGGGCGAACGTATTGCCATCTACCGGAGACAATTCCTATCTCCAGACTGCCCTAATAACTCTTGCTCGACCTTTTTTTTTTACGTGTGGAAATGCTCATGCATACCCGCCGCCCTGGGGATGGCGACGGGTGATGTCGGACTTTTACCGACTAAAACCACACGGTGTTCCTGCGGCATACCTGTAGCGCCGGAGATATGGGATTCGCTCGCGCATTCACCGCAACCCCGGCAGGTATCAGCCCGCCAGTGGATGACCTGGCAGGCTCCGTCCCATTGTGCAGCTTAAATAACTCTTGCTCGACCTGGGAATCAAACCCAGGACCTCACACTAACCAGCCACGTATGCGACTAGACCAGTGAAGCAGGACTGATTATAAAATTCGCAAATTACTCAAGGATGTTAAAGCCATTTACCACACGATCTCCAAGTAGGCGCCAACTCAACATTAATTCAATCCTCTAAATATGTAAATGTTGAAATGCAACAACATTACATAATTGCTAGTGTTTCGTTACGTCCATTTTATTAGAATTCGGGCGTTTAATTAACATAAATTATAATATATTCAAGCATTGTTGAGTCAACTTGGAGTAGTTCCGTGTATTATTTTTAAAAGATTACAATCTACCTATTGTTTTTCCAAGGAAGCTGATGGTAACTTTCTGGTACAATTTCGCTAGACTTTGTTGTCTGGTTGTCTTTCAGAGGCACTATCGAGAGATAATTACTGATAGACATAAAAATGCATAATTAAGTGTATTAAAAGGCAAATGTAACACTTAAGCACTTTACTAATGTTTGATGAAATGAAGTGAACACATGCTCAAAATACCAAAAAAATATTCTTTTAACTGGTTATTCTGAATTCGGATTTTTGCTAGCGCGACTGCTGAGTGTGAGGGCCTGGGTCCGATTCCAAGGATGGGAAAAGTGGTATGGGGTTTTATGTATAGAACACGGATAAGCACGGAGTTTGGAACTGTGTACTGTTGAAGACTGTTTGCCCCCTATTATTTAGGACTTAATAACAGCATCGGCGAAATGCAGGTGCACAATGGTGCACCCCTGCTGAATCCTTAAGGGATACAGGCGTGATGCTGTGTTATACTACTTCTTACTTATATTTATATTTATTTTATATTTTATATAATATTATATATTTCATATCCTGTCCTATCCTACTAATAAATATTATAAATTATAAATGTGAGGATAGATGGATGTATGGGTGGATGGATGGATGGATATTTGTTACTCTTTCACGCAAAAACTACTGAACGGACCTGGATGAAATTTGGCAAATAGATAGATTATAGTCTGGAATAGCACATAGGCTACTTTTTATCCCGGAACAATGTTTTATATTTTATAGCTATGCTATTCGTTTTATATATCAATAGATCCACACTGGCTAGAACCTAAAAGCCTGGATATCAGGGAAGAACGCTTTTCCCAGCGGTGCGATGACACTATGACTGTCAGTATCAGTATTCGTCATTTATCTGGATTTAACCGCTATTATTCTACCGATCCCAAAAACTAAAATAACTTCATTATAGGTATTACTACCGCGGCCGTACGGAACAATGGCGGCCACTGGCCAAGATCGACTTTCTCCGGCCATCTTGGGCCTGTGACCTATTCAATGCAATTTTTTTCATGTTCGTGTTATAGTGTGATATGGCAATGAACTTTGTTTATGTCTGTACAGCTTAATTGTGTGTTTGGACCCTAGCCATAGGTACATACTTCTTTCTTTTAAAACGTTGCCCCACTCTAGGAGTAATTCCTGTATCAAATATTCACATGCACAAATAACCAGACCGTGAACAAATATATGTAGATCACACAAATATTTGTCACCCATGCAAGGATTGACCGCGGCAAGTGCTGCTTAAACTCGCAGATCGACCGATCTGCGCGGCAGCTATGACCAATTCTGAAATAAGACCTTATGACATGAGGAGAATTCCAAAGCAAGAAAACCAGCTTCGTCATTTCAAATTTCTAAAGCCAAATTTAGACTATCAAATTATCATGAATACTATTTTCCAATATATACTAAGTTGCCAAGTAATAGCAGGCCAGAGGTCAATTATGACCATGTTATTCGTTTCAAAACACCTTAGCTAGTAGTCGATCAGTCAGTGTTATGAAATGATGGTAAACTGCTATGGTAAATTTATGGGGCTAGGTAGAACCAACTTGTGTCTAATGATCTCGGTAGTCTAGACTGGTTGGAACTGTTTGTACAACTGATTATCTTTAATTGGTTTGATTACGTTTGGAGATCTAAACTATCATGACTATCTGAATCCAATTTAACAGTCAACCTCAAAAAGATTTATAAACACACAAACAAACAAACATAAGAATAATAAATGGTCTTATTTTTTTAATGCAATCACTACTTCGTATTAGGGGTTTGAATTTAATGAGACTTATTGTAGGTCCGTGCTAATAATGGAAGTCCATATCTACTAAATCAATGCTCAACATAGGTCTCTCATTGACCGCTTAAATTAGCGAACATAAGGCTATACCCACCACGCATGGTAGACAGATCGCAGTATGATATTATTAGCAGACTGGAAGCCTCTGCTGCCCAGCTATCGTTATGGGGTGCAAGAGAAGAACTTCAAAGAGTGAGGAAATCTAACTGGCGCATTCTGGGCAGTTAGCCTCAATACCGTCATATACTATATTATTATTGAGGTCATATATGTAGACTCGAACCCTGGATGGAGGCAACAAAACAAACCCTGGATGAATGGAGCGCAGTATGAGCTATATTTTAAATTCATGACTTATTGTATCGTGGGTACGGTTTACAGGCTATCTCACATGCACCTAGACCCGGAACAACTGTCTGTAGGCCATACAAACATTAGCACCATCCGGGGAC
This sequence comes from Shargacucullia verbasci, assembly GCA_947562105.1. NCBI lineage: Eukaryota > Metazoa > Arthropoda > Insecta > Lepidoptera > Noctuidae > Shargacucullia > Shargacucullia verbasci. The sequence goes on along the minus strand of OX387284.1, from coordinate 14,460,579 downwards.
CGAATCCACAACACGAAGCACAGAAACCCAATCGCATAACCACTCCGCCAATCGTGTCGTCAACAGCAGATTTCTCTAACAGAAAACCGAATGACCCTCTTGTTTTAAATGGTTATCGAACCGACCTTGGCACTACTTATGTGACAATAATACCATACAGTCACGTGTAACATACAAACAAACATTTAAATTCTCAGGCCACGCCGCAGTCCGAGCTATATTCGCCACACATTGACAAACATTACGAGTTGATCATAATAAACTTACATATAATGAAGTTATACAATAGAACCAGTGTTACTACTATCTAAAGTGACCGTAGTGTTAGGTTATAGAGCGTATGTTACATTGTGAGATTTTATTATATATTAAAGTATGTTTGTGTTGTGTAATTTTGGGTAGAAGCGTTGCTAGGTCGAGAGAGTGGTGCATTTCCAACGGGCTTGTCTAGCGAACATTATGCCCAGCTGTGAACTGTGAAATGCTGGATTAGATGAAGTATTTAAGGATTTGTATTGTAAATCACGTTAATTGGAAGAGTTTTATTTCTATTAAGTGAGTTCAGAAAAAAATCCTTCTTAAAATAAATTTTATACATTCTTAATTTTGTTTAACTAAGTGTTTATTCAGTCACCTTCCAATACAGATCTAGAGATTACTGACATCCATCTGCCCATCTTTATACGAGATATCGGGCACAACTAGTGATTTTGTGTGCGCTTATACACTTCATACATAATTTTCGTTGGCCATAATTAATTACGCAGTATATTTAGCTAATTATTAAGATGCCAGGTTAGTAATTACATAAATTATATCTGCAGGTTATCAATTAAAATATTATACCATACTGTATCTGAAGAATTTAAATGCCTCTGTAAACGGCGGATTTCTTTTGGAATGTTGTCTTTAATAAAACATAAAAAAAAGAATAGATATTATTGAATCTTGTCAAATTCGTCAACTTGATTGTTAACTTGAATTTAGTCGCCATCGTCATGGATTGCGTCTATTCCTGCCAGAGACCAGACTGATTTGACAGTTCCATTTTTTTTTTATGCTTTTCAATATTTGCATAGGCTACAGATAGTTGTTCCTACTTCGGGTGTCTGTGAACATTTGTGTTTGTAAACGCACCCACGATTCAGGAATAGCCAGTTAGGAACCTTTAAAATCTTCGAACGAGGTAGAGTGAGATTGAAATAAGTTTTAAAGAGCGAAGTCTTTACAAAATATAAAAATGTGGATTAGGTCAAGTTAATACCAGAGAAAAAATGGTTACAGGTTATTTTATTAATTTTATAGGGTTGATTGTGATATGTGTCCGCAGGAGTTATATGTGTATTTTTTAGATATTAATATCTAAAAAATCATTACAAAAAATATTTTTAAAGAGGTTTATAGTGCTCTTATTCTTTGTACCAATGATTTCAAAATATTTGAAATGTCAACATCAACACAACATGTGTTAAGGTTGACATTTCTTTTTGTTACAAAAAATATTTTTTACTGAAATTAATACGATATTGGTGTCACTCTGTCCTTAGACTTTACCAACCATATTATTATAACAACATGTTCGCAACCGGGGAAAGTGATGTGAACCAAACAAAAAATCAAGAGATCAATTATTTTGCAAAAGTCATTACTCAAAATTTCTCACCGGAATTCGCGAATTAACATTTAAGTGATGATATTTACATAAGTAATTTAAGAACGGAAGTCTAGATCGTTGTCGATGAACGTGTATCATCAATCAAACCAACGTATACAGAAAATTATACATTGCTTTTTACAACGCAAATCTTGAAGTCACTTTCGTAACACCTGCTCACTAAGTAACCAAATAGCGTTAAGTAACCGAATAATTCGATGTACCTAAACAAGATCCTACCGATGGACACGACCAGATCATTCGCCGGCCTTCTCTCATGCGTTCATGACGTAACCACTCGAGATTCGGAACACTCGAGGCTGCAGGAGAAAGTGCATGGTGCATTCGGATTAACAACTTGAGCGAAATTATTCGCTAATACCGCTAAAATGGCCAGTCTGACGCAACCACAGATGGCTCACATCATAGCCAGTTTCGAAATTTTTATCTAATTTTCGAAAGTGCGATCTGGTATTTAGAGCTGTAATTTCTAATTCTTCATTAGATTTGAGGTTGTTACGTTTACGTATCTCGGTCAGTAGGTTTTGAATTACTTATACTTCTTTTTGCGACCAGCTAATGTAACTTAATATGTCGAAAAAAAGACTAAATCCACTTTATTATGAAATTGCACGTCAATTACGTCATGCGCATGTCAAAAAGTCGTCCAGTGATATCAGTACTTTCGATTTTATCGAAAACGACTTTCGATAGGGACCTATTGCAGCTCTTTAAGGCGTCGAAACATGTTTTTGTTTCGTATTAATATATTTTTTGTTCAGCCACATATGGGTTTACGATTGTACCACCAAGATGTACCAGTTACGGTAGTTTCGGGATGTGAAAGTTCGGACATTAAATCAAGGAGGCGTTCGTACAAAATAGATTGTTTTTTTATTTACAGAAACTTATTAACAACAAATATAATACATAATAACATCTAAGATGCGATCACATGATTTACATTAAATGAGATGAGATGACTAACAATTTGGGTCGTTTAGTGGGGGACACCGTAGGAGCCGGAGGGAGAGGGGAGACCGTAGGATCCTGAGGGGACTCCAATGGTGGTGTAGGCGACACCGTGTCCGGAGCCACCGGAAGAGTAGCCGTGTCCGGAGCCACCGGAAGAGTAGCCGTGTCCACCGCTGGAGTAGCCGGACAGACCGCTGTAGCCGCTGTATCCGCTGGCGTAGCCCTCTTCAGCCTGGTGGTACTGGGCGACTTGGATGCCCTGCTGGATGTGGTCGAGTTCAATGCCAACGATCCTTTCGTAGGGAACGCCGTACACGGGGGCGGGAGCACCGTAGTGGGAGGAGATGCCGTGTCCGTGACCGTGGCCGCTGGAGGAGGTCTGGTAGGCCTGGTTCTGGATCTCGTCCTTCAAGATGATGTTCTTGATTTTGTGGAGGAGATGAGGGTCTACGTGGTAACCCTCGGCGGTCTGGTGACCGACGGGCACGGAGGTGTAGTGGCCGCCGCTGCTGAGGCTGCCGATGGAGATGGATGGGGAGGAGTAGCTGTAGCCCACGGGAGGCTCAGCGACGGCGCAACCCAGGAGGGCGAGGGCAACCTGTCAAAAAAGGTATTATTTAAGACTCAGAAATTCAAATAGTTGCAAAATTAGCGAAATGATTCGCTAACGTCTGATGCATAATTATGCGTGATAATTGGTTCAATATCTATCTAGTATGATCAAGTTGTTGAAGCCCAATTTTTTACGTGTAGCCTCGAAGCTTACACTCCTAAATGATAACGGGATCACACATCTGATCTCTTCACTAAATAAGTGCTCCATTTTCCCAACACTGGTATGGAACATTTAAAAAATGAAGATCAAAATCCGCGATCAGGAAATTTTAAGGATATGAAATCCTCAAAAACATCCCAAATTGCACATCCAAAGCACCGATTTGAACGAAACTTAGATCCACTTAACACGCAGTGCGAATGCACTATCTCACGTCACAAAACACAGTCACTGCACTCCAACTTACGATGTATTTGGCCATGTCTAGTACGGTCGAACGTTGGCTGATGTGTGATGCCTTTGCTCGGAGCGATCCGCTTTTATAGCGGAGATCAGACCATCTACTTTTACTTTGGTAGCAGAGGCTACCGAGGACGAATTCGGGTTACAAATGGACTATTTCTTTTTTGGATTATGGGTGAGGCTGCTATGGATTTTGGAAACTAATGAAACGGTCATAGGTGAGAGGTAAAGCGTTTCTATTTTAAGTTTTAAATGTTTTTTTATCCAAACTTAGGTTTTCCCAAATAAGCTAGTTTTACGTTAAGTGTAGGCTTATTTTTTGTATTGTAGATAGTTGTTTGTTTACTTTCCTTTGGATTGCTCAAACATAATGTATCGCTATTGATTGCCGGAAGTCTATCTTTACTTTGAAACGATCTCATCGTAAATCTTACTATTTTCTAAGTTTTGAACACAACAATAATATTGTATCATCATAAAAGATTCTGACTATTTATTTCGCCTTCTGCATTCGTTGCTAATCTTTTTAGAAATGGCGTTATTTTGAATAGAATTTTGTTGCATTTTTATTGTTCACGATACATAATTAACTATTTATAGATCATCGTGTTTACATTTATTATTAATATATTAAAATCTGTTTCATTTGCGTAATCAAATCGTTTTATTTTGATAGCATTTATTTGTATAATTATCATCGTTTGTATTTTTTTCCGGACATTCAAATTCACGCGATAATATATATTTTTGCTTGAGTCTTTTGACAGAAGTAAACTCTCGCATTTTCTTTAAACCGCTTTAATTATTCCTATTGTTTCCATAGTAACCAACCAAATATTTTTAAAGCATATCTTCTAACGATGTTCCTATTCAATAGTAAAGTTCTTGCAGTAAGAATATGGTAAATTGTCTTCTTTATCTTGATCTAAAAACTGTGTTAACTAAACTCTGCTTGTCAATCTGATTTAAACCCGCAATAAATAATATTTGTCAGTCCGGCAAACAATTATTATCTCAGACACTATAACTAGTAAAAGTAAGTTTATAGATATTTTGAAGGCACGGTTGGCACAGTGGTTAAGAGATCGTCTGCTGCGCTACATGTCGCGGGGTAGGATCCCGCACGGAACAAATATTTGTATGATCTACAGATAATTGTTTTGGGTCTGGGTCTTTGTGTATGTGAATTTATGTGTTTGTAAACGCACCCACGATACAGGAATTATTCAAAAACGTTTTAGTATAAAAAAAAACATACTAAAAAGACTTTCAGCTATAAGTGTTCCTTATATGACAATATGATTAGCGCAGTAGCAAAATTATCAGTTTTCTGCGCTATGTTTAGTAGGTTTGACCCGAATACGGAACATATATTTGTTTCGGATATGGATTTGTGCGTCTCCATACCTATAAACACTACACACAATACATAAGAAATACTAATTTAAGAAAACAACCATTTTTTACAATCTTTTTTTCTTTCTTTCTTAAAAACGTTGTCCCGCACTACGAATAATTCCTGTCAATCCTGCCAATCTTCCTTCCAAAATGTCCGCCAATCTTAAGAAAGTTTTCTCTTTACACTATTAGTATGTAGGTCAACAATGTTTGGTTCCTACATATATAATGAAAGTACGCACATTACATATACACGGATATTAATCTCCACTTACTTAAGTATCCCCTCACTGTTGATGGAGTTAGATAGTGCACACACTTGATTTTGACGTGCACATATTCGTATAAATGTATATATTTTATTTGAATATAACGTTTAATACTTATGCCTCTTTTCTTGAGTTCTGGTATGATTTATCCTTTTTTAAAGTTTAATCAAATATACCACGGGTCTAAAAAGGCTGCATAAGATAATTAATATGATGCATATTACAAAATATTTGTGATTCTTAATGATTAATTGGTGACTTTTACTATTACTCGAAAAATGGAGTATAAGTCATATTATCTAGTTAAATTATCTAATAAACTTTAGCTTAATGCAAAAATAACATCAAGTTTTAACCAGTCATAATCATTAAGTAGCATAAATAATGAAGAGCATTCAAAAATGCTATTTGCATAATGGTATAACATTTTTGTAGTTAATTACACTCATACGCACATAACGATTTGTTAATATTAGAGAATCGTGTCAAGGAGTCAACTGTGCGCGAAAACGTATCATTAGTGACATCGTGGATGAGATTTTTTTTATTAGTTTTTTGACTATTTGATGCTTTGAAGTGTATGAGAAGATTTTTGAGAAAACATTTTTATTAAAAAAATTAAAAAGCGACTCAATTTTTCCAGTGAAATATACCTAAATAAAAAATCAATAGTTGATAATAATTTTTCAATAAAACTTGGTCAGCTCCCATGTGTTGATGAAGGGGTCATCAAATACTGAGTAGGTATTATGTAGCATTTTAACCCGTCAAGTGACGCAAAAGAAACAATAGGAAATCTATTGTCACCGCCGGGCGCCTCTTGTGTCTAAATGAGTTAAGTGTTATAGAATAATGTGCAGGATTTTGAATTTTTCGCTGCCAATGGGTAAGTAGACTAATCATACATTTTCTAGTAATGACCTATGGCCTAAAGTGAGACAGAATACTTGCAATAAACTAGGTAGCTAGAAAAAAGTGTTCCCAGAAGTATCGATGCTTATATTGACGTTTGGGCTCTCGTTTATTCGTCAGTAATCAATTGAAACAGCTTAAAAATGCATCCTACTAATATTATAAATGTGAAAGTTTGTGAGGATGGATGGATGGATGGATCTTTGTTACTCTTTCACGCCAGAACCGCTGAACGGATCTGGATGAAATTTGGCACAGAGATAGATTATAGTCTGGAATAGCACAAAGGTTACTTTTTATTCCGGTAAAATGTACGGGTTCGTAAACCACGCGGGCGAAGCCGCGAGCGGAAGCTAGTTTGTCTATACATGTAAAACAACATTTTATTAATGCTTAAGGATGATTTTAGAATTGTAACCTTTCCCACAGACAGATGAACACGTGACGTTTTGAAATATGGCCAAATATGTAAGTATATATAATAACTTGTTATCTGTCAGTATAGCTCATTTACGATGTTACAACCACGGTTACCACCCGCGGCTTGCTTATACAAAATCTTTGCATAGTAATTTTTTTTTTAATTTTGCTCCTCTCTTGGATTCATTCCTGTATCGTGGATGCGTTCACAAGCAATCAGACCCCAAACAGCTATCTGTAAGCCATACAAATATTTGTTCGTGCTGGGATCCATGCAGCGACATGCAGCGCAGAAAGCCAATCGCTTAACATCACGTCAACGTGTGGCCTCCTCCTAAAAAAGTTTACCTATTCCCTCTTCATAATGTCAGCTAAAAAGGGAGGTCCTTTTTAAATGCAAATAGTTATAGGGCCCAGTAATCCAGTAGTATATAGGGCTAGTAGAAGACCAGGTCCCTTATGCCACGTACAGGCAAGGCCTTAATACAGAGCCTTAATAGGTAGATTCTAGCGTACCCTGAATACTTGACCAGACTTTTCTTTGTTGTAAGAGAAGATAAAACGTAGTTAATATTTGTTTTAGGAGTCAATTTTTCCATACTATTGTCAAAAAGAAAATGAGAAGTGGAAAGTGGAAATCACCATACACATTTTTAATGAGAATGAAGACAGGTGCATCAGCTACACCGACAAGAGGAAAGTTAAATTGGAAGAAGGCACGTTTTAAGAGTATCGCTTGAAATACGCGCAAAATAGTTGTTTGGGCGTTAACGTTTCTTACATCTAAATCTGTACGAATTAATTTGATTTTGGTCTCTATCATTTTGTCAGATTATAGACAAGGTCGACAAGTTTTGTTTTTTCAAAATTTTGATTATATTAATATAATTATCACGAGATAAGGAAGATTTTTAGTTAAACAAACTCATTTTGAGAGTTAATTATTTCTCAATCTATAAACAATATCAGAAGAATAAAAACGTGACGACCTAGTTTTTACTTGTGTCTATAACATATAAAAAATCAGCAATATCAGCTCATGTTTAGTGGGGTAAAAACGTTAACGCATTTTGAAGGAAAACTTTTAGCTAAACGATACTCATAACGTTTAGTCTGATTTAATGTACAAAGTACTTAGTAACTGCCTACTTGCCGATGATGATTTTGCATTTTTGTAGTCAATATTGTGTGATGTAATGCGTCATCTTATTATTAGCGAAGCCTAATTTACCTACATTTAAGACATGTCAAAACACATTAATTAATCTTACTAGGTGCATTGTAAAACGAAGGTTTTTTTTTTAATTATTTTACTTTAATGCATGACCTTGGCTTGTTATTTTGGAACTTTTTGGAAGCTGTTTAAAAATTATGAAGAAAAAGTGTCAAATGCAATTAGGAGTTTGAAGATAAATGACAATTTGGATATGCAATGACTCTGTAGTATGTGAAATCGATGTTATAGATACATAACATCGCGCCTGTATTCCCCGAAGGGGTAGGCAGAGATGTACCATTGTATATCCACATTTCGTGAGTCTGTTGCCATCAACCGAGCACAGTTCCGGACTCCGTGCTGCTACTGAGAAGTTCCATACATAAATTCCCAATAACACTTTGGCCGACCCGGGAATCGAACCCAGGACCTTACGCTCAGCAGTCACCAATAGAGAGTAAACCAATGAGACAGTTATGTATTGAGTTTAAGAAAACATTTAATTTTCCTTCATTATTTAGCAAGGACTTAATCAATATAGATTTTTTAATTCCATACATTTTTCCCCGACAAGGTAGACCGATGACCTAGTGAAGGTCGCCGGTCAGCACAGGACCGGTCGATATGGCGATGCTTGGGGAAGCCTATGTCCAGCAGTGGGCCTTCTTCGTTCGTCTTTCGGCTAAGATGATTATGATGCATTTTTCCATGTCCCACTTATCTTTGCAATTTATCCCAGCTTACTACAGGTCGATATATTATGACGTAATTATTCCTTTCCAAATGACATATAAAACTGACGAAAAGATGTAATATCTTTAACACACCCGCCGTATTTTAAGACCTGTCTCAATGTTGTAATTATCAAATTAATTACACTTTTAAAGTAATGCAACTCTCCGGTGTACGAAACGTTACACATTTCTTCATTCGCCACATGTTTTAAAACAAGTCTCTGTGTGTGTACTCAAAGCGCTTAAAAGCCAGTGGACAGAATTTTATGTAATTTTTATTACCATTCATGGAGAGCGTTTTTGAGAAAAGCTTTTTGTGTCGGAGCTCTATTATAGTGTAAGGGGACTCTTTGTTTCTCTTTTTCCTAATGAACCTACTCATTTGTGCGTGCTTGCGTAGTAAATTTTGGTGTACCAAGCTTCAAATCTTTCTTTATTACATTTAAGTATTTATTTCGATGTGCGAGAGAGTCCCCTCTGTTGCGACAGGTCAGCTCAAATAGTTATGGCACTTTCTTCAAAAGTCTATTCCACCCTATATTTGTCTCACATAAATCCTTACATCATTATAATATGTCTGAAAAAAAAAAAAACTGTTTAAAATAGACCTTGACCCCAGAGTTTGTTTCGGCATTTCATCTCAGGGATAGTCATAGGAAATGCCGACGCCATCTAGTTTAAAAAAGACATGTAAAAGTGATTGAAAAATCCTAATTGCAAGATAAATAATTTCACATTTCAGTCTGAAGAAGGCATACTCGTGATATGGGTCCATCGTGCCACCTATTTATGCATTTTGTAATTGCGAACAATGCAATTGCCTTTTTTTCTAAATCAAAATGGTAATTTATTGCAGTATTCTAGTCAAAAACTGACTGCCGCACGCGCTGTCTCATGTTCCGGTGATAAGATGTAAAACGATGTGGCGGCTACTACTCGTAACATAGCAAAAAGTAAAGCACCATCTATCGCTTACATTGATTGTTACAAATATACGAATGAGCTAAATAAACTGTCGGGCTTCGGCCTGCCAGGCTGCCTGGTTGAAGGATCCTCCCTTTTCAATTGAGGAATACTATATCTTATTCCTCTGTTCCAAACATATGTATGACATATACAATGATATGACAAAGAGCTCGATACTGGATTGTTATAAAACTTACCCAAATATTATAGGTAAGTTCTACCTTAATATACCTACCTAAACATCATATTCGCATCTGGTAACAGTATAAGCACTAGCCAAGGCAAGTATAATTATAATTCAATGACAATATAATTGCTGCCTATAATGACCATCCTTCAGTAAAAGTCAAGCTCAATGTCCCCAAGTTCGCGCCACTGACCTTTTGACAGCTGTTGAATAATGCGCGCGCACATTTGACGTAGTACTCACGCAAACGTGGTTTACTTGCGGTGAAGAAATTGAAACCTTGGGTAAGATGGTTAACACTGCATAACAATTTTCATATATTTAATCATATTTATTTTCACAATCGGAATAGCTTTCAGGCAGTTTTGTTAATCCCCAAAACTAGTCCCGTAGTTTTATTTTATTTTATTAAGGTTTTAAACTACAAATATTTGGGTGACCGAGCGCTTTTTTCACTCATATCGATGTTTTCTAGAGATCAGACTTGGCTAAATAGATTTTTCGCCACCGAAATCTCCTGTATTGTATATTTCGTCGAAATCGTTAGAACCGTTTTCGAGAACGCGATTACAAACAAATAAATTCTAGGCCGAAATCTTCTAATTCTGAGAAGAGGTCCTTTCTCAATAGTGGGACAGTAATGAGCTGAATTTATTATATTATATAATAGTATAGCATTTATTACTTAGTACTGTACCAAATATCAATTTCTAATAACGGATTCCTAAGATACATACGAGTACGTACCAAAAAATCATTAGTTTTTCGAATGTCGTAATTAAAATTTTTTCGTATCAAAACTTTTTATTCTATCAAATTTATGTTTACCGGAGTGTCTAAGTTAATGAAATATAAACCTGTTAAGCTTATAATTGTAGAATATTTAATTACATAATGTTTAGATTCCAAAAACTCAACATTCGACGGCCAATATATGTAGGTACCTACGACTGATCAAGCCGATAGAAAGGAAAAGTATGAAGATTAAACAAGAAATGCAGTTATTAGTAAAAAAAAAATGTCAGACATTTGATGTCTGTAGGTGATATTCAAATGCACGTTTCTAAGAAATTAGCAGACTGCAAACAGTGAGGATCCTTAAAATTAAAGTTATCAAGTATTTAATGTCTTAATATAAACATAAGAGACAGAAGGTAACGTACATTTACCAATGTATGTGCTATGTACGGCTCATCATGGATAGTCAATACAAAAACTTTAATATTTGGCGATTGACCAATTTTATAGATATGTGAGAGCTCACTGCTAAAACAAAAGAAGAATACACGACACTATTTATTGTTTTATAAAAGAACCAATAAAAAACAGTGCCATATAATATTCTAATTACAAAAAAAAAACAATACCATTCATTCAAATTTTCAAATACCAAATTCACATCTCAATACCCGTAATACAACTAGTGAGAGTAACATTCCGCTCACATAATAATATCCACGTAATAATTAATAATACGTATAGATATTATTAAATTTACCATACCCAGTCCATTCACGATGTGCAACAGATAACGGATGCTTTGCTCATCTCAACGGAGAAAGGAATAAGTTCCGTGCTAATACGTGACGTGTTTCCGTTGATTGCCGTCAATCACGATAAAGGTCACGTCAGACGGGTATCTAATAAACGTCAATCAGAATTAACGCAGAACATAGCATCACGGTTGTTCTTCGACGGGTCAGGCAAAAGGTACATCTACATATCGCGGATGATGTAATTAAATCACATGGAATAAGAGGTGAGTATATTGCCATCAACAATGCTAAACTACTACTGTGAATTTCAGAAATAATTACCAGGCCCGGGGTTGGTGCTTGTAGCCCGAAGCTAGGACCCTCAGCAGCCGCACCACAATAGACCAATTTTATGTTAATAAATCTGTCAATAACAGTCCCACTATCAACGGCTCCGGGCAGTTACAGAAAGAGATGGAGGGTTCTCTAAAGATGATAGTTGTGTTTGCGGTGCCACACAGACAATGGAGCACCTGCTAACTTAACCTACCAGCATAGCCGATAGAGGCTGGCAAAGAGAGATCTTGTCTGATCTGGTCGACCAAAACCTGCCGCTCCACGGAACCTAACCTGACTGCCCTGTCTCCTGTAATGTGGAGAATCTAATGGAGGCCAATCACAGAGCAGTTAAAATAGATCATTTTAGATATGTTTGGCCCAAAACGTGGCCAGCTCAACGGCTCTTTCGAGACGAGAAGACGAAGAAGTACAGAAAGTAATATAAATCAAATTATTCCAATGATCTCTAAAATAATAAAAAGATTAGGGATCGAACCCACAAACTGAACTGCAGATACCTAAGTGCCAAGCTACTCACGTACCGTGCTTCGACAATGGACACAAGCCACCTAACTATCATGCATCGAAAACCACGAGACCCCCAATCTCGACCGCTCACCGATCACTATTATGTAAACGGTACATTCTTCATCTGACACCTCACATACTAAAATAGTATATAATAATGAAAACAACTATAGAAAAAAAGAGTTCTTGTGTGTAATCTTTGAGGACAAAAATGTGTTACATTTGCAACAACTAACAGTTAATATGAAATTTGCAGACCAGCGCCCGCGCAGCAATCCAGACACCGCTTTGATTACGTAAGAAAATTCTGGCAGCCACAGCGATCAACAGACAGTACATCCCTTTCTAGCTTTTAATTTTTGTCATAAGAGGATATGAAATAGCATGTTTATTAGCGACGGGACCTGTCACATTTTTGTTACGTAATACAAGGGATCACCGGTAATGATTGTGGCTTTCTCTGAATTTCATCCAGAATTATCGTGGTTGTATTTCTGGATTAGACTGGTTCCTGGTCCTTTTCAGGCTGCACGTGCAAGGAGGGAGTGTACGAATGACGAAATATGAGATCGTCTCGATACCATCACTGTTGTATGGCTAATCTTCTCACCACGGCATAAAATCCATATGCTCGTGCTGATTTGACTGATGAAGAAGTATGTAGTTTTCCACCGTTTCTATAAAACTCTAAGACTCTTCAAGTCCAATTATGAATATGTATATTTTAGTAAGCGTGCCGTCATCGTTAATTATTGACCAAACGCCTATACAAGAATAACAAAACACATTCTTACATCATTGTCAACATGGACTTTCCAAAGATCGCTGCAAATGCAATTTTGACCTTCCACGCGTTTATTTAAAATAATACCTTGAAATATAACTTTGACTTTACCCAAAACGATAAAAGGAAGTTAACTTGACGTTAATATCTCCGAGGTTGTATACAGCCTAGAATGTTGCTTTTGACCCAGTTTTGTTTTATATCACTCTCGCTTTTTCCTTTTTGGGTGAGCTCAGTATCAGATTTCACTGATTTTGGTGTCGTGTGGAGCATCATGCAATACTGGATTTGGTGTGGTAGAATCATATACAAAAACAATGATAACTATTATATAGGTATCACGTGTAATATTCGAAGTTATACTATATTGTACCGTGATCAAATGCTTCACCTCGCTTGTGAATAAAATGGTGTCTAAAATTTAATAATGATTATTTTCTTGTTTTAAGATTCTCTTCGGATACAAATTAAAACGTTATAGTTACTCAACTGCATTTCTTGAATAACAAGATTTCAGGGACCTAAAATGGCCTTCTTGCTTTCAAAGCTACTACTTTAACGATGTTATCATAGCCTATTAATTATTATGATGTAAGTATCACCTTCACAGAATGCTACACTGACCTCTGCTTGATTTGAGCACAAAACTGTCAGAAGTGTTGAAGAGAATACTGCTATAGATAAACTATTACAAATCCTAGTAATCCTTCTGACCGAATTTCGGTCACGGCGGCCAGTCTCACCGGAGATTAGCCAACTCGGAGGAGATATTATAGAGCACAAGTGTGTACGCAAACACAGGTGCTCTCTCTATTCCTTCGCTCTCATAGTCCGATGGGACGGCAATCCGACACGACCGGAGCGAGATCAGGCGCAGGACCAACAGCTTTACGCGCTTTCCGAGGCACGGTGCGTATTCACATACACAAAGACCCAGACCCGAAACAACTATCTGTAGATCATACAAATATTTGTTCCGTGCAGGAATCGAACCCGCGACACGTAGCGCAGCAGTCAATCTCTCAACCACTGTGCCAACCGTGTCGTCGGTCCGAATCCTAGTAATAATAGTCTTAGGTCATATTGATTTTACTCGAATGGAGTGAGCGACTGGTCTTACAGAAATATGTCCAATCCCTCTTCATATTTCACTCAAGAGCAAATCATACAAAAATATACATTATATTGTAACTCAGATTAACATGCAATGTTTAAGATAGATTATATTATTATTCTAGTGTAAAAAACATTGCAATATGTCAGGTTTGTTCTAGTGTAAGACAGCAATAATTGCATTACCAGGTAGCTCTACTTTAGACATCCGTATTGATGATCGGTTTACAATATTGCAATACTTATTAGCTAAGTCTAGACCGTGTAGCAATTCAAACCTGTCTTTCTAGGTACCTAGAATTAAACTTGACATGGTGAAACATAGAAGTCACTTCCTTTTAGAAATGATTCGCTGTTACTCGAGTATAAATATCCTTGCATTTTTTATAATGTTCTCACCATAGTCTAGATTCTCGTTAGACAAACTTGTCTTTCAAACATAAGCCTGTCTATAGACATCTCCTTTACCGCATGGTTGAATCAGTTTTGCATTTGTAGTCTGTTCAACCACATTCTTGACTATGGTCTGTGTAGGTTCTTAAGATTAATGCTGCTATTCAGGCAAATATTTTAGTCGCCACGTGCATCGTGAGGTCTTCTTCATTCTGGATTCCTGGCCATTGTTAAATTGAAGCTTCATTTGCGCGCAATTATATTTTTATCTTTTTTTTATTGGACGTTTCGTGAGCTTATATGTATTTTTATTTTTATATCGTAGTATTTATGTTAAATGTTCAAATATTGTATGAGTACATTAAAAAGTATTAAATTACAAACCTATTCAATGTGAATTGTAGACATTAGTCCAGTGTTTTAATTAAGCTCAAATTAATAAAAGGCCTCTTTCGGTAAATTATAACCTTTTCAAAGAATTGTTGACAATCTCAGACTTTTCCTAATTGTATTACTTTTGTTCTCGCAAAGATAAATAATAATCAAACGTTAATATCATGCTCTCAAATAGTGTTTTTTCATTTATTGTTACTCTTTTTAACGAATCAGAGATAATCGACAAGATTTTTTATATAATCAACGTAATAATTAACTTTTGCAATAACTAATCACCTTTAGATGCCGATATTCTGCATTGTCATAGATCAGAAGATGATAATGCAAAAGACCGACTATCTCTCTGACTAGATGCAACTAATATTGATGCAACAAATATGAATCCTTTTCAAGTAGCAATTACAACGGAGCTACAGGAAAATTAACATTATTTTATTAATCATAAGGCAGTAGGTAACAGCAAAAAAAATAACTTGTTTGGGAATTTGGATAATGAAATATAATGTCTAATTTTATACTTCACATCTGTATAATATTCAGTTGAAGCAAAATAAACCTTATTTTATTAAAATTAAGTTTGTAATTGTAAATATTGTTTAACAATGCACTGAAATGAATCCCTATTCAATTAAAATAATTATTGTTTTTCTCACGTTTACTGATGAATCAAAGGAAAATAAGACGTGTGAAACAAGTAATAGGAGTTAATTATGAGTAACATATAATTTGATGCAATAAAAATAAATCCGATGTCCAACTATTAAAACTTCACAAATTATTAACCTTTTTATCAAAGTAAAATAAACTTTATAAGACTGATGATAAGAACAAGTTTTATTTAAATAACTGGTTACTTTTAAGATTCTTTCTCAAAGCAACTAATAATTTTGAAATATATTATTTTGAAGTAGATACTGATTTTATCCTTTTTTAACTTTAATGTCAATTTGTAAATTATTGACCTGATTCAAAATAATTATTCTTGTTTGTTGTTCGTTCAAATTTCTATACAAATAATTACGTAAATTTTCCATTGTTTTGGGCACCACAGAACAAAATGTCGATGAAATGGACAAACTTACTGTTACTGTTAGCCTACATCACCCCACTGCTGGGCAAAGGCCTTCCCCATTATTTCCGGATGTGTATACCTTCAGTCTATTATGTCTGCGCAGTATAGAGTACAAAGAATTGGTCCCAGTATTGAACCCTATGGCACACCTCTCTTTTAAGAGGCTAATGTAGAGGTTTTAGACGTGCCGTCATCCGAACACAGTTCTACATATTACATTCAATCACTGAGATAACTATGAAACCAATTTAAAGCAATATATGACAGACTTATACAAAAATAAAAATAATATGTAGAAGGGTTAGGCAGAGATGTACCTATACTATTGTAAACATTTCGTACGTGGCTGTTAAATCTCCTGTAATAGGGGGTGAGTCTATTGTCATTTACCAGACACAACTCCAAATGTCAGGCTACTGTTACTGGAATGTTCTAACAGACCTATTGCACGCAAGAGGTTACGCTCCGTAGTTGCGCATATGACCACCAATTACGGCATTCTTATTATGTCGTGTGTCATCAGATCATAATATGAAAATATTCCAATTGGAAAGATTTATTGGCCCAGAAGCAGGTGGTGGGACGAGCTAGACACTACAATTTTTCTCAGAATTAACCCGAAAGGAGTGGACGGACAGGAAGGGAGGCCTTCGCTCTGCAGTGACATGATAACGGCAGTTAATTAAAATGATTTTAAAATATCACCCAGTTGCCAGTTTTCATACCAGGGCTGATTAAACAAACACCGCCAGACTTACACACATAAGTATCGGTTTTTCAGTCCACCACAATCATCATCAGCCAGAAGACGTCCACTGCTGAACGAAGGCCTCCCTCTTGGCAGGCGGCTTGAGGATCGCAGTGGCCTACCGATTAATGAGGGAACGCTGCTGCCCGTCCTCCAGTGTCTGGCCGCAGTTTTAAGACGTACCCGGGTCACCATAATACGGCGTTATAAAATTAAGTAAAGTGCTAATTGAATCTATAGATCCGCCCACATTTATTTCAATAGAACCTTTCACTCGTTCGTCTCGATGTTAAACGCGAGTATTAGCATTTGTTATAATAACAACATGAGCAATGTTTGGTGATGTAACTACATATATATGTACTTTTTACTTTTAGTTCAATCGTATATCTGGTAGAGTGGGTTATGTTTATATTATGAATCAGAATCTTTGGAAATTCTTGTGAATTTTTCAAACTGTAATTAAAATAAAAAATAGGTAATATAGGAAAATAATTTAAAAGGATTGAAATGTATGGTTTTTTAGTGTTTTTTATTATATTAATAAGGAGGTACACCGTAATATACGACCGTAATAACAAAAAGTATAGATTTTTGTATGAGACAATGGAGGCAATCAGATCAGCATTTGAAACAGCTCGTTTTAATAACAAATAAAAATCTACACTATGCGATTACTCATAAGAGTAAAAATTACATTGTGTACTAGCTGATTAGTGAGTAATCGTACTTTTCAAACACATTTGCCCCTGCGCTTGCACCGACAACGTCGCATCTTCGGTAACTCAAGATTTAATGTTAGTTCCTTAAGACTACTTATTAACATGATATCACACGAAAAAGCTAGCACAGTTGTCCTCGAACCTTGGCGCCGGCGCAGCCAAGTTATGCCACGCCATAGTTTCGCGGCGCCAAGATTTAAATAATCAGACTCCATAATACGGTTGCAAAACTGTAGATTTATTAATATACTTTGACTGTTGAATAAATTAATGTTCGAACATATGTAATGTCTATATCACTATATAATATTGGACGACGAATTATGGCACGTCAGTAATTTTTTTATAATAATAGCTTATGTAAATATTTCGTTTTATTGTAACAAAAATATTATACTATGCGGCACGGGAAATGGCCCAAATATAAATATAGAGAGATTTTCGAGGCGGAATAATGTTCGAAATTGATTAATAAGAGGAAATAGAAAGAAGTAGAAAGACTAGAGTCTTATGAAGAAGTCAAAATCGAAGATAGAGGATAGAAAGCAGTAGCGGTTGCTCCATCAACAACAGCTCTTAGATTAAAGAAGAACTTTTAGTAACTAAAAGTGAGTAAAAAATAAGTTATTAGTTGACTCTACACAAGACCAGAGGGCTGGCTTATTTTTTGTCCAAAGAATCAATTTGCCATACAGCATGGCAACGATGCCAGTCTTCTGGATACACTGCCGGTTGACAGCGATGCGTACGAATATTTTGATGCGTAATATTTTTATAATTTTTTACTTTTCTAATCATGTATAAATATAGTGTATGAAATGAGTAGTTAATTCTAAATATGTACATATAATAAATCTCGAAATGAATAAACTACAAGAACTATTAAAAAAAGTTTTCTTTAGCTATAGTATAGTAAATGCAATGCATTTCCTTCTATTTTTCGGTTTGGACCACTTTCCGTGCCCCTGACTGTATTTTACTATTATAAAATCAGGAATATCTCGATTTACACCGATATTACAGCCACAATATAAAGTGGTACTTCTCAGACTGTCAAAGTTTCACCACATACTAAAGTACTGTGAAAAAGCTTCAGTTGCGCCTGCGTTTTATCTTCTTATTTTATGGACATTTTACATCCATTTTAAACTAAAAGGTCATACACATTATTTATATTTGTATATATATATTATATAGATATTCAGAACCCACATAAGATTATCAAATTAATCCTATCCTATCCTATCCTATCCTACTATTATTATAAATGCGACAGTTTGTGAGGATGGATGGATGGATGCATGGATCTTTGTTACTCTTTCACGCCAGAACAGCTGAACGGATCTGGATGAAATTTGGCACAGAAATAGATTATAATCTGGAATAACACATAGGCTACTTTTTATCCCGGAAAAATGTACGGGTTCTTAAACCACGCGGGCGAAGCCGCGAGCGGAAGCTAGTATCTTCATAAAACCTAACATTACGGCGAAATCTCAGCAATAGCTATAAACTTTCACTGTCTATGGCCGGTCCTTGCACCAACTCGTGTAGATAGTCTATTTAAATCGCCATAGGAGATTGCCCACGGTGGGTCAACACTAGCCAGTTGTTGTGAGTCACTGTTGCGTAAGTGTTCTAGTGATGTGCCTGTTAGAAATCGATTAAATGTAAGATTAATCGATTTGCACAGAGCTAAGGTAGTAGAGTCAATATAATGTTCGGTATCATAATTATTGTCATGAGATTTTCTTTTTTAAGATCAACATAAAAACGATTACGATTAGGTATATCAATTTATTTGGAATTTTGTTTGGGTGTGTTCAAAAAGCTGCAGCTGTTTAAAGAACTATTTACAGTATATCAGAAGTCATTGCGCAATAGACCTAAGATTATTGTCATTGAAACAATATTCAGTCTTCAAAAATTTTAATGATTGATTTGTATTGGTTGCTGTTAATTAAATATAAGAAATGAAAAAAAAATGCGTCAAGATATCACTCCTGGCTTTTGCCAGCGACTTCATCCGCGCGTAATTTTTATTACAGCAAGTGTCCTTTTTTCGACTTGCTAGACAAAAATTGTGATAGCTCGATTAATATCTATGATATAAATATAATTTAAAGCCTATAGCACTCAGGAATAACGTAGCTTTATATCAGTGAATATTTTCTAGAATTAGACCATTAGTTCTGGAGATCACCGCCTACATACAAATATACAAGTAAATTTTTGACGGAAAAAAAAATTGTTTCTATTACGAAAAATATACGTATACTCCACCCCAGACTAATCTTTCAGAAGACATCGCACTGGACAGCCAACAGCCCCAGCTATTCGTAAGCTTTATGACGTCATTAATGTCGTTGTCAATTATCCGCTTTCGGAGATAATATTCACATGTCAGATTATCGTCCACACCTGCATACCGGGTGGGGTTAGGCAGATCAGTCAGTTTAAGTGCAGAATATCTTGTTCACAATTTCCTAGTTAGTCTAAAACTTTCACTTGTATAACGAAGTATCCTGTTGCCATCTGGGCCATTTACACCGTTATAGATTTTCATGGACCTATGTGGGTTAAGTGATCAGTTATTGTGAGTCACTGTTACATAAGCCTGTATCTGTAGTGCTGTACTCAGCATGGAATATAATTTTGTAACAATTTTTGTATCAACTTGTATTACAACGCTTGTAGCGTCACGCTGCCGGGCCATTTCGCAAAAGAGACGGTAGTGAGGAAGGTCCCTGTAATGTCACGTCACTGTTTTGGGTTGGAGGCTTTTCAGCTGGCCAGTAATGTGACTCATGATCGGCCAGATGCTGTTAATATAAATTATTTCAAATTCAAATTGAAATATATTTTTATTCATGTGGTTTACATGAATAAAAATATATTTCAATTTGAATTTGAAATAAACAGTAACCGATTTTCAGGAACTTATAAATAGTCAGGCTCTAGTTGCCATGTTCCAAAGTGTTGATTTCCAATGGAGAAGAACGGGAGAAACTCAATGGTTACTTTTTTTAACTTGGAATTATACATAAAATATTAATTTATACATTGGTATAAATTCCGAGTTCCTTGTTCGAGATATTGATTTCTACAATTATGTGACTACAATGAAGTTCAAAAGAGTCTAACTTGTATAGGTCTGAAACCAGATGCCTCAGTTTAAACAGTGAAAAAACAGGCTGATGATGCTGATGAAGATCATAATTATCATTTTACTAATAGAAAAATTCAATCAAGTTGGTTTTTCGATTCTTTGCATGCAGAGCTTTTTCTTTTTGACACTCTAAGTCATGTAAGTAAGTAAAAATGACACAACACTAAAATGTTATGAGAGAAAGGACATATTATAACAAATATTTATGAGCACACGCGGCCCATTCCTATCTGGATATCACATTATATCGCTAGTCATAAAATCGACAACTTAATCATAAAAGCTCCGTATAATAATTATAGACACAGTTTAATCTTAATCGATTATATCACTATACAGGCACATCACTATCAAAGTGAACACTTAAAGTTTTAGTACCAATGTTTTGTTTAGTGATGCAACATAGTGATTCAATTAAATGATGTATTATAGATCATGGTTATGCAATTCAGTTGGCCGCTTGATCAACCATCTGGTTAGACCATCCTGCCTTTTTGTAGGATGTGACACAGATATCCTTACACTCTTTTAGCCTTATAAGGAAGGGAGTAACAAGTATTTGTACACTCAGTTTTTCTTTAATTAACAGATTAGCAAGGCAAATGTTTGTTTAGACTTTAATGACTGCGTCTGTTTCCCATAAAATATCTTTATCAGGATCTTTCAATAATCGAGTGAATACGTTACTTCTAGGCAAGTTTGGACCATCATCGACATCTTCACTTGCCATCAGGTAAGATAGAAGTCAAGTTGGAGCAAACCAAATGGCAATAAAATTGTGTCCTATTTCTAACCCACTAGCTTGGAGGTTTATAATTTTATTAAACTTGTACTCTAACAAAGCAAAGCTTTCCATCTTGCTTCATCAATGTCGTAATGAGATCGGAATGGGATTTGGATGAGTAGCATTCACCGGTAACAAAGTAAGTTTTATTTAATGCCTTTGGGCCTGCAAAATAATGAAATAAAGAACTTTGAAGTCGAAAATCATGTTGCACGGTTTCAAAAATGGGTAGGTCTTATAGAGAAGATACACTTTTCAAAAAAAGTTCGTTTACAAGTTATAAAATGTATTATTTAAAAACACAAAAAATATATAACTAATTACATTACACGATGTGCGTTATACAGTACAATTTAAACATCGCAAAACATAAATATATTGAATAAAAAATCAAGTAATAAATAAGTAGGCAGGAGCTACACCTACATCGTTTAGCAAAACTTTCATTTAAACAACGGAACGTGGTAATGTGTTACGATAACGATATATTATAATTAGAAGACGATCTAATATACCTGTCTCATCTTCTGTTACTACCAAAATAAAGTTGAAAGTGACAGAAAGTAACCAATAAATACAGATCTAAACATCAGTTTCTAATTACAATACTAAGCATAAAACTAGAAATCAATTAACAGGTTTCATTTACCAGAATACTATATCGATACTAATTGAAATAGCTTTCTAATAAATGCAAAGAGATCGGCTGACAGAAAGTATTTAAACAATCTCTTTACATTAAATTTAGGCAGACCGAATTAAGTAAGGTAAGTGACTGGTCCGATGATGAGGCGAACTTGAGCTTTTGGCAATAAACAATTGCGAATGAATAGTTTTGAAGTAAAGGTTTTAATACCGTCACTCATAGTCGGGGTACTTATTTGCTATGACAAGCTTTATGCTAAATTTCAAGACTGTTGGTCACGGAATAGTTGGAAATCAGGAAGTACTGTATGGGTTTTGATGATCAGTCACTGAGTGGGACTTATAATTTAGTTAAACTGGAGAGTTGAATTTGACAGCAGTATTAGTAAGGTTTTTAATATTAAACATACACTTTAACTTGATACATCAAGCCGTTTCTGAGAAGAAAGGCTATTCAGAAGCTAATCAGAGGCCATCCAGACACACGGTCGGGCAACAACGTGATCCTTTTCCACTATGATGAGGTATGGAACCCTAAAAACAGAAAAGTACGATTATTTTGGAACGGTAACTTCTCAGACGAATACTGACACATTTCGTAATAGAGCATATCAAAAAGAATTTTGTTTTGTGCAAGAGAACATTCGAAAATTATTTTTGACTTGCGCAACAGAATAAATCGAAATATCTCGTTGATGTTTTAACATAGACCTAGGTTTAGATTGTCTAGTATTTTGACAAATGGTTTCGCAACACTTATTTCAAAATATATAATTTTAACTCAGTATAATGGCATCTATTTTCGACACACCCATGTTGACTAATGTCTAGAATTAATTGAACAAATATTATTATAAAATAAATTCTTACAATCTTGTCAACGTTTTCTGACGCCATGTCTGATCCGCAGCTAAGCCGTGACCCCCGGAAAAAAGGCCACATTCTCTCGGGTCATTTTTTTCTGGTCAATACGTCTGGCCCAATATGTGGCCAGCTCGGTGGCATTTTAATTGACCTTCATTAGGTACTCCACAATACATATTTTCTATGTGGCGCCACAGACAGTGCAAGTGGAATGACATAAAATAACATAGCATTGCACGCCTGTGTTCCGGGAGGTGTACTTTTTTGTATTCCGACATTTAGCCTATGAATAGGGCAGCGAGCTTATTGCCACTGAGAATTCCAAAACAATTCCGTAACAGTTTGCCCGCCCTGGATTGAATCCAGGACCATACTCAACAGCAGCGTATGCAACCACGAGGCCAATGAGGCAAATTGAACAAAAGCTTGTACAAAGACCTTGACAAGAGAGATATGAAGACAAATGAGAGGTCCAAATACCAAAGCACCTGCAGTGAAAGGTAGATAATTATCAGAGAATAACTGATCTGAACCAGTAACCTATGCAATATGCAATCTTTGATCTCGGCTGATTGTTTCTAGCCGCAGCTTTTACTACGCAATGCAATTCGTTTAGCAATTTGATGATTGTCGATCTAGGATACAAGGAGACTTGATAACGATAAAACTTTAACTAACTCTAACGTAAAAGCTTTTTTTTCGTTATTTAAGCATTCATGTGTATACTAACCATTATACTAATTTTGTTCATTGTAAATCAATATTTTAAAAATAAGGCGACCCACTTTCGATCCATGCACCTAAATTGTTAACGTTTTAAAAGCGCCAGCAAAGGACCATTTGAAACACACGTTGAATTTTATACTATATGATAGAGTTACGCTATTACATAATTATTAATTATCCTACGACCCGGGTACGTCTTTAAACTGCGGCCGGACACCGGAGGACGGGCAGCAGAGTCACTGCGATCCCCACGCCGCTTGCCAAGCGTGGGGATTATGGCAAACCCCCCCTTGGGGGAGGCCTTCGTTTAGCAGTGGACGTCTTTTGGCTGATGATGACGATGATGATGAATTATTCTATGTAATATTTCCGTAGTTTCATCCATAAAAGAACTTGGATATAAAACTGCATACAATGATCAGTTGCTTTTAATACTGACCGTACCTACATCAAAACAAAAATATACAATAATTATGTACATATTACATATGTATGTTCTCATTTGTATTAAAAAAACAACATATTTCAAACGACTACTTGCTCACATGTCTGGTTACACAGAGAAGGTGAAATCCAATTATTTTCAGTGCATAGCGTCTTTACGGTCTTGCGTCTGAAACACAAACAAACGAATGCATTTAATAAAGAGTTACATGTACAATGTATAATGTACAATGTATAAATTAATATTGTATATTTAATTCCGAGTTTAAAAGAGTAACCATGGAGTTTCTTGCCCGTTCTTCTCCATTGGAAATCAACACTTTGGAACGTGGCAACTAGAGCCTGACTATTCATATGTGCCTGTAAATGGTTTACATGAATAAAAATATATTTGAATTGAAAAAAAAAAAAAAAAACATCATATAATGCATTGCAACATATTTCTTTGGATGCACATTACATATATGATGGTATTAACATCCATTAGTTATGAAAATGTTTTATATTTGCATTTTTACAGATTACAAACGTACATCTCCCTTTGTACACCCACATTTCGCCTATGCCGTCATTGCCGTCCCATATATTAGGGGTGAGTCTATTGCCATGGAGTTTTATGCCGGTCTCTTCTCCATACGACCTATACCCCCTTTTGGAACCATGCACCTAGAGTCCCGACTTTTTAAATAAGTGCCTGCAAAAGCACAGATAGGATTATTATCTCCTTTATTCATATTAATACATTTTTTATTTTATTTATAAACGTAATTAATAATAAAAAATACATTTATAAATGTAAAAAAATAGGGACCAACCGGTATCGGGAATAGGGTCCAAGCTACCGGTGGTTAGGGCTCCAGAGAAAGGAACCTCCTCACAATGCGAGCCGTATCAAGGAGTACCGCTTTCTGAATCAGTCCCTTGACCCAGCCGCCCAACGAGAGCCTCTTGAGATGTTGGTCGAGGCTCTTAGCCATCAGGCCATTGGCCGTCACAGCAATCGGCACGACGATAGCCGAATCAACATTTTTTTTTTTCTTTCTTTTTTAAAAAACATTGCCCCACACTAGGATTTCTCCTGTATCGTGGGTACAGTTTACAAACATACATGTCACATGCACAAACAACATTCCACATGTCGACAACCTCGTGCGCCAAGTCGAATTATTATTATTAATTTTTATTAAAAGCCTATGCTGTCCCACTCCTAGGCAAAGGCCTCCCCCCCTTTCTCGCGATCCCGTGCTGTATCTGGCCAGTTTTCAACGAAGGCATCCTGTTCGTTCCGCCATCTCCTACAGATAGAATACAAAACGAAATTGGCAGACATTTTTATTTTAAGCAATAATAAAAATGTTGTATTGAGACACTTTATGTTAATGGGAAATATCACAAAATTCGACCTCAAATTGGCCAGTGTGCACCAGGAAGATTCAGAGACAGTAAGTTGGCAATATATACAATTGGCCAGGTCATAATGAAGTGATCATAGTCATTTAATTACATATTTTGAATATAAAGTACATAATTATGTTGATTTTTCATTCGCATTCCTAATTTGCATGTCTGCATAGTTTTGACTGGCTCAGCGTATGTTGTGCCATCTTTTGTATTGAGTTGTTGGTGGACTAAAATAGCCAAGAAGTAAACATAACATAGCATCACGCCTGTGTTCCCCGAAGGGTAAGGCAGAAGCGTAAGCAGGGAGGTACTATGTACACCCACATTTCGCCGATACCTTTTTTAAGTAATAGGGGGCGAGTCTATTGCTATTTACTGCTGCATTTCCATACAGAAAAACCCAATAACAATTTACCCGACCCGGGAATCGAACCCAGGACCACGCGCTTGCGACCACTAGACCGATGAGGCAGTATGTTTAATACCTATTGCTGATATATTTTTGCGGGTGTCATACGAAGACCTATGACAGCCGTTACGGGTGTCTGCTGTAGCCCAAAATGACTGACAACCAGTCTATTCTTATAGTATCAGTGTCTCCCAGTTATTGGGTAGCGGAGGTCAGAAGGCAGTCGCTCCGTGTAAAATACTGATATTCAGCCGCAACCGGTTAGATTGGAAGCCGACCCCAATGTAGTTGGGAGAAGGCTAGGAAGATGATGACTTATCGCTGATATAACATCCTATGACATATTCTTCCTTGTCTGAATATAAACGAGTCAACATATCATACGACAAATGCATTATATAATGCATAAATACGATTATAAAACATAAT
Organism: Shargacucullia verbasci; assembly: GCA_947562105.1. Classification (NCBI taxonomy): domain Eukaryota; kingdom Metazoa; phylum Arthropoda; class Insecta; order Lepidoptera; family Noctuidae; genus Shargacucullia; species Shargacucullia verbasci. The sequence goes on along the minus strand of OX387284.1, from coordinate 14,434,389 downwards.
TTTATCGCAACTCTATTAAAAAGATTTCCGACATCTCCATAAGGAGTAAATATTAGAACTTTATTATATAGTGACCGTTATGTAACGGTAAAAGTGACCATGTGACCATACGACCATGTTCCTCATTACATTACCTGGTTTTGAGCAGATGGCTCGTTTGGGTTACTTTTGCAAGCAACGCGCATGCGACGTACGTGGCATTAACTGGATCAGTCGTTATGTAAAGATTAGAAACATTATAATATTCAATGGTTAGTGTGCTATTTAGAAGGGAAAATGATTTTGTTTGTGAGCTGTACAATATTTGTGTTAAATCACAATGTGCTATGAACGACTGTAAGCTCAATTTTTCTAGGATATTCTTTTTTAATAAACACGTTGCCCAACCCTATCAATAATTCCTGTATCGTGGGTATGTCCAAACACCCAGACCCGGAACAACTATCTGTAGGTCATACAGATATTTGTTCCGAGCGGGAATCGAACACGTGATGATGCAGTCGAACGCTCAGGTAGAGAAATGAACAACGAACAATCACAAGTAAATAGAAACCTTAATAAAATGTACTGAATGGACATAATGTGTCGAAGAGTCACGTGAATCGCAAGTGTCAGTGTCAATAGAGAGAGAGAGAGAATAGAAATATTTCTAGAGATTCTAGGCTGTAACCTGTAGAGGGGCAATATAAAAATCTCCTTCTAAGAGTCATGAAAGCAGAGAACGAGAGTGCTCGTTCTCTGCTTTCATGACTCTCACTCAGTGGCGTGCGGCTCATAAAGACAAAAAGACACTGGCTACCCTACATAACTCAGATAAATATTTATTATAAGATATTTGAGGTGGCAAATCACATAAATCATTATTTAATCGAGAAAACGACGAACGAATACCAACATGCGGTAGGTTTTATTGGTAAGTAAGCTTTTAAAATTTCCTGCCTATCCTGTCTAAAATCTCTGTGCACGCCGCTGCTCTCACTGTCCTTGCTACTCCATAAAAACTTTTTAAATTAATTTTCTTTTGATTTTAAACTTGTCCCAGTAAGATTTTCTGGACCGTGGGTTCGTTAACAGATATATGCCTGCCTGGTCCTTGCTGCAAATATATCCCAATATCTGCAAACCCAAATATCGCAGCAACTTGCAACATATACACAAATCTCACACAGTTTTTCGCACGTACGCCGTCTGTTTGTACCATTGACCCGAATTCCATGTGGTGACTGTACTTGTAAATTGAATTCGTATGGTGGTTTTATGGTAATATGGCGCGCAATAGCTATGTGTGGTCATGGTGTACGTAACTTAATTATTACACAGATAGTAATCAAACCTTTTGTCCTATCTCTAAAGCTGAGGTAGGTATTATTAGCATTATTCATTATTCTGTTTGTTTTCCTTTGTTTTTTTATATATTATTATTGTGTGCCTTTAGTTTGGGCCAAATAAACGTATTTTCTTTCTTTCTTTATTTCTATCTGTAACTGTGCGTTTCTCGCGAAACTTTCTGTCTCGCACAACAAAACTGGAATGAAGCCATCAGGCCATTGGCCGTCACAGCAATCGGCACGACGATAGCCGAATCAACATTTTTTTTTTTCTTTCTTTTTTAAAAAACATTGCCCCACACTAGGATTTCTCCTGTATCGTGGGTACAGTTTACAAACATACATGTCACATGCACAAACAACATTCCACATGTCGACAACCTCGTGCGCCAAGTCGAATTATTATTATTAATTTTTATTAAAAGCCTATGCTGTCCCACTCCTAGGCAAAGGCCTCCCCCCCTTTCTCGCGATCCCGTGCTGTATCTGGCCAGTTTTCAACGAAGGCATCCTGTTCGTTCCGCCATCTCCTACAGATAGAATACAAAACGAAATTGGCAGACATTTTTATTTTAAGCAATAATAAAAATGTTGTATTGAGACACTTTATGTTAATGGGAAATATCACAAAATTCGACCTCAAATTGGCCAGTGTGCACCAGGAAGATTCAGAGACAGTAAGTTGGCAATATATACAATTGGCCAGGTCATAATGAAGTGATCATAGTCATTTAATTACATATTTTGAATATAAAGTACATAATTATGTTGATTTTTCATTCGCATTCCTAATTTGCATGTCTGCATAGTTTTGACTGGCTCAGCGTATGTTGTGCCATCTTTTGTATTGAGTTGTTGGTGGACTAAAATAGCCAAGAAGTAAACATAACATAGCATCACGCCTGTGTTCCCCGAAGGGTAAGGCAGAAGCGTAAGCAGGGAGGTACTATGTACACCCACATTTCGCCGATACCTTTTTTAAGTAATAGGGGGCGAGTCTATTGCTATTTACTGCTGCATTTCCATACAGAAAAACCCAATAACAATTTACCCGACCCGGGAATCGAACCCAGGACCACGCGCTTGCGACCACTAGACCGATGAGGCAGTATGTTTAATACCTATTGCTGATATATTTTTGCGGGTGTCATACGAAGACCTATGACAGCCGTTACGGGTGTCTGCTGTAGCCCAAAATGACTGACAACCAGTCTATTCTTATAGTATCAGTGTCTCCCAGTTATTGGGTAGCGGAGGTCAGAAGGCAGTCGCTCCGTGTAAAATACTGATATTCAGCCGCAACCGGTTAGATTGGAAGCCGACCCCAATGTAGTTGGGAGAAGGCTAGGAAGATGATGACTTATCGCTGATATAACATCCTATGACATATTCTTCCTTGTCTGAATATAAACGAGTCAACATATCATACGACAAATGCATTATATAATGCATAAATACGATTATAAAACATAATTTTATCGCAACTCTATTAAAAAGATTTCCGACATCTCCATAAGGAGTAAATATTAGAACTTTATTATATAGTGACCGTTATGTAACGGTAAAAGTGACCATGTGACCATACGACCATGTTCCTCATTACATTACCTGGTTTTGAGCAGATGGCTCGTTTGGGTTACTTTTGCAAGCAACGCGCATGCGACGTACGTGGCATTAACTGGATCAGTCGTTATGTAAAGATTAGAAACATTATAATATTCAATGGTTAGTGTGCTATTTAGAAGGGAAAATGATTTTGTTTGTGAGCTGTACAATATTTGTGTTAAATCACAATGTGCTATGAACGACTGTAAGCTCAATTTTTCTAGGATATTCTTTTTTAATAAACACGTTGCCCAACCCTATCAATAATTCCTGTATCGTGGGTATGTCCAAACACCCAGACCCGGAACAACTATCTGTAGGTCATACAGATATTTGTTCCGAGCGGGAATCGAACACGTGATGATGCAGTCGAACGCTCAGGTAGAGAAATGAACAACGAACAATCACAAGTAAATAGAAACCTTAATAAAATGTACTGAATGGACATAATGTGTCGAAGAGTCACGTGAATCGCAAGTGTCAGTGTCAATAGAGAGAGAGAGAGAATAGAAATATTTCTAGAGATTCTAGGCTGTAACCTGTAGAGGGGCAATATAAAAATCTCCTTCTAAGAGTCATGAAAGCAGAGAACGAGAGTGCTCGTTCTCTGCTTTCATGACTCTCACTCAGTGGCGTGCGGCTCATAAAGACAAAAAGACACTGGCTACCCTACATAACTCAGATAAATATTTATTATAAGATATTTGAGGTGGCAAATCACATAAATCATTATTTAATCGAGAAAACGACGAACGAATACCAACATGCGGTAGGTTTTATTGGTAAGTAAGCTTTTAAAATTTCCTGCCTATCCTGTCTAAAATCTCTGTGCACGCCGCTGCTCTCACTGTCCTTGCTACTCCATAAAAACTTTTTAAATTAATTTTCTTTTGATTTTAAACTTGTCCCAGTAAGATTTTCTGGACCGTGGGTTCGTTAACAGATATATGCCTGCCTGGTCCTTGCTGCAAATATATCCCAATATCTGCAAACCCAAATATCGCAGCAACTTGCAACATATACACAAATCTCACACAGTTTTTCGCACGTACGCCGTCTGTTTGTACCATTGACCCGAATTCCATGTGGTGACTGTACTTGTAAATTGAATTCGTATGGTGGTTTTATGGTAATATGGCGCGCAATAGCTATGTGTGGTCATGGTGTACGTAACTTAATTATTACACAGATAGTAATCAAACCTTTTGTCCTATCTCTAAAGCTGAGGTAGGTATTATTAGCATTATTCATTATTCTGTTTGTTTTCCTTTGTTTTTTTATATATTATTATTGTGTGCCTTTAGTTTGGGCCAAATAAACGTATTTTCTTTCTTTCTTTATTTCTATCTGTAACTGTGCGTTTCTCGCGAAACTTTCTGTCTCGCACAACAAAACTGGAATGAACTGTCGCCTGCGGTATTTCTGGACCGATACGACCTTCAAACCTTCAAGAAAAGAGCGCACTCCTTTTTAAAAGGCGGGCAACGCACTTGTGACTCCTCCGGTGTTGCGGGTGTCCATGAGCGACGTTAATCGCTTACCATCAGGCGACCCGTCTGCTCGCTTGCCGCCTATCGCATAAAAATATATATATATAACAACATAGTAGATCTGATCAGAACTGTCCATCAAGATACAGGTATTTTTCCTAGTTTGATGGACAGGGGTCTTATAAATTGTAAACAGACATAATATATTTTTTTTAAATGATGTCATCGTGTATTAGTGTATCTGTAGGCTAAGATTTTTCTTCTGAAATAAATTATTATTATTTTTAGATTAATTATGACTACCTTATTAGCGCAAGCGTAACTGCTGCGCGTAAGGTCTTGTGTTCGATTTTCGGGTTATTGGGTTTTTTTGTATGGAAAATCTCAGTAGCAGCATGGAGTTTGGAATTGTGCTTCGTAGACGGCAATAGGCTCGTGTTCGGTGAAATGTGGGTGTACAATAATACACCTCTGCCCCCTATGATATGGGAGTTATTAGCGGCATCGGCGAAATGTGGGTGTAGAATAGTTCACGTGGCGAAATGCTATGTTAAATAAAAATAAATTCAACCCATTACTGTCCCACTGCTGGGCAAGGTTCTCTTCTCAGAATGAGAAGGGTTAAGCCTTGGTCCACTACGCTGGCCCGGTGCGGGTTGGTGGACTACACACTCCGTCAAGAACTTTATGGAGCCCTCTCAGGGATGCAGGTTTCCTCACGATGTTTTCCTTCACCGTAAACGCAAGTGATAATCTGCGTTTACGGTGAAGTGAATGCTATGTTATGTAGATTTATTTGTTACAAATTTATCAGTCTTTTGGGCACGTTGTTAGTTGATAGCGATGTGTAGGAGTAGGTAAGTCATTTTTAGGCTTCCGTACCCAAGAATGTTTATTATTATCCCGTTTTTAGTTTAAATTCGAAACACTTGTTTAACTCATGTTGTATTGCCTCATTGTATAAGTAGCGTTCTATTAAGTTTGTATTTTTTCTTATATAATGCATGTTAATTTAAGATTTTAATTGTAAATTAACTTTTTGTTTTTGAAAAGAGTATCCATGGAGTTTCTTGCCGGTCTCTTCTCCATGGGACCTACCCCCTTTGGAACCGTGCGCCTAGTCTCGACTTTTTAAAAGTGCCTGAAAAGGCCTACTTGAAATAAAAAACTTTGATTTTGACTTTGATTAACCAATCGTTCGGTACATAGGTACCTACTTTAATTATATATACCTCGATAAACTTAACCTTCTTGTATGAAATTCACGTCGTCCGCCATCTTCACCCATCCAAGAACTGACCTCAGCAACTGGTTAACCCCGCAGATCAACTGTTCTGCGTGGTAAAAACGAGATCAATATTTATAATATTATGTCATCGAACCAGTTTGATAATATTAAAACGCTCTATAATGGTAGTGTCAAGGGCCTTATGTTCAACCTGAGGACACTATAATAAAAACAACGTGTGCAAAATAATGGATCGTTCACGCTTTTTATGTAACACGGACAGCAGTGTTGATGGCATTGAAATGAAGTGTTACATAACATAGCGTCACGCCTGTATTCCCCGAAGGGTTAGGCAGAGGTGTACTATTTGTCCACCAACATTTCGCCGATGCCTTTATTGAGTCCCTTGTAATAGGGGGCGAGCCTCTTGCCATCTACTGGGGATAGTTCCAGACTCCGTGCTGTTACTGAGAATTTCTATACAGAAAAACTCAATAACACTGCCCGACCCGGGAATCGAACCCAGGACCTCACGCTCAGCAGTCACGCTTGTGACCACTTAACCAATAAAGCAATCTTCTAAGTTAATTTTTTCCTTTTTATTTTTTCTTAAAAAGTTTGCCCCACACTAGGAATGATTCCTGTATCGTGGGTGCGTTTACAAACACATATATTCACATACACAAACACCCAGACCCGAAACAACTATCTGTAGATCATCCAAATATTTGTTCCGCGTGGCAATCGAACCCGCGTCACCTGGCGCTGAAGTCGATCTGTCAACCACTGCGCTAACCGTGCCGGTTGTAATAACAAACATTGCATCTCTATTTTAAAGACTGATTAATGTATTGACATGTTTCTCATTAAAACATTAAGTTATCCTACTATAATATAATATTGTAAATGTGAAAGTTTGTGAGGATGGATAGATGGATGGATCTTTGTTACTCTTTCACGCAAAAACTACAGAACGGATCTGCATGAAATTTGACACAGAGATAGATTATAGTCTTGAATAGCACATAGGGTACTTTTTATCCCGGAAAAATGTACGGGTTAGCTAGTATGATATAATCATGTATTACTTGCAAGATAATTCGTATGATAACAAAATATTGAAGTTTTTGGCAAGAAATGATTTTTAGCTTTTTGCTCTATATATACTCTAATACGTTACGGTTGGTGCAATGTTTTGCGATCGAGTGCAGGTCTATGTGACGTGGGTTTGGTTGCCGTACGAAACAAATATTTGTATGATCTACAGGTAGTTGTCACGGATTTGCGTATTCGTGTATGCAAATATCTTGGTGTTTTGTGCACGTGTAATTTTGTGTTTGAAAACGCAACCACGATACAGGAATTATTCCTAGTGTGGGGCAAGGTTATGTTTTTTAAAAAGAAGAAAATAAATAAATTCTACCACATCAGTGTCCCACTGCCACGCAAGGACCTCTTCTCAGAATGAAAAGGGTTAGGCCTTAGTCCACGCTGGACTAGTGCGGGTTTGCGAATTACACACACCATCGAGAATTTTATGAAACCCTTTCAGTTATGTAGTTTCTTCACGATGTTTTTCTTAAAAATTTACGCAAGTGATAATCAAATTTTGATCGGATGATTTCGAAAAGTCAAAGGTGCGGGCCGGGTTTAAACTCAGAATCTCCTGCATGGAAGGCAAGCGTTCAACCGCTTAGATATTACTGCTTCTTCATTATATCAAAAAAAAAGGTAACGTAATGAAAATTGGTTCAGCCTTCTTGTGGTAAACAACACACACAACAACACATACGTAGATGCATCTCGACAATGTCGCAGTGTTCATTACATCACTGATCCTAATACCCACATGCCTATTAGATCAAGACTGGCCACCGAGTAACATCACGGTACGTAATTGGCCGACTTTTGTTAGATAACTATCAGTCGCCCGCGGCGTTGTCCGAGATCCGAGATCAAGTTGTTTGGATATTGTTGTTTTTTGAGAGTTAATAAGTTTGATGATAATGACTAGGTTTTAGAACCCGGGTACGTCCTAAAAATGCGGACAGACACCGGAGGACGGGCAGCAGCGTCCTCTCACGAATTGGTGAGCCACTGCGATCCCCAAGCCGCCTGCCAAGCGTGGGGATTATATCAAACCCCCCCTTAGGGGAGGCCTTCGTTCAGCAGTGGACGTCTTCTGGATGATGATGATGATGACGAGGTTTTAGTAACTATTTCGGGAGTATGGTAGTTCAATTTGTTTTTGCTTATTTTATTTTGTTAGGAATTAGATGTACCCAACCCGTAATGTCAGTTTAGTTTACTAATCTGTAATAGAGTAACTCGTAAGTTTTATTTTAGTCTATGTCTTGTCTTTAAGTCTATGGTTAGCTGCAAATGAATGCACTGTACTTGTTTCTCGTTATAATTAAAATAAATAGTTATTACGTGTTAAATTCACAAACCGTGTCTTTATTTCAACATATTTTTTTTGTATTTTGTGCGTCTAACTCTTGATGGATCTGCCCAGTCAGTTCACCTTTTATTGATATATCTAATGCACAATTTTTTAATAAAACAATTGTAGATATAATATCTAGATAATAAATTATAACTGTCTAAATTGTATTTGTGTGACCAGTTAATTTAACTGGAGCCCTCTAGATGGCGTTGTTTCTATAAAATGAATTATGTGACATTTCCACCACTGAATTATTGTATAAAGTTTACCTCTGTGCGCGATAGATGGTGTTGTGCAAATACGCATATTTTCTATAAGTCGATTCAGATAACAAAAAAAAAAAACTGCTTGTATGATTTCGGTAATATATACATAGCCTAACCATCCTTCGCGTGGAACAAGCAGCATCCTTAGATGCGCTTATTAATAAGCATTATATCCCTTTTCCAGTAAATTTTCTCACGAGTATTTGTGCCGATAGTATCTGGTGTATATTTAATGGACCCGGGACCCGGGTACGTCTTAAAACTGCGGCCAGACACCGGAGGACGGGCAGCAGCGTCCTCTCACTAATCGGTGAGCCACTGCGATCCCCAAGCCGCCTGCCAAGCGTGGGGATTATGGCAAAAACCCCCCTTGAGGGAGACCTTCGTTCAGCAGTAGACGTCTTCTGGCTGATGATGATGATGATGATGATGATTTAATGGATGGTTGAAAAGGTTCCTTACAAAAAAACGATCGTATTTCATACAAGATTTTCCTCATCCATTTAGAACAAAGATTACCCAATTAGACTTTCACCTACGCTACGTTGATTATTAAAACTAACTTATAATATAATACTGTAACATGTTGCAATAATATCTGGTATTGCACTCATGCATTATCAGTTGCACATCGAAATAAGGCTGTGTTCACATTTCACTCAGCTAATAGCGTGCCCACACCAAATGCGCAGAGCATGTGCAGTACGTGTGCAATTGTGATGCAAGAAATTATTGACAAATTATGTATGAGAGGCACTCCAGTTGCAAAATTCAAGGTGTCAAAACCATCCCTCGTATTCATAAAACACTCACTTCTTTAACGCGTTTTAGATACTTTTATTAGATATATGATTAAGACTGTTCATTTTTAGGCATTCAATGACCGGGAAGTCAATTCTATTGCGACAAAACAATTACTTGTAGATCGCGTTTCCACCATCAGAGTCTTACACGTTAGAGATACAAAAAAAGCAAACGACACGGCTTTCAGTGGGGCTAAATTTAAAAAAATATACTGATCCTCCGCCTATACAACAATGAAAAAATAACGCCTATTTAATGGAAGATATTGCAATGAACAACATGTTTGCTTCAGGAGGGATTTGGCACATAAACCTTATTAGTTAATGAAGATGATCTAACGCTCTAGTTGAGGAAATAGCTCAAAAGATCCTTCTTGGGCCAGTTTTGTCTATTGCTATAAGAAATATAGCACAATTTGGTTGCTTGAGAATTGATCAGCGCACGTAATTCACTTGATTTGGCGATGTAGCCAATAAACTCATCACTGTAATTCGATCTTTTGTCCAAATCAACCTTCTATAACTCCAATTCTGGAAACACGCACGGAAACAGCCCATCTTCCAAAACCAATTTCATGACATTACCAATAAAAAGACAGTATTGTTGGTGTTTTATAGGTTTCAACGTCTCTACATGAACACAAGCAATTACCACTCACTTGGACCACGAAATCTTAGAAACTATAAAACCTACAACCTTTGAAACTGGTAGATAGGTTCTTTGTAGTATAGGTAACTGCTAAGAAAGGATTTGATTAAATTTTAAAAATGAAAAATATCCCACACAATGCGTAATTTCTGTATATATGCGTTTACATACACAAATATTCACATACACAAACAACACATGTAAAATGGTGGTTCAAATTTTGTATGAAGCATCTTTTAATGCGGACACGCTCTCGTGTGTACTCGTGTGTACGCCTAGTTTAATAAAGATTGTAAAGACTTAAGTGTGAGTCATCTGTCTACAGCCTTATTCATTTGTATTACGAAATTGAACGATTTTAAGATACGTATGTTGTAAGTTAATAAAAGTATTTACGGTCTACTTGAGACAAGGCTGTTTTGTTTGAGAGTACGGATTGGAGATTAGATAAGATTTTATAGTTTAAGATATTGTGGTTTAGAACCAATGTTAGTAGCAAGAGAGTGTCTTATTAAAACGTTGTCCCATACTATGAATGATTCCTGTATCGTAGGTTTGTTTATAAACATAAATATTCATATGCATAATTGCACAAACAACCAGACACGGACCAACTATACATATATAGGCCATACAATATTTGTTCCCTGAGAGGATCGAACCCACGACACGTAGCGCAGAAAGCCAATCGCTTAACCACTGAACCAATCGTGCTATCGAATATTATAATATCTTAATTAAACTTACATTAAATATCAATTAATTATAATTGTGAAATCAATACAATAGTAATTTTAGTAATTCATCTTTATTACTTATAATACTTATTAAATTAATAATTCAAAAACATCCCGTATCAACTTAATTTTCCACTTAAACAAATAATCATTACATATTATAAATCAAAGTCCACCGCCGCATCTATCTGTCTGTTCGCGATAAACTCAAAAACTACTGAACGGAATTTCATGCGGTTTTCACCAATAGACAGAGTGATTCATGAGGAAGGTTTAGGTGTATGATTCATTAAGGTTTTGTGTAAATTGGCTGAAATATGACGATGATTGTTGAAGATGTCGGAAAAAATCATGCTGACTGAGAGCTTTACTGGCGTGGACCGAATAAATGCTTGACGTAACAGGATGATACGACACTACTACAGAAAAAATATGAAGGCGTATATACTCTACTACCCGTGCGAAGCCGGGGCGGCTCGCTAATAGATACTAAAATAGGATAAGCAGAAAAAAAAATTATAGCACTAAATAGGCGTACAAATATCTACTAGGTATATCGTTTTCCTTGTAGTAGAGTTTCATAATAATTGCTGACTCAAAGGTACTGTCCTGTCTACTTCAATTATGAGGGTAGTAACAGCCAGAGAAGTTACTTCTTCTTTTCCTTCTATTGATTCGACAGGAGCTATCATAGGAGATCGCTCATGCCTGGAAAGATTAGCCAGTCAACAATTGTGGTATCGAAGCTGACTGCCCAGGGTGCGCCAGGCGATTTCATGATTCGTTACTCATGAAGGCTCTTCCTTTGTACCCCACTTGTGAAGTGACACAACCCATGCCTTAGGTCAGCAACTGATGAGCCTCGACTTGAACCGCAAGAAATCTTCCTGCAAAACAAAACAAACTGGGAATCGAACGATCGGCATTTGTTATAATAATAATACAATAATGTCCTCCTGACCGAATTTCGGTCACGGCGGCCAATCGGAGATTAGCCAACTACGCAGGAGATATTATAGAGCACAAATGTGTGCGCAAACACAGGTGCTCTCTCTGTTCCTTCACTCTCATAGTCCGATGGGACGGCAATCCGACACGACCGGAGAGAGATCAGGCGCAGGACCAACGGCTTTACGTGCTTTTCGAGGCACGGTTTGTATTCACATACACAAAGACCCAAACCCGAAACAACCATCTGTAGATCATACAAATATTTGTTCCGTGCGGGAATCGAACCTGCGACCCGTACAGCAGCAGTCGATACCTCAACCACTGAGCCAACCGTGCCGTCATAAATAATACAATAGGTATAGGTTTTATGATGAAAAAAAACCGATAACGAAGTACATGCAGCCGTTCGTAAAATAATAACCCAGTTCTAACCTATACATAACACGTTACGTCATCAGAAAGGGATCGTCAACATTTTATCATCACAAAAAAAAAAACATTTCGGATTTTACGAGCAAACCGATCGATATCGTGAGAAACGCAAAAACAAAATGTTTATATGGCCATAATAGTACTAATTGTTATTGCTATTGGTGTATTGACATAGATTTTAATAGCATACCATTAAGGTAGGTATTAGCCACCTTTTAAGGTACGGTAGGTTGGAGGGAAGGCGTTTTTTTAACATAGCCTCCTACCAACATCCGCCGATGTGTCAGGCGTAGGAGTACCGTTATACATCCAAATTTAATAGCGAAATATGTGCCTTTTTCTTCTGTTACTAACTCAGTTTATCCTTTGGCAGTTCTTCATGCCATAGTGGAAAGATTAACGACCACGAGCTGTGGTGGCCTGCACAGAAATCGTCAGATGATCTCACGATTCCTCACTTGTGGAGGCGAGGTGTGCAAAGTCGAAGTCAAAGTCAAAGTTTTTATTTCAAATGGGCCCTTGCAGACACTTTCAAATAGTCGAGACTCTAGATGCAAGACAAATAGCTAGGTGAAAATGCTATGAAAGTCCCATAGCACTTTGAATGATGTGAGAATTGAACCTCGGACCAACTGCACTTGCGTACCTGAGTCACAATCATTGTTACTTAAAAAAACCGGACAAGTGCGAGTCGGACTCGCCTACTGAGGGTTCCGTACAAATTTGTACAATTTATAAATATACATATTATAAATAGTTCAGGTCCACAAAAAGATTTGGGCACCCATAAAATCATGACCCCGCAGACAGACAGACAACAAATCGATCCTATAACCTATAGGGCTCCGTACCTCGAAAGGAAAAAAACGGAACTCTAAAAAGAAGAGAAAAATCTATAATAAATTTCAATAGAGCAGGATTCGAACTCGGAACCACGCAATGTTCAGTCTACACCGCATCCGTTTACCACTAGTCTGAAATTGTCCAATTAACTTGATATTAACACCCGTCATTAACAGAAGTTTTTGCAATAAATTTAAATAAATATATTAAATAAATGCATGCAATTATTTCATTATTAATTGTAGTCAATATTTTTTTAAATTATTATGTAATCGTTTGACTTGGCTGTTTGAGTAGTTTCTGACAATGAATGAATGAACGCCCTTTCTCTTCTTGTGGGTGTGTGGAAGGCGACTCAAGGATAATTTTAAGAGGATAAGCAAGAAATGACTTTGAAAGCTGTCAGAAATGTCTGAACAGAATATTAGTTACCGACAATACTTATCCAAATATCAGACAATTAGGTATATTGCATGCTGAAAGGGTGAATATGGTGATACTTAAATAAATATTTATATGATCTACAGATAGTTGTTTCGGGTCTGGTTGTGTGTGCATGTGATATGTATGTTTGTAAACTGTACCCACGATAAAGGAGAAAATCCTAGTGTGGGGCAACTTTTATTTAAAAAGTAAAAGAATATAGAAAAAGAAATTTGTATAATAACACATGTTAAACCCATATTCGCAAATAAATAAATTGATTGATTGATTGAGTTTGATGGGTACTAACTCAACTGTCTGTGTGTAAGTGCACTACACTTACACTAGAAAGTACCACTATTATTATTATTAAGAGAGAACACTTGTAAGAAAATGTCGGAGGTCAAGAAATAAAATAAGATATAAATTAAACGAGTTTAGTTCAAAATGTGCGCTAGCGCAAGATGTAATCGAAGTAGTATGAAGATACGATATAGAGCTGTTAATACCATCTGCAAAAATATGCTGATAGAGTTCATATGAAAGATTGCTTTGTCATTGAATATTAATGGATATTATCAGACTTAATAGTACATTAATAGTGTTCAGATATACGAATTGATCTTAACTAATTGGCCTCCAAAAATATATTACATCTGATAGACTGATTTATTGCATAAAAATACTTAATTGTTGCGGTGCAAATCAAGATTCAATCGGGTACAATCGGATAATCATATCACACTAAAATAATTTCGCAACACACCCACAAATCTAATCACACCTCTTAACATATCCTAACTCGTTTGACTCGAATCGTACAGTGAAAGTAAAAAATATTATCTAAAAAAATAGTAGACAATATTCGCGCCGACATTAGTAATGACGGATTACGACCGACGCTTGTTAACCCGTATCCGTCGTTACATCAAACACTTTTACCGTCACTTTGACGATAGTTTTTTGTAAATATTGTACTGTCAAAAACTTTGAAGATGAACATCCTACTAGATCCTACTAATATTATATTATAAATGTGAAAGTTTGTGAGGATGGATGGATGGATCTTTGTTACTCTTTCACGCCCGAACAGCTGAAAGGATCTGGATGAAATTTGGCACAGAGATAGATTATAGTCTGAAATAGCACATAGGCTACTTTTTATCCCGGAAAATGTACGGGTTCGTAAACCACGCGGGCAAAGCCGCGAGCGGAAGCTAGTCAATAATAATAATAAAAACAGCCTATAAATGATGCACTGTTGTACATTAGCCTTGTCTCAAAATGAAAAGGGATCAGCCTTAGTCCAACACGCTGGCCTCGTGCGGGTTGGTGGAATACATGCCATCCTTACACCTTATGAAGCCATATTTCCTCACCATGTTTTTCGTTGTTTGACCGGGTTTGTACTCAGAACTGAGTTCTTCTGAGTGCTTCAACTTCATCTATATTTTTACTTCATGTCACATAAGATAAGTGTCAAATATACCAATGCATTTCCATACATCTGTAATTAGGAAAACGACATCATTTGAGATCAAATATTAATCATGATAATTATATCCTTATTCTTAAGGGATAAGGACCCTTTTATTTGTGTGTTTGCTACGGTCGAAAATATTCAATGGTATTTGCCCAGAATTTCTGGTGTTACTGTTAGGAGCAAGGGTCACTCAAACTGCAGTATTTCTAAGACACATAGATTAATTACTGTGAAGCAATTGTGAAGCATCACGGAGATTGTAACGATGTAACGAAGCTTCAGATAATCAACACATAACAATTCCGTATTGGTCCTAAGTGCCTTATAAACACTCACATTACACAACGATTTGATTACTTTGTAATGAACGGACATTATAATGATTTTTACAATAGCCACAATAACAGGTTTTTTTTTTTTTTGAAGAAAATGAAATTTCTGTCAAATTATCAACCTATTCGTCTGGGTCTGCGCATAGGTTATGGTTTATTTTCTCAGAAAGAAGAGCGTCCAGAAGTGGGGAAATAAATTAAATTGTAAAAATTGTTCTCATTTTTTTATGTAAGTTGGCGCCATGTTAATGTAAATATGAATATGATGCCGTTATTATTAATATTGTTATTTGAATTAATGTTCTTTTATTTACACTAAGCTATCAATCATTATCATAAATCATCAAAATGATGATCAGTTCGATGATGAGTCAGAACTTTCTAGGTTTACATGGAACGACTTCTGCCTCTATAATTTTTACGGTACGAAGGTTTGATTATTATATTTTACGTAGATACACATAGGTAACATAATCTGGTCGTTTAGGTGGCTCATTTACGTAGCATAATCTTTTAATAGCATTTTCCAGCGTCTAAGTTTAAATAGCAAAACAGCAGTATACTTGCGAGCTAGATCAATAAGCAATTAATGAATCAAACATTAGTGTTAAAAAAAAATTGTTAATTTTTAATTTAATAGATTTAATTTTATTCCCATTATTACTCTACCTAGAATAAAAATACCGACTAAAACTTTCGCTATAGGAATTATATCGTTCGATCTAACACTAACAAAAAATCTCAACATATAGCCCTCAACCCAAAACATCTACTCATAAACATTTCCGTCTGAACTTTTCCAACGTGATCCCACCGTTAAATCAAACCCCTTAGGCCTCCACTAGATCGAAGAAGATATGACACAGTAAACATACACCCTGTACCTACCTGATCCCGAAATTCACATACAAAGTTATGGAATTAGTCATAAAATGGATTCGTGACTCAAATATCTAACCTATGCATTGTGTGTGCGATTGTACTTTCATATCTCGATTTTTACTACAAACGAATATGAACTCTATTTCTTAAAAACAACTGAGAGTTTCCTTTGAGTGTAGTGAGGTGGTTGGTGCGTTGTGGTGGATGGCATAATAAACGATGCCAGTTGACATTCGATAGAGGGCGTCATGTGACGTCATTAAATCAGTACGGCAACAAAATTTAGGGCTTAAAGGGGCTTACGATAGGGAGGAGTACGTTTATACCATCACGGTTTGACTGCGAGGGGGGAAGTTAGATTGGCAGTTGGATATAAATAGATAGAGCTCGGAAAAAATATTTTAGCGTACCTACGTGTTAATGGGATGGAAACGTACGATTTACAGTCTGTTCTCCCCTAGATAACATCGAGTAGGTATTTTTGTCAGTTTCGGGTACTCGTTTATCCGGACAAAAAGCTGTGATTCTAGTAAAAAATAGGTACCGTTTCCGGCAGAAGACACGACTGATCAGTAGTAGTATACCTAATATTGATATTATTATAGAAATAACACGCCCTTGGTGATCAAGCCAGATTGGAATTCCTAGAAATACGTGCCTAAAATTATATAACCTACATTCTGTTGACCAAAAAATTATTACTTAAAAAAAATCAACGAAAGGAAGATGATTCCCAAAAAGAAAAATGTCTTATAATATAAACCCACAACAATATCAAACTTAACTTGCTAACAACATTAATTTTTTGCTTCCAAGTCCGCTAATACTGATAGACACATATTTTTCTTTGAAAATGGGAAGCATTGCTAATTTGATTACCGGTTCAAACGGCCGTCACGCGCAACGCTCCTTTGATCGGCAAAAATACAGATATGTGGTGTGCTTTGCCTTATATCGAGGTGTAAGGGAAAAGAAGAAGCGAGAGTGAGACGATAACGCTTGTTACACTATGTAAGCTTATGGTAAAAGCAAATATACCCAGATTATTTTTAAAAATATATACAATATGTCACAATTTCATGAATATCGCCCGTGACTAAGAAATAATATGATCCGTATTTAATATGTTGCTTATGGGAGACATAACCGTGAGATTAAAATTGACTGTTGTTAAAAAATCTTACTAAACTGAAATGAAATTTTTCTTTGTAAATAAAGACTTCATTTTACTTAGCTTAAGCGCTAGTTAGTACTTTGAAAAGTACTACCGAGTCGTCATCATTCGTTCCCCAAGTTTATCGTCATAACTCAACTTGTTACTAGATGTAGTAATCTAGTTTCACCGCCGCTACCCTCTCACTACTTGCGCTACCATCGGATAGTGCCCGAGGCGTATCGTTCCCCGCTTTAGCTAATGAGATGTCAGTACAATCATTTGTGCTTTAACCTTACGCGATGAGGTTTTTGGCCTTTCATTTTGCCCGCCTTTAATTCTACCATTAATTAATTTAAGATGCATAGTGTGCTTAACATACGTTAAAATGGAAAAAAATAGGCCAAGGCTTACATGTTTACGGTAAAAAAGGTAATCAGTATTTTTGTTTACTTTGCCATTGTCGACTCGTTTTTTGGTGTAATTAAGACTTTAATTTTATATCAGGAAGTTGTATGTAACCGTGCTCCAAATGCAGTGGTCTTGTGGTATCAATTTATGTAATTTTTATTAAGTTTGGCCATAACATATTATGAATGAATGAGACATGCATCTTCAGTTGATATATGAAATAGGTGCATTGATGTACTTGACCTCAAGATAGTTGTAGGCGTGTCTCAGACACTTGCAATATATTTTTACAACTTAAAGTTCAATCTTATAATAACGATACTCTTCTATTAATGTTTTAGTATTGAGACTTAAAAAACTACAAATGTCACAACCTCTTTTGACATTCAAAAAAGTGAATGAAAATCCTTGAACAAAACCGCAATCCCGTCATTGCAACTATTGCATTTATGTTATGATATAATTTATTGAAATAATCCTCAGTTAACAAGGCAGAATCATTTTAGTCTTAGGCAATGCTAAATTTGTTAGTTTTTTTTTTTTCTAGAGAACGGAATGAGTTCGTATCGCACCAAGGCGAACGAGGTTTCAAGCGAACGGCATAAAAGTGAAAATGGATATGGGCAGTACACGTCCGCTGTCCAAATTACCCTCAGGTCAAGAAACAAGGTTAGTTGTTAAAACATAATTATACATTTTTTTCTGAAAAAAACGAGCTGTTTTAAGCATTGTGCACCGAGTAAACAATTATGCATGTGTTATGAGATACTGCAACGTGTAATTATCGTTAAAAGAAATTAATGAAATTATGTGAAAATGGGTTCCGAGTGGAGTTGTTTTATTAACACCAAAATTATGATTTCTTTAACTTTTATGGCGTATAAAAATCACTCACTGTTCAACTCATAACAGTGAAGATATGAGACATAGGGTCTATAAATCTTTTAGCTGATGAATAGACAATAGTTCATATCCACATGCACAATAGGATATCTAGTGCCTTCGCTTATAACAATAGACAAAAGTGGGCCACAAAGCCACGTACATCTTTGGAACCATTTCTTCAAGTAATGGTCAATACGCTGTTAATTTCTATACGTTTCTTAATTAAATAGGATTTTACTATTTAAATGGCTCTACTAACCCATATAATAAAAATACTAATCATCACCCACAAAAATATTCCCCCCCCCCCCCACGTATTCGTAACAAAAGTCGAGCTTTATTAACAAAAACTAAACCAAAACAAAAGCACAGTGCGCCAAAAGACGAGCGCACCAGACAAAAACGTAAAAAGGCAAAATTTTCCAATTACGCGTAAGCTTTAACATTTCAAAGCGGCTGTCCGTATCACGGCAAAGACCTAGACGTTTTCCATTCGCATTATGTGACTAATTGAATAAAAAAGTAAATCTTTTATAACAAAAGGTTATACGGATACTGAGTTTATCTTCATATCGCCTCAGGTGGTACGGGTAATTATTATTTTACTTTGTACTTGTATGTTTTATTTTGTTCCCCTGTGCTCTTTTGTTAACCTCCATTACCGTTATTGTCTTAAACATAAATTCTAATCGTCATTTGGACTTGAGGCCGAGGTAATGTACGATTTTGTTTTATTTTATCTATTTCACCATATTTCTTTTTGTTATTTTTTGTGTCACAGTTTTTTTTATTTGTTGTTACTCAGTGTTTTTTTTCTGATATGCCTAAATATTTTTTTGGGCTACATTTGATATTATACCTATATATTACGGAGCTGTATGAAATTTCTCAAAAAACAAAAAAACCATTCACTTTACAATTAAAAGTTATGTGATAGGTTTTAGTTTCAGTTATTATAATATTATAAACACTATGCTATCATTATCATGGATTGCATCAATATATAAAAAAAAACAACATCACTCTTTGCATAAAGCCACCCAATATCAAAGAAGTTGATGTACAATCGAGCACAGAGGTGATTTGGTCCCAATGTCCGCATCGATGTCCCGAGGCGGAACGTCCCGCGGCGCAGTGCGTATCATGCGTTCTGTCGCGTGCCGCTGACGTGTCGTGTGCTTATTAAGGCTTATTAATTTGTACGAGTAGTTTAGCATTGTGTTTTTGATGGAAAAGATCAAAGGACTGGGATGTCATGTCTGTGTTATGAGATTATCTGTGGTTATTTGTATAACTACCATATATACGGTATAGGTACGAATATAGTAAAATATTTATACCTACCTATAGAAAATTAGGAAAATATTCTGTGGTCTATCCCAATTAAAAGTAAGAAAATTGCAGTGCAAATATTCGTAGTTGTATTCTATTCTCAGCCTTTAAATCTAAAAGCAAAGATATTCCAGAGTTTACGTAAATATTTTGTCAGATACTGGTCAGTCAGCAATGATGATATTGAGACTGACAGCCTCGAGTGCACCAGATGATCTCAGATTTCGTCACTCATGAAGGCTCTGTCTTTGCACCCAAAGATACCAGTTTTCAATCTCATCTGACTTATCTAGAAACCAACATTAACATAGTTGGAAAAATATAGACAGATGATTACTATAAAAACAGGATGAGACCAATCCTAAGCGAAGGTCATTCACCTCTCACACTAAAACTTACACAAACAAACTTCGTATAAATTTAGCTCCAAAATATGCAATTTTATTGTTCTGTTTAAACTAATATTGACTTGTGTCGTGAGAACTAGAACAAGATGGGTATGTAATGCAACATTGCATTGAACTTCAAACAACATGGTTGTGGGAAAATTAAATTAAATTAAAAATGGGTGAAGCAACTTACAATAATTTTGTGTCTGAATAACCAAATATGTTTTTGTATTTTCTATGAGAGGTATACCTAAGGAAAGGGACGTCTTAGTACCGAGAAAATCTTGAATGACAGTACATAGGGCCTTAATTGTATAACTATAAACATTATGTTATCTTTCTCTTCTTTTTGTTTTAAATCTAAAGCTTTTTTATCGTGATTATTTTTTTCAATGTCATCAAGCATAATGTTACAATTTAAGTAATAAAGCCAAGAAATCAACGCAATCACTACTGAAAAAAAGTCTTCGCCCAGATTGCGTCATAACACTCAGGTCTCTGTCCTACTCTAAGCAAGCTTACTCAAAGTTTTAGTACTATATGCAGGCCTTTGCCTGATTTATACCAAACGAAATCTGTTGCTACGCTGAATCAATCTGTACCCCTGTACCGATTGGTCCGTTTCGTGTTCTCCACGAATCGGAGCGCCGAACTCGTTCGATGTAGTAAATCGAATTAGTCAAAAGAAACTTACACGATCGGTACAGAATCCAAAAGAAAACTCCGCAAGAAAATACTAATAGGTATTAAAAAACAACGTGTTTACAGCATCAGATCAGTTAAAGAAATATTTCAGTAGATACATACCTACTTAGAGATTGTTGGGGAATTTACGAAAACAAACAAACAAAGTAAACAAACAAACTAACACCTTGCAGAATTTACTCTACAAATACTCAGTAAGTACTTTAATAACGAGTGTGACACAGTCCCAATGACACAACATTATCTATATTCAGTCAATCCTTCCACAAAACGACGAGACAAATCAAAATATCTGCAATTACACCAACCAGAAGTTGGTAACATTTTCCGAATTTCCAACATCGTAATTCCTCAACCCGTTCCGGCAGGAGTCCTCAACATTCTTATACCGCCATATTGCAATCGCAGCGATCTCACAAAACACGTCCGAACTGCAAGACAGCAGAACGGCGGGGCCCAACTTAATTTAGTGACCGATAATTAAACCCGCCCGGGTGGACGGTGGGCCGCCCCTGGACCAAACATGCTGAGATGTGTATTTTTGTCTAATAAGGGGTTGGGAGGAGCTAGGCGGGTAGGCAGATGTAAAGGATCGGTGAGTGATAATTCAATGGCAATCATAAAAATGGGAAATGATTGACCATGTGTTTGTAAACTATAAGATATTAGTAGTTTCTTTTATACTTTTTGCTATAAACGAAAAAAAGAAAATGTGTGGAATATAATCCGGTACCATTTTTATCTTACCGGATACTTATATTTTTTCAGTTTATTTCTAAGGGTAGCTTCATGTAGTGTGTTGTAAGTTCATCATTTTTAAATAAATCAATTTATTGTTAATCATACTGGCTTGTCTCAACTAATTCAAATCTCCAATACTTAGAGACAAAAGCTTAATAAAAAAAAAAAAAAAAAAATTCGACTCAGCAAGTTACCAATTTCTATCCCTTCAAAATCCAGACTCCAATTTACATATTTAAAAAAGGTACGCAATTAGCCTGACGTTTTTAGAGCAAACGGTAGATATTCAAAATATTGGATAACCAAATCAATTTTATTTGCGGGAACTAGAAAACGTTTTTAACTTAACCGCTCGTCAATTATATAAAAAGCAAACGTCAATATAAAAAAAAATTCGGCGTCTATGTATGAAAAAACCATGAAACTATCAATAAACCAATTAAACCCGAAAGGTCAATTTTTCAACGACTTCAATTCGAAAAATCGAGTGAAAAAATGTTTATTTCAAAAATTCGAGGATTCATGTCTGGTGTACAGAAATAAAATTCTGAAAGTCGATTGACTGACGACCAATGGATAGCGTTTGTATGTAAAATGTAAATAAGTCAACGTCTTTTTTTTTTCGTTGGGAAACATGGCTGTATGTCACACCGAGGGGTAAAATAATAATCACGAACCAATTTGTAGTTCGTAATTTTTAAAGTTGTGTTCTATATTTTGTGTTTATATAATAATAATTACCTATGTTAACTTAAAATTTAGTGGCTTCATAGTGACAAGTAAGTTTTACAGGTAAACTATTCCAGAATTTTCTTTTTTTTTTTTTAATTGATCCAGGGTAGTTCTCAAGTAGTTTTCTCCAACTCGTTTAGCTTTTGGCAACGTCAGCGTTATATTCTTAAGTCCTAAATGGACATTAATTCTAACGTTATATAAACGACAGTATAAACAACATGTCTTAACCACGAATCAATGTATTCAAAAACTTCCTTGAATTAATTGCCGCTTTTTACATTCTTATCCAACCCATCAAAGTTCCAAGCCAAATAGGAAATCTCATTTTAAAATCTTATAAATATTTTTCCAAAAAAATACAAAACCCAAATTGCTTTTTACGTCTCAAAAACGTTCAAAAAGGAACATTTTAAAATAACACAGAAGGAATTCGGTCAGATCGTCAACAAATTAAGAATGGGACAAATTATAGTGATAAAATTTAATGTGGTACTTATTTAGTGTTCAAGCATTCACGTTGTCTGAATATGGCTGATCAAATTATATGTTGCAAAATGATCCGACGATGCTACATGCCTAATATCGGCGGACCCTAGCGGTTTTGAAACTCTTAATTGTGATTTTATTTAAAACCTATTAGTGATGGTACGGAACGGTAGTGACCTTAAATTTTATCGTGCCTAATTGGTTACATCAATTGGATTTATTGAACGCAAAACTACAAATTTAAATTAAAATAAAACGATCACTAAATTGACGATAGAAGCTACTTTACATTTAGGTCAAAAAGCTTTGTAATCGTTGAAATCTGTTGGACAAATACTGAATTATAACGATAGCCTAAGTAGTGGAGCTTTGCCCCGAATATACGTACAGGCAATCCGCCTTCCTCCCAGAAAGATGCATCTCATCTTCGTCAAGTATGTATTTTTTCGGTTTAATTTTGAAAAGTGATCATACTGTATTAAGTTTAACACATAACAGGTATATAATGTACAGGCTCACTGGATCTAAATGAAGTTTTCTGAAGAACTGATGTTAGGTTTTTTTTTTAGTTTTACATAATCTTTGTCTATTAACGAACACAATTGACACACGTTTGGCGCAGTGGCTAAGCGATTAGCTTTCTACGCTACGTGTAGCGGGTTTGATCCGCGCACGGAAAAAATATTTGTATGATCTACAGATTGTTGTTTCGGGTCTGGTTGTGTGTGCGTGTAACGTGTATATTTGTAAACTGTACCCACGATACCAGAGAAATCCTAGTGTGGGGCAATGTTAAAAAATATATATTCGAGAGCATACATAATATCCTGAAACACTTTATCTATCTATATCTTGTGTGTACTTGTATATTTTTGTTAGACTGTACAATATTTCTTCATTTTGTACAAGATTTTCCCAAAGTTAGTTTCTCACACCGTCACTCACAAAAACAACGGAACAAATTTAATGTGACTAGATATACATTACCTATGATCTATTGCAAATTTCGCAGTCAATCATTCACCCGATCGGTTGCAACTTCCAGGAACATTACACAACGGTGTGACAGGCGTCCAATGCAAACGAATTGGCGTGAATTGTCACTTGTATCTGAAAACGCTCGGCCAGTCGGGGGTTTTAGAGGCAAAATAAATAAAACAAAACTGCTGTCAGTTATATTTTAACATGACAACTCTGTTGGAATGAAGCTTCTGCCAATTTCTACTGAACTAAATGAGACGCAGTTAGTTTTCTCGCTTTTTGAATCCTATTCCTTTGCTTTGCTAAAAGGTCGAATGTGCTTTTCGTTTTTAATCATATGGCTATCGGTTTCGATAGATGTTTTGAAATCATTCACAGATTTTCCATTTTTTTTTCTTCAGTAGAATTGGTCGTCGTTCCATTTCGTTGATAACCGTTGATTAGTTTAATAAACCTAGGACCTCAAGAAAATAGCTGGAGTAGAGTAGATGCAGAAGTCGAAGAAACAAATAGTTGAGCATTAGAGGGCGATTTCACAAAACCGAAACAATGTAACAAGTAAAATTATTTATTTCAAATTTTGTGACACCTCTTGCAAAATTGCGGAAGACAGCGATACACGGACGGCATCACCTGTTATCAAAGGCGTAACCTGTGTTGTTTGTACTGTGGCGATAGAGTAAATTAATTGAAACAAATCTGACTTTAGTTCGAACAAAGAGTCAACAGCAATTCGACGTCTTTGGGTTCAAATTCATTATCTTACTTTGCCACTGTCATCATTATCCATTATTATGCAGGTAAAGAGCCTCCCCGATAACTCGAGGCTCTTCTTCTTCGGGGCTCTAGGCTCTTTACAAGCAAATTTCTTTCGATACAAGCAAATCTGGGACTGATGGGCAATTTCCGTTTAAGAGGACATACTTGAAGACAAATGACACGAGAAAGACTATCTTTAACATTTAAGTGATGGTCATTTCTTCATAAGGCATTTTTTATTTTAGTTATACGTACTATTGATTATGGAATTATTTTTTATCTTTATTTCCACATTTTTTTTTCAAACCATTTGTTAAATAGAAAATAAGACTAAATATTGTAATATGTAACGCCACTTATATATATTCTATTTAAATTTGAATAAATGAATTGTGAATTCTTCCTCTACAGCTAAATAAATAAATCGTGTAACTAGCTAAAAAATCTTATAATCAGTTTCACACAAAACCTATATGTACGAATGAGTTCTCGTCAAAATTCAAGAGGCGTATCAATTAATAGAATTAGTTGGCGCTGCGACGCCGACGCTCAGCATCTGCGGTCCTCATGAAAGTCAAGTCCATTCGTCTCACGTTTGCTCTAGGCTCTTGCCAAGTTTTTAACATATTTATGTCAAATTATTAGTTGTAAGTTATTGTAAGAGGGACTTTAAACAGAAAGCATTTATCTAATATTAATGACTTGGATTATGATAAGTGATAACCCCATCAATATACCTTATTGTAAGAGAAATCGATATCTATCAGACTGCTTTAGTGGCACTGATTTCAGGCTCGGGCAAAGTGTTATTGGGTTCTTCTGTATGGAAATTCTCAGCAGCAGCACGGGGTCTGGAACCGTGCCTGGTGGCAATAGACTCGCCCTCTATTGCATGGGACTCAATAACGGTATCGATAAAATGTGGGTTTACATCAGGTTATACACCTCTGCCTAACCCTTCGGGGAATACAGGCGTGATGCTATGTTATCAATTTGGCCTATTATAAAAGAAATCGCTATAATTTACCGTCGTCTGAAAATATGTTATGGTATTCCAAGTTATGCAAAAACCTTAGATTCATTGTGCTTTTTTTAACAGCCATCAAAAACGGTGTATCTCACGAAAAGGCGTTGATGATGCTATGCTAGGCTGGGCTGGACAAAAGTCTCGCTCATAACCTTCCACTCGTCTCTTTGTGTTGCCTTCCTTGGCCAGTTCTCGTCGTCGTACCAGCGTTCCCTTGGCCTGACTCGGTGATGGCGCTCATCTTCACGCATAATCATGCAGTTAGGAGATTCTGACCCATCCAAATACCTTAATCACCACGGAATACCAATACAAAATTATTGTGTTATGGACCATTAAAAATAGTTAGGTACCTATTGAAATCATTGTAGTGTTACAGACAAATTGTTGTCACCGTTTTGAGATCCACAAAATAACACTCAAGCTTATTGCGATCAATATTTTCTGAAGCCGACTGTCTCAATGACGATATTACCCTTCACCGACATTCAGGTCAAACTAACATCTTTCTAACTTCAATTAACACACAACTAACTCTAGTCTTGCCACACGCACATAAATCTGTAACATTACTAAAACTGTGTGAAAGTGATTGCCAGCTGACTGCACCATCACAATAGGTAATATTTTTACTTCTTACATAATTTTAATGTGGTATTTTTATGATTTCGATTCATTTTGATTGATGGGTACAGTCCTTATCTGTATAATGAAATGTTTGAATCAATTTACAAGTTTTCGTAATGTGTGGTTTTAAGGCAGCTGTGGTTTAGAAAATGTATCAAGGTTTTTTCGATTGAGGTATTGTTAGATGAGGCGTATAATTATTTCATTAGTATATTACATCTAATGATTACATTTTTCTGTGGCTGTTCATTTGATTGCTGATGTTGCAAGATGTGTTCTAACCTAGTAAGGCTTAGATGGGGCAAAAGTTTATTGTTTTTTTTGTGTCTAAATTCTTAGTAGTAGCTAAAGCAGAAATATTAACTAGATAAACGATTTCTTACAATTTACAGTAATGATTCGTTCAGTGTAAATGATGTACATTGACGCAACCATTGTATTTTATTGGCGTTCAGGATCACCTGGCTGGCTGGCCAGTGCCTACGTGGAGCCGTTCATCACTGAACGTTTACGGGTTAGAGTAATATATCGTCACCATGTCAAAACATATGGCAAGACGATAGTAGGTAACTGGGCGCGGGACTATGTTTGTTCGTTTTGGCTGAAAGTTTTTTTTTATATTCGAGTTCTTTTTTTTGTGCTGAATTTTCTGGTGTCTCTTCTCTGGTAAAAACCTCTTTAGAACTGCTTGGTCGATGACCATATTTTGGTCATCGAACTAACAGTTCTAAGGGTAGGTTTTTCTTTTTTAATTTATGTTACCAGAGCGAATTATTTATTAAAGAATCCATTTTTATTAGAATATGTATAGGACTGCCTCATAGGTCAAGTGGTCGCTAGGGCGACTGCTGAGCATGAGGTTCTAGGTTCGATTTCTGGGTCGGGCAAAGTTTTATAGGAGTTTTCTGTACTTATGGAAATTCTCAGTAACAGCACGTAGTCTGGAACTGTGCCCGGTAGATGGCTATATAATAGGCTTGCCTCCTATTAAATGGGCCTCAATAACGGCATCGCTGAAATGTGAGTGTACTTACAATAGTACACCTCTGCCTTACCCTTCGAGGAATACAGGCGTGATGATATTTTACACTATAACTAGTATTAACCTTTAAGTACTATTTATATAAAGATTAACCGATATTTGAGATACTTCTTTCAGACTTTTAATAAAAACTGCAAAGATTTCCATATATCTTTAAACATCATACTAACTCGTACTAAAAATTACACTTTTTGCACAATTATTATTACAATATAATCCCATTTTATCTCCTTACTGACATAACGAAGCAATTAAGCTCACTTCTTAATTATATTACATCATAGAGTAGTTGTAGCTTATGAAATTACACAATACTTAACGTTAAGTGCTCTGAAGTTCGGGAATGGCTGAGATCTGTAAATCTCAGTCACTCTTTATAAAATGAATATAAAAAGAAGACACGTGAATCTAGCTCAAGGTTTACGTAAAATCATTCTGTTTGATTTTATGTTTAAGACAATATACTCTGAAGTTAGATATAGAAAACAAAAGCAGATCAGAGCCCTTAGTGTAAGTTTCTTTCGACAAACTCGATTTACTACATCGAACGCGTTCGGCGTTCCGATTGGTCCGTTTCGTGCTCTCCACCAATCGGAGCGCCGAACGCGTTCGATGTAGTAAATCGAATTTGTCAAAAGAAACTAACACTAGGGCCTCAGGTACTTTACAATATTTTAACGTTACAGTTTTTCGAGACGTCAGAACTTTATGGTATGTAGGCGACAACTGTATTTATATTTCTTATAACATAGCTTCACGCCCGTATTCCCTGAAGGGTAAAGCAGAGGTCTACTATTGTATACCCTTCATTTCGTCCATGTCGTTATTGAATCCCATGTAATAGGGGGCGAGCCTATTGCCATCTACCGGGCACAGTTCCATACTCCGTGCTGCTACTGAGAATTTACATACAGACAAACCCAATAACGCTTTGCCCAACCTGGGAATTGAACCCGGGACCTCATGCTCAGCAGTCGCGTTCTCGACCAATGAGGCAGTCTATATTTATATATTTCTTATATCATTTATAAAGGTAATGAAAACACTTTTACTTTAAGAAAAAATATATGAATAGTTCCTCAATTTCAGTGTATAACGAAACAAAGAAAAATCAAAATAATTTTCTTCCTAATAATCCCCGAAACGTACTCATTTACGTAGTACGTGCGATGCGTGAGCGCAGTTTACTTTGGTGTCATCGTAAAGTAGAGGTTATAAAAGGCAGATCTGTTTACATTACGTTGTCCAACGTTTGAATGAAATTAAATTGATTTTGTGTTCTAAAATTGTGCTAATGTTTAGGTATTATAAATACCTAAACTATACGAATAATAATAATAACCTTACTTGTGCTCATTGCGGCAGTGATAGCCTAGCGGTTGAACGCTTGCCTTCCATGCAGGAGGGTCTGAGTTCAAATCCGGCCCGCACCTCCGACTTTTTGGAATCATGTGCGGATCAGAACTTGATTATCTCTTGCGTTTACGGTGAAGGAAAACATCGTGAGAAAACCTGTACACCTTAACCGTATGTGTAGTCCGCCAACCCGCATCGGGCCAGCGTGGTGGACTAAGGCCTAACCCCCTAACCAACCCGAGACTATTGCCCAGCAGTGGGACAGTAATGGGTTGAATTATTATTATTATTAATTGTGCTATGCTACATACACATTTTTCTATAGTCAGCGCATGTTCTAATATAATTAATTAATTAATGTTAGAGGCAAGAAAATCGTTATCGAGTGCAATGGCACAGCACTAGTTATCACTCGCAGTGGCGTGTTGTCACCTCTCTATTCTGAGAGATTGGACCTAATGTCTGGGTTTCCCGGGCTACTTATATTTTAATTGAAATCATCATCATCATCCGCCAGAAGACGTCCAAAGAAGGCGTCCCCCAAGGGGGGGTTGCCATAATCCCCACGCTTGGCAGGCGGCTTGGGGATCGCAGTGGCTCACCGGTTAGTGAGAGGACGCCGTCCTCCAGTGTCTTAATTGAAATGCTAATGTTAAATTATATTATTTTGTTGTACTAATATCGTTTTAGTTAATAATAAATATACATTTTATAAGTTAAAAATGTCACAATTCTTCATCGTCAAACCATGACACAACCATACATTTATACGAAGACAGAGACTTTTCTCATATAACAGAATGTTTGATTTAATTTAAGGTAGTGCTTAGCTTTCCTCTCCCAAGTCACCGTCCAAGACTGCACTAGTACAATCAAGAACAAAAGCATCAATAACAGGTACAGTCACCGACATAACCTCAGTAGCAACAAATAACTCAGCGCTGAGATTTGTTGTCGCAATCCATTGTCGCCGCGACACGCCAGTAATGAAAGCCGCTTATCTGCGCGACTGTACCTCAGCGCTGTTGGTTATCTGCGTCAGTGTACCCTCAAGGAGGCTAATCGGACCGTTGAATTAAACTTGGTATTTGCATTTTTATTAATATATCTAATTATTTTTTTTAATAATCCCTGTTGTTGCACAAAGGAAACGTCAGGGTTGTCAGTAGTCAAAATCAATCTGCTACTATAGTTTTTTATATTTTATGTTTGTTCGAAAAGATGATCATGAAAAAAATATTAATAATTCGATATCCAAAGAATGTTTTTCCTTTCATATAAAGGTCACTGACGTTATGAAAATTATTGAGAACAGTACAGAGTACAGACTGCTGACATCAGTAATGATTGCCAATAGTCATCCATATGCAACTTTTCACACGTAAAGTTTCGTTCTGCTCGACTGAGGTGATACTACAGTCATGCCTTTAACAACCATTTGTAAGTTGTGTTCCCGGTGAAGGGTTGGAACAGACATTGAAATTACAGAAACCCAAGGTAACCCAATTCCAGCCTTGGTCGGTAAGGCATTCGTAATCATTACGGTATAGGATGTATTTATAATCAGATTACCCCCAAGTACGATTGCTTGCCTTTAACATAAAAAATATGAGTATACTATATCCAATTTTGAAACATAAAAATATAAAAATAAAAAATATAAAAAGTTCATAATACATTTTATATTTATTACGTTTTCATTTTTTTTTTTTTTTTTTTTTTAAGTGGCTTAGCGATTAACTTTTTGCGTTACGTGTCGTGCGTTCGAACCCCGCACGGAACATATATTTGTATGTTCTACAGATAGTAGTTTCGGGTCTGGTCGTATGTGCATGTGACATGTATGTTTGTAAACTGTACCCACGATACAGGAGAAATAGAAGTGTGGGCAAAGTAAAAAAAAAAAAAAATATACACCAATCGTCGTCAATGAACTACACTACGTCAAAACACCCACTGGAAAGGTACCCACTGGAGGCTAAAAGTACTATCAAAACCAGCACAGCACTAAATAAAATAAGAAGCAAAGCAAATGAAGCATTTTTCATCACAATAATCTACCAATCATCGTCAATGAACTACGTACAATAAAGCACAAAAGTAACAACACTGCGAATAAATTGGCGTACAGTCGAGCACAACTCGTAAATACCGCACAGGTGTGAGTTGTTGTGTGTTTACGCAATCGTATCGTTACAGTTACGCGTGTCGGTCGTATTTTGTACGCGGAAGGAGCTAGGTACGTATGTGACTTGGATCGCAACGGTTTTTTTTGTGTAATTTTTTTATAGTTACCTTTCGAAAAGCTTAAACAAATGGTTTTAAGGAAAATAAAAGTTTGTCAAAGCTTTTAATGACTGTGTATAGCGTTCTTTAGCGTGCTAACTTGAGCAATTGAACAGTATCATATTCAGAAGCTGTGTAGATGAGAGTTTATGAGGGATTATACAAACCTCTGTTACAACTCAAATCGTTCAGGGCATCAAACTTGGTATTAAAAAAAGATTAAAAATTGTACGTGACTTTACTTTTCAATCATCGTTTGATATTAATTTATAAGTTATAACTAAATGTTCCTAAAGTTCATTTCTGGCTAAAAAGTTTTAAAAAAATCAGCCACTGAACCACACTGACGCCCCTCTAAAAATTAATACACCATAAAAATATTAATTACCAAAAAAAACACATAAGTACACCAAAAAAATTACGAACATAATTAATTAGTATCAAAAACAACATCAAAGCTTGAAATAGCTGAAAGCGACGTCAAGCCGGACTGACGTGGACACATGGACAGGGAACATTGAAAAGGAAATTAGCCTCAGTGGCGTCCATTCGCATTTTTTCCATTTATGTCAACATGACAAGAGCACTGTGCTTCACGCGTACAAAGGATGGGACAGAACCATCAATGCTGATGGCGACGCACACCACACTGGAAACGTTAATTTTATAAATGATTTTTATTGTATTGCTGCCGTGTTATAGTTTATTTATTGTGTTGGAACATTTTCAATTTTATTTATATTTTTGCAAGCGTAGACTGCAAAGCCTTTTAGACGACAATGAGGATTTTGTATCCTTTACTGACACTGTATTTTCGCGGCTAACTGCTGGAATCAATATTGCTCACTGGAAATTGGCTCATGTCATTAAAAGTTTTAACCGTGTCTGAATTCTCGCGAAGTGACTGTACCTTATCTGTCATATGCACAGTGTGTAAGTAGCAATGACGTTCGTTCGTAGATTCACATGTCATAGTACAAATCAATTAAAGTCTAGCAAAATTTCGCGGAATTGTAAATGTTGACAAAAATAGTTAAAATAAAAATTATATATCTTTTTTTCAGGCAACACTGCCTAGTGTGCCACAATATTCTCTACAAATTACCAACGAAATCAAGCCGATCGTATTTTCGCAAGTCTAGATAAACGTAAACGCAACACCCCACCCTCCGAAAAAAGAGAAAAGTCGGAAGACACAGGATAACAGTAACACATTTTCGTCGCGGAGGCTAACGATTCCGAAGTGAACTGTCCCATAAATCTAGGCCAGCCTGATTGATACATGGCGGTGGGTTGACGCCCATCGAGTAATTTAGTGCCGGCACCCCGCCCACCATCCAGATAGCGGGACTTTTGTTTTGCATTAATTCTCTTTCGCTGTTCTTTCCATCGATGCTAAAGAAAAGAATTTACTTTTTAAAAGGAATTCTACGTTGTGATAAATGTTAAGATAATTTTGCTGGGGATTTTTTTGGCTAGAGATTTTTAGTGTTGTGTCCACTGTGCGATTCGATTAGATATCTTTTGTTGATTAGCTTTATATAAAAAAAACATTCTGTATGTTATCGAATTATGTTTTAACATTCAAAATATTTGGTGGCCAATAATTATTGGGCAAACACTTTGGTTATGTTTGAATTTATTAAATCATTTTTAAGTAGGTAGGGTAAATGACTAAATGTAGACAATTTTAATTATAATTTGCGTAATGTTTGGCCTTTAAAACATTATTTGAAAGAGCACAAATCAATTGATTTTCAAGGTGAAAAAAATTAAGTATTTGTGTCATAGTTTAGTGTCATATTTTTTTAGTCATAATCAGAGATGGGATGATTGATACACAACATTGAACCATCAAATTATAAATAGTGTTTTTGACAACTATGTTTTACAATTTTTGATAATTTTTAGTAACATTCAGAAATTCATCATCATCATCATCAGCCAGAAAACGTCCACTGCTGAACGAAGGCCTCCCCCAAGTGGGGGGGTTTGCCATAATCCCCACGCTTGGCAGGCGGCTTGGGGATCGCAATGGCTCACCGATTAGTGAGAGGACGCTGCTGCCCGTCCTCCGGTGTCTGGTCGCAGTTTTAAGACGTACCCGGGTCGTCGGGATTCAGAAATTGCGT
Organism: Shargacucullia verbasci; assembly: GCA_947562105.1. Lineage (NCBI taxonomy): Eukaryota > Metazoa > Arthropoda > Insecta > Lepidoptera > Noctuidae > Shargacucullia > Shargacucullia verbasci. The sequence goes on along the minus strand of OX387284.1, from coordinate 14,401,444 downwards.
AACATTAAAATATTTTTCACGTATGTGGTAAATTTTAAATTTATTTATAATCATTATTTATAACTCCATATTAGATCATAGAATCTACTCTTTATTTGAATCTACAATAAAATTTGAACCTTAAAACACTTCGAATACGACGACACGGTTGGCGCAGTGGCTAAGCCATTAGCTTTCTGCGCTATGTGTCGCGGGTTCGATCCCCGCACGGAACAAATATTTGTATGATCTACAGATAGTTGTTTCGGGTCTGGTTGTGTGTGCATGTGACATGTATGTTTGTAAACTGTACCCACGACACAGGAGAAATCCTAGTGTGGGGCAACGTTTTTTTAAAGAAAAAAAAGAATACAAGTTTCGGTTTGAAAGTTTGCTCTCCAACCTTTGGATTATCGATATTGTATTGTTTAATAAATCGAATTCATCATAATTATGCTTTTAATAATAATATTATAACATATTATTTTTTAGTAATTTGTTACCAATTTCAATTTCAAAACCAACGAACAACTCAATTCCATGTCTAAAACAAACAAATCACAGCACTATTCTAAAAAAATAAAAACAAAAACAGTGTTATAACAAAACACTATGACTAAACCATCAAGCCACAACACTACTTCATTCCTCATAGTTTTTCATCTAAAAACAACAACAAAAAGGCTGTTTTCCGACTAATTCCGTAGCAGTGAGGTTCAGACGACAAGGCTTGTATTACGGGCCTTTCTTAACAGCTAATCTTAGGACAAAAGCTTTAATACGAGCGGCCCCGGGGTATAGGACGAGTGTTGCTATTGTTTATTTTAATTTTTACGCCTGCGCAACGAACAGTGTCTGCGGCACCAAGGAGGTTCTACAGGGTGTTGGAAAAACTATGAGAGAACTGAATTAAGATTAAATATTTAAATTTTACTTGATACCAATCTTCTTCATCCTGTCATAAAATCTCACGAGAGAATCAGTAGGTACCATCAGTAAATCAGTGCATAAATGATTTTATATTTTATAGATTTCAAAATCTTTTTAAAGTCGTCGTTTTTTTATTACAACTGGACCTAAAGACTAGGTGCATTGTTCCAAAAGTGGATTGGTCCTATGGAACGGAGACTGGAACAAAATTCCATGGATACTCTTTTAAAACAATTAAGTAGGTTTACAAGTACGTATAAGTAGTCTTATGCTTCTAGTATCTTTAAATGAACAGGCATTGGATGTTAGATTAAATTATCATTTAACAATAGATGTCACTGTAGTGAAATTTAAAAAATGACTCTTCTGTAAACCTCGGTCCTAGGGTCCGTCCCCTGTCTAGACATAATTCAGTTTTTCTATTAAAACAATTTGATTGTGCCCAATGGTAGAAATTAATGTTCCCCTATCACGTGTCACTTAATGCTATTATGAGCAGACATGTGCATTGACACACCTTTTCTTGTCTTTTTTTTTTGTGTGTACTGAGTGGCCCATTAGTCTAGTGGTCGCAAGCTGCAACTGCTGAGCGTGAGGTCCTGTATCCGATTCCCGGGTCGGATAAAGCGTTATTGAGTTTTTCTATATGGAAATTCTCAGTAGCAGCACCGAGTCTGGAACTGTGCCCGGTAGGTGGCAATAGGCTCGCTCTCTATTACATACATGGGACTCAATAACGGCATCGGCGAAATGTTGATGTACAAAATAGTACACCTCTGCCATGTTGCAGGTTTTTTTTTTAATAATTTAATTTATACAACCTATTAATTGACGTCACGGTTGGTGCAGTGGCTAAACGATTGACTTTCTATTCATAGGTTCGACTCCCGCACGAAACAATTTTTTTATACTGATAATAAAATAAAATAAAAAAATCTACCAGCCACAACAACTAACAAACAGTCTATTCCGTTTTCGCTCATGCATTTCATATGAGGATATAAAACAGCAAATCGCATGTCTCATAGAGACAGCAACTGTCAGATTTTTCTTAGGTAATCAAGCCTCTAGTCCTGGTGTTGTACATACAATGTGTCAAAGTTTTATGAAAAAATAATATATTTTTATTCTTAACAGAAAACGTCGCACCCTATATCTCTGCCGGATAGCCAGTGATATGCAGCTCATTTTCAGCCGTAGCGCGAATTATCAACGACGCGTGACGACTCTGTCTACTAACCACACTCACTGTTTGCTTGTATTTAGTTATTTCTTCAGGCTTTGTTTGTTTTATGGGTTTTTTGCTTAGCATTATGTTAATGTGTAAGCGTTAGAACAAGCAAGTGAAATGAAAGAAACTCAAGGCATTCTAACTTTATTTATTTTTTCATTATGTACTATGTACAAGAGTAGTAGTACCCAGTATAAAACTATTATTTTAAAAGAGTATCCATGGAGTCTATCTTAGGACCTAACCCCAATTTGGAATCGTGCACCTAGAATCACAACGTTTTAAAAGAGCCCGTAAAGGCCTACACGAAATAAAAGTATTTGACTTTGGTGGACTTAATGTCTTAGGCATTTTCTACCAATTGACCTTAGATAGATATAGAGAGAAAGGATGGTAGGGTTACGATCAAGCTTTATCTTAACAGTATTGTTTAGCTGACGGCTTCTGACAAAATTGTATGTAATATGCGCAAAATAGGCGTTTGGGCGTTAAAGTTTCTTATTTCTAAATCTTAACGAATGAATTTGATTTTAGTCTCTATCTTTTTGTCAGATTACAGATAAACAAAAACGAGTTTTTTTTTTCTTCAAAATTTTAATTAATTTAATAATTTTCACGAGATAAGTATAACGAAGATTTTTAGTTAAAAAAACGCATTTTGAAGGTTAATTATTTTTCAATTTATAAACAATGTCAAAAAGAAACTACCTACCTACGTACGACCTAGTTTTTACTTGTGTCTATATCATATATAAAATATCTGCAAAATCAGCTCATGTTTAGCGGGGTAAAAACGTTAACGCATTTTTTATGAAAACTTTTAGCTAAACTATGTATGTTTTAAGATTTAGGTTGGCAACACATAATAATCATTACGAAATGTGCGTTTGATGCGCAAGTTGCCGCCCAAGAATAGTTTTGCTATTATTCATAGTTTAGCTAATTTCATCACGCTGAAGATTTTTTACTACAGTTTGCTTGACTTTTGTTTGAAGTACCGTCCAATGTTATTGTTAAATTCGATTCTTCAAGTCAAACTATGTATTAATTAGGTTTATCTGTTTGCAAAATTCGTTTTGGAATTGTGTACAAAAACCGGGAAATATCTCAACCTAACCCATCGGAAAAATAAGCATATTTTATCTTTTTTTTTTTTCGTTTTAATTATCACCATCCTATCACGAAGAGTTCTTGACAAAAATACAGTGGTGTCACAGCTTGTACTGCTCAGACAGCTTGCGGGACGGTGGCAGGTTGTCGTCAGAACAATGGTTAGTTTCGCACTTGGCTCCCTTCGGGTCTGATGTGACGATATGAAAAATACAGCTCTAGTTACATCTGTTGGCTTTTTGTACGGTTGTAGGTGACAATGGAATTAATATTATTTAGTAGTACTGAATTAATCAGTGAAGGATTTTAATTGCTTGCTACAAAAACATGCAAGTTGAACCAATTGTAATTTTTATAAGACTATGAGTGTATTAAAATTATATATATTTTTTATGAACATTGGAACTTTGATATTTGTGTTATTGATGGTAGAAGATTTAATACATTATTTATCCAACTTACTGGTAATATAATCTGAAAATTTTCCTAAGTTTGTTTCGGCGTTTCTTCTCAGGAATAGTCATAGGAAATGCCGACGCCATGTAGTTTAAAAAAGACGTGTAAAAGTGATTGAAAAATCCTAATTGCAAAATAAATAATTTCATTTCATTTCATAAATAAATCTCAAGAAAATTCATTTCGAAAAACTTGCCATCATTATTCCCTCTGGCACCTACGACACCTAAATCAAAAGCAAGCTGAAGCCAAACTCATTCAGAATTCACGCGCCGCCCTCAAAGGCTATCAGATCGGAAATATCTCCGTAAATGCACCCATCTGGAGGACTGAAGCTGCTAATATCTCAAGCGCGACCAATGACTTTGCTTTTACTCACCTGCCAATTTCTATTTGCGGCCACAAATTTTCTACTACCCCTAAATATCAAGAAAATACATTTGAAAATGGAACATTATAGGTTCTCGGAGCGGTAAAGTTATGTTGGCGAAGTCAAAAGCAGATAGCGTTTACGGAGCGGGTTGTGGTCGAGGTAAGGGTAAAATATGCAGCGCTTGTATTGAGGGGACTTGCATAAAGGGGTAAGACAGTCCGTGTGGTCGCGACGCACCTCGTGCATGCACTTGCTGGGTAGGTTTCCAAATGATTGCACGATACGGAGTGAAGGCCTACATACATCAAAATAATACTTGTAAAAATATGTCTAAATATTTCAATTTCACTTCCAGAAAACGATAATTCCTTAATATCTCGCCTGCATTACACAAAGGGTTAGGCAGAGGTATATTATTGTGTACCCACATTTCAACGATGCCTTATTTATCACATAGAATCGAGCCTTCCCACCCATGAGGCACAAAATTCAGAATTCTTCAACAGAAAAACCCAATAACACTTTGCCCCATCCGGGATTAGAACCCGGAACCAACAGCTGTGCTTGCTACTACTAGAATATAGAGGAAGTTCACTTAGAATCTCAGGGTAAAGAACTGTTTTATGCTGCTTCTGCTCCATCAGAAGTATACCCTTAGTTTACAACCTATGGGTTTATTATAAGCGAGGAACCACCCGGCTTCGGCTACTTTGTCTACACTCAAGATATGAACATTGGAAACACGCTCTAAATTTTCAAAAACCCCATGAGAGCATGTTGTCAAAGTGACCGCTATTAAGCATTCATTGCTGCTGCAGTAAGGTGTTAAGTCGTCTCAGGTCGCTTTGAGGAGGCGTTGTATGCTGCAGTGTTACCGCAGCACAGGTGGCTCAAGTATGTCACTACGTAATTTCTAGTGGGATAGACTTGGTAGCACAATTTTTTAACATTTCAAAAGTTTGCAGGTTCTGCTGGACATTTTGCCAATGTATTAAGTCCCATGCTATAGGTAGTGGGCTTATAACCATTTACAGGCGACAATTCCAAACTCCAGGCTACTTAAAATAATACTTTGTCCGACCCAAAGATTGAACACAGAACCTCACGCTTAGCAGTCGCGCTCTCCACCAATGAGGGAACCTAAAGTCCAGAACAAATCAACGAACAAATAAACAACTATTGTTTACCAATACACAATTTCTTAGAAACATCTCTGTTCAACCCTAGGACACAGTTAAAGAAACATAACAAAACAACATCACACACGGCGCTGACATTTCCAATATAAAATAAACAAGAGGGTATGATTACGGGCGGGGTCGGACCCCGATCGATGACGTTTGACCCCTTTACCTGCCCCCGCTGTCCGTCCGTCCGTCTTGAAATCCGCTGCAACTGTGTTAAGGCGAAGGATGCTGTTGAGATTTCAGTTCTAAGAAAAAAAAAAACACAAAAAAAAGCAGCAATAAAAATATATTAAAAAAATCTATGTCCTTAATACAATACAATAATAAAGACCCGGGTACGTCTTAAAACTGCAGCCAGACACCGGAGGACGGGCAGCAGCGTCCTCTCACTAATCGGTGAGCCACTGTGATCTCCAAGCCGCCTGCCAAACGTGGGGATTATGGCAAACCCCCCCCCCCCCTTGGGGGAGGCTTTTCTTCAGCAGTGGACGTCTTCTGGCTGATGTTAATGATGATGATGATGTTCTTAATAGGTGTGCAAAGAAAGAGCCTCCACAAATGACGAATCAGGAGATCCTTTGGCGCAGCCTGAGCAGTCATTACCTCCATTGCTGGCTGGCTAACCTTTCCACTACGGCATGTGTGACTTCCATGTGATAGCTCGTGCCGACTCTATAGAAGAAGTAAGGTGTGTGACGTCATGCTTGCTTCTATTAAGAATGTTTTTAAACATTAATCAAAATGTCTTCAGGTAGTACGCTCATCTCTCAGTTTTATAGCGATCCCGACAATCGTCGTGTCAAGTCACAGTCGTTGTGAAGACTCGAGCACTGAGACTGACTTTAAGTGGCAAAACACTGTACATAGATTTCAAATAACGGCAAGATTGGCGAAATGGCTAAGCGTTGAGCTTTCGGTGCTACGTGTCGCGGGTTGAATTCCCGCACGGAACAAATATTTGTGTGACCTACACGTTGTTTTGGATCTGGGTATTTGTAAATCGCATGTGAGATGTATGTTTATAAAAAGCACCCACGATACAGGAAAATTTCAAGGTAATGCAGGGCAAAGGTTTTTTTTTTTGTATTTGTACATTAAGGCTTGATTTGATATTCATAGTGTCAAATCTGAAAATATGGAATTGCAGTTGGGAAGTAGTGCCAGTAATAATTGATCGCGAAGCAAATTTCATCGGAGAGAATACTATCAAAACAAAAAAAGATTTAAGACGCGTTTATTTCCCATTTCCCCATTTTCCAACAAAAACATACTAAGAAGCAATAAATCTGTAAAATAAGGTTGTAACCATCCCTTAACACTTGGGGTGGCTGGTGCAATCTGCCGCCTTTTGTCCGTATCATGTCACCCACCAGTCTTCACTCAACGATCTTTTATATTTCTACAAGAGTTCAACTTTATAGTTTAGTGTAGAAGTTAAATTTTCAAGTGCCTAATAAAATAGTTAGGTACTAGTTATTTAGTGAAGAAACTTGTGAATAAAACGTTTTATTTTTGCACGATTCTCCAAAAATATGAGTGATTTTTCGAACTAATTGCTTTTCTTGAATCGTGCGTGTTATATTATAAATATACATATATGACGACACGATTGGCGCAGCGGTTGAGTGATCGACTGATGCGCGACGCGTCACGGGTTCAATTCTCGCACGGAACACTTTACATATATTTCAATATTATGGATCAAACATTTGTATACCGGTGTGTTTTACTTTATATACTGTTTATATACTGATATATATGTGATATATATAGTTGTATATATATATAGACCCGGGTACGTCTTAAAACTGCGGCCAGACACCGGAGGACGGGCAGCAGCGTCCTCTCACTAATCGGTGAGCCACTGCGATCCCCCAGCCGCCTGCCAAGCGTGGGAAATATGGCACTCCCCCTTGGGGGAGGCCTTCGTTCAGCAGTGGCCGTTTTCTGGCTGATGATGATGATATTTGTATACTGATTGCTCCGGACCTGGGTGTTGGTGTATGTAAATATTTGTGTTTATAAACGCAAAACCGATATAAAAATTATTCCTAGTGTGGTGGTGGATTTTTATTAATTATACATAGAAAAAATAAAACTCACGCTTACTGTAAAAAGTTATACTGTAAGTGTGTAGTGTATACACATACACATGTAATAAAATGCACCCATGTACCATCGTACTGAAAGTTAAAATCATATTTGCAAAAGCATTTATAATAAACACCTCATTCCACCGTCAATCACTGTTAAGGGTCAATTCCCACTGAAAGAGCAGCGGCCGGCAGCGGCCGTAAGAGTGCGGCGCTAGAAGGCTCGTGCCGCTTCGCGGCGGCGCCGTACTGTACGCCGTACCCCTCCTTTGTCTTCAAATAACTATGGACTTTTTAATCACGTAAATAAGATTCAAAATGATTTATAATATTTTGCCTCAAAAAGCCGCTGCCAGCCGCTGCTCGCTCAGTGTGAATTGACCCTAAAGGTTGTCATTCAACTGCACTTGTGACGTCACGACGTGAATTCACGTTACCTGTCGTTGTTGGACCTACGTATCACTCTGAAAAATACGAATTTCTTTTTACCTATACATTATTGTCACAACGCCTATGATAATTATGACTATGCTAACGGGGTACGTACTTTGATGAATCGGGCAGTACAATAGTGAAAGACTAAGGCCTAACCCTTCTAATGCCTGGCAGTAGGACACTAAGGGGCAAAATTATTATTAAGTCAGTCAAAATTAAAAAAAGGTTAATAAAATACAACTAAATGAACTGCCTCTGTAAATAATTTGTATATTTTTAGTTTACAAAATCATATCATGTTCTTATTGGCTATAATTGGAGCTTCATTTAGACGACCCCACATTTTCTGGTCGCAAATGGAGGATAAGGGATTATCTGCCGGGAAATGGACAGTAGGATCTAGGTACAGTCAGCTTTAAAAGTAGTTCATTATGTGCCTACCCTTTTCCCAATTACATTGGAGTCGGCTTCCAGTCTAACCGGTTGCGGCTGAATATCAGTATTTTACACAAAGCAACTGCCATCTGACCTCCGCCACCCAATTAAGTACTGGAGACACTGATACCCTAAGGTCTAGACTGGATGTCAGACTTTTTGGGGTCTCGATGTGGAAAAAAAATGCTCACCCATCCAAGAACTTACCGCAGAACGATCAGTCTGCGCGTTTGTATGTGATTTTATGAATTAAAACCTCCCAATTCCATTCTTCATTCGAATGAATCGATCATCTTTTTCGATTATTGTAATATAAACAGTAATTAGCTTCTTTGACTAAATATTCCTCTTAACATGACCAATTTGACAGCCTCATTGGTGAGGTCCTGGGCCTGATTCCCGGGTCGGGCAAAGTGTTATTGAGTTTTTCTGTATGGAAATTCTCAGTAGCAGCAGGGAGTCTGAAACTATACCGGTAGATGGCAATAGGCTCGCCCCCTATTATATGGGACTCAATAACGGCATCGGCGAAATGTGGGTGTAAAATATTACTCTTCTGCCTAACACTTCGGGGAATACAGGCGTGAAGCTATGTTATGTTATGTTAAGATGACCTATTGTTTATGTACTTATGACGATGACTGTACGTATAAAGTACCTATATCTACTTTTGAAATTAGTTTGTTTAATCCAAAGGGTGCTGGGGTGGATTATTCATCAGATCTCTACATACATCCAAAACATCGTTTTAAGTACAACATCGATGTGTGCAATAAATGTTTATAGTATTGCAAGCTTAAAAAAATAAACATAATTTTTGAAAAAAAAAACAAACAAGAAGCTTATTTCATTCGACTTCAAATTGATGGTAAATATTGACTCAGTGGCTAAGCATTTGGCTTTCTATGGTATGTATCACACGTTCCCACGAGGAATAAAAAATAATTATAAACGTAGTCGTATTAGATCTGAGTGTCCGTTTGTAAACTGTACCCATGATACAGGAGAATTCCTAGAAACCTTGTCCAGGTTCATAAAAATGGCCCAACCTATCGCAGTCCACTGCTAGGCAATCAGCCCCTCTGCCGTCGACATAATCCACTCTGCTAAGAAGAACCTGGCTGTAAGCATCCCCACGAAACTCGAACTCTATCTATCCATTAATAAAACACCGGAATACTTACTATAGTACGTGCATAAATAATTCACATAAAACAGAAACATTATCGCCATCCAGAATTAATACAAAAGTTGTTTTGTACATAAAATTTGATGTCGCCCCACATCTTCAGTGAAACTTGAAACTCATTTTCATATTTTCAACTATCTGACCGGCAAAACAAATCCACAACTCACGCTGTAATAGTTACGTACAGTCGTAGTGCATTAATGTGCTGCCAACGACATGTCAGGCAGCTGGAAGTGGCTAGAGCGTACTTGGGATAAAATAAAAACTCTTCTTCTGTAGTGTCCGCACGAGCTGTCACATGGGAATCACTCGTGGCATAGAGGAAAAATTAGGCAGTCTGCTATGTTGGTATTGAAAGAAAGAAAGAAAGAAAGAAAATACGTTTATTTGACCCAAACTAAAGGCACACAATAATAATATATAAAACAGAACAAAGAAAAAGGAAAACAAACAGAATAAAGAATAATGATACTAATACCTACTCAGCTTTACTGAGGCTAACTGCACATGGTGCACCAAACAATCTCAGGTTTCATCACTTAAAGAGGTTCTTTCCTTTCAAAAGTTTGACGGCAGCAAAGTCTCGCAGGTTCAACTACCACACAGAACCAAATATGTTTATGATTTACAGATAGGTATTTCAATTCATATGTTTGTAAACTGTATCTATGATGCAGGAGGAAGTTACAGAGTGGGCGATGTAACAAAAAAAAATACCAGTAGTGGCAACAATAAGATGAGATTTGCTAATTTGGTAGCATTCACCTGTCAGTACCCACTTTTGGCGATACTCGTTATTCAGTCATATGTAAGGGTGAGCCTATTATTCTTATCTACCAGTCATAGATCCAAACTGCGTGCTATTTCTGAGAATTTCCCTACAGTAAAACCTATTTACCGATTACTATCGATATCGATATACCGAGACAGTCCTTCAAACATAAAATGCTAAAAATATCCCAATGCCACATCCAGTAAAACTGAAACTCTCACAACTATTTATGACTACTGCTTACCACGCTGCATCCGGGGGTCTCATAAAATTCTATCGCCGGGATTGTGCAACGTTGATCCGTCTGCAGCGGGGGGGTTGCCGTAGATTATGAAATAACCCGCACTCCCCCTCATTGCACCAATTATATGACCAGTCGAAGGGTTAAATGCTCTTTGGGCGTTTGAATGTAAAAGTGGATGGTCGTTAAGTGGATGGGATTTAGGTGATGGTATTATGTCTGGTAGTTGTGATGGGTTTGTGACAGAAAAGGTAAAACATGACTTATTAGCATCTGTCCAAAAGTGATTATAGAGGTATTTTATAGGAATAAGATGCTAAGTGTTATCATCATCATCAGCCAGAAGACGTCCACTGCTGAACGAAGGCCTCCCTCAAGGGGGGGTTTGCCATAATCCCCACGCTTGGCAGGCGGCTTGGGGATCGCAGTGGCTCACCGATTAATGAGAGGACGCTGCTGCCCGTCCTCCGGTGTCTGGCCGCAGTTTTAAGACGTACCCTGCTAAGTGTTATAATTAATTTATATTTAACCTTATTTTGCATACCATATAAATAGTTCAGTATATGGCAATTTGTTGTGACTACTTCATTTATTAAGAACTGTTCAGTACAAACTCATATTTATTGCAAATAAAGTACATTCTGATCGGTGGCGGTCCGGGGGGTCGTAGGGGTGACCCCTCGTGAATCGTACACGTCAAATTGATAAACCTAAAAAGTGACAATTTCCGAAAATTTTAAACATATCATTAAATTCTTGCTTAAAACGTTTTTACAGTGTATGTGTGTACAGATGTTTTTTATTTTTTTATTTATAATATTATATTTAATTTTTTTGTAAAATAATTTCTGATTTGCTCAACATATACATCCCCCCGTCATTTAACTGTTAATATGACCCCCCCCCCCCCAATGTATGGCTGCGACCAAGACTGATTCTGATTAAGATAAGATAAGATATGTTTTTATTCATGTAGACCATATACAGGTACTTATGAATAGTTACGACTCTAGGTGCCACGTTCCAAAATGTTGACTTCCAATGGAGAAGAACGGGCAAGAAACTCCACGGTTACTCTTTTAAATCAAGATTTACGTTTTTAGTTACGATTCGATTTTAATCAAGATTTACATTCTGTGCCAGTTATGTAACTATATACAATTAATATTGTTGCTTTCAAAACCTATGATTGTGTCATACACCACACGCAGAATCTACATCACAGAGTATTGATTTAACAATTATTTCGTCCTAAGATTACTGACGTAAAATCAAATTGAAACAAGACTAACCACACAGCAGTTGCCGAAACAACACACAACCCAATATTTCGAAAATGATATAACTAATAAAAACGCTAAACATACTGTAGGAATGGTTCGCGAACCAAACAATATTGCTTCGGTGCTTGCCAAATCGAAAACTAAGCTAGGTCGACAGTCGTAAGTTCCTGTATCTCTGTATTGCACAACTTTCAACTACAACGCTCATTTGCAAACGTAATATAGGATTGAGTTTGAGAATTGGATCATTTTACTATTTTTCTTTAATATAATCAAATTCTATAAGCCCTACGAAGTAAGTGACGCAGTATACTAAGTGTTTAATAACTTAAAACCCTATAGATCAGTACTTTAAAGCAAACTTTTAAAATCTGGGCTGCTACTGTAGATTCTCCAACAGCAAAACCCAAGAAATCATGTCTCAGCTCAACAAAGGAATCGTACCTGGAACTGTATTCCCAGCAGCCGCGAGTAAAATACCATAATCGTCTCCTAAAACATCCTCAAGAAGAATACGGAGATTTAATATTATCAAAGGACAGCAAAGGTTGTATTTCAAACCAGGATTTCTGTTCACCCCCTAAACAAAAGAACGCGACACTCACCTCGCGAAATAAACGTAATTATTCCATCTGAGCACGTTAAGGACACTATGTACGGTCAGCAGGTAAACAAAGCGACGCATTAGGAGGGTAGATTAACAAAAAAGGCGGGGGTGAAATACGGCGGTGCCTGTAAATTTTCTTACGGCGCCCCCTCTGACGGCCCCGAACATCGACACTGTGCTGACATGAGTACGGTGTGCAAAAATGAGATATATATTTATATTCTATCATTTTCGTTTGTTTAATATACTCAGAAGTTGTTAATCGACTGATTTATTTGTATCCTATTCAGATACGTAAAGGAATATTGTAATGTTGCAAAACTCGGATATCTCGACAGCGGTTTTTTAATATATTGTATATATAATATAATCATAGACTGCATTATATACTTACAAATTTATTGCTGGTTTCAATGCGTTTACGACGATTTTTATGATTGTAGCGAATTAATCATTTCTGAGATACGATAAAATAATAAAAAGAATAAGCAAAACATGCAGGAAATCGAAAATTTCAGATAAATAAGAAAAATAAAAAATCACCGTGCTTGTTTACTACCTTAGTTTTACAAAAAGAATTCTTCAACGTGTCAGCTTACACGATTTTTCTGCCAACCGTACACTCGTCTCCCGATTCGTCCCACCGAAAATTTTCGTTCGAGCCGTTTCTAAAGCGCCTTTTTTAATCTCTATAAATCAAATTTATGACTTGTGTAAGCTTTCTGTTTTATTTACCCTTTTATAATTTTGTTGTCTGTACATACATGGATGGAGTTGGGGCAGCACACACACACCCATGGTTTTAACACACACAGACATAAAATGTTGATGGTCTTCACATTTAAATGCAAGTTTCGGAAAACGTGACGTCATATTTTAAGTCGAAAAATTCCTAAAGATTGAATTATTATTATTATTATTTTTAATAATCGCCTTTTAAGGAATCATTATGCAACTAGAGATTGGCATCGCAGTGATGTCGTTGCAACGATAGTGATGCAACCAGTTTCAATTCTAGTTTCTAGATGCTAATATGGTATGGAATTTAATTTGCTAAATGAATAGAGTATATTTAATTTAAAATTGTATAGAATTAGAAGGTATAGAGAATAAGTCATATTCATTAAGACCGAGTTAACTTTGGGGGTCTTTATTAGAGCAACAAAAGCCAAAACAACAGTTTATAGAATTATTGTCTGTCTGTCTGTCTATATGTTTGTACTCGCATCACGCAAAAACTACTGCATGGAATTTAATGCAGTTTTCACCGATGTATTGCTAGAGATCTAACTTAAAATATAACCTCCATTTTACCTCAGGAAAATATCAGAATTTAAATTCCACGCGTACGAAGTCACAGGCAAAAGCTAGTTAGATAAATAAATACAAAATACTCGCAAGCAACATTTAGCTATAGGTATATAAATCTACATGTTTTACTTCTTTCTTTAACTGGTAAATATAATAACCTGTCCTCCAAATGAGTCCGATCTCAATAAACTTACTTTCACGCCTATACTCTATATGGTGAGCAGAACCGCAAGTTTCACCCATAAACAATCAGCGAAAAACATCTGCGGTCCGTTGGGCGTATTAGGTAATTAATTCAGTATTGTTCGAGCGTATGCCCTGGAAGGAATTATTGCCATGTCTTTGTGCCAGGTGACGGGAGAACGCCTATGGTAAAAAATATGGGGTTTCTGATATTGAGGAATCGCGCAATTGTGGGACCAGTTGTAAAGAGGTTTTCAATTGTTTTAATTTTTATTTAATCTATGAATGTAAGGACTCAGAAGTGACTGATGCTAGGAAAATACGAGCGTCTTAGAAATTCTGATATTGGTGCTGAAATGTTTACTGTGTGCTGGACTTTGAAAGAAAAACAAATCCTTTGTTATAGCCACCAAAGGATAAAGAGATATTATTTCTTCGATAAAAACCACACACCACCCTACTTATTGAAGCATATTCAACCTAGCTATCACTGATCTAAAAACACTACACAAAACACGACTCAAATATAAAACATCAAACATCAACATTGAAATAATAAATCTGCGCGTCCACCCCCCTACCCCCTTACGCCCTCCCCCCTCTTCATCCTCAAGGAGGCATCCATGAACGCTGTCACGGCATGATGGACGGCCGGGCATAAAACTGACGAGACGACTACCCACGCTACGAAATGGCTCTACGGAGCCCAGTATATCACTTTTATTACATGCCATCTTCATTTTCATATTTCATATTTGCATTTCTGTACCCCCCCCTATCCCTCACCCCCCCTTTTAAGCGTTTCGCACGTTTTTCTATGTAATCGCCCGCTTTGTGTGTGTGACGTAGTGGGCAACGCGTCAAAGGAAAGTTTTTATGGTGTTACGTGGGCTTTTTGCTGTGTGTTGGGTAGGGTTCTGTACATAAAATTATATTTTTAAATAAATAATTGGTAATATCTACTTATTCATTGGTTCAAACTGCTTCCGTCAATCAAAACTTCAAATCAATAGACATTATTGTTGAAAATATTAAAAATCTTTGTGAGAAAATTTGAATGATAGATAATTTCACGAGTTCAGTGATGAAATTGATATTTATAATAGATCCAACTTAGTACGGAATTATTAAAATGAAAGAATTATGAATGGATTTATTAAGCTTTGAATTCATTGACCTATAAGAAACCTAAAACTAGGGAAAATAAATAAATTTCACAAAATGTTTGACAAGTGTAATCGTGTCATTTTGGTGAGCTTGGCAAGCCAACTCGTACAAGCTGACGAGTCATTTAGCCAACCACAACTTACACTGCCAAAACCACCAAATAATTTGCAAGTATTTCAGTTTCATAGAAGTATTGCAATTAGTTGTGCGGGAGCAATTTGCGCAAGTATCGGGATTTGTACAAACTTTCTATGTGGATTGCAGTGTCAAGCAAGCTTGTGCAAATAAAAATGATGAAAAAGGTGCTAAGTGGAGTCAAGAAGACGGACACCGAAATTCCATTTTATAACAGCTTGATAAACCAAATTCCATATTCAGAGTTAACCATCTACGAGTTGATTATTAAAATATTAATATGTAGATTTATTCTTCGAGCGGCTGCGGTACCCTAAAAAGCTAAGTCAAGGAAATGTATAACAAAGTTGTGACGTGTTCTTTAGCAGACCCTGGCAAAGGTTACTGCTTAGTACAACATGTTCGTGTTATACTGGTATTCATTTTAACATCAAGTAGTGCAAAACTGGTAATATTAGAGTAGCTTGAAAAATTATAGATCCTATCCTACTAATATTATAAATGTGAAAGTTTGTGAGGATGGATGGATGGATGGATCTTTGTTACTCTTTCACGCCAGAACGGCTGAACGGATCTGGATTAAATTTGGCACAGAGATAGATTATAGTCTGGAATAGCACATAGGCTTCTGTTTATCCCGGAAAAATATACGGGTTCCTAAACCACGCGGGCGAAGCCGCGCGCGGATGCTAATGCTATATACGTAGACTGATATAAAATACCTCTATATATTTATATATCATAACATAAAATAGCATCACGCCTATATTCCTTGAAGGGTTAGACAGAGCTGTATTATTGTACACCCACATTTCACCGATCCCCGATATTGCTATCTACCCGGCACAGTTTCAAACTACGTGCTGCTACTGAGAATTTTCATACAGAAAACCCAATAACATTGCCCGACCCGGGAATCGAACCCAGGACCTCACGCTCTGCAGTCGCTCACCACAAGATAAATGAGGCAGTTATATAGCAATATACTTTATATATAATTTGAATTTGCCGTTTTGATGAACAAGATTTGCTTTGATATGAAAGGTTTGAAATTTTTAATGTTTTCAAATGCTTGTTATTGCCATCTGTCGGTCAACAAAAGGAGATTATCCGCAAAATAGATAAAAAAAAAATCCTTATTGAGATATAAACCATTTTTTGTTTTCTAATTATTGGTAATGATTTTCTTTACGGACTAATCTTTAAAAAATCTAAATTGAAGTCGAATCAGACAAACCCTCTTTCAGGTTGTGGTGTCTTCCATGAATTGGGTGGAGGAGTTCTGATGGCAGATGCTCTTTGTACAATACTGATATTCAGGCATATCTGGTGAGACTGGGAGCCAACCTAATACAGATGGGGAAAAGGAAGGCAGATGATGATTGCTAGATTAAAAATCACCATAATTAATGAAATGAAATTAATTGAAATGTAATTGAAATTATTTTATTTTGCCATTAGGATTTCTAATAACTTTTACACGTCTTTTTAAAACTAGATGGCGTTGGCATTTCCTATGACTATCCCTGAGAAGAAATGCCATAAAATCAGTTCACCCGAAAATTAATACTAAAAACATAGGCATACACAATCCTTAAGTACATACACATCTCACAACACTAAAAGTACAGTAAGCAAAACAATAATGATCGTTAACAAAAATTTTAATTACCATAAAACAGCTCAAGTGGTAGTGGTACGGTCAGCACATTCAGCGGCGATGCAAACAAGGCTGGCTTTAATCGAGTGCCCTAACTCGGCGTAAGCTTTTTGATATCTCCGATACCGGGCGAGGTGCAGATCCTCATACCGTCAGCAAAAAAGTTAAAAAGAATATTTCAGTGTCGCCTCGTCGTGATGTGTGACACAAACTGTATTTGCGTTTGCTTAATTTAATAGAATAATTTAAGTTTCTTTACAAAAGGGGTTAAATAAAAAAACAAATATGTCAGTGGGTATCTGAGAACGGGCGACGCTGCCAAAGTAGGTTTAGAAATCGTTAGCGTGGCGAATTAGATGCCTTCACTACGAATTGGCTAGAAGCAGATACAGCGAGAGGCGTGGAAAAATATGGGGGAGACCTTTGCCCAGCAGTGGGACAGTAAAGGTTAAAGAAAATAAAATATTATTGTTATTTTGTAAAGATAATATAAATATCTACCAATCATTCAAGTATTGAGATACTTATTTAATTATATAAAATACTTGGATGTCCAATAATATTGCAATATAACAAAAGTAAAAACTCCTTCCTAATTTGTTGTCGCTACACTGACCATGTAGGTAGCGTTAGCAAAGCCAGGTGGAGCATGTTTACGAGCGCTCGGTCGCGTAGATCAGCGCGACAACGCGCCAGTGTGCGCCGGCCCTAACGTGCTTCTAATAACATTAGCTTTTAAGTGTCCTAACTAAGGTTTTTAGGGGTTTTAAGAACTGGTTTGCATACATCGTTGTAATCTATCTATAAAAGGATGGCATAGCTCTTTTGGTGGGTGATGTAAGCGCCTAAAAGCTTTAGCTAGTCGCAACTGTGTGCAATTTTCATTAATTCTCACGATGACTGATCTATACTTGCCCTCTGTTGCGACAGGTCAGCTGAAATAGCTATGGCACTTTCTTCAAAAAACCATTCCACCCTATATTTGTCTCACATAAATCCTTACTATAATCTATCTGAACTTTAAAATACACCTTGACCCCTGAGTTTGTTTCGGCGTTTCTTCTCAAATATAGTCATAGAAAATGGCAACGCGGTGCGCCATCTAGTTTAAAAAAGACGATTAAAAGTGATTGAAATATTCTAACGCAAAATAAATAATTGCATTTCATTTCAACACTTTAATACTCCCTTCATCATCAACCACAAGACGTCCACTGCTGAACGAAGGCCTCCCTCAAGGGGGGGGGGGTTGCAATAATCCCCACGCTTGGCAGCCTGGCTTGGAGATCGCAGTGGCTCACCGATTAGTGAGAGGACGCTGCTGTCCGCCCTCCGGTCTCTGGCGGCAGTTTTAAGACGTACCCAGGTCTAAGTGGTAATACTCCCTTAGTAGGTACTAATAAAGCAGTGATAATAGTTGAACGCTTACTTACTATGCAGGAAGGTCTGAATTAGCACCCGGCCCGTCTCAGATTTATCAAAATCATACACGCATAATTAGAATTGAATTTGATTGTCACATGTTTTTGTGACAATCACGCCTGTATTCCTCGACGGATAAGACAGAGGTGAACTTCCTTGCCATGTAATAGGGAGTGAGCCTACTGCCATCTTCCGGGCACAATTCCTAAGTCTGGGCTGCTACTGAGAATTTCAGAAAATCCCAATTACACTACCCGATTTGGAAATCGAACCCGATTAAATGTACTCTCTGTAAGTACCATCAGGGTACAGAATACCTAGCCTTTCGAAAGCATCTTTTTATATGTTGATAAAAATTAATCCAAACCACTTTTATTCTGACGCTCCAACGTTTACATTGGAGTAGCGTTAGCAAATCCGCGCGGAGATGTTTACGAGGAATTCCCCGTGTAGATCAGCGACAACGTCAGTGTAAACCGGCCCTAATGTGTTCTGCCAATACGATACATACGGGTTTGTTTTTAAAATATATAATAATGATGTCCTCCTGACCGATTTCGGTCACGGCGGCCAATCTCACCGGAGATTAGCCAACTACGCAGGAGATATTATAAAGCACAAGTGTGTGCGCAAACACAGGTGCTCTCTCTGTTCCTTCACTCTCATAGTCCGATGGGACGGCAATCCGACACGACCGGAGAGAGGTCAGGCGCAGGACCACCGGCTTTACGTGCTTTCCGAGGCACGGTGTGTATTTACATACACAAAAACCCAGACCCGAAACAAATATCTGTAGATCATACAAATATTTGTTCCGTGCGGGAATCGAACCCGCGACACGTTGCTCAGCAGTCGATCTCTCAACCACTGCGCGAACTGTGCCGTCAAATATATATTGAACGTATGGACCAGGATCGAGTCCATACAGATTTTAATTCTATACCATAGCATGTACATTGTATAGCACATAACAGCATTAAGTACATAGGTATATTAATTCTCTTTCTATCAACATCAGGAACTCGTCTTCTATAAATATATTTATCGCTAAATTCTTACTTCTTGATTAGTGTGCCGTCTGGTTTCTGGTCTTGCATTGCTTCCACATTTAATCCAACTTTTTATTGTTTGTTTGCATGAATAACTGATCAGACACTTAGGTACAGTCAGCCTCAAAAAGATTTATACACGTAGCTAAATTCAAAGGTTATTCTTGGAAATGTATCGGTTAAAATCATAAAATTGAAATAGGTCAAGATTTCAATCATTATTTCCTCTAAAACTCGCTTTTGAATTTCGCTACGTTTATACCTACGTCTTTTTGAGGCTGACTGTACATCGATCAAACAAATAACTCCATAACATTGCAACTTATTGGACCTTATATTTGTTCATAAGGCAGACATAGGTCTCGTAGCTACATAGCTACCGCGAAGATTGGTCGATCTGCGAGGTTAAGCAGCGCTTACCGCGGTCAGTACTTGGATGGGTGACCATTTTTAAAACGTTGAGTCCTTTCCTCGGAAAAACCGTTAAGCAATTGATCCCGGGTGTCATATAAAGACATATGACAGTCGTTACTGTCGTGGGTAGCCCAAAAAGTCTGACAACCAGTCTAATCTTACAATATCAGTGTCTCCAAGTAATTACTGGGACGCAATTTAGGTAATTGCGTGGTGGAAGGCAGCTCTTTATAAAATACTGATATTCAGTCGCAGCCGGTTAGACTGGAAACCGACCCCAATGTAGTTGGGAAAAGGCTAGGCAGATGATGATTTATACGTAACTGAACATTGTAC
The DNA here is from genome assembly GCA_947562105.1 of Shargacucullia verbasci. Lineage (NCBI taxonomy): Eukaryota > Metazoa > Arthropoda > Insecta > Lepidoptera > Noctuidae > Shargacucullia > Shargacucullia verbasci. The sequence continues at coordinate 14,381,446 of OX387284.1, read as the reverse complement.
TTTTAGATAACTAAAGAATCTTGAACCCGACATAACATCACGCCTGTATTCCCCTAAGGGTTAGGTAGAGGCAACGACTGTCACAGGTATTCGTATGGTACCCGCTACCAACTGTTTTACGTGTTTTCTGAGGCACGGCGTGAAGTGAAAGCTAAGTAGGTAGGAGGTACCCTAAGTCAGACTCACCATGGCCAGTCAGAACTTTGTCGACTGATGGCTGAAATCTGAGACTGGTCTCATTGGTCTCATTGGTCTCATTGGTCTAGTAGTCGCAAGCGTAACTGCTGAGAGTCAGGTCCTGGGTACGATTCTCGGGTCGGGCAATGTTATTGGGTTTTGAATTTGAAATTCTCAGTAGCAGCACGGAGTCTGGATACCCGTTAGATGGCAATAGGCTCGCCTCCTATTACATCGGACTCAATAACGGCATTGGCAATTATATATAATAGTACACCTTTGCCTAACCCTTCGAGGAATACAGGCGTGATGCTATGTTATATTTATGTAGACAAGCGGCCCAACACACAGATACATTTTTTTTTAATTCTCTCTCTTTCTTTTTCTCTTATCTTCTCGTGGTCATATAACCAGTGGAAGTCTTCTTACAGTCGCAATACAAAGGGGATTCTTTCCAAGTCTTCTCCAAAGCTAGTAAGCCTGGCAACAAAGGGAGATGTGGAACATCGCATAATATCAGCTAGTGGGATCGCGCCTAACTCACTCTTAAACACAACACCATAAATACTAGCGCTAAATACCTGCCCAGTTGTTAAGGGGTATATTGTTTAATTAATCGGTATTTTTTACAAGTAATTATATAATTTTTCATACAAAAATCTCAGAAAAATTGAGTAAAGAAAATGTTTTACAATTTGTTAATATTAAATACTAGTTTCCGCTCGCGGCTCCGCCCGCGTGGTTTACGAACCCGTAATTTTTTCGGGATAGAAAGTAGGCTATGTGCTATTTCAGACTATAATCTATCTCTGTGCCAAATTTCATCCAAATTCATTCAGCCGTTCTGGCGTGAAAGAGTTACAAAGTTCTATCCATCCATCCTCACACACATTCACATTTATAATACTAGCTTCCGCGCGCGGCTTCGCCCGCGTGGTTTACAAACCCGTACATTTTTCCGGGATAAAAAGTAGCCTATGTGCTATTCAGACTATAATCTATCTTTGTATCAAATTTCATCCAGATCCGTTCAGCCGTTCTGGCGTGAAAGAGTAACAAAGATCCATTCATCCATCCTCACAAACTTTCACATGTATAATATTAGTAGGAAGTAGGATTAATAGGAAGTAGGATTTATCAATTCGCAGTATTATACATAATCATTTCCTTAAAGTTTAGTTAATCTTAATTATGTTGTAGTATCGCACGGCGACGTAGTGTGGGACAAAGTTAAAAAAATAGCACATTATTTTATTATCTCTTTACAAACAAATTTTATAAATTTCTCACTAAATTACCAACTTACAAAAAACCCTCCATCTGATTAATAAAACATCATGACTCGGATTAAAGTGACAGCTTGTGTTAATGCTCTATCCTTTTTCGTTCACAAACAATTGACAGTGACAGAAATAGATTTACACCTAGTATCATCCTTCGAGCGGTAATCTTCGGACGATATTGGTTTATTAATAAGACAGAATCACTCTAGGTTTAACATATCTTTTATTTATCTACACTAAGTTCCAAAAAAAAGATAATGCTCTTTTTTTTAAATGCACTCCTTTATCCATCCCCTTAACTATGCGGTGAGCAGAAGGCAAGTACACAAAAACTGCAAGTGTGCGTCCTCTTTACGAGGCGCGCACGGTTGCGGTGGCCGGCAGAATTATAAGAGGTTTAGTACATACAACTAAACAGATATTAAACAACCTTTATACTGGAGATTTCCTTGCTTTTACGCTGAATTTCGGAATGTTTTAGTATTGTTTTAGATTTTTGGATACAATAGATGGAGTCGTTTGTTTTTAAACCTTGTTAGGTAGGCAGGCAGCGAGATGATACTTAATATAATAATTAACATCGTTGTTCAATGTACCTTTGGACATTTACTCAGCACACGTAGCGGCTCACGCGCGGCCCAGTTAAAATAACGATTTGGTTCCATCTTACACGCATAGGATACAAAGATATTGTAGAATAGTGTGTGTTAATTAAAAGTAGTATATAAGCTGTAAAATATGATAATAAAGCAAATTTGAATTTTATATTTTTATATCATTACCCCTCACTGTGGCCAAATCACCTTTAGCCATCTGTGATCAGTCTCGAGAGTCTGCGGGGCTGGCAGTGAGTGTGCCCTTCCCGAACCTGGAAATACTGTCTACTATCCGTCTGTAACCTTAGGTCGCATGGTGCAGACATCGTGAACTTATTTGTATATTAGCTGTGCCCGCGACTTCGTTCGCGTGGATGTCGGAACTTAACAATGTATTTTTTAGCGAGACCAAATGCACTTAACCCTATATTTTCTAAATTAAAAGATTTTTTCTAAAATAAAAGTAGCCTAAATTACTCCTTATTACATCAGCTACCTGCCAATAAAAGTCCCGTCAAAATCCAGCCATTTCAGAGATTAGCCTATACAAACAGACAGACAGACAAAAATTGTAAAATATGTTATTTTGGTGTATGTACCGTATATATATTCATATGCATGTAGTAAAAAACGTTTAATTCAATATTACAAACAGACACTCCAATTTTATTTATATGTATAGATGTATAGATTTATTTATCAAACACTAGGTATATGATAGGTTAGGGCCATAGCCCTACGGCTGTAGTGCTGCAGGGCTTATAGGTCTTAGTAGGTTCTTTAACGTATCATATATTTTCATGTATCGTCACACCCTTAACAGTATTGCAGCCTTACGTGACGTTTGTTGAGGGTGGATGTAGAATCGTTGTAATGAGTATTTTTCTAGAATTCCTGTGATCCCCTCGAATTAAGCAAAACATGCTTGTGATAGAAGTGGGTTCCACTGATTGACGGTACCCTTGGCGTAGTAGTTGAGAGATCGACTGCTGCGCTAAGTGTCGCGCGGTTCGCTTCCCGCACGGAACAAATATTTGTATGAACAGATAGTTGTTTCGAGTCTGGGTGTTTGTGTATGTGAATATATGTGTTTGTAAATGCACCCACGATACAGGAATTACTCCTAGAGAGCAACGTTTTTTTTTTTAAATTAATTCTAATTCTATTGAAAAATTGAACCACGATACTCAAAAAAGCGATCAGGATCTCACGATCACGAACTGGGATTGAGATCCTACACCAAAAATACCATATATAGTGTTTAAATTTTTATTTTTAAAGCTTGAATTATTCCTTGAAGACGTAAAGTTTTATAGTAATCTACAAGTACACAAGATTTTCCCACCAAATTCCGCTACCAACCAACGTCCCATATACCCATCATCAACCAAAACATAATTCATAAACCTTCAACACTGCCATAACATAACTAATTTTGTCCGTTGTAAAACAATAATAATGATAGACCAATATACATATCGGTGCGCCCGCGCCGGTACCGTCAGTACTGTAAATATTTATCTGTTAAAAAGTTATACCGCTATACCGAGGATCAAATAAATCCATCGTTAGCAACGAGTAAAACAGTACATATTTTGTTGTACGATTTAAATCAAGAAACGTGCGCGGGAGCATTTGGTGCGTACGATTTGGGAAACAAGTGGGATCGTCCTACAATTAAAATAGGTGCAAGCAGGTATAAAAATAATATGTAATTTCCATAAATCTATTAAACCAGGTACTTCCATTTAACAGCATCTAAAAGATTTTTTATCAGTGGAATTTTATTAGAATGTGTGTGGACGTGTGTGTGGTGATATGGAAACATATTGTTACTATAGTTTTGATTATAATTATGCCGTTTATATAAGCGCTTTAAGCACACAAAAAATATATCGTAGCAAAATTTAAAAGATCAATACTCAAAGCAAGCTGCAGATAATCCAGCGATTATAAATTCGCAACCTCACAACAGTACAATTGCTATCGTGATGTGTGGTATGTGTTCCACCCGTCATCATCATACCGCATGGTCACCCTACCTTCACGGTAGTTCCAATGTTTACGCGATGCGCAAGAGATCCGAACAATTCGTCATCGGTAGAATGAATCTCTCAACACCTCGACACAGAATGTATAGACAGGACGTGATTAATAATAATAATGTTCACATTGATATTGTACAGCAGGACTGTAAGTGTCAAAATGAATAATTACATACCTACATAATAAAATATTACACCTGCATTCCCCGAAGGTTTACGCAGAGGTGTACTATTGTACACCCACATTTCGCCGATGGCGTTATTGCATCCGATGTAATAGGGGACGAGCCTATTACCATCTGCCAGGCTCAGTTCCAGACTCCGTGCTGCCACTAAAAATTTCCATGCCAAAAAACTCAGTTCGACCCATGAATCGAACCCGAATCGAAATACATTAAATAAACCTCAAAATACTTATACCTTATAATATTATAGCACCCGTGTTTAGATTTCATGTATAGAAGACAGAATACCTAAATATAAAAATATTCTGCCCCGTCTACAGTTTCTAAGCCCTCCAATAAACTCGTGTAAGTAAGATCCAATGATTCCCGCGGCTCAATCTCGCTGAGTCGTGTCAATCGACGCCTGAGCAACTCACACACAGCTGCACACGGACACGGCACACATGCAAATAATTTGTTGTAGCCATGATGCTATTCGTACATGTTTGTGAACACAAATATCTATATAGACATCCTAACTCCGCTAATAAGTAAATACGGAAGTAAGTTTGTTTGTTTGTTACCTTTTCTCGCCTTAACCACTAAACCGATCATCGTGAAATTTTGCATCTACATTGTCAGGGGTACAGACAAAGACATACCTCTCATCCAGAAAAAAAGTACTGTTCCCGGGCAAAGAACAATAACTTTCTTAGGACGCTAGATGGCGCTACGTGTGACCCGAAAAAATGCACGGGTTCGTAATCAATGCGGGCGAAACCGCGGGCGAAAGCTAGTAATCTTATAAATAAGATTTTGTATCAAATTGTAATTGCGACAAACTTAATCATATTAATATGATTATCACTGCATTTGTATCAGGATTTTGGACTCTTATCGTTATCAAAAGTGCAGAATACAATCAAAAAGTGTTACCTTACTCTCATTAATGAAAAATGAAAATATATCTTGAAGAATGTAATAAGAGGTAAAGATGGTTTCAGAACGAATGCAACATGCATTCGTTCTGAAACCATCTTTGTTTTTGACAGAACTACGATTTTTTTTAACCTTTGACCCACCCTACGAATAATTCCTGTATCGTGGATGCGATTACAAACACATATATTCACATACACAAAGACCCAGACCCGAAACAACTATCTGTGAATATCATACAAATATTTGTGCCGTGCGGGAATTGAATCCACGACACGCAGCACAGCAGTCGATCTCTCAACCAAAGCGCTAACTGTGCCGTCAAAAATTATTGAATTCGTACTTAATTTTGCAAAGATCACTTGCCAACCACAAAGAATATTCTCAGTCTGTTTTCTCGTAGTCGCCTTCCATAGCAACACCGAAAAGCAAAAGGGTGGGGTAGTGCTGGAAATCAAACGGTGGTTAATATTCTAGAATAAAAGGATTAGTAAAGATGTTTACTTTTCTAGATTGGTTCAGACTGAGACAGATACATAGGTACATGTCTAGACGGGCTTGTAATGTAACATACCTATTAAAAAAGCGAAATAACACTCACTCTTTCATTCATTCATTCAATGACTGAATAATTCCAAAACTAAAAAGACTACAAATTTGAAATTTGTCAGGTAATTTCTTTATAATAATAATAATAATAATGTCCTCCTGACCGATTTCGGTCACGGCGGCCAATCTCACCGGAGATTAGCCAACTACGCAGGAGATAATATAGAGCACAAGTGTGTGCGCAAACACAGGTGCTCTCTCTATTCCTTCACTCTCATAGTCCGATGGGACGGCAATCCGACACGACCGGAGAGAGATCAGGCGCAGGACCAACGGCTTTACGTGCTTTCCGAGGCACGGTGTGTATTCACTTACACGAAGACCCAGACCCGAAACAAATATCTGTAGATCATACAAATATTTGTTCCGTGCGGGAATCGAACCCGCGACACGTAGCTCAGCAGTCGATCTCTCAACCACTGCGCCAACCGTGTGTCTTGTGTCAACTTCTTTATATGGTGTAGGCAACCGCTAAGAAAGGTTATTCCAAAATTCAACCCCTAAGGGGATGAAATAAGGGTACAAAGTTCGTATACTAATTCTTTTCGGCTGGACAGAGCCACGAGAACAGCCTTGTATAGTTATAATTCTACTGGAAACTAAACGAACAAAGACCATGACAGAAGAATATGTACCGTACTTACATATACTTCAATAATAAATTAATTAATATCAATATAAAATAATCAACGAAAACTTCATTTGATACATTATTTAACAATTATACTCAATTAAACATAAATCCAGTTTAAAATTGAATAATAATTAAATTAACGTGAACTATAAATTAAAACAAAATGTGCACTCGCCGGTATAATTAAAAATCATAATTACTATTGGTACGACGACAAACGTTTACGACCGCAATCAAACACAGTTGCACATTAAATAGGGTGGGAGCGACTGTTGGTGTCCGTCTTGAAATATTTTTTATGTAAGCAATTCAATTTAAATTAGTAAAGTATCCATTCATATTATCTTATGTAGTCAAAACTCTCTGTTCTTAAGATTTTGTGTTACGCTGTGATTAAGACACCTGACCTTGCTGCTACTAATGTTGTGTATTCAATTAATTAATGAATCCAGCCTGTCAAAATGTATAATATCCGCTGTTTTGCTAGCAGGACATTACAGGACACCCAAACGCACACAACACCTAGTGCTCCCAAATTAAGCATTGCCACCCATATTCACATTCTTTCACCATCATTCCACGTCAATTCTAATACACCGATTCGTCAATCAAAAATCAAAAATCGTTTCAATATTTCAAAATTATTCCATTGAACCGACAACTATAGCCGCCACCCCACAATTCATTATCAACAAAAATGAGTATATATTTATTTGCACAGGCCACAACCGTCAAAACAATACAATTGTCCACCCGCCGCCTGTGCGGACGCCGCCCTGTCATTTACCACAAAAACTAGATGGAACCGATTAAAACCGCCTGTAACCGGTTATGGCAAAATTATATGTGCTTTACCAATTATTTGGCTGTAATTTTCTATTAAATAAGTTGAAAATATTTTTTAAAATGTTGAAATAGCTTGTAGTTTAGCTATTGTGGTTGTTTGTACGAAACGACTGAAAGAATATATGCTTAAGGAACTTCAAGACATTGTAGATATTATACATTAATCATTGTAAGAACTCTCCTAAAACATTCAAATTCCCAGGTTTTTTGATACGAACTTCACCAGCCGGTGTTTAGAATTAGTACCTATTTATTGTGTCTAAGGTTGAATTTCTTTTGAGCCCGGATCTTTTCGAATAAGTCTGTTGTTTTGGTCTTTGACACTGTTTGGAGTCCAATAGGACCTACAAATAAGACAAGGTATAATAGATTGTAATATTGTTCCTAAGTGTTATTAGTATACTTCTGCATTACAATCTCAGATGTTAGACTTGACATCTACAATAACAAGAGATACTTCGATAATGGAAGCTTGTGAAGCTCGCAGTTGAAGCAGATTTAAAAGGTTTAGTAATATAAATTCTTTGCTACCGTCATCGACAAAAGTAACTGATCATTGTACTTTTTTGTGTGAATAATAATAAGTAAATGTTGTAATTAATTAAAACAAATTAGCGACCTTTACACCCATATCAAAATCAAGCTTCTTGTCTATATGATTTTTGATAGACAATTGTCTCTATAAATACGTGCCAACGTCCGTTGAAATGTCTTAAACGGATAAACCTTAGATAAGTTATCCTCTGTAAGTATGTCTTAAAACTACGGCCAGACACTGGAGGACGGGCAGCAGCATCCTCTCACTAATTGGTGAGCCACTGCGATCCCCAAGCCGCCTGCAAAGCGTGGGGATTATGGCAAATCCCCCCTTAAGGGAGGCCTTTGTTCAGCAGTGGACGTCTTCTGGCTGATGATGATGATGATGAAGTTATCCTCTGATAAGTCCATAGACAAACTGCTCTAATTTGAAATTAATAGCTAGACGTTTATTTGACCATTCAAAAAAAATCAAGCCTTAGCCAGCGTTATTTTGTGAGTGAATCTTTAACCCAAAGGTTTTATCAACTCAACCAGTATTCAAGTACATAACAGCCATAGCATTTGCACCGCCCAAAATAATTAAATGAAAATTCAATATGGAAAATTCTAAATCACCAATCATTCTTTACATGGCTGCAGACAGCCGACCCGCACATTGCTCATTACAAACAATAGTACGATCCTAAATATCCGATATTTATTTATTTATAGCATTTATAATACGGAGTATATATCACTGAGCTGTCATACCGGCCGCGATAATGCAAAATTTGCGGCTAGAGAAAGCTTTAGAGTTGGCTGATTAACGAAATGATTAGATTAATTGTTTGATCAGGTACTGGAAATGTTGTAATTTCAAATATTTTTCTTCTATGTTATTGCTTTTGAGTATTTTTTTATTAAATGCGCTTTTAAGTAAGTACAACCATGCTTGCCCTATGTTGCGACAAGTCAGCTCAAATAGCTATGGCACTTTCTTCAAAAGGCCATTCCACCCTATATTTGTGTCACATAAATCTTTATTATAATCTGCCTGGACTTTAAAATAGATCCTTGAGTCATAGGATATACCGACGCCATCTAGTTTTAAAAAGATGTGTAAAAGTGATTGAAAAATACTAATTACAAAATAAATAATTTCATTTAATTTCTTCCAAGGGCTACTATCATATACCATCAGTAACTAAATATGATTTAATATTAGTTTTGTTCTCTAAGTCACATATGGAAGTCCAGAGAAGCAAACAGATTCGTTCGCCGTATGCAGCCCATGTTTAAGCCAGTTACATGATTCACTTTTGGTTTTTAATCAACCCTGGCTTTGGAATACCATCATACGTTCTATTTTATAGTTTAGTCCACCAAAATATTTAGTGTCCAACGGCTCCACGGTTCTTGTGTCCATGCACCGCCGGCAGCATCGAAGTGCGGCAGTAACGAGAGGCCCGTCACAATAACTCTCGCGCACGACAATGCTTTAATGTGCGTTTGATTCATTCGTTACAAAATGAGGTTATCATTGCCAGTTACGCATTGTTGTAATGAATTTTGCTATTGTCGACCGGGCCTTTAGCGCCGTAAATGGCTTTAACAAATCATTTTGACGTTTTATCTGCATATGGTGGTTTGGGGAAAAATTATGCATTTTCCATTAGATATAATTGAAGTTTTCTAGTAAGTTTGTTGTTAACGAAGACGATGGAAGAAAGTGACGTACAGTAACATAACATCACGCCTGTATTCCCCGAAGGGTTAGGCAGAGATGTACCTGTTATACACCCACATTTCACCGATGTCGTTACTGAGTCCCATGTAATATTGGGCGAGCTTTTTGCCATATATTGGGCACAATTCCATACTCCCGTTTGCTGTAAATTGCCATACCGAAACCCAATTTGATTTGGGGCAGTCGCGCTTGCAATGATAAGACCAATGAGGCAATAGAGCATGCACTTATTCAGAGGCGTCATAATAAGAGACTACCGTAGCCTAATTACGTAAAAAAGCGACAGCAACGCGATAGCCACGCGACAGCAATCTCACTGTCAGCCAATACATTATATGACACAAAAATGACGTTTGACAGAAGATATCGCGCGATCTACGCCTGTCGCTACATCGGTAATTAGGCTGCAGGTCGAGTTAATAGGATGAGATGTATCTACTTACTGTGTAGTAGTACTAGATGTGATAATCGATTTTCCAGGCACTTGGCACAGTCTGTAGACGATATAAGGAGCTATAAACAGCAAAAACAAAAAGATATCTTTTTGTTTTTTTTTTTAAACATTGCCCCACACTAGGATTTCTCCTGTATCGTGGGTACAATTTACAAACAAACATGTCACATGCACACACAACCAGACCCGAAACAACTATTTGTAGATCATACAAATATTCGTTCCATGCGGGAATCGAATCCGCGACACCTAGCGCAGAAAGCTAATCACTTAGCCACTGCGCCAAACATTAAACATCATTATTTTATTATTATTTGTTCCAAATAAATGTCTTCATTTTATGTTTACGTAATAAAACTTGAAATTATCCGCTCGTCTATCTAGTACCCGACATTAACCCTTCAAAATCAGAACCCAAAATAATAAACACTCCAACATACCACGATCCCATAAAAATAAGGAGCACTTTTAGACCCCTACATTATCATTATAAATGCAAGACAAAAACCCTACATCATGCGACGAAAACGCTGACGTTGCCCGAACTTATCCACCCGGGTACTTTTCACCCGGACACCTTAAGGCCATTAAGGCACTAATGACTGCCTGTAAATTGGCCATAACTCAGGCCAGGCCGTAAATAACTGCTCGGCTCTTGATAAGGGCCCGCTGACTTGTCGCAAACGTCCGACATGTCTGTCTTAGTTTAACATGTGCGATTTATAGTTACGACAGGCGACTAGTTTGTCTACGTACTTTATGTATATTAAGTTGGTTAGAGTCTGTTAACGGCTGATATTGATGGGTGCGCCATCTGTTGTGTGGTGACGTAATTAAGATGCGAGTTGCAGCTACTCGACGATAGATGGCTTTAATTTGTCGATAACGATGGATTGACGTAGTTGTAACATAACATGCTTTGCCATGTAAAACAAGCATGACGCTTTCAAATCTTTGTTATAGTAAAAAAGAGTAAAAGGAGTAAAACAATTATAAAACAACAAAAACTAAGCCATTTTTATGATTCAAAGCTAAACAAGGCTAAAGCCTTATGATACTTAAACTGTGGATCCAAAAACATGTCTCACAACTTTCAAACATATTGATACAGCAGCTATGATAAACAAGGCAGGCTTAAACACAGAAACAAACAAACAATTATCGCACGCGCCGCGTCGACCGAAATTAGCAATTACTTTGAGGGAATCTCCGGGGCTGCCATTATCTTAGGAGCCGTAACTCCACTGCTAACTGTTATTGCCATCATTCCCCGCTTGATTTAAACAAGACGTTACACCACAGTCCCTCGTCAAACAAGGATTAGCTAGGCACGGATGCGGTATTATGATAAAACGTGGAAGATTGGCTGATTCCTCAGTTTTTTCTCTTAGTGAGCGGAATGTAAGTTCGTGTTTGTTTGTGCTTACAAAAGTTCACTAGTTCTTCTTGACGGGTCAAGAAGAACTATGTAGTACCCGGGGCTAGTAATCGGTGAGCCACTGCGATCCCCAAACCGCCTGCCAAGCGTGGGGATTATGACAAACCCCCCTTGCCTTGCCTTCGTTCAGCAGTGGACGTCTTCTGGCTGATGATGATGATGATGATGAGTTCTTCTTAATCTTCTGTGGAATCAACGCGCTCACATGGGAATCGCTCAAGTTGTAGTAGAAAGATTAGCCAATCGGAAATGGTGGTATCGAGACTGACTGCCCAGGGTGCGCCAAACGAACCCATATTTCGTCAATTGTAGAGGCTATTTCCTTGCTCCCACTACACTAATTACTACCAATAAATTCTTATTCTCTCTATTCTGTATGTAAACCTAATTTATTTCATCAAGGGTCAGACAACAGTCAATAAACAACAGAAAATCAGAGATCTTACAATATAGCTAATAAAAATACCATGCCGTTTTAATCCATTACTCATGGACTCACGTCGGAAACCGGGAACCGGCCAACAAAAAATTTCTAAACACAACGATTTAGAAGGTTTCAGGAATAGTAACAGATGTGGCAACTTATTCGTAGCTCCATTGCTCACTGTTGAGCGACACCATGATATAGTGAGATAAAGAACTCCATTACACCACAATGACCATACCAACACCTTTGTTGTACAAGACAACACGATAACATTACACTTTCTGATATGCTGTCGAGATGAAATTCTGAATCTGTCGCATTTTGGAGAAATAGCGGAGATTGGATAATCATTTTTGAGATGAGAGTTTGAGCTTTGTATCGTAGGTATAAACACCCTTAACAGTGCAAGATATAGGCCATTTATCGTATTGCGCTTATTTTATTAGGCCTGAAAAACTCCAAAGTTAAGATAGAACATAACCTCAATTTCCTTCGAAAGTTTCTAAAGCATACATTAATAGCCTAACGCGCAGGTCATAAATAAGGTGTCTGATTAAAAAAAAAAATCATTTTTTGTGTCAAGAGTATGCGCAACAACATCCTTTAAGCTAATAGTAATAGCGTTGATAATGGAAAGATGTAAGAGGGCCTTATTCACGAGTGCGTACGGGCTGGCTATCGCTACAAAGATTGATATAACGGTCAAATTCATGAAAAAAATCAAGGTGAAAGCGTCAAGAAATTGGCTCCACTTTAAAACTATTACAGGAACATTTCGGCGGATCGAACGGCATTTGTCTCGAGGCCGGGCCGCTTAGTGTTGCCAAGTGTCACGATTTGAGGAGGATCGTCCCGATTTTTCAGGCCTTTATGTGGTTGAGAGATCGACTGCTGCGTTACGTGTCGCAGATTCGATTACCGCACATAAAAATATTTGTATGATCTATAGATAGTTGTTTTGGGTCTGGGTCTTTATGTATTATATGTGTTTGTAAACGCACCCACGATATAGGAATTATTCCTCATGTTTAATTTTTTTTAAACTTGAAACTGTAATTGTATCTCTATCTCATATTTATTATGGAACCGTGGAGCTAATTAGGTTTAAGTAAAATAATAATTATGTATGACCTCAATGGCATACCTATTTCCAATTTAATTTATAAAATAGGACAGAATTTCTATAAATAAAAATAAGTCTCAAACAGCTTTTTTAGGTAGCTTAGGTATCATAAAAATATTAATAAATATTAGATAACTATCCACCTAGTAGAGCCTTACCACCGGACACAAAAATATGGCTGACTCTGTCACTCTTAAAAAAATCCCATTTTCCACCGTTGATCTGGCTACTGTAGCCTCCCATCGCCCCACGGATTACACGGGCAGAGGGGAGACATTTACTAGTGACATTTGGAGTATTTATTCGCATAATAATAATTCCTCAACGCGTCGACGGGGGCGCTTCCACCGTTAAGAGTTATGGCTAGGGAGACACCTCCAAGGTGACGCTGTGTAATGTTGGAACCAAGAGGATGTGACGTAGTTATTCATGTTGAAGTAAATTATAATCACCATTGTTTTTAGTTGTGGCGTGGCGAACTAGGCTCGATTGCCGGGTAGGGCAGTGTTACTGGGCTGTATGGAAATTCTCAGTAGCACGGAGTCAGAAACTTTTCCCGGCAGAGGGCAATAAGCTTTACCCCTTTCACGCGGGACTCGACAACGGCATCAGAGAAATATGGAAGTACAATAATTAAGCTCTGCTGAACCCTTAAGGGAATACAAGCGTAATGATTTATTGGGTAACCTATATGAAATTTGGGGCGCTAGGTATTCACAAATTAGACGGAAATCACGACATAACTCACCTTCTTCCATCTTAACTATACCTACTTAAAGACAAATTTTACCTTCGCTAATCAAGACCTATCTTTTCATTACCAGAAACAACACACAGCTACCCATATCAAATGCAAAACCACTTCACTTAAACTAAACAAACAAGGGCATGTCCACACTGTTCTACAACCGGCGTCCACCGTCTCAAGATTAAGGCATTAACTGGTACACGCTGCGTCGACGGCCTCTAACCGGCCGATGTGTACCTAACCGAAGTCACACAGATGTTATAGGTTCTGGAATTGCTGCTGTAGTAATTAGTTCTCTACCGTTATTATTGGTTTTCTTACTATTTACTATCTAAGCAAAGTAAATGTTCATGATAGCGATTTTAGTTCTTAACTTAGTTACATTAGAAAGAATCATACAAATCTAACAAAAAAAAAAGACGTTTGGCTAACTACAGTCTAGACAAGGAATAGACGTATTAAGTACTATATTAGTTGCCATTTCTCCCAAATATCTGTATTGAGACAGTTTCGTAATGACTTAAGACATTTAGTTCATCAAGCGGTAATCTGTAACTACTATGGTTTGCGTTAACCCTTTCTTGTAAGCTCCAAAGAATACAAACTACAAATACATACCAAAAGCTAAGTAATCTAGATTATAAATTTAATGCAAATCTTGATAATAAGTTTGGTCCTAGATTCTTCAACTTATATGGTGATAAAAAATAACGTAACAAAACCAAATCGACTTCTAATTAGACTCATAACGCCATCTATCGAGCAGGAGGGTAAACGTTGACAAGCAAATGTAAGTTCATTGGAAACTTTGTTTCTGAAAACTGAATCGTATTCATTTAAAGATGTAATTGATTGGCTGTTTGACTGTCGATTGTTTTTATAGGACAATGCATTATGTATATTTCGTCCAAAAACCTTAAAATTTATTAGATACACGGCCTCGTTCAGTTATTTACGAGTCTACTATTTTTCATTGCTCGCGTGTTTTTGTTATTGAAAAAAAAAAAACAACATTGAGTCTATTTACAGAATTTGTGTTTAAATTTAGAATACGTAGCATATTTTTTTCTATTCTCTGCTTCATTGTCACAAAACATTCTCAATAGCAGAACAGAATTAAAAATGATCCCTTGTTGTGCAATAAGACCGCCCCCTATTACATAGGAATTAATAACAGTATGTTATGAGTAGGTGAGGTGCAAAGAAATCATCCACGAGTAGATCGTCTGGTGCATCCTCGAAACCATCATTGTTGACTGGCTAATCTTTCCACCACGGCATGAGATACCATGTGATATCTGGTGCCGACGCGACAAAAACAAAAGAAGAAATATGAGAATGTGTTATGTTTATTTGTTTTACTTTCGAATCTCACATAGCACAATTATGTCTGCATCAAAAATAAATTCTGAAATCTTGTTTGGTAAATAGTTTAGTAATTTTTAATTTATCAAAATCACACAATAAGTATATCAATGGCAATGAAAAACTATGACGTCACGCTTTTGTATTACAAACATATTTAGAACAAGATGTAGTTTTTGACAATTCATAAAAAGTAACTCAAATGACTAGTAGTCATCTACCGTATTGTACCAAATTATATAGACATATTTTCCTATATTGCCAACATAACACATCCAGTTATTCTCTAAATCCCAATCATATAACCATTTGCGGTGTCCTAGAATCAGAGCAATACCCATGATTACCTCATCAGAGCAAAATATATCCTCAGATTAAGCTTGAAGAATTAACTTGTTAATGTCAACTTGTACCCTTCCTGTGCTTTTGAGGGTTAAGATCGCTGTGAGAAATTTAGAGAACTATTAACTGCCTCTTTGGTTTAGTAATCATAACCGCGACTACTGAGAATGAGGTCCTAGGTTTGACTCTCAGATTGGTCAAAGTGTTGTTGAGTTTTTGGAAAGTGAGTGAGTAGTACCTACGTGATTTTATTTAGCTTTTTCAAAATTGTACCTGATACATGTCAATAGGCATTTATTAGACGCCAATATTAGCAATAAAACTTAAACTTTAAACATACAAACGTATTCAACTTTAATACGAAATATTTTTATTTTTTTTCATTCTTGATTTGTTTCAAAAACGAAATTTTATTATTTATGCCAATACGTGACGCATAAAAAGAAAAACTAAAACACAAAAATAATGAATAATTGGATAATACTTAGCTACTGACCCGTGTACGACTTAAAACTGCGACCAGACACCGGAGGTCGGGCAGCAGCGTCCTCTCACTAATCGGTGAACCACTGCGATCCCCAAGCCGCCTGCCAAGCGTGGGGATTATGGAACCCCCCCCCCCCCTCCCCTTGGGGGAGGCCTTTGTTCAGCAGTGGACGTCTTCTGGCTGATGATGATGATGACGATGACTTAGCTACTTACTTATTTCTTAAAAATCTTCCGTAATAAATAAACCATATGTATGAGGCATATGGTATGCAAATAAAAACAATAATAATTAATAAGTGCTATGAAATACATCGCCATTCTTCCTCTCAATCTAACTTCTTTATATACCACTAATATAGCAAAGCATACGGCCCACCTGATGGTAAGCTGTTACCGTAATGCATCTTACGGGAGCAAGAAAATAAGAGCCATCACCACAAGTAATATTACAAACTAGACAAACACATCAGCCATACAAAAAAACTTAAAAAAGAACCCAACAGAGAAAACTGTGAGTGGAAATCTTCAAACTCCCTCACAATGGTTCACATAATAGAGCCAGAAGCCGAGTGGATATATTGCTCGCGATAAAAACGTATCCATCCTGATATGCCCTCACTAAATCACCACTTAATAGTCGAGAAGGTCGTAAATATGTCAACAAGCGCCAATATCTAAAGATGTATATGTCCAAAGATCTTTTTTTGTGCGAAGTTGCAGTACGTCAGGATTTGTCGATCTTATACGCTTTGAGATGGATGTAGCTAAAGTGGTTAGTTTTCAAATGTAATTGTGTTGGGTGAACTTTTTTTTTATGGGCGTTAAAAGCTTGGTTAATTTTATTTTGGCTACGCTTTTTATCGTATGAATAATACCAATAGTATGAATCATTTATCTTCTATGTATAATATAGGTATATCTGACGCTCCTAGACTAAATTTCAAATGACGTATTGCCGTCGAATATTCATGGAAGCGCCTGATTTTCCGCGAATCAATAATCGTTTGACTGACTTGTAAATACGTAGTATGTAGCTGGCGTATGTACATATAAATAAACTATACCTACATCATATAAATAAAACAAATATGCACAACTATAAACGGGCAGTAAACGCCACTTCACAACCTCTATAACTCGACAACAATGCTCAGAACTAATTAAATTCAAATTAATCGTAAAAAAAAGGAATCACGTCAAATTGACCGTAAAATTTCAAGAAAGAAAAACAATGGGGTACCGACGATAACGGCGCTGGACTTAAATTAAATCGGAGTCGTTTCGACGAACCCTTCACTTTTGTAAACATACGGGCCCGCACCGTGTTCACAATAGCAGCGATTTTTCAAATTTGCATTTTTATAGTTGGGCGGTATTTGATGTTGGTATTTAGGTAGTATGTAATAATAATAAAAAAAAATAGATGGAAACGTAACATTTCAGTAAACTTGTATGTCAGTAATCGTGAGCTTTTGAATTTCCAACAAAGACGAGATATTGATAGCAAAAAGCAATCCATTTCTATTGAAGACGGGCAACTTCAAACTAACAATATGCATTTGATGTTATACGATTATTCTCAAGCTAGTTAATGATTGTAATACGTAATCAATTATTAGTCGTCCTTATGAACTTTATTTCTTTAAACTCAATACTTTATTTGCGTTCCACAATGTAGTACTTAGGTGGTAAGCTTAAAACTATGAGATCAAATTGTGGACCCTGTCGAGCACACCAAAGGTAGGAGAGAGGAAGAGAACACGTGTTTTTAAACATATATTAATTTGAATAAAAATATCTCATGAATCTTAATATTATAATCATTATTATTTTAGTAACTTATCGTTTAAATATTAATTTAGATTGTAGTAGCATTTGTTTAATAATATTTTATTTTAATTTATTTGTGATTATTTTAATTTTTTTCGCTTTTGATGCTACTTGAAGCATTAAACTTGACAAACGACATCACTATTAAGCATAAATATGTAGGTACCCTTTACACATAAAATAAAGAATACTCTACATATATATTTATGTACGGAAAGAGTGTAAGGAAAGAGCCTCCATAAGTGACGAAACCGGAGTTCGTTTGCCACATTCTAGGCAATCAGCTTCGATACCACTATTACTGACTAGCTAATCTTTCAACCACTAAATATGCGATTCCCAGTGAAAGCTTGTGCCGACCCAATACGGTCAGTGGCGTGCACAGAGTTTTTAGACAGGGTAGGCAGAAAATTTTAAAAGCTTACGTACCAATAATACCTTCTGCATGTTGGTATTGGTTCGTCGTCTTGTCGATTTAATAATTATGTATGTCATTTGTCACCTCAAATATCTTATAATAAACATTTATCTGAGTTATGTCGGGTAGGCAGTGTCTTTTTGTCTTTATGAACCGCACGCTACTAAATACGGTACAGGAGATATCCCAACGTTTTTTTATTTTTTTTAAATCGTTTTTAAATCGTCGTGCCCGCTCGCAATATACGTCCAGTATATTTCCAACATGGAGGGTTAACTCTAAACTCGGTCCAAGGTATGAATATTTACGAAAGCATTAATTATTTTTTAACTTTCTTCCTGCTTTAAGAGGCTTTTCTTAGCGTAAGGTGGGTGGAAATACCGAATGACTGTTGTTTTTAGTTGGAGAAGTAAAGTATACTCTATTGCGCTCCCAATGCGAGGTCCTTGCTTATTAAATCAGGAAATGTGAGGAAAATATTTTTTGAAGACTTTCTGTACTTTACTGGGAATTTAGTAGGTAAAACTTTAAAGTATGTGGGGTAGTTTTGAGTATTAATATTAATATAATATTTAAATGTTAGATGTGCAATAAAATGGATTCATATTGTATTGTACAATTGTGTCAGTGGAACCAACAAAGCATTTTTCTGTAGTCAAGCAACAGAAAAGAATAAAAAAAAATACCGCTACAGTAGTTATTTAATGTTATTAATAATATAACATACCCACGTAGTGATGATCTATCAGAATCGAAGCCTTAGTAACATCCATAATCATACTTTTTTTAACATTGATATGACCTATGAATGTTTAAAAAAAGCCTTTGTAGCCTTATGGAGTCATAAGACTACAAAATATTCGGTCTGTAGAACGTTTAAATAATTCTCATATCTTTCGCAAAACGGTCACCCATCCAAATCCAAACGTCAGCAAGCGTTAGTCAATTTTTACCCTTTTCCCACCTCAAACGTTCCTCCTTTCCGTTGGCACCGCAGCGCGGCGCAGTCTCCCCACTATCTCAGTTTAAACTTTGATATTCCATAAGGCTGCACAAATATAAGTTTATTTTTCTTATTACGCAGTTAACAAGGGTGTGTTATCGGTCGGCAGGCCTGCTCGCAGTTAAAGCGAATTTATACTTTCGATTACACTGGGCTGTGGATGAATAAAAAACAAATGAGCCAAGAATTTGTTGGTGCGCTGCGCTACTGCGGGACGCCGTTGGATTTGAGAGGATGTGGTTGGATTAAAGAGTTCATATAAAAAAAAAGTTTTTTAATTTTATCTTAAGACACACTTACCATACTGCAAAATAAATACGACATAACAATGCATTGTTTCTTTTGTCGAGTTGGCACGAATTATCACATGGTAATTGCTCATACCAAGCGGCGTGCACAGAGTTTTTAGACAAGGTAGGCAGACATTTTTAATAGCTTACTTACCAAAAATCCCTTCTGCTTGTTGGTTTTGGTTCGTCGTCTTGTCGAAATAATGATGTATGTGATTTGCCACCTCAAATATCTTATAATAAATATTTATCTGAGTTATGTAGGGTAGTGTATTTTTGCCTTTGTGAATCGCACGCCACTACTCATACGGTGGTGTCGAGGCTGACTGCCCCGGGTGTGCCAGACGATCCCATGATTCGTCACTCGTGGAGGCTCTTTCCTTGCTCTCCAATGTATTTACTATGTATTATTTAATTTGCAGTATGGTTGAAGTATTTTAAGTATAATAAAGTCATACATACGTTGCTCTTTATTGTGTAATATATGGTATATTCATTGTCGACATGGCAGTCCACACTCTCAAAATGCGTTGAGCTTTCCTAATCAAAGAAAATCCGAATAACATTTCCTCATCAATAGTAACTCGTGCGTGGTCACCACGCCGGACAAGTAGTTTAACTACAGACCCAGCTAAATCGCATAAGTAATATTTCCAGCTTGCTTCTGTATTTAGAGGCTGACTAAATTGATCCTAGTTAGAAAACTGCGTTGGACTTTTAGGAAAGGTAGACTTGTCTTTTTACCTCAATCCTAAATACAGAAAAGCATGTAATATCTATAATTTTAAATACATAAGCGTAAAGCTAAAATCCTGTATATAAGTAAAATGAAATTGTATCGAATTATCCACATTAAGATGTCGTCGTCATCCGAAGGCGCAGACCTAAGCTATTATATTTAATGTGTATGCTTGCTTGATTTGAACGTAGTATCAAACTCGAGGCATTCTTTGTCTCTTAGTAATGTTAATTTGTCGTGTTTTCTTGTTATTATCAAGTGAGCAAATTAAACTTTACGATTTTGCATACTTATGTAATGAGCTACGCTGCTACGCGGCTACGAGAGGGAGCTACGGTGGGGCTACGGATTGACCGTAGACGGGGAGTGAATTTTGCGATTTGACGCAAATTTTGAAATATTTCACATTATCAATATTATACCAATATAATATCATGTTATCAACAGCTATTTTATAAGAATATAATAAGTTTAATTTCTTCATAAATAGAATTTTTGGATTTACTCAGGTCACAGTTTGGATCTGAGCGTTCGATCTTGAATACATTGAACTGACTATTTTGATATTGTTGTAATCTATGCTTCATTAATAAATAAAGTTTTGATAACATATGATTATAATTAACGAAAACCATGTAATAAAATCAATTTGTTAATGTTACGTTGTGATACTCTACTCGTCTTCATCATCTCAGCCGAAAGACATCCACAGCTGGACATAGACCTCCCTCAAGCATCGCCACATAAACCGATCCTAGTCTGCCGGCATCCAGCGGGTTCCCGCGACGTTCACCAGGTCATGGGTCCACTGTGTAAGACCCCCTACAAACCTACATTGCGTCTTCTGATACACGGTCGCCATTTCAGAACGTCACGGCTCTGCGTGCAGCATAAATGCCTCAGTCACATTATCAAAATTGGTTACAAAATAATAGTATCGATATTAAAAAATAAAAAATCATACTAAACAACCCCAAAATGGCTACGCTACATGAGACCGAGTTATAAATCCTAATACCATGGCATATCAATACACAAATATATGGAACCTGATGGGGACAAATCCGCAGACTTAACCCTAGTTTACGGCTCCCGACTGATGGACATTGACCGGTATCGGAGCCACCCAGCCAGCGGCAGTGTTGCTAGTTACAGAATGATATTTCCTTATTTTTATCATAAGACAGATAACGCCTGAGCAAAAAGTGATCGAAAATATTTGTAGAACGGAATATTTTACTTTCACGTGGCAATTAGGCAGATTATGCATATTGTTTTGTACTTATACATAACCTTTTTGGGCGAAACATCAACTGCATAATTGGTTTCTTAGCAACTAATAATATAGTTTAGATTATTTACCCAGTTTTCTGTCCACATCTGAAAAATTTTGAAATAGTTAAAGCAACCAAATGAAGTAGTTAAAGCAATATTGTTAATAGGACTTGAATTGATTGCTTCATATCAAGAAATTGTAGTGTCGCCTATTTGAGAAAACCAAATTACCAATTGAATCGAAAGTAATCTGAGTTATTATATTGAAAAATTGCCAAATTTCTTCATATTTAAAGGAAAATAAACTAACGTGGCAACACCTAAGCGTTCCCCGTTTGAATTACTATAGTTATTTCTTGTTTATTGTCCCAGTATTGGCCAGCAGTAGGGTTGGCCATTTTATTGGTACCACGTCATCGTGGGGTTATTTTGTATAGGATTTAATGCGTGCCACTATAGGATGGGTTCTTGTACATTGTGACATGTTATAAATATGATAAACTTATGTGTGTGTGTATTTTGCGATGTTGTTTTGTTCATTGGTTCCTTTTGTCCAAAGCATCGAGTAAATACTTAACCCGATTAAGTAGATACTTGATAGTTGAATGTCACTGTTATAGCAATTAATTAGCATTATAGTACTTTAAGATACGAGAATGATTTTATAATTAAACTGCAATTATAATACTGTTCTTTGTATTGTTCGCACGAGCAAACATAACGTAACATAGCATCACGCCTGTATTCCCCGAAGGATTAGGCAGAGATGTACTATTGTACACCTATATTTTGTTGTTGCCGTTATTGAGTCCTATGTAATAGGGGTCGAGCCTATTGCCATTAACCGGGCATAGTTTCAGACTCTGTGCTGCTACTGAGAATTTTCATACAGAAAATCTCAATAACACTTTGCCTGATCCGGGAATCGAACCCAGGACCTCACGCTCAGCAGTCATGCTTGCGACCACTAGGCCAGTGAGGGAATCACGCACAAGCTCAAACAAATCCAATCCAAATTCTCAAATACAAGTATTCTAGTAATCCATTCTTGTTCTTTAATCACTGACCAGTCTTTGTACAAAAGACCATATCCACTTACATAAAACCTCTATAGTACCTTTTTTTTTTTTATTAGCTTGGTGAGAATCCATCATGGGCTATCCTCCGCCTGGGGGGGCGGAGGGGTGTGCCGGACTCCTACCGGCTAAACTCACCATGGTGATCCGCCTCAACACCATATGGTGGGTCTTGGGAACTCTAGGAAGACCGCACCGAATACCAATACGGTGTCATGCCGAACGGCACTTCCCGGAGGGGGTGACTGTAAAGAGGCCACACCCTCGTACATGTCCTGGGGGAGTATAGTATAGTACCTACTGCCATGTTGTTTTGACCACTGGTTTATATTGTTGAGTATGTAGCCCAATTGAGTATACTGGCTAGTTCAGTAACACTGTTATTGTGACGTAGTAGACATCATCCAATGAAATTCATTATAAAACTGAATGAATTCTCGAAATAATCCTAACTATTAACAAGTCCACTAAATCAAATATTTTTTTCACTTTAACAAAAAATAATTTACAGCCATACCATAAATACGTATATGACGAAAGGATACAAGAAATCTCCTCCTCAATATAATATTATTAATTTAATGTTAAAAACCGCAGTGATAACCTAGCGGTTGAACGCTTGCCTACCATGCAGGAGGGTATGAGTTCAAACCCAGCCTGCACCTCTGACTTTTCGGAATCATGTGCGGATCAGAATTTGATTATCACTTGCGTTTAGGGTGAAGGAAAACATCGTGAGGAAACCTGCACACCTGAGAGGGCTCCATAAAGTTCTTAACGGTATGTGTAGTCCGCTTACCCGCACCGGGCCAGCGTGGTGGACTAAGACCTAACCCTTCTCATTCTGAGAAGAGACCCTTGCCCAGCAGTGGGACAGTAATGGGTTGAATTATTATTTCCTTTATTTATTTAATAACATATTTTTTAAAATTTATAAATATAATTAATAATAATAAAATATACATTTATAAATATTAAAAAAATAGGGACCAACCGGTATCGGGAATAGGGTCCTAGCTACCGGTGGTTAGGGCTGTAGAGAGAGGAACCTCCTCACAATACGTGCCGTCTCAAGGAGTACCGCTTTCTGAATCAGTCCCTTGACCCAGCCGCCCAACGAGAGCCTCTTGAGATGTTGGTCGAGTCACTTAGCCATCAAGCCATTGGCCTTTTTGGATTATTATTATTATTATATTCATTTTATATAGACCGAATCCGACTTAATTCGGCAAAATTACAATCGTTCACAACAAACAGTAGCCGTACCGATTAAAACAATTGAACGTATTTATTTCCACCATTATAACCCTACAATGCATAGTGCACCGTAATTATCGTAAAATGCGAACATGTTTATGTATTTTTAATTCCGTCGTATATCGCGTTTGGTCGCGATGTAAAATGGCGAGGCGGGCTATACGGAAATCACTACAATAAACTTCTGTTAATGTTTGAATTGTTATGTATCACTGTTGTGTTAATATTGTCAGGCTGAAGTGATATTTTGCAGGTCCAACTTATTTGGTGTGTTTAAAATTGTTGCTTATTTCGCCTGAAATAGGTTTGTAGCAATGGATAAAAGTGTTTTGTTGTTCTAGGAACAATGCAATGAATGACGTCATTCTGCATCCCTACCATGGAATATATAATGGAGTGACATAGAATATTAAAGTTTTCATGTGTATATATGCTATAAAATTTTACTATGATTATTATATAAGTGGGTATTGTTGTCTAATTGAATAATTTAATTGAATGTCTGCTTTAATTAATTTGATTGATAGGTATAATTTATGTAAATTGAAAATTTTATATGTGTACGCCATTGACTATTGTAGAATGTATTGAGCTACTTATAATAATGAAACATCATGCTATGTAATATTACATTCTTACAAATAAATGATTCTGATTCTGATTCTGATTCTGTGTGATTATGTACTTTCTACCTAGTCTTCTTCATTTATATTGTCGGCAAGGAATCTCTCGTGGCTATTTCTCGTTATGTGTTAGAAATATAATAGTTAGTACGATTCTTTGCACACGAGACTGACTGACCAGGGTGCAGCGTTTGTCCATAACACCTAAATTAATCAGCATGGTTCCAATGGACTACTTAAGTATCATAACTAACTTTACGTGCACCCAAATTAAATGTGCAATGCGGTGCAAAGGTAGCTTAAAATGAGTCATAGAACAGCTAGAATGTCCACTTCTTTCCCCCATCCAGCGATTAGGTAGTGAGTGTAGTGACCATTAACCAGGCCACTTAGCTGACCCACCCCTGATGCAAGGTAGATCGTTGAAAATAGCACTAAATATAAACCAATAGCCGCCACTAACCGCGCGGGGTCTAATTACCAATAATTATCGTTTCGTGCCGTTTGGCCGGGATGCAGTTTTAAATACGCCATTTTGTTCCGCTGCCCGGCTACTAATGAGTGTAACAGATCGCTTTTTGATAATGTTATTGATATGGCTTGGGGTAGCGGATCCGTTGAGATTTTCCGAATTAAATTAGTACGGATGTGTGTTGTGTGAATTAAAATTGGTTATCGTATCGTAATGAGTGATATAATGCGGTCGCGGGCGCAGGGTTGAACTGTCAGATGACAGGTTTTTTAATATGATAATACCTAATACATCATATTTGCGAATGCAAAAGCTTACAGTAACATGAACCCCAGTGGCGTGCGGTGCATAAAGGCAAAAAGACACTGCCTACCCTACATAACTCAGATAAATATTTATAATAAGATTTTTGAGGTGGCAAATCACATACATCATTATTAATCGACAAGACGATGAACCAATATCAACATGCAGTAGGTATTATTGGTAAGTAAACTTTTAAAATTTTCTTCCTACCCTGTCTAAAAACCCTGTGCACGCCGCTGATGAACCCTATATAGTCTGTTACTCGGGACGATCTTCAGAAACACCTACTGACATAATAGTCACACTGCAAGCTTGTATGTAATAAATGCTTTTTCTATAAACGCACCCACGTTACAGGAATTATTCCTAGTGTGGGGCAACGTTTATTTATTAAAAGAAAGAAAAAGAAGCTTGTCTACTGATGTCATCTATCTACAATCCAACAAAGGCATAAGTATAGAGGGTTACCATACAAAGATAAAGATTTCCCATGATTTTGTAGATGTATTCAGGTAATTGTATTATTTATTTACCTATATAACTTATTTGAACTGAACATAAAAATAAATTTGAACTTTATCGCAATAACTTTCATTCCACAATTATTATTATTACTTTAATTTTCTCATCAACTTTTTAGTTTTTTATCTTTATCTTGTGAGTCTGTATACTTGTCTCTTTCTTCGGCTGTACAATGGTCAAGCTACCTATAGGCCTCACTTCATCAATATGTCACCTCACATTAGAAAATAGAAGTTCCCCTTCTTCCACACACGATAATCTTCATAACACTGGAAATTGGAGCACGCTGCCCAACAATACTACATACAGGTTGTTCCAAAAACAAATCCGAATGCTGGCAGAGTACAGCGTTGTCTACATGGTTGTCAAAATGTATCGGAGTGCAATAAAGTGCGTGGCAATACGAACCGCTCCGCTTGTCCGCACGCAGCCGCGCGCCGTAACTCGGCACGTGCGGTTTGCTGCCGGACCGGACGAGGATGTATATTGAGTTGTTAATTAGACATTAGATTTTATTGTCTGTTGAATTATTTTTGTTTAAATATTAGCCTATTAGTAACATTATTTATTATTGTTACTTTTATTTGTTTAGTATTTGATTTCATGAGACGAAAGATGATGCATTCATGTCCTATGAATTCGAAGTATGTATTTGAAACTGAAATTCGTAAATCGTAAGCTATTGTTTAAATAGTGCAATTACAGTTTTATAAAACTTTGTGCATTTTTAAAATATAATTGATTGACAATACAATATCATGTCACATGATATTTTGCACACATTGACTTTTATATTACTATGCAAGTAATATAACAAGTTAAAATGCTGAACATTATAAGTTATGAAATACAACTAACGGTGGAAAAATTAATTATTTAATTCACGAGCAGACACATAAAAAAAAAACAAATGATTCACAAAATAAAATAAATTACAGGTTTTTTTTTTATTGGAATTATTTAGGCAGTGCGTCAAAATAAACTATATTTTAAACAAGAACGTTGTCAATTTCTTTCAGAGGTTGCACTGCATAGAGGTATCAACACCTCTAAACATTTCCAACCAAACTGACCAATTAAAACAAGGCAAGTCGACGTCGGCCATCTTAAATCTGCGCGACCGTGCATTGGCAATATCTGAGCGGCACCTATTACTTCGGTGCCGGCTGTATGCGTACAACCGTGTTTACGATTTACTGTTATATCCGTGAATGCGACGCTTGCGCTGCTTTGCATTTTACTATATCGAACGTGTATTGATGTTGTTTTTAGGAATATGTGATCGATTGAAGCTGAAGTGTTAAAAAATATGATGAGAAGGGTGTAATTATGGCTCAGTGATCAAGGCCCCAATTTAGATAGGGCTCGTCTCCCTCCCCGAAGCTCGTAGGTTCGAAGTCAGGCAGGCACTGATGAGTCAGATTGACGGCACGGTTGGCGCAGTAGTTGAGCGATCGATTAGTGCGCTATATGTCGCGAGTTTGATTCCACACAATTTATGCATGTATATGCCAATGTGCGTTTGTTTACGCACCCTCAGGAATTATTCCTAGTGAAGGGCAATGTTTTTAATGGTCTTATGTCCAGACAAAACTCGTGTCCACTGACACCATTACATCGTGATAAAAATATTCTCGAACTAATAAAATTGAAGACTTTAAAGACCAATCAGAGAGATTTGACCACTATTTGCGTAGATAAAATGACCAAGTTTCTCCTCAGAGACATGATTGCTAGCCGTAGGATGACGATATCTTGGTAGACACCGAGACATATCAAGGTTCTTAGTAAAAAAAATACGTACACTGCTATAAACTATTTCAGACATCAAATAAAATCTACCACTCTTCATCTGGATCTCACTAAATATTTAAAGTCAACTAATAACATAGTGAACTTAGAATATAGATAGGGCCATCCACGAAAACACCCCACTCTTCTTCCTAATTGCTTACAGTACAAGTGTGCCACCTTCCGCTAGTGTTTTAGTTCTGTCGATACACACTATTTACCTATGCACACGCACACTACGAAATATTAATTGATCACGAAAGAGCATTACGGTCAGCTGGAATGCCTCGACCAAAAATAGTGGGGCGCGTCTTCGTGGATGGCATTATCTATACCTACTATCTTCAAACAACGTAATCAAGATAAGTAGAATATTAATGAACCTCGAAAAATAGCTAGATAATACACTTTATAATACTATTATTAATAATTTAATATAGGTAATAAGGCTAGAGAATTGATAATCTAACTATCTAGCTAGATAATATTGTTTAGACTGATTATATTTAGATAACGCACTAGGTCACGCTCGTCGGTCAATCCGGCCTATGAAGTATGTTGGAATTATATATCTAATTAAAAAAAAAAAACAACATTGCCCACAGTAAGATTTCTCCTATATCGTGGATACAGTTTACAAACATACATATCACATGCACACGCAACCAGACCCGAAACAACTATCTGTAGATCATAAAAATATTTGTTCCGTGCGGGGATCGAACCCGCGACACGTAGCGCAGAAAGCTAATCGCTTAGCTACTGCGCCAACCGTGTCGTCAAAAGTTAGGTTAGATGGCATTATGCCTCAAAGTTTTTTTTTTATTTCAAATGAGCCTTTGCAGGCTCTTTTAAAACGTTATGAATCTAAGTGCACGGTTCCAAAGTGGGTTGGTCCTATGGAGAAGAGACCGGCAAGAAACTCCATGAATACTCTTTTCAAAATGTTGGTTTAGAATGAGGTAAAGTTATTTTTAAAAACATATAGCTATTTTAAATTAAGAAAATACTCTTACAATAGGTTTGGTAGATGGCAAAGGTTTGTTACCTAATCCATGAGACTTAATAACGGCATCGGCGAAATATGTACTTTACAGCTGGCTAACCCTTCAGGGAATAACAGGCGTGACGCTATGATGATGATGATATCTTGACTTGAGATCCAAGTCCCCTTGTCCTCATCAGCACCGGTAGCTTCAAAGCGAATGTTAGCAGGGTAGATAAATGAATATTAAAGTCAAGCTTTACTAGCCAAGCAGTGATAGCTTAGCCGTAAAATGCCTTGGCTCCGAAGCAGGTAGGTATATGTTCGAAGCCGGCCCGCAACTGTCCAAAAAATTATACAAAATCTAGCGCAGTAGATTAAAGCCGAAACCCTGCTCATTCATAGATTATATCATCTGCATCTACTTTGTATTTCTTATTTAATTAGTGTTTTGCTGCAATAGTAAAAATAAGCGTTTGACCTTTCCTTGAACCTAAACTACCTCTTTGTAAAACACAACGATCTGTTCAATGGTTTATTCGTGATGAGGTAACAAACAGACAGAGTTACTTTCACATTTATAATAGTAAATATATCAGGAGTTTCAAGCACAAGCAACAAAAAGTGTACTAACAGCTATATCAGAGCGTTACCTGCCTTCTAATTTTAAAATTATTTTTTCCTAACTACCCCCAAAACTAACCTAACTAACAACACATCCGACTAATTACAGTGCGCGTATTAATCACAGCATTATACGGCACGCGAGCGCATCCTTTCGATGATTATTATCACTAAATCATATTTAGTGCAGTCATTATCGCCTCTGCGCACGATATTATTGAGTGCGCTCATAATAAATAACAGCTATTGGGTGAGATTCTAATTTTCCCCTCGTATTTTACAGTGGTAACGCGCTGTGGCCTCCCGATTAGCTGTTATACAGATTAGATGATAAATTAGTAAAACAATGGTGGAATCAAATGTGCCTACAACATAATATAGTATCACGCTTGTATTCCCTGAAAGGTTAAGCTGAGATGTACTTTTGTATACACACATTTCACCAATGTTCTTAATAAGTCCCACGTAGTAGAGGGCGAGCCTCTTGCCATCTAGCGGGCACAATTCAAAACTCCGGGCTGCTTTTGAGAATTTCGACACAAAACATTAAGGGAAAAACCTAATAACATTTTGCCCGACCTGGAAATCTAACCAGATCAGATGGAGAAGTCCCTTGTAATCGAGAACGCGTTTATTCCCATCCACTGGGTTCAATAATCAAAACGCCGGGCTACCAAGAATGATACTAGACTTTATTCATTTTTTTTATTTTACATTGAACTACAAATTATTAAAAAATAGACCGAGTGACTTATTAGATGACGGAAACATTGAATAATGTATATTCAGTAGGTATTCGATATTCATTTAATTTTTTTCGGACTAAACTATTTTTTTTCTAATTATCCCCATGTTTGAAAGAAAGAGTTCACTTGTCTTTTCATGGTAAAACCCTCTGAATCGTATTTGCTATGCTCTGAGTAAATTAAAGGTAGTTATACTTTAGCATCACGTTCACCAAGTTTTGTAAATGCATAACAACGGATATTGAACTAAAACATTTACAGTTAAACTTTATCATTACAGTATATTACATAAAATACTACACACGAGCTCTAAACGCCACGCGAATCATACAGCCTATCGCCACGCTGACGGGTTTACGAGCACATTAATGCTAATTTCGCCAACATTCGGGAGTGTTCGGGAGCGTTCGGTTCGCTTATGACGTTATGTCAATTTAATGCGAACACCTTGTTTTAGTGATTGGATTGTAATGACATTATTTAGTTTTACGGTGTCAGTTTACATCAGTAATGAGCTTATATTTGGGGATAATTTGGATAGTTTACAAATGTATTTATTTAACCTGCCGCAGTTCACAACTCTGTGTATCAGAAAAAATAGGTATATCCGACGCTTAGTCAAAGGCATTAGTCACCGCAAATAGTATCCTCGTCTTGTCAAAAGAAGGGGTTTATGTTACCTCAAAACCGATTAGTGTTGCCCGTCATATCGCTCCCGTCAAGTCGGTAAGTGATATTTCTGTAATTGTCAGAGCCTTGACATCGCCAGGTTATATCGCAATCAAGAGATATTACTTTTTGAAAAAAAAAATACGTAAGTATTAGAGAAAAAACAATACAGTGCCTAGAAACGTGAAAATTGGAACATGTATTCCTGAGAAAGTGAAAACGAACACTAAGAAATTATTTTTCGAAGTTAAAGGAAACTGATTCTATTGCGGGTATCGCGGGGCGTCCTCTAGTATTCATCTAACTGCTTCTATTGCTTCACGGGGTCCTCCCAGCAGATAACATGATCATGAACCGACCTTGGAAGACTAAAACCTTAAGTAGTCACCAGACTTTCAGCGTACCTACAGGTGGATGGTTATTAATTATCAAAAAAATATTATAATTTCTTTTGCATCTTGTGACAGCCACTGGAATAGACTGGGAGCTATTCAAAACTACCAGTGACGCGTGTAACAACGTAAATATTTTCAGTATTTCCCTTTAAACGACAACACAAAAAGTTTTCAACTAAAATAATTACCGAAATAAATTGCCGCTAAAATGGCGCACTAACCCATAAAACTAAACGCAATCAGTTCAAAAACTACCGCAGAGAGTGGCATAAATCAAAATTTAACAACGGCTAGTCGGGCTGGATGATTAAATTCATAGCTAACTGTAGCTTTATTGTGAAAACAGCGATCGGTTGTTTAGTTGTAGGGCAAGTCTGCAAATTTCAAAAAGTGAGCGTGCTATTTTTTTTTCTGCAACGAAGTTTACCAGAATATTATCATTCTTTACTTAGGTTTGGAAACGAAGAACGAGAACGGAATAATAGTTTGTAAATGTAATATAAACCCAAACATAGCAACGATTGCTGATTATGCCAGATAGACAAAATCTATAAAAATCTAAAAATATCCAGAAGAGACAAAACCCGAAATAAAAAACATATATACTGAGTATCGACTAGTTCTTGCTTTGGATAAAATGAGTCTCAACATGCGAATTTTTAACACCGGCTAACAACTGCACTGCAACCAATCGCTCCCGTCAGTTACACAATACCACCTCGCGGGTGTATCCCCGTTGGAAAATGGCTCGGCATAGCCATAATGAGCGCGCGATTGTCGTTGCTTTGATTTAATGACACGAAATAATAGCAATCAATGCGATCAGCGAGCGACTGGCGAGCGATATTTTTGCGATTCATGCAAAGGGTGCCAGGAAATTGGTAGGGTTGAAAATTAGTTAGGAGTTACGTCACGAAAGTAAAAATAAATTCTGAAGGGAGATACTAAGGATAGGGAAAAATGACGCGTGAGTACATCCACTGTTTATTGGTGAATGTGATGGATCACGTGTTGTACTTTGACATTTAAGGAACAACTTTAGAACATTGTTCGATGACACCCTAGATTGTAAATGAGAATCTATTTAATTTTAGTAGTATATATATATATCCAATTTTTATTTATACATACCCATATATTATGTATGTATATGTATTGTTTATGTAGTTTATATTTATATTTATGTTGCACCGCGAATTACCCTTTCTGTTTTTACCTGCTACTCTGTCCATCCTAAGGTTATCTGGCAGAAATCGCCAAGTGCGATAAGACCGCCCCTTGTACATCTCTACTGGTTTCCATTTTGTATATTTTTTCTGTTTCTGGTGTACTATAAAGTGTATTGTTTTGTGTATTGTATTGTATTGTATAATCTAATAGAAGAACTTACTGAGTCACTTCACCAAGTTATGTAGGTACCTTGTTGAAGTACTGAAATATACTTATAAAATAGGATCATCCTGTACTGTGTCCGCGTTGACATCAGCGTATAATGGAAGCTCATTATTTTGTGTCTAATTAATTTACGATAATGTACTGATAAACCATTAAATAATGT
The DNA here is from genome assembly GCA_947562105.1 of Shargacucullia verbasci. Taxonomy (NCBI): domain Eukaryota; kingdom Metazoa; phylum Arthropoda; class Insecta; order Lepidoptera; family Noctuidae; genus Shargacucullia; species Shargacucullia verbasci. The sequence goes on along the minus strand of OX387284.1, from coordinate 14,348,922 downwards.
GATAAATCGTCATTTTGCTACATTAATTTAAAATTATTTAAATATGTTGTTTATTTGTTCGTCAGCCTGGTGATTTATTCGGCCTACATTTCAAAGATGTAGATTTTACGTCTTGTCTTTTTCTGAGAATGCAATTTTAAGTCTGTCAGTTAAGCAGTATAGTCAGCACCAGTGGCATTTAAGAAAAAATGTGATTGAAATCACAAATACTTTGTGTACAGTGTTCAAGACTTTTGCGTCTCACGATACCTAGCAATCAATTCAACCAATCAAAAACAAGCCACCAAGAGTTTGGTCTTAAATTGCCGCATGACTTTAGCTTTGATTTATCTACTGCTCAGTATTTTTGCCAGTTGTAAAATAACCATGAGCACAAGAATACAAAAATATTCAAGCATCAATAAATTTTGCACCAATAAACAATGACATAAAAATATCGTATCCGAACTTGTCCGCTCATAGGAGACTCCAATAAAATTATTTGGCTGCCGAAAACGAATTATTGTTTCAGAACACAAATTATTATCTGGACATAAAATTCCCAATTGGCAAAGATACAGTAATAAGCATACAAGATATCTACTTATCGAAGGAAAGGAACCAACAAGCCGTGTCGCAATAAACCAATAAAATAAGAATATAAATAAAAATAACTGCTGTGTTATAAATAATGTGAGAGTAGTACTTGTATAGGGTTGTATATCACAAGGCTCAGGGTGGCATGTCACCCGACTGAGTTATAGCGTCACAGAACATAAAATATACAACAAAAACTGTTGTTCTTCCAACAGTTTTGCCCCATATTAAGAATGAGCACAAACAGAATGTGGATTTGGAACAGAGGCGTGCTTTTCTGTGGAGACTGTGTTGGTGCTAAAGATTTTGCGGAAATACGGAATGGAAGAAGCGTGAACTATGGTTCTCTTACAAAATACAAAAAAGTAATTACAAAAAATCGTCTCCAGTTTTTGCCCTAATATATTCTACTGAGGCACTACTATTTGTACCTACATTTCACCGACACTATTATTTATCGTTCCCATTTAATAATAGATGTGCGATTTATCAGGCCGGATTTCAAACTCCGGGCTGCAACTGAAAATTTTCTAACAGGAAAACTGAATAACACTGCCGTTGCCTGGGATCGACTAAATACTCCCCTGGAGTTTTTAATTAAGTCAGAAAAAAAAACATGAATAGGATATTGCAATTTTTAGTCTCACAAAGCTACATCCAGCGAGCCACATCAATTCTTTTAGTGGCAAACACCCTCTCCACCGTTGTCCGCTAGCCGCATCCTCCGGGCCGATTCAAGCCCAGTTCACGGGGTAATTCGTTATTTTTATTGTTTTTTGTTATTATGATTCTGTCCCCCGGATTACTGGCCGTGATACATGGCCAAGCACTGGATGCGTTTAATTGCCCCGGACGCTTTCCCGGCTCGCGATAAATAATAAGATTAAGGTGGAAAATAGTGGATTTGGATGTTTATAATATGGGCGTTACTTACCCTTTATGTTTTTGTTCGCGTTTGTTGAGTAGGGAAAAATTTATTTTTTGTTTATTATTTTTGTATTTGTCGCAGATAGTCAGCACTTATGAATCATTTTTAATATTAAAAACTTTAATTGTAAGAAAATATTATACTATCTGGCCTTACATTGTTTTTCTTGCCTTCGCCTTAGATTTTGAAATTTACAGAATCTTAAAAGGAACAAATCTTGACCTTAGGGCTACTGCTGCGGACTATCCATCCAATTAATTTAATAAAATCAAAGATGTTTAAAACAAATTCAACTTATAATCTTATGTAAAACAATAATGGCCATAGACAACATGTCTTTCCCAGTCCCCACAACACACTGATTTTATTTTCATAATTAGTAAACTTGAGAAGATAAACAGTGAAAATTATGTGGACCGCAGAAAATCTGATGTTTTGCGCGAAAAAGTTAAAAATAATAACGGCCCGGGTCACAATTTGAAACAAAACAACTTTACGACGTAGGTAATACCAGACCTTCTCATTAGGGTGCTGGGATGCCAGTATTTGTATGGGCAGTTGAGCTCAGAAGTGTTATTGAAATAGAAAATTTAATTTTATTATGAAGTATAAATAGTCCACCGATTATACTTCCCGTAGATAAATCTAGAATGATGCACCAGTCCACCACATTGGCCTGGTGACGGGTTGGCGGTGTACACATCCCATTGAAAATATGTAATGGACAAATTCTCAATGTATATAGTTTCTCATGATATTTTCCTTCGTCGTTATCATAAGTGATAACAAATTTCTCTGATTTTATTGGCACATCATTTCGAAATTTCAGAGGTCCGGGTCAGGATTGAACAAAGAAGCATCCAACCGCTTGGCACTGCTAAGGAACCTGATACAAAACTTATATTTCATTCATCAAAAACCTGACAATATCTTGATTTAGAATAATTTTATATATTTAGTTATAATTTTTGAAATACAACTTTAAGGACGTAAATAATAATTAATTGTGTTTATATAGTATTTATTGATATTACGAATTACTAATTCTAACTTACCGCCATTTTATCGATGTTTTATTTTATTTTATCCCCTATTATTATGTATTTATATTTTAAAAAATAAAATTGCATTGACATTTTAACACGAGCGTACCCAGTATTATAAATCCGGTGTAACGCTCATTTCAAAACGATAATTAAGCGACGGCTGGTCGTTGTTCACAAAAGGTGCCTTGTTTATTGCAACGTATGCGTACGCCTGCGTCCTTTTTGCATACACCCGCTATATACGTAGCTGAGATGGATCTACAGTTGAGTGGGAATGAATTTACAGTACATAACGAAGAGCAAACCTTCAAAATCAGTCAGTACACTGTTTGTTTCTATCCACTCTCTCCACTTTTTATTGTTCCCAAAAACCTCTTTCGTTAGTTGTTGTCATTTTATATTATTTAGATCAACTGTACACTGTCAAACATATACGTATTCACAACGCCCATGTTACCTAAATGCCAAAACGATTAGTATCAAGAAGACATACATCCGACATTAAAATAATGTAATATTGTACAAAATGAACAGTGGGTACATTTTTACCTAGCTACATAGCTATTCTCGCGACAGAGTCTGAGTAGAAAAAATTCTCAAAAATCTTTGAAACCCAATTTCAAGCCCAAATAAAAAAAAAAATTGTTTGAATATGTTTCGCATATTCGCTTTCATATATAGACTAGCGAACCACCCCGGCTTCGCACGGGTGCAATTTACTAATGAAGAAAATGAGAACTTATTGAGATTTTTATACAAAAATATCATCCAAATTTCCAACTTTTGATTTACGAAAAAATTTCTTGTCCTGACAATCAAGAACACAACAAAAGAAAAAATCAGCCAAATCGGTCGAGCGGTTCAAAAGTGATCATACATGTGACAATTAATTTTTATTTATATAGATAGATAATGTACGACTTGTGTCACATGAATCTTTGCATATATTACCTATTTATGAAGGATGATGATATGGTTTAGTAAGTTAAGAATAACTACGATATACTTCTAATTTGTTTTTTTCCGCTAATTTTTATCAAGATACGTAGGTATTATTCATGTTAGTTTACATAAATAAAATATTAAACAATGAACGAAATTGTTGTATCTTTATTTACATAGCAAAATTCATTAATATTAATAGTTTACACTACAATTGAAGTTAATCTCTTAATTACCATCTTACTTCGACGCGATCGATATCAAATCCTTTCTATAGATTATTACTAACAAAACTATTTCGGAAACAAAACACGTTAATGAGATACCAACAATTATCTAATGACCCAAAACAATGCGCGGGCGCACCTTATAATCACAACAAATGTATCGACACCTCAGTTACCGCCGTACGTTCGGAGCGCAAAGACATCAAACATGTGTAGTTCCTTCCTCGATCCCGAAGCAATATTATCTGGCAACGAGCAGTGGATACAGCTCGAAGAAAAATGGGGAGAACCAGTAGACTTGGAAACTGATGAAGATCCACCAACAAAACTCAAGCCAGTCTTCAGCACTTTGGATCTATTGAAAACTACCTTCGATTCCTCGTTCCTGTTCAAAAAAGTGCGCAGGAAAGTTGGAAGGAGACTGTCAAAAACTGGAGTTCTAGACTACAAGGACTTCTTACAGGACCTGCAGGAAAAGAACCCGCCAAAACAGTTTTACTTCATCAATGGCCAGATTCTCTCAGCTGCCTCCGTAGAAGAGATATGTGACAAGATTGATGACATCTTCAAATCTGTGGAGAAACTTTCTTCAGCGACTAGCACCATACGAAAGTTTCCTGAAAAGGTGAGCTGCAGCATTTCTATCGACGACCTCTCCTTCGACGACACACCTTCAGAAAAAGAGAAGAGTGATGGAGAAGATGTTGACAAATTCATCGATGAAGCTTTCGAGAAGTTGAGCCATTATTCGGATGGGACGATGGACGCCGACGCAACAAGGGTATCAGTGACGACTTTAGTCAGGAAGTTCAGCTCGATTCTGCGCAGCCCAGCCGTGAACTGCAATCCACGGAGGCAGAGACAGTGTTGTAACAAGTTTAAGGAGCTGGCAGAGTTTTGGAAAAGTCGTGCTTTTAACGAAGATGAGGTAGGACATTGAACATTGTTAGTGATAGTGATGGTATTTTTATTCGCGGGTACTTTTAGTACTTCTGTATTTTTAAGAACATTAATGTTATCGCCAACGCTGCTACAGTCTTGCAGCGTTAGTGAGAGTTCACAATATTCTTATAACGTTTTTTAAGGATTAACATACAATAAGGAGGCGACTGTGTCAGCGTTGATTTTAGATGAAATTCTGATTCATAAATTGCGTTCTTATAGAATTCTTTATAGTATGATGTCGTTTATTTACTAAAATAACTTGATGTTTTCTAGCTAATTATTATGTAAGTTCGAGATTGTATTTTTTGTAATAATGAATGTAGTAATTTTACTGAGCATTGTACGTATTAGTTTATAAAATCAAAGTGTGGGTACAACGAAAATTTTTATAGTATAGGCTAAGATTAATTTATTTGTTTTAGCTGTAGGTAATATATAGATTTTATCATTAGGTATATGAGAAAGTTGATGAATATGATTGTAAGGAGTAAAATTAAAATTTGTTCTAGTTAATAAATTATTATGCCATAATAAATGCTTCAAAGTAATTGCAGAGTTTTATTTGGACATATGTATAACATTATTGTTAACACACTCCAAGTAGTAATTAAACCATATAACCACACACAATCGTAAACTTTATCTATCATTTACCAAGCACAGTTCTGAATTTTAGAAGTGCTATTTCGTAAAAAAAAATCCTTATCACTTCTATCACATTAGGAATCAAACACAGGGCCTTTCTTCAGCCAAACTTGTTCCTACTTGACAATTCAAGTGGTAACAAATGATAGGCAAATGTGAAAATGTAATAGATGCTATTGTCACATATAAAACCTCATGTTAAGCGCCTCATTATGACCTTAATGTTTGAAAGCAGTCCTTGCTGGTGTTGCCTGCATTTCTAGGACCATGCTATAGGAGTCTTATCAAACAGTGAGGAACAAACTTCAAATACGTATTCATGACGTAAACAGAGTCGTTACCAAGCTATTACTTAATTACCTGAACGGACAACAAATAGAAATTCATGGTTCATTAACCAAACAACCGTGGCTTGGTTCCGCAGGTCCTCGCAGGACACGGGCCAAGTTAGTCGCTAAATCACGACCGGTGCCTGTGGACCCCTGGATGGGGACACACGGGAGGGGAACAGGAGCGTGGACGCGGGGCAGTGATGATGATGATGTTGGTCAACTAACTCAAAACAAATATTTGATGTTGCGGATCTAGGTGTGTGTGTATATGAGATTTTAGTCTGTAAATATTGCACTTACGATACCGTACAGACCTAGATATGTACAGGAATACTACACTTATGGCCAAGCGTCATGCGAGATATTTCATGTAAGTTGTAGCAAGCTCAATCTAAATATTAGTCGGTCAGAATGCTTATAATTGATCCTTAAATAATGCAAATGCTAAATGTATGACCCTGAGTTCGAATACCAAGTCGAGCAAAGTGTTATTGAGATTTTCTGTATGGATATTCTCAGTCTCACATTTAATTTAACCCTTATCAATATGATGCAAATATGACCCGTTCTAATAAAAAACACAGGTGACCTGCGTGACATTAATCTGATATCCAAAGGAACGTAGCCGTCACAAATTAATTCTTATTTTAAAACATATGGAGCCTGTAGCACGTGCACCTAAAAATCAGCAGTTATCTATAAACCAACCGTATATTGTATCTTAAATTGCACATCCAAGAATTAAACATAATATACTAGACTAATATTAAATTGCTGTCCTATCCTCAGTTCCTCCCCGCATATCCTCAATATAAGGCACACAGACCAGAGAAAAAAATTGCAAAATAAAAAATCCTTGCAGCCTGACACACTGTCGCCTTAGAAACGGCCGGCCCGTCCCCAATTCCTCCCCGTAAGTCCCCAATGTTTCGCGCACTGACCGGAAGCAGAAACTTATTCCGGCTTGTTCATGAGAGTTGGACAGTTTGTCAATTTATGAGCGCTGAGCACAATAACGCGAGCGCAGCGGATCGGACTGAAGGCAGATGCTGTTAATTGAGTTAACGTGATTAGCTATCTGTTTGTGCCGTGTTTACGTGATGGAGGAATTAAGAAAGATGTTGTCCTCATTCTGCAGTACGAAGAACTTTGATTGGGGGTCGATGTCAAACGTTTGCTAAATTACTTTTGAACATATGGTTTATATAAAATTGTGTGACGGTGCAGTTGGCTCAGTGACTTTTGTTTTCATTTTTCGCAGGAAAGAAGCTCCACGAGTGAGGAACCCTGAGAACGTTTGGCGCCTCCTGGGCAGTCAGCACGATAACAGCATTGCTTATCTTTCCATGACGGCTTGAGCGATTTCCATGTGATAGTTTATGCCGAATCGATAGACGAAGACTTTCACGTGTTTTAAAGTGAATAAACAAATTCTTCTTTCTCTTTCTGCGAGTCTCTGCCCCACTAATGGTACTGGACTAAAACTTCACAGGACAAAATCCCTTATTAAGTATAAAAACTCCTTAACCACAAAGCCACGCCTCAAAATAAAATAGCATCACGCTGCTATCCCCGAAAGGTTAGACAGAGGTGTACGATTGTGCACCCATATTTTGCCGAAGCTGTTATTTAGTCCCATGTAAAAGGGGGCGAGTCTATTGCCATCTACCGGGCACAGTTCCAGACTCCGTGCTGCTACTGAGGATTTCTATACAGAAAAATCTAATAACACTTTGCCCGACCCGGGAATCGAACCACTAGACCAATGAGGCAGTCCAAAAATAAATCCCATAGTTTCTTTAACCACCCAAATGTAGCTCAAAATGTATTAATTAAGACTTGAACTTCATTCACCCGCACACCAGTCCCATCAACAACAAGTTGGTACAATTTAATTAGGTGTAACACAACACACGTTGCGGTTGCACCGGACTCTAAACTTGGGATGTTATACGACAACTATGGCTCTTGTTTGTTGCATATTGCACTCAAAAAGCCATTGGTTTCTGGAGATTTTGAGCTGGAGTAGTGGAGCATACTACTGTGAAATTCTGTAGACATTATCGAAACTTCTAATTACAAAAAATATGGTAGGTCAAATGAAGTTTACGGGATGTCTTTACAATAACACATAGCATCATGCCTGTATTCCCCAAAGGGTTAGCAGAGGTCTAGGTAGTATTGTATATCCATGTTTAGCCGATGCTGTTATTGCCTTATTGCCATCCTCTGCCAAGTTCCCGACTTGGTGCTGCTACTGAGAATTTCCATACAGAAAAACCTCATAAAACTTTTCTCAAGCAGGGAACCTCACGATCAGCTGTCGTTCTTGAGACCACTGGACCTGACTGATTTGGCCACACCAACAAAATACATAAAGAAAACAACATTAAACAGATAGTAGAAATTGATTTTCAAGGTAAACTTATTATATTTCAAACTGTTAAAGCACTTAACATCCCCTAAATGTTGTTCGTCACCTCATTACCTACTAAGAACTTTTCTAAGCCATAATGTCTTTGATTACATAAAGATTGATGTCCACTAACGTGATTATAAAAACGGCAACATTGCTCCATTAGTGACGTCATGGGCTCGCCCGCTCTCGATCAATTTGTGCGAAATCGCCGGCGCGAAGTGTTTTTTAATTAATTTTATGAGTGAATTTCGTTGCGGGACATAGATGCATGGAGTCGACGGTAAATATTTTTGGGATTGGCGTATTTTTGCAGCAAGTTGAGTAAGTTAAATAAGTTCACGTAAGTATTTAATAAACTGCAAATGCAATACAATGATTTTATTAATTAAATCAATTAGATAGTACCTACTGGAAAATGTAGGTTTTCCTGATTTTTTTACATTTTGTTTTTATTGTTGGTAGGTATTATAATATTATATATGTATAAACGAGAAATTTTCAATATCAAAATGTGGTGTTTGCCATAATCCCCACGCTTGGCAGGCGGCTTGGGGATCGCAGTGGCTCACCGATTAGTGAGAGGACGCTGCTGCCCGTCCTCCGGTGTCTGGCCGCAGTTTTAAGACGTATTCAAATTATTAAACATGCTTATTTAAAAAAAAAGACATTGTTTCCTATAATCTTATATATTATTAACATTTATACTAAAGTTAAAGACCCAATTTATTATTATTCTTTTATTCAGCTTGATATACATACTTCTAACCATCAATCAATTCACAGCCTCCTCTGAATAATAAATACCTACACAATAAACACAAGTCCATTTGCAACGGTATATTACTAATAAACTTTTGCATGTAAAAAATATCACTCTCGTCTACTCCACGCAACTATTATGCGCGCGACATTGTCGTCGTCAACGCACTAATTCAATACGGCCGACGTAAGCCATTTGCGTTCGCGCTTGACGCATCGCCCGTGAAAAAATCAATTACGATTTTTTGATAGCCACGCTGACCGGCGATGTGGTGTGGAGGTGGCTTTATTTGATGAATTATTTTGTATGAGATTTTTTTTTATGTAACTATTGTTTCTGAAGTTGAAGATAAATGATACGCTTTGCGATTTGGACTAGCAGAATGTTATAGGAGTTATTAAGTTATTTAATAATAATTTAAAAAGGCATTTTTATTCCCAAAAGCATAGCAGTTGCAAGATTAGGTGCATCAGCAGCGATATAACTTAAGTTGTATTTTTCCTTTTACTAAGTTAAGCTAGGGATATTTAAGAATTCCTCTTCTGATCTTGGAACCCTATTTATATCCCTGTTATAAACCTCTATTTAGATGTGCTAAAAAATCTATTGCTATCTCTTTTCATTTATCCTAACTTCCTAAACCTAACTATAATATTATAAATGTGAAAGTTTGAAGTTCGTTTGTTACCTTTTCACGCCTAAACCACTAAACCGATCATCATGAAATTTTGCATATATGTTGTCAGGAGTACAGAAATGGACATAGGGTACCTTTCATTCCGAAAAAAGTACTATTCCCCAGGAAAGCAACAATAACATTCTTACGATAATAGATGGCGCCACGTGTCTTTCGCAAGCAGAGTACAACCCGAATTGATTGTCAAATTCTAAATTAACCCGAGGAAAACTGCGGGCAAAAGCTAGTTTTGTATAAAGTAATAGCAAGTTCGAAAACATTCTCCGTCTTCGCCAACCCGCTGACTGGCCAGTGTATTTTCAATAACACTACTCTGCCACACGACAGTTGACACTTCAATTCACTTCAATCTAAAATGTTGCCGTCACTGCGTATGGCGAATATGACCACGTTGGGGAGTATGGCAGGCAATGAAGAGTGTTTCATTTTTTAAATATTGGAAATAAATTTTGCTTTAAAATGACTATCGGCATTAGTAATTAGCGAGACTCAATTCTTACATATTCTAATTCACTTTGAAGTGTTACTTCCAAATTATTATATCGGTGCAGTGGTTCAAGTGTGGCTACTGACCGTAATGTCGTGGATTGGCCAAATGTACAATACGTATAGCTGTTATTACAAATGTTTTTTTTTTATTATAAAATTTTGCCTTGTAATAAAACTATGAATAATTCCTTGTTGGTTCGTTTACAAACACAAATACTCACATACACAGACGCCCAGACTCGGAACAATGATCTGTAGATCAAATATTTGTTTCGTACGGGAATCAAACCAGCGCCAGTGTAGCAATCAATCGCTAAGCCACTGCGTCAACCGTGCCGTCAAAGTTCCAAAAATATAACATATTTAATCATCACACCATTCCAAAAACGATACACATAAATCAAAATCTGCAATAGCATCGTCAATTAATACGCAAGCGACTATATATCGTGCGCTAGCGCATTAGGCGCACCTGCGCTGGCCCAAGCCGGCTGATTTATGTAGCGAGCGGCAGCGCTAATAAGTCTATTGAGCTAGATGAAGATTATGAGAATACAGTCGGGATTCGATGAGAATTTTGATGGTTATGTCTTAAACATGTTGATGGTGAAGAAAATGAAGTATTTTGAGGGTTTTTGGAAGGTCAGCAGAAGCAACCGCTTCCTAGATAAGTTCCCAAATAAATGGAGCCATTGTCAAACTTATAAATGGTTGTTTTTTAGACAGCTGTTCAGTTTATCTTATTTCTCTTCATGAGTGTTGAAAATGGCAATCAAGCTCAAATAAAAATCGCCTAAATGGTGGCATGTTGACCATGTCATCTTACTGAGAAATTCTGATTTGTTCCCGTCTGCCAAACACCTGTAATTTTCTGTTCCATACACGCATCTGTAATTTCAAACAAAACCAGAAAGTCATCATGTCATCAATGAAAACAAAATCATTTATGTTTTCAAAGTGAATTAAAAAATTGCAGCCATATTAATTTATTTCCAAACCTCTTCCAAACCAAATATAATTTTAAAGAAATGAATTTCCACAAACAGTCTTCAATATCTTAATATTAGATTAAATTTACTAGCCACCACTGATAAACTATTTTAATTTAGCAACCATTAACAATGAACCGACGGTTCATGTCGTCATCGGGCCGCCCGCGCCGTGTCTCCGCCGCCCACAAATTAATTCTGTTACACTTGGCTAACGGCCCCATCACCTGGACCTCTAAGCGTCCGCCCTACATTTCTCATGACCTTGATATAGGTACACTAGATGTGGATGGAACCAACAAATGATTTCGGTAACTATTTATTACCAAAACAAACCTATTTCACAATAAATGTCGACAACGCCGCAACGAATATTCTGGTGTTGAAGATGTTCATGGTGGTGATTTTATTAGCATCAGGGGCTTATCTGGTAATACATTTATAGTATTTACTTTAATCAGCTAGGAAATAATACTTTGCTAAAAGGATATGCATACAAACAATAAGTGAATAATGTTTGAAGTTTTGGTAGGTATCTTGAAACAGGTAACCGTATATGGAGATCAAAATCAATGAGTATTACTTAGTGTAGTAGGTAGACTGGCTTTTGACCATTCTTCTAGTTTAATTAACAAAGCATCACGCCTGTATTCCCCGAAGGGTTAGGCAGACGCGAACTATGTACACCGACATTTCGCCGATGGCGTTATGTCCTATTTAATAGAGGCTTATTGACATTTACCGGACACAGTTCCAAACTCCGTGCTACTACTGAGAATTTCCATACAGAAAAACCCAATTACACTTTGCCCGACCTGGGAATCGAACCCTGGAGCTCACGCTCAACAGTCGCGCTTGCGATCACTGAGACACACCAATGAGGCAGTCTAGTTTGACTGTCTTATTTTTCTGTACCCAAACAATAATAACCAACACAATTATCTTGGCAACCAAAACGCTAGATGACTACTAGTCATCTAAGTTATTTTTTATGAACTGTCAAAAACGACATTTTGTTCTAAAAATGTTTGGAATATAAAAGCGTGACGTCATAGTTTTGCATTGTCATTTACATTCTTATTGTGTGATTTAGATAAATTAAAAATTGAAAACGCCAAAGATAAGCAAGAGATTAAGTTTTATTGAGTTTTAGAAGGAACACTATTTACCATCAAGATTTCAGAATTTATTTTTGATGCAGTCACCCTATTTCCATAATACTGAGACATATGCCAAAGGGTACAGAGTACTTAATTTACTCTTTTCAAAATTCAACATGCTAAGCCAAACAGAAAAAGTAAAGTTCAAGATGCTTGGACTATTTACGAGTGGGAAGCTGAAGGCCCAGACGTTGGCATCACGCCGAAAAACTACTTAGAAGCCAAAAGAAAAATATTTGTCATGTTTAAAAGTCGAACGTCAAGAAACTATTTTCCGGAAAATATTTTTCTTTTGTTTTGTTGATTGGATGAAGGTAAGGTTTTTGTTGATTGGAGACAGGCGGATTACTTTACTACGATTGTAAATCTTTTTCTTATCCTTAAAAATTTGTGACAGATGTGTGATTTTATATTCGACCATCACTTGAAGGAGTTTGATGAGAGACTCGTAGCTACATAGCTACTGCGCAGATTGGTCGATCTGTGTTTAAGCAGCGCTTGCCGCGGCGAGTCCTTGGACGGGTGACCATATTTCACACATCGAGACCCCTTCCTGCCTCGGAAAGCACGTTAAGCAGTTCTCCCCGGGTGTCGTATGAAGACTTATGACAGTCGTCACAGGTATCAGCAGCCCAAAAAGTCTGACAACCAGTCTAACCTTAGAATATCAGTATCTACCAGTAACTGGGTGGCGAAGGTCAGATGGCAGTCACTCCGTGTAAAATACTGATAGTCAGCCGCAACCGGTTAGATTGGAAGCTGACCCCAATGTAGTTGGGAAAAGGCAGGCAGATGACATGAAGGAGGTTAATGGCTTTTCTTTCTATTTTTTTTTTTAAAGTGCTGAAATTTAGAAAGTACACTCAGTGACTAAAGTATACCTATTTACTTCTGGTAATCTTGAAATTAATTGATTAAAGTAGGACTATTGATTGGTCTAGTAGTCTCAAGCGAGATTGCTAAGGGTGTGGTCCTGGGTGTGATTCCCGGGTCGGGCAAAGTGTTGTTGGATTTTTCTGTATGGAAAAATTTCAGTAGCAGCACAGAGTGCGGAACTGTGTCCAGTAAAAAGTAATAGGCTCCCTCCCTATTACATGGGAATCAATGACAGCATCAGCGAAATGTGTTGGTACCTCTACCTAACCCTTCGGGGAATACAAGCGTGATGCTATATTAAAAAAAAACCGGCTACTATTATCTATTCTGTGCTGAGAGTCAATACAAAATATACACAAAATATAATGTTATGTATTATTGAGAACGAAATTTTCCCATAAAACTCGAATGTCAAGTTGTTTTGTTGCCACTTCCAGTGTTTCCCTATATACAGTTTGTCTCATCAATAAATGCTGACAGTGGCAGCATGTGAACACAGTCGCTTAATAGACAAGGAAGCTCTGCAGGTTCCTACTATTGGCTCGATTTGTCCAAGATCTTTGACTCTTTGTCTTTGTTCAAGGAGCTGATTAAATCCTACTAATATTTCCAATCCTATCCTACAAATATTATAAATGTGAAAGTTTGTGAGGATGGATGGATGGACGGATGGATGGATCTTTGTTACTCTTTCATGCCCGAACGGCTGAACGGATCTGGATGAAATTTGGCACAGAAATAGATTATAGTCTGGAATAGCACATAGGCTCCTTTTTATCCAGGAAAAATGTACGAGTTTGTAAACCACGCAGTTTGTAAACTAAGCTAGTGGTATATAATAAAATAATAGATATGGCTACTTATCGAGACAAGTAGCCATAAAAGCAAAAAATATATCTTTTATTTTTTTAAGAAAGGTTGTTGCCGCAGTTAAAGACATTAATTAGTACGTTCTCGATCGTTCAAAATCTTTTAATTACACATTAGACCACAACAACAACACATGCAACACGCCTTTCAGTTAGTAGCTATATTTTTGTAGCCGCAAGCGCAGCTACTGAGCTTGAAGTCCTCGGGTTGGATCCTCCGGCAAATTGTTATTCAGTTATTCTATTACAAATTATCAATAACCAGAGTTAAGAATTGTGCCCCCCATTTCATGGAACTCAATAATGGAATCGGCGAAGTATGAGTGTCTCATGGTATCTACATTTCTGCCTTGCCTTCGGGGAATAAAGCCGTGATGCTATGTTATAAGTTCATATTTATGTATACTAATGTAACATTCGAATTCACAAATACAATTTTATACATAGTATCAAAAGGTTACTTTCTAGTTACATCATAATTAATTAATGATGCGATATTGTCGAACTGCTGCGATCCATTTACATACAAACCGAATCTAGCGCCGATAGTGATGTGCGTATTGTGGTAATTACGAAGCAAGAAAAGGGCACAAGAAATATCGAGAAAATAAAAAGTTAAAACTGACAATAAAATTCAAAAAACCAACGTTAAATGGATTAGGACGAGTTTTAGGGCTGATTTCTCAATAGCTGGATAAAACTGAATTAAGTTATTCATCTGATAAATCAAAACAGAATATACAAAACAGTTAGAAACGCTATTCAAAATTCAAATTAACGGCTAGATAACGTCTATCTGAGTACTGAAAAATGGGGCCTTTGTTAAATACTTTTTTCCTCATACTATTATTTTTATTAAAATATAAATAATCCGACTTGAAGAGCTACATGACCTCATTTTTAATTACAGACTTACCAGAAAACCGTGGTTTCAGTATACCCTACACCTCCTTCATAAACGATAGCTTTGGTATTACAAGCATTAATAAACGGAGAGCTTTAAGGATATAATGCTCTTCTATTGGGCATGGCACCGTGGTGGTACCCAAAAAAAAAGAGCGTTCAGCGTGGTCTCCTAAGAGTTACCGAGATGACCATGAAGTGGCCGAGATGACCACCGCGGTGCATTTACCCGACAAGAGACTGACACCCCCTTCCGTCTCCCCCTGATGGAAAATACTCTGAGAAATAAATGTCTTAAACCGTAATATCAACAATTCTTGCATCACACTCCCCATCACTATTACAGCGCAACACTAAATATCTAGCGGTTTTAATTTATTATCAAACTTGAGCAGTTTGTCGCCTGCACATGCAAGGGGCCAAGTTTCGATACACTGGGACCATAAATTGATAAGATTATGTGCATTCGGACCTTGATTTACGTCCGTAGCGTAGATAATTGGGACGAATTTTGAATTTACAACGTTAGGGTTTCGTACGGGTTGAAGTTGGGGTGCATGTCCCTCGTAGTTTACTATGGGTATGAATAGATCAGGATTTGATCAGAGTTAAAAGTGAAAGAAAGATAACATAGCCCTGATGCCACATAACAGTCTTCATTCAATCTTTTCATGGCGCATCCATACGAAATAAGCGATTTCATGGTGATAACTCACACCGACACGACAAAAAAAAACAGGTGTACTATTTTGCACATATATTTCGCCAATGCTGTTATTGAGTCCCATGTAATAAGGGGCGAGCCTGTTGCCATTTACCAGGCACAGTTCCAGATTCTGTGCTGCTACTGAGAATTTCGATACATACATACATACATACATAAAGTCACGCCTTTTTCCCATGGGGGTAGGCAGAAACTACGGAACGCCACGTGCTACGATCCTTACATAACCCTTTTGCTTCATCTACATTCATGCATCGTTTCATACATAAACGCCGGTTGTGGGTACTACGCACCTGACCTTTTTGAAGGACATCACCAATAAGGTCCGTATACGTTCTTCTAGGGCGTCCCCTCCTGGCGTTTCCACTAACAACCGCGTTATAAATCTTTTTCGTTAATCGCCTTTCATCCATCCTCTCTACATGACCAAACCAACGAAGCATACTTTTCTCTATCCTTGTCACTACATCTTCTTTCAGACCGCAACGATCTCTTATCACGCTATTTTTTAATCTGTCATTCAAAGTTACACCGCACATACTTCGCAAGGAACGCATTTCCACTGCATTAATTCTACTTTCATGCCTCTTCTGCCACACCCAACATTCACTTCCATACATAAGCGTTGGTACCAGCACCCCATTGTGGACAGCCAGCCGTCCGTCTTTTGACATAGACTTGCTGGCCACAACGGCATGCAGGGCGCCGTTCACTTTATTTCCCGCATTCACTCTCCTTTCCACATCTTTATCAAATTTCGATACAGTAAAACCCAATAACACTGCCTGACCCGGGAATCGAACCCAGGAGCTCATGCTTAGCAGTCACGGTTAGAACCACTAGACCAATGAAGCAGTCCAGTGAAAGAAACATCGTGAAAAAAAAAAAACCTCTATTACGAGTTTTTCACTATTTACTTTCATAGTAAATGTAATTTTTTATGCAAGCGATTTTAGTTCTTAACTTGGTTACATTAGGGATTAGAGTCGCTAACATGACATCTCTATAATATCGTAAATAGTAAATCAAAACTTAACTATGACACATATGTCACATAAGCGACTCTAATCCCTAATGTAACCAAGTTAAGAACTAAAATCGCTATCATGAAAATTTACTTTACTATGATAGTAAATAGTTAGAAAACTCGTGATAAAGGTACAGTACCCCTAGTGTAAGTTTCTTTTGACAAATTCGAATTACTACATTGAACGCGTTCGGCGCTCCGATCGGTGGAGAGCACGAAACGGACCAATCGGAGCGCCGAACGCGTTCGATGTAGTAATTCGAATTTGTCCAAAGAAACTTACACTAGGGGTACTGAATCGATTACATTGGCTTTTCGA
The DNA here is from genome assembly GCA_947562105.1 of Shargacucullia verbasci. Classification (NCBI taxonomy): domain Eukaryota; kingdom Metazoa; phylum Arthropoda; class Insecta; order Lepidoptera; family Noctuidae; genus Shargacucullia; species Shargacucullia verbasci. The sequence continues at coordinate 14,332,049 of OX387284.1, read as the reverse complement.
CAATGTACAGTCAGCCTAAAAAGACGAGAGAAATTCGTATAGTTTTTTTTAAGTAGTTATTTATAAAACAAAATTTAAGACTATTAATTTTATACACTATATCATACCACAGATAACCTCCATAAAAATTTCTAAAGATTTCACGAACTAATTCATCTAATATTTTCTTTTGAATTTCGCTACATGAATAGATCTTTTTAAGGCTGTACATTGCGCAGTTCGCTTTTAAGATTACTTCACTCGAAAATTGCAACAAAGTAATGTACTTACAAGGCGATTCCAAATGGGCTACTTACACCCGTAACGACTGTCATAGGTCTTCATATGACACCCGGGACCAACTGCTTAACGTTCATTTGTTTACTTACTAGCTGCGTAACATGCTTTCCGGGACACGGAGGGGTCTCAATGTGTGAAAAATGATCGGCCATCCAAGGACTGACCGCGGCAATCGCTGCTTAACCACAGCACAGCGCGGTAGCTATGTAGCTACAAGTACCTCTTTCGCATTTATAATACTGTGGATGGATGGATCATACATACATAAAGTACTGCAAGACATAGCTAAAAGATTTTATAACGAGTAAAAAACCTGCTATCTAGCGATGAGCGTTGCGCGACGTAAAGGTCAAAGGTAAAGGAAACTAGCTAACGTCACAATAGCGGATAACTCGTTTCACCGTTCTGAAATAACCTGGTAACATCTATCCGCTAACATATAACTCGATCGCGTTACACTCGAACACAACGTTTCGTTACACCTACATCGCTAAACACTATCGGGCTCGCGCGACCCGTAGTTGAGTGCCATAAATCCCGCTATTGGTCGCTACTAAAATAGCGCGTTTTAATAACCGCTATTGATATTCGGTAGACAGTTCCGTTTCGTTATCCAAGAAAGCCGCTACAGCCCACCACTATTGCTATGTAACAGTGGCGCATTTACCATGATATTACCAGTATATTATCACGCTTATTACCGCGAGGTATCGCAGCTCGGCCACGTGGGACAGCGTTAACGTGGCATGTTTATGGTGCCTGTAATTACACCTCAACTGCGAGCTGAACGTGCTCTTTGATTAATGAGGAGCTGACTTCGACTGTGTGGTTTTGAAGTTCGTAGTCTCCAATTTTATGTATGAATATTAAATTTGACGGCTTTCCACGCTAAATGTCCACGCGGAACAAATATAAAAAAGATTGTGGTTTTTGTTGTCTGGATGTACGTTCTTACAAGAATTGTTTCTTTAAAAACATCCACGATACAGCAGAAATTTGGGCAAAGTTTAAAAAAAATATATATATATCGATGACATGGGCGTTTTATATCACAGAAATTTGTAGATTCTATTACCTACGAAACAAAGATTTCCTACTAAAAATACTTTGATAAGCCTCTGAAGGATGTTCCAGTGCCAACACACGCTGGAGGCAGATTCGTGAAAGCCACACAGGTGGCTGCTGATCCAGAGCACAACAACTTCTCAATAACAGCTTCACACCAGCTTGTGTTGGCTTGGCTAACGACGTTATTAAATAGCACAATACATCTTCCATCTATTGAGACTATATCTACCAACTGCTGATTATAGGCCTCTTTATTACACCACTTTTGTCGGTCCTGAGCTAGTCTTACCGACTATCGACCTTTACGATCATCATCATCAGCCATAAGACGTCCACTGCTGAACGAAGGCCTCCCTCAAGGGGGGGGGGGACATACATAAAAATTCACTTGACCTTAGAAATATCTCTGCTTACCCCATCAGATAATGTATGCTTTATGCATTTTATCATATCATATCAATTAATATTCTAAGATCAGGGGGGCGTAACATTTTGACAATCAATTTCTAACGTTGTTTTAGTTAAGCATAAACAGCCCACCTCTATGTTTTTAAAGCACCCTTCACACAGTCCCTGAGTGATAGCGCTCTAGTATTAATGTCCCCGTAATTACGTGTGTCGTGGGTCAGTCGGCACTATTAGTCAAAGTGACACACCCTAGTGTCAATCTGTCCGTTTGAGTGGGTTTTTTGTTACTTTATCTGGGTCGGTGTGCTTTTAAGAGCTCGGTGTGTTTACTTTGAAATCAATTATCACTAAATCAATTTCGAGTGAAGGATGGACACATCCTACTTCCTACTATCCCACTAATATCCTACTAATCCTATCCTACTAATATTATAAATGCGAAAGTTTGTGAGGATATATGGGTGGATGGATGGATGGATGGTTCTTTGTTACTCTTTCACGCCAGAACGGCTGAATGGATCTGGATTAAATTTGGCACGGAGATAGATTATAGTCTGGAATAACACACAGGCTTACTTTTTATCCCGGAAAAATGTACGGGTTCGTAAGCCACGCGGGCGAAGCCGCGAGCGAAAGCTAATGAATAATAATACACCCGGTCTAAAATATTAAAATAATCTCTCAATATTTTCCGTATCCACTGTACCCAATCTTGCTGGTTTAAGTTATTGGTCTATTTGGACAGGCTATGCACCCCTACCTCTGCTGATACACATCTTCACTCAAAGACTCATCTATTCTCACAGCTGTTAAAGCAATGAGTAGCCTTGGTGATCATCATACACCGCATAACTTAATCTGAGATAACATTAATGCATATGTGTTTACTTTGATACCCATCATAATTATTACTCGTTCAATACAAAGAAAGAGCCTCCACAAATGACGGTACCTGGGATAGTCTGACGTATCCTGGGTATATCTGAGCCTCGATACCACCACTCTTCATTCAATCTTTTCATGGCGCATCTATACGGCGTAAGCGATTCCAATGTGATATCTCGCGCCGACACGACAAAAGAAAAAGCAAGGAAATCTATACTAATATTATAAACAAGTAAAATTTGTTTGTAAGTTTGTATGTAAGGGGTAATCTCCAGAACTAATAATCCGATTATAAAAAAACTTTCACTGGTGGAAAGCTACATTATTCCTGAGTGCTATAGGCTATAAATTTGCGGTCGAAGTCGCAGGCAAAAGCTAGTAAGTTATAAACACAAATTCAAAAATAACAAGTACTAGTTTTTCTTTTTTAATTCACCAAAACCAAAAATCCACATATTACGAACACACTATAAATAGACACGCTTTTAGTGAGAGATAAGGGTGTCCATCTGGCTTGTCAGTCCCGGACAGGGGCCGGCCGCGACGTCACTAGTAATCCTGACGCGACTTTTGACGTCGTAAAACGTCGCTGATATGTCCTGACGGGATAAGTCCCTGTGACTTTTGGAAATCACGCAAAGAAAATGTTTTGCTGTGTTTGTTATTTTAGAGAGAATTAATATTGGAGGGTAGTCGTAGTTTATAATAAGAAGGATTGTGTATAATTTTATTACAATTTGAGTAGTGAAAAGATTTAATTTGTTTAAAACTGTATGACAACAACCTACCTTTTTTATGACAAGTATTATTTCAAGTATTATAAAAAAATACATTTTACTAAAATGTACATATATTTAAAAATATACATTACCAACTTACAATTTCCAATAGACACTATCCTCGCAAAATCACTTAACAATTTGGCCCAACAATTTATCACTTAACGTAAATTTTTGTTACATCCAATGAACACTAGCCACGATATTAATCTAACGCCTAACACACTAACACGACACCGGGTAAGGGTGACCATTCTTCATTAGCACAAAGGAGCCGGCCTTTTGTCTCGACTCCATTCATTCGCGATTGTTCACTACTGTGAGTGAGAAGCTCGCTGACTTATTCTGAGACGCGATTTTAGCTATCAATTAGCAGTTTTAACTTACAAACTTGACTTGAGATCAAAATACAAATAAAACAAATGATCAATACAGATTTTACTGCTAAGCAAGCATTATATCTTCAATTTCCATGCAAATTGTTATATTTCATAAGTTGTTTAACATAATAAAAACTCTTTTATTAAGAATCTTGTTTTGTATACATAATTGTAAGTCTAATATATTTTGAACACTACAAAACCACAGATCCCTTACTTTATTACGACGCAAATATTACAAAATCAGCCAACTTAACAACCGAAAAAGAAACACGAACCCATATCAAACAGCCAGAATACGGCCGCTGACGTCCAGACGTGATCCCTGTCAACAAATCCACAATACAAGCTGACTCGTTGTCACCCCAGTTCAACAATGCAGTGATTAATGATCGCTTCTTGTACTTCACTATTGGACGGGGCTTCGATTCAAATTCTCACTTGTGGACTTTTGGATGGTGACAGATGTTGGTCTGAAAAGGAAAAAATAGGATAAGTTAGACTAACAGTATATCTTGCTTTCACCGCTAATAGTCTTATTGTAGACCATTTCTCAAAGGTTCTCTTTTTTTTTTTCTTCTAATTAATTTCGTTGCGAATTCGAATCCAGTTTCATAAGCTGGAAGATATGACAGTCATTCTTTCTCAGTCTTATTTCTCAGTTGGTAATATTAGATTCAGAATTTTAAGTATTGATGGAATGCAAGACTGACTAATCCCGTCATCATATAATACACCCAGGGTATGCAGCCTTATTACCACCATTGCTAAATGTCAATATACCATCTTTTTCCTGCCCTTATCCCATATTATTTGGGGTCGGCGCAATGTCTTTTTCTTCGTCGCACGTCATCTCAGAGTTCACTTTCTTGTACACCATGTTACTTTCCACACAATTCATCCATTTTTTCTTGGGTCTACCTCTTCCCTTGTATCCATCCACATTCATACTGATAACCCTTCTAGTGACATGTTTCTCATCCCTCCACATCACATGTCTATATATAAATTCAACCCATTACTGTCCCACTGCTGGGTAAGGGTCTCTTCTCAGAATGAGAAGGGGTAGGCCTTAGTCCACCACGCTGGCCCGGTGCGGACTACAAACACCGTCGAGAACTTTATGCAGCCCTCTCAGGTGTGCAGGTTTCCTCTCGATGATTTTCCTTCGCCGTAAATGCAAGTGATAATCAAATTCTGATCCGCACATGATTCCGAAAAGTCAGAGGAGCCCGCAGGCTGGGTTTGAACGCGGACCCTCCTGCATGGAAGGCAAGCGTTCCACCGCTAGGCTATCACTGCTCTGCTCACATGTCCATACTCAGTCAATATACCAAAAAAGTAAAAAAAAAAATTGCCAAATTGTATGATAATAATTTAATTTTGTACATTTTTGTTAATCCATATAGTCGTATTTTGATAGGCTCCTTTCTGAAGGATTTAAGTCGTATTCAACGTTATATTTTCAAAACCTCAAAACGTACAAGGTTAACGACTCCACCTATTCCTAAACCTAACAGGTATTCCCTCTCAAATCCAGACAATCAATTCAATTAGACTGTGTACTTTGAGTGTGAGCCTAACTTGCTATTAAACGGGGCAAGTGACAAAACAAACTTAGCGGCGTGAGGTGGCTCAGACCGCCTTAAACTGGTTTACGCCGGTTTCAACCGGTTCATACTGGTTAGGCTCGATTTAAACTTAGTTGGTGCTAAGTAATCTGATGTGAAGATTGTTTTATGTTAAAATTTAAGTATATTACAGACTTGTACAGACAATTTTACTTTACAGTGATGCAAAAAGGCATTCAAAAAGTTTTTCGAATTAAGTTATTAAGAATAAATAAAAAAATTTCTGAACAAACCTGGGTCTTTTATAAAAACAACCGGCATGTCCAAATAAAATAAAAGCATCAACTTTTATAACAGTAAAAAAAATTGGTAAACTGCAACAAACCCTGATGTGCATGGCTCTGCACCACCCCTAAGGCTACTTTATAACCTCCACCGTCTGTCTATCTAGTCTCACATCGAAACTTTCCAAAGCAACAAAGATATCGGCGATGCAATGGGCCGCAGCCAGCACGGGGCATTAAGCCCACGGCAACAATCTTTACGGGGACATTCGGTGACATTCGGGAGCAATTGGGGACATTCCAGAACAATCTGGACGTTTGGTGTACTGGCATTTAGCTAAAAGGGTATGGTGATTCGCGGTTTGTTTGATGTAATGGTGAAGGGGTAGAGACTGAAATTACTTTGCAGGTGCGATTGCGTCTGCTGTTCAAAATCCAGGATAATCCCCTATTTTTATTCAATTTGATAAGGCGTTCAGACTTCTCCGCAGCGATTTCCTTTACCTGTACTGATTATGGTCTACTCCTTTTTATCCGAACCTTAACCATTCCATAAACAGATATAAAAACCTTAATAATCCATACTTTGAAAAAAAAAAAAACATTTCCTACATAGCAAATATACTCATCACTACACCCAATTACCCACAAAAGGGCAACACAATAACCGGAATCCATTAACAAATCGTTTACAGACAACACGACAAGTGGCACGGCGCGTGTACCGCAAAGCAAGCATGACAGAACAAAGTTTGTGAACCGGATTGCGCCGGTTCCGGGCGGATTATACCGGTTCGTGCCGGCGCGCGGCGGTTAGAGGTGGTTAGAGGCAGTTAGTCAGGTGAGATCTGAGGCGCGGCGCGGGGCTTACTATCGAATTATTGTCTTTGTGCAACTAGGCGTTTTGTATGCCAAAGGATTTTGTTTTTAGGGATGAGTTTAGGTTTGTGCAGTTGGCCTGGTGTCTTGATATCTAAGAAGATTGCAATTGTTTTAGTGTTCATTTATTTGTACTAAGAAATTAAAATTAAGATAATAAGGCTTCAATTTGCTTGAAACGAAACAATTTCCAAATCTAAATCCCTCATTAGCACTGACTATTTGTATACATGCATTGCAATTTTAAAATATAAATCTTGTGTCGTAATTAATTATCATCCTATACCGTTATATTGCTTATGTTAGGCGTTCTAATCCAATTCAAACTGTGGCATTATTGTCAATGGTCTTGCATCCAGGAGAGATTAGAACCAATTCCCCATCTCAACCAACCCAAGACGCACAGATCTCATGACGTCATCAATCTATGTAAACAGGCTCTACACAGCTCTTAAATCAATAGGTCTTTGTCCAGGTACTTGGTAGACCATCGAGAGCTGTTTGATTTAATATAATGGCTATGTGGGAACATTAGACGATCAATTGGCCATCAATTGTTCGGTTAATTTGCAGTAAATACGGTATAATCCGGCCGCCTGTCCGGCGCTGGATTTGACAATGTTATTGCATGATTGGTGCTGTTTTGGATTAGAGAGTTAAGGGTGTCGTGTTAAAAAATTGAGCATAATGCTGGTTAAATACAAACCTTTGACTCATGGGTAATATTAAGTTGAATAAAATAAAAGGTAATTATTTATAATTATTTAAATTATATTATTTGGTCACCCTAATAGCAACTTACACACAAAAAGAGTAAATAGTAATATTTTTGAATGAACAATATATAACTAATTTGGAGTAATTTTGAAATTGAATAAAAAATATTTAAATATTATTTATAAAAGATCAAATAATAATGATGAAGATCATAGTAAAGCATTAATAGATAAATATTTATTCCAAAGCACTTGTTCCTGATCCTCTTAAGAGGTGAGCAGACATCCCGTTGGTTACATCAATATATGTAAGTTAAAGTATATCACCCATATAAAGGCAAAAGTCATAAATTATTATAATTCAGGCCGTAGCTATTTCCGATAAGTCTCATAACACAGACTAGACACAAACGACTCAAAACTGAATAAAACGCATGAAAAAACACTCAAACATAACCCATTAAAACGACCCCATCAACAATTTTTCCCATAAAACCGTTCACCTAATTGATTACCGCTAATTCTGTTCAGCAAGCGTCTACAAATTGCCGGGCAATATCTCAAGGCGACAACGGCCTATCAATAAAGGCGGACTGGCCTCGCCAGGCCTTGCAGGCCTCCGTCTTGCCAATACGCAGGCCGGTAAATTGAGACGGCCGATTTACGACGCCTCGGCTGTGCAGTCCGACGTATTAATTTACAATAGTCAGTAAAATAGGTGTGCTGTATTTGGTTCTTAGAAAATAGAGATATCTGCACGAGATTGTTGTAAAAAATATTTGGCTCTTAAATATATTATCGTTGTAACTCATTTTTCCGATGACCCCGTTAAATTTTGTGATAGTGGTTTGACGGCAAGTTTGGCGCCCTTGTTAAGCGATCAGCTTTCTGGGCTACGTGTCGCGGGTTCGAAAGTCCAAAAGTTCGCGGTGAAAACCGTACAGTATCATCTATGTATATTTCGGGTTGGACCGTGTGTATATGTGAGATTTGTGTTTACACACAGGCAATGAATTTTGTAAACAAAAAACGGTAAATAGGTGGACTATTTTTATTGTTGTTCTTTTTACTCCAACTTTTACACACAAACATAGCATCACGCCTATATTCCCGAAGGGTTAGGCAGAGATGTACTATCGTACACCCACACTTTGCCGATGTTGTTATTGAGTCCCATATAATAGGGGGCGAGCCTATTGTCATCTACCGGGCACAGTTCCAGACTCCGTGCTGCTACTGAGAGTTTCCATATAGAAAACCCAATAACACTTTGCCCGACCCGGGAATCGAACCTAGGACCTCACGCTTAGCAGTCGCGCTTGCGACCACTAGAACAATGAGTCCAAATTTTACTTCAGTGATAAAAATCTCAGTTTTCCTGCACCTACATACAGTTATTATTAATACAGATATAAATAGCTCATCAAAAGTATAACTAATTGAGTTGACGCTGTCGTACTGATTACCTCTGCGCCATCGCTCAGATTAAGCCGTCTCATCAATATTCAGAGTTGCTCTAGATATGAGTCTATTATTTTTAGAAGTGAGAATATTTTTGTTTGGTCTAAAATAGGTGCGTCGGGTGTCATAACCGTTTAACTATCCTTTTATTTGACCCTCGATGATGTCTCGATCGGACTAGTCGATAAGTGTTTGGGTTTCTGCGCAACTCGTTGTGGATTTGATCCCATGCAGCAAAAACAAATTATGTTGCTAGATCATAGTTACATGTACACAACTTTTTTGGAAATTAAGTGCCATAATAATGTTTTAATTTTTAATACATATTAAAAAACTAGCTTCCGCCCGCGGCTTCGCCCGCGTGATTTACGAACCCGTATATTTCCAGGATAAAAAGTAGCCTATGTGCTATTCCAGACTATAATCTATCTATTTGCCAAATTTCATCCAGATCCGTTCAGCTGTTCTGGCGTGATTGAGTAACAAATATCCATCCATCCTCACAAACTTTCACATTTATAATATTAGTAGGATATATAACGGAAAGAAATTACAACCACTAAACACAGCGACTGAAAATGCATTCAACACTAAGTAACGAAACAAGTTCTTTTGCAACAGATCTAAAAAGCACTTGAAAATACAGTCTTCAATCTATCCATATTCAGGGACCATAACAACATTTTCCTTCAATCAGCACAACCTAATAAAATCCAAAACAAACCACAAACATCGGCAAATCAGTAAACAAACTAGAGCTTCTACCTGACTAGCCACATAAACACTGAAGAAGAAAGCAAAATGTATGTGTCGTATCGGCAGCAAAGCCCGGTACAAATCTGGCCACTGGATAGCGGGCCTGATCGACAAATCCGGCAGATTACGCGCTGATACAGGGGGCATGTTTATGAGACAGCCGGCGGACTGCCGGACTCTGGCCGTACGGGTAGGGCTGCCGGACGAATAGACGAAAAAGACATGGCTAGCCTAATGCTTGTGGAATGCAAACAGCAGTCGCTCCGCGTCAATCGATTTAAGCCGTCGTGGCCTGCTATTGAGAAATGGTGCTTGCTTAATGGGCACTCGAAGTATATTTATCAAATTAGACCTGATGTAATATATATATATATATATATTATAGCGGTAACCCCTAAAATATGTAGAATCAAGTATGAAGATAAATAATGATGTTTATGATGGAAGAACAAAAATATATAATATAATATATTAATTACAGATGATGCTTCAGACTCGCGAAGTGTTTTAAACAAAGCAAGCTCTTTCAAAACATAGATAGAATAAAAGTAAATCATGACACAAATAGCGAAAAACGCAGAAGTATCAATGGCTATGGAGCACACAATTTAATATATCATATACCTATCAAACTCTGGATTTAACATAATAATATTATTAGTTTAAAGAAACACAACAGAAGTTCAAGCCATTACATCACCTCCCCCAATTCCAAGCTGTCACAAAATAGCAATAAACTGACGAAAAACTAGTCTGAAAACTAAACAAGATAACATTTTACAAACACACATCCAATAGCTTGAAATAAAAATGTAAATGTTCCTGGCAGCCCTAACGCATCGAGATAGAAGGAAGGTAGTCCGTATAATATTTTGGCTTACAAAACGAGTCCAAGTTTTAATAGTGTGCCCCATGTTTATGTTATAGCCTTTCGTATCGGAAGTATGAACCTGCCCTTAGGGACGCCGCCTGATGTACAGCGTATGTTAAAGGGGATTTTTTTTTTGGATGGATTTGATTTTTTTGGTCATTTACTTTTAATTTGTTTTCTTCGTATTGCTTTATTTTTTATCGATAGACTGAGAAGTATAAGACTGTATTTTATTTTTAAACCATTATTTTTAAACATAAACATACATCTAAATGAAATCCGATTCTCGATGTAGTACATGACATAAATGTTGTTCTGTTATTGCAATATGCTCGTTCTGTAAAAAATAAATGATTTAAACAATAATTCAAAATTTTACATTAAAAAAAAATGAGTCGAGAGTGAGAACGTCGAATAACGGTTATTACGCCTACGAAATTTATCGACTATAGATTTGCTACGGCGTAGCCATCGTAGCAAGCCGATTTGACGACACGATTATGACTTCGTTGGCCTATAACAAAACGGCTACAAAGTATGCCATGTTCTTAGGAAATCAGACCTAACAGAACCGTAAGACTGATGATTGCATTACCCAGTGCTTTTAAAAATCATATATTTTTCACCTTTTATAGTACACAAGAAATACATTTGGCATAAAATTAATTGGCGTATTTGATAAATTCATTGGAAAAAAAACTATATATGTTGAGTATGGTATATGTTCTAATAATTTTTCGTAGCAAACAAATACCAACCAAGTGCCTAACATGCCTATTTATTTAAATTAACCGTACAAACAATACAAAACCGATTACAAAACACACACAAAACCCGACAGCGTAAATAAACGTGGTAACTATCTCAAAATGTAACCAGGTCGGTCATTACGCATAATCGCCGGGCAAAAACTACAAAAGCCCATAATTATTTACAACTACCGGTGTTTGCGCACGTTTTAAAACTACCTCGGACCGTCCCATCAAAGTCAGATAACGCGGGGCTACTATGAGAAGCCTTGTTTATAGAGAGGATGTCAGTGGGGCCCCAACGTTCACACCGGGCGACTTGGGATACGTGTATGTTAGTTTGTAAACTAATTTTAAAATGATGAAAAAGTGTTACGTTAACTTAGTGTAGCGTTCTCGATTTATAATTGTAATAATTATAGATAGAATGTTATTGAACCCTGAATCTTCTTGTTTTTTGAGATGTTGATTGTAGTAGGCCTCTGCCTATGCGGTACTCTGTGGTATGCTACACAATATAATTTGACTGATAAGTGAGCCTATTTCCAATTGGTATTCATTTTTAAACTTGGTGTTGATACTGAAAATTCCTAAATTATATAAAGATATTAAAAAAATATATAATTTGCGGAAAAGTTTAAATAGAAGAACAGAAGATGGAAGAAAGGAAAACTATTTATTCAGGACGAGATTGTTAAATCTTGGGGGAGTATAAGTACGCAGTCAGGTTATCATAAAAAGATGTATTTTTATCAATAAGTTATAAATTAACTAAAAAATTAAGATCAATGGGATGTTCAAAGCATTGGATATTTTATGGCAATGATTAATAAAAACTTTTTAAATATAATTGATCCCATTATTAAACCAAAGATATACATAGACAGAAAGATCTTTAGAATATCTATAACACTTGAATAAAAACACCTAACCTAAAAAAAAATTAATGCATACATTAAACAGGCTTTATTACAGTACCTTAGTATGAACACACTGTTAAGCTATATATCCGCCGATAAGGCCTTTTGTATCTCAAAATAAATAAAATAGCTTAAATATGTCCGGCCCGGGACACAAACATGGCGGACGGTCGGGTTGCGACTGACGCACACATATGTATGGAAATTAATTCTATTATGGAAGTTTTTGAGTTATGCCGCTTTAGTATTGGTGGTAACTAGGTTTGTTTGTATGTTAGAGTAGGAGGAAATACGAAATTAGAAAACTATACTAAGTTAATATTATAAAGAGGTAAAATTTGTTAGTTTTTATGTAGGGGGTAATCTCTGGAACTAATGATCCGATTCTGAAAATTCTTTCACTGGTAGATAGCTACATTATCCCCGAATACCTACTATAGGCTATAAATTATATATTTCTTTCTTTCTCTTTTCTTAAATTAAACGTTTGCCCCACACTAGGTATAATTCCTGTATCGTGGGTGCATTTACAACCACATGTTCACATACCCAGACCCGAAACAACTGTCAATAGATCATACAAATATTTGTATCGTGCGGAAATCGAACCCGCGACACGTAGCACAGCAGTCGATCTCTCATCCACTCCGCCAACCGTGCCGTCCATATGGGACAGTTCCTGTAGGTTCCACGCATGAAGTCGTGAGGAAAAATTAGTAATAAAATGTAACAATAAGTAATTAGTTATATTACATTATATATACCTACGGTTAACACACATTAGTAAGATTCGAAGACAAGTCCAATATGTTTGACTTTCTTAAATAAGACAATTAATTAGGTCAATTAATATTTATGTTGAGTTTTTTGTTGGTCGTCGCGTTTAGCTAGTTCGTTCAGTACTGAAAATACAATATTTTCATTCTGATCTCGAAGAGAAATATGCGTACCCAGTCCTAAGAGATATATTTGACCCGCTACAATTTTACGTTAGACCACTTCTCCCTTGATTGTAATCGAAGATGGTGCACGTTTGCCTAAAATAAACCAATTTACTCGAGATTTGATGACCAGTGATGATGTACATCGTCAGGAAACGCTGATAGATTAACTGATAGATAAATAGATAGCTGATAGATAAACGCCTACCCAATTATAGATTGCAGATTCAACAGTCACAATTATATGAAATTAGCAGCTGCCACGAACCCCTCTCACTCGAACCTTCAAAACAACATCAACCGATACCAATTAAAGCCAGCAGTAGCAATAACAATAAAAATAAAAAACTTTAATAAACAATGAAACACAACGCCACTGCGAATTCGCCAAAAACACGGCCCCGACGCGATTACTGCCCCTTAACTCGACATAATTACGGTCATTTGGTGTCATCTTACCCTTAACGAGATCATCAACACGGCACCAATGTTGAGCTACGAAGATTTGTGTGCACAACTATAGTTTTAGATGGTCAGAAATATCGGCAACAATGGTGTAGTGAGACTTATTTTTCATCTAATATGCCATCATCATTGGTCCGTCGTCCTTTATCTCGGGGTCGGTGTAATATCTCCTTTTCTTGTATTCATGTCTATTAGACGTCATTCAAAATTCACTTTCTTCACATTTGATGTTTCAAATAACTAAATAACATTAGGTACGTCAAGAGAATGAGTAGTGCAGCATCAACCATTACGCACTTAAAATAGGTGGGGAAATTCATTGTACTTATCGCTTAATAATAAACACATGTCCAATTTGACGAGTAAAGATATGTATTTTTTTTTTATAATTAATGTAATTGGGATTTCGCAAAAATCTTTAACAGCAATTGCTTGACATGATAAATCTTAATTACAGAAATATTATTCAACAAAAAAAATAATTAAATAAAATAAAAACAAAAAAATTTCCGTCACCTCCATCTCTTCGGCAATCCTTCAAACGAATAAAGCTTCAAACTATAAATAATATTTTAAATTAATGCTAATGCCGTTGGTTCGCCTAAATGTTGGGTAGACGTTATAACTCAACGCAAGCGACGCGAGCTGGTTAATGTACGAATTTGCCGGAGTATTTGCCGTTATTTATTATGATTACCCGGGCAAAGGTGTGATCGATAAGTGTTAGTCAAGGTGCATGAATTTATTGTTGAGGTTGTAGCCTTGAATATGATAGTAATTTTGGTTTAAGTAATATGCATATTTTAACAGTGTTCCCATTAGAGGTTAAACTGAATACCCTTTCTCTAGGCATAGTGGAAATATACATCTATCAAAAATGTCTGCAATTAAACTTCAGTCCAGGATGTGTCAGATGTACAAAGGTATTACAAAAATATTATACCTGGGAGAGGTTTTTTCCCAATTATTATGAAATAATTAATATTTACTTATTATTAAATAATAATTATTATATATGTCTTCTCCTTGCACGGGACTACAGAGTCCAGGAAGTTTGGCAGCGATCATCCCTGTATGTACTATAGAAATGCACCAAAGGACAATCCCAGGATTTGCAGGACTATGGCAGAACATGTGGAGAAAAACTGCTTGGGCTATTGTGATGGGATGTTAGTGGACTAGGTTATGGGGAACTATGGAAATCTATTATTATGTATAGATTTTTTTATTATTTACTACAGTGTGACTTCAAATTCCTGCTTCTTATAGCCTGGTGTAAAATAATTCATACCATAAAACTTAATCCATCCTAACATGATGTTAGATTGGATAAGATTTTAATCATCATCATCATCAGCCAAAAGATGACCACTGCTGAACGAAGGCCTCCCCCAAGGGGGGGGGCTTGCCATAATCCCCACGCTTGGCAGGCGTCTTGGGGATCGCAGTGGCTGACGCTGCTGCCCGTCCTCCGGTGTTTGGCCGCAGTTTTAAGACGTACCCGGGTCGGATTTCGATCGGATCAGATTTTAATAATTAGATTTAATAAAAAAAAAATAAAAACAAATGAGGAAAATATGCGCCACATCCGATCAAAAACGGCTATCACTTATTGGATGTAAGCCTGTAAAGATTAAGTTAATAGTATAAAATAAATCAATAAATATCAGTCTCTTAATTAAAACATACAAAATCATGTTTAGTAGGACCAGTCGATTTCATACAAATAACTGTTTTATAAACTTAATCACTAAGATCACTTAAGTCCGCTTGTCTAAGATTTAAGTTTCAGATATCAAATATACCACAAAACGATTTGCCGTTAATTTCATGCTTTTTGGTACCATCTGTAATTCTAGATAGTTGTGACAAGCAATAAATAAACTATTCTATTCCACGTATAGAAAAAATAAAATCCATTCAGTGTTATCTTATTTTAAAATGAATTATAAGTATTGTACTTTTTGTTCAAACATTATCATCTGCCTCAAACTAATTCTATCGTTTGCTTCATACTCCAGTTACTGCCTAAACAATTACGATAATTTGAAACTAGTAACGCCATCTATGAACAAGACTATGAAGCTAACAATCGCATACAAACAACTTAAAATCTAGTATCTTTGCATATTAAAAAATATATGTACAGTACATATCAACATTGAAGGGACATTTCCACCATCTTCAAGGAACTATCAGAGTACATAACGCAAACAATAAATATAACAAATGTGCGCGCAGTACGGATAAGATTAATAACAGGGGAATGTATGTGAAAATAAATTTATATGACGGAGTTAAGTGGCCATACTTTACCGTTGTGCCTTCTGAGATGGGTATGAAGAATCTTAACAACCATCACGGAGTTTTCTCCTCACCGTATGAGCAGGACAACCTGACCCTTAGATTTTGATAACTGTCAGGTTTTTGGATTTTGTAGTGTATTATTAAATAGATAGACAGTCAACGGGGTAGTCAGTAAAATAAATATAGCATCACACTTGTATTCCCAAAAGGTTTAGGCAGAGATGTATTGAGTGGATATTTTAAGATATTCGCAGATATTATGTGATGAATTTATCAAAACTTCAATCTTTATTTCTTCTTAAATCCTTATTAGAATTTTGTTGTACAACATAATATTAAACTAAATGATAATTTAATATCCAAATACTGATTTATTCAACGTCCTAAACACCAAAAATCATTACCTTGAAATCAAACTACCAACCAACCCTCAAAAGCTAATAGCAAATCAAACAGTTGAACACCGCGGTATTTTCGACCCATCCACCCTAACTTGAGTTATTTGCCCAAGTTATCGGCCCACCGTTTATCACTAAAATGTCACATTTAATAATAATTAATGATAATTGCCTTCTAGCTTACGACAAAGGCGATCGGCCGATTCTCATAAGTTATTTCAGTTTAACTTAGAGAACACTTGGAATTTGAGTAGAGAACTGTATCTTGTGTAGTTCGGTGGAAGTGGGGGACAGAGGAGGGGGTGGAGTCGGTTACTTGTTCTAACATAGGTAACAGTTACGGTTGTTATCATCGAAGGGTAGGTAGATGTTATATTATTGTACATTAATACATAGCGATTAGCGACGATATCACCAATTTTAACTTCGCGTGATCTAAAAATCGAATATTGTATTTATCGTTTGTGTTTGTAAAGCTAATAAATAAATAAAAAGAAAATTAACAATGTATGAAACTTGATCCAACAAGAATTACCTATCATACAATTTTAAATTTCCTTCATTTTAACTAAATAACAAAATAAAAATTCACTGTCCCTAAGTATTATTTGATTGAATTAAATACTTAGTCCATATAAAATTCTACTTTTCTCAATTGATAGCCACAGTTTTTATCAAGTGTATCACCGACTCCACCCCACTCCTGTTCTCACTGAGTATTCTTAATCACTTAGCATTGGTAAACGTTCTCACGACAAGGTAAACAATATGAAGACTACAACTTGCACTATAACTCACGGTTACGTATAAAGTTGTGCTCCTACGCAAACGGCTGCATTGTTTGAGTAGCCGACCAAATTCGAATGTGACACTGGTGAATGTTGGAATAGGGCTGTGTGGCTTCAAATGGTCCATATAAAGGATATAATTGTTTCAGACCAGTCCACACTACACTATACTCTATATTTATATAATATTTCTCAATCAGAATATCAAGAACCCTTATAGCTATACAGGGTGAATTTTTCATGTGGGCGTGAATGGCCAAATTCTAAACTATAAGGAATAGCGAAAAATACTCAAAGGAGCCTCGAGCCCGATTTGATGAAAACTAAAACTGCATCATTGGATTTTTGAATAAACAATATTCCTAGCCAGGAATCGAACCAGATGATTCATGAAAAAAAAAACACGCTGTATTATTACACCATCCGATAGTGTCGCTAATAAGAGTCACATACGGCAAACCGGCATGGTTACCCCGTTGTTCCCGGTCAACGATAAAAGTCCTTACGGTAAGTCAGAAACCCAACAATATTTGCTACTAAGACTGTGAAAGTCAGGTGACTGTCATTTGTTGGCCATGTTTAGTTAGACTGAAAACAAGTGTAAACATAGTCATCGGCATTTGTATTTAGTTCCATAAATTCTAGTTCCCAAATTAAATCAAAATCTTTCAACACCAAAACAGGCTCACCTTTTTCGAAATACACGAAAGCAGTTAAAGGGTTAATCGATCGAACTCGATCAAGGGGCTGGTCCCCCTCGGATATTAGCAAGGTGTTTCTCATTGTCCCAACAAGTTTGTGCGCCGAATGGGATTTGTTCCAAAACTCGATGTTAACGATGCTCAATGATAAAGATCTGCGATTGACAGAGCTGGGTTAGAGAAGACAGGATTTGATTTTCAATATCTTGGAACAAGTTTTATTTCAAATAATAACAATAGACAATAGAACAGTGTACTGTTCTGCTCCAATTTTTCGCCGATGACGTTGTTAAGTCTTAAAAGACAATCGTAATACTCACTAACCATCCAACGGACAACTTACGGGCTGCTACTAAAAATTTCCTAAAAACAAACGCAATAAGAACTGTGAATCGAACCGAGGTCCATATTTGGCAATCGCGCTTGCGATCCTCGATTAATAAGCCGAAGATTAATCAAAGAATTACAGATTTTGAACTTGGAATATGATTCTTGCTACCACATGAACAACAGTACGACCAGGAGCAGATTAGTAAAGACAATTTTTTTTATAAACTAGTCTTCAAATTTCTAACAGAAATAGATATGGAAATAGAGACTTATAGCTAGTTCAAACCTTAAAAAAGTCCAACTCCATCTTTTCACGTGACACTGGAGTTTCGAATCTCCATATCTAAATATTCACAGGTCTATTCTCGTCAGTCGCGGGCTGTATCGGCGATCTCTTTGTTGGTCGCTCATATTGCGACTGGATTAACTGGGACTATTCGATACCTGCTAAAATAAGGACAATGAAGATACTTAGAAACTGGAAGTGGTAGAATTTAAGTAGATCACCATCTGTTTCACCTGCTTAGCCTTTCCCCAACTATGTTAGCTCCCAGTCACACCAGTTGCGGCAGAATATCAGTATCTTACACGTAGCAACTGCCTGATACTGACCTCAGAATGATGACTCATTTTGGACCTGGTTTTAGCTACGAGCCCCAATTTAAGCAGTGATCACTCATTATTTCTCCATCCGATCGTAGCGCATCTCAACCTTATCTATGTAAGATATGCTTTTGAGCAAAAGAGCATATGTGTATGAGTGGAGTGTCTGCAGTTTTATAATTTAATATTGCCGCGGTGTTACTTACTAGAATTTACTTATTCTTGGCTTTAAAGTATTCGATAAGCAAACTGGTTAAAAATAGCTACATCTCCAAACACCTAACGATAACGTTTCCAATGTATTTATATCTTTCATTTATCGGCATTTTGGGCCTTTTAATATGAGATCGTCGATGTTATTTAGATGTTATCGCAACACGTTGTATTGAGGTGGATAAATGAGTTCGTTGCTGTAACAAAGTTCTATCACTATTAGATCTCGCTTTGTTGCGAAAATTTGTTCAGATTAAGATTACGTTGATGTCGCGAATCGCGATTCTTGTTTTGATTAAGTTTCGAAATTCAAGAGATTTCGTGTTAAAGACATTTTAACTCCATTGGGATATTAAACACTTGGTTCCTGACAAAAAGTAGGATCTACGGATGTAGCCCCTTTTTACCCGTGGGTGTCGTGAAATGGTGACGTCATAAGGAATAAAGTCAAAAGTACACAAGATAATACCAACGCTTTCAGTTATCAAAAATCTGTGATCATCAATCATTGTCCTAAGTTTAGTGATATTGTAGTGGATTGGGGTGCCTATTCAGCAAAGATTTTTTTTTATGATGAGAATAATAGAAATAAGATCAAAACTTTATTTCGTCTCGCGCACCTTGGGCAATCAGTCACGATGTTGGTGACTGGCTAACCTTTCCACTATGGCATGAGCGATCCCCATATGACAGCTCGTCCAGTCTCAACAGAAGGAAAAGGATTTCTTTTATTTATGATCACACCATCAAAGAAAGACCTGGAATTCCTCATGATTATTTTATCTTGTCTTTTCTTCTATAGCCAAGCAATGAATAGTCTGACTGGTCACGACGTACGTTCTCGGTGGTGCCTCTTGGGACATGGGACCTAGTTCTGTCATCTCCGATCTAGTATATATGCGTCAGTAGATTAGTATTCCTCGGGAATCATATTTTATGGTCAAGGAGGAATGATGAATGAAGATATATTTTACTTAGCTTTAGTTGTATTTGCGCGTGTTGTTATAATATTATAATCTTCATCCGTGTGGATTTCAGATATTCTACATGCAGACTTGAATACCGTATGTCTTTAAAAGAAGTGGCTGCTGAACGAGAGATCCTGAGTTCCATTATTTTTTTCGGACAAGCAAAGTTTTATTGGGTTTTTCAGTTAAAAAATATCATACAGCAGCAGTCAGAAGTTTGAAATTGTGCTCGGTAGATGGCAGTACGCTCGGCCCTCTTCCCCTATTACCTATAAATAAATTAATAAAAGCGTTGTCAAACCACCGAAGTAAAATAATATTTAGTCTTCTGCCTAACCTTTCGGGAAATTCAGACGTGGTGCGATGTTACGTTGATGTCGGTTAGTCAGTTAAGAATATATTAAGACATAAAAATAGCCCTTGTTTTACAAAATAGCAGATACATGAATATTGTTATATTTCATACAACGCATTCCTCTATGTTTCGCACACAAAGATATCTATTGAAAAAAAAAAGTACCAGTTACATTTTAACTAATTTCCTTTGCTAATAATCTACCGATCTATAAACTTTATTGTAGCAAGAAACTCGTACAAAGCGAGGGTAGTCTTACAAACGGACTACGTTAACATTCGTTGTTTAATTAAACAGTAATTAGTTACCGATTAACAAGTGTTCGTGTACCAAATAACTGAGTTGCTAGGCTTTGGAGTTACCCTCTGTTTAAGATGTTTTTTTATTAAGGTGTTTTGTGTTAGTTTGTGTATGTAAACATAGGTTCAAATTAGTTTTCATCGTCTATATGTATAGCCTTTCCTCAACTATTTCGCTTGGTTCTCAGTCTAACTAGATACGGCTTCATATTAGGGTTCCGTACGCAAAGGGTAAAACGGGACCCTATTACTAAGACTTCGCTGTCTGTCCGTCCGTCTGACTGTCTGTCACCAGGCTGTATATCAAGAACCGCGATAGCTAGACAGTTGAAATTTTCACAAATTATGTATTTCTGTTGCCGCTATAACAATAAATACTAAAAACAAAATAAAATAAATATTTAAAGGGGGCTCCCATACAACAAATGCGATTTTTTTGCCCTTTTTTGCTCGATATCAATAATGGCAACAGGTAGGCACTTGAAATATTCACAAAATACTCAGTTGTATTTTTAATTTAATATAATATATAATAAATACCTACTGTTGTTTACCTAGTCAATGGGACGGAACCCTTCGTGCGCGAGTCCGACTCGCACTTAGCCGGTTTTTATTAGTATTTGACATGGAGCGACTGCCATCTGACCTCTACTATCCAGCTACGAGAAAAGAACGATGCTTTGAGGTTAGACCGGTGATCAGGTTTCTTTGGGCTGCTAACTCCCGTAACGACGGAGTATTCGTCTATCAGTTCAACGTGATTAAAGTTACAAAATGTTGTTTTAAACAACATCGTAATCGTATAATTTAGTCACTTTATTTATCAATGGGCAGCAAAAAGAATCTTCTAATAAAAATAATAAAAAGAAAAACTATGGCAAGGTTCTAGTTTCACGAGGAGCGACTGTCACCTTCGTCTTTCCTAGCATTGTCACACCCTTTAGGTAAATTAAAATTCCGCAGCACAATCTACATATGTGCATATGTGTATAGTTAATGCACACTGATAATTTTCAATAAATAACTAACCACTTGTCAAATATCTGGCCATTCTTGCTTCTTTTTTTTTTAAATATTATTATAACTAAATTCTAAATATATTGTTTCTCTACCCACCTCCGATATTTATATGTTTATCTCGGGACATCATCAGCTTACACTGGCAACACAGTGAAGCTACTTGTTTTGCGTACCCCGCCGCTCTTCGACAAATGAGGTGATCGCGCCCTCCTACAAATTGGCCACATTAATTTAGACAAGGAAATACAATGTTCTACAAGAAAGAGTGCGGTGTTTGAAAGGTCAACAAGAATAACTTTAAAAATGAAAATGATATTTAGACTTTTTATCGTATACCTATTTTATTTTATTTATTAAACGTTGCCCCTCTCTGGGATTTCTCCTGTGTCGTGGGTACAGTTTGCAAACATACATGTTACATACATACACAACCAGACCGGAAACAACTATTTGTAGATCATACAAATATTTGTTCCGTGCGGGGATCGAAACCGCGACACATAGCGCAGAAAGCTACTGCGCCTAACTAGCTTAACCACTGCGCCAACCGTGTCGTCGTATTAGTAACATACAACGAGATTTTTTTACTCAGGAATATAAATCATAAAAATAAATATATAGATTTTAAAATTCATCTGTTCTGTTATTCCTCAAAACATTTATTAGGTATGTACATAGATATATATCTACATCTGCCTCTTCAAGAAATACAGACAAGATGCTGTAAAGACATGACAGCATTCTGACTCATTAACTTTTTTCGGGCCTTTTAATCGTAAATATTTTTCAAAATGCTCGCATCAATTGGTCATGCGCAGTGTAATGTGTAGGATGCCTGTGTCGATTCGGTAACGGAGCCTGTCGAACGCTCGTCTCGCGAGTGCGCCAAGCTTAGCCTCGCCGTGTAGTACAGGAGTACATGAGGATACATTATTTTCTAAAAGACTTATGCCATTAACGGCAAGCCAATTTCACGCTCTTCTTTAATGAGAAACTACTACAAATTCTTGGTATTACGATAAAAAACTACTTAATTCCTTATTCATTTTTTTTCTACAAACGTTGCCCCACACTTAGAATAATTCCTGTGTCGTGGGTGCGTTTACAAACACACATATTCACATGGACATACACTCAAACCTGGAACAACTATCTGTAGATCATACAAATATTTCTGTGCGGGAATCGAACCCGCGACACGTAGCGCGGCAGTCGATCTCTCAACCACTACGCCAACCGTGCTGTATTGTATTACACAAGTGATCAAAATACTCATACACCTAAAAATATGCATGGCCTTTTCTCAGGCGTTGAAAATAAGTATTCAAACACTTTCTAAACCCACTCAATAAGATTCGGCTCCTGCACCACACCGCGAGCCCCCCGTCAATAAGTGCCGAAGTGATATCGGTTTAATTCGCGCGTCTTGACGCCGAGGTGAGCCGGAATGTTAATTAAACAGACAGACAGATCGCCGCTCTTACAGTATAGACACCATTTCTCTGCGGGAAGACGCGGGTGAAGAATGATAAAGAGCGAATTGGTTTGTCGATCCTGGCATTTGTTTCTACCTATTTAGACCCATTATTTTATGGTTGGATAGTTCTTTGATAAAAACTCGTAGCTAAATACAACTCGTTACTATATAAGTTACCGCGCAGATCGGTCGATCTGCAAGGTTAAGCAGCGCTTAACGCGGTCAGTCCTTGGATGGGTGACCATTTCACACATAACGAGACCCCTCCGTGCCTCGGAAAGTACGTTAAGTAGTTGGTCCCGGGTGTCATACGAAGACCTATGACAGTCGTTACAGGTGTCGGTAGCCCAAAAAGTCTGACAACCAGTCTAACCTTAAAGTATCTGTGTCTCCCAGTTACTGGGTGGCGGAGGTCAGAAGACAGTCGCTCCGTGTAAAATACTGATATCCAGCCGCAATAGGTTAGATTCGAAGCCGACCCCAATGTAATTAGCAATGAAAAGGCTAGGCAGATGAAGTTCTTTGATTAAGACCCGATTTTTCAATGCACGGGTAAAAGGTATGTAGCTGTTAATTTGAAATGAGTACGGTTTACATGATCTTATCGAAGGAATAACTTATCTGAAGTTTAACTAGCTATTGAATACGAAAATCTTAATCATTATTTCGCGAATAAAACAGCTCACGTGGTGATTTAAATATATGAAGTTGAACTGTTTTGCCGAACTGCATGAGAATCGCATCATTAGGGCATCCTTTCAGTGAAAGTGAATCAAGTTTCTTTCTGTTTACTTGATAAACTAAAAGTTGACTGACTGAGACCTCGTGAGAACATCGTTTTACTTCATGGAAAGACTGTCCCAATTTTAAATTAACAGTACCTCTATTATGAGTTTTTTACTATTTACTCTCATAGTAAACGTAAATTTTCATGCAAGCGATTTAAGTTCTTAACTTGGTTACATTAGGGATTAGAGTCGCTAACATGACACCTCTATAATATTAGTAAATAGTAAATCCAAACTTTACTATGACACATATGTCACATAAGCGGCTCTAATGCCTAATGTAACCAAGTTAAGAACTAAAATCGCTATCATGAAAACTTAGTTTCCTACGATAGTAAATAGTAAAAAAACTCGTGATAGAGGTACAGGTCGATATATTTTGGCAAGACATTGAAAAGTATATTTTAACTCTTAAGAAGATAGAAATCCTTCAGAGTTTTTCCATGGACTTCTATAATTCTTTGGTAATTTGTTCAAACTGTTCTAGATCATTAGTCTATTTAATTTGTGATACTAATTTAACGCAATCAATCGAAATGTTAATTAAACAGTCAGATCGCCGTTCTAACTCTATATATACGCTTCATCTCTGTGGAAAGACATAACAAGAATGATAGCTCAAGGACGAAATTACTATGTCGAACTTGGCATTTTATTTTGTATTTTTATGTTGACCTTTATGCGATTAAGCGATTGAAAATTATCTACCCTGATTTATTTATTTATAGTTAACGAAAACGATTATACACCAATTACATTAATTAACGTAGAAGCATATGTACATATAAAAAAAAATTGTATTAACACGTAAAAGTAAAACACCAGACACTTCCATTCATCCTCAAATACATCACATTCAGGTTTGAGAACCAGGAGGGATATCTAGAGGGGTAAGTAATTATAAAAATATCATCGAAATGGCCCAATCTGAATCGATCGAAAGCACTGAACATGCAACCTAATGCACATTTTCTGTTGTTACGGAAACCTAATAATGTCAAATCCACAAATTAATATACAGCTATTACTATCTAACCCCGCATCCACATAAAAAAAACTAAAGTCAATTATACTCAGTCCCAATTACGTAAGGCTAAAAGAAACAAAGAACAAAGCAATAGCAATAGCGATACACAACAGTCTCTATCGTGGACGAGACAATGCAAAAAGGCGCTAATTTCCCGAAACGAAAAAGTGGTAACGATTATGCGTTGCGGAGCCAGCACGTTTGTCTCGCGATAACGCGCGCTTACAATTAGCCGGGACGGTGTTATGTTAGAATGTACAGGTTCCTATTATCGGAATATGCAAATGGTATTTCCTCCTTCAATACTATAGTTAGAAGCGCTAAATAATAAAAAAACATCACGAGGTATTACGTCACATTAAGCAAATTGGTAAAGATAAACAATTGTAACATGATTACTTATCAGATATTATCATTACGTCATTTCATAGCCTACTTATTTCCCTATTTCTTATTTTTCAAAGATTAGATTAGTAGATTGATCAAAAATTGCCATAAAAAGTAACCAAAAGTTAAATGACTAGCTAAATCGAATTCATCAACAATAATCTCATCTCAAATCAGTATTGTTATTTTCAATACATATTATTTATATTCGAATTATAAAGGTTCTAGCTACAAGTATTTTCTCTACATTTCTGCATTACACCATCCTCTTTCGCAATTAGACGTGACTTGGCGACTATAATCGTTAATGTTTAGCACCGGTCACATATTTCTGTACCTTTGTGCAAATGCACCCTCCGTCTAGCACGCCGACCAATCAGAGAGTGCCTTTATTGCTAATCGTTACTAGCTTTGATAAAATTTCCTTTTTTAAGATTTCAAGCATCGAATAGATACGTTTATCGATAGTTCTTTTTTGACCTGCTAGGAGACCTAGAATTTATTTGTCGGTAACCGACTTGCTTAGATAACTGTGACTACAAAAAACCTGTATTCAGCAATTAAGTGTGAAGGATTTTCTTACAAAATCAAAAAGAATGCATCACTACAACCTGCGTATCTTTAAAACAAAAGTAAACAGATATATTTTCTCTTTGTGTACTGCATCCTAGCCCACATCGTTGCCTAACAACAGGTGAAATGGTGGTCAAAAGCAGTACCTATATAAATATACATAAAAATAAGGTACCATACATTTATTGAGACCATATGCAAATTATTGTAGGTTATTTAGTCCCAAAGTCAGTGGCAAACATTATCCGGCAACCTGAAGCAAGTCCCAAAATACTGCATGCGCTAAGTTAACAAGTTTTCAAGATAAAAATATCTTCACCCCAATCAAAACATGCAAGGAAGCACCAAGACGTTTTTCCTCAATATTTTAATTATTCGTGGCAATATAAGCAATATTTACGTAGGAAGCTGGTCTAATTAACAGCGGCACATATGGACTCCGCTGATTTCTCTGGGGCACGCGTACCGTTTGATGGAGACTCGCAAGCCCTTTTGTTTGTAAGGCCACGAAAAGAGATGGTAGGTGCTAATAGTTGGAGCGAGTGGAAGAGAATCATATCTATAATTAGCATAAAACTGGTTTTACTTACTTTAATATCTATCTTAAAACCGTCCATTAAATACTGAAGTGTTTATTAAATACAAAAATTTTAAATACAAAAGTTTATTAAATATAAAAAAAAAAAAAAAAAAAAAAAAAAAAAAAAAAAAAAAAGATGTGGCGTGATAGGGCATCACAGTCCTGAATGATATCTATAGAGGTATACCGACTTAATTATATAACCATAAAATTAACACCACACTTTAAAACATACCGCTATGTTCAAAATTCCTAGACTTCAGGGCCCAACAACCTCATGAACTAACTTTTCTCAGCTGACTAAAATATACAAAACTTAGCATTTTGTGGGTAGAATAAACAAAATATTCTCCTAATATTCCAGTTAGTGCGGAAATGAAGGAAAAATATCATATAACCTGATACTTTTTTCTGCAAAAGGGACCTAGTTACCTTTTTCATCTGGGACGGTATTCTTGTCCAACAAATATTAATGTTGCTTTGAGAAACTGACTATAATTATACACTTTAGCAAGGATACAATTCGATTACAAACTATTAAGTACAATACTAAATTTCTTTTTACATTTAAAAAAGCTTTCGGACTTCTTAATTTCCTTTAAAAATTTAATTAGAAAACCTATAGAATAGTGTATGAATAATTTCCTTTTTAAAGCGATCAATACGACAGAAGAACACTTGACCAAATTCTAGTATGTGGTTTTTCATAATATAATATACAGATTTAACGGCAATAATTTAAAACACAATCGCCATTAATCAATTATAAATATTTGAAATGATGTAATTTTATTTGGTTGTACTAGTATGTGCGCATTTAGGTAAATCTATGTATATTATTTCGGTCTAGGTGTTAAAGTAAAAAATAAATCCTCTGGCTAATCCCCTTGAATATAAATTGATAATTTTTGATGTACGAACTTGTAACGCGATATGTTATGTAGAATATCATTATGTCATCACTACTTTAGATAGTTATAAATGACAACAATATTCTGGCTTACACTGTCCTATGTTCCTCTGGTTACCTCTAAGTTAAGTTCACTTCCATTCCACCTCAATGTGCACAATTTTAAATCTCATCTTGTTCCAATTAATCCGGCTCCTTCAGATATGTTCAATTAGGTTCTCATATCGTAGCGCACGGTGATTTCTCGGAGGGGCCACATGCCTTCAAACTTATGTGTGTATGAGAAAAATTACAACTCATGTAATTTTGCTGTTTCTTCTAAAGAATGGTAAGAATTGTTCTCAATTGAGGTAGTATAATTTATGTAATCTATGATTATTTTTAGCAGGAGGCTCAATACTAAACAAAATTCGGGACATAATCTTTCAACATTTAAATGAATTAATAAGCTAGTCCCGTGGTGGGCGCCAAAAAGTGAAATCTTTAATATTAATTAAAATGTTACGAAAAGATCCGCAAAAGGTCACCAAATTATAACTTAAGTACGAGTACATAAGCGCTGTAGTGAGATAGCAATAACATTGTAGGCTCTGAAAGTCTATTAGGACGGTTCATTGGTCCCGGATAATCATTTAATTTATTTTTTCAGTGGCTTAATTTCGAAAGTATATATGAATCGATAGTTTTGCTTTAAAAAATTATACAACTATGGATAACGAATCCACGGTTTTTTAGTTTTGACACTTAAAAACAAAAATAAATATATCGAAGCCATCCAGATTTCCTGACATTCCAGTAATCAAACTATTGGCAGAGCGACCGGCGCCGTCGACCGCTCGAGGGCAACTGACAAACTTTTAATTTCTTCACCGCAGACATTGACGTTCGATTGCGATTGGCGGGAAAGTTACATTGCACAGATAACGCCAACTTTTGAATATAGAAGGTAGAAATGTAAAATGGATGCGTTCGTATTGGAGTTTTGAAGTGTATTAAATAAATCGGTTCGCTTTTTACGAGTTTAAAGTTTTCCGATTCCAATATTTTATAATGGTTTAAGATCAAAAGTTGGTTATTAAACATATATAACGGTACAAATACCTTTTGTTTACTTATAAAATACCTAGACACATTGATAAAAGGTATCTTATTTTTGTAGTTACGGTTGCTCGTTCTGGGCCATCCGAAATTGTAAGAATATAAATTGATTAACTTCAGTTGCCAGGTTAATATTAAGGAAAAGCATTACTAGTAAAGTCAAAAAAATAAATTAGTATACAGGGTCCCAAGAATCTCATGAAATTTTCTAAAAAAGTGATGATAAATAAATAAATTTAATATATTTCTATTCATGTAGACCAGTTAAAGGCACTTATGAATAGTTAGACTCTAGTTGTCAGATGATGGATTTGTAACGTATTAATCATCAGTTCTTTAAAAATTTCATATATTTTATATACACCAATAACACAATACAACTTTGTCATAGTGAATTTTGTTATGTACTCTCCGACTACGCACAAAGATAAAATGGCGGTTCCCTAACTTACATATCATATTTTCCTAATCCCAACTAATAGACCTGGAAAAGTAATCAAGGAAAAAACAGTGTCAGATATTAGCTGGGTCAGCGTATCGCACTAATGACGCATGTCGGATTGCTAAACAATGTTTTAATGCGAAACACCCTTACGCAGATGGCACGGGTTATTTGCTTAGGACAACCAAACTGCCGACCGTTTAGCGACCAACCCGTCAGCGGGACGCAGAGCAAGAAATAGGTTGTAGCGGAGAAGAATGTGTCTGATTCTTTTTTAAATTTATCAGGCACCTTATATTTTATGAAATGAAGTTATTTATTTTGCAATTAGGATTTTTTAATACTTTTACACGTCTTTTTTTAAACTAGATGGCGTCGGCATTTCCTATGACTTTCCCTGAGAAGAAACGACGAAACAAACTCAGGGGTCAAGGTCTATTTTAAAGACCATCTGAATAAATTGTGCAGCAAGATTTTGTTTAACTTAGTGTCGTTGTTTTTCCATCACGCGACATCGACCACCGCTCTGATAAGAACTGACTCAAGATGGCAACCAACTCATTAAGCTGAGGACTATCTACATATATGTCATCAACAGTATATCACGTCGTTAAGCTGGTCTTTACACAATACATACATTGCAATTACACAATAAAGACATACATACCTCAGGGGATGACTATAAAACTTCTACCTTTTTGTTTAATCGTTCTTCATACCACAGAATAGCAGACAATCCACAGGATCTCGTAACATGAGGCTTGGATCTTGATTATAGATTCAGAAACATCAAGCCTCTACGACAAAAAACGTAACGTATCGCTAGTCTCCTACAACTTGCGCCACCATTATACAGGCTGATACAGGTGCGAGATTAAATGGCCGCCGTGTATACAGGGTGTTCATTACGATATTGCTGTGAGTACAACGAATATTGCGAGCGGTTTTTATTAGGAATGTCATAACGCTTTACTTTTTTTGATGAGAATTGAAAACGCGTGTGATCTGCCGTTGTAAAGGGACACGATGTCGTTGTTTATGGTCCGAATATTTGCGTTTCAATGTGCGCGATGATATGAAAGGATTCGTTAATTTGTTTTGATTTGCTTTTTGATGGAAGGGTTTAATTTGTATTGTGATGTTCGTTATTAGAGATATTATTATCTGTTTTTCGTGAAGATTTTTACATGATACGTGTGCTGTAAATTTTTCGCTGTGGAGTTTTAGCACTTTACTTGTATAATAGATCATTTTGTTGAGCGTGGGGTTCTGGGTTCGATTTCCAGGACGGTCAGTGCTGTTGAGTTTTTCTGTATGGAAATTCTTGGTAGTAGCACGGAGCCTGGAACTGCCCGCTAGGTAGCAAAAGGCTCGCTCCCTGTTACATAGAACTCAATAACGACTTTGGCGAAATGTGGATGTACAAGAGTACATCTCTGCCTTACCCTTCGGGGAATACAGGCGTGATTTTATATTATGTTATAGATAATTCTTTATTTTCAATCTCTTTACCTTACGATTGCAGTTGTGAAGCGGAGGCTTTACTGCACGTTTGCTTAACAGACGAATACAGCTAACTAAAGAGTTGAATATATTCCAAGATTCGACAAATAACCCCACAACTTAAAATTATTTTACCCACCCCAGATATGGTAGGAACTAATACTATATCTACAGTCAGATAATCACGTTTAGTATTAAATTATTATTTAGTAAACTAGGGTAGCAATATCTGTCGTAACGATACTACGTCCGCTGGACACTTGGTAAACAACCGTAAGTAACGGTAAGTTACCTATGTATTATGCTTTCACTATTTGAATCAGTATTTTTTCTTGCTTTAGCGACCCACCAGAGCATATACGCCTACATTTTTTTTTTCTGAAACTGGTATCTAATTTAATAAGGATATATAACTATTGGTTTACTCAGCGCACGCCAGTAATGCTCCCGGTCAACATGATTTTTAACGACATCTTCAACAGTCATCGTCATATTGATTGACGACACGGTTGGCGCAGTGGCTAAGCGATTAGCTTTCTGCGCTACGTGTCGTGGGTTCGATCTCCGCACAGAACAAATATCTTTATGATCTACAGATAGTTGTTTCGGGTTCGGTTGTCTGTGCATGTGACATGTATGTTTTTAAATTGTACCCACGATACAGGAAAAATCATAGGGTGGGGCAAAGTTTAAAAAAATATATATAAATATATATACATATATATTAGCCAATTTACACAAAACCTTAATGAATTATACACTTACACCTTTCTCATGAATCACTCCGTTGGTGAAAACCGTATCAAAATCCGTTCAGCAGTTTTAGAGTTTATCGCGTTCAGACAGACAGACGCGGCGGGTAAACTTTGTTTTATAATATATATGTAATGATAGTGATGGTTTGGGATTTAATGGAAATATTACTGTTTTGGGTTCGATTATTAGATCGGGCAAATTGATGTTGGATTTTGATGTAAGAATATTCTCAGTAGCAGCCTGGAGAAGGCACGATAGATGTCAGTAAGGCTCACTCCCTATTACATGGGGCTTCAAGATATTCGAATGTACAACACAATGTAGTGTACAGTAGTACACTCCTGCCTAACCTTTCGGTGGATGCAAACGTGATGCTATGTTATGTTAAAGTAATTCTTGGAAACAAAATTCAAAACATGTCTTCTCTATCAATACGGCACGTATTGCCTATAAATTGCACCGATGCTCCCGAAACAAGCGGCCACCGTAAAAGCGATGCACTAGGTTCTTGAGTTACTGCGGGACGTACACACGGACATAAATATAACAGTAACTCATCGACGCCGTTTCGGCCACCTGTTACGGTTAATAGATGTGCAACGGACGGTCATCAAGGCAACAACGGTTCAATGGAGTTTATGGCGTTATTTGAATGTTATGGTGAGGCTACGGGTAAAAAGACAGAGGCCAGAACACTTGGGACACGTTGTTGGTTCTCGCCGAAGACAGTGTTATATTTAATTGGTAATTTAAGGCTAAGTGTATTGTTGTGTAATGTGTCATTTTTGGAATTATACGAACAAGTGATGCTGCTGGAACAATAGAAACAACTTATCCTTTATCCCAGAAGTTCCCAGACTTTTTTCTAATAGACCACTTTAAAGATTTAGCTGGTTCCGGTGGACCCCCTGCAGCTACATCTCTACCATATTGTAAATTGAATTGTAAACCCCCATTTTTTTGTCATGCCAGCGTAGATCCCCGTCGAATCTCCTGGACCCCTGGGGGCCCACCTGGACCACTTTGGGAACGAATGCTTAATCCTAAGTACCAAATGCGGTACCGTTTTAACACCAATCTGTTTAGTTTTTATGAAGTTACCGTCTAATTTAAATAATAGTATTATAAAGTTGCATTAACAAAATACAGTAACACAAATACCGATAAAAAAATGCCAAACGAAACGAAAATTTCAACAACGATACGAATAAAATGTATATTCAAACCGTAATGAAATAAAATATGCAATAATCAGAAATTTTCTGACCTAAACAGAATTAATACGCCGATATAATCGACCCAAATACCGTTCGAGCACTTTAAAAACGAATTCATACAATAACCTTAACAAAAATGACAAAGAAACAGTCATTTTAAAGGAGTCCCACTAAAATTTTAATTAAATATATCGAAACAAAATCATAAATATGGCTCGACGTAAATTCGTACCTTTATTAAAGCCATTAGGAGGGTTCAGGAGTATTTCTACATCAGGATGTCGTGCGGAACAATAACGGCTCAAGTCAAATACATACACTTTACAGGATGGCTAAAAACTGTTCGTTTTTAAATTATTTTAAAATTTTACTGTCGCTTTTTTACGGTGTGTCGATCGATTAAGCATATTGTTTTTGCATTACATTTGATTTTGAGTGTACAGATGTTTCGTTTACTATAAATCTTTTTTATATAACCAATCAGTTTTATCAACTTGTCTTTTGTTTCTTATAGAATATTCTTTCAATTCCTATTAAGATATTTTTGAGTCAAAACTATTTTTACTTCTATCTTAACTATTTTTACATCACTAATAACAAAAAAATGACAACTTTTGTTACGTTTCTATAATTATGGCATTTTATAGTTACGCCATTGTGGTTCTACGTATAAAATATTATTGTTTCCTCACACGAACGGAGTGGACTACCCTCTCGGCCCTCCGTAATTCGTGGAGGGACTTTTGGTCAATACAATTAAGGGAGGGCAAGATTTCACACGTACAATTTGAATTTTAAACAATAGTTTGTCATATAAATTTAATTTTATACCCCTCATGTATACAGGGTGATCTAGATTGCGGGTAAAATGAATGATGGAGCTATGCTAGTAAGGACTACCTAAAGGTTTATTGTAAATAAAAATAAAATATAGACTAATTCACTTACCATCAGGTTATACAGTGGTGAAACATGAGTATTTCATCCACACTATTATAAATGCGAAAGTAACTCTATTTGTTACCTCATCACGACTAAACCACTGATCCAATTGTAATGAGATTTTACAAAGAGGACGTTTGGGACTTGGAGAAGGACAGGCTTACTATTGCAGCATAATACTTATTAGATAAAATACAGGCAGACCAAACAGAACAACTTAATCAACCTGCATTTCGCGTCATTCAGGTCTGTTACCTACCAGGTATGTTTTTGTTCATATAAGTCAAGGGCACGTTAAAATAGCTTTTTTCTTTTCCCGAGAACATCAAATTTTCTTATATACGACAATAGATACGAACACAAAACATCATAACCCACATCCTGTACTACAAGCTATAACCAAAATAAATTGTCGTTTAAAACTAGGGATGGACGAGGGTTTAAGCAATTAACTCGTGTCGCCGTTAAGAATAAAACATTCGGATTTGGTCCGACACCGTCACTACCGTTGCTTTCCAAACTATGGACGTAACTTTTCACTGTTTAGGCGATGGGGTAGGATAGCACCAAAGGTTTAAACCTCGGTTTGGGTGGTGTCTGTATTTGCAGACCATGATTTTTTTGATTGATTGTGTATGGTGGAGGTTATTTTGGACAGGCTAAGTTGACTGGTGTATTTTATGACTTGTGACCTCATCTTGCTTAACTTATTGTAGCAAATATGTTAAGTTTAAATGGAAGAGTGTTCATTTCAATCCAATTTGTCTGGATAATCTGGTATAAATCCTTGTGAACAACAAGTTTGGGCTCCTCTGCGCCACCTTACCTTGGCCTCTTAGAGTCTTCCTAAGATTATTACTTCGTCAACCATCGTGACTGACCTTACGGTAACTGTACGTAAGAATTCAATCTAATATCTAAATAATGAAATTCTGCGCCACAAGGTCATTTAAGCATAGAGGTATCATTTTGTTTAACTAAAAGTTAACATGATGATGTAACCCACCTCCAAGCGGTTGTTACTCCGCCAGTTAACGGCTTTTATAGCCTGTACAAAACGAGTAAAGCCACAAAATACTAATTCTCCTTTCTCAAAACGTATCAAACTTTTCTAATTACTGTAAATGTGATGTCCCTGCGAGTTTTTGCGATTGCAATATTGTTAAAGTATGGCTGTCTGGTTATTTCGTAACGGGTACGCGGTAAATCTGAGGTCTTTATTTTGTAATGGATGTCATGAAATGTAATTATTTTCGGTCATATTACATTGTAATTAAATCGCTAACAATGGTTTCAAGTTCTAATACAAACTCGGTTAACCGGTATTTATTCATGTGAGAAAGAAGGATACTTTTGGGTGTGAGAATTTTCAAAAGGTACCTAAGGGAAGATCGAAGATTCTTATTCACTAAAACCGTTTCCGATTACCATCTTCAGCAAATGTGGAAAGGTTCAGCAGCGTGTAACCACTACATATTGTCTATGCAGACATATGCATGTACACTTGATAAATACCCAGAACTCTGAGACTCTACTCGAAGAGTTTGCGAGACGGCTACAGTGCTCACGTCTGGACTTAGTTATTACCTAAAAAAGAATAAATTTTTCAACAATAAACAATAACATAATTTATTAACTTAGACACAATACGTAAGTCCCTAAATAAACACAAAATTGCATCTCCCACGCGGGAAAACCGTTCGGAAATCAGAATGACCAAAATTAATTCAATAAACAACATCACATATGCAACGTCGGACAATAATTTGCACGCGCGTATTCGAACGGACCACGTGACCCGCAAGATGGCCGTCCGGCGACCTTTTGGCGGGAATTGGTGTTGCCATATTGATAATTTTCCTTATTTTTAGAAAAAAATATTACAACATTTTATAAGATACATAGGTAGGTTAACGTATAAATACAATATTTAAAAATCAAAAAATATTCTTCATTTTAACAAAATGAAATTAAACATTGTTAATAATTATAACATCATTCTTAATATTTATATTTACCCATTTATCCAGAGTGAAAAAATATCAATTTGATATTTTCACAAAATCATTAAATAACCTTTGTATTAATATAGTGATTGGCTCAGTTAAATTTTCATACATTTAGCCTATATTTGTTTTCCTATGCTAGCAACCCCAACAGAAAATCGGAAAGCGTCTCCTAATGGCGTCTTTTTACGCTACCTGCTTGCTAATTGGAAATTAGGGGCCTAATGTGTAGGAGTTTAGTTACAGCTTGTATTGTTATTGGCAATTCCTATTTACTGATGTTTTTGTCTTTTTCTATTTGATTATTTTGGTGAGTAACGCTAATGGTCTGTTTCGGTGATTTCTTTTCTATTTGGGAACAAATAAAATTTAATAAAGGTTAGAAGTGGATTTAGTTGATTGCATTAATCTTTTACTGTTAACGGTGTCGTAGAACTGGATGTCGTTACGTGATGAGTAATAAATACGACACTTATTACACTAGTTTATTTTTCTTAGATTATCTTAATTATTGGTAAATGAGTATGTATCCTAATTGATTAATTCAAAGCACTGTTAAGTAGGTACTTTATCATTTATATGGCAAGTCTAATTTTAATAAAATACCTAGCAACGAAAGTAACATGAAGATTCTCTGCCCACCCTCTCTATAGCGTTCAACATAACAAATAAATTACTACACAAAACACCCATATTAATTAAGATAATAACCTCAATTAAAACGCACACAAAATTGTTAATATTAAACAAAAATAAACAATACAAAACAGTGGACTAATTAGATCACCTATGAATATCGTGCAAGATGGCGGCCGCGTTCCCGCCATCTGTCGGTTGTAAAACGAATTTATTTATACATCTAATTGCTTCGTACAGCGAATATGCTACGCGTATGCACTTAATACCTTTAATATTACGCTTAAAAGCGCTATTCTGCTTAAAACAAGGGTTATTGTGAATATTGTCATCAAGTTTTAGTGTCGGGGTGGTGATTGCAGCGGCATCTGTCTTTTTGGGGTGATTAGAAGATATGTTTTGGCAATTAACAAAATTTGAAGTCAAATATAGACTTGTATAATAAGGATATTAAGCCCAAAAACGAAAATAGGCCTTAAAATACCAGCTAGCGGGCTCTTCGGGTACAAGTTTTTACGTGTATATTCATATATTGTTACTGCATTATGAATGCATATTTTATTTTATTTTTGAGGATATGTAAATAAGCTCTATTCACTTATATACATCACAGCACAACGTAAAGATTACAGCGTGTAAGGTAGTGCGCGACAAAAAAATTAGGTAAGCATATAAATATCTCGGAATAAAATGATATAAACGTAACCTCAGTATAACTATACATTTTTGACATAACTTTACACCAGGTTACTCAGAAAGAAGGTTTATCATTGTGGTGGTGAGATAATTACCCCGCTTAGCCCTAGCCAACACAAAGAAAAGACCAAGTGAATATGCAACTAATTTTATGTGTTTTCTTGTCAAAAATATGTATCATATTATCTTTTAAAGTAATTCATTTAGTAATAATTTGCAAACACCACTTAGTATACCCTATTTATTACGAAGGCTAAAACAAAAGCCTTAGCCAAACAACCTACTCAGAAATTTCCGCAACATCTTGAAATAAACTTCACCTACCTTACGTCACTAAGTCGTCTAATGTCTTCGTAATCTATCCTACCTGCCCCCCACTGACGGGGGCGTGAGCATAACAGCCCGGTGCTAATTATGTTCAGTGCGGCATCGCTCGGATTTGCATGCCACTAAATCTGGGTTCCCGAGATTTACTCGAGGACATACGGACATATTTCTTTAAAAAGAATTGCGTTTTAAATCTCTTGTTTTTGGGTACCTTGGTGATGGGTACGCGAAAATTGTTGGCTTAGCTTTGATGGGGGGATTAGGTTGCGTGTTTATCTGCAGACGTCTTGATTTAACGAACTGGCTGCGAACCCCGAGTGCCCGAGTTCGGTTCTCGCTGTCGCATTACATCGTTCTCTAGATATTCTTTCTTTTCGGCCGTAAATAGATACTTATAGTCTTGTGTCATTCTCGAACACGTGAAGTCCTTAGAAATGTAGTACCGACGCATCACATACACTCTGCTGTCTTACCAGAAACGGCCATGTTATGTTCGTAGAGTAATAAGTACTTTGTTTCGAATTACTATTATTACTTTTATGAGCCTGTTATGTTCCACTACAGGGCAAATGCCCCTTATTTCGAGTTATTTATATAAATAAAACTGCAATTTCATAATCGTTTAACGTTAGGTACCTATAATAGGTATCATTGGCGTTCAACAACTTAGACGTTGTAAGCTAACACCTTCATTTTTTGTGTAACTTATTTACAAGAATTTCTAAAAAAATATGACGCGAGTACCAACAAAGAGCGCGTTTCGATCGTCAAGATGAGACGTTGGCAAACCAAAGGGGAAGCAGGGGTAACTCGCGCAAAACTATAAATTCCAGTTTAATTACCCCCGGGCAGCGTCACATCATGGATTCAGACAGTTTTATGACGATTTACGGCACATTTCGACGCCGGGACCGGCCCGCTTAGGGATTTCCACCGACCATTCAAGTAAGACCTACCAACCCCCTTTCCGCCGTGTAAATTTTCAAGTAATAGGGAAAAAGACGGAGGAATTGCGGGATCTTCCGCAACTGGTCGGTATTCGTCACCTTTTACACAGCCGGGGGGTTTTAAGGCTTCCAGTTCTTTATGGTAATGAAATCTGAGCAGGGTGACGTGGCGAGGTGATGGTTGCGAGAGTTTTTGTTGTGCCTCCCCCCTCTTTATTTATTGTGCGTTTGGGGTGCGGAAGTTTCGCCTAAAGTTTGCCGAATAGAATGTGTTCCGTGCGGTGTTGATGATATCGACTGTACGAATTGTTTTTGTTCATTTCTATTTGGGAAAAAGGTACAATAGCTTGGGTATCAGCAGCAATAAACAGATGGGTCGAATTCGGTGATTTGTGAAATCGAGTTAGACTTTCGTTTGGCGTGTTTTTGTTGAAGAGTGACGTAATGAAGATGTTTCTAAGTAATACTTGCGCCATCAGTTTGTTTCTTGCTTGTAATAATGTAACGATTTGACGAGTGTCTACCTAAACACTTTCCTTGCTTTACTTATTTTTCTGTATGATCTAAATTACTAAATAATACGTTATTGAACCCGTCATAGTCATGTCCCAAATATAACGAGCCCGTTTTGGATTCGCCATCATTTCATCTTCGCCACAGCTATTTACACACACACAGCTATTTACTCATTTTTCTATTAAATTCATCTTTCTAGAGAACATATCAAGCACAATCTTTGTAAAAACCCAGACAAACAATATCACTCCACATGAAGAAAAAAAAAACAAACCAATACAAAAGAGATCCACTTAAAAAAAGAAAAAAATAATTGTCATTCCCAACACAATCCAGTCGGGATCATAACAGTTTAACACACAGTTTTATTTGTCGATACAAAACGTAAGCTAACGAGACTTTATAAGCAATAAACGTACAGACAGACGTTTTGGTGTGACATAAAATCAAATCAACAGTTATCCTGCGAGCCTACATCACAATCGGGCTTAATCGCGTATGTGACAAGTTAGCTTGTACGAACAAACGACCAGCGTAACAGGAACTCCGATAACTCGCCGTTTATATCCGCGAAGTTCTGTTTTAGTTCATAAATCGGGGGGTGGAGGGGGTCGGGATAAATTCGTCGGTTTGTAACACGCTCAGCGCTCGCTCCGGCCCGATATCGCCTTGAGTGACGGACAAGTATGCATTCAAATGGGTTACTTTAGCCCCCTTCTCCCCTGTATAAACATCGCGGCTAGATCCTCCACCAATTTGGTACAGAATTTGTTGTGGAATGTCGAATGCTTTTTGAGGGTTAAATTGCATTTAATTTACAATAAACAACGGGACTGTTTTGATGTAAATTTAAATGTTTGTTAAACGATTTTTGGTGTAAAAGCTTTTATAGTAATTGTAGAATATTTGCTTAGTTATTTTAGCTTATTTTCTTGTAGATGTCAGAACGTAACTACGTATCAAGGATTTTCTTGGATAGACACTGTTTCCGAATGCTTGTGCGATGTTGTCATAATGCTGTATGACAAAAATTCAGCTGACCTTTTAGGCAGTACCTACCTATGTCAGTCATCCGTGAAGACGTATAATTATAGTCTTGCCTAAAATGGGACACGATCTCAAAATAATTAAAAGTAAACCTAAGGTTTCCATCAGTTCGATAGAATTTGATCCAATTAAATTACCTGGATTATTTTCGGGAACAATACTCAGACATAACCATTCATTTTATCTTATCCATAAAATGATATTACAAGATAAATCACTAACAAATGCATCTCACGCCCCAATATAATGCACACGCATACAAACAGACAGTTTACGTGTCGCACCCTCACGCTAGACCCCGTAATGGGTAGGCAAGGCAATAAAAACTGAAACTCGTCAGCCACGGAGATGTATGAACGATTTATGAGTTGTACTGCTGTGGATGACGATGCGGTAGGTTGTATTAGCTGGTTACCCGACCGTGGAAGGTAAAGGAGGGGTAGTGTGTTTTACTACATGAATATCTAACTTGATAAGCAGAGGTTTATTTTTGTACATCCTCAATTCGTTGGTCACAGTTCACAAGTCTTATGTAAACGGTTATTGCTATCTTAGGTTTAATTTAGAAAAAAATACAAAAAATAATCTTCCCTAAATCGGACCTAGAACCAGCGGCGTGCACAGAGTTTTTAGACAGGGTAGGCAGAAAATTTTAAAAGCTTACTT
Organism: Shargacucullia verbasci; assembly: GCA_947562105.1. Taxonomy (NCBI): domain Eukaryota; kingdom Metazoa; phylum Arthropoda; class Insecta; order Lepidoptera; family Noctuidae; genus Shargacucullia; species Shargacucullia verbasci. Next base: position 14,292,114 of record OX387284.1, on the reverse strand, counting down.
ACCAATTATACCTACTGCATGTTGGTATTGGTTCGTCGTCTTGTCGATGAAATAATGATGTATGTGATTTGCCACCTCAAATATCTTATAATAAATATTTATCTGAGTTAAGTAGGGTAGGCAGTGTCTTTTTGTCTTTATGAACCGCACGCCACTGCCCAGAACTAACTTCAGCAACTGGTAAACCAATAAATGTTAATTTTGAAATTTAATTTTAATAAGAGCACGTTCATGTGTTGTAAGTCTAGATTTAATTACTAAAAAAACTAGCTATTTGCAGTATTATTCTTATTTTTATTCATATTTTGAACCTCGCTAGGATTTCGCTCATGTCATGGGTGTATTTACAGACACGACTATCACATTCACATACACCCAGACCTGAAATAATTATCTGTGGGTGATACAAATAATTTCTGCCTATGGAAATCGTACCCGAGATTCTTGCAGCAAGCCAATTACTTAACTTCTACACCAACCATACCCTATCCACAGATGCCAACCACGATCGGAAGAATGTCCATCCACCAGTAGCTTTTAAACAGAGGCAGATGCTACACAAACCATCTGATTCTACTCCCCATAGACACATAAAAACATCAGTTACCATATTCCCCATCACAATACAACGACACCATGGTATCCGTCGCAACAGCATTCTAATGTTTTTAATGCGTACTATGGGGTTTCTATGTGTTTTATGGGGCATTCGATGGATAATGCGTCTCAACGACTGCTAAGACCGGGGGTCGTGGTAATGTCATTATAAGCAATGTGTGGTGTCATAATAAGTAAATTGATTATAAATAATATGCCTGTTAAATTGGTTTTATTACATTTTCGATATCAAGCTAGCGAAGTGCTGGCTACGGCTACGAAATCATGTAGATGATGGCTACGCCGTAGGACTGACGCTACGAGCATGATCAGTCAATTATATCGGCTATGCTTCGCTTGCTACATCCGTGGAAGAAATATTGTTTGAACAAGCATGGGAGGGTAAAATATAAATTATATAATTAGCTTTTTAAAAATATTATAACTTACTACTAATTTGGTCGGAAAGTTTAATAACCGACATAAGAAAACTTAATATTATATTATCAGCTTATTTTTTCGTGTCAAACTTCACTAAGCGTCTGTATGTATCATAGAATTCATAATATTACATTTTAAATTGCACTATTAATGTTAAAATTGTATAGGTTTTGCAATTATGACATTTGACATAAACGGACTGACATTTGACAGAACAACACTTTAATAAACATGAGAGTCTGGCTTACCATTAATGATAGCTATAGCCAGATGGTGGCGTGCAAAATTCTCAATCAACGACTGCCATAAAATGGCTCACGATGTACAGAAACTATTTCACAATGTTCACATTACCGCAAACCTTCAATTTGCCACCCACCCCCAACAAAGATATGAAAGAAAAAGAAAAACAAAGCATTTTAATATCAGCACAATATCATGAGATCCTTATTTATAATAGCAATAACATGTTCAATAATGACTGAGCCATCTCCAAGCCAGCGTTACCAGACCTCTGCGAGCCACTGGTATGAAAGAAATGTTGACAGTAGAGATGGGACATTGTCATGTTATAAAGTGAAAAAAATTAAAAGTAATCTTGGTTAGTTCTTAAATAAAGTATACAGCGTAATTAAAAATATTAATTAATTAATTTAAAATGGCGTTCACATAAAAGTAAAAAGAAAATAAGTACATAATATATGTTTTTTTTTGTGCATGGTTTAGTGATAAATGGAAAAAAATACTAGTGTTAACCAATAGGTGTAAGTTTAGACTATTGATGTTAATAAAGTATACAATAAAGTAGTGTATACCTACTCCTTTTGATTAAAACTGTAGGAAATCAACTAGGTGCCATTTTTTAATACTAAACACTAACATCCCGCTAAGTCCGTACTGTCAGTAATCCCATCACTAGAGCTCAACTTACACCGGCGCAATGGCCAGCGATTTATCGCAGGGTGCCGGTTCGGTTCCCGGTCACGTCCGCGTGTCCGTCACGAACTGATACGATGATTTGACCCGATGACGTGTTCCGACATCCCTGCTTGGGGATAGAATTGCGTTCTCGGATATTTTTAGTATGATTGTTTTATATAAAGAGCCATAGTTTGTGTAAATTATGAAATATTGTAAGTATTTTATTTTATTAACATCTACTGAACGTAATCTAATGAAAAATCGCTTAATTAGTTATGTCACGTAAAGGAAGAACCGGTGCATTCTGCTAAAAAACCTAGAGCCCCTAGGCATGGCCTGTACCTCTATCACGAATTTTCTTACTATTTAGTATCGTAGTAAAGTAAATTTTCATGATAGTGATTTTAGTTCTTAATTTGCTTACATTAGGGATTAGATTCGCTTATGTGACATATGTGTCATAGTAAAGTTTTGATTTACTATTTACTATATTATAGAGATTAGCGACTCTAATCCCTAATGTAACCAAGTTAAGAACTAAAATCGCTTGCATGAAAATTTACATTTACTATGAGAGTAAATAGTAAAAAACTCATAATAGAGGTACTGTCCACTAAGGTGATGTTGTGTTGTGTTAATTTAGTAATAATAATCTACCAGTAAACTGATGACTTCACATGGCACTCTCGCCATAGGTGTAGTAATCCTTGCCCACAGTTTCAGAGAAGAACAACAATATTGTTAGACCTCCCAACCAGGACAAACACCTACCAACTGACCTACTAAAACCAGACTTTCAGCAACTGTCTACCGACTTTTCATATAATAAGTAGGTAACCAATAAAATCTTAAGCGACTTACAATTCTACCGAGACAATAAACTTCCCTTCATTACATTAATAACACAATTGTAGCAAAAACTTGTGCCATTAGCTCCACTCCAGCGAATCCGCCATGAGCCTCCATCGTAACGGCTCATATCGCGAACAGCTCGGCCTTCACGACATTACTCATAGGGGTCCAACTTACAGCCATTTAAATTTGACACCCTGTATTAAACGGGTTACGCTTGAATAAAGACAGATTGGAGTGAAAACAAAGAAACTGATATTATCAAGAAAAGTGAAGGAGAACTTAAATTGTAGTGAGTTTAAAATAAAAACAAAAGAAAATCGAAACAACACAAAATAATAAGAAGAAAAATCGAAAGCCCTACGTCAGCCAACAGATAGCCGCCATTTTATCAGCTGAAGAATAAAAGAGACAAATGGAAGTGATAAAACTGACGTGATCAAGTCCCAACTTAGGAGAGTTCTCCAGGCTCCACTAGTAGTAGCTTTACATTCAAACAAGATGACATAATGCAAGACTCATTATGTACGGATATCACAGATCAAATAAGCATAAAAATGTGCTTCATTGAGTGTAAAACTAGCTAACGGAAAAGGCCACTAAAATAAGGAAGTCATTTTTTTTTAAAGAAAACGACTAATTTTTCTTCCAAAGCGGCTTTTCCACTACGTATACACAGATGTTAGTTTTAAGTTAACTTATTATCTGGTTGCTAATTGCCCCCTCAGGCCCGCGTCTTAATGCTCCAAGATTTCGGTTACGCCATGATAACTTTTGACCACTTAGATTTTGGTTTATGGAGGTGAGGTGCTAAACGTTTGGCAGGTTTTAATGACAATTAATATTTGCTGATAATTTAAAAAAACACTGTTACATTAATCATGTAAATAATATTATTATTATAATATTAAATTTAATATTGTGACTGTAAACTAACACATTGTCTTAATTATTATAAATACCTTTAAATATTAGTTGAGTCGATGTACCTACTGACGAGGCAACGGAATTATATTAATATTGTTTCAAATTCTTTACTTCACGTTGTACTTATCTAGAATGTTCTTAATCCGATCGCTAGCCGCCGTTAAGTTTACAGCGATAGTTTCAGTCTTCAGTTGTTTTAAATTGATGAGCCATTTTTGGGCTATTCGAAATCAATGTCGTGCTATTCATAAATGGCAGATTAGACTCATGTCTAAAAATACAAAGTCGTTGTCCTAAAAGCCTAGTTGCAGATTTGTAATATTGTAAAATTGCATTTACAGATTTGTAAAGGAAAATCAGTATGCAGTTTCAACCGTATAAAAATTAAATGATACAAAATTCTCACAGTTGCAAAGCGATCCAGCGGCCGTAAACATTTTTATTAAAAACAAAAACATAGAAATTTGCGAGCGAAACTTTTGCCACCGCAAGAATGAGATAAGTGAACAAAGTTGTTTGCAACTGGCAGAGGCTAAGTGTAATTATAATAATTCACTTAATAACTGACTGTGAAACTGTGGTGTTATGTAACTCTTGTAAGTATAAGTTATCTTTAAGTGGTTAATGAGACGTTTGGGAAAGGTGAGGTTTTTTGGAACAAAGATTTCGTTTTGTGTGATTTGTTGCATGAACACATTTTCAAATTAAGTATGGTATGGTATATTTAGAGTTTATAAGTAAGTAAAAAGTATTTAAAGTAAGTCGTGTGTAGTGCTGAAACCTATGCATGCCAATCGTCACAACATATTCTTAGCTGAAAGCAAGAAATGTTGAAAAATTGACAATTTTATATTAAACGCCTAAAATAACTTTCATATTCTGTAATACCATTCCTTGATGTTTTAATTATAGGCTAACTTGGGAAAAACTAAACATGAAGTGAGTTAGCTCCTTCGATATTGTGCTAACAGACATAGGTACCTACTCGTAAGTAATATTTCCTGCAACACTATGTCTCCAACATAAAGTTGATAGGTAGATGTAAAGAGTTACCCAAGAAGGAAAACGAGTTAATGCGACAGTCTCGGAGGAGATAGGAACGTGACACTGCAGACAAGCTGCAAGAATGTCGCTTGACCCGACTCGACCAAAATCACGTAGATACCAATATACCCATTTAGAAATGTGATTGAAAACATATTTTTAGTTAAGTTATACCAAAAATAAGAGCTGGGGAATTTCATTTTCATGGAAAAAATATAGTTTTCGTTCTACAGAAAGGTTGGCACAAATTGTTAAATTCTATCAGATGGACACGTACATAAATTAATAAATTCATTCATGTACATGTACAATATTAAAAAAAACTGGGATTAAATATAGTTTATTATTAGTAAAAAAGTGAAGATATAACAAAAATTAAAAAAACATTTCATACTAACTTCAAAACATTTTCGTTCTTTAGTGACATGTAACGCCATCTATGTTTGAATATACGTGACTTGCATACTGATGGCGGCCGCTAGATGGCAGTACATCGCTAGGTGTCAGTTGCGACATATTTATGGGAGAAAAAAACAGCGCTCCCGCTTGAAACAGAATCGCTTTTAAATGACTGGGCGAATTTGCGCGCGATCTCACGAATTTGTATGCAGATTTAAGAAGAAAGATGTCTGAGTGCGTTTTCCATTCGTGCAGACAGATTTCGTTATTTATTTTTCTTCGAAATGTTGTTTTTCTGTAAACAGTATCTTAATATTGAACTTTATGTTTTGTGAATATTAATCGTTTATTACGAAGGCAGAATACCTGGAATTTAAAATGTAGTTTTACTCGATGATCGTGCAGTCCCTCCATGTTCATGAAAATTCCAAACTTTCAGTGATTTGGTTTCGATTATCGAATCGTATTGCGGGGAAACCTACATGAGTTGTGTTTACCATAGCTATTGTAAATATCAGTCTCGAAGGTATCAAGGTACCTATTTGCTTATGGGATACTTAGATAGGTACCTACCTACTTACAACAGAGAAGATAATTTAGATGAGAGGAAATCGTCGCCTCTTGTTTTTACAAGTGCTTGATCTGCTCGCTGTAACAATTAAAAAATATTCCTACAAACCTCTAGAAGAAAAGTAAAATATGTATATTATTAGTTGGTAGGTATATATATTATATCTACGTATACTAATATTAACACATACCTTAGCATCTTCACACCAAGTCTAGAAAACCAACGGCTGATGCATTATTCATTAGTTTCTTTCTCCAAGAGCGAAGTTTAAATGTAAATATCGTCTCATGTTGATAGGAGTTAGTACTTAGGTAGATACCTACCTATCTACTTGTAAGTTCATGAATGTGCACGATACACTCTTGTTTAGGTAGTTAAATATCTTAAGGATTGACTCTTGAGGTCTTTTTGTTATGAATAGATTAGATTTAAAAAAAAACATTTTCAAATAAGACATATTAACAAAATAATAGAAAGAAGAATATTAAAGGTAGGTACCTGCTTAGGTAGGTACTGTTAGTGCTTTTGAGTAAATATAGCTTACATACCTACCTAATAAGTTAAAGTTATTCTGGGTCTTTCTTTTTTTGAAATCTTTAGTCAAGAATTTCATTTAAGTATTTTGATCTTTAAATTCACAGTGGATCTTGTGACCTAGACCATAAAGTTCGTAATAATGTTGATTTATAATTGAACATTTTTGAGTGATAACAGGTTCTTAAGATTATGGTCACACGATACAAACATAACAGTTATTTAATATTTTATTATAGGAAAACTACAAAGTAGGTACCTATTTCAATCTTATCGCTCTACTTTTGAAATCGCGTGAACAAACTTCACATAAATCGCATAACCTTCATTAACACGCATCGCATAGTTCAAAATTACAAACTCGAATATTTTATTTTGAAACAGGAACATCGATTCAGTTCCGAAGTCACATAAAACGTTAGTCTATGACAGACATGGAGGGTGGCAAAAGTCCAGGGCCCGCCAACGAGGCCTCCCATAAATATCAACCGTCTGAGACATTGTCAACCGGCCACCCTAATTTACGGCTAGTAATTAGGAGTTTGCACTTTGCCAAAACGATTTGCATCGATCGCTACGCTATTAATTTATTGTTATTCTGGAATCTTAGAGCTATATCTCGATCTGAGATAATTTATAATTATGTTCAAAAGAAGGTTATATTATTATTTACTTTATTCTACTTTGAAGTTCAAATTTCAAGTTTTGAAATTATGTATCTTGAAATGATACGTGTAGCGACATCTGTTGAAGTTTATGATGTACGATTTATAACTTTGCGTTGTACAAGTTGTCATATCTTCTGAGTAGATGTCGCCTCTGTTTGATTTTTACAATACATATTGCTACGGTACATTATGTATAATATTTTATTCACAAGCTATATTTAATCTTATATATATATATATATATATATATATATATATATAAAAAAACATTATTGAAATAAAACAATGTTTTTTGCTGTTTTCTTTTGAATATAAAACCTCTGTGGAATTAAACAATGATCCTGACTTCCCGCCCTTTTTAACGTCAAAACAAAACTTACTGTGAAAAAGTCTGAAGTTTACATTGTTATTGTTAAAAAGTTATATGTACCTTGTTTTTAAAATAATGTCTAGTACATTTAATTAATGAAGTATTAGTGATATTCAAAACAAACAAAAAAACAATGGACCCTTACGAAGTAGAATTTATAGGCGAGAACAGAATCATCAGTATTATACCAAACTTTTCATACGACAAAATATATTTGATATGTGGTGAATTTGGACCATTTCGTGCTGGTTTGCCACTAAATGTGCCATTGTGGCTCGCTATGATGTTGAAACAGAAGCAAAAGTGCCGCGTAGTGCCGCCAGATTGGATGGATTTAGATGTTTTGGAAAATATCAAAGAGGAGGAAAAGAGATCTAGGTTAGTTCTTAATTTAAACTTATTTTGAATCATATGTAGTGTATTGAGATTGGTATTTTGTTGGTTAGATCATGACTACACTATGTAAGAATTAAAGAAATTACGAAAGTAAAAAAAATAAAGCCTACAAAAAATTTGGGAATAAATAGATGCTACTTCAACATTTTCTAACAAAAGCTAAATATTGAAGCTACTTGGGTGCAAGTTCAACGATGCTGCTTATGCCAAACATCGGTTGGGGTGTAGCAAAGGGTGTACAAGGAAGATTTCTAAGTCATCGGCACCCTATAGAAATTTCTAAAATCAAAGCCCTAAAATCCTTGTGATACAATATTAATATTTGTGTTATTGAGTTACTCATTCATAAATTGGAATATATTTCATAATTCAACTTTATTATATTTCAGGTTCTTCACAAAAATGCCAAATGAACACTACATGGTTGAAGCCAAACTTATCCTCGGAGCAGCTTCAGAAGATGTTCCAAACGCTTCAGAAATAAAGACAATAATCAAAGACATATGGGACATCCGCATGTCTAAATTACGGACTTCTATGGATGCACTGATGAAGTCCGGAGGCGGTTACGGTAGGCTGGACCACTTGACCATGTTGGAGATTAACTCTGCTAAGCCTTTACTGCCATCTGCTATGGATTATTTACTGCAAATACAAATGGTAAACATTGCAATAGTTAATATTTTTTATTTTAACTTGATAACGTTAAAACAATATGTAATCAGTCACTTTTTTTTGAATAAAATCTATGGGTAATAATTGATTTCTGAACTAATTGACAATTTTTGTTTAACTTAACTAAACATAACCATCAGTAAGGATAACCAGTCTTGTTATTGGATATTAGTATCCCAATTTTTGTTATTATGAATTTTGAGTGCCTTTGTCAATACCTCACCTGATTGTATGTGATGATGCAGTAAAGGATGCCAGCCAACATGTTTCCATATAACCTGGTGCTTCAGTTCTAGTCTGCTTCAATATACAAAAACAAAGATGGTGATCATAACTCAAATTGTATAATTTAGTTTGGATGCCACCACAGTCTGTGTATACAAGCATTAGACTGAACTATTGTACTGAACCATTCACCATTGTCACTAACATTGCAATTTAAACTTTCTCACCATTACAGAAAGCTCAAAAGAAGATTCAACAGCCATCAGTCCTGAACACGTCCACATTCAGCCAGTCAGGGAACTCACAAAATCCATAGCACAATAGTTTGAATAAAACCTACTTGTTAAGATAGCATGTAAGTATTTTTTTAATTAAGATGTTAAGTAGGTAGTAAGTAGTCTTGTTAAACTTGTATATGTAATGTTCAAAATTAAGTAAATGATGTTTATTATTTGTGGTATTTTGTGTTTATTTTTTTATGTCTCATTAGCAATCACTTGTGTCTATTAGTTTGGATTCTGAGGATTGGACTTTCTTATTGTTATTAGGTATATTATTCTACTACGTTTAAGCATATGCCATACATTAAATAAAATAATGCTTTTTTCTGACTTTGTCTATACGACTAAGGCATTAGAGCACATACAGCTTATAGCTTATAGATTTTGTTAGTAGTGCGTTATGTGCGTGGCATATTGCCTGATGCAGGACACTGCTTTACTGCTGACTAGGCTTGTAGTAGTAAATAGATAGTACATAGTAATATTCAACAATTTTATAGTATATTTACACTGCCAGATATTGTCAAAATATCATTCCACTATCTGAATCACATTAAAGATTTACGATTATTGCCAAAACAAGTAACAGTCTACGTTACTTGTTACACTGTTATTTATTGGCGAGATAACTGAACATTCAATTATATAGACTGTGATTTGTGAGGCGATCGCGTTATCGAAATAGGTCTTTAGTTTAATGTTGAGTTATTGATTAATTCGTAGTATCGGCCAAAGGTGGATAGTATAAGTGATGTACCTAATAGGCTTTTGTTGTCAGCTTGTAGCGAAATGTTGGTGGCTATCAAAAGGTTGCAGGGTCAACGTGAGTAGAATTTAAACTAAAAAAAACTGAGCTTCCGCGCAGTCAATCAGCGAGGTTATGTTACGCTTGCCGCGGTCCAACTGTGTATGTGTGACTGTCTTTTATGGATTGTCGTACGAACAAGTTGATCAGCAGCATGAAAGATCTGACCAACATCTTCCTAACCTCAGGGTATCAGTATCTCCCAGTATGGTTTTCGGAGGTCAGATGGTACGCGAGTCTGTCTAGGTTGATATTATTCCAGATATTACCTAATAATATGTAATAATGTTCATGTGCTCAGAAACCTCGGCTTATGTTGAATTTTACGTATGACTTGATCCTAAAAATACATCATAGCCGTAGCGTTAGCATATAAAGGAACGGTGGCAATAAAAATCATATTTATATCGGAAAAATAGTATATTTCCTCTTATCATCTAAGATTGGCCATTTCCTTATAATCTAATGTGGCCTTTTCTTCTCAAATCATCTTACCAACTAGAGTGTCCGTTTGCCAAATGCCTAAGATACTTAAAACTATACTATGCTATTTACTTTAAGTTTAATTAGTCTTATATTAGGTACTAGGGTTAAAATATTAAAATAGCCTAGCCGTATACTACGGATTATATAAAAGGTACAATTAGCTAGGGTTAAATTTGCGAAAATGAATAAACTGCCAATACTTATTACTCAGTAAACTTGTTTACTGTATGGTTGTCAGACGTGGACTTACACGCAGAAAACGAAACAGAAAATAAGAACAATGCAGAGATCAATAGAGAGAAGTATATTAAAAATTAGGAAAATACACAAAATAAGGTCCGAAATAATCCGTGAAAGAACAAAAATGACAGATGCTTTAACACAAGCCTTAAAACTAAAATGGCAATGGACCGGCCATATCTCGAGGATCACTGACGACAGATGGACCATAAAAACGACTTGTTGGAGAGGACCGGTAGGGAAAAGAAATGTCGGCAGACCAGCTAGACGGTGGGCTGATGATATCGTTGCAAAAGCAGGGCAAGACTGGATGGCTCTAGGTAAAGATAGAATATTATGGAAGCAGAAGGAGGAGGCCTTTACCCAAGCAGGGATCCACATCCCAGAAAGTAGCTAACCATACTAACACTCGATTAATAAGTCATTATTTGATAAGCTACTAACACGACTAACAAACATTTAGAATGTAAAAATTACTTTGATGTGGAAACAAATAAAAAAGGCTTATTATTATTATTACTTATTACTCAAGTAAGTATATTTTTGAATATCAGTAAGGCTTAAAAAAATTGCTAAATAAAATAATTAAAAATTAAGTAAGATTTCTAGCCTTTTAAAAGCGGAAATAATTCAATTCATGAGAGTATCACTTTCACATTTAACCCTTAGTCTAATTGTTATAAAATAAATAATTACAGAATGGCTTCCAGACTTATAATAATGTTTTTTACTGGAATGTAATATTACAGTTGAGATAAATTAATTATATAGAAGCGTTTTAGAAGAGATCCGAATTAAATGAAGAAACAAATTTTTAGAAAGCTAGACTGTTTAGTTAAACATTTAGAAGTTTTACAGACACTTAACACACTGTCCTACCTAAATATGTACTAAAGAAAGAAAATATAGTTCTAGTATAAAAAAGGTATAATACAACAGTGTATTTGTTTGTTTATCTCAAAAATAGCTAAACCGGTTTTGCGTTAAATTGACGGCTAATACATAGAAACACACGAAAGACCAAAATTAAAAACTTAAATGTATATATCTAAAGAGATATAATATATATTACATACAGCTTTAGCCGTGTTTTACGTTGATTTACTTTGCAAAATGGAAATGTACATAGACCATATATTTTAAAACGCAAAGCAATCACAACACTTTGGTTTAACTCCAGCTTAACGAATACATAAGAATTTTTGATTAAATAATAATAATTTGAATAAAAAAATAGTAGTTTTTATGTACAAGATAGGCAGTATTTACAGAAATGTTTTCAACAAAGAGGCATAAATTATTATTTTTCGTAAAAACAGATAATATATACAAAGATCTGCCGATATAACAAAGCCCAACATGTCTCAAAGGTTTTTCTCTATTGTTCCCCGGTTCACGGGTTGAGGTGCGAAGATGTTAGTTCAAAGCATTTTTCAAAGAGCCTTCGATTAATTTCGCTCAAGGCAAACAAAAATGCGTTTTGAACTTTTGGAGATATTTTACATTTACACACAATTTTTGCAGGCTACTATAAAAATGTGTGTATTTATACAGTTTCGATTTAATTTGGATGGCCTAAAAGTACTACTACTAGTTGAGAAATCTATTTTGTTCGAAAAGAAATTGTACTAAGACCTTCCTGAAGCGCATGTTATGTGCAAGCGTCGTTAGTCAACAAAAATAACAATTGTGTTGTTAAAAAAAGGAACAATTGTCTTTCAGTTCACTCGCAATTCAAATTTTATTAGTCATGTTAGTAAAGCTGAATTTATTAAAGAGGATCTAAGGAGTTAATAGCTCGTAAGGTTAGTTAGATTCACGTAATTACTTATGTTAGTATCTACTTGAAATAACAAAAAAATCTCAGGTCATAAATACTAGGCCATCCCAAAAACAACCAGCTGTAAAAGGCGTGCTAATAGGTAAACAAACCTACTAAATATGGCACAGAAAACCAAGTCTCGTTAAAGTTAAGAAAATATGTACACTATCGCTAAAGAAATAAAGTACTAAATACTTTGAAACCATGTTGAGCTTGTTACGTTCTTCTGCCGGCAATGAAACTCAAGAGATCTTTAGTGAAAGGATAACAATTGCGAATGCGCACACTAAAAACTAATATTTACAAAAATGTACAAAAATATAAATCTAGGCTTAAAAATACTATTTACAATTAGAACTATGACTTCAAGTTACTTAATAATAAGTAATGACTATAGAATACACATTATGTGTTAATAACTTGTTCAAACTTGGATTCAGCCTGAAATTAAAACTAAGTTTAATTTTAACCTAACTTAAATCCAAGTACGTTTTATTACACTTAATCTTGTAAGGATATTTTACTCAAAATTTGAACATTTGAAAACTTATTGGATTTTTAAAACTAATTAATAAAACCTTATGTGAAACCTATTCTATCTGAATATATTAAACCGAAATGAATGAATATAACTAAACACTTGCGAATGTATAATAGTGAATGGCAGGTTAATTTTGAAAATATTTTATCTTATTGAAGTTTGTTTGGAAATGATCAAATCGAGGCTTATTCATGTATCAAATTACCAATTACACAAAAAATGTAACTAAACAGCTACGATTTTACTTGGGTCTACTTTAACCCTTAAGAACATGACATCATCCTTAATAAAGTTCCTCTTCTTCAGCATTTCATGGGAGACGAACCTTGGGAACCCAAAACCTAACGCATCAGGTTCCTTTGAGGGTCTTTGGAAGTTCTTCCAGGTAGGGTCTGGGACGAAACTTTCGACAATATTGCAGGCTCTGTCTGGGCTGGAACTCTGGTCGAATAGTGTGAAGGAGACAGTGTGAGCGAAAGGCCAGCGGAGAAGGGCATCGTACTCTCCGGGCAGGATCTTGATGTAGACCGACATGTGGGTAGCTTCGCCTGCTCCATTGCCATTCAAGAATAGTGATGCCTGGAAAGAAGGAAATATAATTTAGTTACTTATCCAAGTGTATAAAAGAGACTAGGCATCATGGCAACATTCAAACAGTGAATTTAATGAAATTGACAAAGTTAATAAAACATTATTTAAATTCAAAACCTAACGGGCATACTGAAAAATTTCGCGGCTATAAAACCACTACCTATCTTTTTATTTTGAATTTATTTTAAGTAATTAAAAAGCAAGGAAATGAAATGAAATTAATTAACAAATGTCACAGTCTACCAAAACGAGAAACTATGATTTATTATTTACACTCAAAATATTATATTACACATTGAGTGAGCAAGTATCTAAATTAGTCTTCGTGGGGATGCGAGTTTAGTCATCACTGGCCCATACAAATATAGCGTGGTTTTGTTTACTAACAATTGTATGGCAAGTGGCATTACGACAAGATTTTTCGATGGCATCCGGAATTTTAATCTGCAAAAAGTAGGTCATCGATTGAAAATAAACTTGCATTGGCGATTGGATTCGTTTTGACAGTTGACAAATTCAGTAAAACATTCTGCAGTAGAGCAAACGGAGCAAAAAAGTAAACGGAGTTTATTTCTTTATGGGATGATCACAGGGGTATCAACTGATAACTGAATAAACAGTGCAATATGCGTAATCAGTGGTATTTTGTTGAAAAAAGAATGATAGTAATTGTATTTCCGTCTGCGTGACACATGCTACGAACTAGAATTTTGGCATACACGCCAATTTTCATCGAAATTTGCTAGGATATGAAGCGTGAAAGTGGAACAAACATATTTTTTAGACTTAGCATTGTAGTTACCAAACAAACATTAATAATAGCCGCATTAACTTCTTGATAACCTCTCTGATGTTGTTTGGAATACGTTGAGAGAAGCCAAAGATACAGAAAAGGTACTGGTATTACTCTTCAGGTTAGGTTGAAAATAACTATGGTTATAATGGAGTCAACCCCTATTATAAAATCCGTTTTTTTGTTTGTCAGACTGCACTTAACGCGAAGTTCTGTGTTATATTCATGAAACTCACCTGCAACTTGTATCCATACTGGCTGGTATAAAACGCAGGGGAAACAAGCTCCACGCCATCTTTGCATTTTGCCTCCGCCATTTTAGCGGCCCAGTCGCTGATGCGCCACACCAATGCGCCCGAGCAGTTGACGGAAAGTCGCGCCACTGCCGCTCGCAGTGAGTCCAGTTGTCGCGCTTGACGGCTGGCGAGGGCAGAAACGAGAGCGAGGTGTTGCTGGCAACTCTCTTCTGTGTGTTTTTCTAGAGCTTGTCTTGTTCCCTGTAAAGGTTAAAAATTGGTTAGTGGAATTTAGAAGGTAGGTTGATGAATTTATGTGACAGAAACTCCGAAGTCATCCCTTTCTTCATGACTTTGTTGACGTCTCTCATCAGTTTATCCGCTATCAAATATGTCATCTGGTATGTTTGGTTTTTGTGATTTTGGTCAACCAATTTACGAGCTAACATGAGATTTTACAGCAAATTTTCTGATTGGAGATTTGAATAGGCTTTCAAAAACCACTAAGTCTATAATGATTTAAATACCTGAGCAATATTTTTTCTTTTTCTGATTTTTGTGGACTAACCGTACCACGGAATGCTGGTACTAGTTGCTTTTCTTAAAAATGAAATTGTTGAACATACCTTAAATCTACACCCTGCGTCTCTAAATGAGCAGGGCAGCGCAGCGGCAGCGGCAGCTGCGGCGTGATCTCGCAGGTGTGCGGCCAGGTCTGCACGAGGTACTCCGCTGGCACCGCACCGCTGGGGGCATGCTACTGGTGCGCGAGCGCAGGAAGCTCCATGCGCTGATACTGTGTCCTGGAAGGAAAAAATACTTAGTGTTTTATTTTTTGTAGGTGAAAGTTTAAAACTGTATTGTGATTATCTATAGCGAATCGTTCTTGAAGTTTTACAGGTCTTCTGTCAACTCTTACACTCTTTCCTATTGGTCAATGCTAGGTAGGTAGGTACTTGATTTTTTAAAGGCATGGAAATTATTTATGAAACAGATGGAATAGTTACTTGTTCCACAAAAAAATATTATTCGATTGTGTCTTTACAGATTTCTTTGTTTACAATATCAAGTCAGGACCTATCTCCTATCTCTTTTCTTCCCTTGTTATAAGAAAGTCATCTTTAATTGATTCCTTACCTGAGTATAGCTCTGCCCGCAGTGCTTGCAGGGCACAAGTCGTTTACTGCAGTGCTGCTGTATGTGCTGTTGCGTATGTCTGCGCTGCACTTTAGCACCGCACTTGTTCTCACAGTACACCGGCTCGTGGCCGCAATTGCCTGAATGCTCCTGTAAAATTACGTTGGAATATTACTAAGTGTTACACCTTATTAAAACAAAAGAGCTTGACGACTTGGTGTCTATTGGTCCGCAGAATCAACGAATCAAGTGTTAAAACTGTCCAAACGAAGATAATAAGACGTTAGCAAAGACGTATTAACCTGTGGTTATAGGTTACCATCTTTCAAATATTTTCATTGTTGGACCTCTATAAGCCTCTCAGCAACATTTAGTTCTCCGCAGTTTAGGTCATGTTCAGGTGGCCAGTCCCTCCGCCGCATTAGCAAGCCATCGTGTTGTTAGAATTTATTCTTACCTCTAAGGCGCTTCCTGAAAACTCCTTATGGCAATGCTCGCAGTTGGCGCGGCGGCGCGGGCAGGTGTAGCGCAAGTGATCTTGCATGAGTACGCGTGGGATCATCGCGCCACATTGCGCCGCACACAGCACCGCATCGTGCTTGCACGTGTTCAGGTGCGCCTGCGCATACAAAAGTAAAACTAAGTTGGGAGAAAAAAAGACAAAACGTTTGTATATAGGATTTGAGGAGCAAGTTTGTATTGTTAAATATTAGGTATCTATTATACAGCCATAAAAATAGCGTGGGTTGTTGTTCATGAAATATTTTATCTGTCTAATGTTAAGTCATAGTGCAGTAGGAAAACATGATAAGAATTGTTGGTTTCATTAATTATATATTTTAATGTATGCAGCTGTATAAGTTTATAACGAAACGTACAACTTGTTAATTAATATCATATTGTTAGTAAGTTATAAAAATCGGTTTCTTAACAAAAAAAAAACTACTTTTTATATTCATCATATCTAATACGTTTTTAATTCTTATGAACATTAGACTTATTAGCGTCTTCGCGGTAAATAAACTCAGAAGCCATTATTTTTGAAACCGACTCGCACTTGTCGTGCCATAAATTATAGACTATTGTCGGATAGATAAATAAATGTGTCGTGACATGACAAGCGCACACAAAATGATAGATCGATTGGACGATCTATTTACCTATTTAAGTTTATCTCGGCAAATATTTGCGTTCTCACTCACCTTCAGTTTGCGTAGCTCGTCCGACCATTGACATCCTTCTTTGTGGTGGATGCAGTACACCACAGATCCCATAATAGCCTTCTCCGACTCGGGATCTGGATAAATCTGAAACAAAGAGAACAATGTTTTAAATCACATCTCATTGTGTACCGTATATGCTCTTAAAAATGTTAAGACCTTTTTAATCTTTGAAATAATGTATTTAAGCATTTTGTTGAATGAATTTTGTTTCAACAGAAAACACGACGTCAAAAGCAACGGTTGCCGTTGAGACTGATTGAGGCGCTTGCCACACTCGCATAACGGATTAAATAGGACAACGCGATTAAAAATAAACCACATTTCAAAGAGAATATCAAACGGGAGCTGCGTATACACACCGTACTCTCGAATATGGAACACATCGTACGGAAATATGCAAAATGGCCGACTGTTTTTCGCGCGTAATTTATTCAAAGTAAAGGCGCGGGTGCGTTCACCGCAAACGACTGATACGTAGTGAATGCGTTCCCGTTTGTACATTTTCGTTATCTTTATGGGTGCAACGAACAGATGGCTCGAGCCACGGACCACCGTTCCCTATGTTTGTGCCGCGATAAGCGTGATTTTTCACTTCCCAAACCAGCTGGGTAATGGAATGAGCAAATACACGCATTAGATTCTTTTGAACAGGTTCCTTTCACATGTGGAAGCTAATTTTTCTATGAAACTGACTGCGAGAACTGAAAAACTTGTTTGTTGACTTGTCTTTTGTAAAAATAGGGAATGCGCTTCGAATGCTAAATGTTGTTAGTAAACAAAGCCAAGTTGGTATGTTTGCTCAGGAGATGTCACTAGTCGTCACATGGATATTTTAGTACATATGCAACTGAATCGTGAACTTAGGTTACTGTTAAATTTTAATATACATCGAAAGCTTCTGATTCATTCGTCCAAAGATTCTTCAAAACCAAACGAGCATTGGACTGAACTCATTTCGAAACTAAAAGATCAAAGCCGGTCTATAGTACGCTGTGTTTCTATTTACAAACATTGATGCATGTGGTCATCGGCATGGCTGCTGCGTAACCGTACCACCTTAGCATATTCTATTCAAGTAAAATAAAGTACCTTATCCTATGTACTATTGACACTTAACTGTGACTTTTATCGCAAATGAATAAGGGTGAGATTCGTGTATCATGTCGAAGAGCCCTAGGTGCTCTCAAAGCTGGTGGTGTATAAATTTACAAATATAGAATGTTATTTGTGTCGTATTCTAAAAAGATGGACCGCGATGTGTTGAGCTCTCCCGCATCGCTCAATTATAGAACTCGTTGTATCGTAAATATAGTAGGAACGAAACGTAGCAGGTTGCTGAAGTGACGCGGCGGTTATGACGTTCTGCCTCGCAACCACTGTACAGCAAAAGGATAGATAGAAAATGAGGATGTTACGCTGCCATTTGTAAAATATCACCGGTCGAGGTGTCATTAGACAGCTAGATAATATATTATGTAATATAATTTAATAACATTACTGGAGGATATTTTTTCATTTGACTTAAATTAATGTTACCACTTTAAATGTAACGGTCGAATAGCGTTTCGATTTTGTTTTACACTTTTAAATGCCACACATTTAACACTTGTATTTCCTTCTACAGTGGAGTGATACTTTTGCATAATTAAAAAAGGTATAAAAATAATACAAATTAAGTATGTGATTAATAAGTTATTTGACATAATACATGCAAATGATTGCCGACAAAAAGGTTACGAAACGCAGTCGGAGATAACAGGGACCATAATAGGCAACAAGACCTTATCCTCCTACGCACACTGTTTTATCAAATCATTTTCAATTTAATAGGTTTTATAATTAATTAAATTTACACTGTACAGCTCAAGGGCATTTGATCATAAAAATAAATATTTCCTATTAGCGTATCAAATATACAGATCTTGAGACCAAAAATCTTATTCATAAATTCAAATCTTCATTTCTACACACCTGGTATTTCAATGCATTTAGAAATCAAAAATAGTACTTCTCTCCATACTCATTGGAATAAATATGTTACTTTCAAATCAGATAGTGAAATGTCTTTGATATTTATTTTATTGAGCGAAAAACAAAATCAAGCATTCTACTTCAAGAAACAATCTTACACATTTACCTTTTTTACAAACTGCTTAGTATAACCGTCACGTCTAACAATTCTCAGGAAGACACTCAACTTTAAAGAAGGTAAAAAACAAGGTTCCGAATCTTATAAGGCATAAAAACGTTATCTAATTACAAGGTAAAGCCATACGCCCACTGTAAACAGGGTTGCATCACATATCCCACGCAGACAGACTTGCCTTCTATTGGTATAGAAGACCTTGGGAAATATATTTACAAACTATTAGATTACTATCTGCAAGGATCGAAATCAGTTCCGTCTGATTTAGAGATTTAATCTGGAACAACTAAGTAGAAAATGAGTTTTTAGCGTTCCAAAGAAATCTTGCGAAAATATCAAGTCATATTGTGATAACACGCAATATGACATTTATCGGCCACAATCGAATCTTTGTTGAAACCTAATCCGAATAATGTAGTTTAAAAATCTGCAGTTAGCAGAAGCTCCCGTTATAAGCGCAAAAGTTATTTTAGTCAAAACAATTGTATTTATGTCACGAGTCGCTTGACGACCGTGTCCGGCCCCGGCGACAAGTTGACGTCTCTAATTTGTTACGAGCACCATTTGGGGTGATTGTTAACACAGTTTTCTGCGTTTTATTTGATAATTCAAGGTACATACATAAATATGCCGTAAGTAAAAGACTATGAATTTAATTTAAAGGAAAAATCATGTGTACTACTATTAGAGGAGGTGTTTGCGTGGCAAGTATTATAAACGAAGCTGCTTATGCCGATCTTAAATTTAATCTTAACAATAGGACGCATACTGACTGTGTTCTACAAAGTAAGCAAAATTAGAT
Organism: Shargacucullia verbasci; assembly: GCA_947562105.1. Lineage (NCBI taxonomy): Eukaryota > Metazoa > Arthropoda > Insecta > Lepidoptera > Noctuidae > Shargacucullia > Shargacucullia verbasci. The sequence goes on along the minus strand of OX387284.1, from coordinate 14,272,391 downwards.
ACTATTGACAATGACAAATACCTCAATTTCTAAAATGCATCTCTATGCTCTTCTGCATAGAATATATCTCTCCCAAAATATATTTGATCTTTAAAAGAATAATATTTCAACTGAACGCGCCCATCATCGTTTAAAACAGAACGCACCATATAAATTATGGCGCGAACTTAGTTGTCAGTTTGAGTTCTAATTTAGAAAATGGCGGGTGGAGTGGTTCGGAAACCGTTATTTTTTTCCTGTTTCGCCTTTATTTTGGGTACTACTTTGTACAACTTCTTTGACTTTTCTACACTTCTGTTTTCATCAAGTAACACCGCCAGTTGATTGACAACTGACGGCAATGTGTGTACAAACTTAACCGTACCATCCGAGACTTTATCTTTTTCTATACAGCGTTGGAAATAAAGTTGACTTTCGTTTATCTGACTATTTCCTTTTTCATAAATATAATTTTGTTTTCGTTGAGCTATCGACACGCGCTGACGTGGGAATGTAAACAAAACACCAAAAATATATCCAAGGATTATTTTAAAGTGTACACGTAGTAAACTGAACTTGTAGTAAAGTTGAAGGGCCTGTATCCTAGCGCAGGTCTGTCTACTGCTAATTTATTAAACGCACGATTATTCCTATGATTCACTAGATATATTTTTATAAAGCTTAGGGAAAATCAGTCGCGTTGTAGCACAATATTTCTATAGATACTATTGCGTATTCACATGATGTAGACAATTTGTCAGCCATTACGACACTTACAGAACAAGACAAAATGTAACCCACTCAAGCAAAAACAACGCCACTTAAGCTGAAGGATACATGTACCTACTATAATAATAATAATAATAAACATTATCCTTGTGAAGTTAACGCAATATTTTCCAGCATCGCGTGTCTTACAATAGTTATTTACTTTTCAGAAATTTAAGTTAAATTACTCTATGTATTTGATTTATAATCTTCGTTGGACGTATTAATTATTCCTGCAGTATCACAACCTTCGTGGCTGTTCACTTTTGTACAAGCTTACTTGAAACCAATTAGTTTATACGACAGTATTGTATGAAGGCATGTTATGTCAGATCAAGGTTAATATTAGTGTTTGATGAAGTGTAATTTTGCGTGACACGCGTAAAAATTCCTATCTTTCCGCAAAGTATTGAATCACTTAGGTACATACTCCATACAAGTTAATGAAAAATCTACAAACTACATAATATACTTTATAAATCACCTCAAATACTTTAACAGCGCAATCCAATATTCATAAAAGCATGGCATTACATAATTTGAATAATAAGGCTCGATGGTTATCAACGGTGCGCGTGCGCAACGGAAGCGAGTTCGACGCCCGGCAGCGGAACGTTACCGTGGAATATGTAATGATGTCTAATTAAGTTATGTAATGGACAATGTGTGATTTCTGTCATTGTTTTGTTACTATGTTTTAAAGCAGATATTAGAAATAAGAAAAGGCAAGTATACGTACCACGTACAAATAAATAAATTGGCGACTATAAATAAGAGGAATTTTTTATGTTAGCGTCAAAGAATTTCGTTTTTAATAAAATAATGTAAATTAGCAACAACACGAAAAAAAAGCTATTAAATCCACTCATTTATAAAATATAATACTTAAGAGAATTGTACTTGCTAATCTAACTTGAACACTATCTACAAATCAATGCGTGTCTCTATTATACGTCGGAAGAACTAACGGACAATTCCATTACAAACAATGCAGTGTAATTGTATTGTTACTAACTTTCCTGCAATGGAGATTTTTATCTATAAGAATGCGTGCGTTCTCATGATCACAAAATAACTTGGTTACTATTAGAACCGCTAGGAAGTGTGCAGTATTTGATTAAAATAACATCAGTTATAACGTTTAAAGTGTGTTAGGTCAAAAAACATTCTTACTTTACTTTAACACCATGCTTTTTTATGGTTGAAATAAAGCTGATAATTTAATCTTTATCTTGATAATATTTCTTAACACTTTACATTAAACCTATTACTTTCCATTATTGTCTTCACGATTCAGTCAACCATTAGACCAGTTCTATCTCAATCGTAGATCAGTTTCACTATCTGTGTGGGAGTAGTATTAAACTTCATTGATAAACAAACGGATTTCTTCAATGAACTGAAATCGCATCGATCCATACATCGCTAATGCATCGATTGTTATTTGTTTACGCAACGTCACTAGATGATCGTGTATAATCTGTGGACGAGGCATTGATTTAAAAAAAAAAATGAATGGAAGAAATGGTTATTTATTTTAGAAATTAATTTTACAATCAAAATCAATCAGTTATTCTACTTGAAATGAAAATTGAGACTTCGCGGGATGCTTGGAATCTTAATGACTAGTTCTTGATTTGAAAAGACATTATACCGTGTTAAATATCCTATTAAACCGATTAGTCTTAGTAATAACCAACTTCGTATTACATTCTTTCTCCTGTAAGTAGTTGTTGTGTTTTTGAAAATAGACCACTTCGTTAGAAGGAACGCGATATCAATTAGGTTGTCTGTCATCGCCCCAACGTCTCGGGTTGCCGACGAATTCAATTCTAAAACGTACCCCGCCATTTGGGATACATTAATTCATAGTTTGTTTTGTTTAGATGTTAAAATTAATTTGAAATAGGAGTTTTGGGAAACACGGAATTAGAATTTAAAAATGTATCGCTAAGTTTTAGTTTAAAGTTAAGTAAAATGTATCGCTGTTGTCACAAATAAATGTGTCATGCAGTTGCTTGGCAGCCAAAGTTATAATACTAAATTAGATAATATATCTGTGAACCCAAAGAGACATCGACCAAACAATGGTATAATCTACGACAGTCCTAAATCAACGTCTAAAAACCAAAAAATTCCAATAAGTTACTCCAAAACCGCGTCTCGAAAAGTAAACTAAGGATAAATTCTAGGCAAGTTAGACAAATCGCATTTCCCGAATGCCTACAGTCACCACTGTCGTTCTGTCACGCCACAAATTCCAGAAGAAACCGCAGGCATGCGCATACGCACCCAAACCGTCGTTTTGACACGTACTGCCTCGTAAGAGATCACTGTTAGAAATATACCTATTAGTGTGGACGAGAAATGTAGACAAAACACATCTGATTCACAGACTAAGTCTGATAACAGATTGAAACCTAGATTAATGTTTAGTTACATCAATCATTGTAGCTAGGTGAAATTATTCAACAAGTAGATAAGGAAATAGAATAGGTTAAGGTGTCTTATCATTGTATGTTGAAACACAGTAAGAAGGAAATTTCCGGGATATCCAGGAGCCTATTACTTAAGGACAAAAAAGGAAACAAAACAATCACATTTAAATAAGTTTTCGAGCATTAATAAATCCGATATCAACTTGAAATTTAATGTAATAAAATCACGCCAATCAGTCTTATCACTAACAGTACCATTCCACTAATAAATGCCAATAAATCACTAGACGCAGACGCACCGGAAGCGGCAGAGGTCGCTGGTGTCAGCCGTCAGCGCGCGCGCATCAAACGATAGCTTTCGTAACAATCGTAACTGAACGCAATTGTTGTTGTGTAATTATCTAGTTTGATTGGGTAGACAATGTGGGACCCTTGTTTAGTTTTAAAACTATATGTAGCTTAGTTTAGATAAGAACATCAATTAAAATTGTATATTTTGACCAATTTCATTTGCAATATGTGGCTTTCATATTGACTAGAGATTCGTTGCTATAACATGGTTTTGCTTCAACCAATCAGAAACTAAGCGTTTCAGATCACAATCATGCAATCTGTGCTTAACCTGACCGAGCTACAAGAACAATCACTCTACATAACTCTGCCCTCTTAACAAGTGCGACTCCAATTGAAGTCACTAACCGTTTAGCTCAATTGGATAATGCGTCTAGTAAAAGGGTAATGCGTTCGCAAGCGCAGATTGATCGATTGCCGGAAACCGCCATTTTGGTTCGACCACGACATTGCGATTTAAATTTTATTGGCATTAGGCCGTTGATCCTTGTGGTAATCGCTGAATTGTCTGGTTATCTAGGACATGATAATAATGTTTGTAGATTTGGCCATCATTTGTATGATGAGAATGTCTGCCTTGACCTAATTGGAGCCGCGGTAGGATTAGGTGGTAGACTAGATAATTTGATAAATATTGGTGATAAACTTGATAAAAATCAGTACTTTTTCGGTAGGTAATATTCCTAAATATCTGTATTTTTATTTCTTCAATACGGTCTCTAAGTAGTTTTGGATCAAAAAGTAAAACCAGAATAAGAGATTATCGACAATTTAGCAACATTCACCTGCATCCTCTCCTGATACAACCAATCCATTTATCAAGCGTAGTCAAAGTCAAAGTCAAAGTTTTTTATTTCAAGTAGGCCTTTTCAGGCACTTTTAAAAAGTCGAGACTCTAGGCACAGGCTCTAGTAATTATAGCCTTACCAGGTAATCGGGTTTTATGGGAACATATTTCCAGCAGTGCACTTATATGTACTTATTTTTTACCACGTTACAAGAAGCATTTCTTGAAATTAATGAACTTTCTTACTACCATAGTAATTAGATAACCTATTATTTGATCGCCGCATCATCAAAACACGATATAAGTCGCCCGATTCGATGGAATTCAATTTATAACAACAATTTGAAAATAATTAAAAATGCCGTATAAAGCAAAATTCCATTTAGATCTCCCTGAAGCAACATTCATCATTAGAAGGTTTCAGGAAAAACGAAAAGAAAGGTTTTATACCTAAAACAAGCTTTAATTACCGAACTATACATAGACACACGTAAATAGTCATAAAACCCATTCTTACGCTCTTATACGATCGTCTCTTTCTGATGTCGTATGTTGGTAAGAGAGCACAATACAAAAATGGTGGTAATGACGTGTTGCGGTATAACAATCTAGTAATAGAACGCGTTAAAAGACTTAATGCTTCAGTTACGGTACGGATAACTCATTTGAAATACTTAACGGGTTTATTTTTATGTTGAACTAAGAAATAAATAGGAAATGAAGCATTGTGTGAATGATCCATGTTGTTCATTCATTAAGACAAAATTTTTTTGTATATAAAATGACAAAAATGGACCATTTTGTCACACAAATTTTGTTTGCGAAAAGATAGCATTATCTTTATTCGATGAGAAATATCGAAATAATAGATATTAAAAGTAAGTCGCTCTTCATTCTGTTCAATGATAAAATGCTATCTTTATCGTCGTCATCTAGAAAACGTTATGTGTTCACATCACATAATTTATTTATTAAATCCCTTGGAATACATGAACATTGTTTTTATAGTATCTTGCTAACAAGTTACTAAGTTCTAAATTGACATCATATTTTTCTTACTTCACAAGCTGCACAAACGCCTAACTCACTAAACCTTCGACTTTATCAATGAACCGTTTAGTAGTAAAATGAATAATGGCGTGACTCAGACATAGTCTGAATTGCAGAATATTTGCCATACTGTTGCCATGATGCGGGTTACTGGGTCTCGCAATTTTATGGGCATTTTGTTCATTGGTAGGATTTTATGCGTTCATTCCATGGGAAAAATAAAATTATGATGTGTGTGTTGTGTGATTCAAACCTTAATGATATTTGAAGCTTGGATTATAAAGTGGTTTATAAGAGTGCTTAACTTAATGTGACATTATTTAATTTCGTTGCAATACATCTATACATATAAATAAAATTGGAGTGTCTGTTTGTAATATTGAAATAACCGTTTTTTACTACATGCATATGAATATATATACGGTACATACACCAAAATAACATTTTTTACAATTTATGTCTGTCTGACCGTCTGTCTGTGTGTCTGTTTGTATAGGCTAATCTCTGAAATGGCTGGACCGATTTTGACGGGACTTTTATTGGCAGGTAGCTGATGTAATAAGGAGTAACATAGGCTACATTTATTTTAGAAAAAAAAAGGGTTAAGTGCATTTGGTCTCACTAAAAAATACATTGTTAAGTTCCGACATCCACGCGAACGAAGTCGCGGGCACAGCTAGTTTCAAATAAAGTTCTTACAGACGAGCTTTTGAAAGATTAACTTCAGATTATTGGTACCTACGTAAATGGTTATTTTGTTTAATGATTCATTATTTTAACTTCATTGAATCCATATGCTCCGTTTGAGTCATTCCTTACAATCAGCTAGGTATGACGTTGCAAGACAGACATGTCTGGCGGTACACTTATTCATGTGTTTCTCATATTTGACATAAATTTCATTTCAACTTTTAGATCACAATTATATAAAAGCAGAGCAGCAAATAAATCAATGCCACGGGTTTATTGACCGGATATCGCAGCCTCCATTGAGCGGAAGTGACGTCGCGTTATAGTGGGATGCGCGCGCACAAGTTACCGCAAAAGATTATCATGTCGGCGCCTTGGTTTTATTTATTTATTGTGAATATATCGATTTCTTAACAGTTATTTGAGCAGAAACATGATGAAATGATTATTACTTTATATGTACTATGTTAAATTGATTTAACTTAGGTAACGGTTGAACATCTTGTTACGACTTGAAAGCTATACCTAACTCGTTTAAGTGGCCAAAACTGAAACTAGTACACGAGAAATTACAGTAGGTATATTTAAAACTTATCGGTTATATTATAAACTCGCTCATATTAGGTTTATGTTAAGTAGTTAGGTACAAAGGTTAAGTGATACTGAATTAATGCTTAAAATCATAAAACAAAGTGTGCATGCAAAAATGCCTGTTTATTAATATTATTATGTTAAAATAGCTGACATTTTGACAAGTTACCAATAGGCTCATGGCTTATTATACTTAAAGTCGTATATGTATTTCGTAATTTATTAATACCTACTTACACAACATACATTAATACACGAACGACCGTCGTTATTTTGTATATTATTGTGCAAAAGTTGTGTACTGATTCGGGGTATCAATTTTATTGTTCTTAAGAATTTAATGTAGTAACTTGTGTTATCAATTCCCAGAATTAAATTATATTATTGTTGAGCTAAAGAAGAAATTGTTGATTGACACATATACGACTAGAATTCTTAATGTTGGTGATCCAGGTGGTTAAACATATACGGTGTAAGGTTATCAAATGATACGTAAGCCAGTCACCAATTGAAGCACTTAACATTATGTATTGTAAATACTTAATATTTATTATACGAAATCTTTTTTGGGTTTGGAAATCCCAGGCCATCAAGAACCACTATGCGCTCTAGTTAAAGAAGGCGATATAAATACCAACGTACAAAGATGTTAGTCACTTAAAAAAAACGTACAACTTGATTATTCTCACAGTGTTATCTCTCATCATCGGAATGCAACATTACGCAATGTTATTGTTGACTGAGTCGTTCTGACCGACCGATTAGATACTCAGCTCATATTTACTTACTAGGAATAGCTCATTACACTACGAGACTAAGCGTTTTTAGCGGATAGAAGCAAACCTTTATTCCTGAGTAGATAAAGAATGAGAAGAAAATACATAATGCAAAACAATAATATTACGTCAAATTCACCCCAACGGATTACTGTGAGAAGAGAGTTAACGATTTAAGCATAGCTCAATCGGTAGTCAGTTCTACAAAGATTGTATAAACAAAAAACAGTTTGCGAGAAAGTTTCATACAACATAACTGATGGTGTTGTCATCGCGGTGTGTAGTCATATTATATTAACAAATGATCAATGAACGTTCATATAAGAGGTTTTATTAAACAAAAAAAAATACGAAGCGAGACTGAATGATTTTATTTTCATTAAGTAAAACACCTATACTAAAAAGAAGTAGGTATCTAGCTATTTTAAATAAATTCAAATTACGCAGACTTCTCGGTATCCACTAGCCAGTCTAATCCAGGTTCCGTAGCTACATTCCTAAACAGATTTGTAGATTACCTACTCTAGTAGGCAGATTTAATTCAGTTGCGTAAAACGCGTTTCTATCTCGCAAGAGGACATATCTGATCATCTGGGGTAATACCTGTAATCTGGTTTGAAGACGTACTTTATAAGAACCACATTTTGAAAGCATTCTTATAGGTGTTCTAGAGTGTTGCCATTACAAAAACAATATTTTGATTTCAGATCAGTCGACACTACGAGATCCCGTTATTTTTGACCATATATGTATAAGGTAAGTATCTACTTACATTAATTATATTAAGTTGCTATATCTAGATATGAATCGCTAAATTCGAAAATCATAAATATTTTAACCAAAACTAAACGTTTTCGTCACTAGGAAAGACGAATTAAATTAAAGCCTTCTTTAGGAAGTTTAAAACCATTAACCATTCTGGTCGGGCAAGCCGTTATGAACATGTTTCGACAAGTCTGAGGACTACCAAGAAACGGGGGCAAGGACTAGGAATCCATGGCCTTATACGAGTTATTAGCCCGTTTCAACTTGTTTAAGTTTATATGATTGCCCTTGATGGTTACTTTAAATGATGTTTGGTTATTAGCTAATGAGTAATAAGGCCAAAGAAGGTTAGTTTTCTGGACCTTTTCAAATAAATAAATCAATGACGCTGTCATTAGTAAATTACGGCTTAACTCAAATCGTTATTAACCCATTTCGGTTGATTCATTAACTTTCATCAAAATTTGGATTCGGCTGATATCAGAAATGAGATTTTAAATCGTTCCAATATAGGTTAAACAAAAGTGGTGATCCCCACTACTAGAGGCAAGTATTAGTATTTATAGTTTAGAAGTTGCGCCATACATGGCTAATATATACTAAACCACATAAAAAATCCAAGGTAAGTACCTAAGTCAATATAATCAAATTTTCTCTCGTTTCAAATGCATTGTGATATATTAATTCTAAATGGTGACTCTGATGACTCGATGAGTTTATAAGTGCATTTCACTTGGCTTATGAGAGTTACGAGTTACGACAACGTACGTAATGTTTTCTTAGAAAAGAACATCTCCACGACGCAGGAGATGTAATTGGACGTGCAGGCGGACACCTGTTTAGTTCTTGTATCCAATGAGTATATTTATGGACCAACGTTGGCTCAATGCGGGGTAGTGTCGGGAAGTTTTATTTGTGCAACGCCAATTTATCTATAAGATCAAGTTCTTTAGGTGATCTTCAAATTATTGGACCGAGGGATGAAAATTTTTAGGCTCTTAATATAGAGACTGAGTTTGAATTGAAACATGATATGTAAAACTGAAACAAAATGAATAAATTGTAGAAAGATGTTGAAAAGAAATAAAATACTGCTTTTCAAGGACAGGTGGAATTTTCTTATACCTAATAGAGATTTACGTATTAATTTCAAAAATAAGTTTTTAATCTGTATCGCAACTTTGCGTCGTTAATTCTTTATGTACGTTTAGTTTAAAGAAACCAACCAAAACATACAAGCAAAATTGAATAAAATAATCGCACCAAATCTTACCTCTAGCAAATCGTAAAGAAAATCCACATAACTCATTCTTGCACAGATTATAATAAAAATCACTAAATAGACCTCACTGCACAATGTCCGTTGCCAGAGTGGCAACTGCAAAAATTAATTTGTTTATGCTGGTTTACCACCACACCTATGCGCCTACGCCTATTTTATACGACACCTGCCCTTCTATATATGGACACTAATCAACAGATTTAATATTAACATTGCCGTGTTTTAGTTTTTTTGTCTTGTCTACTGACGGTGTCATTGACACACTGTGGAGAAAAAATGCAGACGATTTTTTTATTCCTATGGGTAGTCCTCATTTGGTTTCTGTAATAGGTCATGACTTATAATAGATATAAATCTTAGTCAATAAAAGATAAATGAAATTTGTTACAAACGAGTTTGGTTAATAGTGAAGGAAAATAACGTATAAATCGGCAGAAGCAACTCGCGAATCATCGTTAAAACCGGTTTGAAAAGTAGGCTTGCAAAATACAGCTACAGTGTTAGTAATCATGCAGTACTGTGATTTCTCAGCGACAAAAAACTACGTTGACTGTAGATTATAGCGTACAAGTGCAATAAAAAACCGTCAACATCACGACAGCTTTGAAAAAAAAGTAACGCGGGAAAAAGTTTCAAATACATTATACTTAAATCTTCAATTTGATGAAACACACAAAAGTACATAATAATAAATCACGCTACTTACACACGTCAGAATGCGCTTACGCACCAAACCCACAGTTAATATACACTAATGATAGTGTACTGCTGCCTCAGCAACCAACAATCAAACGAGATTCAAATGAAAGCAGTTTGGCTCCTTCAGAATCAAGCCTGAGGCACGGATGCGTTAAAAAAGATACAAAAATATAGTCGCGTTCGCGTGCACCGTCCGTGGGAACGTTGGAACAATAAAAAGTCTTTAATCGACACGATTATCCGGGGTTGCCATTTGCGAAAAATTCGGGCGATCTTAAACTTGTACCTACACCATAATTTAATTTTAATATTACGCCGTTGTATTCAAATTGTACACAATGGCGGTACGAATGCGACAGCTTTTTGTTTGTAAAAAATATGGCGGATGTAATTATCCAAGTAGACGCGAAATGGGATTGTTATTTTTATTGAAGTCTGTATTTTCGATACGGTGCTCTTATCGAGAGAAGGTATCAATTTTTCACGGACAATATTTGTGTTGAATCCAAACAAAGAGGTTTTGAAATATTGTAGTAAATATAGACACCTTTTTATGAAGGCCGAGTATCCTACTTCAAGCATTCAGATGTAAGTTCGACGTGTGAATTGACATTTTTATTAAAATGTCGCAGCACAATCCTTTTGAGGTCGTCAGTAGAAAATACAGTTTCTATAAGACCCAATCGGTCAAACATTAATAAAATCTTGATGTCATTAATAATATTTGTAAAAACTGTAAACCAAACAACGATTAATTGTAATCCCAAAATATTATGTGTACAAAGTTCAATAACATAGTTGATTTGCATTCACCAAGACATTGATTCGCCGCTTTTTGTCCTGAGAATCGATAAAGACGGTCGGATTCTCGCTGAGAATTTCGGATTCAAGTCTGAACGACCATATAGGTCTAATAAATTAAGAGTCGAGGTGCGTGCGCGCATTACAAAACGATGACTAAACATTGGCCGTGCAATCTCGTACAACCTGATTTTTGTCATGACTAATGCGAAATATTCATTCATTTTACTAAAATGCCTGTATATTTTGATTATTTGGCGAATATTTTAAGAAATTTAAGTTGTGTTTAATATTTTCAGTTATTGTTGAAGGAATATTTCCTTTTACCAAACAAATGATAATTTTCCTATGTAAATATTTTCACAGTTATCTATATTTTATCATTCTTTAAGAACATAAATTACTACGTCTTAATTTTCTCAATGATTCAAACATAACATCAGTTCAGAGTATCATTGTGTCGTTAACAAACACATTCTTGCTCACATTACCGTGAAATCACATGAGAAATAAATTGCTCCTAAGAGGCCAATTATCAAAACATTAACTAACTAAATTAGGACATACCATCGGAAATTCTATAAAATTTGTCAAGTATTCCATTTTGACTTGTAACATTTGTTCTTTAAGTTTACGGTTCAAAGATTCTCCCACGGAATAAAAAACATGTATAAGACTGTCAACTTCTTTGAATTGAGCATTCAAATTTGAACTATAAGTGCCAGGGAAGTAAGACTTATTGTAAGTTGCAGAAAAGGTTGAAGGCCACCGGAAATCAAGTGTGGTTGGATTATTGGGATCGCGATCAGAGTTTAAATATGGCCGCCATCCGGTCAATTGAGTGTCGATTTTACTAATTCAGAAGGCTCAATGCGGTAACGATGCGCTTCCATACGTCATTGATTGAACTGTTAAATAAATACAAACAATATAATATTATGCAGATGTCAATTTTTTATGATTCCGAGTCGCATTAATAAATTCCATATTCCTACTTTATGAAAGTGCTGAAAGAATATTTAATCATAAAACTTGAACAAAATTAGCTACTAATAACGATTAAGTAATACATTACAAGAAACAGAAATTATTTAAAAGCGCGATATTCAACTCACATAATCTTTATAAACAGGAACTCCTATTAGGAAATAGCCACCATAAAAGCTAATCAAAATTTACTACTACCATCAAATATAAATTTTGTAAATGCTCGCTGGACTGTTCTCATTTAGTTAAAACACCACGATAAGTATTCTCGACATGCAACCGTAATAGGATTGTCCATCTGATAAATTGTGAGAATGAAAAGCTTCCGTGATGTCAAAATAATTAAGATTTTCGATAACGTTTGATAGGCTAATTTGTTTTAATTAGTTGAAAGAGATGGGGGTTATCCATAATATGATACATCGTGCCATACCTATTGGACAACTTTTGGTTCTTGCTAGTGCCACCTAATTTAGAGCTGTAAATTCACTGTTAAACATAACCAACAATTATCTTTATCCAAAAATCTTAATATTATTTTTTGGGACTGCAATAATATCAAATATTTTAAGAGTTTAAGCTACCATTAACATTATTAAAACTGACCATAAAAAATGAAATTACTATAAGATTCCACAAAGAACAATTTCAACTAAAACCCCTTTATCAGAAAAGGTTCTTTTCAAATCCATCCATCAGATACGTATAATTATTACAATCGTATATGGCAACTCTGACAACCCGTAATTGATGCGTTCCATTTTCAAAAACGGTCCAGAATCGATGGTAATCATACATTTTATATTTAATTGTTGTAATGTTGGTAATGATCGATATGAATGATTCGGTTGTTACTTTTTAAATAATTGAATGATTGGCAGCTTGAAGCGTAAGCTTATTAAAGATAAGTGATGATATTAATAAGGTATTTTCTCATGAATATATTCTAATAGGATTACAAAAGCCTACTTATTTGAATAGTAGATTATTTGGTAGCTGTCTGTTACACTTAATTAACTTTTCTTTAGATACCAATTTTTTGTTGTAGTATCTGTTACAACAAATCCTTCATTTTGCCTGGTAAAGGTACCGACCGATTGATCCAATTATTTCTCATTATGCTCTATTACATGTTTTGCCAGACTAACAAGTCACGTCAAATATGAGTTAAGAATTATTTCAGTCATAATGTTCTACATAATAGGTACACTACAACACGACTCCCGTCATGTACAATCACCATTATTTGTTCAACAACAGTCAGCCTTGTTTCTTTAACATTCAAACTAATCGACTAAGAATAGGGAGGGGGCTTTACTAAATAAAACAGTCGATCCCCACAGTATCAAAGGCTGATGCTCAAAGACTGTGTGGGGAAACGAAACTACTCCCAGTGGACATGTAGCAATAAACAGTAGGGCTCTAGACAGAAAACAGACGTCCTCGTTCGAAGGGCCCTTTGTTTAGAACTGTTATAAATAAACCTTTAAGTAGTGACCTTCTTTGTGTTAATATTGGACTATTCTTTATTCCAACCATGTAAATATAAAAAACGTTTGAAAAGACATGAGTTTTTGTATGTCGACCTACTTGTATCAAAAGGAACAAAACTGAAAAACAACAACTGTCGTGTGTCGACTATAAATAAGATCATCTGGACATAGAGAATTCGGATATTTATAAAAAATCCTGCCATATGTCGGTATCAGCTGATCGACCTCCATTATACTCCGTAATTCCTTTCGGGTACCTTCCTACAGGTAAAAGTTTTTTGGTAGCAACATTCAACAGCTGTTCGAGTGCGTGCACGCATTCGAAATCCCGAAATTTTCATACAATTTGATGTTTCGTTAATGTATCCGAACATCTGCGCCAGCAGGTGCTGTCCTGGAATTTTGAATTTTTAACACTCCTCCATTCGAATTTTACTTGATTACTTTTCGCTGATTATTGTAACATACTATGAGCGTTTTACGATTTTAAAAGTATGGATTTTATTGGTGTTTTTAATCAATGCTTAACCTTTTATGTTAAGTTTGACATTTGACTGTGCACATGGATATTTAAGTGGTTTTATAAGGGACTGCTGTTCATAGTCATTTGTTTCATGTCTTACCCAAATAAAATAATAATACAGTTAATTTATTCAGGTTAGCGTGAAAAGTTTTTTTTATAAATATCGGTGGTATATATTCTCATCCAGTAAATATGATCAAACCCTAACCAAATCTTATCATACCCGCAAAAATAAAATCTTTCTTCCGATCCCCAACATCCTTATATAATCCTTATATACATTCCATAAACGGAAACGTAATTTTATCAGTCCACTTTTTTACGCATCCGTATCCATGAGGTCGATTCATATCAATGTGTTTGTTTGTCCTGATTCCTGCCGATATCTCGGATATCGGATGTCGCATCCGTTTAGTTTCTGATACTTGATACGTGGCGTTGTTTCTGCTAACTTAGTTCATATCTTGCCTTGGTGAATGGTCAAAGATGAGGTCTTGTATTTCATTTAGGTAGGTCTAAAAGTTAATGATACTACAATTAACTCGCATTATTTAGTGTTTGTCAACAACATCGCGTAGAATTTTAACACGACTTTGTTTAGACCGCCTCAAATGACATAAAATTACAAAACTTATATGTTAAGCTTAATTTTAGATGTAAGTGAATTTATAATTCCTGCTAATAACACTTACTTTAACACAAAACCGAATACTTTAACGCATTCATAGGTCTATATGAATCACTATCCGTAAAAGGTAAAATTATCAAATTACTTTTCATAAAACAGTTAAAGTTCTCCCTTCTTATAGCCTCCAGTTACAATTACCTAACCTATACGCAATATTGAATAAAACCTTAGGTTACTAATATAGAGGTTTTACACAATCGACTAAAAAACTATACGTTGAAATCTCTATTATTTGCGTCCTTTGTACGAAACGCCCCGGGTATCGTATTCACAAACAGCTGACGCTACAAAAACGACCCTCTTCCTTTATCTATGGTTACTATTGAATACCGAGCACGCTTTTATGCAGCAAGTATTGAAAATATTATTATTACTTAATTTGCCGACTTGAAGTTTAAGTTTATAAATACCGAAAGGTTTCGTTACAATCGTTTTATCATGTTTTGCATAGGATAACAACAGCATGAAACGCTCAGATCAAACAAGTAAGAAAAAAAGGGCAAAAGACAAAGGAAGATACTCACTTACTTTACGAAAACGAAACGCCAGAATCATGTTATTTATTTATTGCACTATTGTTACAGGAAACAATTAAGCTAACCGAAACACACATAGACCCTGTATGGGAGTAGCAACTTGCCTTATTGCTATTTTAGAGCTTGCTATAACAATATGTTATACATGTTCAACTCGTGAAAAGTATACAAGTAAATATCTCATCAATATCCCATCGAGATATTGAGCGTTTTAATAACCTAACCACACGCAATTGAATATGCAACATGCTGAGTTGGCCATTGCTATTCGATTGCAATCGTCTTGAAAAGGTCCAATATTTATTAGAACACACGATTCATAAAACCAATTACGTGTCGCCTACAAGGAACATTCGATTTTAAACGAACATAGTAACCCAACTTTTTTTCTGCCTCATGTGCACGGTTCGTTTCCCAAGCCTGCACATGGCACACAGGAATTTGACACGCAGATGTTCGTTCCGCCACCGACACAATAAAATACCTAATAAATATGGCCGTCGTGCACTTTAGAAAATAATTTCAGTTTTAGCACGCACTTATTGTATTGACTAGTAGTACAATTATTTTAAATGAAACGTTCATCATTCATTTTATTAAAACCGTATTGATTAGAGGTATTTTTTTAATCTTAATTTATTTAGCACGGTATCTGAATCAAAAATTGTTAATATTTTTACGCAATAATAAGAATCGTAATATCTCAAAAAAAAAAATACAAAACCGAGAAAGCTGTGACATCCATTAGCGTATATGTGTGTGAATTACGATGCGCATGGAAAGATCATCATTCCATTACGAAATGTCAAGCCCCTTTGGAATGTTTTATACTTGCTATAGGTTGAGTACTTTAAGATCAAACTGTAGAAAACATCACACAATTATACCAGAACACAGACTTATTTTCGAAGAAAGATTTTGGTGCTCCTATTGAATAAAAGTGTGCAAAGCTACAAAGTAAGCTAGTTATACAAATATAGGCTGGATACGAATGGCAAAGAACCAAGTGTTGTGGTTGAGTTTCAGGAAGTCCTAACGTCAACTCAGCAGGTGGCGAAAGATCTGGTGCATTGGTAGATTTACACATTTTTAAGTTCATGAACGAGATTTATTTTTAACGGTAAATTTTCTTAATCTTTGTGAAATACGTGTAGATACCATACAATAATGGTGTACCTACCTACAACTTGAATTGCTCTTTAGTTTTATCATTAATCCCTCCAACTAAGGCAAAACGCTTGTTTGAGGAGTGGCTTCACCACAATATTTCAATAGGGTCGGTTTGATCCCGCGACCTCTTGATCTAAAGTCAACAAGCTTTAGTCGTTAGGTTCAATAAATACTAATTGAGACGACTTTACCTATGTATACGTATTACTTACTACTTTTTATAAGCGTTAAAAACATAACAAGCAAGCAAAGGAATGTGTAAAATCCTGCCTCGCCGAACGAGGTCCAACATTGCACGTAATCAAACGCAATCCGCGTGCCGTTCTCCGAAATTGCACTAAATGTATTCTTACGTTGTTTACTGCCAATAAAATAAGTATCTTCACGCTATTTAAGGCATCGAACGTTGGCGCCAATTGTAACTACATATATAGTTACTTGCATTGCAAAAGTCGTTACTAGCTCAGATTTGGGTATAAACCCTAGACTTGTGGGAACATGCGTGTTTCTTCTACATCATAAACAGATAATGCATACATACATATTATTTTTAACATTTTACTAAAAAGTTTTTAGTGCAAGAAACTGTCAAATATTTTAAACTTGGAACTTATAAAAAAGTGCACTATAAATCGAAAATCGCGGCCAAAGAAAGTCATCAATTCATTTTACGATGATTTTTTATTGCGATGGAGATATTTTTTAAACGCGTGGGTCATAGCAGTTCGACATTATTGTAACTGGAAACACCATAAGCAGGGACGAAAAGGTTTTTATTGCGAATTGTCGGGCGTCAGATCACCGTTAATGATGCATAATAATCGTTGATGGCTCTCGGAAAAAAGTATGGTGATTACACTTCAAAATAGATATTTATTTGTATTCTGACAATAGTACCTATAGTATATGTCTACGTCCACTCCTTGTCAAATGCTTTATTTTTATGCATTCGCATTTACTGACCGCTGAATGAGAAACATTTTGTCCGAGTGCTGTAAAACGAAAGGCTCAAAAAAAGTAAACTGTACCAACGACTAACATTCTATCGGTACTTTTCTGGAAATACCAAAAAAAGGTGACTCCACGAAAACATGTAGGTTAACTCTAATTTTTATTAAAACATAAAAATCACGTTAAAAGCGCCCGATAAAAATAGTCGCGTTGCAACAATAAAATAGTCAAAATCACTAAAAACGTTAAATTTTTATGTTGGCGGAACAAAGTGTGATTTACAACGAGTATTACGTTTCGCAATGAATTATAAATCAGTTTTATTGTTTTGTATAATTAGATGTATGTTGTATTTTGGAATCCTTAAATAGGTACACGTTATTTATGGTGTATTCAACTGTTTACAAGTTTCATTACATGCTACAAATTGCAATCTACTCCTATTTATGGGATAGATACGCTTGAATTTATTCCATAAATAGAAGTGGATCAAAGAGATTCAGAAAAATTACGTTGCTATTTGCCTTCGAACGGTAAGGATACATTTTTAAAGGTGAAGCATCGGATTATTAAATAATAGACCCTGGGTTGGTATGGGTTATCCGATGGTGACATGACAGTGACAGACCTATATTTTTTTTTTGCATTTTTCCGCTAAATCCAAGAAATAATATTAAATTGTTAAATTGGTAAATTAAAAGTTATCTACTACTTACTGTTAATGGATATCATTGTTCTATCAATGGAAGGTTATTCTTATAGAAATATTTTTAATTAAAAACAATACTGGTTTAAATACTAAGAATTAAATTTCTTAGCCGCTATCTACGATGATCAGTAAAACATCAGTTATCTCGATAAATGGAATTCTATTGACCACTCGAGAATAATATTGCAACATCTGCAAAGCAAATTGATAATGTAAAATTCTTACCATTCTATGTTTACTATTGAAGAATATATGCACGTATATTTTTACATATTTGCCACTGGTTTTTGCATATTTGATAAAGTCATGATAAGGTATCTTTGATAAGTAGGTTACGTGTTTCGCTAACAAAGGAACCGAACATGTAATAAGTCTTACTTTATTTTTAATAATATAATATAACCTGCAATGTTGTACAAAATATGATTAAGAATTAAAAAAATGTGAAATGGTCATTACAAGTAAAACAATATTGATAAAATCGCATGATCGACATGATGCAGTATCGTTTAATAAGTGGTCTAATCTGATTGTAACCTAGATTTTTTTGTTATATAAATATGATATTGGTGATAACAAATATGCATACTCATTGGAGATTTTACTGAGGAACCTGCCGAAATACTTTTACTGCTTTTTAGGCCACATATGTAACTGCCTATCCCAAGTTAGTTTGATAAGTATTCTTATCAGCTTTAGAATAATGATTGACAAGTATTAATTTAGGGTTAACAGAACACCAAACGGGAAAAGAATACTTCTACCTGTTTCAAAGGAACCGCATTCAAACAGTCCCTATACAAGGTGTTTGTCACATTTCCCGAACAGAACACTAACAAGTACTTAAAACCTAAGACCTGAATCAAAAACAGACTTCAGCATTTAGAAAGGCGTCTTAAAAGGTGAAAGTCATGCTTTCATGCTTCGCAAAAAACTCGCATCTCGTGGCGGCCTTGCCAAGGTGAGTGCAAGGGGGACATAACGGTGCGCTGCGCGGACGCACCGGTCTCCACGCACCAACAAACATTAATTTTCATACACCATCGCCAACTTCGGCATCCAACGAACGTTCCCACACTACAGCTTGTACGTGTCCCACAACATAAAAAGCAATGTACACTTTCGAAGCACGTGCCTCGTCGGAAATGAATATGGTTTTTGATACACTTCCTTTCAGTAATACTGTTGTACTTAATGACTGTCTAATATGGTGTGATGTGCCATAAAATACGGTTCAAATTTCATACACGTATACATCGGTTATGGAAAAGCTAAATAACGGTCGCAGGCCTTATTAAGGTAAAGGACTGTTAGGCATTTGCGCTGCTATTTGTAAACAAAGGTGTAAGAGTAATTTTCACCAACTAATGAGTTGTTTCATAAGTATTGTTACATCACAGTGTCATCAACTGGAACATTATTGTCATCGCGTAATAAAAACTGGGTTGTAATCTTATTGTTTCAAAGTAGGGTAACTACGTTGGCGTTTTTTTCAAGGACGTTCTCTTATTACAGCCTACTAAAATATCTGAAGCGTGTTTGATGGCAAAATTGATAGAGCTTTCTAGGGCATTCCTATTAAATATTGTGAATACAAATTATAATGATTACGCAAAGAAATACCTATTTTGGCATATTACATTCTCTATGCATAAACTCTGCCATAAAATTATGTATTCGATAAGTAGACGTAGAGCTACTTTTCGGCGAAATAGCTTACCGTAAGTTTTCGTACATAATGAACTACTTAGAATTCAAAACGCATACTCGAATTGCAGCTGCAACTACACAAATGTCCCCTCATCTAAGATATAATTCAACGGAGGGACCTGCCCTAATCAGAAAGGGAGACTTACGATTTGACTGATCTCCGTGATAGGTATTGGTGTGATAGTTTTATCCGAGCTCTGGGGGAGCGATGAAGCGCTAGGAGTTGGCGACACTCCTGGGGAGGATTGGCCATTCCCGACGCTTTCTTTTGAAGTGCGGTTGGGAGACAGCCTCGCTGGAAAGCTGAGGGTCTTCGTCCACTGCGACAAGCTGCGCACCATCTTGACTGTTCATAAGCACAACACTCGTTCACTGAACTCTTTGTGACGAGCGACACGCACGCTCGCGACGACGGTCCGCGGACGAATGAGGAGGGCAACAAAACGTACAGCCTGTGCAAGTTGCGACTTGACCGGGTGGAGGGGAGCGCGTGTAGGGTGGCACCGAGTGCGTAGATGCAGTCCGGAGTCCGGCCACCTATGGCTTTTGGGTCGGATTTTCTTTTGTTTATCGGCTCGCGTCGACTACCTCGTTGAGCATAAAAGTTTAGAACGGTCAACTTGAGTGGAGTATTGAATTGGCAGTTAATTTACAGTTGTTATGGTGATTTAGTTCGTTAAAATCTTATTAGTCACACAACTATTTTTATATGAGAGGCACCAAGTAGGCAATATAATCGAATTCCTTTTTAAAATTCGCGTATTTTTAAATATATTAATAAACCTAACAAGAGTCTCATTCAGAAAATTACAAATCCTTGATCTATATTTAAAAAATTCTGGTAAAATACTAATGCAAAAAAAATGTGCTTCAGCTGTAAATATCACCTCAAAATACCCATTAGTTCACGTACTCAAAAGCGTATTATACCCAGACTTCAAACCCATATACCTACCTCACACATTCATTAGAATTAGCAACGCCCTATAAACGCAGAAAATAACTGCACGTAACGAGGGTGCCACCCTCCTCTGTATTCAAAATCCCAAAGACGAGTGCAAAATATAGACGGATTTTATACGAGTATTTTACAGTCTTTATGTAACCAAGGTTGCCACATAAAATAATACTTTGAATCAATAAATAATCAAATAAGGCTATTATAACCGAACAAACTATACTAAAAAGCTCTGCCAAGGAACGCCGTAACAATAGATTACAGTCTTTCTATAAACTTCTAATAGGTATTTAAGCTCTAATTTGTCTTTAAAAATGTTGCATACGTCAAAAGGAAACTATTTATTAATGATAGGCTTGAAACAAAGATTGTTAACGCTACAACGCTAAATGCTGAAAAGTGTGTTGTTATTTGGTACACCTGGTGAATTATAAAAAAGTTTTAATCTAGCATTGAGTTAACATAAAAAGCCTTGAACGATGGTTCTGGTATACAAGGGTGCAGAAGAAGCGAATTTAATACAATGGGTGCGCAAGATTGCGTGTCGCAACTTCCTAGACCCACGTGCGCGCGCAGCTGACGCCCGCAGCGCATGCGCGTCGAGTGCATTTTAAAATTTTAGGGGTTCTTAAAGGAAACTGTGAGTGGAATTGTAAGGAAGCTTTTGTTTTTACATCCTTAGAAAAAAACTTGCAATGTCTGAATGTTTTTATCATTTTTTTGTCGTCGTGGCTACATAGATTTACCAATATAGTTTTTAGTTTCACTGTATTTTTTTATTCACAACCATCAAAACAATAACTATTGATTTTTCATATTTCGCAAAAAATCATTTCGATTTATTCATCGTAATCTTGCTTCATTGAATAACAATTTAATCGTTTAATTACGATCAGATTTCACTTTAGGATTCCTGTTATAGTATATTATTCAATCTACAACCCTGACAAGATCTTTGTTTACCAAATAACGCTCAGAACTAAAGGTTGTCTTTAGCAGCAAAAAAAAGGGTCATTAATGCCTTTTTTTGTCCACCCGGAGTTCAATCAGTCTGTATACCTCCCCTACCATACCAACCTATTGTTCTCAGTGATGGGGTTGTAAGGTCTGCTTGGAGTATGCTTAGATACTTGATGCTGTCACGGTACGCTGAACGATATAAGGGTTGTGAGTAGTTTGTTGATTGTAGTTTCGCGGTGTTTTGTTTCATATGAGACAAAAATTGTAGTAAATAGTAGGTAGATAAGTCATGATGGACTAGAGTCAGCAATAAAATTATGTTTCTGCTATTAAATTATGAAACTGATAAAATGATTACCATGTTATGATGTCGGAACACTCGGAACTTACAGAAAGGATAAGATAGCTAAAAATATCGTAGTAATTGTTTGAAAAAACAAATGATATGACATGTCTAATTATGTATTTCAAATATTAATGTCAATTAGGCAGAAACTACGTCATCAAATGTCAAACGCTTGATAAAATATTGTCCATAATGCGCCTACAACTGATGTCCAAGGTGACATGTACAAATGCTTCAGAATTTAAAAAGCTTCGAATCAATTGTGTCCAAAATGAGTCATAGAATGTACATAATAGGCATTGAATGTACCTACATAATAGCCAATAGGCCTAAGAGTTTGTGTTATAGACAATAGTACCCACTAGTACCGGATACAGCTTTACGTGCCTTGAAGCTTAAGTAAATGAATTGCGCAAATCAAAACAAAATCAAATGACATTTATTTCCCTTTTACTATTTTGTAGACGCTTGTACTTAGTAATTTAGAACTTATTTATTACTTATCCTCATTCTGATCTGAGTATCAAAAGAAAACAAACATTTTTATTCATAGTCCTAGTGGTAATCGATAAAAACTAAATTCTTTGACGACACGGTTGGCGCAATGGCTAAGCCATTAGCTTTCTGCGCTACGTGTCGCGGGTTCGACCCCCGCTTGGAACAAATATTTGTATGACCTACAGATAGTTGTTTCGGGTCTGGTTGAGTGTGTATGTGACATGTATGTTTGTAAACTATACGTGGGTATAGTTTACAAACATACAGGAGAAATCCTAGTGTGGGGCAAAGTTTAAAAATAAAAAAGAAACTCCATTCGATAACCATGACTGGACACGGACATGGACATGATTGACAGAAGTCGTTTTGACTTCTGTCATAGATGTCCTGCTTTAAGTTTTATGGAGATAGAGTATTCAACATAAAATTATTTAACGAGAAGATAATTGTAGTGTCATACCAAGCACATACTAATTGCATCAGGCTAGTGTAGTGCCCCTATTAATGCGGTTTTGACATTTCACAAGTATGTAATTAAAAACTTGACTTAAACTACTCTATTCAAAGATAACAAAGAAAAACAATTACTAAGTACTGCAATTTTTCGACACACCATATGGCTTGAAAAAATATTGGAGAGTTCAGTGGGAATTTGGTTTTCCTACCCCATAAGGGATTAAAACTTAACGGTAATTAATTAATATACAGATACACATGTGTTTTGTACAGACGTTTATTGACGATTTAAGTCAATACGCCTCGTAAAAAACTAGCTATAAATAAATACTTAATCTCAACTTAAAACAAAGACGTGTAAAATGTCAAAGTGATTTATCCGCGCTTTCGTTAAAAGTATGGTGACTGTACATTTTGGATTTAAAAAAATATATAATTATTTTACTTTTTTATGAGTAGGTACCGACCTATTGTTTTAGCTTGTTATCGCACAACTCACAAGTTTAAAAGTTAACTACATGCAGTCATTAGATATCGGGAAATCCAAAGATTTCTACAAATACAGATAATTTTATTTATCAAAAACTATTACTTGCGTTGTCACATTTGCGTATTTTTCATTGCATTCCATCTAATAAGGATAACAAAAAATAAAAACCATCACGAAAAAAATAAAAACCGATTTACCATTATTACCAGTGCAAAACCTAACAGGAGATATCCTGCTTCCCCCAAACCCCGAATACACACTACACATTGTTCGAAGAGGGTTCATTATTATTAAAAACTAGTAAACGCTTGTACGAAATTAGTTAACTGTCAATCTAAGTAGCTATTTCTGAACCTCGTAAATTACGCTGTTATACCGTAAAAACTTTAGTGAAGGCGTACGCTAATTAGTTTACTTTGAACTTTGTTGTTAGTTAAATATTTGGAAGTAATTTAGACAATAGATAAATGATTGATTGTGGTTATTGTCATGAAAAATCACCGAAATCTCATAATAGTTTAGATAGACCTAATGTGTGTTCTTTTTAATTATTATTTTAATTTATAACCTGGCGGCCGTTCGTGATCTTGTGAAAATATAACGAAGCTCTATGGTTCTGCCGCCCGATGTCATCGACAACTTAAACATACATTCAAGTCAGCACACCCCAGGATAACTCTTGAGTATTGCATCCAAGACAAAAATATCAGATATTATCCACCAACCTTTTTACAAAATACATCATGCCGTTATTAAAATACCATATCATAACTACCATAATATATCATGCACAAAACCGATTATTGTATTAATACCCTTATCTTTTACCATTAATAACCTAATTCTACGCAGTAGGGGTGAGAATGCATTTCCGGGTAAACGGACAATTTTCAATTAAGGACAATAGACTGTAATCGATTTGGCCCGCAGAATAATTACTCGTTAAGGATGTTACAAAAAATTTCAATTAGGGTGCTGTTTTGGGAAACCACGTGGGTTTAATATGTTCAGGGTGTTAAGCCGTGGGAATGTTAGGATGTACGTAAGTACAGACTAAGAATAACCCTATAAGTGTCCTAAGGCGTGAAAAGGATTAGGGAAATGTCAGGTGCGGCATCACCAAAATTCCTCCGGCTGTCAGACAATTTCTAATCATATACGGATCCAAATTTTAGTGTCACTGGCGCTAGCGTTGAAAGAAAACACACACCAACAGGCTCTTTCTCGAAGCTACGTGTAGTCGGCCAATCCGCACCAATCCAGCGTAAGTAGGGCCCAGCAGATCCCAATCTAAGAAGTTCGTTCTTAGCAGTCTAGTTGGGAACTGAAACTAAGCATAAAACAAAAATACAGTTTATCGCATTGGGATTTCTTTCAGTTTAATAATGCCAATATTCTTCCGTTCTTTATAGCGGTCTTATATCATGGCATCCTGCGAAGTTAGGTTCAGAGTATTAGTTAGCATTCAACAGTGAATATTGGCTGGTATTACGACCACAAATTAAACGAGGGCAACAATCCCTTTTATTGATTTTGTCTAGTTTTATCCTAAAAGATTATATACCAATAATTTACGAATGGTTATTGGATATAGTACGTACCATAAACCTTTGCCCTTTATAATGGATTGGTGTGTTAGAAACAGCAGATTGGCAGTTCAACATAGATCGTAAGCATTTACAAGAAGTCATTAGTAAATGCACTAATTATGGTATTCCGAGAGACTAACGAAGCGGAAGTTTATTGTTTATAGCCCTTCAGTCCATATTTTACATTTCCTCATTTGATAAATGAGATAAGCTAGTAAGTTATCTCATCTCTACTAATTACCTCTATAAAGTAGTGTTTAGAGCCAATATCCGTTTCTCTTTAAAATTGCTCTTGCCCTGATGGGACAGATTAGCCAGGCAACGCGGTTAGTAATTGGGGTGAATATCGAAGTTTTTATTTAGGATTCTCACTCAGGCAGGCTCCATCCATGCTCTCCAATGGCGCTCATTGAAAATCTACTTCCCCAAAGAATATAAGCTCGACAGTGACAAGTATATGTATGAAAGGAATTCCAATTAATACAAGCACCATTTCTATGGCTTTTGTTTTCTATAGCCCACGTGCACCTATGCACCCCTCGTAGAGATGGTGTTATTCTATGGGGAATGTTTTATGCGATGGGCAATAAATTTTTGTAAGTACCCAATAAAATAATATTTCTATGGGAAAAGCAAATAGGGAAACATATATGCGATAATTATATCATGCATGACAGTTATGCTGACTCGTGTTATTAGATAGCGTAGATATTTTAATGTATTAGAACGTTAAAGCATAACTCAACATCAGGGATGTTGATTTGTGCACTATCCTATAGACAAGCATTAACATCCCTCTATATTGCAATTCAACCTAAATGTGTATCGTGAACGTTAATTTGATCTAAATTTCGTAGGAACCCAACAGATTTTAACTAAAACCATACACCCAAATCAATTAGACCACACAAAAATACACACCACCCGACGCAGCAATGTTTAGCGGTCCTTTTAAAGTCAAACCCATTGTAACATCTACTGCCCTTCAGTTCGAACATAAACCCCATATGTGTCACGAATGGAAAAGAAATAAAAACAGTTTTAGCAAAATGACCGGCCCCATATGGCGGAGAAGAAATCCTGTCCATCTTACGAAGTTAACATATGAACAAACAAACGTTTTTTGGGTATTGTGTCCCAGATTTTTAGAAGCTACACGTGGTGTTGAATTATTTTTGTGACCCAAATTGTATCGACCCTCCGAATTTTTTGATGGAAATAGCGATTGTAGTGTTTAGTCTTGAGGGGTCAGTAGAGGGAACAGGTTAAGCAAGTATCTTATACGGCGACGTTAATATTAAAATATTTGTATTGCTTTCAGCTCCTTTGTAGTTCTTAATGATAATCTGAAGCAGCATTTCAGAATTTCGAGTTCTCTTCATGCCACAGCTTTCAGTCTTCGACTTAGTTCACTAATAGATGCTCCAGAAAATGGAGGTATTATTGTAGACATCACGCTGGGCAATTGGTACGGTACCGCCAGTCCGATGATGGGACCGCCTGATACCATTCTGAGGTATTTAGGCTAGCGATGGTTATCTAACCATCCATCGCTTTGCGCATATAAACATAGCGTAAAGTCATGAATTCCAAACCAAAGGGCTCCATTCAACTTGTGTGTCCCTTTTGCATACTGCGCATCCGTTCATAACACCTGAACATATCAATAAAATATGACATAATAGGAAAAGTCGTGTGTCCACCACACGAGCGTACCGAGAACTGATTATTAACAACCACAATATGACCTCATTGGCGCCATTTTATTTTTGATTGTCTCGTCAAACTATCGGACGTGTTCACGCGACAACCGCT
The DNA here is from genome assembly GCA_947562105.1 of Shargacucullia verbasci. NCBI lineage: Eukaryota > Metazoa > Arthropoda > Insecta > Lepidoptera > Noctuidae > Shargacucullia > Shargacucullia verbasci. The sequence goes on along the minus strand of OX387284.1, from coordinate 14,245,535 downwards.
AGTACGTGACTGACTTGAATTAAGAATTTTATTATGAATTTCGTATTTGTTTTATTCATGGAAATCATCACGGAAAACAATTGAAGTCATTATCACAAGCAGAATAAGACTGATAATGTCAACGAATCGACCAACGATTAAAGTAATTGGTAGAACTACAATATTACATTTAAGAAAACAATAATTTAAAGTACCACCTCTTCTTAAACAAATTTGTAGGTTAGGCATAACGGTATTATATATATGTATCTAATTCACAAAAACATTAAAAAAATACTTTGTTTTGCATGTGGTTCTTACCTTTTGCTTTTTCAGTAAGTACTTAGCATAAAAATAACCCTATTACTTTACCTATTTCTTTTCATCGGCCAATCGTCACAACATCGAATACTTTGATAAATTGTTACATGCCCGAGTATTGGAGTAATTTATTGCACTTACATATCTCTCCTTAAAATAATTCCCAAGTAATTAAATGATAGCATCTTAACCTTACTAAAATCCCACATAGAAACAGCTATTAATTCACTGCATCACAAAATAAGGTAGCCCCTAGCTAGTTAGCAGCCATTTTCGTCACCTGACCAAGCCTAGTCCTTTTAAGTACAATTCTAGAACAGGTTTGCATCCGGCACGACTGTAATCTTGTGCAAGACGGACGCTAACAATATTGAATTCATATTCGAGTATCGACACTCCCACGCTATTGACGGACAAGACTTTTACGGTACTAGTGTTAGGTCTTTGACATGTTATACAAAAGATTCGGCTAAATACAAGCGTAATGTCGTAGATCCTAGATGGGTTACGGTTTCGCATAAATTATTTTGGTAAATAGTTAACTATGTCGGCTGTGTGGTATAGTGAGATCCTTTTCTCACTCGTGCGCCATAAAGTCTTGAAGAGATTTTCACGAATAGCCCCAATACCTTTAAGTTGAAGAGTACAGGACGTATAGCAAAGGACTCACTGAAATGTTATCATGTGCACCACGTCAACCGGCCCCAAAATGCCATATATAAACAATAATTAAATATCTCGTCCTTCTATCGCTTCATCAATCATTACACTAAAATTACTAACGGTTTTACCGCTTCATCCCATTACGCACTAATTCGAAATTCAAACAAAGAAAGGGCATGGAACTTTTAAATCATGGAATAGTGAGGCGACATTGACGTAAGAAAAATAAAATAAAGGCAGTGACACATTTATTAGGCCTGTCATTCGATGGTACTTACGTTTGACAGCTCATAAGTTTTGAACCTTAATTTGTGATAAGCTAAATGTGTGTATGCATGGATGGATGCGCTACTGGATTTTAGCTTTCACATTTCTAAAAGTATTGTTGGGTTATCGGTTATTTAAATTGGGTCTTTTAGAGGCTTTGTGTCGATGGTTTTATGGTTACAACACACTGTCATAATCTGTTGTAATGTAGGTTATTTCATCATCATTATGATAAGTCTTTGTCTAAGTAAGCAAGTAGTTTACTTACTGAAAGTATTTTGTCGTAAAGCTATAAAACCAAATTTAAACAAAACTATTTCATAAAAGTGATAGAATTTCCATTAGCTTTAAAACGTAAATGTCAATTAAATTATCGATTTGCATAAAACCGAACTGTACAACTTATTAATCAAGTTTTCACCTTAACGAAGTTAGTCCAGTCGTTCTAGGGAGCAGGTGTTCTAACCAAGGAAAGGAATACTTAAAATACAAGCAGCCCATATAGAGATAAAATTACTTGTCTGCCTATTTCGTCCATCTATAAATTCGAAACTCAACAACTCTACACCAACAAAGAAAGCAAAATAAATAACTAAACATTCCCATTTTATTTTTGGTTACATTTATTGGCTTAACTGAACTAATTACGTGCGGTGACAATGTGTTTCGGAATATAAGTCGACTAATTCGTCAGACAGGCGAGACATAATCATAATCGAGGTAATGCGCCTCACTATGCCATCGACAAGTTATGGCGCCAACATTACTTTTTTATTTTTAAATAGTTGACACAGCTTCAGTTTATAACGCTTAAAAGTTACTTTGAGATTAATGTTGCTTTTTTGTAGCCAATCCAATTTTGTAATCTTCGTGACTACATATTCAGGTTACGACGCTTAGGCTTAATTTACACGTGTTGATTGACAAATAAGGCTAGCATCTTTTAAGAAATGTGTGAACAAAGAATAAAACTGATTACGTTTGTACATACAACTCGCACTGTATATACAATATTGTAACAACTTTAACTTTGCCTCATATTTCTGACAAACTGTTTCAAGAAGCCTTTTCAAGGTAATACGGACTCTAGGTACGTAACTATGGAATTATGCAACATCAGCAGGATTTCTATTACCATAATATGATTATCTTTGCTGCTGAGCTAAGTGTTAATGAAGGTCATTTCGATCGACTCATACGAGGTACATAGCCTCAAGCTAACTGATGAGTTGCCTATATACAAAAACAGGAAATGCCTTAAATTGCAACACGTCCGGACAGAGCTAATTTAAGAATTCGTGGAAATAATATAGTACACATAATATTTATGCGGGTACAGACAGATAACAGTAATTACACCACAGCCAATACTATCTCGCCACGACTCTCTTCTCATAATGAGGAAGGTTAGGCCTTAGTCCACCACAAAAACAATAACAGGGATTTAAACTGCTTCAATGATTTAAAAAAATATTTTCTTTAATATTATTAAAATAGCTCAATACATATTTCAAGCGACATTTGCACAGTAATAAATTAACTTTCTCTGTACACCATAATCGTAATTACATACATTAATTGATAATGATATAACTACACTCGGCTACCGGCCATTTAAATTACAGTTAAATTAACCGGAAGAAGTGGTTAGAGCAAAGCCAATATCCGCTCTAACATATGAATGAACGGTCGTTATTAATACCGGAATAAGTGGTAGTTAAGTGTAAGAGTTCATATAATAAGTAGTTTAATAAACTATGTATATGAAGATAACCAATCAAAGACTAAAATGAAAAAAAAAATACACTCAAATCCTTTCAAATGAATACCACTGTCATAGGTATAAGTTATATCTATGTTAGAATCGTGGCTTATATTCTATTGACAGATTACTTTCTCCGCAAAACATCATAAATTCGAAACAGGCCAATTAAAATTGAGATAGGCAGAGGCTTGTGCTGAGTAAACAGTCATCGCCAGAGCATCATGGAGCATAAAGCGATACGGTAATCTCCAAATACGAAGGAATAGAAACGTCAGTGGGTTATTTATTGAATTGACATATCTATCTCATAGAAACGTAGGTGAAATCCATTCTTCTAGGTCTGCAAAACAATAAGATGATCATGAAGAAGAATATAATTAGAACGTTGAAGTGGTGACAATTTTAAAGGGTGTACGTCGTCATACAGTCTGACGGGACTGAAGCTGTAAAACTTTTTGTCCAATCCCGAACACCAAGTGTGCGAAGGCTATTAAAATGGATATTTTCGGACCATTCTGGAATGTTTCGTTAACGATGTTGAGTTTTATGATATTTTTTGGGTTTGAGTGCTGTTAACTCCGTGATGTAAAAGAGTTTAATTGTATTATATTTTTAAATGCTTTTATAGTATTAACGAGTTCTTCTATTACATTCCTACGTAGGTACTTTATATTTTTGATCTGGTCAGTTAAGCTCTAGCGGTTTGATGAAGAGTCATTAGCAGAACACAGAAGTCAAAACTGTCACCATATCGCGGAAGGATACCATAAAAGCTTCAAGTTATGCGTCAATATTAATTCAATACCAATACATAACCCCACCAACAATTCATTCCTAGCTGGAAATATAGCCAGGACTTAACAAAGCGACTCCCGCGCAGACTGCAACAATGGCGGACGACAGATGTGCGTGCAGCACAATGCAAACTGTCAACTATCAGCTGTGTGTCGCCATCTTTGATTTGCTGGTTATTATACTGAAAAACGACACCTATGAGGGGTTTTGAATTTTATTGTCTAATAAAATAAAAGAGTATCTCTAGGGCCTGGCGGTGAGCATTTGAAGTGATATTAAACTATTAACGCTTTTAAGGTAATGGGTTCAAAGGACACTGGTTGATTATTAGTCAATCTGGTTGTTAAAAATACACTTGCTTCAAAGTCAATAAAGTAAACAACCTAAACGACAAAGATAACCTTTTGATAAAACCTTCCGAGAATACAAGCATAAGAGCTATGTATGTACGTAATATTAGCATCATCTTTTTGACCATCTTCAAAATGCCATGTAATCCTGGAACTCACTATTTCGAAATACATCACAAATAACAGTTAACAAAATGACCAAGACTTGATCTATTGTCAGCAACTTCATAATACATATTAAATATAACATTTTATCTTGGACTAATCTCTGGTCCAATTAAGTTCTATTTGTGTAACCCAGGGTGGTCCTAAAAGGAGCAAGTTGGAAATATTTTGTAGCTTCATACGACCTCCGTCAATTAGAATATGTCAGTTACTGTATTATGTCACGGAGGTCGGGCCTCCCATAAACGTTATTGAGTTAGGACCCACTTTATTTGAATAAAATAAACTTCAACACCAAATTAATTAATCAAACAGATCTTGAAATTATCTACACAGTAAATAAAGCAACCTCATTTATACCTTTTATTGTTATCTTTGTCTCCAATCTCTTCAGAATCTGCTTTGCCTAAAGAAACTGATTCTTACCCTCTAAACTCTAAAATATCTGAGGCCCTAGTGTAAGTTTCTTTCGACCAACTCGATTTAACGCGTTCGATGTAGTAAATCAAGATTGTCGAAAGAAACTTACACTAGGGCCTCTGTTCAGTGTGATATCGTTTATTTAGGTACATTTGAATGCTGCTGCTGTGTGTCCTAAGACACCTTACAAGATAGCTCTACGGCAGCTGGAGATTGTACTAAGAAAAACAGGAACATAAATATTCAATAATATCTAACTCCTAGTCCATACCGTAAACCTGCGCGTACGACTGTGTCGTATGACGTACGGCGCGGCGCATTCCTCACATAAAACAGCCTCGCGCCTCGATGCCTCTATTGTCCAACATAACACTCGTTTTTTTACTAATAGCTACACTTTGGAACGGTCATATTATTGGACTTGGTGAATTTCGAAACATCGTATCTTTTATTACTAAAAGGTAGTGTAAGGATTCCAGTTTAGACGGAATTCATGAATGTTGTAGTGATATCAGATATTCAAATTTGTAAACCATGAAGGAAGATGCTATGGAGTCTGCAAATATTTCCGAGTGTAGATACGTATAAAAAGTGTTTATACCGGTACAGGTAAAAGTTAAATATGTATATAAAAGTAAAGTGTATGTAATGCGACGATAAATACAGCCCGTTACTGACCATGCTATAATCAGTATCGTATTTTTGATTACATTTAGGGTAAATTGACAATACTATTCTTATCTCCACACTAAACTAAATTTATAATCAAAAATGTTTAATAACTTGAACAGTTTCCGACCTTTTCCAAACAAGAAGATCACAATCACATACCGGATCAGAATATCGTTATATTTTTTTCTGTGGCACGCCTCTGTCCTTGTTTACATTAGAAATATTTGTAACGTGTGGCTCTACATCCCAAACTTATTGGAATTAATGGAATCTGTCGGTTCCTTTTAGATACGAATCAACGGATGAAGGTTTTGGAATGATCAAATGGATTTATGTGTTGACTTAGTGTTGAGTTGGATTAAAGAAAAATATTAGAGTGACGTTGTGTAATGAATGAATGCTGATTTTATTCTCATTGATACGGTTGTATACATGAAAATTAATTAAATAACAATTTGAAGGATTAAAAGCGACAGAGACGTTGTAAGACTCAATAAATGATCCTGGCTCATAGTAGCGTTCACTTTCTTCGGGATACGATGCCTGCTACTAATAAAACGAATATTACTGTTACAAGTAGGTCCTAGTGTCTGGCTCACGGTATTAACATTTGGGGAAATTATTCGTGTTTATAGGGATGCTGTTTATATAATATGCATACACGTCTAGGGTACATTATACGTAATGTGATTATTTCAAAATTTATCATACGCGAAGTCATAGTAATGTTATGATGTGTGATATTTTAATAGGAGCCATCATGATCCGGTTACCTTTCAATACAAATACTAGTCCAATTTCTCCTTCCCTTCTTTTTCTTATCTTGTAGGTGCAAAGAAAATAATGCTTATTTTTGCAGACATAAAATGTTAACGTTAGCGAACACGATAGCAAATGATATGATCATAATTATGTCACCAAACCTTTTGTCAGAGGCAGCCGATTGTCACGAAAACGAAATGTTTTTTATTTACAAACTGATTTTTTCACTAACGCTGAGTCGATGACTCATTTAACGGACGGATAGTAATAAAAATTGCTCAATGTTTAGACTAAGTCATTGAGTGTAATTGCTGCTAGTGATGTTTTTAAAATAAACAATGCAGTGATTGCAATGTTTTGTATTCTATTTGGCTGTCATTATGACTTCAGTAGAATTGCTAACGATCAATTATTATCACAATATGTCTTTTCGATACCTATTTAATCAACACCTAGTAATTGTAGTCCTATTTAAGAGGTTCAGTAGATGTAAAATTTATATAGTTTAAGCGACCATATTATCTATATATTATTTGCTAAAGAGAAGATTTAGGTACCTAACGTTACTGGCTTAACCAAAATGGAGTTCAAATATCATGCTTTAATATTTATGTTTACACCTTGATATAATTAACTCTTAATTATCTCCTCTTTGTTTGAAAAACTCAACAGTTTCCCCAACATGACCCCATAACGTATCGAAAGGTCAATAAATACCGGTTTAATAACAAAATGATACTGTCTGTCCGTTAAAATGGACTGGTCTCAAAATCAGCTGTTAGCCAGCGCGGGCGCCGCTCCCATACGCCCGTCACACCGGTTCCGGTCATCAATGTTGTTAAACTAGTCAGATTTGAAACTAGAATTATGTAGTTCGTAACGTACTTTTTATGGATTGTTGGTGATCTAGAATGTGTTGTCGCCACTTGACGCTCGCAACCTCTCTCCCGTCTCTCTCTGGTCGTTAAAGATAACTGAGGCATTTAGCCAAGTTTTGACAATACAAGAAGAGACCTGCACAAGACTGAGTTACACAAGTAACACCAAGGCACTTAAATTGAAAGAAGTAACAATACTCAGCAGCATTCAACACATACTGCCTAAGAATTATATTCGTGCTGCGATAACGTATTCGCTTGCTAAGTATTGTGATTGCATCTATGGCTGTGTCCGGCACCGTCATTTGTGATGAAAAGTATCTGCCTGCCTTATTTCAGTTGCTTTAGCCTAGGTAATCAAAATCATTCTGGCAATTGTATGTCATGATGATATAAGGAATAATTAATGCGTTATCATCAAGATCCTTCGTATGATCATACATGTACCTCTAGATCTATCTAGATCTCCATGTCTACATATACTGGCTGTTGTGACCTCCATTAGTCTGCAGCTTTTAAAAACGTAAGCTTTTCATTATTACTGTAAAAACTCTCACTAAGAATACCTCTAGTGTTACCGCTTTGAGGTCTACTTACCCTAAACATTAAGCCTGAACGGTACCCAACATTCAAGAGTTAAAACCTCCAAACCTAGTTTCCGTAATATTTATAAAGATCAGACTATCATTGGGACCTAATATATTCAATGAAACTGGACCCTGAAAACATGTGAATAAAAAGAAAAATTATTCATATTGGTCAAAACTGGAAATCTAGCAAATATCCTATACATCCTTCGAAGCTAATGCTCATCTTATCATGATTTTCAGAAGTAGGTTATAGAACACAATCACGCGCGATAGATATCTTTCCAACTAACGAACAACACGATTAAACTATCTATAGCCAGTTTTCACTACTATAGATGATGATGATGATAGATTAGACTACTATGGTGAAACTTTAAATAGGTTCCATCTTTATTAAACTAGTGTCATTTTTCTATGAACAGTAGAACAAGCTGCCGATAATATAATAGAATGAAGCATATTAGATTCCAGTATAAACCAATTTCCAGTTTGTAACTTTTAAGCTTTTAATCAACACCTACGCACTCTCAAATCTTCATTAATGTAGACCTCACGATACCGGCCCCTTTGTAAGGTAAAAGCGACAATAACCGGCACTATATTTTAAACGCGGCCTCTTTATGACTCATTACGGGGAACGTCCAAATGTATGTGCAAACATCGACGTTTAACATCGTAAATACTATTCTTTATTGGTGCCTATAAAAATGTTGATGGATGAACAAATAGGGCGCTTTTATTTTATACTTAGGTATGAGTGTAATGAGGTTTCGTTGGAATGCGGTGACATGTGTTTTGTGAGTTGTTGGTAAAAGTTGATGGTCTTAACTATACTATTTAAGCATTTGTATCTAAAATATCACTATCAGGGTTAGGTATGTAATTTAATTATGAGTATAGTTAATAGTGTGTTCGACTATATAACATTTTTAATTGCCTAAGTAACCTATATTATGTTTTTTATTACAAGTATTCCATATCTTATACTAAAATACTTTAGATTATAAATCAAGTGCTTTGACTTTGGTTTAACATGGAAAAATATTTTTAATAGCAGACCGAAATATGATAAAACATATAGTATCATCGTTGCTTTTAATTAAACCCCACAATAATGTATTACCAGTACCTTGGTACTGTGTGTCATACATTTCTCAGTAATTCGGAAACCATGTGTGGCCCCTCCTTTTAAAAGCAAAAATATTGCCGCTAAAACCAAACTGTCCGAAAAATGCCATAATTTACCTGTTGTCAACATTCGATTGATTCTTTACTCGCATTACCGACGCCGCTTGCCCGACAATTTGTGCAGTCACCCTCATTTTTTTCACCCTTATATCTTTGGCCTTAGAGTTGATTTTATAAGTTTTTCTAAGTTTGTAATCTTCCAATATGGTGTTCTACCATTAACCTGTAAATCGCTGCTTTACACCTTATTAACACACTTAACTGAAGTCAAACAAAATTCAACCTTATAACTTTAAAGAAAAAGTTCAAACTCTTTTATATATTCATGCAAATCAATTTAACCAAAATTACTCTTTAACGTAGCGAAATAAGGTTGAAATTACACAGTCCACACTTTCTTTATTGCAATCAAAGGTGGTATTTGTCGTATGTTCAAGCCGCCCCCTATCAGCGGGCGAGCAGGCGGCTCGATTGAGACATTTCCACTAAATCCAATAGATAGTATGTTTGTTTGTGCCGAAATAATGGGAGGTCCTGACGTTCCCGGTAATGAAGCCTGTCGGCAATAACTATAGGGTGTTTGACAAAGAAATACATATAGAAGGCATTATTTTTATGAGTGACGAATTCAGATAAAATGCATATAATTTGGTACTTACCTTTATTTCGTATTGAAAATTTCTTGTATATTGAACGAATTGTAATACAATAAATCAACTCAAATGAGCAATAAAAATATTAGATTAAAATATACTTTTTGTTTTCATAAACTTTTTACTTTACTTTTTTACTTTTCATCAATAGGTAATATTGGTAATCGAATGTTCTATGCATCTCGATAAAAAGCTACGGTAAAGTTAAGATGGTCTCATAACGCTGAATTATTTTACTTTGCAGAATCAAACGTATAACCGTAGAAAATACGGAAACTCGAACAAATACTAAAATAGTTTGCGCTGACTATTCTTTCACACTATAAAGAATTGCAAAACAATGTAACCAAATAAGTGTCATCAAGTAAAAATAAATCCATTTATCAGCTCCTATCTGCAAAACAGCGAAACGAAACGCATCCGTAATCCTTCGTGTTCGTCACACCTTTCTTATATCGTGAGACAAACAGACTATTATTTTTGACTTCTATTGTACAAGCACGCAATCTTCGGGTAACCGTTGAGGTACAGAGCATGGTAGAGAAATTGGCAGAAGTTCAAGTTCAGTGTGTACTTTTTTTTTGGAACCCACTTCTCTAAATAACAATTAAAGTTTCAATGGCTCAAAATGGCACTTCTGCCTTCGTGTAAAAAAAAAACCCATGACGGTTGAACCAATCCGAGCTTTTTGGAAAACCTCAGAGCTTTAATTTAATATTCAGTAAAAACGTAAAACCCCACCTATGACTACCTACGAAGTTTCAATTTCCAACCACTAACAACCAAACCAGTGCTACTGTGTTTCACATTCTCTACGTCATCAAATTTTACAGCCCCAAATACTGTCGACTCCCGTTTGTTTTCCTAAGAGCTTTATTGCCACATCAACAGTTTCTGCCCACCCTCCAAGGGTTTCTGTAATACAAAACAAAAGTATCCCATTGACGTGTTTACGGTCAAATTGCCTACCTGTACCTGTATATATCATTATGTGTAATAAAGAAATGCTTCGGTCTTCATTGTTTGGAGCTCGTGGTAAAAAGGATGGTTGTTTAGAAGCAGTAGAGGATAATAGTGTCATCTGTGACGGTTAGTGACGTAACTAATTAAGAATTATTTACTGTATTGTGGAATTGTAACGGGGGTACGCTGAAAATATTTTTGGAAGAGTGAGTGGTTTGACTTTCAAAGCTTTCTCGTTTCTACCAGGTCTCATGTTCTCCGTTCTACTTAGCTGGTCATATAGAGTGTTTAAACCCAATAAGTGACAAGAAATGAAAAATCGTTTTATTAGTCCATCTTAATGCCTTTTTGACGCTCTTTCTAGTGGTCTAATCTAATAAGCGGAATTCGTGATAGAAAGAAACTTACTGGAGGTAATAACCCACAAAAGTGACCACGTTTAGCCAAAACTGAATAACTGGAACAAAGTAACAATTTTATACTTATTGGGTTTGAGCACTATACCCTCGATATATACTGCTGACTTTGATCCTTATAAATGAATTGGAATCGTTAAGTTATTAAGCCGCTGTTGGCTCAATAAGCAACTATTTGAAACAGGTTACAACAGAGGCTACACAAGGGTTGTAACATGTCAATACCTGTACGGCATTGTTTTTACACGACGAACGACAGGTCAGCACTCCATGTCAGGAGCTGGTAACTTGATAAGAACCGTCAGTATCAATTTACGATATAGTGCAGATATGATTCGTGTCAGAAATAATTTGAAAATAACCCCCTAAAAATCAATCTCTTGGAGTTTTCAACATGGGCATTGAGCTCACCAAAGAAAAATAATGGAAAAGGGAGAAGGTAGTCAGGGTGGCAAAAAGAGGTCGCAAAAATATGTTCGTTATTTCTGGTGTTATACTGATTTGTTAACAGAATGCATTTTCGAATTAAATGTTCTCGAAATCATACATTCATCAGCAATCTGTAATTCAGTATGCACAAACTGCAGAACTACATAACTTCATTACTAAAATTCCAAACGTAACTAAAATAAGTTACCGCTGACTATCATTATTTTTCTTTTTACTCATCAGTGGTCTGCGCCTAATAGGTTACATTACATTCATTTCATCTCCGCAGTTGAGCAGCAATTTTTTGCTGTTCTTGATCACTAGAATCAAACTATTTATTATAGTAACACGATCCTTCAAGAACGATTCAGTTTTTGCGCGAATGCGAACCGTTGTATGCTGTCGTTTTTGACCAACCAAGATTGGTCCGCCCTGCCTCTGAGCACCCTCAGTTTTGGTAAGGTTGAATAGTTGATGTATGAGTGGTTAGAGGTCTTTGTGATTGGTCGCCAAAGGCGAATGGACGACCTTGCTGATTGTATGGAACTTGGGAGTCAATCGTTTCGAGTACGATTTGATCATGAATGGTTTTTTGGTTTGGTGTATTATGGGATTAAAGCGTTGAATGAATGTTTCGATGACAGAATAAGCTAGAAATATAATATCGATAGCATTTTCCTTTTTGGGCAATTATGCATTCAGAAATGGATGAGAAAATAAACATACCTATATATGATAGAATTCCTTGAATCGTACTTCCGATGTTCAGAAGAAATCCTGATTAGGAAGTGAAGATAAAATAAGGTTCGCTAAAATTACATATCTTTTAAGGTAATCAATAACGCAAATAAAAAAATATATTTTCCAAAATCTGTTTAAATTTCAACCCTACCTTTACAAAGAGATACGATTATCGCCTCTTGAATACAAAACCCTTTGTAAAGACAACGCAATATCTTTATATCTCCGATAGCCGCCGAGGCCATCCGATGCCTCCAAATATACCTTGAACATGTCAAGACATGCCCCGAGCCCGGTTTAAAAGGTTTTACTGGCTTAACGGTTACATATCGATACAATCACATTAATGAATAATTATTAAGAACTGTGCCATACTACCTACCTACCTACTTGCCTTGCTACCTGTTGCCTACTTTTTTTTGTGGGTAAGCGTATCTTAAAGTAAAATGTTGTGTTCTAGAGCATCTTAGTTATTCATTCTTTTGACCTTTGTCAACATTCATGATCATCCACAATCTAAATCTGTCCACTACTGAGACAAGTTGAGGCGACTTTCTAGGTACCTTACTTTGCCTAATCTTGTTCTAATCGCGCAAGGAAATTTTATGGTTATAATCATGCCATATCTTTACTACAACCTCTATATTTTGATTAGTAGGTATAGCGTTCCGGCGTTCCGCTTTCAAAAATATTAGGATACAAATACCAACAACGGGCTTAGCGGACAAGTAGTGACGTGTCTAATACCTGTTAGGTGCGACCTTGCTTCGACCTAGACTGAACAGGATTGAGCGGGTCAACGCTCCGTATCTGTCTGGAAAAGATTTGTGTCTAAGATGGAAGCTAGATTTTATGAGCAGCTTAGGTAATATTTAAAGAAATCACCAAAATTACCATTTTAAAAAAATCTTTCGACTACTCTCAGATAAAGTATCATATCATATGCAATACGAAACAACTAGAAACGTTTGGGAGTTTGTTTAAGAACGAACTTATGAAAAAAAGTATATATTATGTAATTGTCCAAATCAGTTGGTATTTAGGGTCCATAATTCTTAATATGGAGTCGTATTTCGTTCAATTGTCAGGCATATAGTAATTGCTGTTAGTTTACAAAATATAAAACGACAGCTGGCAAATGGCAACAGACTGACAATTAGGCTCCAGATTGTCGACGTAATATCCACATAAACAACTCAATTTCCGTAGCTAAGAAAAGGATTTTATTACATAATAATTTCTCATACTCTTATTTAATTACACAATAATTATGACCAAGAAATCTGTGTGTTGTGTGTGTTCGAAATATCGACAAGTAGGATAATGATGAAACAAACGTGATTTTTTCTGATAATATAATAATACTGTTTCATTATCATAATCATAAAGATCAGACCCGGGTACGTCTTAAAACTGCGGCCAGACACCGGAGGACGGGCAGCAGCGTTCTCTAACTAATCGGTGAGCCACTGCGATCCCCAAGCCGCCTGCCAAGCGTGGGGATTATGGCAAACCCCCCCTTGAGGGAGGCTTTCGTTCAGCAGTGGACGTCTTCTGGCTGATGATGATCATAAAGATCAATGTAAAGGTCTTTTATTATATTTTTAAATTTTTTATTCCTGCTCTCATCATGACTTCTAGTCCCATCAGTTGTCACTCTAAGTTTTGCTATTTAAATAAACCTTTAAGCATGTATTGCTTGCTGCTTTATCATTCGAAAGCAAGATGCTGTGAGATCCAAAAAAGTGTATTCTTAGCAGCTATGGTCAATCCTTGGGTTCAGGTATTCCTTGAGCTTTGTAAAATATGTGGGCCTTATAAATTATCCCAGCGAGCCGCAACCTGCAATGAATGTCCCAGTAGAACACATTTAATGTATTTGTTTACAATACATTAAATGTAATGTATTTCGAAACTGACAGTTCATGCAGCAATAAAATCATTAAGCGATGTAACATTAAAATTATAACAAACTAGATAATTTACTCGATTTGATAGCATATCAAACATCTCCACAATAACAACAGTAACTCTATTCTTTAAAATCATGGAAGCACCAATCTTGCGACAAGCGTTGAGGGCAAAAATAAAACAAAATTGCGGCTCCACACGTGCGGCCGCATCTGCGCAAGGTGCGCCAGCGCAGCTGCCGGCCAGCCAGCGGCAGCACAGCGCGCATGCGCACAACGACCATAAACATTTAAAAATCTCGCCGCAACGCTTTGCACCTTTGCTTTTAGTGAAATCTTTTTACTCGCATTAGGGTGGTTAAGTGACAGTTTTTGCTCAACGCCTGCTAATTGGCGTGCTTACCTGAAATAAAGAGACGAAATTGGGTTGTTAAAATTATAAAAGGCTGCAAATTTTATATTGTTAATTTATGCAGTGGTAATAGCATATAATTTTTTGCAGCTTTTAACTCTTTATTCAGCACGGGTTTTACCTCTTTAACATGTTACTTAAAAGTACATCTGATTATGGTAATTAAGTCTTTACATCTAATAAGATAATTAACGAAATGTCAGCAACGTTTGGTCCTATTCGTTACTGAGTTTGACAAGATCTATGACCACATTGCCACGGTAGCTAAGGAATCTTACCGATGGTTGGGGTTTGTCTTGCGAAATTTCCGTGATTTTCGCACCTCGCATGCCATCAAAATCATATGTAATGCACTTGTTCGTAGCAAACTTGTAGAATCCGCACGAAAGTATCTACGCGCTTTTATTGGAAAAGGTACAGAAAGCGTTCCTTAGATTTTTATATAGGTACCTAAGCGTATACATGGTTATTATCCTTACCTCTATCCGATGAAATTCCTATTGGGATGCCTTGAATATAACTCGCTAGAGAAAAGGCGAGCACGAGATCAGCTCACCATAGCAAGTAAACACTACGTGGCACTATTGACGCGCCAGACCTGCATCCTGTGCTGGCTCGCTTCTTTGTTCTAGAAAATGACCGCTACAGCAGGAAGCAGACTGTTTGCCGTCCCTGTATGTCGCACCGTTGCACGTCCCCAGTACCTCACACTGGCTGCATTTAATGATCTCTTGGATTCTAATCCAACAAACGATCTGTTCGTGGATGAAAGGACGAAGATTTTATAGGTATGTCAGAAGTACTGTGAGAAAAATTCATGAAAGTGATGCCAACTTTGTTAAATATGAACTGTAATTGTATTTCTTTTCTTTTATTTCTATTTTGTACTTGTCTTTAATTATTGTAATTGGTTGTTAACCGTCATAATTGAAGTATAAATAAATCTAGAAATAGCGATCTCTCGATGTTTCGTTATAAGAGAATGCTCGGGTCTGTAAAGCCAGCCCTCTCACTCATTGCATAACAAATTACACCTTCTCGATTTACATGTAACCTACTACCTCCTAATGTCCACATTATCCTCAATCTAGATCCCGCATAGATACCCCTGACCCTGTTTGACCTCATACATTTTTCCATTGGTTACCAAGCTGACGGCTGGTGCATTTGTATTGCGCGTAATGAATTATTCAGTTGAATTTAAAGTTTGTCTCATTTGTTAATGTTTTTTTGGTAGTTGCTACGTGTATCTATGGTAAATGCCCAGGTGTCGAAAACGCTTATAAATATGCTTTGATATTATAATAAAATTATATTAAGCTCATTGAAGATAAGTAATTGTATTAAAAAGACGTATAAAATGCCATCCAGGTGCGTAAGAACTTTCGACAATATCAACGACTTAGTCGTGCTGTCCGTCAAGTTCTTGCCCACCTGATTGATCAAGTTGATATAAGAAGAAAAAGAATACGATTGCATCACCTGCACATCATCCGGTACAAGCTGTAAGATTCACCTGAGATACATGGCCGACGAGAGTGCAATCTGTCAGTATGTACTTAAATTTGTCATTAGGAATGTTCGTTTTTTGAAGTTGAAACATTGATTTTAGATTATCCACTAAATACTGAAGGTGATCTAGGATTTTCAGTCGTAGTTACTGGTAATTTTAGATCACGCTGTCAAGTTATATTACACATTGTGTGAGGAGCTTTACCTACTCAAGAGTGGTACGATTAGCTTAAAACCTTGTTTTTTAAAAGACGTTACGAGTGTTACCTAGACATTTCACAACATTTTCCATACAACTCTACAGAGATAATTTGTCCTTAACTCTTTATATTTAGGTATTATGTTTATAATACATTTCTCTCAGCTCATTCCAGAGTCTATTATACTAACTAAACCATCTTCATATAAAATTACGTCAAAAGTAACTATACATATCAATCAAAACTAAAGAATAGTGCTATAAAATATTTAAAGGGATATATCACATTGTCACGTTATAGGGTGACCGGTACATTTATCGTCCGTAATCATAATCCATCATGCGTTATAGACGTAGGGCCGTTAAAAATGAGTCTAGTGTCAAATGTTTGGTGAGAGATTAGGGTTATTCTTCGAAATTAATATAGTGTTCTTGTTAAGTGTTGTTTTATATTGGACTAAGCTAACGAAGAACCAATCATCAACCTTGGCAGAACTTAACAAACTGTCAGAGTTCCGGCTAGATAAATATTGAAGTAATGACACAATTAACAGAATATAATCGCGTCTATTATATTTATTTTATATACCTATGCTAAACAACCAAATGTACAGTAGTCTTACAAACTTCAGTATATTTAAGTCGATCTGTTATTTTAAATTTAAAAACAAGACATCTAACTAATACCTTCTGTTTAGGTATATTATATTTTTTTCCTATATACGTACTATGTTTCAAACAATAACTGTTTGAAAATATTATAACCAATGTTTACTAACAGTATCGAGCAACCAAAATCATATTAAATTGTCCTTCAGCTCACTGCCATACATTTACAGAATAGCCCTCCTCAATTTCTCTATCCAAAAGACTTGAGGCGGTCATAGATGTGTGACCTATGACGGCAATGATTTACAGTCAATACGTCTGTACTCAACGTGGAATGCACTGTTCATACACTGCACTGTAATAAAAACTATAGACTTGGGAAATAATAGAATTGGGTATGTTACTTTTTATTTTGGTTGTAATTGTTTCTTAATTACATCATCAGTCCCGAAGGGTCTTGAGTGTCAGGTATTAGCCAAAGAACCTTTAAAAATACTGCACTTAAAACTAACTTAACCATCAGTCCACTAAAAAATTGCGCTTTTTGTTGTCTACTATTGGATACAGGCGTCTCCCAAACCTTCTCCGCTCTTCTTCAGCATCCAATATACAAATATCTCATATACGTTTAACAAGTCTGCTGAGTACAAATTGCCAGTGGCTTTTTAGCAGTATAGTATAAAGATAATAGACCTTCTAGAGTATTTAGCTTTGATTTCTACTGTATCGTTGCTACAGTTTTTCAATCATACACGACACTTGCACATACAAATATTTGTTCGGTGCGGGAATCGAACTCGCGACACGTAGCGTAGAAAGCTAAATGCTTAACCACTGCGCCGATCTTGCCGTCAAATTTAATTAAAGACTTACCCTTTATTCGCTTCATAATACCCTTTAATCAGAGCGCATCTCTCATAAGCTTAAAACATATCTAATCTCTGCTTCGGTCAGCACAATGACTTTCACCCCATGCGTACGCGCACATGACAAATAAAATTCCTAACGTGAGAAAGTCGAGATAACGTCCAAATGACCGTTAATGCTGTATTTAGATAAAGTTTATTGTTAACTTCTGTGAACTGGGTTCAAAGTGAAGTAACTGTTGCATCACAGTAATACCGACATTTAACTGATGTGTTCTTAGTATTTTAAGTACTCTATATTGTTGCCTTACCGAATGTTTCTACTTTCTAATTAAATCAGTAGGAGCTTTATCCTGGTGTATTCATGGTACATGCCGTAAGTTAATCTGCAAGTTTATGAAATTATACACGATGAAATCAAGCGAAATTGGATTAGGTGGAACATTATGTGCAATATTATGTCAAACTCAAAAGTCACTGATCCTAATTGAGTTTCTTTCTGTTTGGAAAACGTCACGAGTTTTTGAGGAGTTGATTACATCTGAAAAAACTCAAATTCTTGGCATAATCATTCAAAAAAACAGCGTCATCTACGGTACACACTAAACTCTCGTAGTATGACCAGATAAAACTACCATACAATACTAATTTTCTCTATATATTTTAACCAGATGACTCATTCTTATTTGTGACATAGCCATCCAATAAACAATCCACATAACTCATCATCCCTCGTCCCAGTCGGGTGACCACACGTTCCCTCACGTACAAGACCGTCTTATCTTCATTGTTTGCACCTACTTTACATCATAATGTCCTGGTACCCGTTTTATACCGTTTAACCTTTTCTTTATTAAAAGGAAGCTAAAGGTTGTATTACACTGGGTCTGTAAGAGGAAATTTTGGTTGAAAAATATATTTGAATGGGTAATGTGATCTCTGCTAGGTGAACTATTCCGTAAGAATATCGAGGGTGCATATTTAATGTGAACTTTTAAGCCTGTTATTCAAATAGATCTATAATATTATTATTTGTTATTCTTTGCCCCACGCTAGGAGTTTTTTTTTTTTTGTATCGTAGGTGAATTTACAAACAAAAATATTTCACATGAACAAACACCCAGACCCGGAACAATTATCTGTAGGTCATACAAATTTTTGTTCTGTATGGGAATCGAAACCGCGACATTTAACGCGTGCAAAATAATCGCGACATATTATAATAACATTGAGTTGTTCAACCATATGTATTAGACGAATATAATGAGTATATAACGGAACTTCTAGTATTTAAACATACGTACTGTATATCCTTCGTACTTAACTGTCTATGGGCAAGTTTTAGAGAACTTACGGCCCCAAACACACATTTATACATATGTGTGTTTGGAGTATATACCTAAGTGCCGACGGTCATCGACATTGCCTTTTGGGTCAAAAACATGGCAAGACGCAAATGGCATACGTTACCTATAATGCGAAATCCTTACGCAATCTTTATTTTACCCATATTTTATAAGGATATCGAATCAAGACAAAGACCAACTACGATTACAAAAATGATGTAACGCGTAACAATCCTGTGTAACACGACCTTTATCCATTTTGAATATGTCCAAATTGGGCCTTTTCAGAAAGAGGTCAGTGATCCAGAGAGCATTATTTTCTCATACACAGATTAATCTTTAATTTAAATACTGCTTAACAAAGAACTTTAGAACGTATATTATTGTATGATAGCTTCAGAATGCATAATGTCTATGACTTATGAGGTGCGTTTGAGTGGATTGATCTGAAAAGATAATGGATTTCTTAGGTACTTATGTTTATATGTGATATTCTTGGTGTGTGATGTATTATGTATACAGCCATACTGTTTGTTATAAATTATATTATTATAGATGCAACGAGCTATACTTTTTTTTTTAAACTTTGCCCTCTATGTGATTTCTCCTGTATCGACATCAGTTTACAAACATACACGTCTCTTATTCACACAACCAGCCCCCAAACAAATTTGTAGATCATATAAATATTTGTTCCGTGCCGGAAAAAAACCCGCGACACCTAACGCAGAAAGCTAAATCACTCAGCTACTGCGCCAACTGTGCCTCGACCGTGCCGTCCTTTGACCATGATATAGCAATATTATGGTTTCATAGTAACAGTTTCTGTCTGTTCTTGAATCTGAAATATTCACTATGATGTAGCATATGTTTGCACCGTGATTTAGAACATCCTCAAATGACGAAACTCGGCCGGCGCACCCTTCACATTTAACCCGTTACGATCCTTGCTGACTAGCTAATCTTGTACCCACGATGTGATTGGAAAATTCTCACTTCTATTACTTATAACGATATGACGAAAAAGAAGGTCACTTCTATTTCTTATAACGATATGACGAAAAAGAAGGTCACTTCTATTACTTATAACGATATGACGAAAAAGAAGGTCCACAATATATTTGTTGGAATTTGTGCAGGAGGATAATATGGTAGAATAGACAAATATTTTAGGTAGCTAGGTACTACTATTTGTATAATAGTAATGTACCCCATCAAACCTCTAAATACTCCTAAAAGTATCGTTTACGCTATTCCTTTAGAGGGGTGAGCAAACAAAAAAAAACACAAAACAATCACACGACTCCTTTTTCACGCATCGCTGACGGATAAGAAATCAACTTCATTCTGAACAACAAAATCATTAGGCCTCTACATCCAAAAGGGGTGAATACACGGTATTTTGGTGTGCCATTGTCCGCAATGGCTATCCCTTTGTGGATCAAATTCCCTTTGTGATGGTTATCTATTATTTTGATTTTAATTTTAATAACCGTGTGATCCGATGTCCTGATAGGACTTTTTGTGATGTCCATGGGAATTAGAATATTCAGTTTCGTTTTCACTCTGTCAGAGGAAACGTCATTTGGGGTCTATTCAAACTATTGTCGGTTTGAACAGGGATGCAAGCAGGTCCATGACCCTAAGTTATATAAGTACATAATACGTTGCAGTCTATGTGGAGTTTATTTTCAATACCAAAGACACCTCTTGTGGTACATACATTCCAGTAAAAACACAGAAAGTAGAAAGTAATTTATCTACCTACTTATTGTCTTAATTTTATAAAAGATGACGACATTTAGGTGGGCTAATTATGTACAAAATAATGCTAAAATCTCAAAATCTCTAAAATCTGACCCGGGTACGTCTTAAAACTGCGGCCAGACACCGGAGGACGGGCAGCAGCGTCTTCTCACTAATCGGTGAGCCATTGCGATCCCCAAGCCGCCTGCCAAGCGTGGGGATTATGGCAAACCCCCCCCTTGAGGGAGGCCTTCGTTCAGCAGTGGACATCTTCTGGCTGATGATGATGATGATGAATGCTAAAATTGTATTTTAGAACCTTAAAAACCATTGAGGCGGTGTATAAAAATAAGATTTTTCTTTTAATCGATAGATGGCAGCACACGCTACCAATCAATGTCATATTTGCTTACCACATAACAATAGAAGACAACATCAGACATAACAAGAAGAATACACAGAAAAAGCAATATTTATGTTCAACTAAGTAAAATGCTTATCTATCGTATCATATTCATATTTGTCGAACGCAGCAAGTCGGCAGGCATATAATAACAAGGAATCCGTCGATCTGTTTATAAAGTATGATATTCGATATCGTCTTATTACGATTACGATTATTTATTAGTACTTCATACTCCTTGAGTAAATGTTAAGGTTGAATGTTTGTAGAATAAATGTGATTTTTCAATACACAATAGAAAAGCCGATGGATGGCCAATCGTCAAACGAGCTGACAAAAGTAAATATTATCAAAGCTATTTACTTGGAACCAGTTTGACCATGGTTGATGCTTTTAATTACATATTTTGATATTAGTTTACGAGTCAACCTAATATAACATATATATACATATGCAATATTACAAATAATTATGTTTCAGATATTCTATGTAACATCGAAATACAACTCACTTAAATTAGGCAGGATGATGGTGCCTTGTAAAGTGTAAGTACGCATCGGTTTCGAAAGAATTTTCCAAAATTCAATCCCTTAGATGTGAACTAGGGGTTTAGTCCCAAGGTCATTTTTTTTCTAAGCGGACGCAATCCCTGGCCCACATAGTACCAACATAATATATTTAATGATGCTAACATCGTTACTAGCAACATTAATACTATAGCGGTAACGTATAACAATTTAGTCTTGTAAATTTCATATCTCGTAGATTTTTCGGTGGCATTCATTACCGCCAACATATATTTCAACCACAAAACTTCTAATAATTCATTAGTCAGTAACTGCATACGTTCCGTTACAAATTCCATAGGTTGTAACACTCAGCATGACATATCTGTGACATTTATTGTTCTTTGTGAAGTAATAAACCAATAATCACCGCGTTCATTGTGACGATGACAAAAGTCAAAGAAATGCCGTGGGTCGGTGCACGCGCATCGGTCACATGTGTTTGACACATTGTTATGGCAAGTCAGACATCTTGGACCAGGCTTTGTTTTAGATGCTATCTATTTTGTCTTAGTTTCTAAAGTCTTCTTAAACAATCAGTATATATTGGTCTCTGCGTGAATAGTCACTTAGAAACCAGTAATAAGAAGAAGTCAGTCGATGGGTTGGTTTTTGGTATTGTAAAAAGCGGTAAAATTAATCAAGTGTATACGCAGGTATATATTGAATATTAATATAATGATACTACAAAGCTTAAACTATTAGCATAGCATCACGCCTGTATTCCCTAAAGGGTTAGGCAGAGGTGCACTATTGTACATCCACATTTCGCGGGCGCCGTTATTGAGTCCCATGTAATAGAGGTCGGGCCTATTACCATCTACCGGGCACAGTTCCAGACACCGTGCTGCTACTGAAAATTTTCATCCAGAAAATCTCAAACAACACTTTGCGCCCGACCCAGGATTCGAACCCAGGACCTCGCGCTCAGCAATCGCGCTTGCGACTACTAGAACAATTAGGTAGAGCTTCAACGATTATAGGGTTACAATATGTTGCTTGCCTTCCTAAATCGCAAGATATTATGCTCTGTATTACTCGAAAAAAGTCCGTGTTCATCATGGATATAAACTGTCAATCAAAAACCCTTTAGGAAAAGTAAGCCTGGCAAAGCAATTTCACCCAAGACCGTTTATTATATGTAGATTTCATTAAAAATATATAATCATTGATGACCTATCATTATCTTGTATCATATATCTATTGATGACCTATGTTATCAACCTATCTTAGTCTGCTGCAGAACTTAGTAGTCTTTCAAAGCCTGCGAAATAGACTAAGAATACTCCATACTTGTTAAGCTATTTCAGCAACAAGGTAGCATGTTATTATCCAATGGATCATACTTCATAGATCGCAAAGTTGTTCCGCACTCACTCGCGCCGGTTCTCACGCCCTGCGCCCGCGCAATTCGGTCGACTACACGATAGCAAGGCGGCCACATGGTATAATAGTAATAAATTTAAATATTTTTTGTAAGTTCTATAGATTATGTCTGTACAAAGATAGTTTTTATGCTAATTTATTTGAATATGAATAAGCCTGGTATGAACTAAATATCATACTACCTATTAAGCTATAAAAATTGATAATTTTGTATTCACGATAAGTATAATATTCTAAACGTATCCCTAACTAACTACATATATCATGTGTTGCACAAAATCAATTATATTAATTTGTGAATAACATGATTAAAATATAGTTATATAAAACAGCCATGTTTCGCTGACAGGTTGGAAAATAACGTGTTATATGATAATGCCGCGTAAATTACGTTTCCTTAAAGTAACTTACATTATTTAATACTAGACTCAAAAAGGTTTCTTTTTTTGTTTAAGTTTAGTAAAAACTATATTTGTGATATCGTTAACAATTACTGTATGACTCTGCTTTTCTCGCATTCATTGGCTGTTTATCGTGGCCTAATTAAAAATTAAGATTGAAACACGACAACTCCTGCCGCAAGATAACATTTCATCATCAGAGAGGAATAACAAACGTTGCTTGTGGTGGAATATATTCATATTTTAGAATTTGCTAGCATTCGTTCAACCAAAAATCCTACGAGCTTTCTTAGTTATACCTACGATTCATAAACTGAATTACCGATTTTATCTAATAACTAGCTGTGCCCGCGACTTCGTTCGCATGGATGTCGGAACTTAACAATGTATTTTTTTGTGAGACCAAATGCACTTAACCCAATTTTTTTCTAAAATAAAAGAATTTTTCTAAAATAAAAGTAGCCTAATTTACTCCTTATTACATCAGCTACCTGCCAATAAAAGTCCCGTCAAAATCGGTCCAGCCATTTCAGAGATTAGCCTATACAAACAGACAGACAGACAGACAAAAATTGTAAAAAATGTTATTTTGGTGTATGTACCGTATATATATTCATATGCATGTAGTAAAAAACGGTTATTTCAATATTACAAACAGACACTCCAATTTTATTTATATGTATAGATTGATACAGTGCCATCTAGTTTCTATACAATGAACTAACCACAAGATGTCCGTAACCCTCCTTAGCTCACGAAACGCAGCAAACAACCGTACAGCTTCGCACTGTTAGAAGGAGATAGCAACACCACTTTACGACCGGACATAATCCGGGTGAGTGAGACAAAAATACTATCGCGTGACTGGTTAGCATTGCAAGGTCGTCGCAAGAGGTGAGTGACACGAATCTGTGGAGTCTCCCTCCGTTATTATCAACCTTAAGTTGTTGCCATAAGATTCAAATTCGTGAAAAATGTGGTGATAGATTGTGCGTCGGCGCATTTTGCATGCCAAATCATCTTGTTTTGATTTTGTAGGCATATCGGTGTTTAATCGATGTATCAACGATCGATTATGGTTGATTCGCCGCGATATGTGCGGTGCCTGTAATTTCGCTTGTGTGCCGAATCTGATAATTCCTTGGTTACGAGACAATTGTATTGTAGTGTAATTTCTTGCCGCGTTTTTTTGTTGGCGTGTGTGAATCTAATCCGATGTTAGTGACACGTATTGTTGTAAAAAAAGTGTTATTAGCGTCGCATACCTACAACTTTTTATGTTATGGTTGAATTACGTTTGGTTGATAAAGTTAGAAAATCTCATCTAGTCCCATGGATATCACAAGATACTACCTACCTGGGTAGTGGGTACCGTACATTGGATAGTAATTTCTATCTATTTAAAAAGGCACGTGCGTTTCATATCACCAACATCATAGCCTTTAGAGTTTAACTCAAAATCTTATTCTATTGCTCCGGTATCCCAATTATATACAGGTTTTTGACTTTTGGGCTACTCTTTACCCGCAATGAGTATCTGAGCAAGCTATAATTAGTATGGCCACTTGGCCACTAACGTCTTAGCATAGCTTTTAAGCACTACTTAGTCTAGAATTCTAGATCATGCGGAACTTGTCCGTACTCCATTCGGTAGTAATTAATTGTGCAGAACTTATTTGCAATCACAAATCGAGTTCAGTTTCTACAAGACTGTGGCTCGATACCACCAGGATCGTTTGTTATTGCGATCTGGGAGACAGACACGTGTTCAATGTTTACGAGCTTCTATTTACGTACGACTGAAATAATATTTTCATTGAAGAAGTATTTTTTTTTTATATTTCGAACTATTTTTATTTGGTAACTGATTACTTTGTACGACTAAATTTCGGTTTACTAAGAGGCAGTTGGAATGTGCTGTTATGTCTATAATACTTTAAATGCTGAAGTTTGTAGATTTTTAAATGCTGCTATTTGATCCAAATCTTTCATATAAAATTTTGAAAAAATATTACAGCTGCTACATCAAATCGCCAAATACATTACATAAATTCATAACAATTCAGGTAGGTAATTGAATTTGAAATAGACGACGTGTGATTCGCTTGTGCACGCGCAGAGCAGATCTATTTGAGATAACTGCAGTTTTATTACTCATTTTCTTGTGATCGTTGTATATCCTCACGGTTGCGAGATAGGATAGGTAATATAATGTGGAATCTAGAGTAATAATATTTTATAAGACCGATTTCAGTCATAAATATCTTTCTCTAATGACTTGAAAAGAGTAAGTACCTACCTATTGAACCGTTGAACCGTTTTTTTGCTAACTAACATGGCAGCAGTGCAGTACCTACCTATCAGTTATTTGTAATCTAGGATCCTATCCTAGTCCGGGTTTGAAATATTTAAGACTAACTTCCGCTCGCGGCCTCGCCCGCGTGGCTTACGAACCCGTACATTTTCCCGGGATAAAAAGTATAGCCTATGTGCTATTCTAGACTATAATCTATCTGTTTGCCAAATTTCATCCAGATCCGTTAAGCCGTTCTGGCGTAAAAGAGTAACAAAGATCCATCCATCCATCCATCCATCCGTCCATCCATCCATCCTCACAAACTTTCAAATTTATAATATTAGTAGGATGTTACTTTGATGTGATGTTTGATGTGATGTTTTGTTGTTATTACACTACTAGTACTAACTAATACTAATTGTACTTACACGCTAATTTTTCTAAAGTAATTTCTGTATAAATGTCATCAAAAATATTAATTTATTTAAATAAAAAAATCATTCAATTTCATCATAAATTATAATATTGTTTTAATTATTTTTTTAAAGGTTCATTTTTCCAAATATTATTACATATCGTAATTAATTTACCAACGCTTTAAAAAAAACTAAAGCATGTTTTAGGTAATCTCTTTTAGTAACAATTAAACGTTTACTAAGAACATTTTAAGAAAGCTTAGTTTTACGAGTCAATAAAATAAGTTTTAAAGTTGCGATCGTAAGGAGTATGCCTCGACCGCAAGTTGTAAACAGCGCCACCTAGCCGCAGCTGGTTGTACCACGTAGTCAATGCGAGGGACCACCCGCGTATATCAGTGGCTCTGGTGCGGCGCGTGCGCATGTGATAATGAAGTTATTGATGGTGGCAAAGACTACAATAGTATACTGGATGGTGGCACTGCCCTTATTAAACAAGGTTTTTGAATCAATTATTGTTCTTATTTTATTGGTAAACGTAAACCGTAATACATATTAATAATAATTGACTGAAGGTTCATAATTAAAACAGCTATAACTTTAAAAAATCTTACCTTCGCGTAATCGACGGGAGACGCGTTGACAGGACAGGTAAACAGGCCCTCGCTGTAACAAATAAAATATAATTTTAAAACATCTTTATTAATATTACATTCTACATGTTATTTTGAACTATTTTGAAGCGTTATTTCATAACAAAGGTTCTCTTTTTAAATCAAATTCTATTTTTGTCGATTATAGTCAGGTAATTCCAACAGTGGCGTCGTTTGCATCGAATACATATGATATGAATTTCCAAGGTCTACATAGAGTAAAATAACTCTTGAGAGAAAATCCTATATTTTTAATATAACATGAGCCTAATCCCTAAAACATACTTCCACGTACGTAATAGCCACTACTCAAAATAAGTTTATAGCAGACACATAGGGTATTAGTTTTACTAGCTGTCGCAGTTAGCGAGTAATAAACTGAGCAGTTGAACGAACAATTAAATGTTAAATACAGTGTTATAAACAATTATATTAAAAGGTTAAAGTCTGAGTTTGCCGTCGGCATAGCAATTACAGGCTGAGACAGTACAGTGAGAGTCAAAAGGTAATGATTATAAAATCTTAGTCTAATAAAATTTGTTTATAAAATTAAACAAAATTAATGTCTTATTGATAAAAACATGCAAAACAGATTTTTATTTATTTATTTTTATTTTATTTTATTTGGGAAACAACAGATACGATATACAAAAAAAACCAAAAACAAAGTAAATGACACATCATCCAAATCAGTTTCCACATTAATACAATGCATTTGCGCCAAACTAGAACAATATTTAAACATGTATGAAAATAAAAACATGTATGAAAACAAAAGTAGTATTATGAGAACAAAATCATTTTTAAGAATTAGGTGCAGGAACCAAACAGTCATGAACAATTTTTTTAAATTTAGGAAAAGAAAGGTGATAAATATCCATGTGGATATTATTACTGGTATTTATGAGGTCATTGTACAGTCGGCAAGATCTTATGATAAATGTGTTTTTTCCATAATTAGTCCTTGCAGTGGGAATAAAAAATAAGGATTTCTTACGAGAATTAATACGTGGACATCCCAAACCTATCCTGCTTAGAAGGTAGGAAGAGTCAACTTGACTTCTTAATATTTTATACAAAAATAATAGGTCTCGTTCCTTTCGTCTTGTTTCTAACGATGTTATATGAGGTATTTTTCCTGAATAATTATTTTTGTAACTTCTCCATACTATATGCCTATTCATTTTATCTTGGATCCGTTGTATTTGCTCAATATATACGTTGTATTGTGGATTCCACACAACAGACGCGTATTCGAGTATTGGCCTGACAATGGTCTTATACAGCAGTAATATTGTCGACAAACGTTTAAAATCCTTAGTGATTCTCATCACAAAGCCCAACATACGATAAGCTTTATTTATAATGGACGTGATTTGTCTATCAAATATCAGTTTACTATCCAACTGGACTCCCAAGTCTCGCACCTCGGACACCCTCTTGATATTTTCATCATTTAATTTATAACAGTACTCTATATATTTCTTCTTCCTTGTGTATGTAATCATATGACATTTCTTTACATTGAGATAAAGCATAATATTTTTACAATAATTACATAAATTATTAATAATTACTATTATATATTATATTTATTACATATTATTTTTACAATAATTACATAAATTATTAATAATTACTATTATATTATATATTAATAATTACATAGATTTCATAACTCTCCTTTTTCAGATATTGATGGATCTAATAACAACATCCTGAATAAACTAAACAAGTCTTCCTATGTCATTTTTTTATTTATTTGTTTATTAAAGGGACCAACCAACATCCATGAAAGCTTAACTATTCAATGAGCTATTTCTTACACACGTAAGAGATTTTTTTTTAATAGGTACCATCTGACTTACTAATTTTTATTTAATTAAATCTTACTGAAACACTAATCTACTTCTCTTAAATTCAAGTATTCCCTCACAAGTGTCAAGAATAGTTGTCAACAGTGTCAGTCTAACACTTGTGTACACGATCATACTATAATACTTGCTACTAGTGGTGGACCACAGAGAATAATCACCGGAACACCAGACGGATACTGTCTGGCAATAAAATACGTTTGCATAGTGATTCGATGATGGATTGCATTGTAATTTATACAAATATAGTGTCATCTATTTACTTACAATTAGTTACAATGGTATGTCTCTAAGAGATTTACGCAATAACTTAAAAATATTTTTTTTGGGAATCCAAAATGCAGATGACTCACACTGGTCGTTGTGAACTTTATAAAATTTCATAAATTGGCAAAAACATTGAATGACATTGCAGTGATAAATAATAGAGCACACAATGCACTAAATTAAAAAGACCTCAAATACTCCTCGTATGTTAAAAAAGTTAGTGCAATATTTCGAGATCTATGTAATGTCAGAGAAGCTCTACATTTTGATATATTCACAGTAAGCGAAGCGGATCCTGGCGATAATCCAAGGCTTCTCCTCAAACGTACACTAAACGTAACGTACGTTTACAACTTGAGCTAATTGTAAAAAAGGTAATAAGAAAAAAAAAAAAAACGAAATACTCGTACATATATCTCTCTCGTTCATATATTTCTTTGTGGGAGAACCACAAGACTATGGAGTCTCCATACTAGATGTCCTTTGTGGTAGGCGTTTCCACACACAAAGACTTCACTCCTAAAACCGATGAATTCAGGTTCTTATGACAAGTTATGACCTGTGTGTTCAATAGTATCGGTTATTGAAGACCGCTTAATGTAATTTCCTATAATACCAAACTAACAACTTGATCTATTACTTAGAAAGTAATTAATCATCTTACAATTAAACTGCTAACCAGTGTTATCACCTGATCGTGTCTAATTAGCTTAACGATTAAGATGCTGTCTATACTAACACAGCTTAGATTTTATATCCTATTTGTTAGATCCAAAGTCGAAAATCATTTGTAAGTTTTTCTAAACGCGATGTACAGTAGTTCTAAGTCAATAAAAACGTTAATTTTTTCGTATGACGTTTGTAATTAGTCGGTAATGCGAAGAAAATTATGTAGCGCGTCTCTTTATATGCGCACGCGCATGAGATATGGGAGTTTTTGTCGGGTGATGATCTCGATGTTTCCGTCCGAGTGTTTTGCTTAATAATCGGTATAATCGATGCAATGGCTCGTGAAGTGACATCGATTTATTGGTAGCTTGGTCGTTAAACAAACATGTTTGTATGAAAGAGGCGGTATGTGTATGAAGTGTTGAAACTGGAATGTATTGTTCTTCTCGCTGATGAGTATGTAATGGTGAAACCATCGGGATAACGTTTGGTGAACCAAGATGTTATGAGTTATAAACTTATAAGCACAGCAAATCATCATCAAAACAGTGTGTAGGCGTTTGCGATAAAAATTTACTCATAGGTTTTCAAACATTTTCGAAGCCGAGAATAACTCCCACTTGGAGTAGGTGCTGATCAAATCATGATTGGCCCACGTATAACGTCTACAGCTGAATGTCTTTTCATAGAGCTCTACAATAAACAGCCGTAGCACCAAAGTTCTCTGTGGCAATATCATGATCTTGGATTGACGATCGCTCATGAACGAACATGCTCTTGTATCACTGCATATCCTTTTTTAACAAACCTAGTATGTCGCGTTATACTAAACCTAATAGAAGAGGGGGTGGCCAATAGTGTTTTAGCAAGCATTAAATAAGGAGTAAATCTTCGTCTTAAATTTAAGTGCTAGGCACTTCTCGGTGTAGCATTATCCATTTTGTTACGTTAAAAGCTTCATTTCTCAAATAAAAAAAGAAGGGGAAGAATGATTGGAGAATTAATGAAACACGATAAATTAAAACCATAATAAAAGGACAACTGGAGACAAAACGAAAGAGAAGACGGCCAAGAATGAAGTATATAGACCAACTTAAGGAGAAGGCAGGGACAATTAAGGAAAAAATAGCATTTAAAAAATTTAGACTTATTAGTAAAACCTACAAATGGAAATAACTTTAATAGCAATTCAATCGACGTTGAAAGAGAAATTGTTATAAATCAGCCATTACACGAAAAAAACATGTAAATGGCGTGCGTTTAGTTCGATGCACTATCACGCCGTCTATTATTATGTCAGCGGGCAGCGACAGAGGCTATCATACTACTACGTAATCCCATTTACATAGAAAATCAATTAACACATGCTCTTGTCGCATGCAAGCGAAAAATTCACATTATTTAGATCATAATGAACATGTAAGAAAGTCATTTGCACGCTCTTAATATGATGCTTATGAGTGTATTTATTTGTTTTTTGTGAGATGAAAGACCCCGCAGAACAAGGTGAAAATGACAGCTTGAATCCTATTGACGGGACTCTCCTTTCTTCATATAATACCCGGCAAAAATGGACTCAAAAAAATATTAGACTAAAGCAGCAATTTTTTTTAAAGTAGGTGATTACTCCCTCATTAGTCTAGGGAAGGCGCACGTAGTGCGACTTCGGACAAACGCGGTTTTTCTGTAAGGAAATTTTTCGATTAATGGCGATAGGCTTGCTGCATTTATAACCACATTTGCGAAATGTACATTGATATACAACAATATAACTGCCTTCCCCTTGAAGAGTACAGGCGTAATTCTATAAGATGTTATGTTATGAAGAGATTTACTTTCGCGGGTCGTAAATAGAATCATATGATTGCATGCAACCAACCCTGAACAATTAGTTATAGCAGTCTAAACATACACTATGTTTACTTAGATAATATCGCAACAACGACGCAATAATTACGCATATTACGCGTAGTCGGAACTAACTGTTGGCGGCCAGTTAACTATGGTTTAAGTCGCCTTTACACTGGTTACAGCAAGCAGTCTAGTTCCATATTATTGGAATGGCGCAGTGGTTAAGTGATTGGCTTGCTTGCTACGTGTCACGTGTTCGATTCCTGCACAGAATTTATTTTTATGATTTACAGTTCCGAGTCTGGGTGTGTGAATTTGCGATGTTTGTTTGTAAACTGTACTTATAATACAGGACAAAAATAAAATAATATAATCGCTGGCAGAATAGGTATGTCAAATAATATTTAAGTTAGAAAAGGATACACTGTTTGTCAGTCACTGTGGCGAATTTTTTACGTAATCAAAGCTCCGGAACTTTACTATCCGTAAATGATACAAATCGTTGGAGATTCGTGTGGGAATCGAACTCGTGACCTGCGATGCAAAAAGCTAATTGCAAAGACAATTATGCCGTCAAATTATAAATAATGCAAACACTTTAATTTAGTATAATAGTCATCGGTACAGTTACGCTACAAGAAACGGTGAGCACAAAAAGTGTATTATCTTAAAACTCAATTAGTGTACTACACTGAGTACCTACTAGTTGTAGGCTAAGTACCCTACTGATGTAAACGGGCCTTAAGCGTACATAACGCCCAGGTTACCGTGCAGCACTGATACATAGTGTTTACATATTGTTTAGCGGGAACTGGGAGAACACAGAGCCGTTAGGAAGCATTACATATTACAATGTTGCGGAGCCTATGTATAGACAACGTATCGCGAAACTAAGTCTATATAGGGTAAGCGGAGAGCTGCTCTTTTGTACATACAATATTATTATGTATTCCCACTTCTTTTGTTATTTTGTATGTCGCTGCCCTCACCTTGTATTGTATCACTACAATGTATAGTACAATATACTTATAAAGGGTGCTATAATTAATGGTAAGTACCTACACAAAAGAAAATTTATTTTCTCACCAAATTCAAATAAGTTTTCGAAAGAACTGACAGAAAAATATTACTATAATCTTTTGATTTAAATTTGATTGCGATTTATCCTGCATTGTCTGGTGCAGACCCAAAACAACTAAATACCTACATATGTATGTATATTGTTTAGTGCAGGTCTCTAACCCGTGACTAGTAGCGTAGAAATCCGACCGCTTAGCCACTTCACAAACCGTGCAGCTAACTAACCCTTATCTCTTGGCCTAACTGCAAGTTTACCAATCACCAAAGTGACGTTTGGGGCAACCAAGTTTTCATATTTTATGAGTTAATAGAATAGAATAGATTTATTGTACCCCGATAAAATTTGAATACAACTTATGTATTAAAAGATGTACAAAGGGCCATCTTATTGCAGTCGTAAGTTGGTAAGTTATGTTCACTGCCAATCTGGAGAAACGGTTGAAGCCATCCATAAATATTATTATTGATCATCCATAAAGGAAATCAATTTTCATACACTATTCAATTTAACCTCGTATTCAGTAAGATGATTTCCAATTCAAGTAAAACGGCAATACATTGTCACATTATGTATGTGTATGTCTATGTCGCAACCAGTGGTCAAATACATAATGCAGACGCATACAGTTGACACACTTCCATCGGACTTTGTGTGTGGGATTCAGATAGTGACGTCCACAATCTTAAGCGATTAGACTAAGTGTTAGTCGATTTTGTCACTTACACACTTCACATTCATTTCATACATAAGGATTTCCTGTGTTGAGATCTGCACACAGAATCGCTGTGTCATAGCAGCAAACAGACCAATAAAATGAAATATCTAGACTGAAACGCAAAATAAATATTAGTGCTGATAGGTGGTGTGACAAGCAATCTTAAGCCAACCATAGGAGACAGCTTTTCAGATATTTCTGTAAATATGTACAGGTTCAATTTCATATATCTATATTTAAATCGGCCCTAGTAAATCAGTAATTTCAATGCAACGTACGCTACTAATTAAAAGCTGTTCCCTGGGTTTCTGCGAAATCTAGAATAAGCGAACAAAACCTTATGTCGGAGTCACCACTATGGAGAAACGAGGTATGATGTTCCTCCATTGTAAAGGGAGGATCCTCCGTAGAGCAAGGTGGTTACCCTGGCGAGCCGAAACCGACGGTTGATGACGGACATTCGTACTCGTATGTGTAAAAATCGATTTCAACTCTCATATTGCAGTTAAAGATTTTCTGTTGTCATGTCTCTCCGATAGATGGCGCTTTTTTCCTTGTTGCGATTCGCTACATCCTCATCTCGAGGCAATGGAAAAATATCTAGTTCTTACAACGCACATAAAACAATAAATAATAAGTTCATAAGAAATAACCTTATTGTTCTCGCGGTACTACAGTTAATCGGTTCCCTCAATTAAGTCTGATATAATTAACGCAGTAAGATAAGTAGCGGATACATTAAAGGTTGCGCTTAAACTTCCAGATTTAACGATCGTTTAATTAAATACAGTTTAACGGCTGTTAAGATGGTCATTTAAATGGTGATCAAAGTATTTAAGTATAAGAATACTTATAAGTATTTTCATTCGACGTCAATCTAAAACTAAATTTATTGTTAAGAGAAACTTAACTTTAGATCATAAGTTGACTTAAGATTCGTGTATTAGTCAACTAATCGTCTAAAATAATGCCCACCTCTTACTTCTGCACAATAATTCGCATAATATTTACATTGATATTACATTACAGCTAGTAAACAAGTGAACTATTTCCCATTTACGTCTCGGTTATGTCGCATATATTCCAGCTAAATTGATATGACTATAGTTTCAAAATTTAATCTAACCTGCTTGCTATTCATTGACGATTTCGATAAACCGGGAAGTAATCGATAGATATTTTAAATCGATAGTATAACTTGTTTGTTATGGTTATAATCGACTATAAATAAGGGTTTTAATTTATAGATTGATATCAATTTTAGTATTACTCAAACCGGGCTGCAATGATAGGTGCTAATTTTAAAGTGTTTATGGCACACGTTTTTGTTTTAGTGATACCCAAAGTATGTAGGTGATTTGGTAATGCTAGACTGTTAACGCTAGACTTTGGCAAAAGTTATGCAAGGCCACATGTTCGGATTTAATATACTTATGTTTTTAATTAATCTGAGATATTAGTCTTCCACTGTTAGAAATAAACCTCAAGTTGCACCACTACTTCTGTACTACTTTGTCTTTGCAGAAAAAAGACCGTCTACAAAGCAAAAAACGCATTTTTATCCAATCATATGCAACCACCAGTTGGGGAACTAGGTGAGGCTTTAAATAAATCACATAATAAACATCTCAATATTTTTTTACTGTACACCTATCTCACCACTCCATAATAAATCCATTGCCACAGTTTAGCTGTTTAACTAACAAAACAAGACTATAAAGCCACAGATCTGATGGCATGGGAGCTTGTAACCAATACTGATGGGAAACCAATGCGGTGCATCCAGTCCATGGGGTGTCGTGTTTCCGAACATGTATCACGGCCTTTAGTTGATGGAGGAATTGTAACAAGTTTAGTGTTGTTGATAGAAATGGTGTTGTTGTTCTAAATTTATACATGCGGCCTTTTACCGTCCGCTGCTGGACATAGGCATCTCGGATAGGTTACACGTAGTACTATACAAAAGTGTGTAATCAGAAAAATATAATCGGAGGCGTGTCAGGTCCAAAAGGAGATAGCGACATGAACTGGACTACTAAGCAAAGAATTGGCCCCAAATGCAACGGACCGGGATAAATTAGCAAAGGGGAGGGACGGCTTTTGTCTGCAGAAGATATAACAGGCTCATTATAATATTGATAATAAATATGTTCTTATCAGTCTTTAACGTAATATATGTACTATTATTTCTTATACAAGTTACAAGGGAATTTTAGTATGACTAGGAGCTATTCCATTCGTACATCTACAATGTACATACATGATCTCTGGGAATGGTTCCAACTGTGTCTTCTTTTCCTCCTCTTTTGGCTTTCACAACTGCCAACCCATGTCTGACCTTGCGCGGAACTTCATTGGTTCAAGATTCAAAGTATAGGCAGAAAAATATCTTCCCCATACCTTAGAGTACTATTAAATAGTACCTCGGGTGACACCCCTGGAGCTTGTTAATCGTATTCGATTCGAATTCAGTCTTGTTGATTCATTGTGATAATAAACTGGTGTTTGTGTAATTTTGCAGTGGTCCACGACTCTTTAACGTCCAAGAGCATTGTTGAATGATGCAGCATTATAAATTTAGTTAGCATTTATTTAATCACAGCTGTTATATGTGAGACAGGACCTCAGGTTTGGTCGGACAAAAGTGTTATTGGGGTTGTCTGTTAGGACATTCTCATTAGCAGTTCAGAGTTTGAAATCCTGGTTGATGGCAATAGGCTTGCTAGGTATTAAATGGGTCTTAATACGTCATCGGTGAAATGTGGGTGTACAACAGTATACCTCTGCCTAACTCTTCCGGTAATACATTTGCATCATCAACCGAAAATATATACATCTCTAGTGTTTTGATTTTCAGATCATACCATCTCGTCCACTCCTGAACAGATTCAAAAAACAGTCAAGACAAATACAAACACCACTTAGCAGGCGCAGGCAGATCACGGTATGTACCTATTTTATTATGAGAACAACACAATAGAGGCCATTTCTGGCTATATACTCTTGGCATAATCCCTTAGCCACATTTACTACATTGGCATCGGGCTTGCCTATTCTTTGAGAGACGATTGATGCGTCGCTGAGGCAGGCATCAGAAACTTGGTGCCCCTATAACATTCCACTCCTCTATTTATGTTGTCTTCTCTGACCTTTATAATACTTATGTAGAAACTAGAAACATACTACTGACTATCGATACTGTATATGTAGACATATCCATGTCGTCACTATGACGTCAGCGTTTCATTCGCCCAGCGTTGACAAAAATGTGAAATCTGTATGAAAATTAATGTTTATTCGTTTACGTAATAATGAAGTTATTGATTACGCCAATTTATACATGTCAATCACATAACATCATCATCGATTCAGAGTAATAAATCAATATACCTACTATGTTCACACCCTATTAAGTATCGTAATGAGCGTGTGTGAATATGTATTAGTGTTAAATAACTATTGAAGGTATGCGTTTACGAACAAATTACTTATACGAACATTGTACTCTGAGTGTGATAAAATCTACATTTCATGCTTGTAAGCATTAAAATTTTCATTCATTCGGGTGTGAAAAAATGCGAAGTTTTACACGGTTTTTAATCGGGTTTTCCACGTTCATAAATCGTTTTATCGGTGATCGACCCCCTTACATAAACCCTTTATTTAAAAGGCCTCCATTACCTACTTAAAGTTAATACCAGTAAGACGCATGCTCATTCGCGTATAATTTATAATCATGACGAAACAATAAGGTTTAAAGGATTTTTAAACTACGGAAATTATTGATATTGTCTCAGTAAAGGGTACAGTGATATTATTATGCAATATTGTGCAAAAATTATATCCCTACATTACTATATCAGCCGCGTGTGATTGTAAGGGACGTACGCAATGTCCCGGGCAATGAAATTGCTAGGCCCGCTTGTCAGGAACTAGTCCTTCCTTCATCCATACTTAATATGGCGAGTTTCTAGTTTACCACAAAGCGGTTGCCCATTCACCTCAGTTCTAGCAAGCTAAGCGAAACTAGAGTTGCCAATTTCGAATCATCAAACATCCTGTTTTCGAATAATATTTGTCAATTACGGGATCAGTAGGTACTATAAGCTTAAGTTAGGAGAGAAATCCAGTTTCTTTTTCTGATTGTAACGTACAAAACGACGACGAAGTATAAGTATGTTAAAATGATAGGAATAGTATCCTTTTTCATTCTTAATAACAATATACTGAGATTACTATTTCCTTAACAAAGTATCTCCACTAAACTAGCTCCATCAAGGCAGAATAGGAAACATTTTCAGTGAACATTTACCACTGATGCCTGATGAAGTTTTTATTTTGAAAGATTTACACAAACCTTAGAACATCATAAAAAGGAACCGTTCGCCTTGTAATTGAATCAGCGTGTGTAATTTAAAGGCACACTTAGATCTAACTTTATGATGGACGCATGACTTACACTTTTGTCATGGTGGATCAGCAGAGGCCTAGGCAGCAATAAAACGCCTATTGTTTTTTACTAAAAATATTTTTTCGAAGGTCGTGAATGTTTGCGAACATTTCGTCACTGAAAACAGGGAAAAATGGTCATAATTTAACCGTAGCTTTCCTAACATAGATTCATCCATCCAGTCTAAAATTGAGATGGGAATTTTTACAGGTCTACAAGGTAAAAATCATACACTATTTCGTACTGTACTACATTCTAGCAGATAGGTACTAACCGTCCTGTTGCACTTCACGCACGCGACCATACTGTAGTACCATAGAGGCGTTGAGATCCTCTAATACCGTAGTATGTTCTTCACCAATTCCAGCCACCGGCTAATATTAAAAATGGTTATATCTCAACACCCCTTAAACCACGCTGTTAACATTAAACAAGCTTGACGGTCTATGCTCCAATCAAATCACTTGTACAAAGAATAAAAATGGTTTGCATGAAATAAAACTAGGCAATAAGGTCAAAGACTTCATTATAACACCGGACGTATGGCTTCATCGATCTAAACCAACAATATTTTTTGCTAAAAGTAACAGTTTTTCTCCTGTACCCACTTCCTATAATATTACCGATACATTGGCATTTACAGTAGATGGCTGCCATTCGTTTTTGTTTAATTTAGATCATTGGTTCAATACTCTAACTAATAGGTATAGTGATTGCCGTCACGAGGGTCCTGATGTTCTCTTGGTCAAAAAAGCACCTATTATTGTGTTTTTGCCTGTTAGGAATTCTCAGATACAGCCTGGTCTAACTAGTGTAACTAACAAATGAATTATAACAATATCACAATGTCAATCCGGTCTTAGACGAAACATTTCTGCGATACCTTACGAGAATCATAGGCAGTTTATGCGATACGTATTAATTTAATTTGCAACTGGATTAACTCAAGGAAGTTGACATCTGGCGTAACCGTAGAAGAGTCGGATGCAAAAACGCACTTCTATCTAGCATTTAATTGTTTATAAAATTTACCAGATAATTTGAACATAGTGTTGATTTGAGCATGAGGCGTTTTGTTACTTATTCGGAAATGACAATAATTTTGATACATTTTTCATTAATAGAAAATATCTACTTTCACCAAAAATTAAATATTGTATCACGAAACTCCATTAAAATTATATGCTCATAGATAATTTATATCATGAGCTTGATTTAATATTAAAATGTGATTATAATAATACACGCAATCGTTGAGCAGCGCCGTAAAACTAGCAGTGAAACCTATCATCTCGTTACCGTGCGAAATAAACATGCTTAATAAATAATTTTACAGGCATTTATGTTCTATTCGTGTCTTTACGGCACGGCTTTACAACAAAACTATCGACAATTGGAGTTACTGTAATGATATGATGATCATGGTCATGACGTCACTGTTTTCCTTCATCAGCGTCGTCAGAGGACCGAAATCGGTCTTAAACCATCATGCATAAAAAACAAGCGCTCAACCGCGAACATATCAATCACACAAGCATAATATAAAATTAAAAGTTAGACCGGTTTTCTTTACTATTTAGCATGCGTCGTCAAAAAAGTTTCCCATGTACCTTCGTCGGCATGGCGCCTCGGACATGCAAGGTATCAAGTTAAGTAACATCGAATAACCGTTACTTGACAAGTAATTAGATCTTCCTCTACACTGGGCCTCTAAGGCGCAAACATCTAGTCTAACCTTTCTTGATGTAGGGTTGACAAGTTTAATATTGGAAATTCTGAGGTCCCTGAATCAAAGGTCGACTTAAAGAAAAACGGAGGCCGAGGTAGGCAAAATAAAGCCCAACAATAGGAATTGGAAAAATACGTCGAAACATCAAACAATAATGTTTTTAAATATGGTTTTTCATGCATAATAGATATTATTCGAATATCATAACACCAAACATTACTGGATCTCCTTAACAATAACGTATCCAAACCTCAAATAGGAATCCGAGTGAAATAGATTTTCCAGTTAGACTTCGACAACCCTAATTAAGCTTCCTACTAATCAAGCTACGCTAATACATGGAAATCGTAAGAAGTCAGTTTAAATATCTTCACGCTCATACCTGAAGGGGAAAAAAGCTCAACGTGTTTAGCCGTATGCGTATTCATGTGAGCTAAAGTTTTTTTTTTTTTTCTAGCAGTATAAGTAGAAATCCTGATAGTTGCGGTACTGCCATGTGACGTTAATTAGATCGCCACACAGAATTATGCAGAGAATTTTTAAATGGTCGAAGATTTACATATCCTTGACATGGTGGTCCGAGCAATGCAAGCTTTATATAGGTAGAACGAGCAAAAGTTTTTTAAGAGATTACTCTGCTTTAATTCCACATGAGTTATGCACAATCGCTTACCATTAAGTAAGATAGCGGTTAAACTCAATGCCATTAGGGATAAAACCGGGAGCCAGAGGCATCCTTGATTTAGACATTAACTAAGACTGACAAAATTTTTATTCAAAAATATCACGAATTGTATCCGAAGACCGCCTATACAAACTCACTTTTAAAACCTCAACCAGAAAAAAAAATATCTTAAATTAAAAAACAACACATCTCGGCTTGAGATATAACAATTAAAGTCAGTGTTGCACGCAAGATCATGATCATCATGACGAATTGCTCGCACATCCATCATGACTATTAACAAGATTCGCTTGAAGAGGAAGGTGAACAACGTGGGAACACTAGACTTGCAATTCTGAAGCCAAAACTAGTTTTATTTTTTACCTGTATCTAACCTCCGATACGGTTGTGATTTCTGAAAGTTAGGACAGCTACATTGCCAAAGTTCCTGACCTTGTCGACTAGAAAGAGAGAGAGAGAGATTATTTTTCTTCTGTCGAGTTTGCACGAGCTATCACATGAAAATCGCTTATGCCTTAGTGGAAAGATTAGCCCATCAGCATTGTTAGTTTCGAGGCTGAATGCCCAGAGTGCGCCTGACGAACTTCGTTTCGTCACTCATGGAGGCTGCTTCCTTGCACATAAGAATAAGCCAGATAAGGAAGTATAATTCCTCCCACAGCCATAGCTGACCATTGGTCAGTGACCAATGAATGTGATATTGAGCGAATCCATCCCTGATGTTATCAAAACTTAACAGAAAGGTACAAGGAAGAGAAAATGTTGTCTCACTCTAAAATAGAGTACCCCACTTCTCTCATCTTGTTTAGCATTTTTTTAGTACTACGTTCCATGTGGAAGAACAAACTCGAAAATAATATTACATATCCTTTCGATCCTTGAAGAGTGAACAGAGATAATTTACATTTCACTATCTGAAGAAGTGGGCCTAGAGCAACCAAACCAATTAATAATGGTAATTAATTAATGATGATGTATTTTAAATATTCATGTAATTAATATTAATTAACCTGTTACTAACAGGTACCCGTCAGTGCATCTTTGTAACTTATGTGAGATGTAAAAGCAATATTCACTTTATTGCGATATGAGGTCATATAGATACAAGAGTTATTGAAATTCAGCAAGAATGTGTGATTTTAAAAACGTACAATACTTTTAATTTGGTTATTGATTACGACATAAATTGTTACCTAGACGCTACAAGTATAAAAGTACCTTGTTTACACTACACAACACTTAAAAGAAAAACATTACGCATTCAACAGGTGAACTGATCAACAATATAATCTTAAAACAAAGATTCCAAGTCGAGAGTCTCGCTTGAAAGCATTACAATAAGAACATCAGTGGAATAACAATGTTAAAGAAATAACCATCACGACGCACATTAACACATCCCATGTTCAATATTTAACACTCTCTTACATGAAACATGCAAACGAAACGTACCTGTTTACTTTGAACAGAAGCCCGACTGGGGTCATTTCGGTACAAGCACTTCACTTCAATATTTCCAAATCCGTCACAAAAAATCGAATATCTTTAAAAATCGATTATCAAAACTTTTATAAAAGTAATTTCCGAATGCACTCGATTGAAAATTTCAAAATGCGTTTTGGAAATTCTCAAATTAAAAAGTTCACTTTATTTTATTTTTCCTAATTCGTATTTGCGGTTTTCTAATTCCGTGTGCGTGTAGTTCGATTCGTTTATCGCACTCTGTTTGTCAGAG
This sequence comes from Shargacucullia verbasci, assembly GCA_947562105.1. Lineage (NCBI taxonomy): Eukaryota > Metazoa > Arthropoda > Insecta > Lepidoptera > Noctuidae > Shargacucullia > Shargacucullia verbasci. The sequence goes on along the minus strand of OX387284.1, from coordinate 14,203,741 downwards.
CGTATGATCAGGTTGCGCGTGTTGGTTGGTCGACGGCCGCGTCAGTTCTGCGCGAGTGACAAACAATGGATCGGTTTGAAGACTAATTATACAGGTTCTCTTTATTAGTAGAGACAACAGGTGGGAACCCTTGTTACAATGTTGTTGGGACGTTTAGTTATACTTAACTATTAGGATAGGTGGCAGGATGCGGCACTCTTAAGGGTCGAGAATTGACCCTGACAGTTATTATTTCACCCCTACTTCGCTTGCTTTTAATAAAACAAAGTAGGTACTTGGTCTAGGAATCCTAAAAATGCAGTAAACTGAATACTTTTTTGATGCTAACAGATCACAGACATGATGTTTTTCTAGAAATTATATTAATTTGATGAAATTCAAGTTAATAATTTATAATTGAGACACTAATGATCTTCTCTAATGAACTTCAAATTTCATAAGCCATTTTATAATTTATCCAGGATTGCCTAGATCTGTTTCTTTTCTAATGAAAACTGTACCAATTCTCATATAAGTTTTAACATGATTCAATAACTTAAACACTTGTGCTGAACATGTTATGCCATGGCGATATGCGTTCATAGCCCACGTAACGTATTGAAAGGCTATCGACTCGTATATAGCCAGTATGGCTTTATTACCGCCTGCCTACACCGCATCCGCGCACACGCACACCACAGGATGTTAAACTTTACCAATTTATCATTATATCAATGTAACCTTTATTTCTTTATAGTTAAAGTTAATTTTGCAGACGTAGAGTACTGGAATTAAATTTGCTGAAGACCCTTTATGATGTCATGGTCAAATGTTTCCTTGTTATTATTTTTGATATAATATTATTGTTTTAATAATAGACTGTAAAATCAAGGTTATGTGACAATTCAATGGGTAAGACTGGCCAGTAGAAAAATTACAATAAAAATCTTTTGCAGGTGATTATGTAAAAAATGTAAGTTAGGTATCAATTATTGGTATTAGCTATAAAACCGCCATTTGTACCGTATGAGCAAGATGTATTTTCACTTTGTACTATTTCCTTTGGCATACAGTAAAAAATACTTTATCTATCCATCTATTGCGTAAGCTTACGAGTCTTCTTTCATCTATTGCTGAATATAGCTAAGCTTACAAGTAGGCAGCCCTTTATCAAAGTATTTCATTAACAAGACTCATTGGTCTATTGACGACTGCTGAGCTGAGCTGAGGAGGTCATGGGTTCGATTCTCGGCTCGGGCAAAGTGTTATTGAATATTTCTGTACGGAAATTCTCAGTAGCAGCACGGAGTCTGGAACTGTGCCCGGTAGATGGCAATTGGCTCGCCCCCCTATAACATGGGACTCAATAACGGCATCGGCGAAATCTGGGTGTATAATAGTAAACTTCTGCCTAACCCTTCGGGGAATACAAGCGTAATGCTATGTTATGTTCATTAACAATAACCATCCATCAATACGAAGTTAGCTTAATTAAGTTAGTTAAGCTTTCACCTTTCGTAGCTGCTCATCAGTCCATATGGCTAGCAATATTCCCTACAAAATATAATAATCCGGAGCCAACAGACCTTCAACAGACAAAGGCAACCCTCATGGGCGTTAAAGGCCCTTTTTCATTGCAACTTGTTATTTTCAATTTCACGCAGACTGATCAGCAGCGTTAAATTTATTTTCCACTTTTACACTTGGGTACCATACAAAAAAATACAGGTATCTCAGAGGTTCTACCGTAGGACTTAACGACCAAAAAATGATCGATACTACAAGCATTCCGTTTGAGATTTAATTGGACCAATACATGTAGACATGCATACTGTAAAGTAGCTAGTATTATAATCTAAAATGGGTACAAAACTAGAAACGCCAACTTAGTGTCCTGGGGGGCAATTTTCGCGACCTTCGATGATTTTCGTGATCTCCTTTTTGGATAATGATATGCTCAATTGAATAAAATTTAAAAATCTTGTCTATAACCAACTGCTGTTCCACATCGACCGTTTGAATTAAATATATGTCTAATTTTATACTACAAGTGTACAGAAAAAAGCAGACTGACAATATCCAGCTTGACTTTTCGATACATCTTTCCATAATCGCTCGAGAGTACCCCCTTGAATACACTTAAGCTGTCGAATAGCCACGTAATTTGTAAATGTCGATCATATAATTTTCCTGCCGTATCTATATTTTCTATTCTATAATTTTATACAACAAGTGAAAGAGAAAGTGGGGGTAGAGTCGTATCAAGAGGTGAAAACGAAGGCAGAAGATAGAGAGCAGTGGCGATTGCTCCACTGAGAAGAGCTGAGCTCTTAAATTAAACAAGAAGAAGCGATTGTAGATGGCAGCTTCTGTAGGGGACTGTCTCAAATTAACCATCCTGCACAATATCCTCTACATAAACAAAATCAAAATAATGGCAATACAATATAGGTATCATTTTCAGATCTGCAAATTCATATCTAAAACGTACGAAAACATCCGATGGTATTTTTTATCTCGATGTTGACCATCAATTTAGCAACTAACCACAAGCACCAATAAGCCGTAGTACACCGCAAATAACCACCGATAAACGTCTGATTAAGCCCCTTGTCCAGGAACCAGGAAGTTTGTTTGTTATCGCAGCACCAGGTTCCTGTTAGCATTCCAGCGCCGCTCGTAAACCCAGAACAATGGACTGTTTGGCTCCAAGTCCAAACTTATTGACGGATCGCGTTAAGTGCTCATTTACATTCTTTCTGTATTGCTGGCTACTTGATTGGTGAAATGATTTGTTAAATTTCAAGTGGCGATTTAAATTGAAATTTACAGTTTTTACTGAGAATAAACTTTTTTACTTTGTACAAATCTGTGAGAGTAATTTGGCGAGAAATAGAGATCAAAAAATGCCGGTGGCCATATAATCTAAATAATTTGTCTGGGCCGGATAGAACAACCTTCGTGAACCGACTCACAGAATGGCAACGTACAACAGCCCTGTCACTGCTTTAAACCGACAATCTTCCTGTTTAGAAAAAGTCTAAATGTAGACTAAAACTACTATCCGCATAATTGAAAAAATACTAGTCGAACTTCTACAGACTATGACACATCACAATTACAGCCGTTCAAAAACAATTACCTCTTCAAATCACCATGAGAATGGCGCAAAGTATTCAGTGTTCATTTGTTCTACTATTACCATAGTAACCGCATTCCTGAGCTGACAAGTAAACGCACTCCGTTACGTGACAATACTGTTGCAATGTTGCAAGGTCGTATGCTACGAGCAATGACCTGATATGCAGAGCTAAATGGATTTGGCAATAATAGATGATGTCGTTAAATCTAGATGCAAAACTGGACATGTCAAATGGGTCATAGTATTAGTAAATAATAGCAGTGATAACCTAGCGTTTGAACACTGCATTCCATTTTGAATTCATGTGTTGATCAGAGTTTCATGATCAATTGCGTTATCCGTAAAAAAAATATTAACAGGAAACCTGTATACCAGACAGGGCTTCAAATTCTCGATGGTATGTGTTCCCCACCCACCACTATGCCACCATTGTTATCAGGCCTGACCCAGGGGTTCTCTTATGACAATTCGTTGAGATATCGTTCGAGATATCATTTAGGTTAGCCATCTAATATCACATATATACATATGTATAATGTACGAAGCCATTCTAATTAAAAATATCTAGCTTAAAAACTAGTTTCAGGCAGAGTACATAGTCAATTCTAAGCTAAATTGACTTGGTAACCCAACAGGCAGGAAAATCGCGCTAAAGAATATGAAATGCAAACACAATTGGCAAGAAAAACGTAGAGTTCATTATCTTGATCTCGTAAAAGATGAAAGAGGCAATTGAATGTGCGATGCGCTCACACGTTTTTATGTACCCTGAACGGGGCAATGCATCTAGATTGTACGTGAATTGATTTCGAGTTTGGTTGCTGTATTTTATAGCATAGCTTAGCTGTTCTTCTCGAAGTCTCCGAATGGTGTAGATAGTTAGGTTTATTGGTAGAATTCCAATCTCAAGAAGTGTATTTGTAATTTACAGAAATATGAAGGTCAAAGTTAAAGTTTTTTATTTCAAATGGGCCTTTGCAGGCACTTTTAAAACGTTATGAATCTAGGTGCACGGTCCTATTGAGAAGAGACCGGCGAGAAACTCCATGGATACTTTTCAAAATATTGGTTTACAATGAGTTGAAGTTATTTTAAAGAACATGTAGCAATTTATAATAACAAAAAAAAAAACTCTTTAAATGTAATATTACATTACATGACATACAAGAACTACTATATAAGATAATAAAATAAAATAAACTAACATTTTCATAATAAAATGTTCAAGCATAAGCGTATTTGTTTGTTAAACAAAAATGTATAATAAAAGATGTAATACAATAAAATAAAAAAGTACACATAAGAAAGAATGAAATGTCTAATCATGCAGAAAACACCAACAACTAGATTGTGGGGATTAGAAACAACTAGTCACCAGGGAAGCCACATGTGCAGAAGATAATTAACGCCATAAGTTTCTATCATCAACGTAGTCATTGACCTTATGATAGGGTTTCCTTATTAGAACGAAATTAACATAAGATCTAAACTTTTTACCAGTGAGATCGGTGATAGTTTAAGGTAGCTATTTAATTGAATTGGGATTCGAAGCAATCGAAATTGTGTTTTTACTAGTTCTTTCCAAGACAAAGTAAAACCTAAACCAACCAGTAAACGTCTAATAATCACAACAGTTGGTCATAGAGATAATACCATAATCATAGACTCCGCATTATACACGCTGTGACTACACACACATTTGATTTAATTATCCCTTTATCAAAGCACACATCAAAGAGTACCGCTATAACTGCGACACATCAACTGAAACAATTGAAAAGCATTATAGAATTTTCTCATAGGTTACATTGTTAATTACACTTCTCAATGCTCTTGCTGTAATGCGATAACAATTGTAACGGGTTTCCGTTGTGGGATACCATTGGAGAGGAAAAGCTAGTACAGGAAACCAACCCATACTTTATGAAAGGTGTGTCACTCAACTTGTGAGCATGAGCTAAAGGACACAAAATCACATGAATTTCACGAGATCCTTCATATTTCTGATTGTACAATAGTGACAAGATTCAAACTTGAAAAGATAAGATATGTTTTTTATTCATGTAGACCATATACAGGTACTTAAGAATAGTTACGAGTCTAGGTGCCACGTTCCAAAATGTTGACTTCCAATGGAGAAGAACGGGCAAGAAACTCCATGATTACTCTTTTAAATTCAGAATTTCTTACAATATTTTGTTAAAATGCATTGTTCTCGAAAACTTATATGAGGACAATGTAAAAAAAAAAGTCTAAACTAAACAAGCCTGATTTTTAAATTAATAACTAATATTCTGATAAGATTGACATGGCAGCTATGAACTGACCAGTCCCAACAGACGGCACCCGTTTGCCCCTTGCCCCTTGCTGCTTGAATATCGTCAGCTGTTTTTGTTCGAAAATAAAGACGCTCCAACATTCCACATTCAAATAATTTAAATAACAACTATTAATTGCCAGCATCTCGGAGCTATCTTCACAAAAACGTAGAGTTGCTTTTAAATGTGAAGCAAGTAAAGCCGGTCGTATGAAAAAAAGAATAGAAACATTGTTTTATACAGGGGATAGGTTTTCAATATGTATTTATAGGTTCAATGGTTAATTTTTAATTAAATTGTTATAAAAACCATCTTCTCAATTTGTATTGTGAGTAAATTCATATTTTCCTTCGTACACGTAATTATATTAATCTTGGCGTCAGTTACTGTTCGGAAAGGGTAACGTTTTCCATATTAAAGTATTGTGTTATCAGTAAGTGAAAAAAACATATAATTTCATGGTCATCTATTAACATTATAATTTTCGTAAGCACGATAAAACTGACTAGTAACATACTGTCTAATTATCACAATAAGAACTTAAAAACAATATCAATAGCATCAGTTCCTCCACTACGACAATACAAATCTATATGTTACAGCCATAGTGATTAAACAGCTATTATACATAATGAATGGTCATGATATATAATGACTAAATTGTCTAGTCAATGTGATAAATTAATCACTTTATCCAGATATTATTCATAATAGCCGGTCAAAGTTAGTTACAGTAATTAATACGGTCCGACTTGCTTCCCCTCCCGCTTCTCATTAAAAAACTACCATCCCACTAAGTTGATCACCTAAAAAAGTTGTCGTGCAATGTTTCTAGTATTATTTGTCATGTCAGTTGTTTTTAAATATTTTATTATTGTATTTGTTGAATAGTTATACCAAATACTCGTGTTGATCTCTTTTTTGTGTTATGGCTAGTGAGCTTTCAACATTTTTAATTAAGGTTAAATTATTATCTATGATAATGTTAATTAACGTGAAATTATTATCTATGACAATGCTAATACTAATATTTTGAAAATTTATATTAACAAAGCATATTATTGCTACACATATAGTTATGCTTAAGGCAAATTGAAATAAAACTTTAGAATCTTCACCTATACTGGTTTTATTACTTTATCCAAGTTTTCTAAGATATTATATAAAACAGCTAGTTAATGTGATTAATTCTGTGTCAATCATCACTTTGTCTAATTTGAGTAGATATTATATATATAATGGTTGGACAGTATTATATAATATCCGAATTTATTACTTTCGCTGTAACATATATATTATTTGATAGTCGCTAGCCAGTATTGATTTGTAAACTCATAACAGAAGTACCTATATGAAAATCTTAAGCAGAGTAACACAAAATCGCTAGTACGTCTTAAAAACCTAACCATATCTCCACCTGCTGATGACCACCATATACAGACACTTGTTACACTCCCAGGAATGATCCCGACCTTGTCATAAGCGTGGTGTTCAATGCCGTTTGGTACCTACTTATGTTTTATAAGCCAGTGCCAAGTCTAAAGTATGCACACTGAGACACCTGTCAGGCGATGCTGTTCAGTTTTTTTTTTACAGTAGGTGTCTTCCTTCCAAAGCATTTATGGTTTTTTTTTTATGGGAACTTAATGTTGCTGCGGTTTTACTAGGAAATATTTTATATTAAAACTAGCTGTGGCCCGCGACTTCGTACACGTGGAATTTGGAATCTATTTATTTTATAATTTGATAATGCCTCACTGGATAATGACCTCCTTGACTCCTTTAGGAAAGACTGGTCCGAATTAATGCTTGATAGAGGGAAGTGGAAGGAGAGTAAGGAGGCCTTTGCGCTGCAGTGGAACATTACGGGCTATTAATAAATAATAAGTTCGATTCCCGGGTCGTGCAGTGTTATTGAGTTTTGGTGTATGGAAATTCTTAGTAGCAGCACAGAGTCTGAAACTGAGCCCGGCAGATGGCAATACGCTCGCCCCCTATTACATGGGACTCAATAATGGCACCGGCGAAATGTGGGGGTACAATAGTACACCTCTGCCTAATCCTTCAGGAATACAGGCGTGATGCTATGTTATGGTGTATTGTGTAATTTGATGATTTGTGTGCGTGTATAACGCGTCTCTGTTACAAATAAATCATTTTTCAAAGATGAAAATGATTAAAAAAAAAAAAAAAAAAAACAGTAAAGCTGACTTTTGAAATGGGACCTTAACTTTATCATCACGTTTAAATAAATTGTTGAAACGACACCATTTACATGAAAGGCACCAATAACATACAATCACACTTTCTACTACACGGTCTCAACATAATTACAAACAAACGATTGCCGATAGGAATCTCATGGCTAGTATAAACAATACGACATATATTATACCATCTATTGTTAACGGTGAAATTCGCCATAGCTACCTGTGGCACTGACAGGCAACACTGTTTGAGAGAAACCCGTGAGAACCGGCGACGATCGGCATTAGAAACTATTGAATATGTGTCTACAATGTTTTTCTAAAGTATTAATTTTATAACAGTACATTGCTCCTCCACACACTTGAAGTTCTACTGAAGTCGGGTACAGTACAAATACATATGTACGAGTATACATACATCTAGTATGCACATATTCCCAGAACGGGAACAACTGAGTACCTATCCGCTATACAATATATTTATATGTTTTGTGCATAAATCGGGCTGAGACTACGCGCACGTGTTATCACCGCACACTGTCTCGCTCTCGGTTGTTTAAAATTCGATCCCAGTATAGAGCTACTAACATATTAACTGCGACGTAGTCCTATGCTCAGAATAAGAGCCAAAATAAAACCAGTGCCAAATAGTATCTAAACATTAAATTATGTAAAAAATACACCTTCATAGAAGCGTTTGGATAATGGGCGTGTGAACTTGATTAACATACAAAAACAAACTAAAAGTATCAGGGCAACATTAAATAAACTCAGAAGATACACAATACTTGTTGCAAGAGGGAAATGCAGTATTTCTCCAAGCAACCACATCAGCCCTTGGTTCATTCGGTTAATGACTTGTGGTTAGGCGTCTATGTGCACAGAGTTGATCTTCTGGATCTGTTTTGTTGTGAGTTCTAAATACGGAATACTTAAGTAAAAATCTGTTAAACAAACACTGTAGATAGATTTTTATGCTAATTGTGAATTCAATGTGAGATGCTCGTCAGATTGGCAAATTCGCACGGGTTTTAATTTCTTTGTACATTTTGTTTTGAGAATGTTCGTGAATGTTTATTGTGTAGGTAAGTACGTATACGTGTCATCTCACTCTCTCTTCTTGGGAATTGTTTACTGGTGGTAACACAGCACATATTTACCTGTATTTACAACCCGATGTCATATCGTCTTGGTGATTTGGCCGTATCCCACCAAAACAGTTCGTTAGCACGTCGGGTTCACGTTGAAAAAAAATCCATTTTGTGTATTATGTCATTTTACTTGTGAACTTTTCTTTTTTTTTCTAATCATCAAATCTACCAATTCTTAATTAGAACTGCGTAAAGTGAACATACTTCTATGAAATGACGAATTAACATCTGTGGTCAAGGTAGAGTTATGAGTCCAAAATAATCTACAATCTCCAAGTTTTATCCTAGAATGTGTTGATACAAACTTTTATACAGCATAATAAAAGAACTCCTCAATTTGTCACACACAATATTTTCTTTTTTATACTTTAACCAATTTAGTCAACATTGTTGAATGGCTACTCAACGGTATAAATTAGGGCAGTATAATAATATTCATATAGAAATAAAAGCCTCAGTCCTCAGTCCAGTTTCCCTACAATTTTCTCAGTGACAACTCCCAGTGAATCCAGCGTGCCGGACGTTCCACAATCCACATGCTCATTAAGCCCTGGTCACTGGTGAGGTTCCTAGGGAACTATGTGTTAATATGCAGTGTGACGTCACGGTCAGCTGCGCCTACGCACAAAATTACCGTCAACATTTTTTTTATGATAGGTGCATTCAGTAATCATGGCTAAGTGTAGGGTAAGGTGGAAGGAATGTTGGATGGGAGATGAGTCATTGTATGAAATTTGAACCAACCGCAAATCGAGATTTAAAAAAAAATGGGCCACTGAGGTAGTGGTGACAAAAAATCTCTCCACGGCCTTCAAATTTAAGGAAAAAGTATGAATGTTTCCTTTTAAAATCATTGGTCTCAATATTCATTATCAACTTTTGTTTGACGTACGTAGAGTCCAAAATAATATCAGAAGTTAATGCAAATAAAGAAAAGATACAAAAACGACAAAACTTTGTATTAAACGTAATAAATGCTAAACATCCGTATCGAATGACCAACCACTGGCACTAGTGTAACTACACCATTATTTAAATTTCCAGACAATCCGATTTAAAAACACTCCTACATTTATCACACATTCCTGGAGATCGGCAATGCATGAAATTATACCACAAACAAAGATGGAAACCTTAATTAAATGTTGATAATAGAGCCATTAGGCGGTGGTCAGTGAGGTCGTAAATCTAAAGCTTATCGCTAAGAAACAATAGCCGAAGCTATAAAAATTTACTATCACGGTAATAGCTCTAGATTTTAGATGGTGAGGAGTTCAGCAGAGTAATTTAAAAAATTAGTGGAAATTTATACTTCAATGTTTTAGCCAGTCAGCAATTATGGTATCGAGGCTGATTGCCAGACCAACTTAAGTTTCGTCAAACGCAGAAGCTATTTCCTTCCTCCTGTTTCTTCTCATTTTGTTCTCCCCATTGCAGTTTGGTAATCAAAAGACCCTTTTCATAACCTGAGTCAAATCCTCGTTTCAACATGCATAAAGATTTTTGCAGTTAATATTTTCGCTACAGAATATGCAACTCACGGGAGGAAAAGCTAAAAGTAAATCTTTGTGAAAATGATACAAAAGATTACAGTAGTCTTGGTTTTTGATGATAATAGTAATCAAACTCTTTAAACATTTAATCAAACTCTTTAAACATTGGTATCCGTAAATTTATAATGCCAATGACACCAAAAGGACCTGTCTTTCCTTTTACACTGCTCCATTTTTTGACCAAGAGACAAAGACATAATTTTAAATTGCTTCCATAGCTATATAACCATGTTGATAAATGCAGTAATACAGGATGCTAAATAAGGTTTGATCCTAATGCGTTAAGAGTGGATGCGTAGGCGCAGCTTTTGGTAGGTGGGAAAGATCTGCGTGGATCTGGTTTTAATGTTAAGATTGTGTAAGTTTGGATGAGGTATTTAGCAATGAAAGATTATTTGAATATACATCAAGAAAATAATATTAAACCGACATGTTTCGAACTATAATAATTTCAACAACTCCATAGAGTAAGGTGTTATTCAATATTTTAGGATAGTATTAGGAAACCAAATGAATAATACGAGAATAGTATTTTATCTCCATGAAAGCGTTTACTTTTTCAAATAAATCACTTTCGAACAAGACCCGTCAACTAATCTCCGTCTCCGGATCTAATGACGAGGAAATAATACCGCTGTTATTTGTAATTAACGGTAGAAATACGTCAATTATTGGACGTCTTAAGAATGCTGATTGTAACCTAGATGCTACATGTACAGTAGAGACAGCACGCTATTGTGACACGAGATGTATGAAAATATGCTAACACGATCCTACATACACGCTAACTCAGGATAAGTGGGACATTCAATATAACAGAGCATCACGTCTTTTTCATATACCAAAAACAATAGAATGCCCCGTGCTGCAATCCTTACATAACTGTTTCGCTTCTACCACATTTATGCATGTTTACGCCCACTTACTTAATAGGTACTGGCTGCCAGGCAACCTGACTATTTTTATTTAATAAGGCATTGTAAATTAATACTAGAAGAATGTTTCACCATATTAATAAGACGGTACGTAATTCTCAGTATAATATTTTCCTACACTGTTACCATCTAACCCCGAAATTGGAAAGCTTTTTACCTTGTTTGACTTAAGACCGATGCCTTTTAATCCTCAAAAACATATTCATGGAAAAAACCGAAAAGTCTTTAGTATGGCAGCTGTTTAATAGTGAAAACTTGTGAGATCCTATACAACCAAGTCTGTCTGACTATCTGTCCGTTTGTTATCTCATCACGAATAAACCACTGAACCGATCGTTCTGAAATGTTATAAACAAGTAGCCTATAGTCTTCTTTAGAAGGAAATTGGCTTATTTTTACTAATGCAGCTAAATACTAATTAGATAATAAATACACTGTACAAGCAGACGCAGTCGCAAGCCACAACTAGCTTAAAAAATAATTTTTCATGTCCTTGCCATATCCGATAAATCAGACCTCATATTTCCCACATCAGTTACCAGAATTTCCAATAATTCAGATTAGTTTCAATTGATATAAATTTATTGTTAACCGGTGGGCGCTAACGCAGCATCAGTGCATTGACTTGTTATAATACCAACAGCCATTTAATATAATCACTTGTAGTAATCTCTACATCTTGATACTGAAGATTTATTATGAAGACCGACTTGAATGAAGACTGGTTGCTAAATTGTAGGACAGTTATTAATTGTATGGTATTTTAGCCATTCAAGTTTTATGTGTGGGATACAGGTCATACGTCAATTACACATACAACACTAATTGTGTCTACTATTACTTAATTGTATTGCTCTGGCAAGATTGCATCGCTGTGATAACGCGGATTTAGCAACAATCTGTTATTCTTTTGTTCTTGGTACACAATGGCTAATGTACTATCATATTAATAGGCTCATATAATTGACGAAACTAAATCAGCAAGTATAGTTGGGGAGGATCGTACGTCCAGCACGGGTTACAGTTATTGAGTAATTTTCTGCTGTTCTACGTGTCGAAAGTTCGATACCAGACCGGAAAAATAAATTATAGGTCTACCTACGGATTAGTGCTCGTGTGAAGCAATTTTTAAAAAGACAAGACAAAAACCTGTTGTGGCTTTTGAGGTCTTGGTAGGCAATTAGTAACAGTTGCCGAAACAAACTTGGAGTTTCTTGCCGGTTCTACTCCATAGGACCAACTTTTTGGAACCGTGCAACTAGAGTCCTATAACGTTTCATAAGTGCCTGTATTAGGTTTATTTGAAATAAAAACAATTCTATCTATCTAAACATAGAAAGCATCTCGCCTGTATTTCCCGAAAGTTTGGACAGAAGTGCATAACTAGATACCCATAACGCCAGTACCGTAATTGAGACCCTATGTAATAAGGGGCGAGCCTATAGGTGGCTATCGGGCACTATTCCCAACACTAAGCTGCTACTGAGTATTGCGAAATAAAAAAATCTAATAACACTTTACCCGACCAGGAAATCGAACCCAGGATCCCACGTGCAGCGATTGCGCTTGCGACCACTAGAGAACAAAATATTTTACATTAAATGTATCGTAAATCTTAAATTTTATTGACATACTTAAATGAATCACATTCTCAGAATCACATTTCGCATTTCCTTCATAACGTCCTCTCCGTTTCCCACCGAGTAGAATATTTTAATTAAACCAATTCTCAGTCATTTGCGAACCTAAAGGACATAAACCGGACTTTGGCTCTTAACTGTATCATGTACAGGTACCGAACCTGTTGCAGCCGGAACTCGGTAATGACAGCCCATACCGGACGTACGCCGGCGCAAGTCTAGCTACCTTATGATATGCTAAACTTAACCGTTTTGGATCAGGGATTATTAGTGTGCTTGACTGGCCTTGACCTCTTGTTAGTATGAATAAACATTAAGATCTGTCAATGGTTCTTAGATCAATCCAATATGATTTTTCAAATTCACCCAGTTTAGTAGAGCATGATTGTCTAAAATAGGTACTTAACGATACGTCTGTGCTCACTTTGTTTTAATTCTACCTCAGTAACAAACTAACGGACCTCTCAGAATTATAACTTGAAACTTAGACTCGAACCAATAACAATATAATCAATCAGAATACCTTCTCTATACAAACAATATAACGATAGCCAAATTCAGAACTGGGAAGAATACAGACACGTGTTTAGTTGATTGTACACGTCGCGTTTACACACAATGAGCGCCTATCAATTATCTACTTACTTATTCATCAGTACCTGAAATGCATCATGCATCATCTTGCTAGCCGTTTCCCGTGTAATTATCGTTTTGGGGTTGTTTCAATCTCATGTGGCTAAAGTTATCAGTTCCAAACACGAAAGAAACTGTATAACGTATGTATCATTCGTTATCAGAACCGTCGTTTTTGATACTGTCACATAGGATGCCTACCGGTCCCTTTTGTAGCCCACTAAGTAGTGTATATACTGTAGTTCTAACCATAGTCTGACTTTCCAGAAAATAACGAGAAACTCTTAAGTTAAATCTATGTAAAAAGATGCTGAGATAACGGATCACGGCGAACAAAATTTTAATATAATTTTGACAAATAAGATAAAAAACTCATTAAAACTTCAATGATGTAACAATTGTTGGAGTTTTTTTTTTTTTTTTTCATTCATATCACGTGCTGCCTTTGGAATCCAGAATTTTAACAATGGTAATCTCGTCAAATCATTTACTCGTAAATCTCACGTGTGCAGTATCGGTAGCTATTAGTCACTTAGTGTGAGCCATGTGCTAACGCGTTAACTGTCACGCGCGATCCGTACCGACAGTGACAGACAGTAAGGTGCTCGAGCACAGTAGCGCACGCGCTATGCGTCAACGCAGCGCAGAATAGATGGCCGTTTTTTGTAGATTGTTCAGAGTATCGTTCTTCGTGTGGATAAACGGAACTGAATATGTTTCGAATGCTAACAGATTCATCAGAAGCATCTGACCAAATAAGAAACAGTCAAAGAAATAACCTACCAACAGACAAAATGACATAATTCAAAATGAAATACAGGGTCTCTCTGAAAATATTTCCATAAAGCGCCCAAACGTGATCATGAGTTCATTCGTCTATGAATGCCTCTAAACGCTTGCAGTACACTCAGTATGTCTGTTGCTGATCAATATCGAATCTTACTATCTTTGTCTCATCCAATTGCATATTTATAACCGGTTAATTTATTCCAATCATCATTCTACACATTAATTTACCGCTTCATTTCACGGAGCTAATTTACCTACTACGATTTCATCGGGATCATAATATCTAATATTAGCACACTTTATAAAATAATTTACACGTATTAACCGGTTAAGCTTGGTTAAGTTGCGATGATTAATTCTCAACACCATATTAATTACATTGATTATCGGATGATTCATTTTAGAATCGCTTGTTGAGCTCCAACTTCTAGAAACGTATTTAAAGCTGTCATCATTTTAATACTTGTAAAATAATTTTATGTTATTTATTAGAGTCTTAATCACTGGACAGCTTTTTCCACCAAAACACGCGTGTTCGCGTTTTTGTTAACTTTTTGAGAACAAAACACAGTTAACAGACCCGAAAAATGACGAATTTTCCAAATTATATATTAGACTTCTAAGCCTTATTAAACTGCCTCAGTCAAGTGGTCGCACGACTGCTGAACGTGAGCCCTGAGGCTCGGGTTAAGTTTTATTGGGTTGTCTCGAAACTCAGCAGATGGTAAACAATAAGCCAACCTCCTATAACATAGGACAGAATAACGGCATCGGCGAATTGTGGGTGTTACAACAGATCTACATCTCTGCCTCTAAGTCTTCGGAAAATATAGGCGTGATGCTAAATAACAGGCAATGCTAAGTAAAGTAGGCACGAGTTGGCGCAGTGGCTAAGTGATTAGCTTTCTGCGCTAGGTGTCGCGGGTTTGATTCCCGCTCGAAGCAAATATTTGTATGATCTACAGATAGTTGTTTCGAGTCTGGTGGTGTGTGTATGTTACATGTATTTTTGTAAACGTTATCCACGATACAGAATAAATCCAAGAGAGGGTTTCTTAAACGAAAAAAAATATGTTTGTCTTACTTATTATTTTTTAGCTCTTTTCCTCTCAAAATATCCTCATTCATTACTTCTGAGCTCAAAGAGCTTTTTCCATATCATTAATATTGTCAAAGTCTAATAAGTGTTAATTTTGCCTACAGATTCAAAGTAGATGTTACGGCTACTATCTAATGAATCAACTTGATTCTACTTATAATTCAATTTACTTTAAAACGTTTTAACTATTTTCAGTATTGTGGGAATCAATCGCGTGATTTCCGACTACTATACACCACATCTTGAGTCTTATAAATCAAGCTAATGAGTAATGGTGCAATTTATCAAGTCGGTGTTGTAAAATTAAAAAAAAGTCTGTGCAAACAGGTTTATACCTCCTTTGTCATCAATTTAAATTGTGTTAAGAGGAGGCGTTGTGATTGTGTTACGTTGATTAAGATCTTTCACTGTAATACACGAAGAGCTAGATAGAAAAGTGAAATAACAAATTTTGATCGTGACAGATGGACAGTCTTATGTAGGTAATATAGTGAATAAAGAGTAAAAACTGTCCCATTACTCTTGTGGTGATAAGCGCGGCCGCTGAATTTGTGGACCTGGATGCGACTCCAAGAGTCAGCCCTGTTCTAAAGTTTTTCTATTAGGAAGGTACTGTAATCTTATTTACATTTACAGTACAGCTCTGCCCAACCCTTGGAAGATAGGCGTGACGCTATGGATTTGTTGATATTCCAATATATGAACAGCATCCGATCCAAAGCGATGCTCTTTATCATAATTTATAGGTGTTAGTTCCACTTGGTTCGCTGCCGTGACGGGAGTCACTGCAGTGAACCGACTGCAGTATTATTGTATCTTTATGGCTTGTCATGTCGTTATCTAGCGGAATGTTCAGTTTCACAATCTTAACATGTGTTTCCAATCGTTGAGATGAAATGGGTCATGTTTAATCACATTTACATTTAACATCGAGAGCTACTTGAGTATAACGTTACTTATAACTGACGAAAGTGGGACTGTTAGGTAAAGGGGTAAAAAGAAAATAAAGCTAACTTCCTTTCTGTGGGTGAGTTATTTTCTGCAGCAATCGGAATGACATTTATAGGGTGAATACTTAATGTTACAGCTGCAGATTGAACGGGTTTTGACGGATTTGTTCAGTAAAATGGCGATGACATATTTTTATTTGACTATTTTATTCTCCCTTATTTGGATCCCAAATTTAAATTATCTTTGGCCAGAGCTTACCCAAGCATTACAAAAGCATTGTCCGTAGCCTCGCACACGTCTTTTAAAGTGCTGGTATAAAATTTCGTGTATTTACCTAGGGCTGTAAAACTACGGGAGAAGTTAGTAACTCTCAGATGTGACTAGAAAATCCTGAAGTTTCCGATATTGTCCAAGTTTCTTCGGATTCATAAGCAACAAGAAAACATGCGGATTTTAAACATAAAAACGTTAATCAAACTATATGTCTAGCCTTTTATTTTCAGGGCAGTGACCGTGTATCAATAAACAGCTGATTTCCATTCAATTAAAACTTCACAATCCAAACAAAATATTACCATGCAAAGTGTGACGTTTACTTCCTGGATAGCAGGCAACGACACGTGGACATACGTGTATGTATGCAATTTGTATGTGGGAAGTGGTAGTCTGTACGAAATAATCATGGCAATATGGCAGCTACGGTGTTGTGAATTAATATCACGAGAAATAGGGGTGGCAAGTACTTTAAAAAAAAGTCTTTTTTGTTGTTATAATATAAATGAGGTTTTTTGAATCAAATAGTCAAAATATTTCCCCTTTGTCCCGGAGGTGTGATAAAAGCCAACTTATTATAGCCGTATGCAATACGAATTCTTTACGCTAATAACGACCTGGGAATCGAACCCAGTACCTCACGCTCATCAGTCGCACTTGCGACAAGACCAATGACAGTTCATACTCAGTACTTTATTTTCATTCTATGATGTAGTACTTAGTTGGCTTTGTTTACGTATGATGTTGTTTATAACAATATTCGCAAACGATCTTTGTCGTACCTATCTATTGGTATGTAGATCTGATGGTAAATAACTAGATATACAACACATAACATTGAAAATTGGTTTACGATACCAAACATGCCAAAATGATACTTGAAACAGTATATCATTTAATATATGGCAGCCCTGTGCGTGCGCACGTCTTGGTATTTACTTCCTAATACGGCGACGGGAAGCGCGCTTCGGCAGCCGGACGTCGATCAGCGCCGAATCTTGCTGACACAAGTCATTTTATTTATAATATAAACCTACGTAAAAAAACGTAAGTATTTCCTTACGGAATAACATTTTAATTAGTGCATCTATAAATCCTGTGCACATTTCGTATACTTTACATTGAACAGTTTTAGTCATCCAAAAACTATACTCATGTATGTATAGGCCCTTACAAAAAATGTCGTTAATCCCTTAATAACACGTAGTAAAGATAATTTTTAACAAACTACCGTCATCTGTATTTACAATTTACTTCCTTTGCCCTAAGGGAGCCCTCTGTTCAATTAACAGTGCATAGTTTCAGCTACGGCCGTTAAAATAACATAAAATGATAGTAAAAATATCCCAAACAATCATGAAAGTATTTGACGCAATAATTATAATTAAAGTCAATTTTAGAAACCCACGGACAAAATAAACATGTCATTTAAAAAAAGTAGCAATCAGAACTATTTTTTTATTCCGTAACAGAAAACATTTTTTTTTATGCATAATCGAATGGTGTCCGATAGAATTGTAGAATCCGATATATTCCTACATAATTAAAATACATAAAATAATTAACCGTTGATTTGCACAGGGTTAACTTTTATTCATAGTGTACCTACTAATTTGTTTTCTGAATAAACTAAATGTAACAAAACTAATTAATGTACTCAGTACTTACAGCGTATTAAAAAAAATTAACATGAGCAACATTATTCTCTAATTTCACATTAGTAAGTATACGAGATTATGAAACTAGTAAATTACCAGTAACCCATTACTTCCCCCACTGCTAAGGGCCTCTTCTCAGTTGAGAAGGAGGTTAGCCTTAGTGCTGGCCTGATGCGGGTTGGCAGACTACACTCACCATCGAAAACTACTTATATGAAGCCCTCTGAGGAATGCAGGTTTCCTCACGATATTTTCCTTCATCGTTAACGCAAGTGATAATCTAATTCAGTCTAATTCTGATCCGCACATGATTCTATAAAGTCAGAGGTGCGAGCTGCGAGGTGCGAGCTGGGTTGGGCAGATCCTCTTGTATTTTTCTATGATATCATAGATAAATTATATAAAAGTGCATAACATGATTGTAAGGTATATTATATTTTGATAGCGATATTAAATACTCAAAAAAGTAAAAAAAAAAGTCTTGTTTCACATTTTGGATAGATCGTATAACATAGGTCAGTAATTAGTAACACATAATTTTTCGGAATGATTGAATGAAGAGTGACATAATGGTTAAAGAGCACCTAAGCTTATGCGTTTGAAATTTTCTGTATGTTCTTCATTTCTAATCAAAATAGAATACAATACAACAAGAATGACTAATATTTACCTGCTTAGTGATACGAATATCGGCAGCGTCGCCATTTCTTGCCAAATGACCTGAAAACAGAATTTTTAATTTTTTTATTGTTGTGAATTTTAATAAATTACTGAATATTATAGATATCTATTCTTCATGAAAACCTTTTGCTTCTACTTTTAAGCCATTATTAAATAATTTATTGATACAGAAGACGTACATTGTATATTGTTCAAAAATAACAAAAAGTTAAACTTGAACGTGAACTTCAATGCATTGTCCCGTCTTTTTACAATTTGTCAGCCATTTTGGCTACCGGATACGGTATCTATGGCGGGCGTAAGACAATAGAACAATTCGATAAGCACCTTATCTATTGTTCATACTTGTAACACAATAGCTTGTTTTTTGATATCTTTGTCTCTCGTTCGGTGGGTGATTACGAATTATTTGATAGCTTAATGACTAGAGTCACGGAAGTCATGGGCCCGAAACCGAATCCAAGCTGTCGCGTACCAATACCTACATCTCATTTATTCATGATTAAGTGCATCACCAATGCACTAACGGTATAAAAAATCTTGTCTTCTGAAATGCACAAATCCGGCCCGCGTGAGGCCCGCGTAAGGTTTAATGGTTTAGTCGAGAAATTCTCAGCGTAAAGCCCAGCATTAAAGTCGACGCTGTTAAGGGTGAAAGCAAGTTAAATTTTTGCTAGGTGAGCGTAATACCGCACTAACTCTTAATAACTCTTCGGGTGTCGATTATTACAATACCTATCAATGTTTATCTACGACAATACTGGCAGGTGGCATATGAACAAGGATTTGAAAGTATATCAATATGTGACAATATTCAAAAATGGATTTATTAGAATTAATTATTATTGAGAATTTGATTGTATTAGCTCGTGCGAACTATACAGAGAGTATCACAATTTCATTCCATACACCCCTGTGTATCGCAGTACTTCTTCACCTTATAACCCCTGACTCCAGAGTTAGAAGCGCTTGCGCGGCAGTGTTATTATTATTGGTTTAAAATACAAATTATATAATAACAGACTGTTTCCTTCTACCGGGGACTTTTATAATGGGGACACACCACTCCACTTCTGCCTAACCCTACGGAGTATAAAGGCGTGATATTATGGCATGTCAAAAACGAATAGGTAAATTCTAGTTTCATTTTAAGCTTAATTGTGTGTCCAGCACAATACTCATGTGCCGTTACTCCTTTGCGAATTGTTTCATATTAATTCGTTGGTCGGGGCTTCTTCCTAAACATGTGGACACGATTTCGTAAATATTTTCATAATTTGCAATCAACGGTGTACATTACTTCGTATGTAGAAAACTTCTATCAGCTAGTCCTACGTTTATATACGATATCATTGGGTATTACTAAGCTAGAGACTATAATATATTTCGTACGTGTTTAATTAGGTTGCCCTGTGTGATGACTTGATTAGGATAGTAAAATTTAAAGGGCCGGTATCAGGCATAAACATAAATTATAATTTATATCTTCCTCACCTACTACCTACTTATATATTCCTACACCATTATACGAACAGTATTTATAATCGCGTTCTCAAAAACGGTTTTAAAAATTTCCATTAAATTTACAATACTAGTCTTAGGTCTAGTAGTCTCATGTCTGGAATAAATCGTTATCAGTATTAATAAAGATTTTGTCCCAAACAGGCTCTCGGTCGCTCAGATATTAATCAGTTATGTGTAACTCATAGAAGCATTTACGACTTTAACTAGAAATATTCATATATTTATGAAGCTAATAATAATATTCTATTCAAACAATTGTACATTACAAAAATATTTCATTTACTATAAAACTTAATCAGTTGACCTTCTATTGAATGTCTAACCTGGGGTGCAGCGTTTAATATCTTAAAACGAGTAGGGGAGCAATAGAATCAATATGAATTGGGTTTTAAAAGCATTCGAATCCAAACGACCCTCTATTTGTTTTGGCCTACCCTTATGACTCACAATCTATATTTTTTTTCTACTATCATCCCCACTCTACGAATTCTTCTGTATCGTGGGTACAGTTTACAAAGATACATGTAACTTGCACATACAAGCAGACCCAAAATAATTATCTGTATGATCTATCATACATGATACAAATATTTGTTCCTTGCGAGGATCGAACCCGGGACCCATAGCGCAGAAAGCTAATCGCTTAGCCACTGCGCAAACCGATAACTAGGATACACATATTATATAATACGTATTTCAAAGATTTATTTAAACGTCGCGTCGGTTCCTTGATTGATATTTTTTACTAAATTCCGGCCGCGGCTTCACGCGCGTGAATTACGAACCCGTGTTTTAAATAACCATCACGCAATCGCATAAGTTACATAAAAAGAAAAAAAAAACACTCACTTAATTATCAGAATCCGTAAAAATATCATACACTTTTTAATACACTTTCACATTGCCAAACATTAGCGGCATTCACCTTAATTATAAAATCGATAAAAATAATATTTTAAGATCGATTTTTGATTTATTTCAGCAACTTGTACAAAATTCCTTTGCCAAATTACGAATAAATATAAAAATTCAAACGTCAAAGTGTCAATCCCAACGGATACGTCACACGGGCGCACGTCCCGCCACTACTCTATGGACAAAAAGCGCGGCAGTTTATTTTTATTGAAACTCTTTGCATGGGGTTGCGGTTACTATAATTTCGGGCAACAAGTGGATGAAATTATCGGATCCGCGCATGCGTGGTGGTCTCGCCGCGTAAGTACGCAAATAAGCGGGCGTATTATGGCTAGGAATAGTAATATCATGTGGGTTGGATACAAATTGTATGAGCGATGCCATCCGATAATTGTACGATTTCCTTTGATGAATCGTTACGCTTTTTCCATACCAAGTACTTTATTTTGACATAGGTACTTTTAATAGTACCAGGTATAATTAATATTTCGTATAGTTTTGCATCGATAGACGATAGGTACGCTATCTATTGAAAGAATTATTTTTTTATCTTAACGACTTTAGCGCACTTTGCTCTTTTGGCATAATACGCGTTCGGTGGCGGATTTAATTTCATTTCTAAAATAAGTACCAATTGACCCCAAAAGTATCAACTGTTATATCCTTACTAGCTACGGTTAGATCAGGCCTTAGTCCACTACGCTGACCGAGAGCGGGGTGGCGGACTACACTCACGATCGAGAACTTTCCTCTCAGGTCTTGGAGCCTTGCTCCAGGAACTTGAGTCCTCTCAGGTCTGCAGGTTTCATCATGTTGTTTTGCTGGACCGTTAAGACAAGTGATAATCAAATTCTAATTTACACATGATTACGAAAAAGGTGCGGGCCTGGTTTGAAGTCAAACCCTCCGCATCGAAGGCAAGCGCTCAACAGCAGGGCTATCATTACTTCCTTACTGCGTCTACTAGGCTAATAGTGTGTAACTCGTGTCTTTTTTGTTCAGGCAAAAGTGACGCTAACCCTACTGCCTAGTCTGTTGCATTGTTCAACATCAAGTGAACATTTATGTTTTTTTACTACTTACTTCTTTATACTTACGACGGTGTTACTACGGGTCGGCAGGAAGCGTGCTCGGCCGAGCATGGTGCACAGCACGAGTTATGGCTGCCGTGGAAGTATGGCGCTTTATAAATACTTGTTATTGCCCTATATATAATAATGCTGGATTATACGGTATGTTGTTGCTATTTGATCAAGTATGCCATAGTAGGTAGTAGGTAAATGAAAACATGCGTTTCTTCTGGGCCACCTCCTTGATTAGATGCCAGCGTATATTTATTTTATCTCTATATATCTAAAATGTGCATCATGCGCTGCAGTTATAGCAAAATGGATGGCGCGAAAATATTTTCGCGCAAATATTTATGTATACCAACTTTCATGGCGATCAGTTGAATGGTGTATATAAGTTGATGCGCTGCAGCGGCTATCATCTATTGGCTAGTTAAAGCAAAATGTATAGCATAAAAACCATCTCCATGAAAAGACACTTAGATGTGCTAACTTTCATGGTGATCGGTCAAACGGTGTTGGAATTTATCAATCTCATATATACCAACATATATTTACAACATTATTTTTAGTATATACTAAACCTGAAAATAGTTTGTTCAGAATCATTAACAGAACCGATTGTAATCATTTTTATACCATGTTATATTTTTACCAAAAAATATTTAAAAATTCTTTGACTGACTGAATTTTAATCCGCGCGTGCCATCAGCGCATAGCCAAACACAGCGCACTCAACCGGCTACCCCACGCCACCCTAGTCGCCCGAAAGCTAGAGATGACCGTGTTTATGGGAGGACAACGATACAACAACAAGTTCTCATTGTAAATTTTTGATTATTTTTTTCTGAAATAAATATTATTGACACACGTTTCGGCTATCTTAAATACTAAAAATGTTGTATAAATAGAAGATCGATAAAGTGAAACCTTTGCCTGTGCAGAAACATGACCGTCTGGCACACCCTGGGCAGTTACTTCTAGATGCCACCATTATTAACTGGCTAATCTTCGTCTGGCTCAGCTCGTGCCTCAGGCAAATCTTTGCGTAAAATCTCTAGTGGACCCAAACTAGTTTTTAAGCAAAGACTGGGACCTTGGCGGGTTACTTACCATCCTATTTCTTTTCTTATCCTATCATAACATTTTTACGTGAGCGCCGCGCTGATGTGTTATACAAGACATTTTGAGTTACCCTTTCAGCAACACATTACCAGGTTCCAGATGTTCATGAGTTCGGATGACCCGTAAGCTCGTTTCCGTACAATATAACTACAATAAAAATAATTTTCTTTTGGCCGTTTTTCTTGATGTCAGTGGTTCATACTTTATACCGACTTTAGTCATGTGACACTTCAGCATTGTCCGTGGCTTTGTTGGGATAATTCTTCGTTCAGGGATCCATATTATTATTATTACTACCTCCCTCCCTTTCATCCATTTTTTGCTATCGCGCGCTGTGTCTGGAGGTCTCCTACGTGGTCTGCCGCGACCCTGTCTCGCCATCTCAGGGCACCAGTTTTGTGCATCTTGGGCCCATGGGTCCAATGGGGACAAGTTTGAATTAATGAATGTCATATGATTTGTGAAACCATTTACTCCTTTTACTTGGACATCCTGTACATGACTTAAAATAAAACCAGTATGTACCTAACCGTAAGTAATTCCATTACCATCTCACGGCAAAAACCTTAATAAGGGCCGGTAAAGTTCAAGAATCAGTGAGCTCGCCACGAGTCACGCAAAAACCTGTCGCAAAAAATATTTCTTAGCAAGAATTTGCTTTCAAGCGTGTCTAGGACGCATGCGGGGTGAGGGTTAACCAGACGGACAAATAAGTTATCCTATAAAGGTTCCGTCATACGGAAACAGTTTATACCGGGGCATCGTGTCATATAGCGACAATGCTACAAATTTAACTTATTTGTTTTTTTTTTTCTTTTTTAAAAAACGTTGCACCACACTTGGAATAATTCTTGTATCGTGGGTGCGTTTACAAACACATATATTCACATACACAAACACCCAGACTTGAAACAATTATCTGTAGGTAGATCATAAAAATATCTGTTCCGTGCGGGGATCGAACCCACAACACTTAGCGCAGAAAGCTAATCGCTTAGCCACTGCCGCAACCGTGTCAACTAACAAATGTCAGTCAATTATGACAAACTTACATTCTATAACAGGGGTGGCCAACCAGTCGATCGCAGCTATTAGTCCAGTCGATCATGGCAAGGCAAAGAAAAATATAATTTTGATTAATATGTGATGATATGTATGTGTGAAATAAGATTCGATGTTAAGTTTATGAAAAAGTACTGATTATGTACCTAATTAGTAGATCGCACAGTCTTAGTAAACAATAGATCATTGGTCTAATCGAGTTGGCTACCCCTGTTCTATAAAATACAACAATCCTGACTTGATATGATTATATGTATTATCACTGTTGTTGGTTATAATGCATTTTATAATGCTTGTCAGTGGTTCAACTAATCGAAACAACTGAAAGAAAGCTTCACATACTTCGTCTATGCAGTCGAACCACGTGGCACTCAACGATTTGTGAAAAAGACCGCTTGATTTTCATATCGTATTAGAATTTGATAAAAAAAAAGATGTAAGAAAATGAAATAAGATGGAAGATATTTCGTATCTCAACTACGACGGAAACATTGTACAAAAGATCTTTAATGTTCCTACGACATTCTGATAAACAATATCTATTCGTCGTATTGCCATGAACAATACAGCAGGCATAGGATGAACTTTTTCCGATCCGTCACACTAAGAGTAGTCTACGTTAATTATCAAAATCCAAAAAAATAACAACTTTTATATAATCACCAGAAGGCGTGAAAATTAAAATTTTCGATTTTAGACTTACCTACATGAGTGGGACAAGTTTATGCTATGCCTGGGAACCTATAAGGGCTAGGCCATGCCGCGCCGAGCATGCATATTATGAACTCTATTATAAGCGAGGAAAGGTATAGAAAATATAATTATTTTATTAAAAAATGCATGGATACCAAATCATTTGTACAGTTTATTAACTATAGAATAAAGTCAAAGCGATACTTACAAAACCATAACATGATACTCGTATTTTTTTATACATACATTCATTCGAAACGGGAAACCTAAAATATGGAATGTTAAACAATCGTGTAAAGCAATTATTAAGTAATATCATACAATTTAGGACTTGAAGCAGTTCTCTGGTCTTTTTAGTACACAAGAAACCATCTGGCAGAAACAGTCGTCTCTAGGTGGATCTAAAAAAATAATTACAGTATGAGGTCCTGGGTTTCATTTCCAGATTAAGCGAAATCTTATTGAGTTTTACTGTATTGAAATTCTCAATAATAACCCGGAGTTTGGTACTATACAATAAGGCAAAATCGATCAAGCCGTTTAAGAGGAGAAGAATTACAAACACACACACACACACACTGAACTTTTATACATACCTATAGATAATTTGATTGTGTTTGGCCATACCTCTAATAATGGTAAGTGATTTTTTTGAAAAATGACTACTTGAAATTATAATATGCGTAGTTTTACGTTATATTTCTACGAATGAACGAGCGTATGAACGAGCTCTTAAGATCAAAGACACCAACCTTCAGTCAAGTCATCATTATAGTAGATCAAGATGGCGGGGATGTGCATGTTCTCAGGGAGCGCTACGCTGCCGAATCTTTCTCGTTCATCAGGGATGCCGTTGCCGGCCAGGGTCTTGTCATAGTTAAGGGCCTTTCCCAGGTATCTCCAAGTATACGACAACAGGTGGCTGTTGTGCGGAAGATACCTCATCATGATCTCGTATATCGTTTCTTCGGAACACACTTCAAGTGTCACAGTTGAACCTAATAACGTGCTGGTATTAGATTCGTCCTATTTCGCAAACCAGGCGCGTGTAAGACAAAGTCAAAATATGTATGTAGGTAAGAACGAAAGAAAGAAAATACGTTTATATTTATAGGTAGTGTTTTTAATTATACTAGTAGTCGCTTAGCGGTCGAAATCCGACCGCAATACATAATATATTTTTTTTAAGTTTGAACGATATTGAGGTCCTTTTATCAAAGAGTATACCTCTATGCTCATTGTACATTTTATCTATATACATATGTCATGGAGAACGATGTTTAGTCTCTCAATTGATTACCGCAGTACTGAGGCGAGGGTAAACAACGTGACGTCACTGCAAGATGACGGCGCCTGTACAGAGTCGTGTTAAGGGAGGTGATTGTGAAGAAGAGCAGTCTTGTGCGAGCATCAAACGGATACACTTCTCCGACATGAAACTGTCCGTTTGCCCGGAATTAGAAAGAAGTTATTTTGTGATATGTGCCGAGTGAATTACCCACAACTGTTAATTGTATTGTGAAAGTGAAATACTAACCGATTTACATTGGAACTGTGATTTTATTATAATCCTGCGTCATGAAGGGTTCATGACGCAGGATTACAATAAACCACCACCGAATCGAGATAGTGACAGCCCTATCGCTCAACCATCACTCACGCCGACACATATATAATTTCTCTTCAATTTAAGTGTTAAGCATTTGTTCGTGTAGCATTTTCCATTGTTCTGTCCAAAGGTAGCTCCTTCACTTCTTTATATGTCACGGCATTTGCCTCCTTCAGTTCACTTCATTCTTGGCCTTCCTCTCTTTCGTTTAGCCTCCAGTATTACTTCTATCATCTTTGTTATAAATTTATCATGTCTTATTAAATGCCCAATCATTTTGCCCCTTCTTTTTTGTATTAGATTCGAAATTTGACGCGTTTCATTTACTCTTCCCAATATTTACATATTAGTGACCTTTTCTGTCCATAATACTTTTTCCATGCAACGCCAACACCACATTGCGAAGGCTTCAAGCCTCTCCCTATCTCTTTTTGTGAGGGTCCACGTCTCGCACCTATACAGGGCAATGCTCCATATATATATTTTGATTTTTTTTTCCTGATTTTAGTTTTGTTAATATTTATTTTCACGTTGTAATTATTAAATACTTGATTCATTCTGTTCAGTAGTGTCTCTAGATCATGTCTGTTGTTTGTGAGAGCTGCAATATCGTCGACCGTCTCCAATATCGTTGTACCCCTTTTTAAGCATATTGCGCGCACGGAGGAGTGTGTGATTTGGCATATGGCATAGTTACAAGTTTATATTGAAGCGGAAAGCAGAAAGCTAAAATTTATAATGCTAAAATATATAGATATCAGTAAAAAATTTGTGCATCCCTCGGGTTTGACACACTTTAAACAGAGCTAGATAAGAAAAGTTTCTCGACTACTCCTCAAACGTTCCGCCAGTCCTTGAGTGACTTATAACTACGACTTTTTTACTTTTTTTGCCAGATGGCGTTGTAGCTTCTAACGATTTTTAAATCGCACTATGGTTTCGTTACGAAGAAAAAGAGCTAAAATATTTTACCAATATATTATGAAGTACAATATTTATACCTAATTATATTTATTTTATTATTATCCTACTAATCCTACTTTATCCTACTAATCTTACTTCCTACTTAATATTATAAACTAGCGACCCGCCCCGGCTTCGCACGGAAGCAATGCTGATACTAAATACACTACAGAAAAACTGTGAACGTTGTATATAAAAACATAGCGGCCCGCTCCGGCTTCGCACGGGTATAAAATATATAGCCTATGTGATTAAAATCGATTCAGTAGTTTTGATTTATTCATTACTGCCCGTGGCCCGCACGCGTTAAATTTGGAGTAAAACAATCCCCCTTTCCCTATACCATGAAGATTTCCTGCTATCTTTGGAATATCTAAATTCATACACTACATTTTTACTTATTTACTTTTTACATTTTTAACTATTTATTTTATTTTTACAACATATTACAGAATGTCTTTATAAACAACGTTCACAGCTTTCTTGTCATTAGACAATACAAACGTTTTCTCTGGAGGTCACTCTTGAAAGAGCGACATACAGTTGTCCATGTGAAAAACAGTCAACGCTCAAATCTAAGCCTGCAACGTTGAAGGTTTGACCCTGCGATTTATTAATGGTCATTGCAAAAGATGTCTTTACCGGAAACTGTAAACGTTTAAATTGGAAGGGTAAATCCGATGGTATCAGAGGGATTCGGGGAATCAATACATCTTCTCCGGTACCACATCCTGTGAGTATTGTGCACTCTATTATGAAAGTTTTCAATGATTTTACCAGCAAACGCGTGCCATTGCAAAGTTTAGGTGAATTCAGGTTTCTTAATAAAATAACAGGACAACCTACTTTCAACACCATTTTGTGAGGAGGGAGTCCAGACGGGTTCAAAGAATTTAGAAATTCTGTAGGAAAATGAACAGCTTCTTCCAAATCGAGAACAGTATCGACCGAGTAGTATATTTTCGTCGGCGCATCAATCTTTGAAAGAATCAAGTTATTTACTTTATCTACTTGTTCGTTAGTTCGTGATAGAATCGCTCTTTCTTTAAACCAAGATATTGTCTTATAACTTATAGCGACCCGCCCCGGCTTCGCACGGGTGCAATGCTGATACTAAATACACTACAGAAAAACTGTGAACGTTGTATATAAAAACATAGCGGCCCGCTCAAAACGCGTCCGATCGCTGCTAAATTCAAAGTGCTATAGGGAAAACCGCGTTTTTTTTTTTTTTGAGTTGTCTCTCGCAGTTAGCTCAGGGAGCTTTTACTGCTTAACCGGGCAAATGGCGAGACCAGAAGGGCCTCCAGCCGAGGGGAAAACCGCGGCCTCAGACGCGCTATTTATAGGCACGCTCTTGCCGCACCGGGCGGCCGGCCGGTACCGCCGCAAACGCTACGTCCCGCAATTTTTAAATCTGTAATATCTTCGAAAATATTCACTTAAATCATACGGTGTAAAGGGCCATATAGATCTATATTAAATGAACAATGTGGATTAATGCTGTATTGGTTAAAATCGCTTCGAAAATTAGCCATTATTTGTCGTAAAAAGTAAATGACAAAAAAAAGTTATTGTGGGTTATCCATAAGAGATAGACATATACCATCACGGACTTTTCTGTAGATCTTTTCAATGTGTACAATACTTAGTACATTATTTTGATAAAACTCGTATGGTTCAGCCTGCGTTTGCAATGTAAGCGGAAAAAATGTAATTATTTACGACATCACATTAGAAACCTCAAAAATAACAGTACTTCTCCACTATTTAATGGATGTTATTATACATATAAACCTTCCTCTTGAATCACTATATCTATTAAAAAAAACCGCATCAAAATCCGTTGCGTAGTTTCAAAGATTTAAGCATACAAAGGGACATAGGGACAGAGAAAGCGACTTTGTTTTATACTACGTAGTGATGTTATCAATGTCAGGATAGACATTGTTGACTAACTCTTGGATGTTGTCTATCAAAACGCAAAGGTTTTCTAGGTCAATCCTTCCCTCACTTTGTGTTAACTCTCCATTGCCAACTTTTAGCAGCATCTCTGGAAATAGCCTGTTCTCACGTGAAGATGACGAAACCCTCATATTAGTAGTAGTAGTATTAGATACGTTGTCGCGCTGAAAAGCACGTTTTTATAATAAACGCGTCCGATCGCTGCTAAATTCAAAGTGCTATAGGGAAAACCGCGTTTTTTTTTTTTGATTTGTCTCTCGCAGTTAGCTCAGGGAGCTTTTACTGCTTAACCGGGCAAATGGCGAGACCAGAAGGGCCTCCAGCCGAGGGGAAAACCGCGGCCTCAGACGCGCTATTTATAGGCACGCTCTTGCCGCACCGGGCGGCCGGCCGGTACCGCCGCAAACGCTACGTCCCGCAATTTTTAAATCTGTAATATCTTCGAAAATATTCACTTAAATCATACGGTGTAAAGGGCCATATAGATCTATATTAAATGAACAATGTATTCAAGGTATTTTATTGGTTAAGGATTAATGCTGTATTGGTTAAAATCGCTTCGAAAATTAGCCATTATTTGTCGTAAAAAGTAAATGACAAAAAAAAGTTATTGTGGGTTATCCATAAGAGATAGACATATACCATCACGGACTTTTCTGTAGACCTTTTCAATGTGTACAGTACTTAGTACATTATTTTGATAAAACTCGTAGGGTTCAGCCTGCGTTTGCAATGTAAGCGGAAAAAATGTAATTATTTACGACATCACATTAGAAACCTCAAAAATAACAGTACTTCTCCACTATTTAATGGATGTTATTATGCATATAAATCTTCCTCTTGAATCACTCTATCTAGAAAAAAAAACCGCATCAAAATCCGTTGCGTAGTTTCAAAGATTTAAGCATACAAAGGGACATAGGGACAGAGAAAGCGACTTTGTTTTATACTATGTAGTGATGTGAAAGTTTGTGAGGATGGATGGATGGATGGATCTTTGTTACTCTTTCACGCCAGAACGGCTGAACGGACCTAGTAGATTATAGTCTGGAATAGCACATAGGCTACTTTTTATCCCGGGAAAATGTACGGGTTCGTAAACCACGCGGGCGGAAGCTAGTTATTTTAATATTATAAACTAGCTTCCGCCCGCGGCTTCACCTGCGTGATTTACGAACCCGTACATTTTTCCGGGTCATCAGACATCCTCTCCAAAGGACAAAAGTTTCAATGCTCAAAAACTGGTCACCTACTTAAGCCATGACCGCCGCTACTCATGTAGTCACAAATCACACCTTGGCCTTATTATACTTACCAGACAGAGTGTTTGTTATCCTAATGGGTCTGGTTTTCGACGTAGCCTTACCCACCACGAAATCATCGACATGCCACCAAGGCTTCTCATAAGGACGCCATTTGGTCGATGGAACCACGGGTCGCCGGTGGCTGTGGCCATGGATTCGGTATGTTACTGTTGATCCCACTACTGGGTGGTTGTAGCGGACCCATTCTTCGCCCTTGAACCAATGGCTTAAGTCTTTACCGGCGTAAGCCAAGATAGTCATTGCTAGCTGTAAATGATTGATACGTTTAAGAACTAATAAAAATTACTCTGACTCAATGTCCAGGACAAAGAGCTTAAAACTACACTACTCACATAATATGTTTTTAAGACAGGGATTTTTTTATCAACATATGCTGTCCCGCTGCTGGCAAAAAGTCTCCCCCATAGCCACACCTGTCTTTGTATTGTTTGGCTAGTTCTCTGGAAATGCATGTATGTCGTCACGCCAGCGATACCTAGACACGCCCAATCACATTTCAGCTTGACTGACCTATAGTCCATATTCGCAATACTTATGTTCCGTACTCGGTCACTGAGCTTTACACCAAGTATATTAATCAAGTTGCCCTTTGTTAAATCTTGAATTTGGCATTCCGACACTCGGTCAAGGACCAAGTTTGATCATTGTTGGTTGAGATAGGCAGAATACACATATGTCCATGAAGTTTCACTTTAGTCAGAAAAGAAGGCTTGCTGTTCCAGGGGTTTTCAGTACGATGGTCAATTTGTTTTTCTTTTCGAATACCGATGCCATTAGGCTATCTTCATGATACTTTTCAGTCGCCATTTATAACACTCGTGGGACGCGATGTCTTATCTACTCCAGAAACCACACAATAAAAATCCAATATAAATATTACTAACCCTTTTGCCATTACAATAGAAATACCCTTGTTTAAAACAAGGGCAGTACTCCACACAGTTGTCGCAGTACCAGGTCTTAACAGCACAGGAGCAGGTCTTGCGGCACAAACAGCTTCTAAGGTGGCGTTCGACCCATGACGTCAAGTTGTACACCTTTCCGTTGAGAGACACCCAGCAATCTGACGCAGAGTTATGTACAGCCACCTCTGCAGGCGTGTACCACTGCTGTTTCGTGTATTTCATGGGATTAAATTATGAAAATTCCCTGATATATTATAATTTAATTTGATTTGTTTTTGTCATTATGATGACATAAAAGTTTTTTTTTTTTTTTTCTTTTTTTTTTTGTTTTTTTGTTAAATAAACAACCTTTTTATTGAATTAGGTGGATGTTATAAAATAGTTTTTACTTTACTGGATTATAAAGTAATAATGAAAATGATTATGAAATAAAATAAGTGTGGTGAGAATTTAAAAATACATTCAATTTACTGAACGCGGAATGAATATCATTTTTGTATATCTGCATAAATACTTACACCGACGCGACGGAAGTACATATAGCGTTCCTAAATTTGCCCAACTGCTCGGCTGAAGGCCCTTCTGGTCTCGCCATTTGCCCGGTTAAGCAGTAAAAGCTCCCTGAAAAAAAAAATGCCCAACTGTATTAATTGTGGAATTGTGAATCGGGCTAGCAACTTATAGAGTTGCTCAGGCGGAATAGCAAAGGCACGGTAAGCCAGAGGACGCGGATGTAAGCCCTACTGTTGTCAATAATTTTTAAAATGTCACTTGTTAAGAAACACGGCATTCTGGGTTACTTTCACTAGCAAAGTTGTTAATGTATAATACAGTAGTGGAAAAAATTATCGACCAAAAAAAATTTCAAATTTTTAGGTAATTTTCAACAGGCTGTAACTTGGTGGAAAATGGTTGTACAGCAAATTAACAAAAGGAAATTGTAGCTCCAAATGTCTAGTTTTCGGATCGGAGCATCGAAATTTTTTCGCGTCAAGGGTAATCTTAAGAAAACCACCGACAAAAAAAAAACCGTAATTTTTTGGATGTTTTATGTTTTTTTTTTTTTACTTATCCACCATATGGAACGTATAACTTGTTAATCACAGCATTATTTTTTATTTATTTTTTTGATGACGATTGGCTCTGAAAATCTAATTATCTTTAAGAAAATGAAAAAAAAAGATTTCAGCTTTTTCTACATTTCTATCGCAAACAGCGCTGAAATTTATAAAAAAAGAATACAATGTTTCGAAAAAAAAAATTAAATTACTTCTGAAAATTTAAGGAAACGACAACTAATTATTTCTAGTGCGATTCCGTCGCTGCAACCCGTGATTCTACTGATCCTTTCTACATTAAATTGAATAAAAATGTTAATATCCCCGGCTGACTTTGGAGCTTTATTCACACGCTTTTCAGAGATTTTTTTCTATACTTTTGGTGAAACCTTAAGAGCCTTTACGCCGTACGGTTGGTTATTGGCATTTTTCATCCTGACATTACTTCGTTATATTGTATAGATCATATATATCAAAGTTGTTGTCCATTTAATAGGAAATTTTGTAAAGAACAAATCTAATACGAAACATTTTTATTTATATTATTAAATTTTACGAAACACGGTGTCAAACAATAGCCCTAGTATTGTTTAACACCGTGTTTCGTAAAATTTAAAAAAAACGGTTAAAATTATTAAAAAATAATAAAAACGGTACATAAAATAACGGTTTTTAGAATACATATATACTCGTACAAATCTAGTAGACAACATTTTAAATTATTATTATTATTCTAAACTAAATTACGAAACAACATAGTGTAAATGATATATTTTTAGGCATTTTCAAAGCCAATTTTGACAAACTTAATGATTGTTAAATTACATATTATAATTTTTTTACATTACTAGAATATGTCCTTAACAAAATGGTAAAAAAAATAATTCAAAAATGTAATCAACTATTTTTAAAAGTACCATATAAACTGACCCGCAACTCGGCGCGAGATCAGTGCCAGCCGAAGCTTTCTAAGGTAAGGACGTGTCGCTCTGCGCTCCGTTTTCGCGAAGAAATTATTACGATTCTGAATCAATAAATTGGAATAAATCTAGTCCAAAACATATTGATACTTTGGGTAGAGAAGTAAACAGTTGAATTATTTTTGACAACTTTTTATGAAAATTTTTACAATAATTGTTCATAGTCATCTTATACTTCTTAGTGAGGAGAACATGATGGTGGAGCCGATGGCATCGAAGACCTGATGTTGAATCCTGAAGGTTATAGGAACTCGGTAACTGTTTATAGTAGTACCACCGTGTTTAGGCTTAGAGATAGAGATAGAATTGTTTTTATTTCAAATAAACCTAATACAGGCACTTATGAAACGTTATAGGACTCTAGTTGCACGGTTCCAATAAGTTGGTCCTATGGAGAAGAACCGGCAAGAAACTCCATGGATACTCTTTTAAAGTCTCTTTTAACAATCTTGCCATGAACATAATGTGGAAAAAGTATGGGAGAACAATGTAGGTTTCGTCAAATAAATACTAAATGCAACTTTAATATAAAGTCGGTTAATAAAAATAAAAGTAAAACCCCTACACTGTGCTCACATTTACAATGGATAGCCATCTGTAACAAGCGTAAGATTATACTATACATGTATATAAAGGAATTGATTATCAAAGATTAGCTTACAATGGCAACTAGCTTACGGATACATTAAAAAAATAATAAAATAATTGAAAATACAAAAATCTAATATAATACTTCTTCTTTCATTGCTACTATAATACTGCTTGTTTCATTTGTCTCGATAGGTACTTTTATCCTAACTAGCGCTGATGCCCTGATGATGCTGATGATTATGGGAAGTGTTTACAGGAACTCGGTTACTGTTTATAGTAGAATCACCGTGTTTAGACCTGTTTAATTTGTCTGAATAAAATATGTTGACTCAAATAGGCTTTGTTCAGATGCATCATGCGCAGCAAGCACAAAGAATAAATTTTTGTGATGCTTGAAACGTACTACACATTTTTGAGTAGAATTGGCTCTAGCCGTTTATTGACTTCAGCTTCTGCCAGTATGTCACCAATGCCGACTTCATCTATGCATTGTCCATTAGCTCTAATAAATATGTGTGCCTGATTTTAAAGGCAGTTAAAGTTTGGAAAAAGTCTTGTCTGTTTGTGACGTAACTTTTTGCATCGTTGTCCACATACCAGGATTCCGTTACCTTTTCCTTCCCCTCAATTGACCGACAAAACCAATAAATTAAAATTAACAGTCGTGTCTTTTGTAGTAATGTGTATCTTGTAATGTTCTATATAAGAGGGCTGTGGACACATCAAATTGAAATAATATCAGGTTTTCTTTGGCCGCGATACTGATGACAGCTCTATATTATTAGATAGTATTTGCTTTAACCACACGGCTAAAAGTGGCTTGATAATCCAAGTCCTTCTTCTGGGTGTAACCTCTGGGTGCAACCCGTGATTCTACTGATCCTTTCTACATTAAATTGAATAAAAATGTTAATATCCCCGGCTGACTTTGGAGCTTTATTCACACGCTTTTCAGAGATTTTTTTCTATACTTTTGGTGAAACCTTAAGAGCCTTTACGCCGTACGGTTGGTTATTGGCATTTTTCATCCTGACATTACTTCGTTATATTGTATAGATCATATATATCAAAGTTGTTGTCCATTTAATAGGAAATTTTGTAAAGAACAAATCTAATACGAAACATTTTTATTTATATTTATATTATTAAATTTTACGAAACACGGTGTCAAACAATAGCCCTAGTATTGTTTAACACCGTGTTTCGTAAAATTTACGAAACATGACTAGTTTATCCTTCGATACCTGGTAAAGTATATGATATAAAAACAAAAAATAACGGTTTTTAGAATACATATATACTCGTACAAATCTAGTAGACAACATTTTAAATTATTATTATTATTCTAAACTAAATTACGAAACAACATAGTGTAAATGATATATTTTTAGGCATTTTCAAAGCCAATTTTGACAAACTTAATGATTGTTAAATTACATATTATAATTTTTTTACATTACTAGAATATGTCCTTAACAAAATGGTAAAAAAAATAATTCAAAAATGTAATCAACTATTTTTAAAAGTACCATATAAACTGACCCGCAACTCGGCGCGAGATCAGTGCCAGCCGAAGCTTTCTAAGGTAAGGACGTGTCGCTCTGCGCTCCGTTTTCGCGAAGAAATTATTACGATTCTGAATCAATAAATTGGAATAAATCTAGTCCAAAACATATTGATACTTTGGGTAGAGAAGTAAACAGTTGAATTATTTTTGACAACTTTTTATGAAAATTTTTACAATAATTGTTCATAGTCATCTTATACTTCTTAGTGAGGAGAACATGATGGTGGAGCCGATGGCATCGAAGACCTGATGTTGGATCCTGAAGGTTATAGGAACTCGGTAACTGTTTATAGTAGAACCACCGTGTTTAGGCTTAGAGATAGAGATAGAATTGTTTTTATTTCAAATAAACCTAATACAGGCACTTATGAAACGTTATAGGACTCTAGTTGCACGGTTCCAATAAGTTGGTCCTATGGAGAAGAACTGGCAAGAAACTCCATGGATACTCTTTTAAAGTCTCTTTTAACAATCTTGCCATGAACATAATGTGGAAAAAGTATGGGAGAACAATGTAGGTTTCGTCAAATAAATACTAAATGCAACTTTAATATAAAGTCGGTTAATAAAAATAAAAGTAAAACCCCTACACTGTGCTCACATTTACAATGGATAGCCATCTGTAACAAGCGTAAGATTATACTATACATGTATATAAAGGAATTGATTATCAAAGATTAGCTTACAATGGCAACTAGCTTACGGATACATTAAAAAAATAATAAAATAATTGAAAATACAAAAATCTAATATAATACTTCTTCTTTCATTGCTACTATAATACTGCTTGTTTCATTTGTCTCGATAGGTACTTTTATCCTAACTAGCGCTGATGCCCTGATGATGCTGATGATTATGGGAAGTGTTTACAGGAACTCGGTTACTGTTTATAGTAGAATCACCGTGTTTAGACCTGTTTAATTTGTCTGAATAAAATATGTTGACTCAAATAGGCTTTGTTCAGATGCATCATGCGCAGCAAGCACAAAGAATAAATTTTTGTGATGCTTGAAACGTACTACACATTTTTGAGTAGAATTGGCTCTAGCCGTTTATTGACTTCAGCTTCTGCCAGTATGTCACCAATGCCGACTTCATCTATGCATTGTCCATTAGCTCTAGTAAATATGAGTGCCTGATTTTAAAGGCAGTTAAAGTTTGGAAAATGTCTTGTCTGTTTGTGACGTAACTTTTTGCACCGTTGTCCACATACCAGGATTCCGTTACCTTTTCCTTCCCCTCAATTGACCGACAAAACCAATAAATTAAAATTAATAGTCGTGTCTTTTGTAGTAATGTGTATCTTGTAATGTTCTATATAAGAGGGCTGTGGACACATCAAATTGAAATAATATCAGGTTTTCTTTGGCTGCGATACTGATGACAGCTCTATATTATTAGATAGTATTTGCTTTAACCACACGGCTAGAAGTGGCATGATAATCCAGGTCCTTCTTCTGGGTGTAACCTCTGATTACTAAGCACACTTTGTATTTACCTATTGAACCATCGGGGTTGTTTTTTATTTTGAATAACAACTTGTTGAGAATTGCCTTTCTATCTCAAGTAAAGCCAATTGTTTCCCAAGTATCATTCCCTTCAAGAGATTTCAACTCACTGTCCTTAGCTGCTCGCCATTTATTTCGGTCCTTGAACGCCATAGCTTTTTTGAATGAAGAAGGTTCCGTGAGAGGTTTATCAGTTACGCTATACATACATGTTCATACCAAATCCTTAGATCGCTTCGGAGGTTTAATATTTGTGGTGACTATCATTTTTTTCAATTTCAACTTCAGATAATGATGTTTCATTCGATTTAACAGAATCAGTCCATACAATTTCAAAATCGGGCTGTTCAGGTTCAGAATCAAGCTGTTCAAATTCTGTACGATCGATCTCTTCCCTCTCTAATTTAAGTTCTCTATGTTCAGTTTCTCCGATAACTTCACACTGCTTTTCTAGCAATTTCATCTATATATCTTGGCGATCCAAATTGAAATAGATCTGAAGGGTTTTTCACTTCAGCTTCGTGGGCATCATGTGTATCGATTTCCAGAGGCGTTGCATCAAACGTCACATCTCTTGATCGTCGACTCTACGATTGTACTGTGTGATGCCTTGATACAATAGTAGAGTATTATTGTTAATAAATATGGTAATAATATTAATTATTTATAATTTTTACCTTCCTCCTTTCTTTATATCTTTAAATATTTTTTTCGTTGTTTTTTGTCGGGTATTAAGCAAGCTTATAAAGCATTTTTTTTTTTTTTTTTCTTTTAAAAAACATTGCCCCACACTAGGATTTCTCCTGTATCGTGGGTACAGTTTACAAACATACATGTCACATGCACAAACAACCAGACCCGAAACAACTATCTGTAGATCATACAAGTATTTGTTCCGTGCGGGGATCGAACCCGCGACACTTAGCGCAGAAAGCTAATCGCTTAGCCATTGCGCCAACTGTGTCGTCAGCTTGCTTTATACCTCGCTCGTGGTGACTACGGATCAGAGTGGCTCACTGGATTGCTTGATTTTATACAAACAGCATAGCACAGTGAAATTTATCAGCAGCTTACAATCAATTTGTAATCATTGCTGGATAATTTCTAAACACGACACAGAACTTTACAACATCCATTTCAACAAAAATGGAATCCAAATAGTTACTATCTTGATTACAAACAACTAGATTAGTTCTAAACGGGGAACAGTAGACAGTAGTCCTCATTCACGCGTCAAGTCTGTATCGGAATAATCTAGAATGTCAGGAAAACGATTCTCATTCATGTAAGTTTTAATGATAATATCAATCAAAAGAGCAAATGTTCATAAACGATCTGCATTCACGCCATACTAACGGCCAATTGCTATTCTGCACATGACTCAATACAAAAATAATCATTATTTTTAATTCTTTACCATTATCTTAATTATTCCTCCGGGTATCGCCCATCACTCAAGTTAACACTATCATAATCTTAGGCGAGTTCATTTTTTTTTAATCTTTGCCGCTCACTTTGATTTCTCTTGTATCGTGAGTAAAGTTTACAAACATACGTGTCACATACACGTACAACCACACCCGAAACAACTTTCAAGGGCCACTTACTGTGTAGTATGTAAGGAAATATAGTTAAGTTATAGTTAAGAAAACATATTTTAAGTTACTATGTCGAATTAGGTTAAGTTATCTGTAATGGCAAAGTAATATGTGATAAATAAATAAATAAATAAATAAATCTGTAGATCATACAAATTTTTGTTCTGTGCGGAAATCGAACCCACGACACCTAGCGACGACAATACAATAATAAATGAAATCACTGGCAATGCTAGTTCATAGGAGTACTTTCAAACTATCAAATAAATCCTAACATGAAAATTATAAAAATGCTTTTTTCCAATTAACTAAATAGCACAAAAAATGGAAATAAAATAGAACCGCATTTGTAAATATTGGTTCACTAACCTGCCACAAGAGCGGCAACAGCGCGGTGTCATATTACGACGCGATCTTTTGGCGCAATTAATGCTGAATAAAAACGATCACACCGAATAGCCACAGTCGCCCTCGCATAATTATTAATCACAATCACTCTATTTGTATTCTAACGTCCATTGTAAGCGTCTAGTTCCGCACAATTCACTTCACTGTTCACGAAAACTACCTATTCTACGTTACGTGTCCTGTCACTTTCATAATAAAGCGTCTAATTTTGCACAATTCACTTCACTGTTCACTAAAACCACCTATTCTACGTTACGTGTCGCAAAATTCACAGTTATCATAGTAAAATTACAAACATAACGAGCGGCCGCGCTTCAAAGACGGTGAAACTCCTGCGCTTCCGAAATTGTAAAATAATGACACATACGACGTCACAGGACCGCGGCAACACACTGACTTTACAGTATACTATTGTAGTCTTTGACACTGACCTACATACGTAGGCTTAACGGGGGCAGGGATTCGAAAAGAAAGTGAAATAAAAACAAACAAACTTAGATTTGTTTCTTTCGCAGATACATTTTCAATTGACGTAAGAGTACGTAATATGAAGTAATAATTTCCGCATGCATTATTTATTTTCGTATCTAATTCTGATGACACGATTTGACTTTTATGGCTCAAGCATAAGGTATATATAGTATGCATTAATTTGCAGCGGAAAATAAATGTTACTAGCAAATTTGGTAAAGGCTTTTGAAGTAGCGAGTCGGCAACATGTGTTTATAGTGATGCGGCTGCGATAATGATCAGTATCGCCGTGGCGCACATTCCCGCACGGTCGATGTTAGATACTCTTTAGATATCAACCGGAGTATTTTATTTGCTTCGAGATGGATGAACGTGTGTAGTGAATTGATTTCATTTAAATAAAATTCAGTGAACAGGTGTAAGAAACTGTAATTCCAGTAGTCTTTATTGTACACAAAATTTATAAACATAATTTTAAAAGAATTTAAAGATGAACACAATATTTGAATTCAGTAAAGAATTGGAAATGATTTTTGTTTTATTTATTTAATATTCATTTGGTGTTATACTTTCATACGTAGGTATTATTGACATCTGTTGACTTTTATTTTGTTTCAGGCTGACTGCAACGACTTACTTGTTATATCAGTTCCAATTAGTAGTACTATTAATATTTACGGATTTAGGCATGGCGCCACTTAGATACGTGGATTACAATGTATCTTATAACGACTTATATTTCGACAGACTCGTGGCCATCGTGAAATTTGAGCCTAATTATATAG
Source organism: Shargacucullia verbasci (assembly GCA_947562105.1). Classification (NCBI taxonomy): domain Eukaryota; kingdom Metazoa; phylum Arthropoda; class Insecta; order Lepidoptera; family Noctuidae; genus Shargacucullia; species Shargacucullia verbasci. The sequence continues at coordinate 14,162,610 of OX387284.1, read as the reverse complement.
GATGTGCTCAAAACGGTACTAGACTTATCAATACAGGGGTATTGATATCTAATAATCAAATTCTCACTTCATATAATCCATTCAGAGAATATGTACGTTCCAATAATAAGACGCAGGAAATCGTAGTATCATTGATAAATGGACGAGAAGTACAGGCTAATAATCCAAGAATGTTTTATACTGGTGATATTGGAAAAATTGTTTGTGCACGTCAAGTGGTGTTTTCCCCAGACAGCGAAATAGCTAAAGATCAGTGGCACGGCACGGATCGAAGACACTCTCCTCTTCACGACTTGATGATAATAAGAATTAAGGCAGATTTATGGTTTTCCAAATTAAGACCAGATCAACATACGTTCTATAAATTCAGAAACCCTGCCGTTTCATCTTCTTTTCACCCCGGAACATTTAAAGCAGAGATAGCGAGTCCCAACGAAAGATTGAATAGAACTGTTAAATTTGCCACATTAGGTCATGAGAATAAAGATGAATATGAGAGTTGCAGAAATCTACATGCGACTGAGTTTGAACCAGACGATAACGCAGTGGTGGACTGTGACCGTTGGCTACCTCGAAATTGGGGTTATTTTATTTGCTTATCAAACAAAAAGAACCACAAAACGTTGGGTTCTGGCGCCATATTAGTATCGAATAATAAAGTGTTCGGAGTTGGCAGTTTTGTGTTGTTCAAAGCTAAAAAGAGCGTGCTGGTATTCACTGATGTGAGGCCTTATTACGACCTCATACTCAACGCCTGCACTGTCGATGATATGAAAATATAGACCCCGTGTGCTACACATATGTGGCGAAAAGAGGTCCTTGTCGTAGCGTAGTTTGTCAAAGTCATCCGTATGTGGAGCTATATCAAATTCGTAAGACCAATAATAGTTACCTAAACTCGTATATCCCATAAAAAATCATAAATGCGAAAATGGCAGCAGAGTTCAATATTAAGAATTCTCCGACAAAAGAATTGAGATCCAAATGAGTGCCAAGTTCTGTACATATATAATCATTAAATTTATTTATAAGAACATAACATACTAAATTCTAAAATAAATTTTAAAAATATCTGCTACAATAATGTTTTATTATTTCCTTATTCATATTACTAACATATTCTTTTAAAATTTATAAATCGATTCAATGTCCGTGCGTCTTCTGGGCCCCAAGTTGAAAAATAGCGCTGTAATACTGCTTAATAAGCCGTATTGCAGCATACAGCTGAACAAGGGGTCCCATTGCTGGCACCAAACACATATATAATATATGTTATAATATAGTAATATTATAACTCTGTGTAGTATTATGTTTATTTTCTTGTACTGTAGTTTTTTTTTTTGTTTTTTATTGTTATGCGTGCCTGCAATAAATAGTTTTTCTTTCTTCTTTTCTAAATATAATTGGCAGATAAAAATACATTTATAAATATAATTAACAAAAAATAAAAACCGACTCCAAAAAATCTCAAAAACAAAACTAATAACTAAAAAGCAAAAAATAAATATTTTATTATACAATATAGTAGTTGAAGAATATTGAAATCGGTGCCAAGTAAAACATAAAAGTAATATACCTTGCTGCTATAATAGCGACATTGAAACAACGGGTTCACGTAGAAATTGTCGAGTGCGGAGCGAATTATGCGTCGGACACGACACATGCACTTCGCCAATCGTGTCGGTTTATCATTGCATGTTTTACTTGGCACCGACTTCAATATTCTTCAACTACTATATTGTATAATAAAAGATTTATTTTTTGCTTTTTAGTTATTAGTTTTGTTTTTGAGTTTTTTTGGAGTCGGTTTTTATTTTTTGTTAAAAAATTTAATTATTTTACAATTTTGAGTGATGGGTAGGTAGACCTGTAAAGACGATTCTCTTGAAAAACTTTACAAAGGTCAAATGTATGTTGCCCCAAGTCGAGTGAAAACCTTAGACGGTATTGCACTATGTGATTTTAAAATCAAATAAATTACTTAGCCGACCATCGAATCTGCAATATTACCCATCTCGGCTTAAAGTGCATCTTCGCATCAATACGAATAAAATAAGCCCAAACACTATGTAGCTGCTATCAACCATTATGGAGTTCCCTAAACTGTACTGCACCTGCATCACGGACCTTGCAGTGGCAGTCATTACCCATCTCGGTGTAAAGATCTTGTCAACACGAATAAAATAAGCCCAAACACGAGGTAGTTAAGATGTACCGTTGAGGAGTTCCCTCGATCCTCTGTCGTCTCCATCATCAGATCTGCCCTAAACCTCCATAGTATTGTAGTCTCATCAGATATACACATAAATATCAAGTTTTTACCCCATGCTCGCCTACAATTTTTAAGAGATGCCCTCGATTTCTCAGGGTTTCCACCTTCAGGTCCTGACCTGATGACAATGGGACCAAATAACAAGCATAACCTTTCAAATAAAAAAAGAATTTTTGAAATCGGTCCAGGCGTCTTCGAGTAATCGAGTAACAAACATAAAAAAAAAATACAGCCGAATTGAGAACCTCCTCCTTTTTTTTGAAGTCGGTTGAAAAAAATAGGGACCAACCGGCATCGGGAACAGGGTCCAAGCTACCGGTGGTTAGGGTTCCAGAGACAGAAACCTCCTCACAATACGTGCCGTATCAAGGAGTACCGCTTTCTGAATCAGTCCCTTGACCCAGCCGCCCAACGAGAGCCTCTTGAGATGTTAGTCGAGGCTCTTGGCCATCAGGCCGTCACAACAATCGGCACATCAATAGCTGAATCGACATTCCACATGTCGACAGCCTCGTGCGCCAAGTCGAGATACTTCATTTGTTTCTCTTTCTCAGCTTTCACGAGATTCTCGTCATGCGGAATGGTAATATCGATTATTAAATAATCAGGCCTAAAGGAACTAGCTATGGTAATATCATACAATACTTGTATTTGCATTGCATTATGCTACATTGCATTATGCTGCATGCAACATCAACTTAAAATTGTTATTATATTTTGTAATACCGAATGTATTTACACAAATAAAATGATTTTATCTGTTTATTAATGTATAATAAGAGGATTTAATTAGTAGCGTATATACCTCTATTCATTAAGGTAAGATTTAATCTATCGATACTATACTATATTGACAATGCAAATACACAACTCTTTTTTCATCTGAGATATCAGTCACTATGGTATCTCCTATAAGCTGTCATTGTTCATCTTTTAATCTTTTACATTGATGCCCATCATATTCTGGCGGAATGTAGCCGGACAGAGGCTCCGAGACGTCATGCCTTTGGTAATGCAAATTCTAGTGTAGGTTTTTATAATAGCATTTTAGCTTCACCATTGTCGGATTAGGCTAGAATGCTTGCTTAATTTAAGTTCTGTTACTGTATTTAATCTGTTTTTGTATACAATCAGGGGGGTGACATTTTCATAATTGAAAAAACCCTCTAAATTCAATAAAGAATAAAAAAAAACTTGTACATTCTAAATCTATGCTCATTTCTTCCATCGCCACTTCGGATTACTTTTAAATGACTTTTAATAATGGCGTTCGTGGCAGACAGCGTGATACTCTTTGGTGAATTTATTTCGGCCCGAGTTTGTTTCGGCGTTTCTTCTCAGGGATAGTCATAGAAATGCCGACGCCATCTAGTTTAAAAAAGACGTGTAAAAGTGATTGAAAAATCCTAATTGCAAAATAAATAATTTCATTTCATTTTATTTCATTTAGGAGCAGTTTGAGATTATTTTTTTAATCTGTCAGCTGTCATTATATTTAGCAAAGAGCGTGACTCTTGTCGAATCATCTTTGAAGATAATTAAGAAATTTATCAAAATAGATAATATCAAGTAATACTCATTAATACGCTCAATTTCTAAATCTCCTATCTCCTTACGTTTTTGCTTCCTTCCATGCTTATAACCCTTAAATGCATGATTTTATTCAAAAAAGTATATTTTGTTAAGTTTAATGGATAGATTCATGGAAAAATAATAAGAAAATTCAGTATGCACATTTTCATGTATAATTTATAAAAAACGATGTGTTTCAAAAATGATACACTATGCATTAAAAACTTAAAAATATAATTATAAACTAAAAGTACTTATTTTATTGTTAAAGTGTATACCGTATTATATTCAATATGGTGTTCAGTATCCAGAACGCCTGATGAAAATATAGATGCAAAACACCTGACACTAATTAGTTGTCACCTCGTCATCGAAGGAACTTAAATTAATATTTTTATACTACCACCGACATTTTGTTTTTATGAATCTCTGGTATTGCAAGTCATTGTCTCTTTAGTATTACATCGTTTTTCACGGAACAAGATCTTTTTTTTATTTTAATACTCCTGATATTCCAAAACAATTGTTATTAATTAACCACCTGGCCTATTCGGAGGATCCCCCTTTTCAATAGAGGAACACCATACCTTGTTCCCCCATAGTGGTGACCCCTACACAACTATGAACATCTTCGCAACCTACGACGGCATCATCGCCTTCGTCCCGTTTCCATCCCTTCAGTACCCTTCGACGGCACGGTTGGTGCAGTGGTTGAGGGATTGACTGCTGCGCTACGTGTTGCTAGTTCGATTCCCACACGGAACAAATATTTGTATAATCTACAAATAGTTGTTTCGGGTCTGGGTCTTTGTGTACGTGAATACACACTGAGCCTTGGAAAGCACGTAAAGCCATTGGTCCTGCGCCTGTTTTGTCTCCGGTCGTGTCGGATTGCCATCCCAGCGGACTATAAGAGTGAAGAAATAGAGAGAGCACCTGTGTTTGCGCACACAGTTGTGCTCTATAATATCTCCTGCGTAGTTGGCTAATCTCCGGTGAGATTGGCCGCCTCGACCGAAATTCGGTCAGGAGGACATTATTATCCTTCGGCATCAAGCAAGTCTCACCCTGCCAACACAGTACACTGCATTTCGGCCGGTCATCTAGCAGAGCTCTTCTCTCTTGGTCGACGCAACAGCCAGCCACTACTCTTCATTGCACTACCTCGACTCACTGAGGACTTCGCAGCATCACCGCATATAGTTCGAACTCACTGCGAACTACGCGGCACTCGGTTCTGATTCACTGGCATCATCACTGGGCCTGGCAAGCAACCTTAAGACTCAACAGCATCGACCTCCGGTCTGGTTGGAAGTGATGTAGCGACTACTACTTGCAATTTGGCAAAAAGTAAAGCGCCATCTATCCGAGTGAAGCTACAAAAATAAACCCTGAACCACAATATGAGAGTTCACAACGAATGTCCGACATCAATCGTCGGGCTTCGGCCCGCCCGGCATGTACCTTGCCTGGTCAGAGGATCCTCCCTTTTCAATGGAGGAATAGCATACCTCGTTCCCCCATATCGTCATCCTTGCAATGTTTTGCCACCATCGCTGTAAAAAGTAAATCAAAACCATCCACAAATACCCACCCACCACCAAATTACAGTTTAGAATATAAATCAGATTTTTGTCATTACTGCATACTGTATCATTTTTGAAACATATGCATTATTAGACCAAAACAGTCAAATGCAAGCAAAGTAATAAAATATATGAAAGCTCAGGACGGCCTTCATCAGAATCCATCTTGCAGTGTGGGTATGTGGGTAGTCCAATCAGGTCAATTTAAACTAAACGTATTGTCTTCAAAACTTAAACGATTTTAATTCTAATAAAAATAATTCTACAATTACGTAAAGGATAATCACTAATGTTCTAATCAATACTAATCACTTCAAAATACACTTTGATTAAGGCGATGGATAGCGATTCGTCGAAAACTTGGTGCGCTGGCGACTGCTCTCTAAGAAGTGTGTTCCAAGATGGTCGCCGCGCTACCATAGACTCGACGCTCCGCTAGAGTGACGTTGACAACTTGTCACTCTTGACAATGACATTTTAATGTGCGCCGACATATACAATAATAAGTTCAAAATATGAATACTTACCAATACAATATAATTTTTGTGAAGATAAAACTTCACTCATACGTATTTTTATCATTAGTCAAAAACAGCAGGACTGACAACAGGCTTTGAAAAGAGCGTTTCATTTTTGATACGTCATTCATTTAAGGGTTAAATATTTTTCTTTTTATGTTGGACTGTCTTTTTTAGGTACCTAACTTATCCAGTGACAACACCGTCCATCCTCAACATACACATACCTTCGAAATAATATGTTCAGTCCCTGACACATACCTGCTTGTTTTATTCAACCTTGACATTGGCAGAATCATCGTCACATCACGATGGAGCCATTAAATTAAAATTGGAATTGGAATTGGAGGAGTCGCTTTACTTTTATTCTTTCCAACGAGGACACACTATACTTTTATTTTTTCCTGTGCCGAGGAGAAGACGAGCTGACAGGTCGTCGAAGTCAATCGAGCTACCTTTCGTGCTAACCGCACTGATGACCACCGAGCGTCAGATAATGATAATAGTCGTATTGGTTTGTCCGAATTACGTTCGAGAGTGACAGAAAATGAAGTGGATAGACTTAGAATGCAACAAGTTCGTGCACATCAAACACAAAAACAGCGAGCACGACACAATGAATATGAGCGATTCCGCCGACGCAGTGCTCCTGTAAACCTGGAACGAGCAGCATTCCATTACGATTGCAGATCCAAGGACAAAATAATATACAATATCACTTATCATTTTTATATATATAGACTAGACCAGATGCGGATTATCAATTCACAGTTCGGATGCGGAAGTTGATAGGCGTGGTGGTCACAATCAGTGTTACTTATAGTTTGGCTACAAAATAAATAATCACATTTGTATTTTATAAGCTTTAAAACCTCATTGTTATTCGGATCGTACAGCTAGGATCTTGGGTCATACGTTCCTTTGTACGGTATCTATCATAGTAGGTAATGTTTTATCATTCAATATCTGGTTAAAAAAAAACTTTATTAATAACAGTGTTTTGACTTCGCATTTTATTTATTATTTATTACAGAATAAACGTCAAACATATAAAAAATTAATATCAATATCTTTAGAGCACGATGTCATTTTTTAACGTCAAATGGAACGCGTAACAATGGAAATAGATGGAAATAAGGAAATAATATGTGTCAATAACTGTTACCATTCAATCAAATCTCTTTTTCATTTCCTTGTGAATTTGTGATAAGTATTGCGTATTTTTTAAGGATGTTTAAGTTCCTTATTGAACATTTCTAACGACACAACAATCTGCTAGTCGGTAGCCGAACAGTAGGATGCTGTGCGCATGTTATAACTGGTGTATAGTGTATTATTTATGGTGCAGGTATATTCATTCCAGATCATCTCGGACTCCAGTGTGGTATCTCGGTTGAGCTAGATATAAAATAATTATAAATCCGTCCACAAAATATTTGGATTATATTATTATTTGATATGATTTTGAAGAGCAGACAATAAAAAAACACATTTAAAATATTGATTGTTTTATTCAAACCCTGAGTATAATATTGTAATACTTACTAACGTATTATATTTCTAAAATCTAAATAAATCATCATCATCAGCCAGAAGACGTCCACTGCTGAACGAAGGCCTCCCCCTTAGACCACCGACGATATCAAACGACATTCCGCCACTTGCATCCATCAGTTGCCCGCGATTTTCACAATGTCGTCGGTTCACCTAGTAGTCTTTTCTTTTCTTTTTCTTCTTTTTTAAAAAATGACGTTGCCCCACACTAGGATTTCTCCTGTGTCGTGGGTACAGTTTACAAACATACATGTCACATACACACACAACCAGACCCGAAACATCTATCTGTAGATCATACCAATATTTGTTCCGTGCGGGTATCGTACCCGCGACACATAGTGCAGGCACTCTAAATAAATAATTATAATAAATTCAACCCATTATTATCCCACTGCTGGGCAAGGGTCTCTTTTCAGAATGAGAAGGATTATCAACGCCCATTAAAATCGAGCGGGGAACATTTCAGGGTGACAGTTTGAGTCCATTGTGGTTTTGTTTGGCCTTGAACGAGGCTTGTTCGAGGCTGGGCTATCCTTTACGAAGAGGAGGTCAGGTGATATCTCACTTGCTTTATATGGATGATTTAAAACTGTTTGCCCCTACTAAATTGCAACTGATGAAGCTACTGAAGGTAACTGAAACTTTCAGTAACTCCATCAGGATGGAATTCGGTGAGGATAAATGTGCAGTCATTAGGGCTTTCAGTTTCATATATTTCCAATTTCGAGATTGTGTTCTGAAATCGGTCTTATGAACTCCGAATTTTCGATGTTGTGGGCAATTAATGAAAATTCTATAATCAGATTATTACTTTTAATTTAATTGAAAATGTTAAAAAAGCCTAGCCTAGCGTAACAAAAATAAAACCAATAAGTTTTCTGCCATATATGTCGTTCCCGCGTCGACCAAACGCGACAACGCAAATTGGTGAGAAAAGTATCTAAGTGGTGAAACATATGTATTACATGTGGTGTTGTATACTGTGGACGTAATAACATTTACACTGGCCTGGAAAACTAAGTATCACACTTTTAAAATTGAAATAACTTTTTAAGTACACAAGATATACTTTCGAAATAAAAAGGACTCGAAAAAGAGTTTCATTTCATATATAATAACTTCATAGTCGAGAGCCTTCTTTTAAAAAGTGGCCGAAAAAAGCTTTATAAACAAAAATAATGCTTTTCTAAAAAAGTACTCGACCCGGGTACGTCTTAAAACTGCGGCCAGACCGGAGGACGGGCAGCAGCGTCCTCTCACTAATCGGTGAGCCACTGCGGTCTCCAAGCCGCCTGCCAAGCGTGGGGATTATGGCAAACCTCCCCCCCCCCCCCCTTGGGGGAGGCCTTCGTTCAGCAGTGGACGTCTTCTGGCTGATGATGACTATCAAAGTAAAGTAAATTTTCATGATAGCGATTTTAGTTCTTAATTTGGTTACATTAGGGATTAGAGTCGCTTCTGTGACATCTATTCATAGTAAAGATTTGATTAACTATTTACAATTTTATAAAGATAATTAATTAGCTCTAGTAAATATGTGTGCCTGATTTTAAAAGCAGTTAAAGTTCGGAAAAAATATTGTCTGTTTGTGACGTAACTTGTTACACCGTTGTCCACATACCAAGATTCCGTTACTTTTGAATATGATTTGGATTGTGTGGCGTGTAGTTTTTTTTTGTTTTTCCTTATGGAAAACAGAGCCCCCCCACACATTTCAATCCATACGACATTAGATTGTTCTATGTGACTAAAGCTGTAATACTAGGACGACAAGGTCGCTTTTATTTTTGTGTACCAAGTCCTTAAATAAAGATTAAAAAAAAAAAAAGATTCCGTTACCTTTTCCATCCCCTCAATTGATCGACAAAAACAATAAATATTTTTTTTAGTAATGTGCATCTTGTAATGTTCTATATAAGAGGGCTGTGGACACATCAAATTGAGATAATATCAGGTTTTCTTTGGCCGCGATACTGTTGACAGCTCTATATTATTATTGTAGATAGTATTTGCTTTAACCACACGACTAAAAGTGGCATGATAATCCAGGTCCTTCTTCTGGGTGTAACCTCTGATTACAAAGCACACTTTGTATTTACCTATTGAACCATCGGGGTTGGTTTTTATTTAGAATAACCACTTGTTGAGAATTGCCTTTCTATCTCAAGTAAGGCCAATTGTTTTCCAAGTTTCATTCTCTTCAAGGGATTTCAACTCACTGTCCAAAACTGCTCGCCATTTATTTCGGTCCTTGGACGCCATAGCTTTTTTGAATGAAATAGGTTCCGTGAGAGGTTTATCAGTTACGCTATACATACATGTCCATACCAAATCCTTAGATCGCTTCGGAGGTTTAATATTTGTGGTCCCTATAATTTTTTTTCAATTTCAACTTCAGATAATGAAGTTTCATTCGATTAAACAGAATCAGTCCGTTCAATTTCAAAATCAGGCTGTTCAAGTTCAGATTGATTCTGAATCAAATTCTCAATTCAAATTCTCTACGATCGATCTCTTCCCTCTCTAATTTAGGTTCTCTATGTTCAGTTTCTCCGATAACTTCACACTGCTTTTCTAGCTATTTCATCTGTATATCTCGGCGATCCTAATTGAAATAGATCTGAAGGGTTTTTCACTTCAGCCTCGTGGGCATCATGTGTCTGGATTTCCAGAGGCGTTTCATGAAACGTCACATCTCTTGATCGTCGAGTCTACGATTATACTGTGTGATGCCTTGATACAATAGTAGAATGTTATTGTTAATAAATATGGTAATAATATTAATTATTTATAATTTTTATCTTCCTCCTTTCCGATTATTTTCGATATAATATTTTCGATATCTTTAAATATATTTTTTTCGTTTTTATAACCTTGCTTCATACCCGAACTTCCCTTTAATATACACTGGTAATCACCAAATCACAAGTCACACACACAACAAATCACTTGTCGCAAAGAACATTAAAACATGCGTCAGTTTCTGTGATAAATAAAATTATTTTTCTTTCTTTCTTTTTCTTAGACTTCCAGATGTCAAATTGTTAATACAACTTGGACATTTTGCACAATCGACAGTATCCAGCCTCTGGTAGAGGCTTGGAGCCATGCGTGAGCCTCTAACGTAATAACATCCGACCGCCACCCATTAAATATCGAGCCCAAGCCCCACTACTTATGATCTTGGTTGTCGGTCGTCATCGCTGTAATTGCACTAAGCCACTGGTCCATCACTCGTGGTGACTACGGATCAGAGTGGCTCACTGGATTGCTTGATTTTATACAAACAGCATAGCACAGTGAAATTTATCAGCAGCTTACAATCAATTTGTAATCATTGCCGGATAATTTCTAAACATGACACAGAACTTTACAACATCCATTTCAACAAAAATGGAATCCAAATAGTTACTATCTTGATTACAAACAACTAGATTAGTTCTAAACGGGGAACAGTAGACAGTAGTCCTCATTCACGCGTCAAGTCTGTATCGGAATAATCTAGAATGTCAGGAAAACGATTCTCATTCATGTAAGTTTAATTCTCATTCATTTAATATCAATCAGAAGAGCAAATGCTCATAAACAATCTGCATTCACGCCATACTAACGGCCAATTGCTATTTTGCACTTAATATAAAAATAATAATAAACCATTAGTTTTATAATCATTAGTCTTTACCATTATCTTAATTATTCCTCCGGGTATCGCCCATCATACGTACAATCAGACCCGAAACAACTATCTGTAGTTCATACAAATTTTTGTTCTGTGCGGAAATCGGACCCACGACACCTAGCGCAAAAAGCTAATCATTTGGCCACTGTGACAACCGTGCCGTCAAATATACAATGTGGAGACGACAATACAACAATAAATGAAAACACTGGCAATGTTAATTCATAGGAGTACTTTCAAACTATCAAATGAATCCTAACATCAAAATTAAAAAAATTATTTTTTCCAACAAACTAAATGACACAAAAATGGAAATAAAATAGAACCGCATTTGTAAATATTGGTTCACTAACCTGCCACAAGAGCGGCTACAGCGCGGTGGCATATTACGACGCATTCTTTTGGCGCAATTAACGCTGAATAAAAACGATCACACCGAATAGCCACAGTCGCCCTCGCATACTTATTTATCAAATTATTAATCACAATCACTCTATTTGTATTCTAACGTCCATTGTAAGCGTCCAGTTCCGCACAATTCACTTCACTGTTCACTAAAACCACCTATTCTACGTTACGTGTTGCAAAATTTCACAGTTATCATAGTAAAATTACAAACATAACGAGCGGCCGCGCTTCAAAGGCGGTGAAACTCCTGCGCTTCCGAAATTGTAAAATAATGACACAGGCGACGTCACAGGTAGGCGTGTTCACAACGGCTATAAAATATAAACGCGTTATAACGAAATGCTATAAAGCGCAGAATATTTTTTATGCTATAATATAGCATTACAGCATTACAACTGCATTTGATAAATAATACTCGCATTCCGCAGTGCAGATCGCGGTACGCGTTCCGTGTTCGGCGTTGGAACAAAACGCTGTGTGATATATTATTATAGTAATAAAATATACACATATATATATTTTTTTTTGTTCAAATAATCATAATGATTTAGAAAACGTGACGATGTTATTTTGCCAATTTGAATATTTGATAGAAATTGTGTAGATTTGGCGAATTAAGTTCCTAGGTTTGCGGGAAACACCTAAAGTACAAAAATCTATGCAAAAAGACGTAGTGCTGGCAACGCTGCGCTAATCGCAGATAGCAGACTGGTAAAAATATATAGCAGGCTGCTATTGCTATATTTTTTTAACGACTATTTTTATGTGCTGTGTGATATAACGAACACCCCGATATAAAGTCACAGGACCGCGGCGACACACTGATCTACATACGTAGGCTTAACGGGGGCAGGGATTCGAAAAGAAAGTTTAATAGAAACAAACAAACTTAGATTTGTTTCTTTCGCACATACTTAATCTTCAATTGACGTTAGAGTACTTAATATGAAGTAATAATTTCCGTATGCGTTATTTATTTTCGTATCGACGCCATCTTGTTTAAAAAAGACGTGTAAAAGTGATTGAAAAATCCTAATTGCAAAATAAATAATTTCATTTCATTTCATTTCATTTCATATCTAATTCTGATGACACGATTTGACTTTTATGGCCCAAGCATAAGGTATTAGCAAATTTGGTAAAGGCTTTTGAAGTAGCGAGTCGGCAACATGTGTTTATAGTGATGCGGGGCGGTCATTAACTTGTGGGTGATAGCCTAGCAACCGATACATCATGTAGAAAATGTTAAAAATGAAAAAAATGTCCTGTGCCTAACCTATCGGATATATTTAATTGTTTTTTTTGTATACAGACTGGGAACGTCATTAGACATACGAGGTTTAATTTATTGTCGTATTGTCTTCTCCACATTGTATAAATATTATGTGGTTGTTTGCTATTGACTCTTATCGGAAAATAGGTTACGTGTTTACATAGTATACCTACGAGAATTTAACAAGCTCCTGGCAATTAAATTAATTTATAATGACGTTGGTAAGAAGTAAGATAATTAGAATAGAATCTGCTTCAGTCATTTGTAATCCACATGAAGTAGGGAGGTACTTATTATGCCATACTTACAGAAAGGGCTAAAAAAGGATTTTTAAGATTTTCTTATGGATAATCTGTATCCTATTCTCTTCTTCGAAGTATGGCGTAATTATAACTTTCACCTTTGCTTGTTAGATTCTGCGGCTCGAATTTATATAATTATAAATAAAAAAATTACCCTCAAGAATTAGTAGCTCGGCTGTCTTCTTATTCCAGTAGTGCCCAAGAATTAATATTATTTATTTAATATTCATTTGGTATTATACTTTCATACGTAGGTATTATTGACATCTGTTGACTTTTATTTTGTTTCAGGCTGACTGCAACGACTTACTTGTTATATCAGTCCCAGTTAGTACTAATCTCAGCATCGCAATTCGGCATGGCGCCTCTTAGATACGTGGATTACAATGTATCTTATAACGACTTATATTTCGACAGAGTCGTGGCCATCATGATATTTGAGCCTCATTATATAGGATGTGCTGAAAACGGTACTAGGCTTATCAATACAGGGGTATTGATATCTAATAATCAAATTCTCACTTCATATAATCCATTCAGGGAATATGTACGTTCCATTAATAAGACGCAGGAAATCGTAGTAGCATTGATAAGTGGACGAAAAATATACGCTAATTATCCAAGAATATATTACACTAATGCTTTGGGAAAAATTGTTTGTGCACGTCAAGTGGTGTTTTCCCCAGACAGCGAAATAGCAAAAGATCAGTGGCACGGCACGGATCGAAGACACTCTCCTCTTCACGACTTGATGATAATGCGAATTAAGGCAGATTTATCGTTTTCCAAATTAAGACCAGATCAACATACGTTCTATAAATTCAGAAACCCTGCAGTTACAACTTCTTTTGACCCCGGAACATTTAAAGCAGAGATAGCGAGTCCCAACGAAAGATTGAATAGAACTGTTAAATTTGCCACATTAGGTCATGAGAATAAAGATGAATATGAGAGTTGCAGAAATCTACATGCGACTGAGTTTGAACCAGACGATAACGCAGTGGTGGACTGTGACCGTTGGCTACCTCGAAATTGGGGTTATTTTATTTGCTTATCAAACAAAAAGAACCACAAAACGTTGGGTTCTGGCGCCATATTAGTATCGAATAATAAAGTGTTCGGAGTTGGCAGTTTTGTGCTGTTCAAAGCTAAAAAGAGCGTGCTGGTATTCACTGATGTGAGGCCTTATTACGACCTCATACTCAACGCCTGCACTGTCGATGATATGAAAATATAGACCCCGTGTGCTACACATATGTGGCGAAAAAGAGGTCCTTGTCGTAGCGTAGTTTGTCAAAGTCATCCGTATGTGGAGCTATATCAAATTTGTAAGACCAATAATTGTTACCTAAACTCGTATGTCCCATCAAAAATCATAAATGCGAAAATGGCAGCAGAGTTCAATATTAAGAATATGCGTGGTTGTCGACTTCGCCGACAAAAGAATTGAGATCCAAATGAGTGCCAAGTTCTGTACATATATAATCATGAAATTTATTTATAAGAACATAACATACTACATTCTAAAATAAATATAAAAAAAATCTTTGATTTTTCTGCTACAATAATGTTTTATTATTTCCTTATTCATATTACTTACATATTCTTTTAAAATTTATAAATATAATTGGCAAATAAAAATACATTTATAAATATTAAAAAAATAGGGACCAACCGGCATCGGGAACAGGGTCCAAGCTACCGGTGGTTAGGGCTCCAGAGACAGAAACCTCCTCGCAATACGTGCCGTATCAAGGAGTACCGCTTTCTGAAACAGTCCCTTGACCCAGCCGCCCAACGAGAGTTTATTAGAAAGAAAATCTGTTTATTTCCGCCATGATGTGACGCATACAATACATTCACAAAATAATTAAAAAATAAGAAGAACAAATGAGGAAAATATGCACCACATCCGCGCAAAAACGGCCGTCACTCAGCATATTGCTGTGACAGGGTGCCACAATGCTAATTTTCAGCGATAGCCGGCGTTGAGATGTTGGTAGAGGCTCTTGGCCATCAGCCGGTCATTGGCCGTCACAACAATCGGCACGACGATAGCTGAATCGACATTCCACATGTCGACAACCTCGTGCGCCAAGTCGAGATACTTCATTTGTTTCTCTTTCTCAGCTTTCACAAGATTCTCGTCATGCGGATTGGTAATATCGATTACACTAGTCAACAAACTGCGTGCAAGAAGTTATATTTTTATATAGCGAACATTATTGTGGGACACAACAGTCTCATATTAATAATAATAATAATGTCACCACAACATTTTTAAAGGGCCTCTACGTGTTGGCTTGGGCCCCCTCGCATGCCTTCTAAAAGTCCGGGACTCAGTAGTCCCGTACAAGGAAAAGACATACAAATAATAATAAAAACCCGCAAGGAACCTTGAGGCGAGGTGACGGGGCATAGCGTTTGTGCATGGGCAAGCCGTATTTGTCGGTATAAATGACGGATGGAGCGTTATACACAGAACCGTATGTTCCAGTGCGACCAAAGGTTGGTATACAGAACTTGGGAACGACCTTAGCAATGGTGTCGGACGGGCGCCGACCGGATGTTGATAACACAAGTACGTTTTGGCGCAGCATCTGGTCAACGCCCGTCTACCACGAAGAAGGTGACTAGATACATGATATTGAACGAGAGTGTGAACTTAATACAAGAAATGGAAGAGGTCAACATCACCTCCTCCGATGTAACCAGTGCAGTCCGTTGTTGTCCGATGTTGAATTGGAAATTACCAGGACCGGACGGACTGCACAATTTTTGGTTAAAATGGCTGCAGAGTTCACATACCCGTTTAGTCGCATCGCAGTTCCAGTCGGCCTTAGAAGCTGGGTCGCTTCCACAATTTCTAACAATAGGAGTTACCCACCTGCTCCATAAAAAATTATACCCAAAAATTATAGACCGATGACATGTTTACCGACGGTCTATAAACTACATTGTGAGATCTAAAATTAATTCACCTGATTTTCTATTTTGAGCGCTAAAATTAATTCACATATTGAAAATAACTAATTATGTCTGCCTCTCTAACCGAGTTAAGAACTAAAATCGCTATCATGAAAATGTACTTTAATTTGATAGTAAATAGTAAGAAAACTTATGATAGCGGTCCAGAAGGTGAAGCGAAGGTATGAAGAGACTGGAAACCCTCTGAGGAGACCTTGTAATGGCAGAACCCAGGTGTATTAGTGCCCGACAATACCGTAATATTATTTCCACTGTGTTGAAAAATCGCCACCTTAATGCAGTTCAAGTCCAGCAACAGCTTCTTCAGACTCGAAGGGACTACATTAGTGACAGTACAGTGAGAAGAAGACTTGCTGAAGCAAATCTGAAACCCCGAAGACCAGCGAGTGGCCCCAAACTCAAGAGAGAGCATCGAGCAGCGAGACTGCAATACGCCCGTGAACACATACAGTGGGTATATAAGATATACAACTAGAATATTTAGTTTTAATTCCGCTAAACTACTGCAAGTTTGGGTGCATGCACAGGACCGCCCTCCCGCCCGCAAATATATGCAGATGCAGGACGTGTGATAGAAATAATGTAACATGCAACAAAACCGATCCTTTTGATCCTTCGATTTCGATCCTTCCTTTGAGGATCGGTTTGGTTGCATGTTACATTATTTCTATCACACTTCCTGCATGTGCATATATTTGCGGGCGGGAGGGCGGTCCTGTGCATGCACCCAAACTTGCAGTAGTTTAGCGGAATTAAAACTAAATATTCTAGTTTTATCTCTTATATATCATGGATTTCCGCAAAGTAACGCCTGATTCCATTAATTACATACAGTGGGATGAGGAAGAGTGGTCAAGAATTTTGTCCACAGATAAGTTTCGATTCTCACTTTACACTTCTGATGGAAGGCCAAGTGTCTACAGGTGGTTTGGTGAGCGATACTTTCAAGACTGCTTCTCACAAAGAGTCTAGTACGGTGGAGGCAGTGTACATGTATGGGCTGGCATATCTTCAGAAGGTCGCACAGAGTTAGTGGGCATAGAAAATGGCACTCTGACTGGGGAGAGATATGCCCAAGAGATTCTCAACGTGTATGCAGGACCGTATTTAGCAAATATGGGTGATGGATCGATGCTGATGCATGATAATGCCCGGCCACACACGGCTCAGGTCGTGCAAGAGTATATTCAGGTATCAGCGTGATGGCTTGGCCATCAAGAAGTCCTGATCGCAACTCGATTGAGCACACCTGGGATGAGCTAGGGAGGCTAAGCAGAAGCCGCAGACCAGCACCTACCGCCCTCAGGGCACTAAAACAGGCCCTGATTGAAGAATGGGAGAATATTCGCCAACATTGGCTCCGAAACCTCGTGTTCAGTATGCCAAACCGGCTCGAAGCTGTAGTCAGAGCCCGAGGAGGCAATACCGGTTGTTAAAAATTAAGTATGGATCATACATAATTTTATTTTTTCCAACTGACTCAATGATGTAGTGGTCGCAAGCGCGACTGCTGAGCGTGAGGTTCTGGACTCGATTCCCGGGTCGGGGAAATTGTTATTGGGTTTTTCTGCATAGAAATCCTCAGTAGTAGCATGGAGTTTGGGACTATGGCCGGTGGATGGCAACAGGCTCGCCCCATGTTACATGGGACTTAATAACAGCATCGGCGAAATGTGGGTGCACAATAGTAGATACACCTTTGTCTAACCTTCCGGAGATACAGGCGTGATGCTATGTTATGTTATGTTATGTTTTTCCATAAAGTGTTCTTTCATAAAGTGTAATTTATTATTCAGTAGGTACAGCGATTAGCTATTAATATAAATCAAACTAGCAAAATTAACCGATCACTCTGTCTTCTCCCAATTTATTCCGAATAAATAGGCGAAGTGGATTTAATACGTATGGATAATACTTTCTCGCTCGCACACCGACTATTTGTTTCATTCATAGGGACTAAATAAGTATCTACAAATTATTTTCTAACAAAAGGTTGGCGGGAAGTATGTTGCACAAAACTGGTTTTGTGCTAAAATGTCGCCCATTGTACATGGCAAGATTGTTAAAAGAGACCTTAAAAGAGTAGGATTTTTTTACAGATTTTTTTGCTGAGGGAGGGCGCCACCGTATGTAAACAAACAAGTTACTCTGTGTTTAAATTCATAAAAAAAAATAGTTTAAGTGATTAAATACCAAAGAAAAAGTAATTATTCGAATGTTTAAGTTACATGTAGTGTGTGACATTGGAGTACGCGTGAAAAACCCATTCAGTGATGAAAAATAAACAATAGGTACTAGTAAAAACTGTAACGGCTACACAATTTGAAAAATTACTAACAAGAGTATGAAAATCGCCTTGGAAAGGAGATACATACGAAGATACACTTAAAAGAAGAAAGCAAAACCTCCGAAAAGGTACATAATTATTCAAATAACACCTAGTAAAACAAATTCTATAAAAAGTGTTAGTCATCATTTTCAATACTATAAAATAGCACCATCTACCTCAAAAGACCGAAACTAAGTATCATAAAATGGTCCAAGAAAGCGTTTTTTGCTACTCCTCGCTAGATGTCGCTGAATTAAATTTTGTTAATGTACCAAAATGGCATCTACAACTGTATGCGCTGGATGTAAACATAAGCTACCCATAAGAGAAAATCTTATTTGTGTGCTCTGTAAATGCCGATACGATCTAGAATGCGCCGGTGCTTCTAAAGACTACTACACTAAAAAGATGACTCTGGAAAATAAAAATACGTGGAAATGCCAAACATGCATCTGTAAAATACCCAAGACTGGAAACACAGACACCCTTTTACGTTTCCCTAGAGGCACCGACATCGATCAACTATTAACTACACCACCTGAGGAAGCTAATGTCACTTTGAGAAAAAAAACATTAAATCCCAACAATGACACAACTGGTTCCGACGACATGAGTTTCTTAGGTGATACCATACCTATGGGAAATAATGAGATAATCCACGAAGAAGAAAATTTAAAGATCAGGACTGATACGAGTACCCAATTAACATTACAGGGTTTGAGTGAACTAATAATCACACATGTAAAGTAAAATAACAAATCTATTATACAAGAATTACAAAACACAATACATACAGAAATATATAAAGCTGTTTCAGAATTAAGACAAGATCTAGATTATAAAACAAACACCTTAACAACAGAAAATGACCAAAGAAAACAAGAAATAGAAAACATTAACACAAAACTACAAAAACTTCAAACAGAAAATGAAAACTTAAAAAAAGAAATAAGAAAGCTAGCTACCGAAATGTCTAAAGTTCAAAATATACAAGGAAACAATCATAGAAAAATTGTGCTCTACGGCCTAGACGACTACTACAAAGAGCCTGAAAGTGCACTTCACAACAGATTAATAGAACTGTTCCGCGATATAGTCAACATAGACGTTTCAGGATACATAGAAGATTTGTATAGAATTGGAAGACCTGGTGGACCTAAAAACCGACCACTTGTTATCGAATTTATTAGCAAGAGAATTACTAAATACATTATTAACAATAGCACTTATTTTCAAGGTACCGGACTATTCATCTCTGAATTCTTAGATGCAAACGCACGAAAGTATAGAGCACAAATGCGTGAAGAACTATTAAAAGCCAGGAAAAATGGAGCTCATGCAATTATAAGAAACAACCAACTATATATAAACGGAAAACCCACTAAAATGGAAAATAATGAACATAAATACGCACACAACACTCAAGAAAAGGATATAATATCGAACAACACGAACCAGCCTTGCCCTACAAATATGATCAACGAAACTGTGAACCAAACATTTCGTACACAACGATCTATCATTTAAAGTACTGTTCCAAAATATTCAAAGCCTAAATAATAAACAAGATATACTCGAAGCATTTATTGATAAAAATCCACTTTATAAAGCAATATGCATTTCAGAAACTTGGCTTACTCAAGAAAAACTAGATCTCATCCAATTTAGTGGATATAAATTTGCATCTTCCTTCTGTCGCAGCACCAGAACAGGTGGCGGTGTATGCATACTTCTACAAGAACATATTGAAAGCATACATAGAAATGATGTCTCAGACATGTCTATTGAATATATAATAGAACTATGCGCCACGGAATTACCAAAAGAAAATTTATTGATTGTAACTATGTACTGGAATAGAAGAGAGGAGGAAGTATTTTATCAACAATTAAAACAAATTCTAAAATATATAAACAATAAATACTACAAATTAAATATAATAATAGGAGGCGATTTTAATGTTAATATCCTATCGGAAAATTTAAAAACTAATCAATTTATAAATCTAATGCAAGAATATAATTTTACTCAACATGTAAAAAGCCCTACTCGTATTACACAAAACACAGCAACATGTCTAGATCTAATATTTACTAACTTTAACTACAAAGATATGTATACAACTATAGAAGAGCTAGGTTTTTCTGACCACCATAGTACAATTTTACATTTACATTTAAATATAACCGAACAATCCGAAAAAATTAACTGGCACACAATGAAAAGGCTATATAATAATACAAATATATTAAAATTCAAAGAGAAAATACAAAAACTTAATTGGAACGATATTCTTACAACTGATAATAATATTAACATAAATTATAAGAAATTTAACGACACACTCATCTCTATTCTAAATAAATGTATACCACTGCGTAAAATTAAACTAAAAACTAAATATAAAAAATATTGGCTCACTGTTGGTATAAAAAAATCTTGCATAAACAAAAGACTATTAAAAACATTCACAATAAAAACAAAAAATCCAACATTAACAAAATATTACAAAAATTATGAGAAAATATTGAAGAAAACTGTCATTATTGCTAAAAAACTACACTATAAAAATAAAATGATACAATCTAACAATAAAGTTAAAACAATGTGGGGAATTATCAATGAACGCACAAACAAAAAAATAAAAAGTGAAAAACACAACATAACATTACAAATAAATAATAGCTTAACGTCTAAACCGCAAGAGGTAGCCAACATATTTAATAGTTTCTTTGCCTCTATTGGTGGGGATAGTACAACACCTACTGGCAATAAACCAAAAGGACTACCGATAGTTTCGGCTACACAAAATACACTATATATTAGTCCAGTAGATCCCTATGAGATAAATACAATAATTAAAAACTTAAAAAACAAAAGAAGCCATGGAATTGACGAAATTCCACCCACTCTGTTAAGACAATGCGCTGACGAATTAACTTTGCCATTTTACATACTTGTTAACCAATCTTTCGAGGAAGGCGTATTTCCCGATTTATTAAAAAAAGCTCTTATAAAACCGATTCACAAGAAAAATTCAAAAACTGACCCAAACAACTACCGTCCAATTGCCCTTTTACCAACAGCCTCAAAAATATTTGAGAAAGCCATGTGCGATCGTGTTTATTCATTTTGTGAAAAATTTAACATATTCAATGATAGTCAAAATGGTTTTCGCAAAAACCGATCTACTGTTTTGGCTGTTTACAAATATATACAAGAAGCCCTCAATATCATTAATAACAAAAAATACGCTGTTGGACTGTTATTAGACATGACGAAAGCTTATGATAAGGTAAAATTTGAAATATTATTAAATAAACTATACAACATCGGTATCCGCGGAAAAAGTCATGAATGGTTCACGTCATATTTAAAAAACAGAGAACAAGTGGTAGAATTAGAACATTACAATAGTAAAACAAAAGAAATTGAATTAATTCGATCCCGAAACATACCCGTAAATGCTTCAATACCTCAGGGAAGTGTAATAGGTTGTCTGCTGTTCCTTATTTACATCAACGATCTCCCTAACCATATAAATGAGCCATGCGTATTGTTCGCCGATGATGTCTCTATTTTAACATCATGTGAAAATAATATAAATTTAAACCAAAAATTAAATTCTATACTTAACACTACAACACATTGGATGATAGAACATAACCTTGAAATTAACTTCAATAAAACAAAAATAATAACTTTCCATCCGCGACAAAAAATACCTATAAATATAAATTTCAAATACAACGGATCCAAATTAGAAGTCGTTAATAAATTCACCCTTTTAGGCCTAGACATAGATTCACATATAGATTGGAAATCACATATTCAGAAAGTAAAAACAAAATTATCTAAGTTTACATACGCCCTCAGAGAAATCAAAAAAACAACAGACCTCAAAACAGCTTTAGTTACTTACTACGCGTACGCATTTGCATGGCTCAAATATGGAGTCATCTTATGGGGAAATAGCACAGATGCGCCTACATTATTCACTTTACAGAAAAAAATGATAAGAATGTTAACGAATATCAAGGATACCGACTCCTGTAAACCCCACTTTAAAGAGCTAAAAATATTAACGCTGCCCTGTCTTTATATATTGGAGATTTGTAAATTTGTACGAAAATATCCGTAATTCTACACCAAAAGAAGAAACATCCCAACTAAAATTACCCTGAGACATGAAAATAGATTAAACTTACCCACTTCACGATTAAAAATGCACTCTTCTAGTACATTTGTCACGTCCATTAAAATATACAATAAGTTACCAGAATACATCAAAAATACAAATACAAATAACATCTTTATCAATAAATTAAAACAATTTCTAGTAAACAAAAGCTATTATACTATAGACGAATACTTTAATGATACATTTCAACTACTATAAAAATCACTTTTAGTTATTAGCTACATTTAATATCAAATTTCACTTTAAATATAGATTTGCTTTAAATAACTCAAATACTGTATAATTATAATAAATATATTTATACTATAAATATAATATATATTCATAGTAAAAATGTAACATCACATACTAAAAATGTATAAAATATTATAACATTCTAGAAGACTCAGTAAAATTATAAATATTTATTCGCTTGTAAAATATAGATATATTGATAATGTTAATAAAGTTAACCGTGCAATAACTTAAATTAAAGCCTAATATAAGTATAATAACCTAAAACTAATATATACCTATAGATACCTATAGAACCTACTTAAATACTTATATATATATATATATATATATATATATATATATATATATATATATATATATATATATATATATAAGTAAATATATATATAAATAAATTATAAAAGCTATTACTAAACAAATACTACTACAATCTAAATTATATATATAATATGTTTAAAAACACGTGTTCTCTTCCTCTCTCCTACTTTTGCTGTGCCCGACAGGGTCCACAATTCGATCTCATAGTTTTAAGCCTACCACCTAAGTACTACATTGTGGAACGCAAATAAAGTATTGAGTATTGAGTATGGGTATCCATGGAGTTTCTTACCGGTTCTTCTCCATAGGACCAACTTTTTGGAACCGTGCAACTAGAGTCCTATAACGTTTCATAAGTGCCTGTATTAGGTTTATTTGAAATAAAAACAATTCTATCTATCTACTCGGCAGCTGAAAACACGTTTGGTGTGGACCGTACCTTATTCACTGCGAGATAATGTTTACACAGACACAGATTTGTAAACATGGTACAATACAGTACAACATCCATTTAAAAATTCGGTGGAATCCGAATCGCTGCTATCTTGCTTACAATCATCTGTGTACTAACATGATTGTTAACAAGTCTCTGCGTACTAACCAATCAAGAATAAAATTGCAACTCAACAGTAGACAGTAAGTAGTCATCAGTGATTTCTGAAGTGTAGGTATATGTCGGAATAGTCCAGAATGTCAGAAAAACGGTTTATATACATGTAAGTTGTAATGTTATTATCAATCTATTTTATTTGTTACGCTGACTCTTCAGTGCGAACATTACGTGTTAAACCATAGTTACGTTCCTTCACCTTTCGGTTAGAATAGAACATTATTAAGAAAATTACGAGCAACAAACACATCAATTAATTGACTACGGTCAAATATCTTAAAAAGTATACAATACAATGCTTCATACAGTTTTATAGGACTTAACAGCTCGGCCGTCCTTGTTCAAACGAGTTTATTTTTACAATAAGGGGCCATCCATAAATTACATCACACGTTAAGAGGGGGGGAGGGGGTCGACGAAGTGTGACAAGGGGTGGGAGGGGTCCTAAGTTTCGTGATATCATATTTCAAAATCTAATATATCTAAGTATTAAAACGTGAAATTTGAACTATTAACGAAAAACTTATAAATATTTCCAACTCTGTCTGTATGAATATAAGATTTAAATTATTATGTTGGCGAGTTCCTCGAGAGCTTCGCCGTGATTTCAAATAAATGGAAATAAAACTTCTTTCAGAACTGCGGTTTTAATTTAATTTTTTTTGGATATAAAATTGCAAAATATGTGACGTCACACTAGGGAGGAAGAGTCTCACAAATGTGACCAGCTGTGATAAGGACGCGGGAGGGGTCAAAAAAGCATGAAATTCGTGTGACGTAATTTATGGATGGCCCCTAATTTGCTTATGAACTTAATACTTAGCAGTAATTCATCCATGGTTTAATCTTCAATCTTCTCATCCATCGATAACAACGATAACTTAACATATTAACTTGACATAGTAAGTCTTCAAGCAGGTATCTATCCTAAGAGAGTATTTTCACTATGCGATATTTAACAGTAAATTTCTGCGATTTGCCATCATGGAGTACATGTCTCTGCTCTTGTTAAGTCAAGAACTCCGTTACAACTTCATGAACTTTAACGCGTTTATTACGAATAAGAAAAAAATACAAGACAAACGAGACATGACACTCGACATTAAGAGGCCGGCGGACGATGTATTTTCCATACAAACGAAGTCCAGGAATCATTTCCTATTAGAGTATATTCCAAATTAGTATTCTTTTATTCGAATTAAGACAGTAAAAATCTAGTTTCCTGTTAAAAAAGAAATTTAATATTCTTAACTGAAACAAAATTTAAACGAATTGCATAAAAAGAATTTATTTGTTCTGCATTCAAAACATTAAAATTTGTAATATCATTTAGTTTCAGAAAGAGTAACAAAGATCCAGCCATCCATCTATCCTCACAAATTTTCACATTTATAATATGACTACGATCTGCCCGCGGCTCCGCCCGCGTTTTCCCGGGATAAAATGTAGCCTATCTGCTATTCCAGACTATAATCTATCTCTGTGCCAAATTTTGTCTAGATTCGATCATCCTTGCGTGAAAGAGTAACAAACATACATACATCCGTCCATCCTCACAAACTTTCGCATTTATATTGATAGTAAGATAGGATAGGATAGTAGGATATATGTAGTTGTGAGAACAAACAATCTTCTTTCATCTAAAATCTATTGGTAAAACCTATCTCATAAAATTGCCTTCTATAAGCATAACCGAATCCAGCCAGTCGGCCGAAATTCGATCGTATCAATTTTAAAGTTTGAAAATTATTGAGGTTCTTTTCAAAGAGTTTGTCAAAGAGTATATGTTTGTAGTCATTACAAATATTTTATTTTTAATTTTGTTCTATTACGCCAGTTGCGAGCATAGACTTAGGATTGCGCTTACTCTAAAATCTATGGTTGCGAGCGACATTGATTTGACATTTGACATTGGCAGTATGAACGTAATCATTTTACCAAGGTTCACCTTACTGCGTTGCCATCACCACTTAACACTGGCAGAATAGTTGGCATCGGCTCAGTTGCCATAAAAAAAAAAACTCTCATTCGTATTTATAATATTAGTTAGGATTCCCTTTCCCGTGGAAATAAAATGTAGCCTATTTTTATCGATGATAACGTAGCTTTCCATCGATGAAAGAATTTTTAAAATCGGTTAAGTGGATTAGGCGTCAAAGCGTTACAAATAAACAAACAAACTCACTTTCGCATTTATAATATTAGTTAGGATATATAATATATATAAATATATAATATACATATATAGTAGGATTGCAATTAGGATTTTTCGATATGTGTAGGTACTTGAAATAATACCAATAATTTTTTTAATAATATGTTGTAGATCGGACTACACGACAAATGCACTTCGCCAATTGCGTCTATTTATCACGTTTTACTTGAAGAAATAATTTGTCCAGCCCTTCTCGAGTTTTGCGCTTAGCAACACATTTAGCGCTTCATTTTTATTTATGTATATATATAAGTTTAGCAGAGTTTTTTTTTTTCATATTTATCCTTTCCTTACATGCAGCTAAAGCCTAAGTCGCCAGTGTCCTTTATCGTGATAAAGTTAATTTAATTTTACATGGCCTGGCCATGGGATGGTTTTTTATATGGCCAGTACTTTTAAAGTTAGGGGCCATCCATAAATTACGTCACACGAATTTCATGCTTTTTTTGACCCCTCCCCCGTCCTTGTCACAGCTGGTCACATTTGTGAGACTCCCCCCTCCCTAGTGTGACGTCACATATTTTGCAATTTTATATCCAAAAATTATTAAATTAAAACAGCAGTTCCGGAATTAGTTTTATTTCCATTTATTTGAAATCACGGCGAGGCTCTCGAGGAACTCTCCAACATAACAATTTAAATCTTATATTCACACAGATAGAGTCGGAAATATTTTTAAGTTTTTCGTTAATAGTTCAAATTTCACGTTTTCATACTTAGATATGTTAGATTTTGAAATTTGATGTCACGAATCTTAGGACCCCTCCCACCCCTTCTCACACAATGTCACACTTCGTCGACCCCCTTCCCCCTCTTAACGTGTGATGTAATTTATGGATGGCCCCTTATGATACTAAACCTGGAATATCCCTAGACAATGTTTATGTGTGTATATACAGGGTGACAAGTAATTCCTCTTATTCCGTATAAGGGGTTATATTTAGCGTAAGCAAAATCCAAAATCTATGGTTACTAGAACCTATACCTAAGGTCCGATAAGAAACTACGGAATTACGCCATTCAACGGCGACGTATACATAATTAATCAGATAATATTTATTGATATTTGTTTCAGGCTGACTATGACGACTTTCTTCATGTTATATCAGTTTCATTTGGGGTTATCAAACAAGTCCGTCTTTGGTCGTTTTGCCCCAATGAGATTCGTGGATTACAATGAATCTTACACCGACTTCTATTTCGACAGAATGGTGGCACTAACATTCGACGTACCTACTTATGAAGGATGCACAACTCCTACAAGACTAATTGCAACAGGGGTATTAATATCTACTTATCAAATCCTCACGTCATACAATCCGTACAGGGAATATGCACGTTCCTCAGAAATGAAATCAAAAATCGTAGCAGCGGTTTTAAAAGGACGAGTCAGGTATAAAAATGGGAGATATTTTTATACGATTCATGACGGTCGTATCGTATGCGGACGTCAAGTTGTCTTTTTACCAGAGGAAGATATAGAAAAGGATCAGTGGCACGGCCTGGATCGCAGACACTCTCCTCTTCACGACTTGTTCGTCGTAGCACTATCTACTAACGACACAGTCAAGTTTTCCAATTTGACAGTAGATCAATATAAGCCAAATAGATATCCGCTCGGCGTTGAAACTACTTTCACACCCGGGCCGTTTAAGACAGAACTCGCACGTCCAAACGAAATTTTAAATAAAACGTTTAAAATTGGCTCTTTAGGTCACGAGAGACCTCATGAATTTCAGAGTTGCCGAAATCTACACGTGACTGAATATGGAACAGACGATAACGGACTGGTAGACTGTGAGAATTGGATACCACGAAATTGGGGACTTTTTATTTGCATATCAAACAAAAATAACCACATGTCGGTGGGTTCTGGGGCCATGTTAGTATCGAACAACAAAGTGTTCGGAGTCGGCAGTTTTGCGTTGTTCAAAGGTAGAAAGAGCGTACTGGTATTCACCGACGTGAGGCCTTATTACGAACACATAATTATGAGCTGCAAGTGGGCACATCCTAACTCATCGGAACCAAAGAGACATACTTAAGAAAAACAAAAAATTGCATCCGATATAGATAGCTTGCTACCCATATATTATAGATTTTAGATAAACAGAAACAGACAAAATATATACATAAAGATAAAAAAGAAAAAAAAATGTTACTACAAAAAACATAATTTATCAGGCAGAACTGGCATAGCGAGTCTGCTGCACAATGCCCGTTGTAAAGGCAGTCAATTTGCCCGGCCAAAATCACCAGGACAGTATTTCAGCTAGCCTGCACCGCTTGCGCATGGTGGTGTGAAAACAGTCGGTGCGCGCTTCCGCAAACATGCCTGAGGCACTGCAAAGCGGGGCGGCCCCTATAACGCCCAGAACGCGTTGTTGTACACGGAGGAACCTGTAAGCAGCTTGATTGTAGTAAACTCATAGACTGCATGCGTGTACAAAAAGGTTTTAAAAAGCGTAATCTTAATAACTTACTTAACACAAAGTGTAAACCTGATATTTGTTCTCTTTGACAGCGGCCTCCGTTCCTGTTTTATGTCATTATGGTCCTTTAGCTCGGCTGTGGCCCAAGTACATATTTACATTGGTTAACCCGCAGCCTAATTACCGATGTAGCGACAGGCGTAGATCGCGCGATAACTTCTGTCAAACGTCATTTTTGTGACATATAATGTATTGGCTGACAGTGAGATTGTTGTCGCGTGGCTATCGCGTTGCTGTCGCTTTTTTACGTAATTAGGCTGCCGTTCTAAGTTTATATTTTCCGTCCAAATGAGTGGAACGTGTTGTGCACTTGGAGCCGACTTGATAGACCATGTACTGACTTTTTACGGCATTATACATAAATCCGTGCGTAGTTCTCATATATACTTGTAAGAAACTTGCGTAGTCCACAGACTGACACGCTCAACGGCAACATGTCTTCTGTATAAGTTAGATTGTTTACATGGGAGCAATTTTAGATTAAACTAATTCTATAAAATAACTCTAAACTGTAATTTTTTATTGTATTAATTTCCACTTATCACACTCTTATTTCTACACTTTACTATGATCATACAACTCAATATAAAATCCAATGAAACGTCCCAACACCTTGGCGATCAGAATGTTTCTACTGCCAATTATTCTTAAGACCACGTGACGTATAAAATCGGAAATGGTATAAACTGTGTAATCATCCTGATGATGATAACCGAATATATGCCACTTAGAAACCTAACACGCGACCAGTCGACTCCTTATGTATAGACAATGTTTTCCTGCCCATCACTAAATTATTATTTTTATCTAGATGTAAACATCAATCTCAAAAAATAATAATTCTAGAACCATTATTAATTAGTGAATAAATTAATTATAATTATTAATCCCATCTGCTATATAAAATAACCTCGAACCCATAACTCTCGAGGATTATTTATTAAAACACCATAAGGCAGCGATCTCTCCATAATTGAAAATCATAAATTAACTGAAAACATCAAGTAGCGAACCCATTCATATAGTAATGTAAGGGCCCATTCTCACCACTGATTCCCAATATAAGACACTGAGCAGCTCCTTGCGAAGCGGTTTGATTTATATCTTTAATATGGCGAATCTGCATGTGCCATTTTTATTTTACCCCGATACTCTACACTACAATCTAATTCCTGTAATGCTAGTCACCATAACTTTATTTGGGCTACAAAATCACGTTTTTGAAATGTCAAACACACTGCAGTCAGTGAAGATTTGAACATTTTACCTATTAAAAAATCGAAGATTTCTTAGAGCACATACACATTTTGATGGCACGGTTGGCGCAGTGGTTGAGAGATCGACTGCTGCGCTACGTGTCGCAGGTTCAATTCCCGCATGGAACAAATATTTGTATAATCTACAGATAGTTGTTTCGGCAGCCTAATTAACGATGTAGCGACAGGCGTAGATCGCGCGATAACTTCTGTCAAACGTCATTTTTGTGTCAGATGTGCGACAGTGACGCTGCTGTCGTAAGGCTGCCGCGTTGCTGTCGCTATTTTTACGTTATTAGACTGCGGTCATTGGAGGAAGAATGATGAGCCGGAAATACAGTGTTGCCAATCAATAAAGTAGGAATTATTATAAATTATTGTAAACTGTGAGCGTTGTTTTTTATTGTCGTTTGTGACGGCCAATAAATAATTACTTCTTATATTTTGTAACAGAGCAGCCTGCCGTCGCTGCTCAGGGTTTACTGTACTATTATGAGACACTTAGCAATTCTCATCTCAATCTCAATTCAATATTATTTTGTTAATAACTTATGATAAATTCAGACCATTACTGTCTCATAGCTGGGCAAGGGCCTCTTCTCAGAATGAGAAGGGTTACGCCTTAGTGCACTACGCTGGCATGGTTCGCGGGTTGGCAGACTATTATAATATTTATAATATCTAAGTTTATTCACTATCTAATATTTTTTAAGTATAAGATTTTTTAAAAGTTTAATTAATTTAAATTTAGTTCGCCCAATTTTGGAGTATAATTCTGTTGTTGTAATCCTCATTATGATATTTATAACAAGCGATTAGAGAGTGTTCAAAAACGTTTCCTCTATCATCTTTGTTACAATGATCACATTGCTAAATTACTTTCTAGTTACACAGATAAATTAAAACATTACCATATGACTTCACTTTCGAACCGTAGAAAGATGATAGACGCCGTATTCCTACATAAACTATTCAATGGAGTTATAGACTGTAGTGAGCTGCTTGGAACCCTCCAAATAAACATCCCGACTCGCCTACCAAGGAATAACACTTACACACTGTTTAACATTCCTTATTGTAGAACGAATCTCGGACATTACGCCGCTGTACCAAGACTTTGTAAACAACACAATATGCTCTCAAAAACTAGTGAGACTGATATAAGCGACACCTTAACTAAGTACAGAAAATGTGTAACAGAAACTATTTATTGCTAATTTCATCTTTGATTCTCATTTATTCTTTTTAATTTAACATGTTTAAACTTATTGTAACTTAAACTATAATTCTTATGAGGCTTTTATAACTGTAACTACTTATTTGAAACTTGATGCATTTGTCTGTTAAGTTCTTAATCTAGGATGCTCCTCCTCTCTCTCTCTCCTATAATTGAGGGAGTACACAGACCAGAACCATACTCTAGTTTATACTTAATAATTTTGTGTACATCCTTTTTTGGAAATCCTTAAATTAAATAAATAAACAAAAATGTTTTGTTAAATAAATAAACGTGTACGGAACCGTACATTACGCAAACGATTTACGCGCGTCATTCTGCATACGCAGCTTATAATGTTGCAAATAAATATGTAAAACGTATGATATTAAAGTCAGTGTTAATCTATCATTCAAATCGGTCGGTTTTATTTTATCATCCTAATAAGATCGCCCCCTTGATCTTATCTATCACTAAAGGTGTAGGGATCCCCTACATTTTTTTTTTGGTCCTTCGAGCCGGATCTGATCCAGATCTATACCAGCGGGTCCTTATCGCGATACTTTGCACCAACGCGTGTGTATGTAAAGTGGCGTGGACTTTGAGGTACCGCAATCATCAAATCAAGTGTGGACTCAGTTAAGCCGATTGCAGTGATCTACACTTATCATCGACTGGAGCTAGAGCTTGAGTCATTAACACTGTGGTGGTCGTTCAGCCGCAGCGTAAGATCATCATCGGGTTCAGCGTACGCTATCAGCTTCGTTGGAATCACCAGCAGGTGCTCTAGCAGTCACCGTTGTTACGTCATCGCCTGGATCATCATTTATCAAGTAAGACTGTTCCTTTAACTTTCGTCATGGAATCTATTATTGCCCGTCAATCTGACATCATCTCCAATATCACCACCGTAAGGATTAACTTCAATAAAGACTCCGATTCTCGCAAAAACGCCGAATACATTAAGAAACGGTTAGAAACCTTAGACAACCTCTGGGGAGAGTTCGAGCAAAATCATCAAAATATTTCTGAGCATAAGAGTGAGGCCGCTGAGTATTTCCTTGACAACACCTATCAAAAGGGCAAGGAACATTATCAATCTATACGTAATATTTTATCATCTTACGGTAAAACATCAAAATCGACTCAACCAGACGGAAAGTTAGACGAATTACTAGCATTGCAACGAACTAATTTTAGAGCATTTAGTCGACTTATCAAAGGCATCAAGGTTGATATCATAACTGATAAATGGGAATTAGAAGATGAGCTCAAGAACGTTCAATCTAAGTGGAAGGTTATTGACGCGCAACATTTGCAAATCGATCACATTCTTGTTGGTGGAGATATATCATACGACGAGGAATTTAGTCGTCACGAATTAGCTTACAAAAATATCAAACGTGAGTTAAATAAGAAGATCTCATCTACGACTCATTTAGAGAAATCAACGCCGCAACTTGAAATACCTGGTTTCAGTGGAAATTACAGTCAGTGGCCAACCTTTTATGATTTGTTTACCGAGACAATTCATAACAATAATTCTATAAGTAAGGCTCAGAAGATGCAACATCTTAAGGGAAAACTTAAGGGAGAAGCCGAGCGTCTCATCTATCATCTACATATCTCATCGGAGAATTATGATACCGCATGGGAGATCTTATTACGTCGGTACAACAATTCTCAAGTTCTTTTCACAAATCAAATCGAAACTTTTCTCAATCAGCCTATTATTCAAAAGCAATCATCATTTGAAATCAAACGGTTATACGATACCACTACCGAATGTATTCATGCGATTCACAATCTCGGCGTTGATACAAACACATGGGATCCTTTATTGGTTCATTTACTGTGCAAGAAATTAGATTTGGATACTTACACCGACTACAAGGAAGCACGTAAGGCCCCTCGCGATTTACCAACGTTAGAAGAGTTAATGTCATTCCTTGAGAGTAAGTTTACCGCTTTAGAACCCATTCATAGAAATGATAAGGAACCCTCACCATCAATCAAGCGAACCCCGAATCAGTCAAAGGTGACAAATAATTATTCTAAACATAACAATTATAAAGGTTTCAATAACAGAAATTATCATGCCGTCACTATTCATAGCTCGAAGTGCTTAGTTTGCAATTTCAATCATACTCGCAATTTGTCTTCATGTAAAAAATTTGTCAACATGACACCGGATGTGCAACTGAGGACAATTACTAAATCAAATATTTGTCAAAATTGCCTTTTCAGTCACGATGGAAATCAATGTACATCGACAAAACGTTGCAAAACCTGTCAAGGTGATCATCATACTATACTCCATGAAGCGTGTATGCCCTCATCAAAATCTGTTCCTCAAGTAACTTCATCATCATCATCTGCAACGACTGTCTCGTCACCAAAATCATCAAACAAGCATACTAATGTCAATCATGTCGCAAATGATGACGAAGAGTTATTGTTAACTACACTATCAATTAATGTTAGGTGTTCTGACGGCACTTACACCACCCTTCGGGCCCTCCTAGATCAGGGGTCACAAATATCATTAATATCAGAGAATGCTGTACAAAGATTAGGGTTGCAGCGGCGACGCTACAACGCATCGATCTCTGGTATCGGATCCGGTGCTAGGCAGAGTAAGGGACTGGTATCTATCAACTGTCAATCAATCTACGGCGATTATCATTTTACTACAGAGGCACTCGTATTATCCAAGGTCACAAACAATTTGCCCAGTATACCATTCAAAAAACAATCATGGTCTCATCTCCAGCATCTTCAATTGGCTGACCCAGAATACAACGTGTCGAAGCCTATTGATATTCTCTTGGACGTGACCATTTACTCACTGATCATCTTGGACGGCCTGATCAAGGGCCCAGCAAAGGCTCCAATTGCGCAACAGACTGCACTAGGATGGATCCTGTCTGGCAATGTTCGCACGTTTAACTGTCACATCGTGACAAAAGACTTATCGGATCTATCAAAATATTGGGAGATAGAGGACGTTGACACATCATCATCTCTGACCACTGATGAGCAATATTGTGAAGAGTTTTATCAACAATCTACTCGTCGTTTAGACACTGGCAGATACGAGGTAGGCATACCCATGAAACCTGAATACGAAAATCAGCTTGGATCATCAAAATCAAAGGCGGTTGCACAATTCAAGCAGTTGGAACGCAAAATGTTCAATAATCCCTCATTTGCAGAAAATTACAAAGCATTTATGTCCGAATATCAACAATTGGGTCACATGTGTATTGACAATAATGTCGACGAATCAAAACGTGCCTTCTATTTACCTCATCACGGTGTTATGAAATTAGATTCAACAACTACGAAACTTCGCGTCGTTTTCAATGCATCGGCAAAATCATCGTCAGGTAAAAGCCTAAACGACCTCATGTACTGCGGATCCAATCTTCAGAGGGACCTCATGACGCTTATCTTAAATTGGAGAAACTATAAGTATGTTATCACGGCGGACATAGAGAAAATGTTTCGTCAAATCTTCATCAAACATTCAGATCAACATCTACAATCAATCGTATGGAGACAATCGCCTCAGGAGCCTCTTCGTGAATATCATCTTACCACTGTGACGTACGGCACTAAATCCGCTCCGTATTTAGCTATGAGAACACTAAAACAGTTGGCAATAGACGATGCCGACAAGTATCCTCTAGCTGCATCAGCATTAAAACAATCATTTTATATGGACGATCTGTTGACTGGAGAAAATACCATCAATCAAGTCAGGGAGCTGCAGCATCAAGTCATTGAGATGCTGAAGGGTGCTGGCATGAATCTTCGTAAGTGGTCCAGTAATAAAGCAGAGCTACTTGGAAATCTGCCATCTGATCAACTCAATAGCCCATTTGACTTCAAGTGCTCAGAATCAAGAAAAACGCTTGGCTTGAGATGGAATCCATCGACTGATAGCTTTAGCTTTCAGAATCAATTACAGCATCATGATAAACGGGTCACGAAGAGACAGTTGCTATCTGAAATCTCTAAACTATTTGATCCCTTAGGTTGGCTGTCTCCACTATCAATCAGAGCAAAACTCCTATTTCAAAATGCATGGTCATCAAATATAGCATGGGATGAAGAGATTCCACAATCTATTCAAGATGACTGGATACAACTCAGGAACGATTTCAAAATCATTGATCAATTTATTATACCACGTTATCTTGGTAACACAGATCAACTTTATCAAATTCATGCATTTAGTGATGCTTCGGACAAAGCATATGCATCTGTTGTGTACGTAGTCTCCAAGGACGATAAGGGTGAGTACATATCGAGGCTCGTCGCAGCAAAAACAAAATTAGCACCCCTGACAAAAAAGGTGTCATTGCCACGGCTTGAACTATGTGGTGCGCTTCTGCTTTCTCAACTTATCAAGAAGGTCATGGAATCCTTATCAAATCAGAAATTTGAGATTTATGCCTGGACAGACTCCATGATAGTATTAGGGTGGATACAAGGAGATGTGAAGAGGTGGAAGCATTTCGTGGCTAATAGAATCAGAAACATCATTAATATCGTTCCATCATCATGTTGGCATCACGTGAGGTCAGAGGAGAACGCTGCAGATTGTGCCACTCGGGGTCTGACGTCACAGAAGTTGTTGAGTCATCTATTATGGTGGCAGGGACCGAAATGGATAAACAATTTTGATCGCAGCACCTTACCTAAGACTTCATATCAATCACCAGATTTAGAAATCAAAAAACTTAGTGTGAATACTACCTTACATCAAAATCATATTTCATTCATACAAGAGTTATTACACAATTACAGTTCTTTGACTCGCATTGTAAAAATAGTCGCTTGGGTATCACGTTTCATTACGCGAACGCGAGGCAAATTCACAGGAAATACGGATATATTGACGTCATCAGAGATGGACAATGCACTGAATTTAATTATCAAACATAATCAATTGCTTGAATTTTATGATGACATTCAATTTATTAATCAAAAGGGGTACGTGCATGCTAAAAGCAAAATATCATGTCTTAATCCTTACCTGGATCAGCATGGTATCCTTCGAGTGGGTGGACGACTCAAAAATGCATGCATCAACGACGCATCAAAGCACCCTATAATATTATCAAGTCATAGTCGTCTCACCGATTTAATCATTCATCAGGCGCATGTGACTACGTTACATGGAGGCCCGCGATTGACACTCTCATACATCAGAGATAGATATTGGATAATTAGCGGAATCCGAACCGTCAAGAGGAAGTTGAGATCATGCGTTAAGTGTCAGCGCTTCAATCAATCACAATATCATCAGATCATGGCTGATCTTCCACAGCCTCGAGTCACCCCGTCACGTCCTTTTTCTCACACCGGTGTCGATTTTACCGGTTGCGTTGAGTTGAAGGCTAATAAGGGACGTGGAATCAAAACGGTCAAGGGGTATATTGCAGTATTTGTTTGTTTGTCCACCAAGGCTGTTCATCTGGAACTAGTTTCCGATCTAAGTACTCCAGCATTTTTGGCAGCTTTCCGTAGGTTTTCAGCCCGACGTGGTACGCCTAGTCACGTATACAGTGACAATGGGAGGAATTTCATAGGCGCTAATCGTATCATTAAGAAGGAGTACCAAGATATTTTAGCCACTATCAACACCGATTTCTTCAATAAGATCCATGACATGAGAATAGTTTGGCACTTCAACGCTCCAGCGTGGCCAAGTGCTGGCGGTCTTTGGGAAGCAGCGGTAAAAAGCCTCAAATATCATCTAAAGCGGACCTTAGGTGATCAGAAACTCACTTATGAAGAGTTTACCACGCTACTTCATCAAATTGAGGCATGCCTTAACTCAAGGCCTCTCTGTCAGCTCACTGAAAGCCCTGACGACGATTTTCTCACGCCAGGACATTTTCTGGTTGGTGGCCCACTTATATCTAGGCCACAGACAGATCCAAATCACATCAATCTATCATCACGGTGGCAACTCATTCAATCTATGAACAAGCAGCTTTGGAAGAGGTGGTCCAGCGAATATCTTCAACAACTGCAGGCTAGGTCAAAATGGCGTAAGCCAAATAGGAACTTTGAAGTTGATGACGTAGTTCTTATCAAAGAAGATAACTTGCCACCGGGCAAGTGGGCGTTAGGACGTATCCAAGAGGTTCATCCAGGAAAGGATGGCTATGTAAGGGTAGTCAGCATAAAAACGAATAATAATATCATGAAACGCCCAGTCAGTAAACTTGTGTTGTTGCCTACCGATAAAGTCACGACACAAGACAAAAATATCAATACAGAGAGTTCATCTATCCTATCACCACCATCATCTAATCAAGACAAGAGACGAAAGAGCACGCGACGTCCTCGCAACTTCGCATCACTCAAGAACCTATTTATTAGTTCACTATTATTATTTTTTATGTTATCATCGCCTGCCTATCCACAAAATATACAAAATCATGAATTATATAACGTGACGTCTTTGGACGACAATCAAGCTATTTATTTCGACAGAATATCAAATCTTCAGTACATAAAGGATGAATGGCGTCTAGTTGTTTACTATAATATGACGACTTACTGGCAAGGCTTATCGGATATCAAAAGTTATGTGAATCATATAAGGTCATTGTGCATCACCCAAACAAGTGAACAATATCAGAGTATCGTTTTTCAACTAGAGCACGAGATCAGCGAAATTGAACATTATGACATGTTACTTAAATATCAAAGTCCCAAGAGACAAAGAAGAGGATTAGTGAACGGGGTAGGTTATATTGCTAATTCATTATTCGGTGTACTGGACGAGAGGTTTGCTGAAAAATACAAGAGTGACATCGAGCAGATCAGCCATAATGAAAAGCATCTTCAGAATCTTATCAAAAATCAGACAACTATCCTAGAATCGGAATATAATATCATACGTCGTAATGAAGACATCATGATCAAACAATTCTCATTTATCAAGCAACGACTTCAAGCTATATCGCTTGAGATGAATCAAGTACGTATAGCTAATCAAGAAGG
Source organism: Shargacucullia verbasci (assembly GCA_947562105.1). Classification (NCBI taxonomy): domain Eukaryota; kingdom Metazoa; phylum Arthropoda; class Insecta; order Lepidoptera; family Noctuidae; genus Shargacucullia; species Shargacucullia verbasci. The sequence goes on along the minus strand of OX387284.1, from coordinate 14,124,555 downwards.
TCTCTACATCACATCATCCGCTCTAGCAGCATCAATCATTCTATCGAATATTCGTCGGATTCAGCAAACTCTGATTGGTACTGTTACAGATATATCAAACGGGCGCATTGACAGTCATTTGCTATCCCCGGAGCAGTTATCGTATCAGCTGAGTATCATTTCCAGCCAACTAAATGGTAAACTTATGATACCAGTGGAGTTAAAAAATATTAAGGATCTGTATCGATTACTTAAGGTATCAGCTAGGGTAGTCTCTAATTATTTAATCATAGAAATCAAGGTTCCACTGCTAAGCAATGATTTGTTTGAATTGAACAAAATTATATCTATCACGCAAAAACGAGAACACCAGTACTATCATCTACTCTTATCAATACCATTCATAGCTTACAATCTACGTAAGGATACAGCGTTTCTTCTATCGGAAGTTGATCTACAATCGTGTACTCATGTTCCCAACGATTTATTTTTATGCTCATTGAACATGCCCATGTACGACCTGACGATGAAGCAATCTGTCTGTGACATTAAAATCATTAACCAACTGGAATTATGTAAATCCGTAAAATCGTCGTGCGAACAGCAATGGATCAAATTGCACAGGCCAAACACTTGGTTGTATACGTGTTGTTCGGAATGCCAGGTTCGCATTATTTGCACAGGCGGAATAATAATGGCAAATATTATAGGCAACGGAATTATTACCCTAGGTCAAGGTTGCACACTGAAAGGAGATACGTTCAGTATTTATGCTCATAATAACTTTTTCAGTCGCTTAAATGTTTATAATCATATCGAAGTCCCAGAGGTGTCTGTTTTAAATCGAATCATGAAAACGTCTGTATCAGATAATGTTAGTGAGGCTGAAGATCATCAACTCATTTGGAGTCAGTTAAGGGCTCAGATTGACGAAGTTAAGGAACAGTCGTCTACAGACCTAAGTATTCATGACGTTCATCAATACACTGTGTTGTACATCAGTGTAACAGCCATTATCATATTGAGTGGCGTCGTTATGTACCTCATCAGGCACCGTCAAGCTGCGGGAGGAGCATCGTCGTTGCCGGCCCCCCAGGGCCAGGAGGCTGCTGGAGCGGGGCCGGTGACGGTTGCGCAGATGGATCCGGCGCCGGTAGTATCGCATTTAGCGGAATCAGTGCAAAGGTGCAGTGAAGTGTTCATGGTTAGTGGTGTAGATAAGGCTACCTCGCCAGAGTTTTCGCGTTCAGTGCACTCACTAAACGGTGATGAAAAACGCTTTTAAGAATGTTAAAAAATTATGTGTTTTATTACCTTGTTCATCATTTGTCATCCAACATTTTATATCATTTAATTCTAATCACATCAGTTTGTTTGTAACTTCAATTATCATTCATCAATACTTGAGTTTGCCCGTTTGAGCGGGCAGGATGTACGGAACCGTACATTACGCAAACGATTTACGCGCGTGCATTCTGCATACGCAGCTTATAATGTTGCAAATAAATATGTAAAACGTATGATATTAAAGTCAGTGTTAATCTATCATTCAAATCGGTCGGTTTTATTTTATCATCCTAATAAGATCGCCCCCTTGATCTTATCTATCACTAAAGGTGTAGGGATCCCCTACAAAACGAAATAAGCAATCACTACTATCAGTTTTCTTCAGGCATACTGTAAAAATATCCATTAGGTAAGAACAATATTATCCATACTTACGATAATGAGAATGGAGAACCAGGTGTTATGGCGCAAATTCGGAGAGGCATCCTTATATTCAGCAGAGTTCTAACTGCGAAAGACTGAATTGATTGATTCACACAATAATTTATTTTATACACATAAATTAGACTAGAAATTAGCTACCTCATAAGCCTAATGGTCGCAAGCGACTGCTGACCGTGAGGTCCTGAGTTCGAGTCCCCAATCGAGCACTGTTATTGGGTTTTTCTGTATGGAAATTCTCAGTAGCAGCGCGGAGTCTGAAACTGTGCCCGATAGATGTCAATAGGCTCACCCCCTTATTACCAGTATAACGACATCGAAGAAATGTGGGCGGACAATAGTAGGTATACCTATTAACCCTGAACGGTTAAGCCCTAACCCTTCGGGGAACACAGACGTGATGATGCCATATTAATTAAGTTCAGCAGATTTACGTTACGGTCACACTGACTTTCCAGAACCCATTCTGTGTTACATTTATTGATACGCCTACAGAAAAATAAACTATGAAACGCCTTGCTAACGTAGTAGACTTAAAATTAATCCCAGAGCAAGCTGGATGTAGACCTGGTAAGTCCTGTTGCAGCCAACATATTGAGGACGGGTGCAGTATTTGTTGACCTGTCTGCTGCGTTTAGCACGGTTTACTTGAAACGGTTATTGTACATTATGGGCGCCCTGACAGGAGATTCAAAATTCACCAGTATTCTCGGTGAATTACTGAGAAACCAGCGATTTCAGGTCCATGTTCTCAACGGTAAAAGAAGATGGCGTGCACAAAAAAATGGCCTGCCCCAAGGAAGTGTATTGGCTCCTCTCTTTTTCAACATTTACACAAATGATCAACAAACATGCCCAAACGTGACCAGCTTTCTGTATGCAGACAACATGGCGTTAACCTGTCAAGCCACTTGTCTATCTTTGGCCCTTATTGACCTCGGTCATTATTACGTTGAAAATGGCGTAAAACCGAACCTGTCCAAAACTTAATCTTGCGTATTCCACCTTCGCACCAGACAAGGGGACCGAAAACTTAAAATCTCATGGCAAACAGTTTCAATTGCCCATAATAGTCATCCTAAATATCTCAATATTACTTTAGACAGATGACGAATGTTGTACCCACTGACTGGCATTGCACCTTCGGAAATTCATAGGAATATAACATGCCGATGAACTGAGAGAGCAAAGGTAGAAGATGACACACGTCACCCAATGCACAACTATACAACAGTGCCCCAAAGGCTACGATGTCGCAAAAATTTCTTAAAGTGCGTGGATGCAGCTGATGCTTATCGATGTCCTGCGAAATTTGTCCCGCCATCGGAAACAATCTCATTTGGACATGAACTACCGTGGCCGACTTGGAAATCTCTTAACAGACTACGAAACCAAATCGGCCAATGCAAAGATAACCTCCACAAGTGGGGGTTATCTTTCATTATCACGGCTCAGATCTCCAGTGCGATAATGGCCCACCTTTCATCTTGCTCTGCGTCTCCTACTACCTGCTCGCGGGAGTTATTGGCCGCTTAGGAAAGCGCAGTCCGTGTGACGGAATTTTGAGCCATACTAATTTAATTTGCCGTCGACACGCTAAAAAGAAGAAGAACTATAATAATACTAGCTTACTGGCCCGCGACTTCGTTCGCGTAACTCTCCTATATATAGAGGTGCTGGGAGACTGAAAATTTGAAATTATATGTATTTTTTATATGAAAAATCAAAAAGAAAACTTTGAATATACTTGGTGGGATAATTAAAAAAGAAGAATATGGACAACTGCGCGACCTACCACGACTAACTATAGGTAAAAACCATCCATGTAATCCCAGAATTACAAAAAATATCATCAAAATCAATCAAGCCGTTTAGGAGGATAAAAATTTAAGAATAAAGGATATAGGAGGGAGGAATAGATAAAGTATAAAAATAAAATAAAACACGCACACCGGAATTTTATTTTAAAAGATATTATAAAAATAAAAATCTATATATATGTATATAGTTATAAGGAGTAACGCAGACTGATTTTATTTCATCAAAATTAGGCTCCACGCTAAAGAGTTCATAATCCAAGCGGGCAAAGCCGCGGGCGGAAGCTAGTGTATATAATAAAATAATCTAGGTAGGTATAAACTATATATCAACATATAAACATTCGTTTATTGTTATCATCACAGGCATATTGCAATACCTATCCATACATTTAGAATGTAAACCAAAATTCTAAGTTAATGGGAATACCTATTACATTTTAATGTATAATACAATTCGAACTTTATACTTTAATAAATTTTAACTTTACGCCTAAAATAGAATTATATTTAAAGCGGACGAAACAAATCTTAGACCCGGGTACGTCTTAAAACTGCGGCCAGACACCGGAGGACGGGCAGCAGCGTCCTCTCACTAATCGGTGAGCCACTGCGATCCCCAAGCCGCCTGCGAAGCGTGGGGATTATGGCAAACCCCCCCTTGAGGGAGGCCTTCGTTCAGCAGTGGACGTCTTCTGGTTGATGATGATGATGATGAAACAAATCTTTTGACAATCATAACATCATCATTACCCTGGACATTTAAACATCTAATGTTAGAGCTCGTCGATGCCGCTGAATATGTACGCAGTGAGCGACTGCGTTCTGACCTATACCATATAATATAATTAATTAGAGATAAACTGATATCTCCCATTTGCCATAGAATTTAGCAATCAATGTGTAGGAATACATAGACCCAAGTTCTATGGCCTTTAGTACGAAGTGGTATTCTGGATCGCACGAGTATAATTGTCCTTCAAGCCACCAACCGTTCGAGTGGTGATAGCTGGCCCGTGAGGTATTTCTAGAAGCCATGGATAGTGATATACCTTCATAATTATATATATGTTTATTTCTGCAGAACAGTTAAAGGCATTATTCATAACTGGCCAGACATGAGTTGCTACGTTCCAAAGTGTTTTCTCGACTTAATAAGACTTCATGTTACTTAATAGGAGATTTCGCTTGATTGATTGATGATTTTGATTTGTTTCGAATTTCGCTTGCGGTACAAGCAGACTCGGATTGGCCATACGGACAAAACGGGCAAATGCCTGATAGGCCGATGTGACCGATAGGTCGTCGACTTTCTGTTGCTATTTTTAAAAAAGCGGTAATTCGACGAATGGGGCTAAAACATGCAAATGCTTTTTAAAGACTTCAGGACAAATTCATGTCTGGTGTTATGCACATGCATTGAATTTAGTATTGGGTCCTTACATATGAAATTGGCGTCATATATGAAAAAAAAAACTATGAAATTATATTAATTAATCAATGAAAGTATGTACCATTGCTATTAATGCACTTTAGGCATTTCATTGATTTCTTTGCTGAAGAAAGTGTGGGAGCAAGATTAAATAAAATCTCTGAAGGCGGTTTGGACTGCCTCATCGGAATTGAACATTTTTCCTTGCAGAAAGGTGTCAAATTTCCGGAAAAAGTGGTAATCTATTGAAGTAATGTCCGGGGAGTGACCGGGGTGTCGTAGACATTCCAATCGCAACTCCTCTAATTCTTCTCCGTCTGTTGTAGTGTGGTCTAGCGTTGTCCTGAGGCAGCAGTGGACTAGAGCAATTGACTAACCTCGGTTATTTAATGACTAGCTTTTCCATCATGGTTTGTAATTGTTGACAAAACACATCTGCCATAATTGTCTAGCCAGATCTTAGGAAGCTGTAATGGATGACACCAACACTGGTCCACCAAACACGCACCAGTACCTTTTTCCAAGTCAACTTTCGCTTAGAGCAGAATTTGGCCGGTTCTCCTGGATTCAAACCAAAAAGAAAAATTATCAGTGGTCGACCTAGAATCAGCCCGAGGGGGGTCATGACCCCAATGACCCAGCATTGTATATGTAACGCAGCACTCGACGCGTGTTTTTTGGTGTGCTTCACTCAATTCATGCGGTACCCATTTTTCGAGCTTTGAACACGTAATTTTAATCCTTTGAGCTGTTTCTGCAGCGCTGGTGCCACGGTGGAACTCGTATTCGTAAACAACGCGATATTTTAAGTTTTCCATATTATGAACAGACCGACGTCAAAGAAACAATTTAATTGTACTAGCGTTCAAATCATGTGCGGATCAGAATTTGATTATCACTTGCGTTTACGATGAAGGAAAAACATCGTGAGGAAACCTGCACACCTGAGAGGGCTCCATAAAGTTCATGACGGTGTGTGTAGTCCGCTAACCCAGACCGGGCCAGCGTGGTGGACTAAGGCCTAACCCTTCTCGTTCTGAGAAGAGACCCTTGCCCAGCAGTGAGACAGTAATGGGTTGAATTTATTTATTTTATGACAATTTAAAATCCTCGTGACATGGTTGCATCAATTAGTGCTCAAAACGCGTCATGACTTTTTTCATTGCCACAATGCGTTGTGGTCGCATAGCATGATAGCTACGACATGAATATAGCTATGTAGTCTTTCTGTGAATGCCACAACGCGTCATGAGCGTTTTTATATGAGCCATAACACGAATTTCGTGTCACTGGACCACAACGCGTTGAGAGCTGATTTTTCGCTCAATAAGCCTTTTCGGTCTTTAAGCGTAACATATACACTCTGTGGTAGATAAAAACATAGTAAAAAGGTAAATGACCTCAGATAAAGAATCAAATACAGTTACAGTTCTATAAAAAAAAAAACAGCAGTACCTACTGACAAGTGACATTTAGTTTAAGTGACGATTTGAAGATAAAATTCACCGGTCAATAGTTATATAATTTATTCTCTTCAAAAACAATAAAAGTGTTGACGTTAGCTAAATCATCGAATGACGATGAAGCCAGAAATATAATTTATAATTATTTTTTTACAGGAAACGATCAAATAAACATTGGCCTGGCCAAAGCAATTATAACTTATCAGAGAACGCGTGAGCAACAGCGCGAAAATATTTGTCATTTTTTTTATAGATATGGGAGGGTACATGGGGAAGATTGCTAGAGGTAGCGGTAAGTACCAGTCCGCCTGGACGGCTCGCACCGAGTGCTTCGGGCCCGGTGACCCACCCCGTAGCCTGACTGTCACTCGCCTTTTTATATGTTATTATTGTTGCAGGCGATGATGACGATGAATTTGACCCACACAAACATCGTAAAATTTTGAAGCCCACCACGTAATATTCTCTACTTGATTTTATTCAGATAATACAAAAAATTAAAATAACAAGAGATATTAATCTCACACTCTTCTATATTTGCTGCTCTACACAAATAATACATTGATCACACATATTTTATTCCTTCAAAGATTCACCTTTTACACAATATTTACACACACAGTACAACCGCCATAAAATTAGAAAACACGAGTCCGAGAATCCGAGAATTAGAGAAATAAGTCAAAAAGAGCGATTTGCGGTCTCTTAAAATGTTACCTAAAACAGATCTTCAAGAAACTCAGCTTCTTCAGCCTCTGAACTACAACATACCTATCCTCCAAGAACACAAGGAATAATTCCTGTACCGTGACTGCGTTTATGTACACACATTGACACATAATCAGACTTGGAACAACTATCTGTAGGTAGACCATTCAATTTTTCCGTGCGAGGATCGAACCCGCGACACGTAGCGCAGAAAGATAATCTCTTAACCAATCGTGTCATCGATAGGGACCATCGTACATTATAAATTTTATGATATTGATGAGTTGAGGCAGGTATGCAGAAACCATGACCCATATGCTGAAGGGTGCATGCGGCGCGGGCCTGCTTGCCATGCCCAATGCCATAATGCGTATGGGCGTTATACTCGGAGTTGTTGGCACCTTATTACTCGCAATGTTCGCCACTTATTGCATACAATTGCTGGTTAGTAACATAAACTCAATTGTTTCTTTTATACTGTAGGTAAGTAGTATATACACGTGTATGTATTTGCATGTAGATCTACGCAATGTACGAGGTATGCAAAAAACATAAGGTCGGCTACATGTCCTACATGAACTGCTTAAAGACTGCGGTAAAGGCCGGACCACCGGTTATGCGCTGGAGCGCCAACATATTCGGGCAAGGAGTGGACGTCATGCTCTTCATCTTGCAGATCGGTGGCTGTGCCGTATACTTCGTGTTCGTCGCTGAAAATGTAAAACAGGTGATTGATGCCTTTTGTGTGCGATATGACCAGTTTTGAGGCACCTCGTCTAATTTCCACATATTTATTGTCGATAGGTACTTGACTTTTACGAAATGGGAACGTCCGTGCGAAATATCATCTGCTGTCTCTATCCTTTAGCCGCCGCCGCATGCTTTGTTAAGAACCTGAAATGGATGGCACCTTTGTCCTCAGCCTCTAATGCTTGTACCATATTCGGAGTGATTCTCGTGTTCTTTTACTTAATAGAAGATGATATAATCGTTCAAGACGAGAAGTTACAGATTAAAGGAATACAAGAGGTTCCAATATTTATCGGTATCGTCTTATTCGCATTGGAGGCCCCGGGAGTTGTAAGTATGCTGGGCAGGAGGGTGAGTGTGAGCTACTGTTGATGCGTGTTGACGTCACTTGCATGTTCACAGATGATAGCGCTCGAGCACAACATGGGCAAGCCCAAACAGTTCACGGGGGTGCTCGGGCTCTTCAGCATCGGTATGGCCATAATTACCGTGTTATATATATTACTGGGCATTGTCGGCTATCTCAAGTACGGCGCTGAATCCCAAGGATCTATTACGCTCAATCTGCCGGCAAATCAGAAGTAACTCAAGTGATCGATTTTCTCTGATTTTCAGCTATCCGATTAAGAAAATGTAACATGCATATTTTTCAGGAAAGCGATGACGGCGAAGCTTGTATTTGGTATGGCCCTTTACATGTCGTATCCCCTCCAAAACTACGTCGCGTGGGAAATTATGTGGCGGAAATCAAAAAGCAGTTTTAAACCTAGTAACAGGAAAGTTGCTGACTACGTGATACGGTTTATATGCGCGACCATTCCATGTAAGTACTGGGAGCCAATTTTAACTAAACTGCAATCGAAACTCGGCTCATCAACTATTAAATACATAAACCGGACAACAGTCGTTGATAGCTGTTTCGATTGCAATTTAGATAGAATTAGCCTGGTCCACCCAGCCGAAGCCTCTGCGTTCTGTGTTTACAGTTTTCTGGAACCGTAACATCTCAGGTAGTTAGGACCTACTCACTATCTTTAGCTGAGCATAAGTATTTATAATATTTTGGAACCAAGTGTCGTAATCAAAGACCTTTTATTATCGTTACATTGCAGAAAATAAATATATTCTTATAACCTTACTTTTTAGTTAGCCTCTAAAAGCTGTCTTCACTTGGCAAAATTAGATATACGCACGAACAAGTCTTCAATCACGAATTCTTCTAACTGACTTTTAAATATCGCTATCTTTTTGCAGCATACTATAACACAAGCCTGCGATAGTTTTTCCCTTAAAAAACTGAATAGTAATTTTAGTAGGTATTAAGTACATAGCTAGGAAAAAAAATTTTAAAAAACCTCGTAAGTAAATATTCTGAAGAAAAAAATTTGTAATTCTTGAGTTAACTTTTCAATTTCTTTGATACCACTATGTTATAGTACTGTTGACATTTAAATATTCACCTACCCTCATTTATCATTGTTTATCATGATTATAAGCATATTTAGACATGCATATATGTCGCGTGTACTAAGATATCTCCGTTTTCTTGTCTTTAAAATAAAAAGTCAGCAAGGAGGATATATCTACAAAATACACCTGCTTCCCCTGTGACTGGGATAGTAGAAATAGAACACAACATCGGATCAGATTTTTTTTGTAATATATGAGCTATTTGATCGAAATTCTGCTACTTCCACTTCACATTAAATTAAGGATTATAAAGCAATTTGTAAAGGCACTACCCAAAGACAGTCCCTGTTTCAAATACAGTAATCAGTTTAAGCATTTATTGAATGCAAAGATCACGAAAGGCATTTTTGGCTAACTTTGGTAAAACACGAAAGGCTAACTTTGATAAAACTATGAATAAATACAAAGAGCTGACTTGAAAATCATTTGATGGGGTCGTGGAACATTTTTTAGGAAACAGAAAAAGCCCTGATTTTAAAATGTAGTAGTATGCTTAATCGTTTCAATAAACTGGGTTGTAACATGAGACCAAGTTGCATTTTCTGCATTACCATATTGATTTATTTCCCGAGAATCTTGGATTTCACAAAAATATTAAGGTTATGAAGAACAGATATCAAGGACATCCAGCCATCATGCTTACATCCCAACTCCAGTTGGCTTACGTCCACGTAAGCGTGATGGCTGGATGTTAAAGAGAGATGAACCGAAATGTAACTACGAAAGAAAAAAGTTGAACAGGAGTTTTGAAGAAAGTAGACATATATCATAATTCTTATTGATTTAGCTAGTCTTTATAGTCTTGTTTAAAAGTAATATTGTTGCTAAACATCCAATTTCATATTCATTAAATTTTATATTTTCAAAAAAATAGTTTTAGAAATTCGTAAATATGCATGTGGTCAATAAAAATAAATCTCAATGTGCTATGAAAAAAACAGCGCTGTATTTTAATTGAACATACCTAAACAATTAAAAAATAACATTTATTTAAGGGGGGGAAATAAAGGTTTGCATGTGTTCCAGTTGGGTGTGCCGTGACAGCACCTAAGCTGGGCCCGTTCATCGGGCTGGTAGGAGCACTGGGTCTCTCGCTGGTGGCCATCGTGTTCCCTGCCGTTATGGACATGGGTATCTACTACCCCAACAAGTATGGTTTCGCCTACCACAAATTCTTTATAGACCTCTTAATCATAATATTCGGCACCTTCTGTCTGTTCTCCGGTGTCTACACCAGCATGCTCGAGATTTATACATCATCTTAGTTAATAATATTTTGTATATAAGCGCTCAAATAGATGTTTGATTTTATTAAAAATTTGTTTCTATTTGAAACAAGGAAATAATTTGTAGTTTAAATTATGAATTAAACCATAGTGTAGATGATATTATGAGACTATTAAAGTCACTGATGAGTCTCTCCAAGCTCTCGTGACGACTAGTCATCGTATTTACCTACGAGCCTCTCTATTAGTTACTATAATATTAACTAATACTAACTTATAATATTTAGAACTATGTATTTCCGAGATATAATGTATTGTATGTCTGTGAACTGTAACCACGACGCAGGAAAAAATATAACCCGCATCAGGCCAGCGCGGTGGACAAAGGCCTGAAGCTCCTAAGAAGCCCTTGCCAAGCAGGGGTACAGAAATGGGCTGACATTATAATTATTAATTTTAAAAATGTGACAATTTACATATATCTTATCCATCGTGGACTCGTGGTGACTACGGATCAGAGTGGCTCACTGGATTCCCGAGGCATAATTGCGATTATACAAACAGCATAGCACAGCGGAGATTATCAAGAGCTTACAATCAATTTCTAAACGGCACAAAACTGCACAACATCCATTCATAAATCCGATGAAATCCAAATAATTGCTATATATCCAAATAGTTGGTGTATCGTGATTACATATAAGTGACAGACGTTGGTTCAAAACAACAAAACAATGCTCGTTATCAGCTAGGATTCTAGTCTGTATCATAATAATCTAGAATGCTGGAATGACCATTTTTAATCATAACATAGCATCATGCCTGTATCCCCGAAGTGCCAAGCAGAGGGTCGTGGTGCAATGCGATGTATTAAGTGTATATGTTACGTATGGTGGTATGTGCTCTCGGTCTGTTGTGAGTGCAGCATCAGTGCAACCGTGGCGCCAAGCGCTAGCACGATGTTGGTCCAGTGTACTATTGTGCATCCACATTTCGCCGATGCTGTTATTAAGTCTTGAAAGTTTCAAATAGGTACACATAGTATAATAAAATATTAGCAATGAAAATTATATCGTTTATATTTTCTAATCACGTAAAACAGTTACATTTTGTAAAATCAAAAAACTTAATTAATTTTCATTTTTTTTTTTTTTAGACCTGGCGATGTCTTTAATAATAAATAAAGTAAGGTATAGATGTTCCTTAAAAAAATATTGTACAACCATCGTAGTCATATCCATGAATTGAAAGACAATTTAGTATATCGTTAATCAGGATATCATCTATACATAGTAGATATCGATTTCTCAAACCAATACTAATAATAATAATAGACGCTGTAACATACAGGTGACGTTTTTTTAGATCCCTGCTGTTACGATCGAAATCAGATTTGTCCTCAGACATCCATCTAGGTTTAGAAACGCAATAAAACTGTATATATAATTTAAGCTATATTCTTTCCGCCTAAAATCTATAACTTGTTAATATTATTTTTGAAAGTAAAACGAAAAAATATGTTTGTATGGTGGACACAAATTTTAAGAGGAAAAAATTTACATTATGATTTTCATACATTTTGTGTATTGCTACAAAGAAAAAAAAATTGAAGTGATTGACGGTTCTTTAACCAAATATTAAACGGATGATTTTATTTTAAGCGTTAGTTTGGGGCTAAAGAGGGAAGTGGGAACATTAATTATATATCAGATTTGTTCTGATCGCCTGTGTGATTATAGAGACGAGAAATTCCTATGAGTTATCGCTGAAAGCCTCCGATCCCCTAAAGTATTGCTTTTAAAAAACCAGTTGGATTTCTAATAACAAATTAATAATAATAGGAAGATTGTTCAGATCCCTAAAAAAATTCAACCTGTGATAAAAAAATAACGTATTTATAATGACAACAGCATCAAGAGAAAATGTATTTAAGCAATAAAAAACGGTACAATAGCATGGATAGTGTTTCTATAACATTGATAGTACATATATCGATGTTTAAGGGTCAAATTACAATGCGGCGAAAGAGATGAGATAGAAATGTTTTATTTTTATACCTTTTGAACTTTATCTCCAGTGTTAAACGTAAAAATTAGACAAAAGACGAAAAAAGGGTAGCGCGTCTTCCCGAGAAATTTCACGCATTCTGCATAATTCTCGCAACTACTGTCGGCGACGGTACACAATGGTAACAAAGTTCAAAGATCAAAATGCAAAATTAAAATTCCCTTCTCTTCCGCCGCAATATATGACCATAAGGAACACTAATTTGCTAGCATCAAGTCTTCCGAGTAACTATGGGTGTGTGTGTCATGAGGCCGGCTGGTGGGGCGCTTGGGACAAATGCTTGACGATGTCCACCCAGTCCCACCCCCGCGGCTTCTCACCCGCTCTGCCTATTTCTGCCTTGTCCCACGCTCTTCTCTTTTGCGCTTTCGTTAACTGCTCTTTTTTCTCTGGCTTTTTTGCTGTTTCAGTCTGGAACACGTCAAATTTAACTTTAATTTGAGGATCAAAATTTTTTGTAACAAGTCAGCGAGAGCTCGTATTCCGACAATCGGGAATTGAAGAAAATGGAGACTGTGACATCAGCTCACCTGGTCATCTATAGCCAGTTTCTCCACTCTGCTGGCTATCACCACCTCTTCGGTTTGCTCTGCTAGTACTTCTGCCACTCTCTCTTTGAGGCACTCAAACAATGTGTACGTCATCGCGCAGCCGAGCCATTGCTCCGCTTCTGCATTTACTATATTTAGTATCTTCTCTTTAACCGGAGGCAATCTGTAAACAAACTTTGTAATAAACTTTTTCCTTCTGTTTCATTAATGCGATGAAATTGCTTTAGTGTAAATTTACATCTTTATTTCTCTGAAATAAAACATTTATTAGAACCATAACTAAATAACAGAAAGAGTCACAAATAGCTTCAAAGAACACCTTAGTGCAGAATACATAATGTTATGAATTGTGGACATTCATAGATGGAATTTGAATTCAATTATCTTAAGAGAAAGGTCGAGACTAGTCCTGCTGAGGTACAAGACCCCAGCAGGAGTAGTCTCGACCATTCTCTTAATGAGGAATGTAACCGAAACAATAGTTTTGTTATACTTACAATGACTGGTTATAGAATATCTCCAAATTAAAGGCCGGTTTCTCTGTCGGGTACGTGGGCCCCCATGTTATCTCCAGAATAAATGACTTCTCTCCTTCAATGTACTGAAATGATGGTAAAAATAATATAAGGTTTGGATATTCAAAACCTCACACTGCACAATGAATAATAAAATAACCAAAACTAGAGCATTTTTAAACGTAATATAATTTTTTTATTAATAATGTTAACAAAACTTATATATTTCGGGATGCACAGAAAGAGCCCTCACGAGTGACGAACCCTAACATCGTCTGGCGCACCCTGGACTGGCTAATCTTTCCACGAAGGATAAGCAATTCCAATGTACCGATACAAAAAGAAGAAGAAAATTCCTTAGTTCATTTAACATTGAGTCGTATTGATATGAAATTTGAGATGTGATTTTCTTTGGCTCAATTGACCAGCACTTTCTTTTTTAAATAGGTAATAATATTAAGTATTCAATTAAGAGTATCAGTTGGTCTGTAGAATCACTCAAAACTTTGTCTTGAAGTTTTCCACTTTTTGTTGTCAGTTGTTTTTCACTTTTGCTTGTCATTCAAATATACCAATTAGTTTAGAAACGACGCAGTGAGCTCACTGTCTTTGATTTGAAAAATAGTGAAAAGATTAACTTTTACACTATAATTACGGAATTTCATAAAGAAAAGGTAATCATAAATTTGAATAACTTTACTGTAGAACCAACTTAGAAATGACGACAAAAATTGCTATTTCATACAAATACAAAAACATAAATGAGGTTCCTGACTCAGTCATAAAAATGTGTGCATGAGATGTCAGATGATGTCAAAACTGCATGAAATGTCAAGACAATTTTAGTAAAGTATTTTCATACTTATAATGAAATACACCATAAGCTAAATATCTCAATTCATTAATATTCTTCAATGAAGAAACTACATATATTCAGGTTTTTCATTGACAAGTTACTTTGCAGCCCCAACTAAATCCTCCCAAAGGTTCAGGAGGCACCTTCCTTTAGATTGTTAGTAGTGAGTTAAAAAATATATATATAATAATGCAGAGAAATTTATAAGGCCATGAAAATTGTAAACTAACCTTGTACTGATAAGTTTTAGCATCAACTTGTTTAAAATTGTCATCACCTTCATAAATAGATTTCAATACTTCTATCTCTTCAGCTTGCTGCTCTGCATCATCAGACATTATGTGGATAGGATAGGATAATCCTGAAAAAATGATTACTAAATATTTTTGACACCAGACAGGTAAAGGAATACCCTCTGACTAGGGATCATATTTTTGGAACTATGTACCTATTTATAAATGACTAAATGCAAAGCCTTTTGATAATCCATTAAGACGAGGGCAGAATAATAAATTCCTCAAAAGTATTTTTTCTGAAAAACACATACAAAACTGTTCCTATTTCAAATCAACTTGTCAATCTGTAAATAATAAAATGCTTTTAATAAAAAAAAAAAAAATGTCCTCCTGACAGATTTCGGTCATGGCGGCCAATCTCACCGGAGATTAACCAACTACGCAGGAGATATTATAGATCACAAGTGTGTGCGCAAACACAAGTGCTCTCTCTGTTCCTTAAATCTCATAGTCACATACACAAAGACCCAGACCCGAAACAAATATCTGTAGATCATTCAAATATTTGTTCCGTGCGGGAATCGAACCTGCGACACGATGCTCAGCAGTCGATCGCTCAACCACTACGCCAACCGTGCCTTCATAAAAATCTGATAAAATGCTTTTATCTAGCCCTTGAAAACACTGCACTCAAGAGTATGAGTCAGAGTTGGGTACTAGAGATTTTTCCTTTTCCATTGTTCCTGAACATTTCCCTCAGGTAGTCATATTATTCAGTTTAATACAACATTAACAAATGGGGCCCAACTAGATATAGCTATTGAACCATTTTTTCAAGTGCAAGCAAACACATTGTTTATTGCAAAATTATTTGTATAACATATTATGTGAAATAATATAATATTATATGAAGTTTAAGTGAGCAGCTTGTGAAGGTATAGGCAGAATATTCAGATATTTCCATAATTAAGATAGAAGGAAAAGTTTTGTAGCACAAAAATAAACAATATTAAGCAATCACAAAGAGAAAACCAAGTTAAACTTGACACAGCTAAAAAAGTGCCAATGGGGCCAGCTCACTAATATGCCAGGTCTTACATAAGTTAAGAAAAAGTCAAACATGTTCATCAGTTGCTTACAATAATAATCTAAACACAATTTTCACGTTATAGAGCGTATCGTTAATCAAGTAATAAAATGTTTGGTGCATAAAATTTATCATGAAAACATAACCTCAAAGTGACTTGGAATCGGGCATATTGGCATTCAAAATATTACCTAGAAACTAGGATATATCATGTCCAAATTAAACTCGTAAAATTTATCGTTGGTGAGTGGTAAACCAGTTGTATTTATAACAGCACTTACTTTGATAAACTATTCAAACACTTACCTAGTAATTGATGGCGACAATTGGGACAAAATATTCATTCAGATTAAAACAAAATATTTTTATAGAAATCTCAATAAAAATGATTGACTGCAACTTAGTGAAAAAAACAAAATTCTATTTAATTTCCACACTTTCAGAAATTTTCAATTAGCATGACAAATTGACAACCAACCAAACAGCTGTGAGCTGGTCTTGGTTGTCAAAAATGACGTTCACCTGACGGTCAGCCAGAGCAGTCAAAATAAATATAAATATTACTTTAACTCCTCTATCTGAGCTTTAACTTACTAACGTTTAGAAGGTTTGTCTAATAACCTACATTTGTTACTACTTTCATTTTACTGATGTCTTTATTAATATTTTGAAACAATTTTTTTTATTGAAATACTATTAAAATATTTTGTTACTAGGTACTTTGTTTGTAAACGCTTCTCTGTAAATGTTACTAGCAGGAATATTAACAACTAACGTTTTTATTACAAAAATACATCCTGTATTATTATACGAGCAATATTCATATATAATTATGTCTTGAAAACTTTGCCTGATCCATGTAATCAAACCCAGGCCGTTTGATTACATGGATCAGGCAAAGTTTTATTGAATTTTACGGTAAGAAGATGGCACTAGGCTCGCCCCCCATTACATGTGACCCAATAACAGCATCAGAGAAGTGTGGGTGCACAATAATACACCTTGCTCTTTGCCCCTTGGGAACTACAGGCGTGACGCTATGTTATGTTAATCATGTTTGTTTGAAATCGTGTTCTGGAAAACGGTTCTAATGATTTCGATGAAAAGATTTTGTCCCGTGCGGGCGATCGGTCCCCCAAATGTTTTACTTTACGTCGTAGGTAGATTATTATTTTTCGAAAGAAAAAATGGCGGGATACTAGATGTTTAGCACAACAGTATTGGGATTTAGTAAATTTATAATAATATAATAAGTGTTCTTCTCAGAAAAAATAACTGCTTCAAACAGTGGTAACTACAGTTTCAATGGCGATGGTGTGATATTACAGTAGGCTCAACATCGATTGTCCCCTTGATTTGAGGCAGTTCACTGAGGCATCAGCAGCGCGCGTAAGCACATTAAAGTGTCTTTACTTGTGGCTATGCCTTTTGTGTCTATAAGGCAATGAAAGCTGCTGCTATACGTTTCGTTAATGAAAAAGTTCTTTCGTAAACGATTTATAAGTGCGTTTTTATGGCCTGCAGGAATAAAAATGTTTTTAATTTGCCCACCCAAAACTTTGTGTAACAATATGACACGCACTAGTCACTACGGTGAAGACTGTCACAACGATGTGTTGGTATTTTATATTTTTAGGAATATATTCGTATATTTCTGAATCGCATTATCGTTAGTGCGGTCACGTAGCGTAGTTTCAAAAAGCAATAATATAATTTCTTAAATCCGAGATACATGTAAAATAAAATAATGGAGGAAAATAATAAAACGTAACAAATTTTTCCGTAATTAATCTAGCAAGGAAATATTTATTATCCTGAAACGACCGTCGTGTGAAAATGTTAACAAAACAATTCTCCGAAAACTCTGACAACACTGGTAAAACAATATTGTCTTGTCAGTTGCTGAACGATCTAAAAATACGTTATTTGAAACTTTGAATTTCCCAAAGACGAAATTAAATATTAGTACGTTTAAATCTATTGTAGAAGACGAAGTTATAAGATTATTACGATGAATGTTAATAAGTGTAGTTGTAAAGAAAACCGTCCGCCCATTGCTGGCCGATCTGGCTGCGGTTGCAACGTAAACGTACAAAAAATGCCCATGGACAGTTTCAAAGTGCCAACTGCACCTGTTAGCCGAACGTTATGTGCCAAAGTAAACGACAACAAAGAACAAAATCCGTCGAGTCAACCCCTTGGGCCAGCGAAGAACGAAGATAAGAAAAAGTCGTGGTCGCTCTCTGATTTCGACTTAGGACGTCCGCTCGGTAAAGGTAAATTTGGAAATGT
Organism: Shargacucullia verbasci; assembly: GCA_947562105.1. Classification (NCBI taxonomy): domain Eukaryota; kingdom Metazoa; phylum Arthropoda; class Insecta; order Lepidoptera; family Noctuidae; genus Shargacucullia; species Shargacucullia verbasci. Next base: position 14,106,378 of record OX387284.1, on the reverse strand, counting down.
TTACTTGGCACGTGAAAAAGAATCGCACTACGTCGTAGCATTGAAAGTCTTGTTCAAAAGTCAAATCTTAGACTCAGAAATAGAACACCAGGTTCGTCGTGAAGTGGAGATTCAGTGTCGACTTCGACACCCTAACATATTGCGCATGTACGGATACTTTCATGACGAGAAACGTATTTATTTAATATTGGAATATGCAAAACATGGTTCTTTATACAAATTGTTGAAGGAACGGGAGCGTTTTGATGAGAAGACTGTAGCTATCTACATCAGAGACTTAACTAGAGCTTTAGTATACTGTCACACAAAGAAAGTTATACACCGTGACATCAAACCTGAAAACTTACTTATTGGCCACAATGGGGAGCTTAAGATTGCTGATTTTGGTTGGTCTGTACACTCGCCATCATCAAGAAGAATGACATTATGTGGCACATTAGACTATTTGTCCCCAGAAATGATTGAAGGAAAGCCTCACAGTTATGCTGTTGACATATGGAGCCTTGGAGTACTTTGTTATGAGTTATTAGTGGGATTGCCACCGTTTGATGCTAAAGACTCCCATCAAACATACAGGAAGATAAGATATGTCATTATAAAGTATCCTGATTTCATATCAGATAAAGCAAAGGATTTGATGGGTAAATTGTTAGTAATCAACCCTGAACAAAGGCTGCCATTGACAAATGTATTACAACATCCATGGATAACAGAGAATGCCCCGGAGGGAGCACAACCACCTGCCTTTAATCCTGAGCAAAAGTAATTATAATACAAATTAAATTATCAATTATGTAATTTTTTAGTTATTAAATATTTTCCTTTTATTATATAATTTTACTTAAAAACTAATTCAATGGGTTTATATTAATAATTATGTGAGTATATAGCATGCAGATGTGGTCTTCTGATTTTACTAAAATTTAGCTCAATAATCGTGGCAAAGATGTTAAGTATATTAAGAGATAGCCATTAATATAAAAGACTTAAACATGACTGAACAAAATATTTATTACACAAAGTTCTCAGACAATCAAATGTTGAATGTAAATAATTTTAAATACATAGCTTCAATTATCAGTGTTTTTTATTTTTAGTTTTGTAATACAAATCAAGAGCATATTTGTCAAAGTTAGGATCCTTTTTTACAACAAAATGCCAATGAATTAGTTCTCCAATTAGACAAATGGCACTAAGTGAGTATCCTATGGCTAGTGCTATAAAAGCCCCATAAAGTTTTTTAAGATTCATGAGAGCCTTAACTTCCTCTTCATTGGTTTCCAGAGTTCTTATGGGATGCATTGCATCATTTAGCCATTTCTCAACTAGACCAACTTCAACCACCCTCCTCATGTAAATGTCAGCCAATGGCTTCAGAGGTGAGTTTTTATGAAAACCTATTGATATTGGTATGTTTACAACACAATCTGACATAATATGCAAATTCCTTTCCATGTCCTTTCTAACAGTCACTTCGGTCGCATTAGTTGAGTCATTGTTCTCTTTCATATTCATAAACGCATTCTTTCTTTGAACACTGATAAACTTTAGGAAATCTGAGTTGTCGTAGTACGCATACACGCCTTGAGCTACTTTATTAGCAGCTTGTAGAGGATCGTCGATTGTTTCAAATTTTTCGCTGATTTTCTGGCCATACTCGTCTAAGGACTCTTCGAAAAATTTCTTTGTTTCGGTCCCCCAACCGCCACAAGTTACTTTACTGTCGACTAGCTCCCGGAGAGTGTCTATCGTTACTCTTGGCGCTGGGTTGGCGAGGATTGCGGTCATACTGGCGCGGTAAGAGACAACGAGGAGTATGCAGTATAGCCAGTACCAGCCAGTTAGTAGTCTTATCGACCAGCCCGTTGGAAGCCTTGGTAAAGACACGACAAGCAGCATTCCGTATGTGTACAGAATACTGTTAATTATTTCTCCAAATAGGTACAGCCCGGGTTTGACGTCTGCAAAATAAATAATGAGTCCATTAGTGCGAAGATTTGTTGACGCAAGCAATAAGTAAGTGCGTTCACATACTTGCTCAAGAAACAAGGCAGCTCATAATAAAAAAAAAACTTGCGTCTGCTTTGTTACGTTGTATTTTATTTTTTCAACAAGCGTAGTATATCTAGTGCAGGATTTACCTCCTCGCGTTTTTGGTTTCGCTGTTATTGAAAACCTTATCGGTATGTAGTTTCAAGGGTACCAAGATAGATGGTGTAGATTTGTAGATAAATTCTACCACCTATCGCCCAGAATTAATCTTCATTCTCCAACCAATCCCCAACCTCTTAGGACTTAGGACTCTTAGGACCCGAATTTTGTGAAAAACAAAATAGTAAGACTTTTATTTCTCAAAGAGCAAGGTGGACAGAGTCGTACAGTTACTTTCCAACCATGTCACGTATATCTAAAAGGTACGAGCCTAATTTCCACCCACCGGGCATAATTTTAATGGACTGTTACTAAGAATTTCCATTCAGAAAACCCAATAACACTCAACTTGGGATTTAAACCAAGACATTTGCGCTTATGACGAGACCGATGAGCTAAACGCTGAAGTATATATGTAGGTACAAACCATTATCGTCTATTACAGGTTTTGAGCCGGATTTTGAAGCTTTTAATTTTTTGTAATCTTGAAGGTTCATGTGATTCTTTGCTAGGCCGTAGAAGATGGTTCCCGTTATCAGTAAGACTAGGAGAACTGCAATCCACATGTATAGCCTGGAAATAGCACCAGGTTGTGAGGTTTTATTATAATCAAAAATTTACAATTATTAAGGTACTTGTTTATTTAATTAAGCAGCTAAATTTATACAGGGAGCAAGGGCGGATCCAGGGGGGGGTCATGACCCCGCCTGGGCTGGGTCTAGGTCGACCACTGATAATTTTTCTAATCGCATTGATAAATTTAATAAAATTGGTATGAAAAATAATATTTCATTTTAATTAAATTTATTATTTTAATCGAATGTCTGTCCTGACTAAACTTCAACTATGTGACCCCTGACTTGAAAGCTGGACCCTCTGCTTAAGCAAGTTTGCTATGCTAAGAGTGCTCCGCTTGCGGCAATTACGCCTAAAAGATTTTTTTGTAGTCTAGAATTTATTATGTAAAATTTCGTCCCATACTTGAAAGGCAAAATCAAAGTCTTCCAAGAGTTATCAGTAAGGGCCTCCGGCGTCAAGAACGTCCAACACTGCGAGGTGTAAGGTATACTTAAGTCAGTCAATTCCAGATGGTAGGGAGTGTACTGTAGGTTTCCGAGTGCCACATCTGCTCTGCCGTTCACCATCTCGCCCAAAAGACCGGAGAAGGTGCCGTTGCGTTGTATGTGGCCCCACTTAAATTGATCTGCGTTAGCAGCCTGATAGGCTTTCGGTTTGAAGTTCATTTTTTCGGCTAATGTGTGTAGGATCTGGAATTTTTAAGAATTTTACTATGAAATGTAAGTAGGAGTAACCTGAATATCAGATAAGTCTTCTTAAATTGTTGAAAAAACACCTACTTCAACTTCTACACCACCAATTTTGTTAGTGACATTGTTTTTTACAACAACGACGGACGGGACGTGATCCAAATACACAACGTTGAGGACCTCGCCGTTCAAGTTATTGGTTTTGTCCATAAACAAAGGTCTGTTATAGTGAAACTTCTCGTTTTTCCATATATCAACTCTTCGCGGTACAAACACGCTTTTTATGGGATTTGGGAACGGCACAGTGGACAGTTCAAACCAAGCATTGCTTTTGGCGAGCCTGTTCACTTTCTTATGATATTTTAAGAATATGATATTGACGATTCTTCGCCATATGTAGTGCAACTCGCTATGGAACAAACGGAAGTCGTGGAGCATTATGTATTTCGCTCGTGTGTCTATGATTTTGTGTCTGCAAGAGATAAATTAAATCATTACTTATTATTGGATGTAATAATACCTATAGATAAGAGTACGCCAAAAGCTGAAATTAAGACTAAGTTTTAATACAACAAATACACCAATACAGATAATATGCGATAATCACCAGTGTGATTAGTAGGTCCGAGCGTGGCCTCCTTCTTAGTAAACGGCGTTTCCAGAAGTGGAATGACGCAATAAATATCTTCCAGGAAAACGAAAAGTAGACCTTGCTTTCACGAAAACAAGGTAAATTTTTTTACCTGGCCACGTCCAATCTTACCTATCTCCAAATATCAGGAGCCGCGAAGCCTGGAGGCCGTTGGCTAGTAGTATGACATAGACGTTGCAGCCTTCTCTCCTTGCTGTTCTCAAAGACTCCAACGTGACGAAGTTCGGTGATAGGAGGTCTTCGTAGTCTTCCACTACAGTCTTGAATGTGTAGACATTGAAATAAAACTAAACAGTTATTCTAGGATACGCAAGAGTAACAACGGCCGGTTGATAATATAAATGAGCTAGTCGGAAATACTTGGATTTTCACGAAAGATAAAAGGAAACGTAAAAATATTTTTATTCGCAGAACAATCTTTTTAATAACTTCACATAAAGAGTACACAACTTCACTTACCATAAATTAAGAATTGATGGTGTGAAAGGGACTGCAGTACCTATACAAAAGCTGCGAATAATTATGATTTTTTTATGCTATGGAATGGCAAACCGGCAGGCGACCCACCTGATGTTAAGGGGTCACCACCCCCTATGGACCTCTGCAATACCAGCGGTACCATAGGCATGGTGGCAACAATATGTTCAACAAAACCCAGGCGATAGTGACACATACCATAACAAACGGAACAGCAGCAGTACGCCTGAACAGAGGGCCACTGAACACGTTCAAATAGACCTCATCGCATATGATAGCTATGCAGGTGACCTCGTGACCTTTGGTAAGGACATTCAGCAGGTCGACGATCACGTACTCCAGGTCTCTGCGTTCGTGGAGATCTTTGAGAATTGGAAATGACTCGGGTTTGACTCTGAAATCATTGTTATATTGACGAACCGATTGCATTTCCACATTGTAACTATGGTCGACAAACAGGATTTCTGAGTAGGGTGTTAGGAACCCACGCTTTTCTTCTTGACTGGGAGTCAACCATAAACGCTCGAGACATTATGGATAGCTCGGTTCGGCCGCCTGTATGATACACTACCTATGGTTATCGGAGTGTAACACTTAGGCAAAGTTACTTGTTGTCACCCGTAAATAAGCACTAGATAAATACTTTATTTTCTAGGTAAGGAAATAGGGTATATGTATATATAGCTTATGGTATGAAAAATACTTACACGGTTATTAAAATGACAGCAACAAACATTTTAAACATTATTTTTAAATTTTCAGTTTGTCCAAAAGATAAAACAGGAAGAAGTCCGTAGTGCAAGCTTCACAGTCGAGTAAATAAGGAATGAAAAGAATTAGTCTGATTTACAACAACTCCGTACAGACAGACTGATTGACAGGCTCATTATGTATGTAAAAACCAATTACTGGGCTTAATTTGTTTCTACTCACAAATTGATAGTGTTGAAGTTTTCGTGAACTTTAGTGAATTTAGCAGGCATAATGGATCGACTGCAAGGGCGCCGCCAAACGGATGGGGCTGAGGATGAATAGAGGATGGGAGAAATATTAAATGAATTATTGGAACGATTATCTAATTTTATATAGGTACTGACAAATAAAATTTAAAAAACTTAATCATAACTTTATACTCGGGATTTTGTGCGATTCTCGACCACTTTATTAAACATGGTTTTCAAATTTGAAGTTCGGCTGTTTCGCATAATATGATTATGATTCCTGAACCTATATTAGACTACTTTTGCTAAGCCAAAGATACTTTACTAATGTAACCGACGCTGACTCTACCTTACCTTTACTTACCATAAACAATCTTTCTAACAACCTCACAACAAAACATGGATAAACTTGGGTTTATTGTGTATTCCGGTGGTAATGAATACCTAACCATTCTGGGAATTAAATTCAAGACGAAATTAAGAGCTTTAAGTTTGAGTCTCTGCGTTATCCTTATCAAGTCGTTCAGGTGTGACCCGCCGAATAAGAGATAGGATAGGATAGATAGGTTACTTTCCTTTGATATTTCTTAGCAACATACCTGAAATAAGGGATGTAGGTACTTATGTTCAATGAAAACAAAGTTATATTTATTTATAAAACATTTATTGTATAATTATAACCCTGTATAAAAATATTACATATAAGTCCACCATTAAAAAAATATTGTAAAAAATAACATGATTATAAAAAATATAATATTATGCATCTTTATTATTATGACACTTTCTGCCCTTTAGGCTGTTTTATACGACAGCTATGACGGAGTTTTTTTTTTGTCGTATCGATCCTCTGTTTTTCATAGTAGAAATAGAGCTTAAATAAAAAAAAAACACCTTCTCATGCAAAAAAACTTGTCAAAATTATCAGATTTATTTAAAATAAATTGCCTCACTCTAGGAATCATTATTGGGCAAATGCGAAGTGCAAAAAATGCGTCCAATGAACCGAAAAACTAATAGTAGGATTGGTCATCGGGCAATTTTTATGGGAAGATGATATTTTTTATTACCTTACTTATCGATATTATTACTTTAATTGAGTCATCATAGAAAGTATTGAACAAATTCAGAATTAAATATCACGCCTGTATTGCTCGAAGGGTTAGTCTTGAGTTATGCTACCAATTCAGAGTTGGTCTACTTAATCACGATTTTTTGTAACTTGAATCTTATTCATAGAAACATAACAGTTACGTTACTGAAACTTCACGTGTAACTAACTGTACATGTACAGTCAGCATCAAAAATATGTATACACGTAGAGAAATTCAAACGCTTATTTTTGAAAAACTATTGGTTAAAATAATTAAATTTAAATATTTCGTCATCGTCGTAGAATATTAATCGCTATTGCTATATATTATCATAAAATGTCTTAAAAAAGTGCACTTAGAATAATTTTATATTTACCGAGTGATAATCCTCCTTTTTTTAAATATATTATGCAAAAAACAAAAAAATAAATAGTATTTTTTTTTAATCCGTCGTTATTCTACGACTATGACGACTTATGTATTTTTATGGATCCGCAGATACTATGTATGTCTAAAATTAGTCAAGCTATCAATCTGTACTTTCTCTAAAAATCGCTTTTGAATTTCATTGAGTGTATATATCTTATTATTAATGCTGACTGTACACTGGTTAATTCCTATTTTAAAGCCTATCACTTATATTATTATCACTACACCATAACCACAGAATTTTAAAACTTAACAACATTTAATGTGTATACCGCCACAGCAGAAGAAAAAAGAAGCTAAGAGAAGAGTAAGGCCTTACTGCACAAGGCTAGCCTGGTGGGGGTCAGTAGACTAGAAAGACCATCTACAACTTTTTGAGATCGTCTGAGTGCAGGTTCTTTCACTAATTTTGACGTTTGATCCGCGCCTTTAAAAAGTCTAGCTGGCCTCCTGCTTTACAGAATCGAGTTATACTGTTACCGTGCTAAATTGATTGTTATGGGTTAACTGCTGAAGGGTTGGAATGTTGTGTGTAATATGTATTATCTATGAAATATATATTTTGTTTTTTAAAAACACTAGGATTTCTCCTGTATCGTGGGTACAGGTTACAAACATACATGTCACATGCACACACAACCAGACCCGAAGAAACTATCTGTAGATCATACAAATATTTGTTTCGTGCGGGGATCGAACCCGCGACACCTAGCGCAGAAAGCTAATCACTTAGCCACTGCGCCAACCGTGTCGTCAAATGAAAAAAGACCTCTAAATGATTAAAGACAAGATTAGTTTTTTTCATCATAAAAAATGAGTACGTTAAACCTTTATGTATAATAATTATGCTCAGTTGATTCTGGAGTTTAACACTTTATAAATAAGGCAGTTTATAGTTTGGAAGGTGCGTAAGACTGCCAGTAGACGACATCGCGCCACCATTCAGGGCGGGTCAACGACCCCGGGTATGTCATCACCCTGGACTGGATATGTTTGTATGCCTGTAACAATACGTGGCTTGAATTATGACGAATATTATACGCTTTAGTCTAATGTGGAACAGGATATTCGCCAAAGAACCAAGGTCACCGACATAGCTTTCAGGATTTGCAAGCTGAAGTGGCAATGGACAGGCCACATAGCTCGAAGAACGGACAACCGATGGGGAAGAAAGGTTCTGGAGTGGCGACCACGAACCGGAAGACGCAGCGTAGGAAGGCCTCCTACTAGGTGGACCGACGACATTGTGAGAGTCGCGGGCAACCGATGGATGCAAGTGGCAAAATGTCGTTCGATGTGGTGGTCTAAGGGGGAGGCCTTCGTTCAGCAGTGGACGTCTTCTGGCTGATGATGATGATGATTAATGTGGAACTGGCTAGTGGTTCACGAGAAGAAATCTCCGAAAATATGTCTTCAAAATTGAAGACATATTTTCTGTGTTAGAGGAGGGTAGGCAAGCTGTGTTTCACCTGTCTTCGAGACAAGTTACAATCTATGTAAAATCGTTAGAAAATAAAGTTATCTAGCTGTTAATTTGAAATTTGAAGTTTTTATATGGAATAGGCTAGATATGACTGCATCAAAAATAAATTCTGTAATCTCATTTGGTAAATAGTTTTCCTTATAAAAACTCAGTAAAACTTAATCTCCCCTTCAATTTTTTCAAAATACTCAATACGTATGTACATGGTGATGCAAAACTATGACGTCACGCTTTTGTATTTCAAACGTTTTTAGAACAAAATGTCGTTTTTGACAGTTCACAACAAGTAACTCAGATGGCTAGTAGTCATCTACCGCATTCCCGGAGGAATAACTTTTCTGGGGTCTATGCAGCTACTGAAAAATCCATGCCATAATAGTTTTTACCAAGCATGCGCACTTGGCTGCAGGTAGGTGTGGTACTCACGTGTCCATCCGCCATGCCGAGCACGGAGTTGAGGCAGAAGTCGGGCGGCGCCAGCACGTCCGCCAGCGCCACCGCCTGCCGCGCGCATGCGCACTTGGCTGCAGGTAGGTGTGGTACTCACGTGTCCATCCGCCATGCCGAGCACGGAGTTGAGGCAGAAGTCGGGCGGCGCCAGCACGTCCGCCAGCGCCACCGCCTGCCGCGCGCATGCGCACTTGGCTGCAGGTAGGTGTGGTACTCACGTGTCCATCCGCCATGCCGAGCACGGAGTTGAGGCAGAAGTCGGGCGGCGCCAGCACGTCCGCCAGCGCCACCGCCTGCCGCGCGCATGCGCACTTGGCTGCAGGTAGGTGTGGTACTCACGTGTCCATCCGCCATGCCGAGCACGGAGTTGAGGCAGAAGTCGGGCGGCGCCAGCACGTCCGCCAGCGCCACCGCCTGCCGCGCGCATGCGCACTTGGCTGCAGGTAGGTGTGGTACTCACGTGTCCATCCGCCATGCCGAGCACGGAGTTGAGGCAGAAGTCGGGCGGCGCCAGCACGTCCGCCAGCGCCACCGCCTGCCGCGCGCATGCGCACTTGGCTGCAGGTAGGTGTGGTACTCACGTGTCCATCCGCCATGCCGAGCACGGAGTTGAGGCAGAAGTCGGGCGGCGCCAGCACGTCCGCCAGCGCCACCGCCTGCCGCGCGCATGCGCACTTGGCTGCAGGTAGGTGTGGTACTCACGTGTCCATCCGCCATGCCGAGCACGGAGTTGAGGCAGAAGTCGGGCGGCGCCAGCACGTCCGCCAGAGCCACCGCCTGCCGCGCGCATGCGCACTTGGCTGCAGGTAGGTGTGGTACTCACGTGTCCATCCGCCATGCCGAGCACGGAGTTGAGGCAGAAGTCGGGCGGCGCCAGCACGTCCGCCAGCGCCACCGCCTGCCGCGCGCATGCGCACTTGGCTGCAGGTAGGTGTGGTACTCACGTGTCCATCCGCCATGCCGAGCACGGAGTTGAGGCAGAAGTCGGGCGGCGCCAGCACGTCCGCCAGCGCCACCGCCTGCCGCGCGCATGCGCACTTGGCTGCAGGTAGGTGTGGTACTCACGTGTCCATCCGCCATGCCGAGCACGGAGTTGAGGCAGAAGTCGGGCGGCGCCAGCACGTCCGCCAGCGCCACCGCCTGCCGCGCGCATGCGCACTTGGCTGCAGGTAGGTGTGGTACTCACGTGTCCATCCGCCATGCCGAGCACGGAGTTGAGGCAGAAGTCGGGCGGCGCCAGCACGTCCGCCAGCGCCACCGCCTGCCGCGCGCATGCGCACTTGGCTGCAGGTAGGTGTGGTACTCACGTGTCCATCCGCCATGCCGAGCACGGAGTTGAGGCAGAAGTCGGGCGGCGCCAGCACGTCCGCCAGCGCCACCGCCTGCCGCGCGCATGCGCACTTGGCTGCAGGTAGGTGTGGTACTCACGTGTCCATCCGCCATGCCGAGCACGGAGTTGAGGCAGAAGTCGGGCGGCGCCAGCACGTCCGCCAGCGCCACCGCCTGCCGCGCGCATGCGCACTTGGCTGCAGGTAGGTGTGGTACTCACGTGTCCATCCGCCATGCCGAGCACGGAGTTGAGGCAGAAGTCGGGCGGCGCCAGCACGTCCGCCAGCGCCACCGCCTGCCGCGCGCATGCGCACTTGGCTGCAGGTAGGTGTGGTACTCACGTGTCCATCCGCCATGCCGAGCACGGAGTTGAGGCAGAAGTCGGGCGGCGCCAGCACGTCCGCCAGCGCCACCGCCTGCCGCGCGCATGCGCACTTGGCTGCAGGTAGGTGTGGTACTCACGTGTCCATCCGCCATGCCGAGCACGGAGTTGAGGCAGAAGTCGGGCGGCGCCAGCACGTCCGCCAGCGCCACCGCCTGCCGCGCGCATGCGCACTTGGCTGCAGGTAGGTGTGGTACTCACGTGTCCATCCGCCATGCCGAGCACGGAGTTGAGGCAGAAGTCGGGCGGCGCCAGCACGTCCGCCAGCGCCACCGCCTGCCGCGCGCATGCGCACTTGGCTGCAGGTAGGTGTGGTACTCACGTGTCCATCCGCCATGCCGAGCACGGAGTTGAGGCAGAAGTCGGGCGGCGCCAGCACGTCCGCCAGCGCCACCGCCTGCCGCGCGCATGCGCACTTGGCTGCAGGTAGGTGTGGTACTCACGTGTCCATCCGCCATGCCGAGCACGGAGTTGAGGCAGAAGTCGGGCGGCGCCAGCACGTCCGCCAGCGCCACCGCCTGCCGCGCGCATGCGCACTTGGCTGCAGGTAGGTGTGGTACTCACGTGTCCATCCGCCATGCCGAGCACGGAGTTGAGGCAGAAGTCGGGCGGCGCCAGCACGTCCGCCAGCGCCACCGCCTGCCGCGCGCATGCGCACTTGGCTGCAGGTAGGTGTGGTACTCACGTGTCCATCCGCCATGCCGAGCACGGAGTTGAGGCAGAAGTCGGGCGGCGCCAGCACGTCCGCCAGCGCCACCGCCTGCCGCGCGCATGCGCACTTGGCTGCAGGTAGGTGTGGTACTCACGTGTCCATCCGCCATGCCGAGCACGGAGTTGAGGCAGAAGTCGGGCGGCGCCAGCACGTCCGCCAGCGCCACCGCCTGCCGCGCGCATGCGCACTTGGCTGCAGGTAGGTGTGGTACTCACGTGTCCATCCGCCATGCCGAGCACGGAGTTGAGGCAGAAGTCGGGCGGCGCCAGCACGTCCGCCAGCGCCACCGCCTGCCGCGCGCATGCGCACTTGGCTGCAGGTAGGTGTGGTACTCACGTGTCCATCCGCCATGCCGAGCACGGAGTTGAGGCAGAAGTCGGGCGGCGCCAGCACGTCCGCCAGCGCCACCGCCTGCCGCGCGCATGCGCACTTGGCTGCAGGTAGGTGTGGTACTCACGTGTCCATCCGCCATGCCGAGCACGGAGTTGAGGCAGAAGTCGGGCGGCGCCAGCACGTCCGCCAGCGCCACCGCCTGCCGCGCGCATGCGCACTTGGCTGCAGGTAGGTGTGGTACTCACGTGTCCATCCGCCATGCCGAGCACGGAGTTGAGGCAGAAGTCGGGCGGCGCCAGCACGTCCGCCAGCGCCACCGCCTGCCGCGCGCATGCGCACTTGGCTGCAGGTAGGTGTGGTACTCACGTGTCCATCCGCCATGCCGAGCACGGAGTTGAGGCAGAAGTCGGGCGGCGCCAGCACGTCCGCCAGCGCCACCGCCTGCCGCGCCAGCCGCGCGCATGCGCACAGCGTGCCCTCGCGCAGGTACCAGCCTTGCGAGCCGGACAGGTAGCCGCCCTGGTGTTATACGTAGGAATTAAAAAAAACGGTGCGTAAAACCATACGTAAATACACAAAATAAATAGGTGCAGAAGGCCGGCTCCGTACAACGAGTGATAACAAGCGCACGCGCACATAGACGATTACGAACAACCCTGAGAGGCCCTATTACGAGAGCTCGTAACGTAAATCGAACGCGTTCGGGGCACCGTTTAGTGGAGACCACGAAATGGACCGATCGGCGCGTTGAACGCGTTCGGTGCATAAAATCGGGTTTGCCAAAAGAAACTTACACTAGGGCCTCTGAAACTATGTCAAACGAATGTCAGTCGCGTCGCGTCTGCACGCGCTTTGGCGTACGTACACGTGTATGTGTGCGTCTGCTTTTGCATATGAGATGAATAGTGTACATGTCTATATGACAGTAACCACCGCACGACGTCAATAGACGGCCAACACGTTATAACGGAAGGAAATGCTTGCTCATCAGAATACAAGCACAATCAATGTGGTGTTCCACAAGGAAGTGTACTGGGCCCTATCCTGTTTTTGCTGTACATAAATGATATTATTAATATAACCAAACATCAGTGTATATTATTTGCTGATGATATTACTATCATTATAGCAACAGAAAAATGTAATAATTTCATAATTAATCATGAGACCGAAATTAATAACACTATAGATAAATTAATACAATGGCTTGACATAAATAATTTAAAAATAAATCTTAATAAATCCGTATATATCAATTTCAATAAATGTAATAATCCTAAATATAATATTAAATTAAACATATCAAAAATTAAAGAAGTAACACAAACAAAGTTTCTAGGCGTAATTATTGATGAGAATTTAAACTGGAAAGAGCATGTAGATAATGCTTCAAAGAGAATAAATAAATTTGTATATGCTCTTAAACAAATCAAAAATGTAACAAACTTAAAAACAGCTATCATGACCTATCATGCATATGTGGAATCGCTACTACGCTACGGGCTTATAATGTGGGGAAACGGCACAGATATAAACCGAGCATTTGTTGCCCAAAAAAAGTGCATTAGGGCAATGTACGGGTTGCGTCTGGAGGAATCGTGTCAACCCATATTTAAAAAACTAGGTTTGTTACCATTGCCGTCCCTCTATGTTTATGAAATATGCATGTTCGTTAATAAACATAAAGCTTTATTTAAGTCAGCCAATGATATTAATCCTCGGAACCGGCGTGATCCACAGAGACTCGTTCTACATGATCTTCCCAAGCTTACTAAATATAATAAAAGCTGCTTATGTAATTGTGTTCGTATATATAGTAGTTCGTATACTAGTAATTTCTATAGTCTTAAAGAATTTATGGACAATAAATTTTCATGTTAGTGATAAGTGGAAAATTTGCATGCTAAGTACAATTCTGGCAAAACATGTAAGCTCTATTGTAATTATTGTAACACCATGTATACCATGTTTTATGCAAATAAATATTATTATTATTATTATAATGAAACAATTTATTCTGCAAATAATTAGGAATTTTCAATAACTTTTACATGTCTTTTTTATATACTAGATGGCGCTAACTTCTCTTAAACGAAAATACCCCAAAAATGGCTACCGAAATGTCTATTTTAAAGTCATCGAAAATACCACAGTTAATTCTATAAAGGAAGGCGATGTGTTTCCCTCCTTTTGTCTACTTACAATGTACAGTGTGGCCATATGCTTCTCCAATAAGAAGGCGCCGTACAGTGACACTAGTTGCAGCAGCACGTCCCGACAGCTTGCGTCCTCGTACTCCATGGCGGACTTGTAGAAGTGATTCAATACGTAGTTCTGGAAATAAGTTTAGTATACTGGACCTCTTGCTCTAGTGGCAAGCGTGACTGCTGAGCGTGAGATTCGGTCTCAATCTCCGATTCAGGCTGCAAGTGATTTTGAGTTTTTCTTTTAGAACATTTCGAGTAGTAGCTCGGAGTTTGGTTTTGTGGCCGATAGGTGGCACTAGGCTCCACGTTATTACGTCTCATGTAATAAGGGACGAGCCTATTGCCATCTCCCAACTATGTTGGCGTCAGCTCTTGCTCTAACCAGATTGATGACTGTTATCTGACTTTCCTGCCACAACTAGGAGACACTTGGGACCAACTCCTTAACGTGTTTTTTGAGGCACAGAATCGGTCTCGATGTGTGAAGAATGGTTACCATTCCGAGGACTAACCGCGGCAAGTGCTGCTTAACTTTGCAGATTTTCGTGTTTTCGCAGAGTTACGGAAACTGACCTATATTACACATATAAAATATAATGAATATTAATGATGTCGTACATACCTCTCCATAGACAACGGACAGTGTAACAGCGTTGAACGATTGCGACTCGTTCTTGGCTGAGAAGTTGTCTTTGCCCTGACTCTTCAGCTTGCCCACCTTCTCAGCCGTCATCTTGAGCATGAATGCCGTTAGCCATTGGTATGTGTGGATGACGTCTGATTAAAAAAAAATGTCGCATGCACAATCGGCATAAAAAAGTAGCCACAAAAGTATTAAAAAAGAAAAATAAGTTAAATTTTTTTTTTTTTTTTTTTATTAATTATAATAAGATTAAGCGTAAAATTATCGACTAGTGTAACGGTTGGAAAAATGATTATCATCTTTTATAAATCCATTTTAAAAACAACGAAATATACATCTCATCATCATCAGGATCAACTTACTTGCCGGATCAATAGCCTCCTCTTCGCTCCTCCAACGACACTTTTCCTTCAGCAACTGGTCGGCATTTTCCAAAAACTTCAGGGATCCCAGGGGCGAGTCATCAGCCGTGATGGTAGCTCTTCTCGCCCACACGTTGAGGAGCCAGTTGCTGGTCTGCTGAAGGAGGAGGCTATTCTCTCCTTCGTACGTGCAGTTCGCGTCGTTGTCGTTACGAAGGTCGCCTATAGCTGATGCTGTAATGTTAAGAGTGTGAATTATATTTATTTCAAAAGCCAATAACCGATCAGGTTTTTGTACCCGATTGGTAGGACTGCAGATCGAGAGGTTGTAACGATAATTTTAGCTACATATATGATACAAAAACAGTATCCTACGTACGTCGTTCTTCTCAATGCGTCGTAGCCGTCTAAAAATTACTTTTTCCGTGACTGTTTTTGGCTAAAACATCATGTTAAAATGTAAGTGTTAGTTACCTTTCAAGTACCCATGTCCCCCGCAAGCCTCCCTGCAGTTCTGTATGCCATCTCTTGACGTCCAGCCGAAGAGTGGCTTCACAGCAGACGACAGCGCGTGCAACTCTATACCGCGAGTAGCTGCATTCGTGTCGTCCCCTGTAGAATGAATCAAAGTATTACAATAATTTCTCAGCGCCATCTATTGAGAAGAAGCGAGAACCAACCCGCATGTATCGCATATGAGACTGCTCAAACTGTCTTTCTTCATCAATTTTAAAGATAGTTCAACTTGTATTACTATACTGGCGAAGATTGAAATAATATATGTATATTAAGTTTTTGAATGGACGGAATTTATTAGCATGTCTCATAAATCACCGAGTAGGATATTATCTTCATTTTTGCTATATAATAAAAAAATGAAATTTGCACTCACCCATGATGTTGCTTATAGCCATTTTAATGTGGAGTTGACTGAGCCACACGGAGAATATTTTCATTGCATAAGTCGCTGCTAAGTAGGGCAGTAGCCTTATTTGCTGTAAAAATAGAAACCGTATAATTCTCGCCGACGAAACGATGCCCAGAAAGAGATGGCAAGATGACTTAGATCCTAAAGAGCTAGTGCGAAGTGGCGCACGAAAGAGATGGGAGACCTCTGCCGTATAATTAAGTTCAACAATAAAATTATATCGCGGCTAGACAACGCCTGGGGCATAAAGGATTAACGGGACTATATGGTCGGGAACTACTTCATATTCTCACCTGCTGCTGGTACTCTAAGACTGGTGTCTCTTCTGCAGCGTTTTCAGGACCGAACTGCCTCCTAACCGCTGAGTACCTGATGGCTATCACGATAGCTTTCTGAAGGTAGTACGTTGATATAGCCGTTATGTGGACGCGACCGCCTGGAAGGGATTGATAGCATCAGTATAGCTCATTAAACCATCAATCTGGTGTCAGTTCAATCCGTGACCATGGTTAGATTAATCATGTAAAGTATAGATTCACGGATCTATAAATCTGTTCGCAAAATATAGGGATATTTTATAAATCCGAGCCCTCAGATTGAACTGATGACAAATTGAACAATATCTAGATAATATTATACAGTTGGAAACTATAGATATTATATAGTGAGGGATAACTTCATTCATTAAATAAAAAGAGCTTCACGCCTGTGTTCCCCGAAGGACTAAGCGAAGGTGTACTATTGGGCAACCACATTCACCGATGTTTTTAAATGACGAGAGGACTTTGGACTATTGCTCCTAGAGATTTCACATATGATATGCGGTTCAAACGTGAAACAGACCTCTATTCTATTCTAATTACCCGATAAGATGCCCAAAGCTGCTCCAAATCTCTTGTTAGGGTCCCTGAAGGGAGTCTTATAGTCTCCGTTGTCGTCAACACCGCCTAACTTGTCCAGTGCAGCTTCTTTCGGTAGATGATAATTATTGAACATCACAAAACTGGAAATAAATCAACAATTTATCTATAGAATACAGCTTAATTTGTGACGTATTGCTGAAACATTTTGGATACACCGCGCCGGTTTTCGGCACCTGGAAAAAATTTAAATGGCCTAGCTTGTTGGCGGCTGTGAAGGTATTACTTATTACCTCCTATAACTACTTGATAACATTCTGATATCCAGCCGCATTTGATTAGACTGGGAGCCCCAACATAGTTTGTGTGATCCGTCTTTCAGGACTCGACTGACTTGATGAAAATCTGTACTATGTATATAAAACTTCGCCTCGAAGCTTTGGCGAACAGAGGGAGGTTTTCTGCCTACCCTGGAGTTAGCTGGTTAGTTATGTGACTATGTCTGATTAATGTTTTAAATTTCTGATTTGCTCCTACGAGCCAAAACCTACGCCCATGTCTCGAATTATGTACCACTGCAGAACTGACGACTGTATTACATGTCCGGTTTATGTCCGTTTGAGCAACAGCTAACATGAAATTTAAAATGATCAGATATTTGATCAGCCTTTCAGAAGTCGTAGGTTAGAGTCTTATTTGCCAACCACGCTACGATCAGTTCCAATGTGCGAGTTCATACTAATTCTACATGTTTTGTACACATCTTTATATGTGGTAACATAAGAATCTTACCCATTGTCAACACCGTTGAGGCCGATCTTCTCTCCCAAATCTCCAACAATGACTCCAGGGTATGGCTTCAGGGTTTTGGGGTCTCGGATGGGGACCACAAAGGTGTGCAGTCCATGGTTCTTGCCTTTTGATATCAACATCGCGTATACTATAGCGTGGGTTGCGCATTTACCTGAAATGTACACATAATGTGTTTGTAGTGCTAGGTGTACCCACAATATAGAAGAAATTATAGTACAGTTGGGTACAGTTAGCAGAGAAAAGTGGCGCAACTACCGGTACAACCTGCAGGCTATGCGAATATTTTTTCCCTTATGACTTGTAGCGTAAAAAACCAATTGCATAGCCACTGCGTTAACCGATATAAATCCATCATCTTCATCTTCATCGTAAAATCCATTTTATGTAGCATGTAAAATAAGAAACTATATGTGTTTCTATTGCATGCAATAGGGGGCGAGCCTATTGCCGTTCACCGGCACAGTTCGAGACTCCATGCTGCTACTAAGAATTTCCGTACAGGGAAACCTGATAACACATTGCCCGACCCGAGAATCGGACCCAAGACTTCACAGCAGTCGCACCTGCTACCACTAGACCAATGAGGTAGTCTAGAGAGACATCAGAGAGAGGTAGTATACATCAGAGAGAGGTAGTATACATCAGAGAGAGGTAGTATACATCAGAGAGAGGTAGTATACATCAGAGAGAGGTAGTATACATCATTTTATAAAAACTATCAGAGTATTTTGATCTATATTAATTACGTGACCCTTTTTTCTAATAATTACGCGATTTTTTTGTTTTAATCGGCACTGTAAGCGCTGTCGAAGTGCGTATTTCTTAGTCCAAGCTAATAGCTAAGAAACACACAGGTACTAAGACAGACTTGTCTTAGTACCTGCATCCAGAAATCAACCCTTAGTGGGGCCAACAAGGCGTTGGAGAAAGAAGTTTGTATGGTAAATACTCTACGTGGCCGAAGTCGCAACGAAATGCTAGTATAAAGTTGCCCAATAAAATTAAATAAGAATGTGTCTATTGTTAAAGTATTTTCGTCACATATCTTAATGTATTCACAACTTTGAACTCTGACCATTCATTATAAATACATTGACCTATACATATCTAGCTTTTGTTTTGACTAAAATAATATTAATTCATCCATTTTAGAAGTGAAGACAATGAAGTTAATTTTTGCCAATCATCCCTTTTGGAATGCATGTAGTCTTTGTTGTGGAATGCAGAAATAAAGTACCTAAATGTATAAAAATAATATTCTAGAATTTTAGGCTAATCGTAAATTGAATAGTACGTAGGTTTTATGGAGTGCTGGTACCACTACATGATTTTTAAATAAGGACTGGATGGAATTAAATAGGGGAACAACACGGAAAAGAGCTAATAATTTACAAGTATATTATTTGAGGTCCTACCTAAAGATCCGACCCAGCACTTAGCAGCTTCGAAATCAGCACTATGCATAACAAACTGCCTTTTCTCTGGTACATATGTTGCAGTTGTCCTCATACCCTTAGCATTGGACCCGTGGGACACTTCAGTCAAAGCAAAGCACCCTCCAATCTTGGCTTTCTCCACATCTTCTATCAGATGGTAGTGGTGGCTCCGACCATTACCCTGGATGGAGTTGCTGAACATGCGGAATGTCAGAGACATCTTTACAGCTAAAGAACTGTCAAACATGAATAGGGCTTCACTTTCTGCTTGAAATAGTTTTGGGTCTTCCCCTATCTGAAAGAAATATGTCTACTTTTAGTATGCTCAGATTAGTCTTTTGGTCACATTATCAAACTGAAAATTACACACAAAATTAAATCTTATATCAAGGTGATAAGACTTAATTTTAAATGCTATAAGTAATGCTAGGCTCAAGAATTATTGTTATATTTGTTGAACATTTTTTTCTTGCTATTGTAATTTATAGATCTTGCATTCATTAAGTTGTACGTTATAGAATAGCCAGGTTTTTTTTTTTCTAGTAATAAGACCACCGCCGGTTAGTACGTAAGGTGCTTGGCCTTTGCAGACATAATTATACACAGAATCATAATTACATGTAAATTGCCTTATTTACTTTAAATAGACTCACACATTTATCCTTTCATACATATTCAGTATGGTAATTCTGTTTCTTATATAATGAACTTGGAGAATGATTTTCATTTGAATTGTATTCAACTGTAGATAGACAATCAATCAATTTTCCCACATTTTTATTAAAGATCTCTCTAAGAATGCGTCAGTTTACTGAATCATTATTTCTTCACTGCTTAACAAGATGGATTATTAGATGAACTGCAGTTGACTCCTACTAGAGGATGCTACCATGAATAAGCTATTTTTTTAGTTTACATGTTATAAAGTCTATTAATTTCCCACCTAACTAAAAACTTATTATAATTTTGGTTACATGGTTGGTGAAGTGGCTAAGAGATTGGCTTAGTCATAGGTTTGATTCCCACACAGAAAAAAGTATTTGTAATTATCAATAAATAGTTGTTCTGTATCTGGGTGTATATGTATGTGAGACTGATGTCCATAAACTGTACTCACAGTATAGGAAAAATCCTAAGAGCAAAATTTTTTTTTATCGTATTGTTACCTAAACTAAACTATATACAGAGGTGAATTGTTCAAGTCTGTTTTAGATTTCACCAGAATGATTTAAGCTCTATTATGTGCCACAACCTTACCTTTTCAAAGGGCAAGAATTGTTCATTATAGATGGTGTACATCCTCTTTGTGGTGATGTGTCTCTCATCGTCCAGGGCTCGAGTGGCTTCTGTGTGCTTGAAGAGTGGATGGCCCTCCATGAACCTCCATATATCATGCTGGAAAGTAATTTTCTATTATAATTTGGCCCAAACATATAAAAATAATTCTCTCATAAAAATAGTCTCACTCTTGGGCACAAGGCTCTTCTCTGAATGAGAATGGTTAGGCCACCACCATGATACCCCAATGTGATTCACCAGACTACAGTTTATTTATCTCTTATCACCAAAATATTAACCAGATTCTAGAGTCCGTTGTGAACTTATATCATTCTTCATTACTCATGTATTTTAAAAATATTCACATACTGCATCTAATCTATCTGTCTAAATATGTTCAAACAGAAGTTCAGCCAAATTTAGCCTATCGCCTTAAGGCAGCATAGGTTTATGGTAATTAAAAACATTGGAACATACCTTTAATTTTAAAGTGTTTAAATTCTCGTAAACAAGTTTCATTCGACGCCAATCGAATGACGCTTTCTTCCTGTAATTATCTAATTGACCTCTTGGCAAATCAGGTATATACTCCTTCAATTGTTCGTCTGTAACTCTTTGCGTTTGTCCTTCCATTTTAATTGAATATAATTATCCTTTTTCTAGCACTTCACTTGATAATAAAATTACTACGGGCTTCACTTCACTTACACACAGGCACAAGCACGCACCTTTGCACTCAGCCAGTCATTTGATAGGGTACAAAGTCAAATAACTGTAATTTATTAAAACGACCAGTTTTTATCTAAGATATCGGTTTTGCGATGAAATTCTTTATTTATGATATAATGTACAGCTTTACATAATTGTGATAAGAGTATAAACACATTTATTATAGTATTAATTGATTGATACACAATCTATAATGCTTTTACATACGTAATAAAGAATCTAATATAATGTAAAAAACGAAGTTTGATAATCAGCTGTTGTTGTCCTTGTTATGTCAACGAGTATCAACGTCAATCGGTCATAGCTCCAGTTGTGACGCGCTCACTATCACTAATCAGAAATTTAGTCGACTTTAAGTTTTTATTTTTTTATGCGTGGCTGCTGAGCATAACGTTCGATTGCCAGCTTGAGCACAGTGTTATTATGATTTTATAAGATTCTCAGTAACCCAGAGTTTGAATTTGCTCCTCTTTTTATATGGACTTAATAACAGCATCGGTGAAATCTGTCTGTATTAAAACACAAAAAGTCAAGTCAAATCTTATTACATAAGTTGATTTATTTATCAACTAATCGTTTAAATTGGTACTGTACCTACAACACTATTAACTGATTTATAATGACAGCAATTTGTCACGGTTTGCGTTCCTGTTCAAAGTGGTGAGCCATGCATGTTATCATAGTAATATTTGCTATCTCCTTTTAACATACTACGATATGTCTTCCTATCTTTATTTACCCTTTAAAATATTATTTTATTGGAATGGAATGACAGCAATGTCATATCATCGAATAACCGGCTAGTTGTAATTTGATAATCAAAACAAAACTTATAAAACAAACTACTAAAAAGTTATTGAACTCTTGAATTAAGTGGTACTATACAACTGCAATGAACCTGGGTAAGTATTGTAATCCTAGTCAATTATATAAACACTATTATTTAAAGTGCATATAAAAAACAACATTAATTACTTTTATTGTAAACAAAATGCCGTAAATGTAGCCAGGAATTATATCACGTAAGTACATTGTAGACTTTATTTCATTGCCTGGAACATATTGGAGAAACTTTTATAAAGTTTATTTTTAGGTTATAAAAAGTTCAAATAACTTCTAAACTTAAATTTTAATAAAAAATAAAGGCCAATAAATGCTCTTATGCATAGGACTTAATGTTTTAAAATATTTTTTGGGATTCTAAGAGAACCATATACCAATATGTGGACAGGGACAGTTGAAGTTATATAGTTTATTAATGCAAATTAATTATGAAGTGCAGGTATTAAAGGCATAATTTAAAACTCTATTTAGAAAGCCAATCTCAAACTCAAATCTTTATTGCATGTGTCAATATGATCAGAATGAGAAGGGTTAGGCCTTCATCCACCACACTGACCAGGTGTGGGCTGCCAGACTACACACACCATTGAGAACTTTATGTAGCCCTCTCAGTTGTACAGGTGTCACGATATTTCTTTCACCATAAACGCAAGTGATAATCAAATTTTGATCCACATATGATTCTGAATAGTCAAAGGTGCAGGCCAGGTTTGAACTCAGACCCACAAGCATTGAACCACTAGGTTATCACCGTTAAGTATAGTAATTTGTTATTATTTTCTTACTCTTTTTCATAAACATTGTCCCACACTCGGTATTCTTCTATATCATTGATACAGTTAATAGGCATAAATTCCATCCACACTAATAATAATAAAATATATTTTTATTCATGTAGACCAGTTAAAGGCACTTATAAAGAGTCAGACTCTAGTTGCTGCCTTCCAAAGTGTTGTTTTCCTATGGAGAAGAATGAGCAGGAAACCTCATGGCAACTCTTTTAAATTCTGATTATTTAACATGCATTTAACTACACAAAGACTCAGACTCTGAACAAGTGCCTCCTAGACTTCTTGACCTACTATAAGGTATTTATACAGTGTCTGAATCTATGTGCAGTGTAGATGAGATTAATGTTAACTGTTAACTGTAACCACAATAGAGCAGATAATCTGTATGTTTTAAACTGTAGCCAAGAAATTTAGAAAAATCACCATAACATAACACAACCATAATTATATAAAACAGTGTAGGCTCAGAAAAAAGAATGTAAATAAAATACCATTAAATTGGTTATGATTTGGGTATGTGTGTATCATTTCTGTGTATGGGTGTCTCATCTCCATCACTTGAGGGTTTAAAATAAATAATGCATGGAATGCACTATTAAAATCTTTTTTTATTCTAATTGTAATTACTTTGAACTAGTGGTGGGGTAGATAATGATTTTCCGCCGAATATTCGGCAAAAGTTTTCTGGGTTTCGTAGCAGATAATCGCAACTTGCGGTCAGCAAATATTTTATCCGGTGATACTGTTGCGTCATAGGA
Organism: Shargacucullia verbasci; assembly: GCA_947562105.1. Lineage (NCBI taxonomy): Eukaryota > Metazoa > Arthropoda > Insecta > Lepidoptera > Noctuidae > Shargacucullia > Shargacucullia verbasci. The sequence continues at coordinate 14,083,029 of OX387284.1, read as the reverse complement.
TAAAAAAAGAATACAAAAATTATGAGTGTAGTATTTTTTCTCAAAGACAGACCTATCTTCGTTATTAAACGCTTAAAATGTATGGGTTTACATAAAATGTAGGTAGCTCACGGGCGAATAGTGTAGCCAGTATCCAGCCTAATACCGGATACTTGAAAAAGTGGCAAGATAGGCCGGATACATATAACTAATATGAACTATTTATTGATGACCCTAGCAAAAATAACATGACGAAGGAGGTTATTTTGTGGCCCTAGAATAGCCTATAATCTATTCTTCTAACCATAGAACGAGACTGCCTAGTCATTCTCTTCCAATTTTTACGATCACTACCGCTGCTACAAGCATTGTGCAAAATGAATACATTTCCAATCTAGATACTCCATTCCATGAACACGAGAAAAAAAAAAGAAAAAATGTACACAGACACTTAAAAAGCCAATCACGAAATGGAACCAATGCAATATGCACGTAAGCTATTAACTCGGGCACCGTAATAGAGTCTGCAAACCTCCCCCTCACTTGCAATAAACCACCCCTTTAAAGTCGCGCTAAAATTATGCAAAAAGTTGGTATACACTTCAATTTCTCGAATATATTGTGCGAATCACGCGTTGATGAACCCGATTACTTGTGGCGCCAACACTATTAAAAAGTTGAGTTCCGCTTTTGCATTTGCGAAAATTATTCATATTGAGTTTTGAATTCTTCCATTATTTTGAATCACGCGTCGCCAATTTGTTGCGGCGTAAACTTTATACATAGTTGCACTTTTGAACTGTGAAAATTATTCGTATTGGGTTTTTACATTATAATTTTTCGAATCACGTATCGCTGTGGCTCTTTGTCGCGCAATAGTCGAATCATCAACTATAGATAAAGGCTTATTCGTGGCGCTTTGTGTTCGTACAATGGCAAGCAATTTAAGCCTGCCTCCAATTTCATAGTAGAAATTATGTATTTTATTATAAATAGCAACACTGTCAATTTATAACGAGTCCTATGTACAGCAATGAAATGGGCATATTGACAAGATTATCTCCCAAATCGGTGATAGATAATATACAAATAGAGATTACGTCATCGTTTTTCATGAAGCTGTTATTTCAGAAGGAAATCAATATTCTGACAATACACCAATTTATATGACTGTTCCTTCCCAATAGGCGGTATTTAGTAAGACCCAAAAAGTTCAAAAAAACCGACTCCAACGACTTGACGAAGCACGTCTCGTTATTTAATAACACGAATGAGTTGCACGCACACCCGACCCCGGCATTTTCAAGGAGGGTTGCTAAAATATAGCATTTTCTCGTGGCACGTGAAGGAACTTCGCCGCCACTTGAGGACCGTAGAATCGTGCTGATGGACTCGTCAACGGTCATTTTGCTGTACAGACGTAGGCCTCCCAAGAGCATATAAAGACAGGACAGGGAGCAGGGCATGCCATTTTATTTTATTTTGAATTCTTCATTGATCGGGTTTAATGGTCAGGTCGACGCTTTTTTAGTTAGGAGTGGCCTTCATGTCAATATATACATATATTATCGTATCAACTTCGGACCCTATAAAAAGAAAAAGACGCGTCAAAATAATGTCTAAGTACACGTCTATTTGGGTAGTTTTCTCGTACTTTACTGTGAAAAAATAAATCACTTGTTTTTTTTTTTAGGAATTATAGGAACCTTTATCAGTTTATTTATAGCGTCAAAATGATTTACAGTGTGTGTGACTAGATATTTCTAAATGAATAAAAATTAAAAGCAAAAAGCACAAGCATAAAAAATACCGATATTATCCTCGTTTATAACATCCAAGCACACACAAGAGCGAACGCAAAACTTAAAACTCGGACCTGTTATGAGCCATCTCATAAAATATTACGTTTTCTAAACCAAGTTTGTTTTATTTTACTGTTTAGACGTGTAGAATCTTGAAACGTTTGAACTGAGATTTTCTGCGGTATTGTAAAATGTTGAGATTTGAATACATTTTACTATAAATTGTTTTTATGTTTTCATGCTGGACTGCAGATACAACAAACTTGTATATTCTCTGCTTTTCTGAGATAGATTTTGGTTTATGGACATTCAGGAATTGGCTAATTGCAACACGCCTGTATTCCCCGAAGGGTTAGACAGAGGTGTACTAGTGTACCCGGGTACGTCCTAAAACTGCGGTCAGACACCGGAGGATGGGCAGCAGCGTCCTCTCATTAATCGGTGAGCCACTGCGATCCCCAAGCCGCCTGCCAAGTGTGGGGATTATGGCAACCCTTGGGGTAGGCCTTCGTTCAGCAGTGGACGTCTTCTGGCTGATGATGGGTACTAGTGTATACATTTCGCCGATGCCGTTATTGAGTCCCATGTAATAGGGGGCGAGTCTATAGCCATCTACAGGGCACAGTTCCAGTCTCCATTCTGCCATTGAGAATTTGCGTATAGAAAACCCAATAACACTTTTCCCGACCCGGGAATCAGACCCAGGACCTTTCGTTCAGCGGTCACGTTTGCGACTACTAAACCAGTGCAGTTGGTTAATTGGTTGTGTCTCTATGGGACTTATCCTGTTGTTTACAAACTAAGCTAATTTAGTCTCACTATGTCTCGTTCTAACAAGAAACATGTAAATAGGATGGAAGATAATTAGTCCTATCAAATTAGTTGATTACTTGTAATGAACGTGAATAAGGCCGTCGACATAGGTCCCGTTTTATTTCCCCAAAACGACAACGATATAAATATATAAATATTTTTTGTCCGTTTTCAGATAAGTTTTTAAGAAAGAGGTGAAGTGTAATTAAAGATCGAAGTCCGACGGAATCAATGCCCCTGGCCTTTGCGCGTGACTTTGTCGTAGTATCACATTGATTTTAAGACACCTTTACCCCGTATTAGATAACGTTGAAGACGCATTTACCTCCTCTGAAAAATTTCAAGTTTTGGCTGAGAGTCATTCTTTCAGTTTGTTCTTTTCATACGTATAGATCAGAAAGAAGATATTGAAAGGTCTGGATATCAAACATCATCCTATATCCTTGCTTTAACAGAAGTATTTTAAGCTCGGCTTCCGATTGTCTTTTATTTACCTTATTTTTATTAAAACGTTGGCCCACTAGGATTTCTTCTGTATCGTAGGCACAGTTTACAGAGCTGGAACAACTATCTGTAGGCCCTACAAATATTTGTCTGTGCTGGGATCGAACGTGCGACACATGACGCTGAAAGCCAATAGCTTACCTACTGCGCCAAACAATTTGTTAACTGTGTAAGCTAGTATTTAATTTGGCACATCACCAAAAACTATATTATATAGAGTCTTATTGTCGTAACTAGTCGTAAGTCTCTTCGGATACATTGACTTCGAAATCCCATTCTCTCGAGAATATTCCGCTGAGATAAAGATACAAAAATAGTGTTGTACGCTTTCATACAAACGTCATATTATTTTACTAATTTATTGAAATAATCCTAGCTTAAGACGCCTTCTCGGGGCTTCTTTAAATAATGGTTTTTACTACTTATCTATTTTTTTTTGTTCTCGAATCTTGGATTGCGGGTTTAACAAGACTACTGTTATGGAGAGCCACTGAATTATTTACATTCACTTATATGTGTAGACAATGTGGGGATTTACATGAGAAAAAAAAACTGACCTTGTGTCTTATTTAAGAATATTAAGCATTTAATATTATAAGTACACCCACATTTCTCCGATGCCGTTATTGAGTTGTTGCCAATTACGGGACGATTCCAAACTCCGGACTATCGCCGTATAAAATACTGGTAAAACCGGGAATCGAACCCAGGACCTGTTCAGCAGCTGCGTATTTAACCACTAGACGAATGGCGCAGTTAATGCTTTTGAATATCTACATATAATAATATGTTTCGCTATAACTACTTACTAAGAATTTTATTTATTAATCCATTCTGTTACCATCGTACTAATTACTAAAATGGTTGAGTACCTCTGGTGCACTCTATGCAATTGTTTGTATCTCTCTTTCAATAGAGTTCGGATTGAAAAACCTCAATTTGTATACATAGTAACAAGGGGAGTATTGTGAATAGGCCAATCAGACTGATTGATTTTCCACTTCGCGTCTGAATAAATTGGAATTTTGTGACATATTGTTTGTATTATCATTCTGCCTACCGCAAATTCTAATGATGATTATTTTTTCATCATCAGCCTTTTCAAATCAAAACTTTTTTATTCGTGTATGCCATAAAAAGGCACACAAATCGTTAAGCTGATCCAAATAGTCATCCCATGGAGAAGAACCAGCAAGAAACTCCATGGTTACTCTTTTAAAATATCGTTTGTGACACGATACATGGAAGATGTGTAAGAACAACGTAGTTCAAGGTCTGGACTGGACAGCTGGAAAGTACCAGCGGAACTTTTCTTACAGACTTTCCTAAATATGTTAGGGTCGTCTCCCAGTCTAAACAGATGTGGCTGAATATTTGCATTTTATTCGGAGCGACTGCTTGCTAACCATCACCACCCAATACAGAGGGGAGCACTGATACTTTAGAGTTAGACCGGTTGTCAGACTTTTTTGGGCTGCCGACATCCGTAACGACTGTAACAGGTATTCATATGATATGCAGAACAATTAACTCTATTTGCCACGATTAAAAGGCCGATTTCTTTTGGGAAATCCATGGTTAGTCGCAGATAATCTTTTTAGTAACTTATATTTTATATATTGATCTTGAATAATAGTTATGTGAGGACCGTGCCGTGATGACCGAGCGGCCGCGGATGTACATTTGCCTTCCATCTCACAGCAGATCGGACTTTTCAAATTCATATGCGGATCAGAATCTGATTATCACTTGCGCTTACGTTGAAGGAAAACATCGTGAGGAAATCTGAACACCTGAGAAAGGTCTATAAAGTTCTCGATGGCGTGTGTAGTTCGCCAACCCGCACGAACCCAGCGTAGCGGATTAAGGCCTACCCGTTCTCATTAAGTAAAGTGGACCTTGCTCTGCAGTGGGACATTATTATATGAATCATTATATTGATTTCTGTACAGCTTTAACAAAATAATTGTCAATCAATCTTATTCCTTAAAATTCTAGTCACATTATATACTTCTATGAATCTGCGCTTTAGAAGGCAAACTCAACTCAACACAGTTTTTGGTCCTCCGGTTCTCAGTACCTATTCGAACGGCGGGGGTGGTGCACGCCCTCTGTCTCTAAGTTTCCCGCTAATATGTTCGCGAGAGGTAGGACCGTGTTCTTTATATAAAATATTTTCATTTAGACAGTTACATGTAGTAAATTCAAATCGGTATTAAATTGAAGTTAATGTGACAGTTTCTTCGTAAATTAAAAAAGAAAAATGCGAGGAAACACTTTTTTTGTAATGGTGAACATGACATCTTGGTGTTTTTTGTATTAATATTCATTTGTTTTTGTTTCAGTTGTAACGTTGGTGCTAATTCTCGCTTACATAGAATGCATTCAAAGTTTCGGTAAGTCTTTTTTAAATTTATTCTTATGTAAATCGACGATTACAATAATAAAAGAGGGCTGAATATTTTTATGTCTTCATGAAGGATATTCAAATACATTTCTAACTTAATATTTTTATGTTTTGAATGTGCTTTTTTTAATTTTATGTCTTTTACAACAAATTGTATTTCAACAGCTTTAGTTCTTCAATATTTTTTAATACAACATATATCCTAATATAAAAATGTTCTTGATAAAACCAAACGAGGTTTTCATAGAATCCGATAGAAAACATAAACGCGTTTTAATACTTAATAGGACAACATAAATATTTTATATTGAGTTTTAACAATTTAAGAAAGAACTCCAAAACTTCATTTAAGTTTGAAGTACATGATGATAGTGGAGATAAATCGTCTAATTTGTTATTTGATTACTAAAGCTACAGTAAGTCACAATAAATTCCGTGGGTTTATTTTAGAAAGATATAGGTATTTTAAATCCTTTAAAAATAAATGCCTATAAAAAAGTTAGACAAAAAACTAGAGTTAAGTAACTTCCTATCCTATATTTTTCTTGACTTGTCTTAGATTTGTTGGAGTTGTTTCATCCGTCACACGGTAAAACGTATATAACCGACTTACATACCTACATAAATGTGACTCCATACACTAAGTCAGGTCAAAAGACATCGCAGGCCGCTTTGCATCCGACGGCGTACCCATCCATCCGTTACGATCTTATTTCCGAACGATTAATCGCACTCCGATTGATTTCGAAGCAGCACGCGAATAAATCCTGCTTTGATATTGAATTTATCATGGGATTTTTACGTTTCAATAAATATTTCCTTTTACCTTTCAAGGAATAAGTTTTCGAGGTAGGTCCTCGGAAGTTCGAAGATTCAATAATGTTGTTGAAATTAATTGGAAGAAGTGAAACGTGATGTTCGGTATGAAATTGGAAATGAAATTGAAATGTTTTTAAAACTTTACATTACGGTTTATTTAGAAACTTCGATATCGTTCTTTCATTAAATTGCATTTAATGAAAGAACGATTGAAAATATAGTTTGATTACGGAATTCCTTTGACGGAATTCGGTATACGATGATAATATAATAAAGCCAAAATAACCTTAACCAAAACAATTATGAAACATAAAGACGCAAAAATTCACCTTCTCAAAACAGAAACACTTTATATGTAAACTAAAAACACTAAGTAATGTTATCCTTTTCTATTAATATACTTCGATAAAATTCTTGTCATTGGTACCTAAACCAAATGACTATTTTTACATCGTGTATAAAAAGACCAACGTCAAGGAAATCCTCCAAGGATTTTTTGGTCCTTACATTCGAAACTTACGTGACGTATTATGCAGATGTCAAATCAAATAATTCAGCATTGAATACGTGATCACATCCTTGAATAATTAAATTAGAGTTAGAATCCCTTGTCAGTCGCGACATGTCTATCCACACGGGTTGAATTTTAACAAGTTTGTGTTTCGGACTGTGAGTCATTAGCGCCTAATTGTTTATTTACGGCCTTTGTATGTTTGATAGGTTGAAGGATGTTTAACTGTTGTTTGGGGACGTATTATGAAGTTTTGTGATGGTGTACTCCGGTAATGGCTCCTGGAGGTCTGCTTTGGTTTTACGAGCTGTTTTTGGTATAATAGAACCCCTTGATCATTTATACGCAGTTGCTTGATTTTGGAATCCGAAGACAAAGGTTTCGCACTGTTTTTAAAATGCAAGAGAAATTATCAGCAAAATTAGCGGGGCAATTAATTGTGCAATCTAACGTAATTACAACACTCGTTAGAACCATCAGACATTGACAATCCCTCCAATTACCTACTTGTTCTTCTTTGTACCACCGACCAGACTCTAGCAAAATGGTTGACCGCTTTCTGAAAACCTATAGAATATCCTGCTCGACTGCAAATGTTAAGCAAACAGTAGTCAATGATAGTAAACTACTACATCATCACATCATCATATATTTTTTTTAAACGTTGCCCCGCACTTTGAATAATTCCTTTATCGTGGATCCGGACATTACTATAGAAATTATTTACTTTTCGGAAAAAATAGGTTTTGGACTTTCGAAATATGAGAGTTGACAAACTTTCAAGTTATTTTTATCAACAACTATATAGAGTTGGCATTCGGAAGTTCTACTCCGGTGTCTAGAATATTATGACGCATTACTCGCTTAGCTTCACTCAACCGTGCCGTCAAATGTCGATGTTGATGTCCAGGGAGCCTAGTACGAGATTTTCTCCACCTCAATATTCGTTTACTTTAAGCTGAAGATTAATGAAAAAAAATACGTGCGCGCGCGTTTGAGTGGACTCCTATCGTAAGCGCGCGCCATTATTTTCATACAATTTCGTCGGACGATACCATGGTTAAGATCGAGTGAAACTCCTACCAGACCCGCAGGACTCGAAATATTGCACGTCTCCATTTCCCACGGCACGAGGACAGTGACAAAGTTTTAAGCCCAAGTGAGGGTATCGTGAATAATTTAGCGACAGTGTACTTAGTCAACTAACTTGTAACTTATGGTAACTTGTGTTGTCGACGGCTACTCGTTATGGGGAAGACTTATGTCAGAAACTCACAAAGAAGGGAAATAATACGTTGTGTAGTGAAAATGGGCAAACACTTTACATTATATATATTGTTTGTCTAATAAAATGGTCCAAAAATTTGCCAAGCCTATTGATTGTCGATAAAGATATTTTAGACTATTATTAGTAAATTATACATTGAAAGAATGAAAGAATATATATTTTTGAAATATACAATTTGTTTTTATTAAAAAAAATCAAAGGCTAATTACATAGAGTGTATATTATTTTTTACCGTTAATATAATAGACATAAGCGATACACCGACAAAGTTAAACAACTGAAACAAAATTACTTCATGAATTTTATCATCACCGACTGCCAGTTACTTCTTGTACTTTAAAGACGGGACTAAGTTATATAACACCACTTAAAATACCAGCTTATGTACCGAGATTGCAGTAAACTTAAGCAAAGAGTTTGTACAGCCTCGCTATTGTGACGTCATAGTTCCGTTTTATTAAATTTGCAAGGAGGCTTTAATCGTAGTCCGAAGTTGTTGAGATGTATAAGGTTTTAGTGTTGTATTAAGTTTTGAGGCGTGATTACTTAATCGTGGTGTTTTTTGTAAATTAACAGATTTTATAATGGTTCGCGAATGTCTTCTTGCTTGTGTATGTTATTTACTGAGGCCCTAGTGTAAGTTTCTTTCGAAAAACTCGATTTAACGCATCGAACGCGTGCGACGCTCCGATTGGATCGTTTCGTGCTCTCCACCAATTGGAGCGCCGAACGCGTTCGGTGCGTTAAATCGAGTTTGTCAAAAGAAACTTACATTAGGGCCTCTGAGCATTAACCCTTTCCATAACATCACGCCTGTATCCCTGTAGGGTTAGGCAGAGGTGTACTATGCTGTTATTAAGTCCCATGTTATAAGATCCCCTATTTCCATGTCCGTGAAAAATGTTAACATGGCCGTTGTTTAACTATAAGTGTCCAATTAGCGGGCAGTGATTCTGTTTACATATTTATAATATTATATGTATAATTTTCAATCGAACATAAGTTGATATATGTTTATGATTTACAGGCGTAAAAACAACACACTCGAAACAAAAAACTTATGAATACTTAACCCATAATAGGGGGAAGGAAAAATATAGAAGAAAGGGTTAGAAATTACAGGGTGTTTTCCGTAACGACCTCAAATTGTTAACAGTCTACCGCAAACTAATAATTTGAGCCTTTTTAGATAGTTGGCCTGGTATACTTTGGTGTCTTCGTATTACTTAGTGGAAATATATATTACTTGGAAACTTCATTTGTTTTATATTGTTTGGTGTTGTGACTTTTGTGAATCGTAGGATGTTTATGAAAATATAGAAAACAATAGCATGTTTTATGCTACGTATATCTACAAAATATTTTTGGAATATTTTTTCGTTATGATTGGCTTTGTGGCTAAGAGATTAGCTTTCTGCGATGAGAGTGGCGATTCACACACGGAACAAAGATTTGTATGACTTACACCTGTGTGTTTGTGAGATTTATGTCTTTAACCGTGACGGCTAATTATAAGAGAGCCCTAGAGAGGGTAGTTAAAAAGAAACTTAATGAGCGATGCGAGAATAAACAAAAGGATAGGAAGATCTAAAGCAGGTTTTCTTAAAGTTAAGGGGCCCACGGACCCCTAGGGGTCCGTAAAATGTGTGGTAGGGGTCCGCAGCAGCTCAATTAACCCTTAATATTAATTAGAAAATTGTGTAGCAAACTAACGCATCGTTTGTTTAAAACGCCTCGCTGGCTACTGTTGAGCGGCCCGAGGTGCGGGGGGACTGTACCTACACGAATCCAGATGTTTTTTTTTCCCCTTTAATATTCTTTGACAGGGGTCCGTGGAATTTTGGAAATTCTGGAAGTAGTCCGTGACTGCAAAAAGTTTAAGAAACACTGATCTACAGACTCACCAGGATGATGACGATGCAATCATAAGCGTCTGTTTATTCACATTTTGTATGAACATTTAACGCCTTAATATCATCGGGCGGTGCGGTCACCGGAATTATGAGCGATTTCATATATTTTCGTCAGTTTTATAGCCAACGCCTGTGTGAACTAGAAGGTCCGTATACAAGAATATATAATAAGAAGAAGACCCGTATACAATAGCGAAATTCTACAAGCTGAATAAATTAAACAACGTGAAAAATAAAAACATGTCTATAAATGCATTTGCACGCAATTCGTCCAGTATTCACAGCCGTCGATAATATCCTCATCCGATAAATAGAACCCACTCTCTCGTTGCCGACAATTCAATCCATTACCGCCATATTTCCCGCCGACACAATGCGCCAGACAGAACCATTAAATTGCACTCTAATTACACGCGTTGACTAAATTTAGATCATCCAAAGAAGCGAATAGTAATTGTGATGATGTTCTACTGAATTAGTTAACGGATTATTGTTATCCTTGAAGACAATTAGACCTTGTATTCGGATAATTGATTTATCTAGAGACTGCTTTCGTCCTAGAATAGATTCTATTTCCAGTTACCTTTTACTGATTCATTGGTCTTCTACATTGGGGTTTAAGGTAAAACTGGCCAAGTGACGAAACTGACTTCATCTGACACACCTGAAGTTGTCATTGCTATCTGACTAAAATTTCCAGTATGACATGGGCGATTGCTATGTTCCTATCCCTCATGCCAACACGAGAGAACAAGAAGAATTGGATTAGTGGTCGAAGCCGAGTGTTGGGTTTGTCTGTTACAAAATGCTACTGAGAATTTGCTAACAGAAAATCCACTAACACTGAGCGACCCGGGGTTCAAACCCAGGAGCTCATGCTCAGCAGCCGCACTTGCGACCTTAACATCAGTGAAGCTGGAACAATAATGAAATACAGAGTACAATTTACTATCTAATATTCTTATGTTAATTTCCCTTCGAGACTCCTTCGTATCTTATTCGGTATGAATATTTCTATATCACGAACATTTGTATAACCTCTGATACATGGATAGGTTTATTTTTAAAAAAATCCCCTAAACATGTTTTACATGTCAACATCTATTTTCTGTTACAAAGGACATTGTCAAAACTGAGTAAAAACTAGTTGGATCCAAAAGAACATCTTCGCACAAAGATCGAATCTCGCACAAACTTAAATCTGATAAAAGGTCCTTTTGAAGTTTGAGCGAGTTTTCCAAAGATTTCGGATCTAAACTAGGCACTTTGTTTATCAAAGGTATATATTATTCCTCGCGTTAACCCAGCTTTAGTGATGGAGGCTCGGTAGTGCGTCCGCCAAGTTCGCGCCGGACTCACCCTTTTTCCTTTAAGTTGCCTTTATAGCTTTCTATTCAAGACTTGAACCCTAATTTTAAAACAACTCTGAAAGTTATATTATGTTTGCTTTCTACCGAATTTCTACGAGGCAAAAGTTAGAATATATTTTAAGGGTCGAAAATCAAACCTACAAGTTTAGGGTTTATAAGGTACCTACTCACTCATATATTTATTGACTGATCATAAAAGCTGGTGTACTCAAATTATTTTTGTGACATGCGACAAACTTTAGTATCGATATGAATGTATATTGTGTACAGAATATACTTACATAAAACGAAATGAATTCACTAGATTGCAAGCATGTCAAACACACGCTTTTATGTTTTGAAAAAATAAAACTACGTAGCGTCCGTTTTAGAGTAATAGTCCATCGCGTCGTTCTAAAAAACATAAGCCTCGCGCTACGGTTACGACTTTTTTATACAAAAAATATCGTAAATCCTTTTAGAAAGCTCAAAACAAAACTAAAGCTGCCATCCATATACATAGACGTAACCAACATGAGTCCAGCGACAAATAAGAAAGATTAACGACATTGCCGCCACACCAGCCGAGATATAACTGCCTGTACGCAGCCTACAATAAATTGAGCAGTAAAATTGAAACCTGGAGGCCTTAGAAATTCGAGTTCGCCCTCAATCCTCTGGATGCTGGAATCCGGGCGATGTGATGCCGAATTATTGATGCCTCTCTCAGCGCTATCTCGTCTGGTATAGCTTGCGAACCGTGCAGGTTTTTGTCTGTAAGTATTTGATATTAATATCTGCTTAGATAGGGTTATTGGAAACTATTCGTTTTTGTTTGATGACGTTTCACGAGATAAGAATTGATTTAATGTTTGAAAATATGTAGATATTCGTAAATTCAGTAGAAAATGTTCAATTTTATTTGTCTAGTTACCTTAGATATAAAAAACAGACCTATTTATTTTAATCCAAAGCTTTTGGAGACATTTAAAGCTCTTGGTAAATTCATAAGTATATTGTACTATTTTTTCAATTTCATTTTCGAGTTAGTCTGATGTATAGTCGCAAATTCAACTTTAAGTTGAAGAACATAATACATACATAAAGCTTAATTGCTTTCAATGCAAAGAAAAATAAAACGATTTAGTATTTTCTATTAACGAAAATCTCCGACTAGCCTTAATACCTGAGAACAATTTGACGCTGACGATACATCGAAAGATTTTAAAAGATGTTCAAATTAACTTTGAAAGAACCTTACTTAACTATGTATATTGATTTCAGTATCTAAAATCTAGTCTACTGCCCTTTGCTGTCCTCTCCTTACCCAAGTATTCAGCAATATGTGAGGGGAAATGTATAATTTTCATACCATATATACCATATATTTCATAACATATTCTAAAAATACAAGCGACAGTTCAGATCAATCAATCTGCGAGGCTAAACAGCGCTTGCTGCGGTCGATCCCTGCATGGGTGACCATTCTTTACACATCAAAGAATTGTAGTCAGTCAAAAAGTCTGTCAGCTGGTCAAATCTTAGGGTATCAGTGTCTCCCAGGATTGTATGGTGGAAATCAAATGACAGTCGCTCTGTGTAAAATACAGATATGAAGCCACATCTGGTCAGACTGAAAAGGCTAGGCATATAATATTCGTATGAACCCTAAATATAGAGGAAAGCAGATAATCCCAAATGTTGTGATAATAGAAAATGTACATCTAAACAGAGTCGCACATGAGGCACTCGATAAACAGGAGTCGGTGGCGAAATCCCCGTAGGTTTCGATGGAAACCCGTCCATTGGCCGTGACGGTTCGCGAATTATTGATGACCTGGCTCTATTTGCACCTTCACTACTAAAAAGTAATGAAATGACAAAATTGAAAGCAGATGGTGCTACTATCTTTTTTTTTCATAAGTGATTTATACCAAACAAAAGGCGGCTGCTGGCAAAGAGCGGCTGGTGTACTGATGTAGCAGAAGGTCGCAGGTTCGATTCCTATTCTCGGTCGAACTTTTCTTACCACAATTTATATCTAGCTTAATCTAAGATTAGGGCCAACATAGGATTGTTACTTACGATACTTGTTTTTACTTCTTATTAAGATCATTAGTAAGAGTAATTCTGCTTATTATTTTGGTCCTTTGATCCAAGATATCGACTGATCCAAGAGGATTAGTAATATAAAAAGGATTATAAAAAAAATTATATTTAACTCCATAATCTATGTCTTAAGAGTAGAGTAAAATGGAAAACACAATCGTTAACAAATCTACACAGAGTATTAATAGCAAGGCTTTGTGAAACCAGTTGTGGAAACCAACTAATTGAGTATTAGCTTTGTACTTTTGTAGGAAATTCGACGGGTGACTGAAGGGATCAGAGGCTCAAGGGGAATTGGTGGCATAAGCTCTGGACACTGAACCATTAATAGCTGTTCCAATTTGGAAGAAGGAGCGGTTGTCTAAAGATTCGATTTATGATCCATAGTTTTAGTTCGGTTTTTCTTTTTGTATAATATGTCTTTAGAAAAGCTATATTTTAATTAGTTATGATGTATACATGATTAGCTGAACGCGCCTCCGTTGGTCTTCCTGTACGACTCCGTCAGCCTAAAAATATTTTTCGTACAAACTTCGAACCCCCATTTCATTCTTTTGATTGCGTTTGTCTTGATTTTTTTTTTTAATTCTTTTTAGTGGACGCCTTTTAGTCATTTTAAAGAACCTACCTCCAAAAGTTTTGCGGCTCTTTCTAGATATTTTGTGTAACTGATTAGTGAGTGAATGTGTGTTATTTCGCTTTTAAATATGTAAATATTTATGTGTATTATGCGTCTCTTACAATGATTTGAAAATTTAAAACATGCAATGCTTGTATTAATTAAATTCCACCGTATTAGTGAGTAGAACACAAAAATAAAAATCAACTGCACTAGGCTTATTTGAGACCGCTCCACTCCAGATGCACAAATTATTCATACGCCATCAGCGCTTCGCCACGAAATACGGGAGTTGAGTGGTTTCTTTAAACAAGCAACTGCTCCCTTCAAAAGTCTTTAAATAAAGTCCCGTAGGAGATAAAGAACTTGAGAAAAATCATTTTCCAAATACACGTTGGTTCATTGAAGTATTTTGATATTACGTTCTAGAAATGTAAGGAATTGGCTGTTGGTTGAAATAATGCGGAACAAGTAGACATCAGAGACATCTGTGTGTTTACTCTACATTATTTCTAATATGAAATTGCTGTCTTCTCTTATATAATTTATTTGCATATTCATCTTTGCAGTTCTTCATTTGATATTTACAATTTCCGGATCCCAATTAAAGATATTCATGGCATACTTCTCCTTTCCTTTGAATGTTACAGGCACCATAATTATGTCATAATTTTTGCTACAGAAATAAAAATACGATTTACATTTCCCGTTTACCAGTTCCTCGTTAAATTCACATTTCAAGCGTATTTTTTCTTAACCCTTACGTTATCGGTTAGGTAATACATCTTGCGCTCACCTCTGGGGACGTCATAAAATCCAGAATGCGATTTTAATGTGTCGCACCTCAGGTGATCGCTGGATTTGCATTATTCATGATGCTCCTTCCAAATTGATCGATTTTGACTCCGATTTGACTAAGAACCCCAGACTTACTGAGATTGATGCGAATTTTAAGACGAAATTAAATATTGAAGATCTTACTTCACGTTTGTGTGATTTTCTCGCGTTTTAGGGTTATAGATTTTTGGTGCTAAAATGATAACGGTCTGTATGTTAGGATGAGGAATCCTTATGATTTATTGGGATAAAAAGATAGTAACTAATAGTAATTAAATCTCGTATTAATATCCTGGCGTGATTCTAGTTTTGATATATGAATTTTTTTGGCACATATCAAATCATATAATTATATTTTAAATTAAATTATGCTATTGCCGATACAATGATATTAATATCGTCTTTAAAAAATCTTTCTTTAGCCCATACAGTGAGAATATTAGCATTAACACTTTCGTCATAAGTCCACCGTCCATTACCAAGTTTATTACAAACTTCAAGACTTCATTTCCTAGTTTATGAGAAGTTTAGATGACGTAAGAGCGGTTCGGACGCTAATCTCTACGTCACAAGTTCCCTATTGCCGTCTTACGGGGCTTATCACTTACTTGAATTATTCATAGCCTCGAGTTTTAAAGTGCAGAATCATTTACTTTGTTACTGGTTTATGGAGCCTTTTAAGGTTTTACATGGAAATTCTATCAATATTTTTCTGGTGACTTCTTTTAGTTAGTCTAAACTGTCCCACTTTTGGACAAAGGCTTTCCCCAATCTTTTGACGACACGGTTGGCGCAATGGCTAAGCGATTAGCTTTCTGCGCTAAGTGTCGCGGGTTCGATCCCCGCACGGAACAATTATTTGTATGATCTACAGATAATTGTTTCGGGTCTGGATGTTTGTGTATGTGAATATATGTGTTTGTAAACGCACCCACGATACAGGAATTATTCCTAGTGTGGGGCAATGCTTTAAAAAAAAAAAAAAAAAACAAAAAAAATCTTTCATAAATATCTTTCCAGTGCCATCTAGACCCAGCCTCTCTGGTAAGTTTTGGTCATCTCACCACTTCTGGGCCGGCCACGGCGGTATCATCCGTCTGGCACCCAGTGTTACCTAGAGCTTTCGTATAGTTCAAACATTAAATTATCGTAATAAATAACTCTCCGTCTGTTGAGCGTTTTTAATTTGAAAATACTAACTAATAAGACATCGAAGGATCAAATAAATTGGATATGGTATTTTTTCCTCTTGGATGTGTTATTTTAAAGTTTTCACAATTATTGATAATACTTAAAAACCAAGTACAATATTATTAAAAGTCGTATTATCTTTGAAAATTCTTCTTTGAGAAAAAAATTCGTTTGACTCTTCCTCAAACTAATTTCTCCGTTATAACCTATACATATTATTATCCACACATGCCTACATCATAACAAAGGCATATATCTATCAGTTACCTGCAAATGAAACCTAATGCTTTGCCATGATTGATGGCCACCGACGGCTTGTTAGTCAATGCTTCGGAGCTATTTGTCATAATTTGACGGCATTGTCGGTAATGCCATCATCGGTGTCTATACGGGTTGTTATTTGATGAGGTTGTGTGTGTCTGTAGAGGTGAGGGGGATATATGATGACGTGTATAGTTTTAGGTTGCTGTGTGGGTTGATTTGGGTTGTTTACTAGTTTTGTATGTTAAGAGAATATTGGTTGATTTGTGTATGGAATACACAGTTAATTGATTTTATTGTTAATATTTTAAATCTTAATGATGTATTAGTTCGTGTTCTTTTCAAATATTTTAATCGACATATGTACATATGTCGATTAAAAGATTTCTAATCTAAGTTCATATCTGTCACTTCTTCTTCGTCTTCTGTCGCTTTGTTAGTTTACAGGTATTACCTTAATTATTTCAAAATTTAGTTTTTAAGATTGCCAAGACTTACCTATGTCGACTCCAATTACATTTTGCATGCCGAATTGAACAGACGAAATATGTGAAACAAATTATAAAATACGAAGATCTGCAAATCTACCATATTTCACGCAAAATAAAAATTACCTATTTCTATTTCTACTGTTTTCCCTCGAACAGTTACATTAGTATTTATTTATGTGTGGTGAATTTAGTTGGACTTAACTGACAGTTGGACAGGAAAGCCTTGCTGAGAGAGATATACTATAAATGCTATGGCCCCTGGGTCTGCACAGAATAACATAGCATCGCGCCTGTATTCTCCCTCAGGCAGCGTTGTACTGTTGTTCACGTTTCAATGCCGTTATTGAGTCCCATGTAATATGGCGAACCTAATGTCATCTACCGGCCACTGTTCCAAATAGAAAAATAATAGAAAAACGCTAAGCAATCTCGTCTGCGACCACAAGACTATAGTTAATTCTATCTGCGTATCACATACTGTACAGTCTGGGGCCATAAGTCCAGTAGCACGTCAACGATCATATTCGCCTGCACGGTACTGCGCGTATACATACATGTGTGAGTGATTTCAACGCAAACAGTTACCAGTCATACAGTATAGCTACGAGAAGGTGATAGTGTGTGGGGTCAATACTAGACAAAGATAACAATATAGTTTTGATTTCTTCATATTAGTGTTCGGACAGAACTATTCCGTAACTAAGGCCAAAATTTAAACTCATTATCATCAGTTCATGTGGTTAAGTGCAGTAATGTATGCCTTGGAAACGAGTGTCCGTCGGTTCGAAATCCAACAGGTTGGGTGGACCGATTTTGTTTATTATTCATTACTTTTGTCTTGTAAACATTTTTTTTTATATTTCAATGAATGTTATACTTATATATTTACTATAATAAGTAATATTTATATACTTTATATATAAAAAATGCATATTGTAAATTTAATTACATATATACTTTATATGTGATATCAATATTATTTGTATATAAATATTATACTTATATATATTTCTTAATATATAGTTAAAATTGATACAATTAGCTTTTAAACTGAAAATTACAAAAAAGAATTAATTATACAGGAATAATATTTTAGATTGAAATAAAATAATAGTCGGTAATTTGAAAAAACATTTATTATTAAATAAGTTAAAATACCAAAATTTGTGTCAAGTTTGTTGATATGAAAATAAAATTGTTTTTATGCCTTTAATTTAATTGAGATTATAGCTTAATTATTCATTTTCTCAAAGAGAAAAGAAGATTGAAGCTTAACCCCAATCTTACAATCATAAACTAACTTACGTGTTACTATATTACGACCGGCACATCCCGTCAGAAACAGTATAATATTTAATATTTTGTATGACCTCCATTATTGTCAATGCAGCTAAGCAGACGTCGACGCATGGAGGCCACAATGTTTGCACATGTATCTGTGCCACGTAAATTATCCCATAATTGAGTGCAATGGGATTTAAGCTGCTCAAGACATCTCTCATCTCGTGCTTCCCATCTTTGAACCATTAAACCCCATATATTTTCAATGGGGTTTAGATCAGGGGATCGTGCTGGCCACGGAATAACTTTAATATCAGGGTGCTGGCTAAACCACTCTTTTACAACACTGGCACGATGTATCGGACAATTATCTTGCACAAAATTTAGTTCACTAAAGTCTTCCGAGGGGTAAACATTACGCACAGTAGGTATCATTATGTCATTTAAAACTTCGACATAATCAGAGCTGTTGGCACGCGTAGGTATGAATTCCAACTCACCCGGCCCTTGAGCACTAATCCACCCCCACATATTCACACTTATTCTACCTGATTCTGTATTCGCAATAATGTTTTTCTCAGACCAGCGAGTACTGTCTTTTCGCCATAAATGAAGTCTTCCTTTTTGGCAAGATTTGAAAGTCTTCTCGTCAGAAAATATAGTTGTCTCCCAGTTGAAATCCAAATATTCCCGAGCAAAACGCAGTCGTTCCTCTTTGTGTTTTTGTGTCAAAAATGGTTTTTGAGCTGGTTTTCGATGATGTAAACCTTCAGCATGGAGTGCACGACGAACAGTTCGCAATGATGTATCAAATTGATCTGCAAACTTTCTAGTTGGAATGAAACCATTTGTTTCATATTCTTCCACCATAAAACGTCGCTGAGTCGGGTTAATAAGCGGTGGCCTTCCACTTCTTACACGACTCTTCAGACTACCTTCTTCCTCAAACCTCTTTATCCAACGGCTCACAGTATTTCTCTAAAAAACAAAAATATTATTACAGACTTGCAACTAGCAATTTATTTAATAATAAAATCATACACCACAACATCATCATAATTATAATGTTTAAAAATAACTTACACATAAGCCAGTTTCAATTGCAATTTGAGAAATATTAAGCCCATTTTTACGCAAAGCAACAATATTTGCCCTGGCATCAATACTAATATTTGCCTGCATCTTGAATAAAGATAAACAACACGGTAATCGCAATAATAACACAAACGCTCGTAACAAAGTTCACCAACCAACAACCTCGTAACTACTTTATTAAATCCAGTAGGTTATATTGTTTCACATTCACCCTCATATTTTTGCTTTTTTTGTAAATAATAAGTTCAACTAATACTTAAGGAAACAACTCATCGGGTCTAACTTATCGTAGACATTCAGAATTCATAATTAAAATACAAAAAGTGAATTGGTACCACGGGATTTGAACGCAGGCTACAACGTGCGAATCACCTTAACTTTAGCGTTAACCGCTAAGCCAGATAAACACATATTCGTTAGATTGAAATTAATACCCGTATCTTAATACGCCGTCGCGATATGGCAGACTTGTCACTAAGGCGAATGATCATTATATCGCACTCTTTTTGACTACATAATGATGAAAGAGTGCGATATACGAGATCGTATATGTGTGCAATATGTTTGTTATAGAAAAAGGTCGTATGTACGACTTGTTTTTATACGATAGATTTGTGAAACTGCTACTGGATTTATGACCGTGACCGTACATATTGAAGTTGTATTGTAGGCAATGGATAGATTTGTATATATGAACCCATCTCTTAATTGAAGAACAACATTGAATATTTATCAATTGATTCTCTACCTACGCCTTTTGTAAATATGTAGTTGTGTGTGTTCACTCTCTACGCTTTTACTTGTTATATTTTTACACGTGGAGGAAAAATTTCTGTTCAAACATCATTAAGTATGTTTGGTCTCTTTAAGGCCAGTAATGGACAAAATAAATTGGATAACTCGTATAGAGTTCGTTTATTGAGATACTAGCTTCCGCTCGCAGCTTCGCCCGCGTGGTTTACGAATCCGTACATTTTCCCGGGATAAAGAGTAGCCTATGTGCTATTCCAGACTACCTATAATCTATCTCTGTGCCAAATTTCATCCATATCCGTTCAGCCGTTTTGGCGTGAAAGAGTAACAAAGATCCATCCATCCATCCATCCATCCATCCATCCTCACAAACTTTCACATTTATAATATTAGTAGGATAGGTTTCCATCAATATAATATATATGTTAATTGCCTCTACCAATGAAAATGTGTTCGTAGGCGGGTACTAAGAGAACGGCTAAAAAGACACATTAAGTAATCCGTCTACGAATCTCTGTAGTAACTGCTAAACAGAATAATTATTGAAAACAAACCTTACGCAATGATGTTTAGGGTCGTCTTTTAAGTGGACATCTTATTATTCAAAAAACGCGGCCCTTTTAGACCCCCAGATAGATCATAGTAACATTTGCCAATATTGTTGCAGATTCAAGAAACGTGGTGTTCACAATAGTAAGCCAGCCTGAGCCTTATCACGCTAGTGTGGCCAAAAGATTAAAACAAGACATTGAAAACCAAGTTCTGCAGTTGGAAAATGTAAGTATATTTATAATCTTGGCAAGGAAAGATAATTTACAATATGATAGTTGTACTTACCTGCTTCGTTCTTCAGAAATGACAGGGCTCGCAGTCCTTATAATCTCAAGTTTTGAACATATTGTCCATTATATTAGGTGCTTTATCTTCGAAGACAGACATTTTGAGGATACTTTTTGATAAGGTAAGGTACTTTGATGGCGTTCAAATAAAGACACAGTTGGCAGATTGTTTGCTTATTCGATTCCCGTATAAAACAAATGTTTAGTACGACCTAAAAAAAATTGTTTCGGGTCTGTGTATGTGTTTGTACCTAACATTTGTGGGTGTAAACGCACTCACAATATGAAGAAAATCCCAAACTGTGCGATCTAGATCTATAAAGGCTTCCTGAGAAATTATTTACTGAAAATAAATCATAATATCTACATTGAACAAATATGAAATACAGTATTACCCAAATGAATAATTTGGTCGCCTTTTTCCGTGTTCATACGCATCTCCTCATCTCGAACCGTTTAGAGAAAATGAACGTAGGCATCTATTTTCAATCATTATGTCGTCGATCTCATCTTCTTTTGTGCTATACAGCGCCGTCCAATAACACACATAACTCACGAAGACTTCCCCGTATCGGGTGCGTGGACGATCCTGCCCCTGCTGTCGCCACTGACGTCACGGTACAGAGGCACTGACGTCAGATGGGTGCTATTCTTGGAGACACACACCGCTGTGAGGTGCCGCAAACTGATTGACGCACTTGCCGCCGCTGATAAACAAGAGGTAAGAAGTAGCAAGAAGAAGACTAGTTCTTTGTATTCTATGCGTTTGACCATTATCCTAATTTTGAAGCACGTTGATCTAGAATATTATCTGTATTTTCATTCACAACTGGAAGATTTCTAGATTGTATTATCGGAAAACACATACTATACGTTCAGGGTATAGGTACGAGTTTTAAAAACGCCTTTTTGAAACCCTGTTCGGAATAATATTATTAGGATAGCCAATTAATTTTTCAACATACATCTATGGCTTTCAACCGAGACAAAAAAAATGTATTCGGAATATATTATTATTGGTTAAAATCATATTGTAGCATCTTTAAATGCCTTTATTTTCGCCCACAAAGCTGGGCATGAAGCGTGACTTTCATAATTACCCACATTTACCTTCCAACAGGATGTAATGTGGATAGGATACCCGCTAAGCGATGAGGAGCCCTCCATCATCCACCACTTCACTTTTTACGAAGACTTGGAAGAAGAGGGTGGCTTCGTGTACCCCAACTTCGCTAGTGGATTCGCCATGAGGATAGAATTGATGGAAATGTGAGTAAACATACGGAGACTTTCTGATATTGGTATGCGTCATTTGATTTGCCTTACTTAGGCTTGCTGATTGCTGTTACACAAGAGTCTGCTTCATTTCACGGTGTTGTCTTTAAAGAAACTAGTAAAACACACATTTTTTATAATCAGACCTGGCGAAAATTAATCAAATTAATAATTAACGATTACGATTACAATGTGTAATCTTCAATCACGATTACAGATTAACGAAATTAATCAAGAAAGTAAAACATATTCGGTGATTAATAATTATTAGTTTGTCGGTAATCTTGCTTACTCTTCAGATTAATATAAAAAATAAAAGATATAATTATATTGTAAATCTTGTTTTTTTTTATCAGTCTCATGAATTTCATTTTTGGGTGTAATCATTTTACGAAAGAAAAGCGATAATTTACTTTGTGTGCGTACGTAATAGCAATATATTTTCTATTGTATCTACTTTACGCTGCTTGAAGAGTGATTGGAATAATAAAAAATGCCAGTTCTAATATTTCTTCATGCTTCTATAAAAACTGGCAACAGTTGCGCCACTGAAAGTTCAGTAGTCTGTTTAGTAGTCATAAACTTGGTTATTAGTACACTCAATCATTAAGTTTAAACTCAAAAGGATGCTGATTCACAAAGACACCTCGGCAGCTGAACTATCTTCATATATCTCTATAAAATCGGACAGCAGTTGTTCAACTGACCTGGTTTTCATACAGTGTTTTCTTTTTAGACTGCTAAGACAAATAGAAAGCGGCGAGCGCAGATTAGAAGCAGACTTCTCAATCGACCCTGCGTTTGACCTGGCCCAGTTGGTGTATGGAGGTGGTAATGACCCAGGACCCTTGCTCACACCTGACTTGAGCTTCTGCATAGTGTCGGGCGACAATTGCGCCACTTATCCGCGACAGTTCGATATATGTGTAAGTATTACAATAAAGTACATTTAATGGATCCTAGTTCTGCATGCGTGAGCCGTAAAGCCCTTATGACTGCTATTTTAAAACGATTGTACGTGTGGGCGAGTGCGCTCTGCACACTTGGGTGTATGACATCTTTA
Organism: Shargacucullia verbasci; assembly: GCA_947562105.1. Taxonomy (NCBI): domain Eukaryota; kingdom Metazoa; phylum Arthropoda; class Insecta; order Lepidoptera; family Noctuidae; genus Shargacucullia; species Shargacucullia verbasci. Next base: position 14,059,830 of record OX387284.1, on the reverse strand, counting down.
GGACAATGGAGGCTATATTGCCTTATACCTTTTGGTGTAATGGTGTGCGCTAGCTCACATGTGGAAACGTTTCTGCTAAGCTTTAATTATTGTAATAGCATTCTTTAATTATATGCTTTTTTATTACTGTATAATGACAGACATGGGAGTGTTGCTGGGGAGTTTGTTGAGCCGTTTCTTCTCCCCAAGCTAAAACACATAGGAAGCGATCAAGGGCGGGCGTATTAGTTCTGTCCATAATATGTTTGACGTTCAAAAAGCACTAGTAGTAGTCTATTTTGAATAAATTAATTTTGAATTTTATTTATATTATAACCTGCACTTATAAACAAATAATTTCGTTTATTTCTTTTTTCGGTTGACTAGCAAACGCATTAGAATCACTAAACAGATTTTGAATGCAATATCTAGGAACCAATCTCCAACTCATCATTAGATGAGTGGCCTCGTAAGAAGTTGCTGGCTACATCGTATGGTTTTTGGTCAAGTCGTGGAGATTTAAATAACCACGCCAAATCCCTATTTTTTTTTTCTGGTTCTCCTCAAACCCCACGTTATCGGCAGGGCTATGCCATAGCTGAGGACTCGATATTCTTCGCCGTGAAAACCTGGAGCGGGTTCCACGCGTCCAGGGCTAGGGTGGTGAAGAAGACATGGGGAAGACACGTTAGTAATCTGCTGTTCTTTAGCGATAAAGATGGTGAGTGGTGCTTAATAAGTTTTTTTACGTCTAAAATATATTAAGATAATTCAAATTATATCTGATTTCTAGTTAAATATATTTTTTATTTGAATAAATATACACTGGGTGTAAAAGAGTGTTTAGTTCAACATACTTTGAACATTTGTGAACGAGATAGCAATACATTCAAATTGCAAAGCAAATAAAAAAAAGATCATTGTTAATCTTCTTTAATAAAACCTATCGTAGAGCTTTGAGTGTGAAGCGGGCTCAACTGTCCATTCCAGTCTAGATTAAGACAAAAATCCTACTAATATAATAAATGTGAAAGTTTGTGAGGATGGATGAATGGATGGATCTTTGTTACTCTTTCACGCCAGAACGCCTGAACGGATCTAGATGAAATTTGACACAGAGATAGATTATAGTCTGGAATAGCACATAGACTAGCTTTTTATCCCGGGAAAATGTACGGGTTCGGAAATCACGCGGGCGAAGCCGTGGGCGGAAGCTAGTACGGAATATATCTGTTTGAATGCTTTATAAGTACTGGCGTCGTAATTGAGTTGTCGTTGGAACCCTCAAATATTTCGTCTCTTTCCTAGATCCAACACTGCCTGCGATAAGTACAGGGGTGCCCAACAGCAAGACAGGCCACTGTACCAAGACCCTCACAATATTGAGACTGGTCTTAAAGAAACTGAACGATATGCCGCATATCAAGTGGATTTTTTTGGCTGATGATGACACTATACTGGGGTAAGCCGAAAATTAAGAAATTCCACCTTTTTTTTATAATTCGACGATGAAGTGACAAAAATTCTTAACTGACATTTAGGCCATTTTAAGCTTTTTACTTTTAGATAGACTTTATTTATCTGCAGTCTCATACATCCCGAACAACTACACAAAGTGTGTGTCACCACTTCTTTTGTAATTTATAAGCAATATTTGCTTTTTTCGTTTCCTGTAAAATTCTGTTTCGGCAGATAGAAGTTCTTGTCGCTTCATCGTCTTATCATCTTCATAGTCTTAAAACTGCGGCCAGACACCGGAGGACGGGCGGCCTTCGTTCAGCAGAGGACGTTTTCTGGCTTCTGATGATGATGATGACATCGTAATAGAGTTACATCATCTTTATATGTTCTAAATGAGTAAATAAGGATCATTTTGGTGCATAACAACATAACATAGCATCACGCCTGTATCCCCGGAGGATTAGGCACAGGTGTACTAATTGTGCACCAACATAATGCCAAAACTGTTATTAAGTGCCATGTAGGTAATAGGGGCCGACCCTATTCCCATTCACCGGACACAGTTCCAAACTCCGTACTAAGAATTTCTATACAGAAAAACCCAATAACATTTTGCCCAGGGCATCGAACCCAGGACCTTACGCTTGTGACTCTTGTGACTACTAGGTGCATGAGCCATTCTATTTGAATCTAAATCCAAGCTTATTTAATGAATGTTGTAGGGTTCAAAGGTTATGTGAGGTGCTCAGTTGTTACCGTGGAGGAAATGATATCACTGTGCTTGGAGAGAAGTATGGCTATGGATATGGAAAGAAAGAAACGGCTGGTAAAGGTAAGTGTAATATTAAGTTTATAGTTAATTTACATTAACCTATTACTTCCCAAGCATCGAAAATATTGGAATTTTTTGTTCAAATCTTTAAATGAAGGTCTTAATACATTAAGAAAAAATTACATAAATAAAAAAATCGTATATAATGTTATATTTATAGGACGGATCATTTTGAAGGCATGTAACTTGTTTTCAAAATCTATTTTATTTTTATTAATTATATATTAGAAAAGGTATACTTTTTTGAGTAGTTTGTTGTTCTTATACGATACATAAAATAGAAAATAATGCTCTTCTTAAAGCAAAGCAGTAATAAACTTTAAAAATTAAAAGGACATAAATATGTTTCACTGCCAAATAAAAAATATTTTATTAGAAAAATAGTTTATAAATACAGATTTTATTAGAAACAATAGTTTTTTTTTATTAAGCTGTGGATAAAATCTAATATAGTGTCCTAATCTTAAAAATGACAGCGGGAAGGAATGTGTTAAGACCACAGTTCAACTAAAAGTTTTCATACAAAATGCGTAAACGTTTTTACCCCACTAAACATGAGCTGATTTTGCTCATTTAATATGTTATAGACACAATTAAAAACTAGGTCGTCCTATTTTCGTTTTTTTTTATATTGTTTATAGATGAGGAATAATTAACCCATAAAAGGCGTTTTTTAACTAAACATCTTCGTTATACCTTATCTCGTGATAATTATTAAATTAATCAAAATTTTTAACACTAGATTTACCAGACCAGTCATTTTGACTGGTCGTGCAAAAAAAAATTCCTACTACATATAACATTTGCTTTCCGAAATGATGTTATGACTTTTGTAGCTATAAGTAGAGAATACATTTTATGAACTTAATGTTACTTTATATATATTAGTAACAAATATATTTTTTGTTATTGACATTTATACCAGTACCAGTCAAAATGACTGGTACAAGTTTCTATGAAGAAATGTATGATTTCGGGAGAATCCTGAGACCGATGCATGAGACATATAACGCCCATGCGTCTTTCGCTCGTTCCGTTATCGGCATTGAGCCGATTACGGCGATTACGGCATTTTTACGAGATTTTTACAAACAGTCTTGTTTCGAGCTTCGTTCAACACACGCAATAAAATCTTAGTCCAAGCGATCTCCAAGCGTAATCATTCATCTTTACCCACACAGTAACACAGGGTAAGAAACATTTATGTGGATATGGAAATATTCAAAAATATATTCTTCAGTAAGAAGCCGAAATACGAAAAAAGTATCTTAGTATGAACTTATTTTTATAGCGATCGTCAGCCCCTGAAAATGTCAAAACGAAGAAAAGTTTCTGCATATTTAGAAAATGCGACCAGCATACCTCTGGAATGTTCAGATGTACAAAGTGAATTATATGATAGCGACGGTGAATTTTTAGAAAGACAAGTTGATCCACAAGGCAGTGATGATAACAGTGCTATTATCTATATATATATATCTATATGAAGACGATATAGATCAGTCAAGTGACAGTGATTGCGAAAATATTCCAAGATTATAAACAAGAGGGAACTGCCGAAAACTTGCAAACTGAAAAAAGACAGCATAGCACGTTTCTCAATGTTGTTGTACCAATCCAATGGATGTAAAGTATGTAAGTACTTATACTAAGTACAAAACATAAATACATCAAAATTGTTAAAGCTGCTAAGAAATTACCTGAAACTGTATCGTTTTATAATAGAACTAAATTTGGCGTCGATGTCACTGATCAAATAGCACGAAAATATACGGTGAAATCAGGTTCCAGAAGGTGGCCACTTCAAATATTTTTCAATGTTTTAGATTTAGCCGGAATAAATAGCTGGATATTGTACAAAAACACAACAGGAGAAAATATGTCATGGAAAGACTTTCTGTTTCGATTAGCAGAAGAACTTGCTTCAGAATATCAGACTTCAAGGCAAAAACCACACGAAGCTGATATACCAACTACAAGTGGCACGGCTTCTGTACGAAAATGGTGTCAAATAGGATATTGCAATAACAATAAGACTACAAATATTTGCAATACAAAAAAAAAGTGTATGCGAAAAGTGTACACACAGCAAAATCTACATATGTAGAAATTGTGACCGACAAACCGTAAACAATTAAGTGTTTTGTTATTTGACAATGTCAATGAATCCATTTATCTATTACAATTAATATTGTTCAAATTTTTTTGTCATTTTTTAAGAGTGAATAAAGACTGGAAGCCACAATAAGTATTTTGTCTTATAAACCAGTCATTTTGACTGGTTTTGGTAGAAATAGGTATATTTAAATAGCCGGTAAATCTAGTGTTAAAAACCCAACACCTTTTGATCTTGTTTATAATTTGACAAAACTATAGAGAGCAAAATAAAATTAATTCGTTAAGATTTTGATGTAAGAAACGTTAACGCCCAAACACGTATTTGGCGCGTTTTTCCTGACAATTTTGTCAGAAGCCGGCAGCTAAACGATACTCTTAATACCAACCAACACCATTATTGTACACTTAATTGGCAAAATAAACATCTTGAATATATTATCTGTGCGTATCATCGTCATGGATCAAATGCCCCAGAAGTTGTAAAATCTCTGTTAAAAACCTTTTCTCGAGCGTGAAATATTTTTTTTTTAAACTAGCGGCTAGGAGATCATATACGCCTTCATTTTTTTCTGTCGTAGTGTCGTATCAACCTGTTACGTCGAGCATTTACTCGGCGCACGCCAGTAAAGCTCCCAGTCGGCAAGATTTTTCCCGACATCTTAAACTATCATCGTCAAATTTCAGCCAATTTACGCAAAACCTTAACGAATTATACACCTAAACCATCCTCATGAATCAGTCTATTGGTGAAAACCGCATGAAAATCCGTTCAGTAGTTTTTTAGTTTTTCGCGAACAGACAGACAGACGGACACGTTAATATGTAGTAATTAAAGCTAGAGTTTGGTTTTACTTTTAAGTGGTTAGACGGAAAACTTAAATATTTTTATTGTAAATCGGCTTGGTTTCGGGTCGATGGTTAATTTTAATTTTATCAGGCTCAAAATATGAGCAGCTCAACGGCTCTTTGATTGGTCTCCATTAGGTATTCCACATTACAGGAGACAGGGTAGTTGCACAAAAGCCTGTGGTGATTGTCTGTGTTGCACCACAGAAGATAGAAGGTGAAGATAGAAGACGCAAAGAGTTGGAAAGAGAAGCATTATAGTTAGGATTCATTTTCTAGGTCAAGCTAGGTTATTATAAGCTAGGTGACAAGGCAGTCCCTCTGTTACATTAAATTATGAATGAAGCCCTCTTATTTTATCTAACCCTTCAAGGTGCGACAGTTACCATATTTTAATACTGTCCAATGAATGCTAGGCTACGACTACATAACGGGTGGCGGCGGCACCGTACTGAGCGTGGGCGCAGCGCGTGCTCTCTCGCACTGCGCATGCGCCGGTATCTCCGCACCCGACGACATGACGCTCGGCGCATGCGCACACCGCCTCAACCTCACCATGACGCACTCGCCGCTCTTCCATCAGGTGAGATAAAACTTTAAATAGGTTCACAGCGCCGCGTTTGCCAGACTGTCGGCCTTCTGTCTGAGGAAAAGTCGCCCATCCAAACCTTTAGCGCTAACGCAGCTTAAACTTGTCACACATTTAAGTACATTGTACGAAGTCCAAGGCTAACTCCGTTCGTTGTAGGCTCGTCCGCAAGACTACGCGCGCGAGGTTCTGGCCCGTGACCGCCCGGTGTCGTTCCACCGGCACTCGTCGCCGGGGCCCGCCAGGCTGTACGCCACCTGGTTCCAGCACGACGACCTCGCCGTCAGGAACATCAGGAGGAGAGATGAACTGTAAATGTGGACCCAGTTTAGCTATTTTAGAAGTTAGGTTGGAATAACCCGGATCAACCAAGGAGGTGTAATTTTTAGGAAAGGTTTTTATTTCTTGTTGTTTGTTGGATACTTTATTGTTTATTAGCTTTTACCGGCGACTTCGTGTGCCCTATATATATAATTTATAACCTATAGCGCTCGGGGCTAATGCAGCTATCTATCAGTGAAAGAATTTTCAGAATCGGATCATTTGTTCTGGAGATTAACCCCTACATACAAACTAATAATTTTTTCAATCCTACTAATATTATAAATGTGAAAGTTTGTGAGGATGGATGGATGGATCTTTGTTACTATTTCACGCCAGAACGGCTGAACGGATCTGGATGAAATTTGGCACAGAGATAGATTATAGTCTAGCATACCACATAGGCTTTTTATTCCGGAAAAAATTACATGTTCGTAAACCACGCGGGCGAAGCCGCGAGCGGAAGCTAGTATTAGTATAAATTTTAAAATTGTAATACGGCTCACTCAATTCATTATGTCATCACATATGAATCCAAATTTATTTAAAATTGTATTTATCATTATGAATGAATGAATTTTACTAACTACTAAAAACACTAAACAGATTAAAGATGTAAAATTGTGTGTGTACCCAGAAGTCTGGTAACATTGCCACACTGTATGGCAATGCTGATTCTTTGACAAAAGAATAAGCCAGCCTTCTGGTAACGCTTAGAATCGTCATCACATACATTACCATATAATACAAAAGTAAATTGATGCGTCTTCATGAGACCGAATGAACCAAAGATGAAAGGCGGGGAAACAACAAGAAGACAAGAATATCTATCAATGTTTTCAAGGCTGAGTTGGGCTCTACACTCTATTCATTTTTACCGTAGACATGAAATATATCTAAATAAACAAAGTGTTTGCCTCACGCAAGGATTCATCAATATAAGTTAAAACTGTACTTGAAGAAATGGTTCCGAAGATATGTATGTCTTGGTGGGTTTGTCTTTTGTTATATTAAATGGAGTACCAGGATTTTTTTATTTCCGGGTATATTGCCTGAAAAAAAACGAACTAGCATTTGCCCGCGACTTCTTACGCGTGCAATTTAAAATGTGATATTTTCCTGCGGTAAAATGGAGCCTATATTTTAAGTTAGACCTCTAGCAATACATCGGTGAAAACTGCATTCAATTCCATGCAGTAGTTTTTGTGTGATGCGTGTACAAACATACAGACAGACAAAAATTCTAAAAACTGTTGTTTTGGCTTCTGTTGCTCTAATAAAGACCCTCCATATTAGATTTTCTCCAATATCTATAATGTACAGACATCGGCCTGTTATAATTTTATTATATGTATAGATTGGTAATGGAGTTATGTAAGGATGTTTTAGTTCAATTTAACGATATCTAAAGATAGCTAAGTTTTATGGAATCTTACCACCAACACTGGGCTATGATTATTTTAATAATTGATCCTTATTGATATTGTTACCGTTTTATTACCTTTGTTATTCACAATAATGCCAAATGTTATTTTTATCAACAAAACATTTAGAATGACCGAAATGTGGGAGCCTAAAAACGCCACCTTTAGCAATATATGAATCTCCATAGTTACGGCCAACAGATGTACTAATTATTAACTTTACGCTAATATTATGAAAAGTTGTCAATAATTTTGAAATTATGAAATTTGTAATCATACTATTATTCTTCTAAAGTGGCCTTTTTGGTCCCCTGATCACGCTAGGGTTTGCAGTTATCAAGATAAATTGTTTTCTCTGATAATTATAAACCTGTAATTATCATGTCTTGACGTGATTCGTCGTTAATATTTATTCATCACAATATTATGTCACAATTTTTAATGAAATAAGTTTATATAAACCTAAGCTTTTAAATATTACCATTGTATTTATTGTGGCATAAAAATAATAGTAGCCCCAAGTGACAATGATTGGCATCATTCAGCAATCCACAATATTTGGTTAAAATTCAGAGACGATATGACGGTTTAGAAGCGGTTCGTCGGAGTTCATGGAGTTCAAGTGGTTTACCGTGTAACATCGGTAATTAATTTCAAGACGAAATTAAGAGACTTCAGTTAGAGCAAAATTACTGATTGATCAGGAAAAAATTACCTGCTGATTTGTTAATCCGTCGTTGAGGCTAGGTAGGATTTGAGCTGTGTTCTAGGTCCGGGCTATTAGTTAATAATTTTTTTCATAGCTATAAATTATTTTAAGTTTAATTATCACAAATTTAAACGCTTTATTCGAATACCTCGGATTGTTAACTCGTGGCATTTATTAGAATATAACTTGATTGTTTATTATTATTAATTATTATTATTATATTAAAGTTGCTCTCTTTTAATTGTTATTGAATTGTTTATACTATAGTTTTACGACGTTATATTTCTGGTATGTCTATTAGTGGAAGTCGTGAGCGATTAAGAACCTAGGTGGCGATTCTCGCGCTATAAGTGGTTGAAATCGAGATATATTTAAAACAATGGCAGATAACATACCTTTTTTTGAATTCTCGTTAAAACACGTTAGAGATATCTTTAGTTTTTTTTTGTTGTGTAGTGGTCGGACGCGGAGAGGTTTTAGTGTCTATTTCGTTAGAAGAAGACTATCTTTAAATAACATGTATGACGAAGCGAGCAAGAATTGCCCCCCAATTACTTGTCAAAATGACAATCTTGTAAGAATTCGGTAGTCCGCACATTTGGTGACAGAGATTGCAACCATAAGCGCGACTACAATAGTTTTGACTCTTGGTCGTGGTCGTACTGTTACACAGCCTCGTGTAATAGAGGTTTTAAAAAAACTCACTTTTACTGTGTTAATTTTTAACATAATATAATAATAATATCCTCCAGACCGAATTTCGGTCACGGCGGCCAATCTCACCAGAGATTAGCCAACTACGCAGGAGATATTATAGAGCACAAGTGTGTGCGCAAACACAGATGCTCTCTCTATTCCTTCACTGTCATAGTCCGATGGGACGGCAATCCGACACGACCGGAGAGAGATCAGGCGCAGGACCAACAGCTTTACGTGCTTTCCGAGGCACGGTGTGTATTCACATACACACAGACCCAGACCCGAAACAATTATCTGTAGATCATACAAATATTTGTTCCGTGCGGGAATCGAACCCGCGACACGTAGCGCAGCAGTCGATCTCTCAACCACTGCGCCAACCGTGCGTGTGTTTTAACATAAATAAAATTAACAAATGAAGCTCACAATTTTATGAAACTGGAAATATTTTGAGATACTGATTAGTTACTTTAGTTACTAGAATTGTAGGTCATCAGTTAAACTACGCCAATAAAGCGATTTTATATTAATTAAATAGTTGAAACGGTACGAATACGGCGTAAGCAAACAAGAGGCTATTCAATAAAAAAAGCATTGTGCAAAATACAATCATGCTTTTAAACAAATAACTAATATGGTAATAGGCAGAGTTCTTGTCAGTTATAAACGCGCGTCTTGTGAATTTTATTACATTGACTTAAGGTTCAAATTGGATTGATCCCGAACCTCTATTAAAATATAAGTGCGTGAACTGAAATGAATTAAAATAATATCACTCTGATTGGATTGTTTTAATTAACATTGTGTGAGAATGGGCTTATAACGATACAACAAGACATTGCATCACGCCGATATTCCCCGAAGGGTTCCTAGAGGTGTACTATTTATTGTAGCTGCGGTTATGAGTCCTACAAAATAGGGGACGAACCTATTACCAAAACTCTTGTTACTGTAAATTCCCATCCCCATAGACGAAATCCCAAATAACACTATACCCTACCGGAGATTCAAATCCAGTACCGTACCCTCGGCACTCGCATAGTCCACAAGAGCTGTGTCTGCCTAACTCTTCGGGGAATATAGACATCTATCAGTACATTATAACAGTCGTGGTCAGTTAATGAATAGGGAATATGCATGTATTTTTTGTATTTGTTCAATAAAATATTTATAATGTCTAGTAAATAATGGTGAAAGAATTTTTAAAATATCTTCATCAGCGATAAAGTTATAAAGCATTGAAGTGACGAATTAGAAAGAGAGGCCCGACGTGTTATCTGACGTCAAATAACATCACGCCCATAGAACTGCCATAGAAAACAGCGTTTTTTGCGAAAGAGACAAAAATATTCGTTTAAATTGATTATATCTCGTTTGTTTTTCTATCAATTTTGATTATGATTTCACTAATGGTATGATATTTATGTATTTTTTTCGATTAACTGGTTAGATTACAAATATTTTTTTCATGTATATTCCCGATTATGTAATTTCTATTAAATAGATTATTGAAAAGTTTAAGTTTAATTTATTTATCACAATATTATTAACAGTGAGCGTAGAAGACAAATATAATTTAATATTTAATTAAAAATATATAAGTATATAGATGTTAATTACTAGATGCTAGTTCTGTTAATTGCATATTGTTTCCAGTATTGTTATTTACTAAGATATTAAAATAACATATCAGTTGTGTATTTAAATAAAGTTTAATATTTTTCTAAATGTGTGTTGATTTTTATTGATATCCTTAGTCCCCTGTCAGTGACATATGTTGAAGCTATTGTATACAAAAATAATTAGAAAAAGTAAAATATTTTTGAATGTCACTGTCGCACAGTGGACGAAAAATCAAGCATACCACTCATAGGATTTTTGAAAAATTTAATGTTATTCAACGTTTTGATGTTTTCAACAAGTCTGTATACTTTAAACTCTAAAAAAAAAACATTTAATTTTTCGAAAATCCTATGAAAGGCAGCTTGTATTTTCGCCCACTGTGTGTCGTCTTGGAGCGTTGTAATAATGAAAAATTACGGTTTTAGATATTTTTTTTCTATCCTAATCAAACTTAGGGAGTGCAAGCTTATTTGCAGGCCCTTACTTGCAGTTTCTAAAAAATGTATGTATCAACAAATCCAACAAACCAGTGTTCAAGAAAACCAGATGATTGATAATTTATCAATCAATCAATATCAAACTTCAGAACTATATAAATAAATTTCACCTATCTACAAGTCTAACATAAATCATTCAACCCAGTTCCCGAGTTCATTCGCACCAAAGATGTTTTCCAATAAGATGCGCCATTAATTAAGGAGCCCTTGTTTTGGCTAATGGACGTATTGGGCAGGATGACTTGCGAAGGAACGGCAAGTCACCGCACTTAATTCACAGTCTGCAATACTTGATGATTGCACAGTCATCTTGGGAGGTTTGCAAGATTTTTTGACACCCCTGGTTGGAAAAGTACTTATAGGGATACCAAATGGAGTTTCACGCTGAACACTTCACAGGAGAAACCCACTATTAGAATGGAACAAAGTGCCTCCAAAGACCAAGTTGAAAATAAAAAGCTTTGATTTTGTTGAGACGCTTTTTTTGGTTATCTACATATTATTGTACTATATGAGTTGCAGATTACTCTTATGGACCCAGAACAGTCGATAATATATTTAAATTAAAGCCTAACGCTAAACTTGGCGCAGAAAGCTTTGCGCTAATCGAGCAATATGTTTTTACCTACGATCAAGAGGAAAATTATGTAATGAGGCCACATCAAACCTCAATGGCGCCTTTAAACAAAATTCTTCTAAGCTCCTGTAAGCATCCATATAAAATTAATGATTCGTGATAACACCCGTATAAGGCTTGCGTGTAATTACGCGAAAAATCTCCAAAAGGATTAAACATTGTATAATATGAAGCACTTATTTACGAATACCTCAGATTATAAGTTTGAACAAAATAATATTTATCCTTGGCAAACTTTCAGGGTACTTACGGCAAAAGTTGGGGAAGGATCAACGGGGGTCAAAGCGGGCAATTTGTCATTCGACACGCGATACCTACCATAAGTTACTTCACAAACTTACATTTTTCATTACCTACAACTTTTGAGTGCGGCCCTGAGGAATAAAAAATGTACGAGCGAAAATGTACGTTATTATGTAGGAATAAGGTTGAATTACTTGGCGTTGATATAGGGCTGTGACGAAAGATTTTTCTCACTTTCAGAGTGTGTTGGTACTTATGCATTAATCAAAAAAATATCGATGCTTCTTGAGAGCTGTTGAGAGTTGAAAAGAGTTGAGCCTCAAATAAATCTTAGAGGTACAGTCGAACAAAATCAGGATATGCAGACTCACCAGATTTTCTAAAGATCTGATGATATATTTCATTAATAGGGTTTTAAGTGAATATTGGTCAAAAATCTTTATTAATTAAATTGACTATGTATGCCTTACCTACTCATTCATATTTATCTATTTGTTGGACTATACAGTCAACATCAAAATATATATATACGTAGCGAAATTCAAACGCTTTTTCTTGAATAACTATTTGTTAAAATCATAAAATTTAAATGGCTGTTTATTTTTATGTATCCGCAGATACTATGAGTATAAAATTGGTCAAGATTTCAATCACTATTTCCTGTAAAAATCGCTCTTGAATTTCGTAAAGTGCATACATCTTTTTGATGGTGACTGTATATAGGAGGATACTGCTATTTTACAACACATACAGGAAAACTGACAGTGTTCTATATGTACCTATCAATCAACACTTTAAGACCAATGAGGTCTTGGTTTCGATTCCCAGGTCGGTCATAGTCGCCGCCGGGAATTTGGAAATGTATCGGCGACTTAATAACGGCTTCGAAATTAGTGTATTCAATACACCTCTGCCTAACCCTTCGGGGAATACAGGCGTGGTACTGTTATGTAAAAATGACATACCAATCAAACGGGCCGCACAACTTAGGGCAAATTAAATTGAGAGTCCTCAATTTAATCAGTCACTGTTTTAATTAAATAGGACCTATAACTGGGTTAGATAGACTGATTTACAACGGTCCTCAGCTCGACAGATAGATGCTCGAAATTGTACTGTTCTGAAAGGACAACATTAATTGTCTTGGATTTATCGTTTCTATTCTGATTTGGGGTGAATGAAGTGTTGCTGCTCCTCGCAGCATCACGCTAATATTGTCTAAAGTGCTAGGTAGAGGTGTATACTGTTGTACATCCACTTCGCCAGTATCGTTACTGCGGTCGCAACCAAAGACAGGTCATATGAGCAGTAATGTGATTTGGGTGGTGGGGGTGTAATATTATAGTTGAGCCTGCACGGTTAGCGCAGTGGTTGAGCGATCGACCGCTGCGCTACGTGTCGCGTGTTCGATTCCCGCGCGAAGCAAATATTTGTATGATCTACAGATAGTTGTTTCGGGTCTGGTTGTGTGTGTATATGACATGTATGTTTGTAAACTGTACCTACGATACAGGAGAAATCCTAGGGGGGGCAATATTTAAAAAAAAAAATGGGGGTCATGACCCCCACGACCCCCCCTCGGTCCGCCACTGATAGTTACTAAGTTCATTATAATTACTTACATTCCTAGTTCCAAACTTTTGACTACTCGATTCTCTATACGTAGTTCAAAACCTAGTGAGTCTGCCTGACCTAGGAATCAAATTCCGAATCTCTTACCCTACGCGCTCTCGACTACTAGACATATGAGGCAAACAATGTAATTACCTAAAGGTAAAGTATCAAATAAAATATTTAGTTTAATTTATTACGAGTAATCGGATCAAATAGGTCATTCTTTTTTTTTATACCTGGCCCCACTAGGATTTCTCCTGTATCGCGGGTACAGTTTACAAACATACATGTCACATGCACACACAAACAGAACCGAAAAACCGATACAACTATCTGTTTAAGATACAAATATTTGTTCCGCGCGGGGATCGAACCCGCGACCCCTAGCGTACAAAGCTAATCGCTTAGCCACTGCACCAACCATGTCGTCAATTAAACATGACTGATATTGATAAGTATTTATTCTATGAGATTGTCCAAAGTACTCGTATGTTTACTTACTATTATAACTGACGCCTCGGTCGAGGAAAAATAACCTTTATTACATTGAAATACAAACTTTCACTGATATTAAAATAGCAACATGTCATAACTCGATTTTATAAGGATTTTACGTAGGTATACCATTCTAAATTATTTCATACCCGGCAGCGCTGCAACAAGCATATTTTACTGCAATCAAAATTAGACGCCAAAATCGAATTCATTCAATTTATACTAACATCGACCGCGTTGTGCATACATAGTTTCTTATTCCTGTAATGTTGTCAAAAATGAGATAGTACCAATTGCCGGTTTAAAGTCGATATGCCAGTATTCGGAATATAATCAATGTAATAAAGTAATAATTTCAGTGTGGGTAGACAATATTTGGATGTTTTGAGATCTACCCTCTTAGGTATAAATATTTTTGGTACGATCTAGTTGTGCTTCTTCGGTCGTGGGTAGTTTAAAATTGGAAGGACGATTTGACAGTCTGTCGCCATCGGCGGCGAATGCACGTCAGTTACCAATTTTGGCTGTTGCGCACGCGTTGTTTCAATGTATATTGTGATATTATTGTAGACGTATTGGTGTTTTTTTTTAAGTTAGTATTCAGTTATGTGTAGCCCGCGGAGTTAGTTGTGATTTTTGTCCAGTGTGAGTAGAAAACAAGAGTTTAATTGTTCGGTGAATTTGCAATTTGAAAATACGTGCGGTCGCCACGGCGCGTGCGCGGCGCTCGGTCCACGGGACAAGGGAATTGGACGACCATATACTATATTGATAGACTTATGTGTATGTGTGAGTGTGTGAGTGTTGTGATTTACCTACTTAAATTGCATCTGTGCTCAGCTTTGGTAAGTGTTTAATTAAATATCTTTGTGTATAATCTTTTGATAGGATACAATGCAATAGGAATTATATATTATAATTAAGACGACTTTAGTATAAAACAACGGATTATTGGATTGCGATCATCTTACTTCTTCTACTTTACTTCTTACTTCTTCTTCTTTACTTCTTACTTCTTCTTCTCGTTCTAACGTATCATTCACGCCAATGTTTCCCGAAGGGTGGCTCAGATGTTTCCTGTTATTCGCCTACATTACACAGAAACCTTTAATAAATCGTCGTATTTATTACTTTTATCGATCTGGATATCGAACGCATGACGTCACGCTGTCATTATTATCGATCAATTTATATTTCATTTGATATTACAGATACATATTATTTATAAACTAGCGTGCATTGTACCTTGTTGGCGCAGTGGTTGAGAGATCGACTGCTGCGCTACGTGTCGCGGGTTCGATTCCCGCACGGAACAAATATTTGTATGATCTACAGATAGTTGTTTCGGGTCTGGGTCTTCGTGTATGTGAATACACACCGTGCCTCGGAAAGCACGTAAAGCCGTTGGTCCTGCGCCTGATCTCTCACCGGTCGTGTCGGATTGCCGTCCCATCGGACTATGAGAGTGAAGGAACAGAGAGAGCACCTGTGTTTGCGCACACACTTGTGCTCTATAATATCTCCTGCGTAGTTGGCTAATCTCCGGTGAGGTTGGCCGCCGTGACTGAAATTCGGTCAGGAGGACAAACTAGCGTAAATTGATAGTTTGTGGTCTAATTTTACGGCATAATAGTTTTTCTATACGAATGAATGAAATCTTTTGTTTTGGAGAAACCGGCTTTAAGAAAATGAAAAACTTGTTTAAAAAAGCGTATTCATTCCACATTTAAAATTGTTCCTTGTAAAATAAAAACAGTTGATGTAAATTAACCTGTTGATGCTGGCCGCGTGTTCCTGGCACGTAACGAACCCACTAATAACGTCCATAAAACATGTTGGAACACGCTGCGGTCCCTATCTAATGAGTCTAAAGCTTTGGAAGTGAAGGGAACTAATTGGCAAATCAGTGTAGGTATCTACCAGTGTTCTGATGCAGGTCTTTACTATATCAGCGGATGCTGATGTTAATAAATTACTTAAATAAAACATACCTATCTTACTATAGAATTACACAGCTTTTTACAGATTTTTTGTACTGATTAACTGACTAACTGTCTATGATTGGTTAAATCACTACGTGGCTCACGCTAAGTCCCGCCTTCAACGAAAACATCACGACTTGAATGTCAGCATTAAAAATCAGCATCGATTGTTGCTGATGCTGATGCAAGGGCGGATCCAGCTTTCAAGTCAGGGGGGTCATATGTTTGAAGTCTAGTCGAGACAGGCTCCTATTCGATTACAATGATAAATACTGTACGATCAATGCGATTAGAAAAATTATCAGTGGTCGACCTAGAACCAGCCCAGGGGGGGGTCATGACCCCAATGACCCCCCCCCCTGGATCCGCCCTTGTGCTGATGCTGATGTTAAAAACAATGCTGATAAACCACGGATGCTGATAGTGATGCTGATATTCGCAACAACCCTGGTATCTGACGTGACGTGAATATTGCAATTTCTATTTTGTATGAAACCCGACGCCATGTTACTTTGACTTTTATAGAACCATAGAACTACTAGTGGACCCACCACGCAAGCAGATGATGTCATGCCACAAAAAAAAAAACAATTAAAAATTTGATAACACGGTTGGTGCAGTGTTTGCGCGATCGACTGCTGCACGTGTCGCGGATTCGATTCTCGCACGAAACCAATATTTCTATGATCTACAGATAGTTGCTTCGGGTCTGGGTGTATGTCCATGTGAATATTTGTGTTTGTGAATGCACCCACGACACAGGATTCATTGCTAGTGTGGGGCAAATTATAAAAAAAATAGAGATGAAAATTTGAGATTCTATATGTTTTTTTAAGTGAGAAATCCAAAAACAAAAATGAAATAAATATCTGGATCTCGGCGACAGCGCCACCTAAAGAGCCAACTATAATTAAGAACCATTCAGGTGACACCATGAATACAGAAAATCATCTAAATTGAATATACACGAACCGTTATAGGGACTTTATAACTGCACATGCGTAATGTACTTGTACAACAGTACATCTCTACCTCCGGGAATACGAGCGTGATGCTGATACTATGTAAATGTTGTTTACATGTTGTTTACATGTTGTTTACATGTCTACGACTAATTTTAACCATTCTTTCCAAACATTATAAAATTACAGTTTTAATCAAATTAAAGAGCTCTACGCAATGAAAATCGTTTGATACATAACAACCTTGAAGGGTAACCTGCTACGACGTAGCTTTCTACGTCAGCTACGTCGTAGACTCGTAGCAACCGCAGAGTTTTATTATTTTGCTGAAAAAAAAATTCACTCAAATAGCTTCTACTTATTTGTATAAGGTTTAATATGAAAATGTAGCCAAGTCTTTTTATTGTAAAAGTTTTGAAATATCGGCCAGAAACAACAGGGTCCACGATGTACTATACAATTTTACTTCCATCAATATATTATGGAAAGCAAATAAAAGTTTGAGCCTAACTACTCGATTTTATGTATTAAGTTTTGGTTACCTGTAACTGCGTGTACACTACGCGACATTTAACAATCTAATGTCGTAGGTAAACTTTAAATAAATAGAATAAAATAAAATATACTTGCCTGCTTCATTGGTCTAGAGGTTGCAAGCGCGACGGCTGAGCGTGAGGTCCTAGGTTCGATTCCCAGGTCGGGCAGTGTTATTGGGTTTAAATTCTCAGTATCACCACGGAGTCTTGAACTGTGCCCGGTAGATGGCAATAGGTTCGCCCCCTATTACATGGGACTCAATAACAGCCACGCACCTCTGCCTAACCCTTCGGGGTGACAGGCGCGATGCTATGTTTATGTAAAATAAAATAGCTTGTGTTTTTAAAATCATAGTATGTGTATATTATTTGCTTCCTAGTCTATACATATAAATAAAATTGGAGTGTCTGTTTGTAATATTGAAATAACCGTTTTTTACTACATGCATATGAATATATATACGGTACATACACCAAAATAACATTTTTTACAATTTTTGTCTGTCTGTCTGTTTGTATAGGCTAATCTCTGAAATGGCTGGACCGATTTTGACGGGACTTTTATTGGCAGGTAGCTGATGTAATAAGGAGTAACTTAGGCTACTTTTATTTTAGAAAAATATTTTATTTTAGAAAAAAATAGGGTTAAGTGTATTTGGTCTCACTAAAAAATACATTGTTAAGTTCCGACATCCACGCGAACGAAGTCGCGGGCACAGCTAGTCCTACATAAAAATAGCAACCCGTAAAAGTAGTGCTTATAACACTGTACACTAACTTATATACAGGAAATGGATTTATAATGGCGTAACCGCGCTTTTATCGACGTTCTCGCAGAGAATTGAGAAAATATTAAAGACGTGCTCACACTGTTCAGAATATAAAATTCGAATGAGAAAATTATATTATTATCTGCAAAACAATTTTGTTCTTAATAGTCTTAAAACTTATGAGTTTATGATAGTAAAGAGGATAACTGCTGTATTCCAAACATATGTATTTATTTAATTTAAATCAGTATGCACCTTACCAGTATATGTGTATATTTTTTTAATATATGTCGGATAATTATTAAATGTTTTTTAGTTGGTTTTGTTATAACCAATCTAGAAATTAATCTAACCTAAAATTGAATATGTGAGCTATTTTAGTTAATTCGGTTATTTTTGGGGTTAACTTATTTATGAAAATCATTCTTTAAAATTGGGCCAATCCTCTTTATACGTTGCGATTTTTAAACTTGTGGACACCCTTATTTCAATATCAATAATACTTTTTAACCGACTTCAAAAAAGGAGGAGGTTCTCAATTCCACTGGATGTTTTTTTTTTGTATGTTTGTTACGCGGTCATTCCGTCAATTATGGACCGATTTTAAAAATTATTTTTTGTTTGAAAGAGTATACTCCCATGTTGGTCCCATTTTCACCAAGTCAGGATCTGATGATGGGATCCTAGGGAAATCGAGGGATACCCCTCAAATATTGTAGGACAAATAACGCGTTTGAGCTTTTTTTCTTAACAAGTCAGGTGTTGGCGTCTGAAAATCATTATTTCATGATGCTGAGCTGATGATGGATGTCATAGTACTCCTTAACGGTAAGGAGCTAGAGGATGAAACTTCCGAGTTTTACTTGGCACCGACTTATTATTACAATATTCTTCATTGACTATATTGTATAATAAAACATTTATTTTTTGCTTTTAAGTTGGTTTTGTTTTTGAGTTTTTTGAAGTCGGTTTTTATTTCTTTTTTATATTCTATTCTAATAAAAAAATCATCATAAATTAACGTATAAAAACAACCGAATTCATCAAAACCACCATGAAAAAAATAAAAAAGAGTTATCGAATAAAAATAAATTAATCTTTATAATGGGATAAAAAAAATACAAATACGCTAAGTATTAAAAATCTCCTTAGTTTCTCTCGCTAGGATTTGAAGAAAAAAAGTTTTTGAAGTAATAAGCAAATCCCCTTCCATCCTGCTCACTGCCTTACTCACATGTGGTTTGAAGAACACTCGATCTCGAACGAAGCGAGGCTCTTTGAGTCAAATGCAAATAAAACGATGGTTTTCTTACAAATCGTAAATCAGAGCATTCGGCTAAGAGCTTCAAGTACATGTTCCGCCATTGTGAGTTGTTTACTGGAATTAATGGATTTACTTGTGTATTTAGACTGAAGGGTAACATGGCCTTACAAGTTACTTATGTTCTCTGGGTAGATAGATAGGTATGTATATAGTTTTTTAACACCACATAATTAAAAATTAAGACAAATTAATATTTCAAAAAACGATGCCCTCCACCAGAAATTATTCTTGGTTCATAGGTGCGTTTACCAACAAAAATCTTTGCATTATACAAACTGTAAGCCATACAAATATTTGGTTGTGCGGAGATCGAACACATAACACGAAGCACAGCATTCTATCATTCAGTACACCAACCATGACGTCAACGAACATACATCTAATTGAATAATAGGCTGGCTTACCGCAACCGGCCATCTCTCAGCAACCCGAATACAGTGGGTCAACTGCAAATCCCAGGATGAAATATCAGAGCTGTTCTATGAACATGTGGTTAGCAAGCATAACTAATTCGTTTAACTATATGCTTCGTTTACATACTGAAAACTATAGTTCCTTACAGAAAAATCCTAAACATTGCCCGAACTGACCTTTAATAATATTTTTTTTGCATTTCGAGATCATCTTAAAGGAATTAAAAATTTATTAGAACTTAAGGAAAATGTATTAAAAAAAACAGTACCTATAGGTAAATTAGAAATCGTATCCCATATGACAATGGAAAGTCGCGAGGTGTACAGAGTCAAAGCCAACAAGTACGCACACACTGAAAAAACTAAATAACAAAAACAGTTGAGCTATTGTGAAAATAGCTAAACTTTGATAACTCACAAGCAAACTTAGTTTAAATGCAACCCATGTGCTTCAGTTACATCTTGTAAAACCAGGTTTTGTTATTTGAGTCATGCTACTTTTTACAAAACTTTAAGTTATTGGTTATCAATTACTATTTAGGTAAGTATTAACTCAACTGGGGTAAGTTAAAATTTAACAAACTTTTGTTAATTATTTACACGACAGTTTGTTTTACGAGCAACCAATCTTTTTTACGAATATTTAAGTTATTAGCAGTCTTTTACAAGTTTAGTTATAACTTTACAGTTTTATAGTTTAGTGCTATCCTCGAAGTTATTTCATATCTAAAATAGTTTGTTGTCACAAACAAATTCTAAAATGCTGAATTTAACAAACTTTCGGACAGAAATTTATACAAAATTTTGTTGCGTGTAACGAAACGTATTTGCTAATGTTTGAATGTTTCCCTTCCGTTTTCCGTACCGCCCCGCCCGGCCTCACCCGCTAGCGCTCGCGCAAGTTTTCTTTTCACCGTGTTTTCACCGCTGTCTGAAGATGCATGGCACGGAGTTTGTTAAAAATAATCCAAGTTAATCTGGTTGTACTCCTTTTATATATTGAATTATTCCCTTGGATCTTGCATGGGGCATACATTTTGTTTTGCCCCCGATTCGATTTAAATGTTTTTGTTAAATGATAATGTGAAAAAATATAAAAAACTCATGGAGCCACCCGAGGAAACAGCTGCGAAGCTGACTATCGCCGACTATCGCCGACTATCTTAAGTCATGGGGCCTTGATACTTATATTGAGAAGTTTATAGGTGAGTACGTTTTGAAATAATAATATTAACACCAACCTGAAAGAAACCTGTTATAATTACATTTGAATCCGTCAGAAGGTCCGTAGGTGTAGGTACTATATAGGTAATCTTCAAAATCCCAAATTCGGTTTTATATAGACATCAAAAATTTACCGCGCTTCGCGCCTATCGCGAAGACGATCCGCCCGACGATTCACCGCCCCGGGATTCCCCAAGCGTTTTTAAGTACCGGCCGCAGCACGTAGGCACTGGCGCAGCCGCACCCATGCCGACTATCATATAGTATTCTTTGCCGAGGCCGCAGACGGACGCTGCGCGCCAGGTAACACACGTCCATGCTTTCAAACAAAATCTTACTCACTCTATCAACTGTTTTGTTTTATACTAAAATGAAAAAAATGTATGTAGGGTAGCGTGCTCTGCAGTGGCGAGTATTCTTGGGCATTCCTTCGGTTCCTAATGCTCAGAAAAGCAAAGTCAAATTGTACAGCATGGGCAATGGATCTTGGCTGGTCTGATCATAGTATCTGAATTTCAAACATGCTTTATAGTATACTCTGATTACAAAATAGTTATTAAATATATTGTGAACTGGTGAATTCAATACAGAACAGTAGGTACCTGTCTACTAAGATCTATAGTCATGTTAAAATGATTCACCTAAACTTCTATTTTTTTTAAAAATGCTATTTATTATTATTGTTTTTATTAGTAATAAGGTTTATATTATTGCTGCATGTTCACTTTTAGAATCTATATTTAATATTATTAAAAATGATGTAGGTATGTAATGTATCAAACACAATATAAATTGTTCCTGATAAATACATAAATATATTTAATGTAAAAACATCTATCTGCACTGCACATGAAGTTCAGGCTGGCCAAGATTCATCAACCATACTCTACCAATGTAGAAATACATACTTATTATTGTAATTAAGAAGGTATGTACATATATTTATTATTTTCAGAACACTCCATTGATTTGGAAACACTTCAGATGTTGTCAGATGCTGACCTAAGAGATTTAGTGCCTGTAATAGGACACCGTGCAAAACTTGCCACACAAATTAAATTACTAAACCAAATAATGTCAAATGCCTTTACAAAGCAATCAAATGCAAATCAAGTAAGTATGGTTTGATTACCTACCTCTTATTATAAAGTCAATTACAGTCTAGACAGTCTCAGCCCAGAAATTTGCTACAAGGACTGCATTATTAGTAGCATTCATTGGTTCTATAGTAGCTTTAATGAATTTATTGTCTAATTAATTTTGTTTAAAAAATTTACATGCATAATAAATAGTCAAAAAATGAGTTATACATGTACTTTATCCTTATTATGATGAGCAGCAGAATTTTTTAATTATTATTTTTCTGCTCTGAGTATGTCCATTGTTTAGTGATTAATGTTAAAATTAATCCCTCAAAGAATGAAAACCAAACAATGGAAAATCAATTGTGGCCACCCATGATTATATTTCTTAAATTAATATAATAAACAAATTACTTCACTTAAAAAGTAATTATGGATGTTTATATTATTGACATTGCCTGTTGCTTTCAGTCTACAATTTTGGATGATACTAGTGTAACTTTGTATGAATATACACTCCAAGGAGTAAATGATACTGAACCGCTGCCTGATCAATAATAAGCCTGTATCAGTAATAAGCCTGTAAATCAACAGGGCGGAATATACTTGGTAGGTACCAAGAATCTGGTTTTCTCCTTATACAACACTAGATTTCACCCGCGGCTTCGCCTGCGTGGATTACGAATTCGTGAATTTTTTTGCGTGGAGCCTAATTCTTTTTCTGAAATAAAAGTAGTCTACTTTACTCCTTATAACATCAGCTATCTGCCAGTGAAAATCCCGTCGAAATCGGTCTTTATGACCGCCCGCCTTGCACATCATAAATGCCCGCGTGGTACTTCATCATTATTTTGTTGCGGAGTTATTTTAAAACTATGATATCTCCTAAGATATTCATTGAAATCAAAATGTGCCAAGCGCAATTTTTGTTCAAATTTAAATACCTGTGATGAATAACGTATTTATTTGGATGAGAATTAATATCATGTTTAAAAACACCTTCGCAAATAATACATTATTTAGAACAAATTTGATTTCGATAAAAAAGGTTATAGTGAGCCAACCTTAAAAGATAAACATGCTGTGCATAAAAATAATCAAAACCGTATAATGGAAACTCACAAAGTTTCAAGCTTGTTATATTGTCTCGTTGTCCTCCCATAAACATGGTCATCCCTAGTTTCCGGTCGGCGTGGGGTAGTGGGGTGAGTGCGAATGCGCATGTATCACGTTTTTAGCCATGCGCCGATAGCACGCGCGGACTACATGGTATAAAAATTATTACAATCGGTTCTGTTACTGATTCTGAACAAACTACTTTCAAGTTTAGTATATGTATACTAAAAATGATGCTGTATAGACTCGCGTGAAACACTCTTTTATCACGCGTAAATAACTTGAGGTTGGGATGAAGATTATGAGTGAATGATGTACAATTAAACCAATGTACTAAATAGATAAATATTTTAATTTGCAGATGTTAAAAGATTTTAATGCAATGTATCCACTGTCTGGGGGATTTGATGAAAATTGGCTATTAATAAGGCCCAAAATCATTGACATGATTAAGAAGAAGGAGTTTATAGACGACATTGATGGTAAGTGGACCTACTTCTCTGTATCTTCTCTCACTGAGTAAATTGAGTCCATGGATGGGTGACCGTTTTGTTAATATGACGAGACCACTTCGGTGTTTTTTTTTTTTTTTGACACTTTTAAAACGAAATTACTAGATATTTAATTCAATTTTCGTTTTCAGAATCTAATGAAGAAGGACTAGATATGATTGCTATGACCAGTCTACCATTTTTGTTGAACACATCAAATGTTACGTCAACAAAAACAACAACTAAAAACAACAATGGCCGCCTTCAAAGCAAGAAGTTTTAGAAGGCTTTATTACACAAGTAAACAGTCCAGCTGAGATAGCAGAAACCATCACTAGAAGGAGGAATAAGCTAATGAGCATGGGTCTTCAATTGCAGCCGTTTATTATGGTAGTTGGACCATCCAAAAACTTAATTATGGCAAGATATATTATTATTAATAATATACAATATGAGATGCCATCAATAGTCAGAGCAGTAGATGCTTGTTTAAAAGTGATATTTGTCCTTAATGCCGAGTATCCCAAAGAGTCTTGTCATGTATGGCAATTTATTCAAAGAGGAATTTTTAAAATTAAAACTAAATATGACAAATCTTATACCACAGTAAATGCTCTTATGAGTGATCTCGGAATTAAGGATAACTGATAGGATAGATTAATTGTTTCATCAAACATGCCAAGCTGTTTTTTATGTTACAAAATTGTAAGTAATGTCGCGGATCTTTTTAAACATTTTTCTTTAAGCCATAGTGGACATAATTTTACCGTGTATCATTGTATAAATGATGGTTGTTTTCGTTCATTTCGTTTAAAAAATAGCTATCGGAAACATCTTTACAATCATCATTATGTTTCGGGACAATCTAATACTAGTACTGCAAATGCTACTTTAATAGAAAGTTCTGATATTAGTCCATGTGTTCTGGTCCCAGAAACTTCAAAACAAATGGTTGACTCTTTCCTTCAAGTGCCATTAGAAACCAATAGTTATTCTTTAGTAAGTTTTGTATCTTCTCTCTACGGAAATCCTTTGATGCCAAGGAAGGTAGTTCAAGATGTAGTTGAAGGCTTGCATAAATACATGCTTAGTAGTTTAAGTTCTAACATAGAAAATATATTCTCAGAGATTGTCAAAGCTGCCGAACAAGGTAACAATGTAAATTATTTTAAAGAAAACCTTTTATCAGTTGTAAAATCACCAATTAATAACTTTGATACTGAATTCAAAAGGTTGAAATACTTAGAGACATTGGGAACTTACATACCGCCGAAAGAAGTTGTAATTGGTCAAAGAATGTGTAATGTCAAGGAGCATGGTATTATAAAATCTAAATCAGTAAAATGTACTGAGCAATTTGTTCCGCTGCGATTGGTTTTACAAAAATTTTTCTCACTTAATGGTGTCATGAAGGAAACACTAGATTATATTAATAATTTAAATGAGACATATTTGCAAAATTTTATACAAGGTAGTTTTTGGATTAATTCAGTCAAACAGAATATTGGTACCAAATTGGTGTTTCCGTTATTTTTGTATTTTGACGATTATGAAACAGGAAATGTCCTTGGCAGCCATTCTGGGACACATAAGTTAGGAGCCGCCTATGTTTCTGTTGCTTGTTTACCACCACATTGGACATCTTCTCTTAATAACATATTTTTGGGACTGTTGTTTCATTCATCCGACAGGCATGATTTTGGTAATAATGTGATATTTCAACCGTTAATTGAAGAACTAAATTTTTTATCAGAAACAGGAATTAACATAAATGTACCAGCTTTTCAAGGGATGCTGTATTTCAGGTTAGGCCTAATTATTGGGGATAATCTTGGGTTACACTCCATTATTGGTTTTAATGAATCATTTCAATGTAACTACCCATGTCGAATATGCAATGCTTCAAAGGAAACCTTAAAAAAACAGTTATTCGAAGATAAACATTTGCTACGAGATAATGAAAATTATAATGCTCAGTTACAATTTAACATTCCAGGTAATACAGGTGTGAAAGAAAGATGTGTTTGGCTCTCTATTAAAAATTTTAGTCTTTTTGACCAAGTAGGCGTAGATATTATGCACGATATACTCGAAGGTGTGGCTAAATACATAATGTGTTTTCTTCTCATAAAGTATACCCGAGATTTAAAATATTTTTCGTTTCAAATTTTAAATGACAGAATTGATCAATTTGATTTCGGACCAGACAGCTCAAGTAAGCCCTGTCCATTGAGTGAACAGCATGTTCTTAAGAATAATATTCGTTTATCAGCTTCTGAAATGTTAACATTTGTTAGATATTTTAATTTACTTGTTGGCGAATTTGTCCCAACGGATGACACTTACTGGACACTCTATATTACTTTGAAACAAATAGTTGATTTGTTAATGAGCACTGTGATTACTAAAGAAATGTCTAGCTTGTTGCAGTTTTTAATAGCTGAACTCAATGAACTTTATATAAAACTTTCCCATGAGAACCTCAAACCTAAATTTCATTTTCTTGTCCACTACCATTCCATTATGCTGAAATTTGGACCACTTGTACATTGCTGGAGTATGCGGTTTGAGGCTAAGCATAGACTGTCAAAAATGTCAGCTCGGGCATCGTTTAATCGACGCAATCTCACTTTAACTCTTGCTACAAAACATCAACTGCAGTTAAATGAAATATTTGTAAAAGGTTCATTGGGTCCTTCATATTCTATTGGTGTCACCAAACGAATTTCAAAAAAGGACCGCAACAATGTTATAAGTAATTTAAATCTAGACCCTGCATTGTCTTTGGTACCCGTTTCATGGGTAAAAGTAAAAGGCACACTTTACAAACCCGGAACTATTCTTGTCCACGATGTTAGTGGAGACTGTTATGATTTTGGTGATGTTATTTTTAAAACTGTTAGTCAAGTGTTTGTGTATAACGAAAACAGAATTATTTTAGAATGTACAATGTTGTCGACTGTTGATTTTGATTATCATTTGAATTGTTTTCAAGTAGAATATCCAGAAGTCAAAGAAACTATACATATGTTTCATGATTCTTTATTATCACATGTACCTAATCACGTAAATATTGCTCGTAACGGTAAAATGTATGTAACACAGAGAGTTCAATTGTAATTCAATTAAATGAATAAAAACTATATTTTCTTCGTTAAATCCAATAGTTTTAATGATTACTCTTCTAGTTTGTAACCAAAATTATGAAATATAAACAGTTTTGTTGTAATGGTATTCATACTCGATCCAAAACATTAGTGACACAAATAAATTTTTATAAAACTGTCTATACAATTAGTATCTTTTGGATCGAGTATAAATACTATTACAACAAAACTGTTTTTATTTCATAATTTTGGTTACAAACTAGTGATCCCTGAACATCCTATAATAACATAACAGTAAAGTTATGAGTAACAAAGTTAGTTAAGTTACTAATAACAAAATACATCATGTTATAATTAACAAAATAATCACGTCACAACTAACAAAATACATCATGCTACAATTGACAAAATAATTCAAGTTATAAATAACAAAATATATCACGTTACAAATAACATCTCAGTGAGGTTGCGTTTAAACAAATAATTTGTTACTAATTACTGAAGAAGTTGAGCTAATAATAAGTAAATAATGTTTAATAGCAACAAAACTTCAGTAAAATTAACCACAAGGTATATCGTAAAGCTACAGAAACTTCTGACTACATATAATCAAACTGTTTTACAGTTAATAACAGAAGATGTAGCCTATCAGGAACAACATTATTTTGCTGTTAACAAACATTCCATGAACTTAAATGGTAATAAATGGTTTTGTAAAATGCAACAAATATCGTTTGGTAATATATAATAAAATAGTTTTGTTATACTGTTAACATAACCGGGTTTGACTAAAAATAGCAGTAGTTATGTTGTCACTTTTTTTGGGTAACCAGTAGTCTAACTTTTTGTTATATAAGACATAACAGTTTTTTCAGTGCACTTATCAAAAATACATTTGTCGCGAGAGAAGTCGATTGCTTCAGCTTTGTATACCAATTACAGTGAAAATACAAGCCTCTTTACGCCACTGTGTGAGTATATGTGTTATTTTTTTGGGACGTCACGTCAAGAAAATTGTGCCACTGTGCGAGTATATATGTTTTTTTTAAACGTGACGTCAAGAAAATCTTGTTGTGAAAAATATTCATATGTCCTTTTTTAACATATTAATTGTGGCAGAGATTCAAAATTATCGTCTCGTGTATTAAATCATAAACTAAATTCATATCAGTGTATTCACAGCTTTTTAAAACTGAAAAGTTTGAATTTAGAATTCATTTCTTCTTAGTAATAAATATTATTATAACTTGCGTGCTCATTTTGATACATATCTTTAAGTTAAATATAACAAATTACGTCACAATTGAACTCACTCAAAAAATTAATAGCAGTTTTTTAACATTCATACAAAACTTTTGCAAACTAAAATCGATTAATTTATAGCAAAATTACTATAGAGTCTCAAAAGAACATTGTAACAACTATGTATAAATGAAGTTTAAATAAAAATAATAAATTCAACCCATTACTGTCCCACTGCTGGGCAAGGTTCTCTTCTCAGAATGAGAAGGGTTAGGGTTCGGGTTGGCGGACTACACACACCGTCGAGAACTTTATGGAGCCTGCTCAGGTGTGCAGGTTTCCTCACGATGTTTTTCCTTCACCGTAAATGCAAGTGATAATCAAATTCTAATCCGCACATGATTCCGAAAAGTCAGAGGTGCGGGCCGGGTTTGAACGCGGACCCTCCTGCATGGAAGGCAAGCGTTTAACCGCTAGGCTATCACTACTTAAATAAAACTGATCCAAGAAAAAGAAAATACAAAATTATAAAAGAAAAACTCTTAGAAATTACATTTTCACTGTTCGTACATTTCTTATCCTTATCAAACAGCGCTAATTTAGCTTTTTATGAAGCAGATAAGATGGTCGTGCCGGGGGAGGTCGGGGCTAAATGGCAAACGAACATAACACTATAATACGGGCAGTCGTCCGGAGTCAACGTTGCTGTGTCCAATTTATTTTATTGCTCTTATATCGCACTGTTTCTCTCTCCCCGCGACCACTCGTAAAGAGGGGATCTCATTTCTGATACTTATAAAGATACCTATTCTGACGGTCAAAGATATTTAGATGTCTGAGAAAATAGAGTTTTGTATTCATAAAATTGTAATATTATATATTTTTGTAGTATGAATGCCTCATTGGTCTGGTCTAGAGCTGGTGCCGAGCGAGAGGCCCTGGATCTGATCCCGAGGCAGGCGAAATTTTGTTGGTGTTTTCTGTAAGAAAATACATGGAACTTAATAACGCTATCAGCGAAATGTGGATCTAATATAGTAAGCCTCAAACTACCCCTTGATTTCTTTATATATTTAGACACCTTTAGGATGGAGGCTTTTTTAAACATACCTATTTTATAGCAAATCGCCTTCTGAATCAAATATTTGCTAACAAGCGAGCTTGTTCTATTAGAGATTTCAGTAGTTATTTCTATTGAACATTTTTGAAACATTGTTGAATAAAATGTATATTAATTCTACGAAAGTAGCTGTAACTTTTTCAGGCAAATAACATTTTAATTATAGTATTAAATAAATGTACTTATACTAAGTTAGTTTAGCAAAGTAAATGATGGCAAGTAAAGCGCCTTCATGTTTGCCGCAACTTGGGCAGTCAACCTCGACTAGAGAGAAGCAGTTGATTACAAAGAGGTAGGTAGCTCTAAAATGTCAATTACATATATCGACAGGTAACTTACTTCAGTCTATATACACATAAAAATAAATAAAATTGAAGTGTCTGTTTGTAATGTCAAAATAACAGCTTTTACTAAATGCATATGATGAGTAGGTATACATATATACGGTGGGTACTTATCGCAAATGTCAATTAATAAAATTTTTGACTATTTATTCCATTCGGCTCGTCTCGGAAACGGCTGGACAGATTTTAATAGGACTTTCACTGCCAGATAGCTGATGTTTTAAGGAGTAGCTTAGGTTGGTTTAAATAATAAGAAGTCCGCGCAAAAAAATACACGGGTTCATAATCGCGGACGAAGCCGCGGGCGGAAGCTATAAGTATAAAAAGCAGGTACATAGGCCAATGTTATGAATTATAAATCGAAACAAGATTATTCCCTATCATGTGCTCCTCCGATCTTCCCGCGAGACAGCATCAACTCGGCGAAATAAAAAATTCAAATCTTTATTTCCCAAATTTTCGTACAACCCCATTTCGCCCGTGTCAATAATATGGTACTATTATTATCGTAAAGTAAATATTTTTATCCGGGTTCCGCGACAATCCTCTGTAAATACGTCAGGATATAAAAGGATAAACCCTCCATCTGCTATTGCTGAATTGGGGTTAGAACGTGACCAAGCGATCACAATTTAGGTATAAATCGTGATCATTTTGACTACAAAATGTGATAAACAAATACTACATATATACAGAGGTGTAAAGTTATTTGACTACAAAATGTGATAAATAAAATCCTACTAATATTATAAATGTGAAAGTTTGTGAGGATGGATGGATGTATGGATATTTGTTACTCAATCACGCTAGCACGGCTGAACGGATCTGGATGAAATTTGGCACAGAGATAGATAATCTGGAATAGCACATAGGCTACTTTTTATCCCGGAAAAATGTACGTGTTCGTAAACCACGTGGGCGAAGTCGCGAGCGGAAGCTAGTAAAATATATCACACCTGTGGCCTAACCCTTCTTATTCTGAGAAGAAGCCCTTGCGTTGGGCACAGTAATGGTGCCAAATTTATTATTTATTTTATTATGAGAAATATTAACAACAGTTTCCCAACTATTCCCAATCATTTTCACAAACCGATAGGTAGACCCATAATTTCTAAATCTTCCTATTTCGGGCTAATTGTCATACAAAAAGGATTAGTACATAAAAAGATTACGCATCTCCGTACGCCTGAAATCATGTAGCAACACCACAAAAAGTATATCAGCGACATCTAGCGGAACATGTTACAAATTTTGGATGGCGCTACAAGAGTTTGAAGCGTAGAGAACACGAACGCCCGACCTCTGCCAACCTGGGCCCGCCACACGTAACACGGAGCCAGGCATTAGGAACCTTTAAAGATAAAGACGATTGTGGCCATATAAACTTTATAAATAAAAATCAATTGTCACTATTTATTACACAATGTATGACAGACCATCACTTAAGTACGCCTCGATCGATGTTGTGTTCTTAATTCTCAGGACAAGGTTTGATTGATGAAAAAAAAATAAACATTAGGAAAATCCACCGGAAAAGTCGGATGTTTGGATAGTAGTTTTGTATGATGTAATTTTGTATTTTCTTTATTAGTAAATTGCACCCGTGCGAAACGGGTCGCTAGAAGAAGATAAAAATGTTAAATCTTTCAAAAGTGAAAGCGAAGTTGAACTGTTTTTATGTTCGATCGAATTGTTATTCGAATTTTGACGAGCAATCTACTGTTGCGTTGCGTGTCGCGGGTTCGATTCGCGCAAGGAACGACATATTTGTAGGTATGGTTGACAAATAGTGGTGTCGGTTCTGAGTGTGTATATTTCTAAACGCACCCACGATACAGAAATTATTCTTAGTGTGGCCAACGTTTTTTAAACAATGAAAGAAAGAACTACGGATGATGAAATAACAAATCATCACGCCTGTATTTCCCAAAGGGTTCAACAGTATCGTACTTATTATTAATCTATATAAATAAAAGTCAATTGCCAAAAATGTGTTGCAAAGCGCACAACTTCAGAACGGCTGCATCTTTTTGGCTAATTCTTTTTTTTTGTATTCGTAATTGTCAGGACAGAGTTTGTATGAAAGAAAATTTATGAAAAATCGGAAAATTGAAATTGTAAATTGCACCCGTGCGAAGCCGGGGCGGGTCGCTACTGTCCTATAATATATAGAAGGTGAGCCTATTATCATCTACTAAGCAAAAATCAAAATTTTCCTCACAGAAAAACTTATATAACACTGCCCAAACTAGGAATCGAATCCAGGCCGTAATCACCTCACGCTCAACAACCGCAGTTGTGGCCGATAGAGGAACGAGACAGACAAACAAATAAAACCAACTTGAAAGAAAAGTTGATGAAAATTATGAATGAACTGCGGTTCATGAAAAACATATCTGCATCTCTACTGATTGCTACGTTTATATATTGCTTTCTTTGTCTGAAAATCAATAATTTCACGTTTGTAGTACAATTGTTAACGGAGGGAAGGCACCCCAGTGACCAATTTTGTCAGCTCGCGCAGCCAACGCAAACGGCGATAGCTCTTCGTCTTTTTCTCTCTTACAGGATTTACCTTAACATGCAACACGAAATTAAAACCTTAAATAAAATCAAAACTAAACAACCTATATAAAAATAAAAAATAGTAGATCAAAGTTTTTGTTAATACCTATAATAAACAACGATAATATTCGAGCTACACTGATCGGGTGTCGCGTAAAAAAATACTGAAATTTAAGTCCTGAATCGCGCAATCAAAGTTTTCTTATTGGTATAGTATGTGGGTTATTTCGCTCTTAACTGTCGGGGGGTCCGTAGCTACGACGTAAGCCGGTGTTGACGAGGATCCGGTCTAACTCCTCATCATCAGATGAAGCGTCAAGCATTCATACTATGGTTAAATATAATGTCAAACAAATATGTCAAGAAAAAACGATAAAGAGAGACTTGGTCTCACCCACACGGTAGTAGCTAATTTGACCTCCTTTTGTTACTTCACTGATGTACAGTTTAAGAGGAATGCATAGAAAATCTCTTTTTGTAATTTTTTTAAGTTTTCTAAAGTATGAAATAGTATATTTTTGAGAATTTTTGTATTGATTTTTATTATATATAGAGAATTCTCTTTTTAAATGACTTCGCGTAATTTTCTCGTTAAAACACATACAAAATAACATTATTTTGTATGTGTATTTCATGACTATTTCCAATAGAGTAATCTTGTATGGGAACATTTCCGATATAAAAAATTCCATTATAAATATCCTGTTGTAAAAAATAATAATAGTAATATATTGCCAAGCATACAAGAATAACGACAAGGCCTTGTTCTTCTATAAATAAAGAACTGCATTTTATTCATATATGTAATTAATATCATAATACTTATATTTTATTTTGTTTGTAGAGTACTTTACTTAAAGTGTTGACAAAGAGTTGACTTCATTGCTAATGATCCTTATTGTAGAGTTTAAAGATTTTAATGATTAAACGACTCTATGTAACTTATTAATTACACCACTTTGTATTTAATCTGTAATATGTATATAATTAATAATTTGACGACACGGTTGGCGCAGTGATTGAGCGATCGACTGCTGCACTACGTGTCGCAGTTTCGATTCCCGCACGAAACAAATATTTGTATGATCTACAGGTAGTTGTTTCGGATCTGGGTGTATGTCCATGTGAATATTTGTGTTTGTAAACGCACCCACGATAAAAAAATCTTCAATCAAGCTTTGCCTGTAAACAAATAAGTACTGACGAAAGAAAGAAAGACATATTTCCTGAAACATTAAGAGAGTTTTACCGGAATTTTCCGACAGAGGGCGCTGCTATCAGCAACTTGTTGCAATCGGAGCTGGAAAATACTTTGAACCGTATTCTAATAACTTCTGTTCAGAGTTTAATCTCAATCTGATTACTAGTAAATAAGGAAAGTAACGAGATAACCCCAACACAAGTTTTGTTAATCCTATCCTATCCTACTAATCCTACTAATATTATAAATGCGAAAGTTTGTGAGGATGGATGGATGGATGGATATTTGTTACTCAATCACGCCAGAGCGGGTGAACGGATCTGGATGAAATTTGGCACAGAGATAGATTATAGTCTGGAATAGCACAGAGGCTACTTTTTATCCCGGGAAAATGCACGGATTCGTAAACCACGTGGGCGAAGCCGCGGGCGGAACGGAAGCTATTGTTTTATAATGAGTTAAGACACAATAAACATTTATATATAAAAATAAAAATAAACTATTCGTAATAATCATAATAACTGTTGTCCTGACTACCTCATTGGTGTAGTGGTCGCAAGGGCGACTGCTGAGCGTGACGTCCTGAGTTCGATTCCCGGGTCGAGCAAAGTGTTATTGGGTTTTTCTGCATGGAAATTTTGGAGTCTAGAACTGTAACCGGTAGATGCCAATAGGCGCGATGTTGGTGTACGATTAGTACAGATCTGCCTATCCCGTCCTATTTTAGATTTTGTGCGAAAAACAAGATGAAACAACTGTACAATGGTCGTTTCGATTTCATTTTTTTTAATAAGAGTTTTCGAGGTACTCGTTTAAGTTTTTATTTTTCCGAACATTCAAACTCAAAGTTTATTATTAGAAGTAGACCTTTTCAGGCACTTTTAAAAAGTCTAGATTCTATGCGCACGGTTCCAAAGGGTGTAGGTCCTATGGAGAAGACACCGGAAGAAACTCCATGGATATTCTTTTCACAAAACAAAAAGTTGATTTACAATTGAAATCATTCATCAATCATAACATGCATTATATAAGAAAAATACTAACTTACTAAAGCGTTACTTACATAATGAAGTATATTAACATGAGTTATACAAGTGTTTCGAATAAGGAATAAAAACGGCATAAACTCAAATCAGATAAAACAGAAAAACAAAACAAAATAATGAAATATCAAGAATGTCCAGACATGTGAAGCGAATCTAATATAAATAAAATATTATAATAAATCATTCTTCAAACGAAAATAGAAAATTTATTGGTTGCAGATTCTCTGACATTTACAATTACATGTTACTCAGAATTTAAAGCGCTTGAAATAAATCAATTCAAGCCATCGGACCGTCTAAAATGTTACGATGAAAAACAAACGGTTATTACTATGCAATAAGTAAATTGTTGCGGAGGTTTAAATTGTTCGTTTAAAAATCCACTGGAAAATGTACGGAACTCGTTAAACACGGGAAATTGCTTACGGTCAGCTGTGGCGTTGTTTCACTTACAGGTCATGTTAGGGTTCCGTGAATTTTTTAAATTATGCAATCCTTTTTTTTATTACGATTGTTAGTTGGGTTTTGTTTGATGTTTTTTTTTACGTTGATTAATGTAGAATTTAATATATTAACCATTCAATATTTAATAATGAAGCGAAATTCTATTGGACTGGAGGTGTAATTAGCTCATACTCCATTCTCTCTTTCATTTTAATGAAGTATAATAATTTTATACTTAATTAATATGAAAGAGAGAAAGGTAAAGGTATGAAGTTTGAGTTTTTATTTTTTATTTTTCTTTTTTTTAAACACTTTGCCCCACTCTAGGATTTCTCCTGTATCGTGGGTACAGTTTACAAACATATATGTCACATGCACAAACAACCAGACCCGAAAGAACTATCTGTAGATCATACAAATATTTGTTCCGTGCGGGGATCGAACCCGCGACACGTAACGCAGAAAGCTAATCGCTTAGCCACTGCGCCAACCGTGAACCGTGAACCGTGAAGTTAACCGCAAGAGCCATTGTATATTTGAAGGTACGTATCTACACAGATAATATAATACTATACTAGGTATCTATAAGTTTCTGTGCGCAAAACAATATAAAAACGAAGGAAATACCTACCAACTAGGACGCACTGGCTTGGATATTTTCTTTATTTTTATCTCGGAGCGAAAACGAAATGTATTATGTAAGTTTAACAATAACATTTAAAATTCTAACATAATAATTAATCATTGTTTTGTCTAATAAATACAAGTTTTTTCTTCACCTAATAAATGATTATAATTTACAATTTACATTTACAGAACCGTGATCGTTAAATGAATATTTTCTTGGATGCTATTGTGTTTTACTTTATTTGTGGCTCTCAGCTATTCACAACACGCCCGCTGACGTGTACAGTGTTTTTTACTGAAAACAAACTACTGATTGTATTTTTACTATAAATCATAGCTTATAATTATATTATTACTAACTGTTGCCCGCGACATCGTCTGCGTGTATTTTGTATTTATTACCTAACTAGCTTCCGCTCGCGGCTTCGCCCGCGTGATTTACGAACCCGTACATTTTCCCGGGATAAAAAGTAGCCTATGTGCTATTTCAGACTATAATCGATCTCTGTGGCAAATTTCATCCAGATCCATTCAGCCGTTCTGGCGTGAAAGAGTAACAAAGATCCATCCATCCATCCATCCATCCATCCTCACAAACTTTCACAGTTATAATATTAGTAGGACTAGTAATTTGTTGCAACAGTAAAAATAAACCTATGTCCTTCCCCAGGATCTAGTCTACCTCCTTGTAAAATTTTAAAACAATTGGTTCAGTGGTTTATTTGTATTGAGGTAACAAACAGACAGAGTTACTTTCGTATTTACAATAGTGTGGATGTGGTTTGTTGAAAGTAACAGTATTTTTGCGAGTTTGAAATTCTTCGCAATTTAGGGAGTACAAATTAACTTGCCGAGTTTAATAATCATATTTATAATTTTGTTTAGCAAACAGATTACGGAATTTAAAAACATTTTTTAACATGCAATTAGGTAGATATTACCTATCTACACTTAACATTACAATTTTTGTAAAAAAATGCTATACTTACATATACTTTAAATATCAAACAAATCATAAATATCAAATTAAATTCAGCCTTCAGAATAACATACTGTATCTGCCAAAGAAACCCCGCGTTTACTTAGAACTATGTACAATTTCCGATACATTTTAACTAATTTTTTGCTTTAATCACAGAGTACATAACAGCGTAAAATTCAGAAGTTGTCCAGTGGAAAATCCACTTTAAATTATACGTAATAATCATTACGGGAATTAGGCACATAACAACATAGCATCACGCCTGTATTCCCCTAAGGGTTATGCAGAGGTGTAGGTATTATTCTACACTCACATTTCGCTAATGCCGTCATTAAGTCTCATGTAATAGGGAGCGAGCCTATTGCCATTTACCAGGCACAGACTCCGTACTGCTATTGAGAATATCAGTACAGAAAAACCCAATATCACTTTGCCTGACCCGGGAAGCGAACCCAGGACCTCACGTTTAGAATTCGCGCTTGCGACCCCTAGACTAATGAGGCATTTTTTGGATATATTTTAACATTTTTTTTGCTTTAATCACAGAGTAGATAATAGCGTAAAATTCAGAAGTTCTCCAATGAAAAATACACTTGAAATTATACGTATTTAATAGGAACTAAACAGTAATTCTAAAGCCATAATATCAGCAAGTAATCAAAGCAGCTGTTCCATCCACAAATTAACCCAACACGAACAATATGAACACTCCAGGATGTATGACATGTCACCGTAAGTTCGCGAACTAAGCAAGCAGCATGAAGCATCGACTAAGTTAGACAGGCCTTCGTTACAGGCATGTGAACTTCATTACAGCTTGGAGATTAGAATTTATTGAACGGTTCTCTGACAACGGCATTAATAAAAGAAGTAACTGAAAATATAGTCTTCAATGCGGTTAGTATTACTTTTTACTCTCAAGGTCACAAATCCTGGCAAATCTTGTAAACTTTTAGAGAACCTTAAGCATCCGGATAATAAGAGTTATTTCTGAATGACGTCATATGGGCCGCGCGGTCTATACGCGAGTCAATAATAAAATGTAAAACATAGGCGCGGTCGCCAAACACTTTGGAGGGGGTCATATTAACAATAATATGACGGTGAGGGGGTTGAAATTTTCGTAAATTGTTTATTTAAGGAGGTTTGTCAATTTGACGTGTACGATTTTGGGGTCATGACCCCCATGATCCCTACTCGGACTGCCACTAGTGTAAGATGTCTCATTAGGTTAGTGGTCGCAATGTTCGCAAGCGTTGCTGTTGAGTGTGAGGACCTGGGATCAATCCAAGGGTCGGCCATTGTTATTGGATTTTTCTATTAGAAAAATTGAGAGTAGGAACCTGATTTTTGGAATTGTGCCCTGTAGATAGTTTAAATTTAGTTACGAGAAATACAACACGTATACTAGGTACTATGTATGAAAGAAGCCCAAAACGTAGAGTAAATTTTGTAGAAGTAATTAGTATGGAGTATGCATGCAACTAATGAGTGGCCAAGTCTTTGTCGTCGCTTGTCTGCGCGCGTTTTGTGTAAACCTAATCAGTTTTTAAGCGTATGTGTTCGTTATTCACCAGTTGCCTGCATAGGTACGTAACTCTTCTGTCGTATTTACCAATATTATTTCACCTTAAACGTTAGGTGTTTTATTTTTTCTTCTTTTAAAAACGTTGCCCCACACTAGGATTAATTCCTGTATCGTGGGTGCGTTTACAAACACAAATGTTCACATGAACATACACCCAGGACCGAAAGGAATATCTGTAGATAATACAAAATTTGTTCCGGACTCCCAGCTGCTACTGATAATAGTTTAATAAAACTTTGTCCGACCTGAGAATTGAACCCAGAATCTCACGCTCAGCAGTCGTGGTTCTCACCAATAGACCAATTAATTAGTTGACTATGTTTGACGTTGAGAAAAACCCAGAATATGGATATATTATTACATATATCTAGTATTATGTTAAAAATAAATTAAATAAAAATAAATTCAACCCATTACTATCCCACTGCTAGGCAAGCTCTTCTCAGAATGAGAAGGGTTAGGCCTTAGTCCACCACACTGGCCCGGTGCGGTTGGTGGACTACACACTCCGTCAAGAACTTTATGGAGCCCTCTCAGGTGTGCAGGTTTCCTCACGATGTTTTCCTTCACCGTAAACCCAAGAGATAATCAAATTCTGATCCGCTGTTAAAAACTAACCATATTTTCATTATTTTTACATTATCCTACCTAACTTAAAATAAGCACACACCATTTGCGTGTATTAACAAAAACACGCACAATTTCTGGACGAAACGAAAGATATTCGGTATCTTTATTCGTCCAGAAATACTACGCAAACCACTATCGTTAATTAATAACTAATATAGCGGCCAGGCACAATGTATGCCTTCAATTAACAATATGGCCTCGAACATTCGCAAGTCGGGACTGAACGAGGGTCGAATATCTGAGAGATTTGTGGCTGTATGAATTGTCTGATTGTTTATTATAATTAAGAAGATATACTTGCTCATAATTATTAGTCTTTCGTGGTATAAAATAACCTTCTTAGTTCATATCTGTCATTTCAGAATATCATAGCATTTTTTTTTTAATCTGCCCCACAATTTGATTTCTCCTTTATCGTGGGTAAAGTTTGCAAACATACATGTCACATGCACACACAACCAGACCCGAAATAATTATCTGTAGATCGTACATTTATTCCGTGCGGGGATCGAACCGGCGACACGTAGCGCAGAAGTTTAGCTTAGCTTAGCCACTGCGCCACCGTGTCGTCAATTGGTTTCATATTTACTAGTTTACAGGAACCTATTACCTTAATTATTCCAAAAATTAGATTTTAAGATTGGCAAGACTAACCTATGTTTACTCCAAATAACATTTTGCATGCCGAATTAAGTAGGCGAAATATGCGAAACAAATTATATAATACCAAGATTTGAAAAATCTACCGTATTTCACGCAGAATAAAGATTATTTTTATTTATATTTCTACTACGAAAAACTTTTCCCCACACTAGAAATAATTATTGTATCGTGGGTGCATTTACAAACACAAATATTCACATGCACAAACTCCTAACCCGGAATTGCTACATGTAGGTCTCAAAAGACAGAAGGAGCTAATTTACACAAAAAATTAGACTAAGACGTGCAAACGACCTTTGTCTCTTTCACCCAAGAACTAATTATGGCAAAAAAAAAATAATGTACGAAGGTGCGAAATTGTATAACCAATTACCGAAAAATATCAAAGAAGCTAAATCAATACCAACTTTTAAAAAGCATTTAAAATGCTATTTAACATCTAATGTGAGCGCACCTTAGTTTCACTAGTTCACATGTCGCTTCTAGCTACACTCAATCTGTGTAACGTGCGCGTCCAAGCATTGTTTGCTCCTTGTTTATGTAAGTTTTTTTTTTTTTTGCAAGTACCCTGTATTTTGTATTTTGTTAATCTTCGAAATAATAAAAAAAATGTTTAAAAAATTTATGTTTGTGATTGAATGTGTTTGAGTGAAATAATTCGATATGATAGTGTACGCTTAGGAGAAGATTATTATTTCTTTGTATGTATTTAAACTTTCTCATGTAAGTGAATTATTGTAAATTCTTATGAGAAATAAATATATCTCAAACCATACTTTTATTGTCATTTATAATAGTTTAGATATCAGACAACAGTTTTTAATGTGCATTATGTATTATGTACTAGCTTCAGCTCGCAGCCGCGTGGTTTACGAACCCGAACATTTTCCGAGATAAAAAGTAGCCTTTGTGTTATTCCAGACTATGATCTATCTCTGTGCGAAATTTCATCCAGATCCGTTCAGTAGTTTTTGCGTGAAAGAGTAACAAAGATCCATCCATTCATCCATCCATCCTCACAAACTTTCACATTTATAATATTAGTAGGATAGGATAGGATATATCGTAAACTTAAAAAAAAAACCAATGCTATAAGTAGAATACAACATCGCCTCATACTATTTCCAATTAATCCAACTTACCTCACAAATACAATAAAGGAAAAAGAACTACCCCCTCTCATCTCATTCCTCAGAAACCCAACTCTTTTCATAATTACATTATACGGAAAGGCAAGTTATTAAATATCCTGCATCGGGTCCAGCGTGTGGTACAATAAACAACAGTATTGACACAATAAGTGCGAATGATCCACTCGCACCGGGGCCGAGCGAGACCTGAATATTGGATGCCAAGGGAGGGTTAAGTGAGACTCCATTGATACACGACAATATCCTTCCAACTTTACTGAACGATTAGTATCACAGGTGCCGCTCGACGTGACCCAGATGCGATTAATAGAATAAAATATCTTTATTTCATGTAAACCAAGTTCAGGCATGTATGAAATCTCGAGACTCTAGGCGCACGGTTCCAAATAGTAGGTCCTATGGAGAAGAACCGGCAAGAAACTGCATGGAAACTTTATTAAAATAATTGATCTTCTGATATTGTTTGGTACACTGTTGTGGTAAGAGAATGAGAGAATAATGTAATAAAATAAGAAAAAAATACATGATAAGATTGCCTGTAAATGAGATTGATATGCCAGTTCAACCAATTCCAGCAGACACTCCTGTTCACGAGCATGACGCATGCGTCAGCATCGCTAAGCTGAACTACTATGTAGGAATCAAATATATGTATGATCTAGAAATAGTTGTTCCGGGTTGAGATGTCTGTGCACGCACTCACGATACAGGGAAAATTCTTAGTGAGGTACAACGTTTTTAAAAAATAAAAAATAAAAGTAGAGGATTAATTCGTTTTGGCCAAAAAGAAACATTTATAAATAGCGAAATAAAAAAAAATATGTCATTCGAATTTGGAAAGTCTCTCTTTTGAATTTGGATTTGATAAAAACACATTTTG
Organism: Shargacucullia verbasci; assembly: GCA_947562105.1. Taxonomy (NCBI): domain Eukaryota; kingdom Metazoa; phylum Arthropoda; class Insecta; order Lepidoptera; family Noctuidae; genus Shargacucullia; species Shargacucullia verbasci. The sequence goes on along the minus strand of OX387284.1, from coordinate 14,018,253 downwards.
ATTGTGAACTTTTTGAAGATATTCTTAGGCAAATTTTCAAACCGAAAGAAAATGCCCATAATAGTGGACAAAGCTAATGGATATAATTTTCAATGCGATACAATTTTATTAATTTAGGCATTGCTAATTAGCTAAAAAAAGGCTAGTATCAGAATATCGTAACACATTGGAAACGACCTCAAAACACGTATAACACAAGAGGAATCCCAAACGAGCTCTTAATAATACCTCTATGATATCGTCTCTGAGTTCACTCAGTGTGTTGCTTACTTATTTCTGATTTACACAACCGAAACAAACACTTTCAACCTTATAATAAAGCGTATAAGAACTATTATTGATAGTCACACGGTCTCATAGTGGGGCAGTTATAGTCCGAATTGAATTTCCGAATGTGTTATGGTAACATAACGATGTGAAAACGAGTTTCTTGCGTGGAAATTGTAATAGGAATTTTACGTCGCGCATTTTTATGACTTTTATATGCTGTCCGGTGGAATTTGAATGTGCATATTTTATTGATAAAGCGCTTTATTATTAAAATAAAGTTTTAATAATCTAGTCTTTGATTAAAACATAAGTAGTAGGTAGAAATAAGCAGTGATAGCCTAGCGGTTGAACGCTTGCCTGCCATGCAGGAGGGTCCGCGTTCAAACCCGGCCCGCACCTCTGACTTTTCGGAATCATATGCGGATCAGAATCTGATTATCACTTGCATTTATGGTGAAGGAAAAACGTCGTGAGGAACCCTGCACACCTGAGAGGGCTCCATAAAGTTCTTGACGGTGTGTTTAGTCCGCCAACCCGCACCGGGCCAGCGTGGTGGACTAAGGCCTACCCCTTCTCATTCTGAGAAGAGCACAGCAGTGGGACAGTAATGGGTTGAATTTATTTATTTATTTAGTAGGTAGAAATTCACTTTTGACTTCGTTTACTTGTATTGGGTTTAATTACAATAGTAAAAATAAGCCTATGTTCTTCTCCAGGACCCAGGCGATTTTTTTGTAAAATTTAATAACTATCGGTTCAGTAGTTTAGTCGTGATGAGGTAACAAACAGACAGACAGAGTTACTTTCACATTTATAATAGTGTGGGTGAGGATATTGACTGTCTCATTGGTCTAATAGTCGCCAGCGCTAACGTCAGGTCGTGGGTTCGATTCCCGGGCCGAGCAAGTGTTACTGGGATTTTCTTTATAGAAATCCTTAGACGTAGCACGGAGTCTGGAATGTTTTCGGTAGAAGGTGTAGCAACTATCGTCGCAACACAGCAAAAAGTAAAAACGCCATCTATCGGAGTGAAGCGACAACAGAATATCCTGAATCGCACTATGAGAGTTTACATTGATTCTAACATATATACCAATGTCCGACATCAACCGTCGGGCTTCGGCCCGCCACGCTAACCACCTTGCCTGGTCGGAGGATCCTCCCTTTTCAATGGAGGATTCATACCTCGTTCCTCCATAATGGCAATAGGCTAGCCTATTACATGAGACAATAACGGCATCGGGGAAATGTAACGACCACGTAACATCAAGCAAGTATTTTCAAACTCTAAAGTTACATCGATCAAGACTAGCCAAGATCCCGAACTTCAAGTCAGTGTTAAGTCTAAGGCGTGCATGCACATAAACCGCAGGGCTTAGCTCGGAGGCTGCCACCCGATCAGCTAGTGTGGTCACGTATTAAACTTCACTGAACTGTCGCTGTTCTGCTGGGATTCCACAGATTAATACTAGTTTTAGTTACTGATGGAACTCTATAGACAAATACTTGGAATACTCAAACTTTTTGAGGATTTAAAGTTATGATTTCATGTATGTGACGAATATATGGACTAGCTTTAACTATGTGAAATTATGTTGGTTTCGATGACTACAATACAAAAAAGTTAAAAAAATATTTAGGCTTCAAATTTTAATATATACTTAGCTTACATATTAAAATCTGACAAAAAATGGTCCGCCATTTTCCAAAATGGCGCCCACATGATGATAGTCACTACATATTATAGAACAACGTCCCCTCGCCGCGTCTGTCTGAACGCGATAAACTCAAAAACGAATGAACGACTTTTAATACGGTTTTCACCAATGGACGGAGCGATTCATGAGGAAGGTCTGGGTGTATAATTCATTAAGGTTTTGTGTAAATTGACTGAAATATGACGATGATTGTTGAAGATGTCAGAAAACATCATGCCGACTTTACTACACGAAACTTTACTAGCGTGCGCCGCGTAAATGCTTCACGCAACAGGCTGGTACGACACTATGACAGAAAAAAATTTAGGCGTATATGCTCTGCTACCCGTGCGAAGCCGGGACAGGTCATTAGTTCTGTCATAAATCGAAATTTGACATCAATCTCTTGTTTGTATTGAAGTTAGCTATCGTATTCCGCAGACGCCTAAAATTTTGAAAATTCACCTAATACGCATATACACAAATATTCTCCTAACTTGCAACTGGTTAGTAGAACTATTTTAACTTGCTAGCATGGAGTTGGCACTTACAAAATGACGATAACCACAGCAGATTCGGTTTCCGAGCACGTCATCAACAATATGAACACGTAGGGAACTTCATTCAAGTCCTACTTTGACACTGTTTTGCAAATGGGACATTATAATGTGTAAATGAATAGCAGAGAAATATCCAAGAATTATAAAAGATATAGTGAACATTATTTGCTAAATTTTCTACAAATATCCAGAAATAGCCAGAGCATCCATCGGCTAATTACGACACAACGGGTGCCGTCAGCCGGGACTGGTCAGCTTGTAACTGCCATGGCAATATTATTCAGAGGCAATCTTGTTATGTTATATTTTTCCTCCATTTTTTTTTACTTATTAAATTACATTATGCTCGCATTCTCTTACCACAACAATATACCAAACATGATTGTAAGATCGATTTATTTTAAAAGAGTTTCCATAGAGATTTTTTCCGGTTCTTCTCCATAAATAAGACCTATTTGGAACCGTGCGCCTATTCTCGACATTTTATAAATGCCTAAACTTGGTTTACATGAAATAAAGATCTATTTTTTTCTATACAACCGAATTTTGCCGATCGAAATACGAGTTTAATTAACTTAACCCCGATTTTTCAATGCCCAAGTTAACCCATAGCTATCAATTTGAAAATAATAGTTTTTATATAAAGTTTTAAGTATCAGTTATCACATTTTGACGAACATATTAACATTTACAGAGCATAACTGACGAACCGACCAAGGAATAGAACCCAGGGCCTTCTGTCATTGCACCACTAGAACCTTTGTCGGTACGGTCGGCGCAGACACTAAGTGATTAGCTCCCTGCGTTAGGTGTCGCGGGTTTTATTCCCGCACGGTACAAATATTTGTATTCAGATAGATGTTTCGGGTCTGGTTGTATATATGTGACATGTATGTTTGTAAACCGTACCCACGATACAAGAGAAATCTTAGTGTGAAATGAGGCAGTAATATTATTCAATAACGAGTATGGTCTTGTAAACGCTAGAGATTTCTATCCTACCCTTTTATTTCGCAACAAAAACCTGTTCCAAATCAATACAACACATTCGATTCACATGTCCACATATAAGCACATACGAATAGATATTCCTATTGTCATGCGGAACGCCAATACTTGTATGATTTATATGATATTCGTGTCTAAAGTGGCGCCAGTTGTGACAACTTTATGCCGTTTATAGTGCTTTTGTTTTGCCATTGGTACTACCTCGCGATGTCTCCGTAAGAACTGATGAGTTATATTGCATATTGCTCGGATCGGCCCTTGTATTAGAAATGGACTTTTGTTGGATGTTTTGGTAAGGTTTATTGTTTTTAGTGGCAGGTTAAAAAGTTTTAACTTGAAATGTTGATTGTGGCGTTATGTCTTGAGTATTAGAACACTTAGCTTTATACTATTACGTCAAAAATACTTTACAATCGTGCCCGGTATGTCCCTGCACCCGCAGGTATAAAGTTGTGAGTTGCCATTGAGCGCAGTTCGTGTGGCTAACTTCTGGGCTAAGACTATTGCTTTTGCGTTTGACTGCTACTAGAATCATAACATTTTATAAGCGCCTGTTAAGGCCCAGTTGAAATAAAAATATTTGTCTTTGAATTTGACCTATTAAGATTTCGAATAAATGTGGCCTCCATTTTGTGCGCTACTTGTGTCATAACTTATGTTTAATACAGTTATCAAAATAATATTAACATGCAACTAGCAGCAAGCATTCCTAAAATAAATTACCAATCTATCTAGAGACCGCTTTGTGACATTCTTTACATCATTATACACTTCTATTAACGTACATAAGCGAAAAATATTGACATGAGTTCTTTCTTTAGTAGCTCCTAGCTACTAAGTAACCTAAAAAATTGATAATTATTGGGATTATGTGCTGAAAAATTCTTTGTAGCAACCTCAGACTGACCCTTAATTACATAGGACTTATTAACGCCATTAGCGTAATGTAGGTGTACAGTACAACTCTGCCTATCCTTTCGGGTAATACCGGCGTGTATATAATAAGTTTAATTACTCAAATCAAATCCCCTAAACTAGGTGCGATCATATCAAAGGCCTTAAATAATGAGTGGCGGGTACATAAGACCCGCGCTATTCATTGCAGGGTTAATTAACACTGTTTGTGGCGAAGGGATGTAATGGTAGGTCCCTTAGACCCAAGTTTATGTGTTTGGGATAGTTTTATTCTGCTGCATGTGGTTTCGGGAGGTTAATCATGTGGATTGCTTAGGGTTAAGTTAACTTACTGGTATGATGTTTTGTTTCTGGTTTACTTATGATATATATCATTTTCTTTATGACCCGGGTACGTCTTAAAACTGCGGCCAGACACCGGAGGACGGGCAGCAGCGTCCTCTCACTAATCGGTGAGCCGCTGCGATCCCCAAGCCGCCTGCCAAGCGTGGGGATTATGGCAAACCCCCCTTGAGGGAGGCCCTCGTTCAGCAGTGGACGTCTTATGGCTGATGATGATGATGATGATATATCATTTAACAAACTTTAGTGATATCATTAACGTGTCGTACAAACTGTGAGGCCCACACTATTATTATGTATTTGGTTACAATTGTCTCATCATTGTGTTAAAATAAATTATTTTTTACTTTCTATAAGATACGCCCAGAAGACTCAGTGATAGCCTAGCGGTTGAATGATAGCCTTTCATCTGTGTTCAAACCCGGTCCGCACCTTGACTTCTCGGAATCATGTGCGGATCAGAATTTTATTATCACTTGCCTAAACGTTGAAGGAAAACATCGTGATGAAACCTGCACACTTGAGAGGACTTAATAGTTTTTGATGGTGGTGCGAGGTCGTGCGTGGTGGACTAAGCCATAACCCCTTCTCAATCTAGGAAGAGGCCCTTGTTCAGCAGAGGGACAATAATGGGCTGAATTGATTTTTAATTTCTCTAAAAGATAATAAGATTGTCATTAATTTAGGTAGTTAATCACTTAAGTGAATCCCACATGAAGAGTAGCTAAGTGTCATTATTTAGTAATTCAGTAGAACTAGAGGTTCAAGATTTATTATAACTTCAGTAGAAAATCTAAATAAGAGTATAGGTACTCTGTCTCTTTTCCATATAATATGCATATTATGTACAACATACAGGGTCAATACCTCCTTTCTGATTAACCTTGTATACTGATTAATATACGCAATTAATTATGGTAAACAAACTGCAAAAAAATAATACGTTTTTATTTATAATATTTATGCAATGATCTTATTAATTTATAACTTTTAGTATCCTTTCCCCAAAGATTGTTTTGGTTCAAAATCGACCTTATTATAAGCGTTTTCTATTCCATCTTTCACTTTATCTGATTCATCTCTCAAACGGGTTCCAACATCACTGGCTCTGTCACCAAACTTTTCAAAGTTATTTTGTAAACTATTTCTTTGATTTTCAATAAAATTATTGGAACTTTGTTTCAAAGTATCTATTGAGTATTCTGGTTTTCCACGTCCTTTGTTGATTCCATCTTCAATTTGATCATATCCTGCGTCTATTCCGCTAACAAAGTCGTCACCCATGCCAGTTAGAGAAGTTCTGATGTCAATCATACCAGCGCCATCTTCCTCATTAAGTTTATCATTACCCGAGTTATTTTTATGGCTAGTGATATTATTACGAACCCTATGTATTATGTCTTGTAAAGAGAACATTGTTTTCTTGAACCCAGATTCTGATTCAGATAAATTGTGTTTGAAGAAGTATTTCCTTATTTTTCCACAGAGGAGTGATGTATCATCGCTTAACTTTAATGGTGCGTTTTGGTTATTTTCAATTTCCGCGAAACTATTGCCAAATAAAAAGCTTTTAACTTTGATAATACGATTCTTCACTTTATTAAACATTTTTGCAACAACTCCTTCCGTGCCTTCTTGGACATGATTCGTGTCAAACATTGAGAATACATTAATCACTTCTGTTCTTACGACCTGCGCTACGTCATGAATTTTCAGAGACATCGTTCCAATCAAGCCTGGTTTTATAATTGATCGACCAGTTTCATCAGTTTCGCTACCTCCAAAAATCAAATTTTTGCCATAGTGTAGAGCTCCACCTATACCTTCCTTGATGGAACTCGTAGTATCCTTCACTGTACCAATAAATCCATCTATTAGTCCACATTGAGATTGTGCTATTAACGCGAAGGACAACACTATCACTAAATACTGCTTCATGTTCACTTAAATGCACTTTTCTAACTGTTTTATGGCTTGATTTTATCAATATGCGCACTATATTTCTGTTTGAATATCATTAATATTTATTTTGATACATATGCAATTTATAATATGCGGTGAAATGTATCGGACAGAACTATTTAAGCGACGTTATTATCAGTCAGTTTGACCTCTTGTGTGACTACGGACCTATATTTTATCACAACACTACATTTTTCCGATGATTTCACCCGTCTAAATGATAATTTATCAGACTAATACAAAGACAGCTATTATTAATTATGTGTATCTTTAAAGGGCACTAGACTACCTTCAAAATCTCTAATTGCTTTGGTTATTCGTCTTGTTGAATGTGAGTAAAAAAAATACTATTTACTGACACGGCACGGCAACCTAAAAGTGTGAAGACGTTTTGTCAAAATTCTCTTGTACTAACGGATCTTTTCTGGATCTGGACAACACCAACTATAGCTGAGAGCCATCCAGGTGACCCCATAAGGGTAAAAAAAAAACATCAAAATAGATCAAGCTGTTTAGGAGAAGAATTACGAACACACGCACACACACGGAATTTTATATACTTTAATAGTCATTAAGATTACCACGAACGTACATACAACATCCAACAATTGTGTTTATGTATACCTAGACTGAATAAATATGATAATTACTCTCAGCGAACTTTGAACCACTTAGCGATTAATTGGAATTCTGATTAACATGTAATGTCAGACGTGCTAAGGACGAAATGATCATTACAGAAATTAGAGTAGGTAAACAATAATAAGAATGACTCACATACATAAATAAGCGAATGTTTTTAATGATATCTTTACTATAAAAACAATGACGGCACAGTTGGTGCTGTGGCTAAGCGATTAGCTTTCTGCGCTTCGTGTCGCGGGTTTCTTCCTGCACTCCCCAATTTAAACTACACGCGGCGATGATTGGGCGTTTAGAATATTTTAAAACTAGAGTATTTAGAATTTGAATTGCTTTTAAAGAACCCGGAGTTGACATTTTGCTTACAAAAGCTGAATACATTTGTCTCAAATGCGAATTTTTGAATATTCCAAATTCACCACTTACCAACTCGGGATTTCTAAACATATCATCCAAATTCCTTGTATCTAGATTCAAACCACTCTACCGCTATCAAGCTGTACAAACAAATCCAGTATTTGGCCTGCACCAGTATCTTTATTTCATTTCCGTTTCGCAGTCGCGCCCGATCAGACAGACAGACGTTTGGGAAACACAGCGGGACAAGATTTACGAACCTCGATCGAGTATGGTCAGAGTAAAAGTTTTGCAATTGTAAGTTGTACATATATGTAATATAAATACAATTATGTATGATTAGTTTTTGTCAAAGTACAGCCCCGGTGTAATCGGAGATCATAAACGTAGAAAGAGGATTTAAATATAAGGTTTAAAAATGAAATTTAAATTGAGTTTTGACGACACGGTTGGCGCAGTGGTTAAGCGATTAGCTTTCTGCGCTATGTGTCGCGGGTTCGATCCCCGCACGGAACAAATATTTGTATGATCTGCAGATAGTTGTTTCGGGTCTGGTTGTGTGTGTATGTGACATGTATGTTTGTAAACTGTACCCACGACACAGGAGAAATCCTAGTGTGGGGCAAAAATGTCAAAAATGCTTTACAATCGTGCCCGGTATGTCCCTGCACCCGCAGGTATAAAGTTTGAGTTGCCATTGAGCGCAGTTCGTGTGGCTAACTTCTGGGCTGAGACTATTGCTTTTAGACTAGAACTGCAACTAGAATCATAACGTATTAAAAGCGCCTGTTAAGGCCCAGTTGAAATAAAAATATTTGTCTTTGAATTTGACCTATTTAGATTACGATTAATTGGCTAAGAAAAATTTAATATTAATAAATCGATGTGGCCTCCATTTTATGCGCTACTTGTCTCATAACTTAAGTATTAAAGTTATCAGAATAATATTAACATGCAACAAGCAGCAAATCGCAGCATTCCTAAAATAAATTACCAATCTATCTAGAGACCGCTTTTGTGACATTCTTTACATCATTATACACTTCTATTAACGTACATAAGCGAAAAATATTGACATGAGTTCTTTCTTTAGTAGCTCCTAGCTACTAAGTAACCTAAAAAATTGATAATTATTGGGATTAATTGCTGAAATATTCTTTGTAGCAACCTCAGACTCACCCTCAATTTCATAGGACTTATTAACGCCATTAGCGTAATGTAGGTGTACAGTGCAACTCTGCCTAACCTTTCGGGTAATACCAGCGTGTATATAATAAGTTTAATTACTCAAATCAAATCCCCCAAACTAGGTGCGATCATATCAAAGGCCTTAAATAATGAGTGGAGGGTACATAAGACCCGCGCTATTCATTGCAGGGTTAATTAACACTGTTTGTGGCGAAGGGATGTAATGGTAGGTCCCTTAGACCCAAGTTTATGTGTTTGGGATAGTTTTATTCTGCTGCATGTGGTTTCGGGAGGTTAATCATGTGGATTGCTTAGGGTTAAGTTAACTTACTGGTATGATGTTTTGTTTATGGTTTACTTATGATATATATCATTTAACAAACTTTAGTGATTTCATTAACGTATCGTACAAACTGTGAGGCCCACACTATTATTATGTATTTGGTTACAATTGTCTCATCATTGTGTTAAAATAAATTATTTTTTACTTTCTATAAGATACGCCCAGAAGACTCAGTGATAGCCTAGCGGTTGAATGATAGCCTTTCATCTGAGTTCAAACCCGGTCCGCACCTTGACTTCTCGGAATCATGTGCGGATCAGAATTTTATTATCACTTGCCTAAAAGTTGAAGGAAAACATCGTGATGAAACCTGCACACTTGAGAGGACTTCATATAGTTTTTGATGGTGGTGCGAGGTCGTGCGTGGTGGACTAAGCCATAACCCCTTCTCAATCTAGGAAGAGGCCCTTGCTCAGCAGTGGGACAATGATGGGCAGAATTGATTTTTAATTTTTCTAAAAGATAATACGATTTTCATTAATTTAGGTAATTAATCACTTAAGTGAATCCCACATGAAGAGTAGCTAAGTGTCATTATTTAGTAATTCAGTAGAACTAGAGGTTCAAGATTTATTATAACTTCAGTAGAAAATCTAAATAAGAGTATAGGTACTCTGTCTCTTTTCCATATAATATGCATATTATGTACAACATACAGGGTCAATACCTCCTTTCTGATTAACCTTGTATACTGATTAATATACGCAATTATCTATGGTAAACAAACTGCAAAAAATAATACGTTTTTATTTATAATATTTATGCAATGATCTCATTAATTTATAACTTTTAGTATCCTTTCCTAAAAAGATTGTTTTGGTTAAAAATCACTCGTTGAATCGATTCATCTATCGAACGGGTTCCAACATGTAAACTATTTCTTTGATTTTCAATAAATTTTTTGTAACTTTCTTCCAAAGTATTTATTGAGTATTCTGGTTTTCCACGTCCTTTGTTGATTCCATCTTCAATTTGATCATATCCTGCGTCTATTCCGCTAACAAAGTCGTCACCCATGCCAGTTAGAGAAGTTCTGATGTCAATCATACCAGCGCCATCTTCCTCATTAAGTTTATCATTACCCGAGTTATTTTTATGGCTAGTGATATTATTACGAAGCCTATGTATTATGTCTTGTAAAGAGAACATTGTTTTCTTGAACCCAGATTCTGATTCAGATGAATTGTGTTTGAAGAAGTATTTCCTTATTTTTCCACAGAGGAGTGATGTATCATCGCTTAGCTTTAATGGTGCGTTTTGGTTATTTTCAATTTCCGCGAAACTATTGCCAAATAAAAAGCTTTTAACTTTGATAATACAATTCTTCACTTTATTAAACATTTTTGCAACAACTCCTTCCGTGCCTTCTTGGACATGATTCGTGTCAAACATTGAGAATACATTAATCACTTCTGTTCTTACGACCTGCGCTACGTCATGAATTTTCAGAGACATCGTTCCAATCAAGCCTGGTTTTATAATTGATCGACCAGTTTCATCTGTTTCGCTACCTCCAAAAATCAAATTTATGCCATAGTGTAGAGCTTCACCTATACATTCCTTGATGGAACTCGTAGTATCCTTCACTGTACCAATAAATCCATCTATTAGTCCACATTGAGATTGTGCTATTAACGCGAAGGACAACACTATCACTAAATACTGCTTCATGTTCACTTAAATGCACTTTTCTAACTGTTTTATGGCTTGATTTTATCAATATGCGCACTATATTTCTGTTTGAATATCATTAATATTTATTTTGATACATATGCAATTTATAATATGCGGTGAAATGTATCGGACAGAACTATTTAAGCGACGTTATTATCAGTCAGTTTGACCTCTTGTGTGACTACGGACCTATATTTTATCACAACACTACATTTTTCCGATGATTTCACCCGTCTAAATGATAATTTATCAGACTAATACAAAGACAGTTATTATTAATTATGTGTATCTTTAAAGGGCACTACACTACCTTCAAAATCTCTAATTGCTTTGGTTATTCGTCTTGTTGAATGTGAGTAAAAAAAATACTATTTACTGACACGGCACGGCAACCTAAAAGTGTGCCGACGTTTTGTCAAAATTCTCTTGTACTAACGGATCTTTTCTGGATCTGGACAACACCAACTATAGCTGAGAGCCATCCAGGTGACCCCATAAGGGTAAAAAAAAAACATCAAAATAGATCAAGCTGTTTAGGAGAAGAATTACGAACACACGCACACACACGGAATTTTATATACTTTAATAGTCATTAAGATTACCACGAACGTACATACAACATCCAACAATTGTGTTTATGTATACCTAGACTGAATAAATATGATAATTACTCTCAGCGAACTTTGAACCACTTAGCGATTAATTGGAATTCTGATTAACATGTAATGTCAGACGTGCTAAGGACGAAATGATCATTAAAGAAATTAGAGTAGGTAAACAATAATAAGAATGACTCACATACATAAATAAGCGAATGTTTTTAATGATATCTTTACTATAAAAACAATGACGGCACAGTTGGTGCTGTGGCTAAGCGATTAGCTTTCTGCGCTTCGTGTCGCGGGTTCCTTCCCAATTTAAACTACACGCGGCAATGATTGGACGTTTAGAATATTTTAAAACTAGAGTATTTAGAATTTGAATTGCCTTTAAAGAACCCGGAGTTGACATTTTGCTTACAAAAGCTGAATACATTTGTCTCAAATGCGAATTTTTGAATATTCCAAATTCACCACTTACCAACTCGGGATTTCTAAACATATCATCCAAATTCCTTGTATCTAGATTCAAACCACTCTACCGCTATCAAGCTGTACAAACAAATCCAGTATGTGGCCTGCACCAGTATCTTTATTTCATTTCCGTTTCGCAGTCGCGCCCGATCAGACAGACAGACGTTTGGGAAACACAGCGGGACAAGATTTACGAACCTCGATCGAGTATGGTCAGAGTAAAAGTTTTGCAATTGTAAGTTGTACATTGTGGCGTAGTATGTAAGTACTTATAACTATAGGTATGTAACCAATATATAACTCGTGTATTACCCGAAATAAAGGCAGTCCTGCATTATACTTTGTGATGTTTCAATCAACCTGACACCCGTCCTTATATGGCGACCCTGCCACTAAACAGAGCTTGTATCATGTACGTGATCACTCTAGAATTCACTCCGCGCGGCGGGTGTTTAGTGAAGAACTTTATTACAAGTGACTTTTCATCATGTGCAACTCAAAAGTAAATAATGAAGAGATATTTATCAACCAAGTTAGCGCTGCCAAAAATACCGCGACGGTGGAGGAATTCAAATTTCATTTGTCGGCGATCAATATTGCAACAATAATCATTTGCACAATTTTGTTGCTCGGCACCCTCTACTTCATGTTTAAAATCTATAAGAGATGTCATGAGTCTTGGACGCGACAGCAGATTACGAGACATATCTTGAGGCGTTCTTCGGAGCGATCCAGAAGGTACCGCGGCGCTGCTTGTAGCTTGTCTGCAAGCGAGGAATGTCGGGTCCATACTTCCAACAAGGGTTCCTAACAACACGCAGAGGTACGACAAATTCGGCGATTCGACTAGCTAGGTGAATAATATGTCCTAATAAGTGTGTGCAAGGTGCATTCCAGTGTGTGAAAGTGCGACAATTCTAATTCGGACAGTGTGCGCGTGACCTTCGTGAATTAGATATGTGAACTATATATATAGGTAATGAACAGTAATGTATGAGGAGTTACTACAACTATACAATGACCTTGGTAAGATAAGAACATATTTAATAAAAATAGGGCCAATTAGACGAAAAGGTGAGATTGTTTTGAAAAATTAAAAGAGGCCGATAATTTACTGTTATGTATTTTTAATAAGAGCTTAGAACGGTTAAGTTTGTTAAAAACTGGATTAGAAGACGAGGAGTTTCATAAATTTGATAAATTAAACAAAGATTTTCTTAGCTTGTATGACAATATTTTAGATTTATGTAGTAATTCCTCATCGACTAAAGAGTCGACATTAGAGTTGAAAATGGCAAAATTTGATTTAAAAATCGCCTTAAGTTTATTACCAGTTTTAAACGACGATGGTACTAATACAAAACAACTTATTGACGGGATAGAATACTATCAAACTGAACTAGACTCGGAGGGACAAACTAAATTAATCAATTTTGTTTTAAAAAGCAGACTGTCGCAATCTGCAAAACTTAAACTTAATACAAAATATGACAGCGTTAATGAATTAATCAAGGCTATGAAAACAAACTTGTTGCCCAAAAAATCAGCAACAGCCCTGCAACAGAGATTGTTTAATTTAAAACAAAATGATCTTTCTATTGATGACTATGGTAAGCAGATAACTGATTTATTTGTTGACTTGACGATTTCCCAATCCGCAGGCAATGAAAGTAACTTCGGTATATTGAAGCCTATAAACGAGAAATTAGCCATAAAAAGTTTTGCCGACGGATTGAGTAATCGTCGTCTAAGCACTATTATAACAGCACGGCAATTTACATCTTTAAGTGAAGCTATACAATCAGCCATCGACGAGGATGTTTCTACAGTGTCTACTTCAGGTGATATTTTATTTATGCGTCGTAATAACATCTCCCAACAATATAGGAATTACAGAGGTCACTGGGTGTCACGAGGACGAGGACAAACACCTCCACCGGCGGACCAGAGGGGTGATCGGACATGGCTAACAACTCGCGGAGGATGGCGATCCCGCGGCCGTGGTTCATCGAACCGTTGAGCTAGAGGTAGGATTTTCTTTAACCAATCTAATAATCAGGAACAACAGCATATGCATATTTTGACAGACACAAACCCACCAGAAAGTCAGTCAGAAAGTAATAATGACAATATAGAACAGTTTTTTCGTGAATAAAAATGTTATGATGTCATGTAATAGCATATATCATATTTCATTAAACTCTAAACATCTTTCTTATACATGGCTCATCGACACGGGTGCTTCCTTATCGGCTATAAAACATAAACACGTTTGTGAGTTGAATGTACCAATCCAAAAAGGAAATCTCGTTGTCAGCGGTATTGGTGGAAAAATTGAAGCGATCGGCTTTCTTTATCTTGAATTAAGAGCCGGTGATCAAGTTCTAAATCATAAATTCTACGTATTTGAATCATTACCCTGTAAGGCTAGTGGTATTTTAGGCCAAGATTTTTTGAACAAATATTATTCAATTATTAACTTTAGAAATAATTCCTTAAATATATATAATAATAATAAAGAAATTAATTTGCCGATTACTTTACATAAGGATACACTAACTATACCGGCTAGGTCCGAAAGTATACATTACATTACTACTTCTTTTGTAGAGGATTGTGTAGTCTGCGCGGCAGAAATAGGAAATGGCATATTTTTAGCAAGTACATTGGGAACTCCCGTAAATGGGAAACTCCCAATTAGAATCTTGAATACCACTGAAAATGATTTTTATTTACAAGACATTAACCCTAAAATACATATAGCAAGTGAATACAATATCTGTAGTTTTGACAAGCATGTCACTAGGTCCGAACGAGTCAAAAAACTTCTACGTTTATTAAATTTAGATCATTTAAATAAAGAAGAAAAGAGTAGTATTATAAACATTTGTGCAAAATATAATGACACTTTTTATCTTGAAGGAGATCAACTCACCACGACAAATACGTACAAGCATTCGATGAATATAAAACCCGGTACTCGACCAATATACAGCAAACCTTATAGGCTCCCACATTCCCAAAAAGGGGAAATACAGAAACAAATTGACCACATGCTCGAACAAGGTATAATTGAACCTTGTAATAGCGAATGGTCAAGTCCCGTTCTTTTAGTACCAAAGAAATCAAATGGAGAGAAAAAATGGCGTCTAGTCATTGATTATCGAAAGCTCAATAACTGTATACAAAATGATAAATTCCCTTTGCCAAATATTCATGAAATATTAGACTCACTTTCCGGTTGCATTTATTTTTCACACTTAGATTTAAGTCAAGGGTTTTACAATGTGGAGCTCGAACCCGACAGTAGGAAATATACAGCTTTTCATTCAGGCCAATTTCAAATGACAAGAATGCCAATGGGTCTTAAGACAAGTCCTAACTCGTTTGCTCGAATGATGACCATGGCAATGGCGGGCCTTAATTACGAAAAATGTTTATGTTATCAAGACGATTTAATTGTAATGGGCAGGAACTTAGTGGACCACAACAAAAACTTGATAGAAGTTTTAGAAAGATTACGCAATGTCAATTTAAAATTAAATCCGATGAAATGCGAGTTTCTTAAGAAGGAAATGCTATATTTAGGACACGTCGTGACAGACAACGGTGTACTACCCGATCCTGAAAAGATTAGCGCTATACAAAAATATCCAATTCCTAAAAATACCGAAGAAGTAAAGCGTTTTGTAGCCTTAGCAAATTATTACCGCAAATTTATTCCTAATTTTGCAGCAATTGCAAATAGTTTAAATAGTCTGTGTAGGAAAAACGTTCAATTCATTTGGAACAGTGACGCACAAAAATCATTTGAAATGCTTAAGAAATGTATGTCTGAACCTCCAGTTCTACAATACCCAGATTTATCAGATAAAAATCAGTTTATAGTACAAACCGACGCGTCAGGCTACGCAATAGGGGCAGTTTTATCTAATACCGATGGTCGGCCAGTCGCTTACGCCAGTAGGAGTTTAAACAAAGCTGAACGGAATTACCCGACTATAGAAAAGGAACTCCTAGCTATAGTATGGGCCGTGAAACATTTTAGACCCTATTTGTACGATCGTTCCTTCAAAATACTTACCGACCACAAACCATTAATATATTTATTTAGTTTAAAGGAGCCGTCAAGTAGATTACTCAAATTTAGACTATGTTTAGAAGAGTACGACTATTTAATTGAATATGTCAAAGGTCAACAAAATGCAGCCGCCGATGCCTTACCTCGCATTTCGTTATCTTCGAAGGATTTAAAGAACATGCACGAATGTGTATTTGTAATGACACGAGCACAAAGAAAACAGTTAGAAGTAACTTCTCAAGTTCCCGAGGTTACCGAAGAAACCTGTATCTCGGGTCAACCGAGAATTGCAGAAATAATTAATAGACCTAATAATGCAGTGGAGCTGCAATTTATTGACCAAGCGCACCTAAACAGCTTACGCGAAATAAATAGAATATCCAAGGAAAATAATATATTTTCTTATGATCATGAAAAAATGTTAATGTATATAAATCCATCTGCTCGATCACATCTGACGCCAGCCGCATTTGTGAGAGCGATGCGTGATTTTTGCAATGTTAATAATATAAATGAAATATATTTTGTGAAAAATAAATGCAATAGCATATTTGTAAAAAAAATTACTAATGAAATTAAAGAATATGCTAAATGGGAAGGGCCGCGATTATGTATTTTAAATGATATAGAAAGAGTAGATAATGTAGAAGATAGAAGAGTAATTTTGAATCACTTTCACATATTGCCGACAAGTGGCCATGCGGGTATAAGAAGAATGTTCAATAACATTAAAAAATATTATTTTTGGCCGGGTCTAGAAAGGGACGTTAATAACTTCGTTAAAAAATGCACTATTTGTCAAAAACAAAAATATACTATAATGACAAAAGAACCCATGGCTATTACCACAACTGCCCAATCGGCATTTGAAAAAATCTTTTTAGACATAGTAGGGCCACTTTATAGAGATAACGATAATTATACATATATTTTAACACTCCAGTGTGAACTGTCAAAATATGTATGTGCCTTTCCACTAGTGAATAAAACGTCAGCTGAAGTAGCTCGTGTGTTCGTCAATAACTTCATTCTCCAACGTGGAGTACCTCGGGAAATCGCTACTGACAGAGGTACGGAGTTTTTATCAGAAACATTCAAAAAGGTATGTAGCATTCTTAATATTTCTAAATTGAACTCGACAGCCTACCACCATCAAAGCATTGGCGCTTTAGAGAATTCCCACAAATCACTAGGGGCCTTTTTAAGAATACACGTCAACGACAGACCAAGCACTTGGAGCTCATGGTTACCATTTTGGGCCTTTGCATACAATACCACTGTACATTCATCGACGAAATTCACCCCGTTCGAACTTGTTTACGGAAAGAAATGTAACTTACCAAGTAATATCGTAAGAACAGTAGAACCACTCTACAATTATGACAGTTATCCCTTGGAGCTTAAATATCGATTACAGGTATCACAGACAGAAGCACGGAAAAACTTGATTAATTCGAAATTAATAAGAAAAAACAAATATGATCAATATGTTAAGCCTATAAAATATAAGGAAAATGATAAAATTTTGATTAAAAATGAAACTGGTAATAAACTCTCAAACCTTTATACTGGCCCATACACTGTTATAAGAGATTTATCACCTAATGTAGAGGTAAATATAAATGGTAAAAGTGATGTAATTCATAAAAATAGAACGAAGTTGTATTTCTCATAATTATGCATAGTAACAATACCAAAGCTTACCGATTACATCATCGACATTACGATTGTGGCTTGTAAGATGATATGAATTCCATAGTTGCACGGATAGATTATACCAACTACTAAATGTACTTATTGTTTATAAACATTAATGGAACATCTGCTGTAATCTTAGATGTAAGAATATTACTATGTTATCAGTATAATAAATATTTAAATGACATGAATAATTTCAAAAGCATATTTTGTATGTTTTGTTTGACTATTATTCATTATAGGATAATATATTATATTTAACCAAACATATTATACTCAGTCATATGCATTATAAAAAAAAAAAAAAAAAAATGTAATCGAGTTTTTTTTTTTTTTTAATTGCCTTGGGAGGTGTGGCGTAGTATGTAAGTACTTATAACTATAGGTATGTAACCAATATATAACTCGTGTATTACCCGAAATAAAGGCAGTCCTGTAATATAAATACAATTATGTATGATTAGTTTTTGTCAAAGTACAGCCCCGGTGTAATCGGAGATCATAAACGTAGAAAGAGGATTTAAATATAAGGTTTAAAAATGAAATTTAAATTGAGTTTTGACGACACCGTTGGCGCAGTGGTTAAGCGATTAGCTTTCTGCGCTATGTGTCGCGGGTTCGATCCCCGCACGGAACAAATATTTGTATGATCTGCAGATAGTTGTTTCGGGTCTGGTTGTGTGTGTATGTGACATGTATGTTTGTAAACTGTACCCACGACACAGGAGAAATCCTAGTGTGGGGCAAAAATGTCAAAAATACTTTACAATCGTGCCCGGTATGCAGTGGCGTATTTTAAAAT
Source organism: Shargacucullia verbasci (assembly GCA_947562105.1). Classification (NCBI taxonomy): domain Eukaryota; kingdom Metazoa; phylum Arthropoda; class Insecta; order Lepidoptera; family Noctuidae; genus Shargacucullia; species Shargacucullia verbasci. The sequence continues at coordinate 13,999,641 of OX387284.1, read as the reverse complement.
TTAGCGCCCTGGGCCTGTAAGGTTTGCCGCCCCATAAATTGAACAAGTCTCCCGCCGCCTCATGCGCCGCCCCGCGCCCCACCCGCTTTCGCCTATGGATATGAACGAAAACGACACGAGCAACGTCGACACATCCCGAATAGTCCCGAGTCGCGATGGAGTCCGACGGACACGCTGCCGCCCCGCCACGGCCGTCCGCCGTTCAGGCATACGATAGCTTCGCGTTGTGATGTCTTTCAAACTTAGAACCAAATGTGTTTTAATTTTTCTTAATTAGGTAGGCTTTTGTAGGCTCATGTAAAGTCCAAAAGAAAGTCGCACTAAGCTGAGCGCAAAGTGCGGCTTGCGCCGCCCCTCGCAGCTTGCCGCCCCGGGCCATGGCCCTTTTGGCCCAAGGGTAAATACGCCCTTGCCGGTATGTCCCTGCACCCGCAGGTATAAAGTTTGAGTTGCCATTGAGCGCAGTTCGTGTGGCTAACTTCTGGGCTGAGACTATTGCTTTTAGACTAGAACTGCAACTAGAATCATAACGTATTAAAAGCGCCTGTTAAGGCCCAGTTGAAATAAAAATATTTGTCTTTGAATTTGACCTATTTAGATTACGATTAATTGGCTAAGAAAAATTTAATATTAATAAATCGATGTGGCCTCCATTTTATGCGCTACTTGTCTCATAACTTAAGTATTAAAGTTATCAGAATAATATTAACATGCAACAAGCAGCAAATCGCAGCATTCCTAAAATAAATTACCAATCTATCTAGAGACCGCTTTTGTGACATTCTTTACATCATTATACACTTCTATTAACGTACATAAGCGAAAAATATTGACATGAGTTCTTTCTTTAGTAGCTCCTAGCTACTAAGTAACCTAAAAAATTGATAATTATTGGGATTAATTGCTGAAATATTCTTTGTAGCAACCTCAGACTCACCCTCAATTTCATAGGACTTATTAACGCCATTAGCGTAATGTAGGTGTACAGTGCAACTCTGCCTAACCTTTCGGGTAATACCAGCGTGTATATAATAAGTTTAATTACTCAAATCAAATCCCCCAAACTAGGTGCGATCATATCAAAGGCCTTAAATAATGAGTGGAGGGTACATAAGACCCGCGCTATTCATTGCAGGGTTAATTAACACTGTTTGTGGCGAAGGGATGTAATGGTAGGTCCCTTAGACCCAAGTTTATGTGTTTGGGATAGTTTTATTCTGCTGCATGTGGTTTCGGGAGGTTAATCATGTGGATTGCTTAGGGTTAAGTTAACTTACTGGTATGATGTTTTGTTTATGGTTTACTTATGATATATATCATTTAACAAACTTTAGTGATTTCATTAACGTATCGTACAAACTGTGAGGCCCACACTATTATTATGTATTTGGTTACAATTGTCTCATCATTGTGTTAAAATAAATTATTTTTTACTTTCTATAAGATACGCCCAGAAGACTCAGTGATAGCCTAGCGGTTGAATGATAGCCTTTCATCTGAGTTCAAACCCGGTCCGCACCTTGACTTCTCGGAATCATGTGCGGATCAGAATTTTATTATCACTTGCCTAAAAGTTGAAGGAAAACATCGTGATGAAACCTGCACACTTGAGAGGACTTCATATAGTTTTTGATGGTGGTGCGAGGTCGTGCGTGGTGGACTAAGCCATAACCCCTTCTCAATCTAGGAAGAGGCCCTTGCTCAGCAGTGGGACAATGATGGGCAGAATTGATTTTTAATTTTTCTAAAAGATAATACGATTTTCATTAATTTAGGTAATTAATCACTTAAGTGAATCCCACATGAAGAGTAGCTAAGTGTCATTATTTAGTAATTCAGTAGAACTAGAGGTTCAAGATTTATTATAACTTCAGTAGAAAATCTAAATAAGAGTATAGGTACTCTGTCTCTTTTCCATATAATATGCATATTATGTACAACATACAGGGTCAATACCTCCTTTCTGATTAACCTTGTATACTGATTAATATACGCAATTATCTATGGTAAACAAACTGCAAAAAATAATACGTTTTTATTTATAATATTTATGCAATGATCTCATTAATTTATAACTTTTAGTATCCTTTCCTAAAAAGATTGTTTTGGTTAAAAATCACTCGTTGAATCGATTCATCTATCGAACGGGTTCCAACATGTAAACTATTTCTTTGATTTTCAATAAATTTTTTGTAACTTTCTTCCAAAGTATTTATTGAGTATTCTGGTTTTCCACGTCCTTTGTTGATTCCATCTTCAATTTGATCATATCCTGCGTCTATTCCGCTAACAAAGTCGTCACCCATGCCAGTTAGAGAAGTTCTGATGTCAATCATACCAGCGCCATCTTCCTCATTAAGTTTATCATTACCCGAGTTATTTTTATGGCTAGTGATATTATTACGAAGCCTATGTATTATGTCTTGTAAAGAGAACATTGTTTTCTTGAACCCAGATTCTGATTCAGATGAATTGTGTTTGAAGAAGTATTTCCTTATTTTTCCACAGAGGAGTGATGTATCATCGCTTAGCTTTAATGGTGCGTTTTGGTTATTTTCAATTTCCGCGAAACTATTGCCAAATAAAAAGCTTTTAACTTTGATAATACAATTCTTCACTTTATTAAACATTTTTGCAACAACTCCTTCCGTGCCTTCTTGGACATGATTCGTGTCAAACATTGAGAATACATTAATCACTTCTGTTCTTACGACCTGCGCTACGTCATGAATTTTCAGAGACATCGTTCCAATCAAGCCTGGTTTTATAATTGATCGACCAGTTTCATCTGTTTCGCTACCTCCAAAAATCAAATTTATGCCATAGTGTAGAGCTTCACCTATACATTCCTTGATGGAACTCGTAGTATCCTTCACTGTACCAATAAATCCATCTATTAGTCCACATTGAGATTGTGCTATTAACGCGAAGGACAACACTATCACTAAATACTGCTTCATGTTCACTTAAATGCACTTTTCTAACTGTTTTATGGCTTGATTTTATCAATATGCGCACTATATTTCTGTTTGAATATCATTAATATTTATTTTGATACATATGCAATTTATAATATGCGGTGAAATGTATCGGACAGAACTATTTAAGCGACGTTATTATCAGTCAGTTTGACCTCTTGTGTGACTACGGACCTATATTTTATCACAACACTACATTTTTCCGATGATTTCACCCGTCTAAATGATAATTTATCAGACTAATACAAAGACAGTTATTATTAATTATGTGTATCTTTAAAGGGCACTACACTACCTTCAAAATCTCTAATTGCTTTGGTTATTCGTCTTGTTGAATGTGAGTAAAAAAAATACTATTTACTGACACGGCACGGCAACCTAAAAGTGTGCCGACGTTTTGTCAAAATTCTCTTGTACTAACGGATCTTTTCTGGATCTGGACAACACCAACTATAGCTGAGAGCCATCCAGGTGACCCCATAAGGGTAAAAAAAAAACATCAAAATAGATCAAGCTGTTTAGGAGAAGAATTACGAACACACGCACACACACGGAATTTTATATACTTTAATAGTCATTAAGATTACCACGAACGTACATACAACATCCAACAATTGTGTTTATGTATACCTAGACTGAATTAATATGATAATTACTCTCAGCGAACTTTGAACCACTTAGCGATTAATTGGAATTCTGATTAACAAGTAATGTCAGACGTGCTAAGGACGAAATGATCATTAAAGAAATTAGAGTAGGTAAACAATAATAAGAATGACTCACATATATAAATAAGCGAATGTTTTTAATGATATCTTTACTATAAAAACAACGACGGCACGGTTGGTGCAGTGGCTAAGCGATTGATTAGCTTTCTGCGCTTCGTGTCGCGGGTTCCTTCCCAATTTAAACTACACGCGGCGATGATTGGACGTTTAGAATATTTTAAAACTAGAGTATTTAGAATTTGAATTGCCTTTAAAGAACCCGGAGTTGACATTTTGCTTACAAAAGCTGAATACATTTGTCTCAAATGCGAATTTTTGAATATTCAAATTCACCACTTACCAACTCGGGATTTCTAAACATATCATCCAAATTCCTTGTATCTAGATTCAAACCACTCTACCTTTGTCAAGCTGTGCAAACAAATCAAGTATGTGGCCTGCACCAGTATCTTTATTTCATTTCCGTTTCGCAGTCGCGCCCGATCAGACAGACAGACGTTTGGGAAACACAGCGGGACAAGATTTACGAACCTCGATCGAGTATGGTCAGAGTAAAAGTTTTGCAATTGTAAGTTGTATGTAATATAAATACAATTATGTATGATTAGTTTTTGTCAAAGTACAGCCCCGGTGTAATCGGAGATCATAAACGTAGAAAGAGGATTTCAATATAAGGTTTAAAAATAAAATTTAAATTGAGTTATAATAAAATAATTGTAGAGAAAAAAAACTTTAATGTCTAATTCAATATTTCACATAATAATATAATGTTTCGTTTAAATGATTGTATGAGATTCTACGTAGATAACAAATCATTTTGAAAAATTCAAAAATACGTGACCGCCATGGTGGCAGTGAAAACTTCTTTTTTTTTCTTTTTTTTTTTTAAACTTGTCCCCTCACTAGGAATAATTCCTGCATCGTGGGTTTACAAACACATATATATTCACATACACAAACACCCAGACCCGAAACAATTATCTTATTTATTATTATATTATATTATTAGTTCATACAAAATATTTGTTCCATGTGGGGATCGAACCCGCGACACGTAGCGCAGAAAGCTAATCGCTTAGCCACTGTGTCAACTGTGTCGTCGTCTTTGATTTGATAGAAGCTTCAGATCTTGTCTGTGGAGGAATTACCACTGGTCTCTATCATTTACCTTATTTAGACCTTATTCTCGAAACATGGATGAGACTGGCGCAGGAGCGTAGAAACTGGCACTTTCAAAGAGAAGCATATGCCCAGCAGTGGGCGAAGTCGGGCTGTGGATGATGGATGATGAGACCATATTACAAATATTATTTCTTAGAGCGATACAAAGGGAAACATTTTTTTTTTTACTCAGTTTTGCAAAATCAAAAATATGTTTCGTCCTACTTACTTGTTTGGAAAACCTTAGTCCTATACTGATAAAAATAAATTAAATCTTAATTATACAATCGCTTTTTTGGCTATCTCTACGAGTTAATTTAATCAACGAGCGCAAGCATCTCGAGTTTATCTCGCCGCTAAGCTAGAGGGCGCGGTACTTCGATGGTGAACACAATATCAATACCATTTGTAATTGTATGTAACTATTGAAAATGAGATCATTATTGTTTTCTTAGCCCAAAAACCATGTTGAAGTCGGGTTCCAGTCTAATGAGATGCGACCTAAATCAATTTTTAGATAAGGGCTCGTAGCTACCGCGCAGATCAGTTGTTAGTGAGGTCAAGCAGCGCTTGATGCGGTCAATCCTCGGATGGGTGACCGTTTTTCACACATCGAGACCCCTCCGTGCCTCTCAGGGCAGATTAAGCAGTTGGTCCCGGTTGTCATACGAATATCTATAACAGTCGTAACGGGCGTCAGCAGCCTCTGAAAGTCTAACAACCAGTCTAATCTTATAGTATCTGTGACTTTCAGTAATTTGGTGGCGAATGTCAAATGGCAGACGCTGCGTGTAAAATACTGATATTCAGCCGCAACCGGTTACACTGGGAGCTGACTCCAATGTAATTGAGAAAGGGCTAGGCCTACCTAGCCATCATGATCTGATGAGATAGGTGTATTTAAATAAACACCACTGTGTTGTATACAGGGTGATTGTTTTGTGTAGGTAAACTATTATATTTTTTTTATTAGGTCTTAGGAATAAAAAAGTGGAAATAAATGTTATTCCGTAATCATATGTACCTATTTAATGTCTTTGTGTATGTGAATATATATATGTTTGTAAACGCACCCACGATACAGGAATTACTCCTAGATGCGACAACGTTTTCATAAAAAACAAAAAATGTTTGAAGAAAAATAAAACAAATTCTGTTAAAATTAAAAACAAAAATTTATTACGAGTTCATTTTTTTTTTTTGGTAAATGCAAAGAAATTATTACCGAGAGATAAAACAACCAAAACATAAACTATTACACATTCGTATGGCATCTAAACGATTTTAGTTAATAATTAAATATAAGTAGAAGCTGTACTATACTTAATAGTTATATTATGTAAAAATAAATAATTAAAAATAATTACAAAATGTAACAATGCTTACGCTTTATTAGTTAGACTTAGCATTTTTCACAGAAGTGAATTAAAATATAGTTGTTTCCAGCGATTTTATGGTTTTTTTAAACAATTTACAGAAAAAGTTTTTTTTTAATAATCATTATGTATATAATTCCGTTACATACTATAGCTACGTACTTTTTTTTTACTTACAGTTCTTATTTTATTAAGTACATTTATTTTTCAATTCAATAAAAATATACATTTTGCGGAAAATACATTTTTTTACTATATCGTTCTGTGAAAAAAGGTCGCTATGTAAAAATAATATATTCTAGAGTATTTACATTAATATATTTAATTAGTAACTGGCAGTTTCAGAAGGCACATAATACATTTTTAGGAATTTATTTATTAAATGTATAAATGTATAGCATAATAAAAATTTAAGCTAATACGATATGTATTGCTAAGGCACACTAGGTGAACACTACTTATAAAATGTACTTAGTAATTTTAAAATATGTACCCATTCAAGTTACCTAATTTCTATAGCAGCAAAAGCGATTAAAAATTATTACACGCATTGTTTTTACTTTAAATACATTTTTAAGACTTTTTTTTTGGTAATTTTACAATTTATTGCTATTAATTTACTAAAATTTTTGATACCCAGTTTAGCACTTTGAGAGATCTACCTCGACTGGATACCAAAAACCTCATTTTGATATTGACGAGATGATGCCTCCCAAAATTTTATACATTTTATTCGTGTAAAGCGATCTTATTAGTAACATTATCTCAATTCTAAATAATTAGAGATGTATCGAATAAGCCATTTTAAATTTTAAGTTATATCGATACACACGAGTATACATTTCTAAAAAACAACCTTAGCGACGATAATTTAGTGACTAAATCAATACACCTATTCGATACATCTCTAACAAAAATTATGTTAACTACTGCATTTAGTAAATACCTAATTATTAACTTAGATCACATTTCTCATCAACTCACAAACATACAATCATTTTTTACATTTATCACACGTCAAGATTTAATCTTTCATTCATTTTATACTTTAGCCATAATTCATGTTGCATAAAGTATACTTTCTGATAATTAATTATGAATAAAAATAATAAATTAAGCAACATGAATTATGCAGGTAATACCTCGGCTTATTTAACTTCTTTTTTTCTCTTTATTTTCTAATATGGCGTCCGAAAATTAATTGTTTGTCGTGACTAGTTATATAAAGATAAAATAGATGCACGTATTAAAAAATGTAAAACCTTTCATGTTCTTTAAAAAAAAGATATGAAAAGTTATGTGAGAAAATTCGTTATTTGTCATGAGGTAAACTATTGCATTACAAAACAAAATATGGCTTCTCTTTTCTACAATCAAGTCGGACTACCGATCTAATAGACTGCAATTTTTACTTTTATATATCGAAAATAAAAATAAAAACAGCAGCCTTACATTTTTTTTTATTAATTTTACAAATAATTTAATAAACTATCCCACCAATTTCTACCATTATAATAACGCCAGAAATTGGCACGACACTATTCAATGTGACGTCACTTAAAACTTATAAACGATGACTTTGTGATGTCAGTACCTATCGAAGCTAGTGGAGTCGCGACTCGTGACGTCACTGGCGGCGTCGGTGGACGAGCTGTCGGCCGTGTCGGACGTGACGCCCGCGTCCGACGTGCCGCCCGTGTCGCTCGTCACGCCTATCTCGGTGGTCGGATATCAAAGATGTTCGTCGCGGCCGTTCAGGGGTTGTCGCTCAGCGTGGTCCGAGGGTCGGTTGCGTTTGAAGAATCCGCACTGGAAGTAAAATAAATGGTTCTTTAAATGAATTTTGGATTGGTCGCCATGCCAGAAAATATGGTTTAATAAGAGCGTATATCTAAAAAGGACTGTGTTTATTTAAAAAACCGAACAGTGAGTTAAGTCTTTGCACAAATTGTACAGGCATTAAATACAACACAATTAATGCCCATCATAATTTCAATTGAGCCAGAAACATATAGTCAGACCATCATAACCTTTTTTCAGAAGAATATTTTATTATGGAGGAACGAGGTGTGGTGTTCCTCGATTGAAAAAGGAGGATCCTCTGACCAGGCAAGGTGGTCAGCCTGGCGGGCCGAAGCCGGACGATTGATGTTGGACATTCGTATATGTGTTAGAATCGTTGTAAACTTTCATAGTGCGATTCAGGGTTTGTTGTTGTAGCTTCACTCCGATAGATGACGCTTTGATTTTTGCCATGTTGCGAGTAGTAGTCGCTACATTCTTATCCTTCAAACGTGACATAGAACTTCTGTTCAATGGTATCCATATCACAGTTTACAAAAGAGTGAAATTCTCACTCCACTTCCCAGATTGCAACTTACTTTGTAGAGCGCGAAGATTAGCAGCAACAGCAACAGCGCGCCCACCACAGCCGCTAACACCACCACCCACAGGGGAATGGTGCCGCTGTCCAGTGCCTCCAGTTGAGGAGTCACCACAGTTTGCGCCTCTGCCGTGTACCATGAAGGATTGGACGGGCGGCCCACCATGGGCAACCGAGACACGCGCGCCGTGGCTAGTGTCGATAGAATTACTGCACGGTCTTTGGAGATCTGTGGATAAAGAGTGGGTTTATCATAGATGTTTTAGCTAGCAAAATTTATCTTGTAAAGAAATTTAGGTGATGACACCAAATCAATGAGTTACTCTGTCATCAAAATTGAAAGACGCAATCAATTATTCAGAGCTTACATCAATCGAGCAAAAGGTTCATTATTCCTATTTGAAAATTATTACTAGTGCCCGATAAAAAGCCTTAGGTTCATCTCCTGGCCTCATATCGATAGGGTTATCATGAATACTCTAAAAAAAAATATTATACACTTGAAAAATGATTATGAATTTTACATGAACCGTTTTAGAGGCACAAAAAAAAATATAAACAAGAACATAGATAGCTTATGTTGTCCATACCATACATTAAGAACGGGATTGAAAAGTAGTAAATGAAAACCGCAAATCATTGTCTAGCTTTCATTCCTCAGTAACGTTAGAAGTACGAGTAGATATGCCTTATATATCAATCTGTCGCAGTCAAACCATTTAGAACTTAGGTGGTAGCTTTTAATTATGTTTAAGAATGATGCCTCACCTCATTGAGCACAGACGCGTTGATCCTGGACCGCAGCGCGAACCAGGCCTCTTGTCCCTTCACCATCCGTCCAGTGGTACACCTCAGTACCTCGCACTTGTACTTCTCCTCGCATTTCTCTAGAATCTTCTTCAGTTGAGGATCAACCTGAATGATGGAAATGTATATAGTTAATATCTTTATAGTCTCAGAATTTGGAGTTAATTTAGATTTATTTATAACAGAAGAAGAGAAACATTACGGGGAAAACAGCGTACCATAGGTAACATAACATAGCATCACGCCTGTATTCCCCAAAGGGTTAGACAGAGGCGTACTATGTACGAGTACGTATTTCGACGAGTCCCATGTAATAGGGAGCGAGCGTAATGCCATCTACCGGGCACAATTCCAGTTTCCTGAGAATTTCCATACGGAAAAATCCAATAACAATGTACCCGTCCCGGGAATCCAACCCAGGCCCTCAAGCTCAGTAATTGTGCTTGCGACCAATAGACCAAGGATGTAGCCATTGGTCGGCACCATCTCGAAATTATTTCTGATGAAAAGGTGAAAAGCTTTAGTTACCTCATCCTGCCGACGTCTCCTGGTGTTTTCGCGGCGTTCAGTTGAGGAACTGTAGCCACCGGAGTGAGTGCTGTAGGAAGTCTGACCACCTGAAAATAATATTATGTATTTAGTTCTTAGCTCCAAGTTATTTAAACATTACATGGGACTTAATAAAGACAAAGGCGAATTGCGGGTTTAAGACACCGCTCGAGAATACCGGATACACAAAGTAAAGATAATCACACCATACGAAACAAAAAGGTTTTACATCAGCTAGGGTCATAGTACTAATGAAGACAAATCAAATAAGCCCAAACTCGATGTGATTGCGTCGTTTGGTTGCAGAGCTCCTATGGCCACTCTCTAGCTCCATCATCAGATCAGCTCGAAAGTATCATAATATTGTATTGTCATCGAACTTACAAAAGCGTGCAAAATTTCAGCTCAATCATTTGAGGATAACTGCTTTAAAATTCAGTTGCAATATTTGACCCGAACAAACATACAAACATTGCAAGTTAAATAAAAGCTTGTAAAAAATACAATCTAAAAAAATTAAAAATTGCTTCAAACTCTTATTATAGAATTGACGAAGCCAGGTCGGTGTCTGAAGACATTAGAAGACTAATTAAATAGACGAGTCTAAAAAAAAAAACTTAAAAATAATGGCTAAGAAAAAAAACTAACTTGATGAAGAAGAATATGAGTATCCACTGCCACCTCTCTGATAACTTCCTCCACCAGCCTGGTAGGTACCACCGCCTGCTTGGTAGCTTCCACCACCGGCTTGGTAACTGCCACCACCCGCCTGGTAACTCCCACCTCCAGCCTGGTGACTACCGCCAGCAGCCTGGTAACTTCCTCCTCCAGCGTGGTAGTTACCACCATGTACTGCACCAGCTCCAGAACTTCCTTGACCGCCAGAACTGCCACTGACATCCGCAATACCATATCTGAACTCATTATTTGGGTTGTATGCGGCGTATGATCCAAAACCATCGAGTCTGTCTTCTTCTTCATCTCCTACTACTGTCACAGTGGAAGATCCTCGGAATGAAGAAGAACCAGCTTTCGAGACATCTGGGTTTACTGTTTCGGTTGTAGCCCATGAGCCGTGGACGAAGCCCTGGCCTGATCCCTGAGAGAAGCCCCTTGAACCTTGAGCGTGGTCTGCAGAGCCTTGACTATAGCTTCCTGAACCTTGGTTGTAGGTTCCACTTCCTTGGTTGTAGCTTCCGGCGCCTTGAGAGTAAGTGCCTGCACCTTGGGAATAACTTCCAGATCCCTGCGAGGAACCTTGCCAAGATCCTTGTGTGCGGCCTTGAGAAGCAACTTGGTTGACACCGCCTTGGTTTGCATACCTGAAAGGAAATATTAAGTAACATACAAAAAACTTACAAAGGGTTGTTTGGGTAAGAACACATGTTCCAATAATTTATCGACACCTGAATTATTGATATGAAGTACAGTAACATTATGAATTGGAAAATTTTAATGAAGTTTGTTATTTTCATTTGTCATATTTAAACTGCCTCATTAGTCTAGTGATCGCATGAGCAGCTGCTGAGCGACAAGGGCGGATCCAGCTTTCAAGTCAAGGGGTCACATGTTTGAAGTCTAGTCGGGACAGGCTCCTATTCGATTACAATAATAAATACTCTACGATCAATGCGATTAGAAAAATTATCAGTGGTTGACCTAGAACCAGCAATGACCCCCCCAGGACCCGCCCTTGCTGAGCGATAGGTCCTGGGTTAGATGTCCAGGGCGGGCAAGTGTTATGAGGATATTCTGAAATTTTCATTAGCAGCCTAGAGTTTGGAACGCCCGGTAGATGGCAATAAGCTCGCCTCCGGTTACATGGGACCAACGGCATCGGTGAAATTGTGGTTGTACAATAATAAACCTCTGCCTAACCGTTCGGGGAATATAGGCGTGATGCTATGTTATGTTTGTTATATTCAATAGTAGTTATGACACTTACACATTGAAAGAGCTGCCAGGCTCTCCTTCGTGGCCAAGACTTCCATATTCAGTACTAGTCTCAAATTCCGAAATGATGTTATGGTTCTCATCATACACAATCGTCTTGTTCTTCACTCTCACAATCTGGCCTTGTCCATATCCACTCTGAGATAAACCTCCTTGAGCGCTTCCCTGGCTGTAGCCTCCTTGCCCGTAGCTGCCTTGGCTATATCCTCCAGATCCAGCGGCAACGGCAGCAAGGTTCTTTCTAATTTGTTCTTGCTCTTCGGCAGTAAGTCCTTCTCCATAAGAATTGCTCCAAGTCTTGTTGTATGCGTAAGTGCCTCCTGCTTGTCCTGCTCCCTGCCCAGCATAGTGTCCACCATCTTGACTTCCACTGTAATGAGTAGAGCCTTGGGATCCACTAAATTGTCTACCCTGGCTACCACTAGAACTTGAGCCTCCAGCGAATTGGGTGGAGCTTGAGCTTCCGCCATGGTGACTGCTGGAGCTCTGGCCGGTACCATATCCGCTAGAGCTAGAGCCTTGGCTAAATTGACCGCCAGAGGCACTGCCGCCTTGTGAGCTGACTTGACCACTGCCTGTTGATTCTTCCCAGTAAACTGTAATGATGAAGGGGATTATAAACTATAACGGTATGAAATTTATCATTGTAGTAGAAGTACCAATATTTCTTATGGATAAGTCGGGAGTGACTATATAAATATGAATTACCTTGTCCATAATATCCACTGCCACCTGAGGTTTGCGATGCACTGTACAGATCGCTGCTCATCATAGCTGAAAAGTAGAGAAACAGATGAACACATTGACTTCGACGCACCAGACACATTAGAAAATCCATTATTTGTCTTAACAGGTGACATGGCGGTCAAAGAGTTAAACAAAGAACGATACATAACAATATAACAAAAACATTCATGCTTCTTTAAGTAGGCACAATAAGTAATAGAAAAGTTCCAAATAAAAACATAGATTGCCTTTTTTATTTTAAATTAAGTGTAGTATAATTTTTTTTTTTAATTTGATACGCTGAAATCAAATGAAATTATTTATTTTGTAATACGATTTTTCAATCACTTTTACACGTCTTTTTTAAACTAGATGGCGTCGACATTTCCTATGACTATCCTTGAGAAGATACGCCGAAACAAACTCAGGGGTCAAGGTCTATTTTAAAGTCCAGACAGATTATAGTAAAGATTTAGGATACAAACCTTCTTTTTCTTTTCCCAGTAAGAAAGCGTATGGGTTCTGGACGAACAAGTTCTCAGGATTTACGTGTCTCGCTACGTCACACTTAACGTTGCCCAGCCATTGTGGTTGCACCAGCATGTACATCAAGTTCTCGCCTAGAATATAAAGAAAAAAAATATTAAGAATTTTAATTTTTATTAAATAAACTTTGGGAAAACACTAGGAAATAATTCCTGTATCGTGGGTGCGTTTCCAAACACATATTCACATACACAAAGATCCAGACCCGGAACAACTATTTGTAGATCATACAAATATTTGTTCCGTGCGAAAATCGAACCCGCGACACGTAGTGCAGCAGTCGATCTCTCAACCAATATGCCAATCGTGCCTTCATGTGTTTAAAATGAAATGGGGAACAATTTAACTTACGATTTTATGGCATTTTTTTATATAGAAAAACTATAAGTGAAAGCTTATGCCTGAACTGTTTTAACTCTCCCCATTCGTCTTGCTTTATTGAATACTAGCTTCCGTTCGCGGCTTCGCCCGCGTTCATTACGAATCCGTGCATTTTCCCGGGATAAAAAGTAGCCTATATGCTATTCCAGACTATAATCTATCTTTGTGCTAAATTTCATCCAGATCCGTCCAGCCGTTCTGGCGTGAAAGAGTAACAAAGATCCATCCGTCCATCCATCCTCACAAACTTTCACATTTATAATATTAGTAGGATTTATCTCACCTTCAAGTGTCTGATAGGGCCACATGAAATAGATCTCAGTCTCATCGACAGTGAACGGTCCCTCGTTCTTGATGTTGTACTTGTGGATCACTTGCGGTCCCAGTTTATTATCGTCCTTGATGTCCTCTGTTTCGTAGAGGGATGCGTTGTAATGCAGCTCGGGCGGGTCTGATGTTCTGTAAGATAGAAAGTTGATGAGTAAGATTTTTTTTATTTTGATATATTTCTTTTTTTGTTTGTTTAAAAAGGTTTTAAGCGAAACACAAAAATATTCAAGTCACCGTAAAAACTAAATAGCTACCTAACCGATGGCTGTTAGTTCGCAAAGGTTCTCATTCAACTATCTAAGTTTGACTATGGAGATATGTAGATGAATTCATCACGTGTATGCTCCTATCTTTTTTGGACCAGCAGCAATTTGACCGCAGAGAATTGTTAAAATTATAATATCATTCATGTGAACCTTTTTAACTGGATACTTTATATTTACGAAACATAAAAATCTACTATAATACTATATATTTTGACGGCACAGTTGGCGCAGTGGTTGAGACTCGACCGACTACTGCGCTACGTGTCGTGGATTCGATGTTGCACGGAACAGATATTTGTATAATCTACACACAGTTGTTCGGGGTTTAGGTGTATCTCGATGTTACAAACGCACCCACGATACAGGAATTATTCCTAGTGTGGGGCAACGTTTTTTCTAAACAAACTTTTTTTTGACAGAAATTCATAAATCATTAGGATATGGTAAATGTAAAGTAATTTTTGTTAGAACTTACCCAATTATAGAGAGCTGAGCTTTAACAACGACACCAATGTTCATGTGCATGTTGTTATCATACACGGTGCCTTGTTCAGGGTTGGTGGAGTTGGCTTCCATGTCGAACACGAGCGAAGTGACGCGCGCGTCCACTTCCAGGATCACGCGGAAGTTTACCTTGAAAACAAAACATATTTTTGATAATTTATATAAGACAGGACATGAGTTTTTAAGCATATAGTGTAATTATAATTTACACAGAGTCAGCCAATTTAAAACCAAAGATATAAATTGCATGAACGGCATATAAAGAAAGTCTTATATAAAATAAATACTACATAAATTAATAATTTTAAGAAATCGTAATGAGTTTATTTACTCCTTCGTTACTTTAATGACATTCATGCTGGTGTACAAATAAACAATAAATCAAACTTATAACTAAACACAGTAATGATACTAAAAGACGGAAAAAAATCTGACAACTAACTAACCTTTTGGCCACTAGCCATGGGATTTCCCAGATCACACTTCAGGGTGCTATTTCCATCAGAAAATCTGTTAGTAATAGAGCAGTATATCAGGGTGTCAGCGTTTTCCTTGTCCAGGCGTTCCATCTTAGCGTAGGTGACTCCTGAGGGAACCATCAGGTAGTATGCTGCTTCGAAGGCATCTTCTCCTGAGTTCTCCACTTTGACGTCAATGTTGACGTTCTCACCAGAGCCGAGCAAATAGTTGATTGTTGGGCTGTGGAAAATGAGTGGATATTTATTATTAAAATCACGTAAAAACTTTTAACTTAGAAAAGTTGCTTCTTCTGCTTATGCACTTCTTCAGAAATCTGATTTCTCAATTTATTTTCCATGTCTTAATAACAACTAATACTCACGTTGTAGCAGCCATCTTGAGATCAGGGATACAGATGTTGTCAGGTCCACAGTTCTTCTGAATGTTGAGGGAGTCAGCATGCACGATGCTTCTGGTCTGGTCGAGGACCGGAGGCACAATGTTGCCAGACGGCTGCGTCACCAGGTCGTACGACATCTTCACCTCGATCGGGGTCAACTTATCACGGATTTCCTCCTGAAATGAGAAAGGAAAATTAAAGGAGTTGAAGGAAAGAAAAAGGGTTGAGAACCAAACATCTGTAAGTCCTAATTGTTCAAATACTATCGTATATTAGTCATAGGACTGCGCAATATTTTCCCAGCAGTACTCCAATGTAAACGTAATACGATAAGGATCCATCTTATGCAGCTTTTCCAAAAATATGTGAAGGCACTTACATCTAAGTAAACAATGATGTCTTTGCACTCTTGCTGTCCTTGCGTCAGTAGTATCTGTGTCTTGTAAGTCGTCTCCCTTGTCTCTGCGAGGAACAACCGCTTTGTGGTCTTCTGACGAGAGTCCAGGTCCAAGGTAACCTCGAATTCTGGAGAGTTAAGGGTTTTAAGTATTAGTTTAAGGTTGATTTCGATGTCTTCTGGTTTATACAGTTATTGAACAACTTTCAGATTGTAATACAGTATTGGTGTTGATTATATTGTTATTGTTGTATTATCGTTTTTGTCAGTAAGAAATTTTGAAAGTCATTCAATGTTATCGTGTGTTTATATACATTTATACGCCATAGTGCTGACAATTTTACAACTAACATCAATTCACGAACGAGTGGTACATGATATTTACAATTCATAATTTTACTAAAAATCACAACATCTCCATCTAGCACTTAAAGTACCAGTTGAAGTGATATGACATTAATAGTGCCATTATGGTGGTTTGGATAATTTTGGTTGTGTGTGGTACCAATTAGCGCTACTTCGCCCACTCACCGAAATAGCAGATATATCCCTCCGCTTGGAAACAAACAATACATTATTGTGACTCTAATCGTATACTTTATATGGTCAATGATAATAACAATTAGACATAATGAGATGAAGATTAATATGGAAAATGAAGATGTTGAAAAGTAGATTTCACGTTAAATAAATCATCATTGTTTTATATACAAGGATGATTTTTCAATTACTGATAACTTTCAAATACTGTACCAATTTCAAATTAACAGCTAGATAACTTTTATCTTGGCATTAAGAAATTGGGCCAAAGGAGAAGTAATTCATCAAATGCCTATCATAGTCAAAGTTAAATGAAGCCTTCATAATATGAAGGTATAGGTAGAATATACTCTTATAGGAAAGTAGGATATACTCTCAATGACGATTATGACTCTAATCATCAACTAAAGACACTCACTTATCTGCTGATCTACATTGACGCCTCCATACGTTAAACAGAACATGAGCTGCGCGCACGCAACTGTCGTGCCGTTAGCCAGGTGACACTTCTTGTCTGTGAGTGATATCAGCTTGGTGTCGCCCAAGAACTTCACGTCTGCTGACACTTTCACCACGGGGCGCGATCTGGAGAAAATTACATTTCATATTAGACCTTGACTTTAGATTTATACCAAACAACTTTTATTCTGATCAGGTAGGAAAAATATTCCTAGAAATAATCAGTTGTATTAGTACAAATTTTACACAGTTAATACCAACATACTTAACGTTTAAAACCCAGTTAATTACTTAAGTTGCGGGTTAAGACTGAGAAAATTGTGAGAATTTAGTTCCTAAACGAAAAACAATGAAAGCAACTTACTTCAAAAATACAACACTGTCCGATTTATAAGCACCAACAGCCAAGTCTGTGTAATTGTTGTTATCAAGATCAACTCCTCCAGAGAGCGAGAATCCGAATGTAGAAAGGGTAGGGGAGATCTCTTCAGCGGTAATGGCTTGCGAGTACTTCTCATGGATGCCCATCTCGCTGCCATGGTAGATGTAGACCACGCCCCGGCCGTTTTCACCGCCATATGGAGCGCCAACAGCTATGTCTGGAAGTGACAAGCAAATAGTTGATTTAGAAGTGTTTAAAGAGATATCCAATCGATAGAAATTGCTTTAATTACAAATGCTTCTTTACATCAGTATGTTACGAAGCTGATCAGCTAAGTTAATACAGAAAAAGACACATTAGATACTTTACTTGGGATACAAATAGATAAGCTTACCTCCAAATCCGTCGTAGTTGATGTCTCCAAGCGACGTGACTGCCAGACCAAACCTGCCTCGAGAGACTTCACCGGTCCTAGCATGGCTCCGTGTGAAAGACTAAAAGAAGGAAATCATTAATGTGATTCATTAGGTTACTTTACGGCAGGAATCACATATTTTGAGAAGATTATATTTATACAATGAAAAACGTTTATACTCGTATGTTTATTTTTTTCTTACCCGATCTTTATCCTGGTAGATAACATAGATTCTTCCATGTTCAAAGCCATCGGTTTTGGTCCTGGTGAACATTGGAGCACCAACAATGACGTCATCGAAACCATCGCCGTCAATGTCACCGGACGCAAGACTGTATCCAAAGTAGGCACCGATCTGCGAGCCACTGATGTTCTTGATGTTTTGTAATTCCCAAGTGTAGAGAACGACCTGAAATATTGAGGTTAATTTAGTATAATATATATTTAAATTTCATACACGATTGGGCTTTACTTCAAAGCAGAATCGACCGAAGCGATTGCCATGAAAAAACGTTACCATTATCATCAAATCTGAAAACCACTATTTTATAAAGATAAAAAGGTCCTAAATTGAACAGTAATGCTTACCAATCCTTTTAATGCAGCTCCCCTGGGCACTCCAACAGCTACACTTTGAATGCCCTGGCCAGCAAAATCACCGACAGTTATAGAGTACCCCATGTATGAGTCGTCATACTTTGGACTAGCTTCAGGAGTTGCGATCAATGCTGGGCGACTGCTCATCGATTGAGTCATCAGCTGACCTAAAAATAGAGGCGGGGTTTAGTCAAGTTCACATGGATGAGTTCTGAATAATTTCATTTGGACGATTTTCGATACGAACGGGGTAATTTAGAAGTCGCGGTGTCCATTGGGATTTAAGTAGGTAAAGTTATTGATGTGTGCTTCTTAAATATATTAACTGCTTACGTAATATACCAATAATTCATTGAAAATAATAATAATTATAATTAATAATTTCTAAAAACAAATGTTAGTCCCAAATAGCTCTGTATTTTCCAATTACCCTGTTTTAATATTAAAATCTAATAAAGGTAAAAAGTGAAGTATAGAAAAAGTGTTTTATGACAAGACAAACTATTTATAAAAGACATTCTAAACAACAAACGTTTATCAAAGGCTTTATTTAAGTTAGAACAGAAATATCGTAAAATCGTCCAAAGGAAACCCAGTCATGTTTAATACATTGAAACAGCACAAAACGTCAATCATTCGTGTTCAAATGTTCCATGATCTGTCATTAGATGATGTTCAAGCAATCCAGCAGCCAGATAAAGGTAGTTTCATGTGATGATGGCTTTGACACTGTCCATACCGTGTCTTATATTACAGGCGTCTCAAAACGCTTTCAAAAAGGTTATTCGCATAAATATGACCAAAAAGGTGTAATCACACCATATCAAGCGTGAGATTCAGGGATACTATGTTAAATATATCACCAAATATCCTGGTTACAGCAACCGCAATAATGTACATAATGGTAGAATTAATTTCAGTATCGACTCTGGCGAAACACAATCTTTGAATACAGCAAACGGTCTCTCTGAATAAAGTATTATAATTACAGAATGACTTATCGTTGTACACAAGTTACAGAAAATAATAGTTTAAGAAAAATATGAAATTATATCAAATTTTCTTTGCTGTGTTCTGTCAGAGAAGCCAATGACTTTTTGTAGTTCAATGTTTGATTAGTTTAGTTTTAAAGCATGGACACTTCTGCGGTTATAATTTGTTTAAGTATTAATAAACACCTATTTAACCCGTCTATTTAATTAAACTACTTGATGGGAATCATCAATTTTATTTACACGCTTTTGAACTTCGAAACAGTCTATGACTTTTCGCTAGGAAATTTATTTATTTATTTATTTGTAAGTTTCAAATGATTATTTGATCAACATGCCACAATTGTGATGATTAGGACGGGATGAGTTCAAAACGTCCTTCATTCTTTGGACATCGTGAGATAAAATATTTGTGTTGCTATAGTGACTGTACTATGATATCATCCAACTAGGCAATATATGTTAGCACAAGGATATGAAAAGGATAAACTATGATCTAATCTCTCGTGCACAACGTTCGTTATTAATTAACTACCTCTAAAATGTTTGTAAGAAATTAATGGTATCTTGAAGTTTGGAAAATGTGGAAGGTATCTGGTAGAACCCATAGGGTAACCGTGTAACACCATGACTTGAGGAAAGCTAATGATTTCTCCGCTATTTATGGCAAAAATTAAGTCTTCGTTAAATATCTACCATAAATAGCTAAGATCAGTTTCCGTTTTAAATCCATTTTATATGTTCAAGTATAGTGTGATTTAAACATTTTTACAGTTTTAATCTAGAATTACAATTCCAATTACAAAAAAAAAAGCAAAAACCAAAATCGACAATTCATCAGTTAGGATTTATGACTTAATTTAGAAAGCAAGCAAGTTAGCGACTGTTTATAAAGACATCAATGTTATTGCGTTAATAGCTTTTCATTATACTCGAACAACAAAAATGTAATTTAAAACAACTGTCCATGTTTCAAGGCGTTGATTTAGGATTAGGCGAATTTAGGCCTTAGTTATTGCTGTTAAGAGTTAAGATGTCAATCTGGCGGTACGTCTGGATATGTTTACCTTCTTCCGGTATTTTCGGCATATAGTAGAAGAATGATTCTTTCGGATCTATGGATAACGTTCGCCCTGTGAATAATTTGAGTGTCAGTGATCATTTTGGAATTCCTCTCCAATTTTTGTTTGGAGAATTTGTATGTGGATTGTTTTATCAGTCAATTTTTCTTTTATAAGTCTTATGTTGATTGGTTTATCTATCATTTGTTTGACAGAATAATTTTGATGACTGTTGCATTATCAAGTTTCTTGTTCAGTCTTTTTGAGTAGTACTATCAAGAGTATTGTTTTATATTACTGTGTCGTCTGAATCGTTTCAATCCGTTGCTACTTTCTATGTTATAACAGAAGTCAATCCAAGGGTGTTCAAGTTAATTTCAAACCAGTCTACGATGATTTCATCCTCGTTGGACTAATTAGCTCCCATGCGCAGTAGCTCACTACGTAGCTACTGTTCTAAATTGGAACTATCAAAATCTTATGCACTCTATATTAGGTTAGCAATTGCCATTTTGTTATATATTTAACGTTACCTTGCCAGAAGAAACTGCCTGGTGCGCCCATGAACAACCGTTGTCCGTCCTGAAAAAAATAACAAACATTTTTTTAAAGGCTCTGATTAATTTCTACTTTTGAACTGGATTTATTTCTCACATTGTTGAAATCTGTTCAGGTATCATATCTGATTCTCATTTTCACTCCCACACGTCTCCAAAACATTAATAAAATACATTTTTAAATACTTTAAAAACAATAAAACTAGCTAAACTAACACCATGTAAAGCTTCACTGGAGCATTTATACGAGCATCTGAGTGTTTTACGATAGGGACCGTACATTTTATGTCGCCACTTATGGTAATGCACGGGCCGAACCCTGCCCTGCCCTGGCCTAATTGCGCGCAGGATAGATAAAGTGCATCGGTTTATAAGTGTATGATGTCGTCTCACTCTTGTTCGATTTACGAATTAAGTGACCGATGGATTCGAGTTTAATTTATAAGGAAACGCGGGGAACAAAATTTTGAAATATTGCCTTTTTAATCTAATACAAGTTTTTGTATTGCGTTCTGTTGTGAAAAAAGGGAACTAAGTAGATATTATAATTGTAACGTAATATATTATGATGTATTACGTTACTGTCGTCGTTTTTCGGTCGTCATCAGTTCCCTAGTCACTAGTGAGTACGAAGACAAACATTTCGGCGGTAGAGACTGCAAGCGTGGAGCGATTTACGCCAAAATATTTTCAATTTTTTACATTTGTTTACTGAAAATCTGAGGCCGGTTGCTTTCTTCGTTGTTAATTACAATTTCATTGTTTCATATTTTGTACATATTTTTTTTACATTTTTTAAATATCAACTTACCTAATAATTAGAATTACAATTGATCGAATACTTCAGATAGCTTTTTTATTATTTTTTATAAAGGAAACACAAGTATTTTCATTCGATATTTTGTTACCATTACATTGTAGGTCATCACCCCTGCCATCGCTTATGGATTTATACCACTCTCTCTCAAGAGACAAAAAGCAGACATCTAAAATCGGTGCGTGTGAACGTGTGAGATAAGTCCCGCTGGCTCAAGTTACACACTTGACAAGAAACGCAACAAAAAATGTGTAAACATGCGCATGTCAAGTTACCATGTAGTACTAGGAGTATGGCTCGTGTCTTTCGCAAATTGTTTTAAGATAAGAGTTTTTTGCTAATACGTGTTTGTGTAAGAATGGTTAAAATATATATTTTTTTTAGCTTTTACCAAAATCATGATTATAATATTTACGTTTTCCGTTTGTAAATTGTTTGATAATTTCTTTCTTTATTGACAAGAAAGAAAGTTCGACTTTCTGAGAGTATACGGAGGAAAAATATGAAAAAAAAAACACGGACTAAATTAATACTACAGAAATAATAATAATGGTTAAAAATGAGGACAAGACCATTGACTATAATATAGCCCGAAGCCGAGAAAACGGAGTCTGTTAGGATTGAGACGCCAACTCACCATGATAGAAAGAACTTTTGAAGTTTTTTTCCATATTTATAGAAGGTTTAGTAAAGAAAATTTATCAACTCATTAGCTGCAGTCAGATAAGTTGCTTATGTGCCGCAACATTGCCAACCTGTCACTTTTTACGGACATATTAATTTTGGAAGTCAACACGTTCTTTCAGAAAAATACGATGTGTCCTGAAAAACATGGAGATTCTCTTATCATCATCATCAGCCTGTATCAGTCCACTGCTGGACATAGGCCTCTCCCAATGCACGCCACTGAGCCCGATCCTCGGCTATCCTCTTCCAACCGCCACCAGCTACCTTGCGTATATCGTCGCTCCACCTAGCTCGAGGACGTCCTGCATTACGTTTGCCAAGTCGCGGTCTCCACTCAAGAACACGTCTACCCCAACGGTTATCGGTTCTGCGGCAAATATGACCAGCCCACTGCCACTTCAGCTTACTTATCCTTTGGGCTATGTCGATAACTTTGGTTCTCTGTCGGATCACCTCGTTCCTGATACGATCCTTCAGAGAGACTCCGAGCATAGCCCTCTCCATAGCTCGCTGAGCGACTTTAAATTGGTGAACTAGTCGTACCGTGAGTGTCCACGTCTCGGCACCGTAAGTCATAACAGGCAGAACGCATTCATTGAATACTTTCGTCTTAAGGCTTTGTGGTATTGGCGACGAAAAGACCCGACGAAGTTTTCCAAACGCTGCCCAACCTAGCCGTATTCTTCGACAAACCTCTCTCTCGAAGTTGTTTCCACCCAGTTGCAATGTTTGCCCGAGGTAGACATACTCCTTAACAACTTCGAGGACGACCCCATTGACAGTGATCGGTCCCGGGTCAACATGTTCGTTGAACATGACCTTTGTTTTATCCAGGTTCATCCGAAGACCGATACGATGGGAAGAATCAGCCAGGTCGTCCAGCATCCGTTGCAAGTCCTGCAGCGTTTCAGCCATGATGAAAATATCGTCTGCGAATCTTAAGTGTGAGATGTACTCGCCGTTGATGTTTATGCCGCGTCCTGTCCAATCCAGAGTCTTAAACATATCCTCCTATGTCTTAAACAGATTCTCTTATAGCCAATCGCAATTCAATTTACATCGCATTTTAGAACTGAAACTACCGGACATTGCGAAAACGAATATAAATATGTAAATACTTATACATAATACATATACCGACGTAAACGTACACAAATCTGTCGTGGCAATAAAAAATAAAATAGTAAGTAATTCATAACCCGAAAATGGCGTTGGCAGCCCTAAAAACAACATAAAAGCCTAGTCGTTTTAGCATTGAATCAGCGTACGCAGGCCAATGAATAAATATGCGCGCGCGCACCATATACAGGAGGACAAGCGCACGCGCACCGCACCGAGTGTCACCGGAGGGCAGAATGTCAAAACGATGTTACGTTGGTGACTTATTATGCTGTCTCTACAAAGGACGGAATGACAGACTGCAAGTATGTTGCATCGTAATGTCAACAAGCCCATGTGAATCCCATATATTTTGGATCATTTACACTACTATTGTAGACGCTTGGTCAAATGCACTTGGCTGATCTGATTTTGACAAGTAAGATACTGAATACAGTGATGTTTAAATGCGAGCAAATTGGACTTGCATCTATTGATTTTGAAATTATGAGGCCAGTGTGAAGGAAAAACAGAAATTTCCTCTTTTCTACACCTACAGTTCGCTAATCGTAATAGCGAATACATATTGAAATGGAAATTGATTGCAATGAACACTAATAATGTCCTTCGCCAATGGCTCATTTTGAAATCTGTTACGCCGTTTTACAAAACATTTGTAATCTTTAAGTGGATGTTTATAAATTCAACAGAAATATTTTATGCTTGGTAACAAAGACGCTTAAAGTATCAAAGAAAACTATAAAAGGTTTAGTTGTTGTAAGTAATTGAATATTCAATTAAATTGTGCATAAATATTAGAGGCGTTTAAAATCCCATGAATTTTGCATTTACAACCTCCAATCGCAACTATAAACTGATGAAAATCTAAACTATTATCATCTTTATTTTGTAAACAGTAAAGTTTATAATTCAGTGCTGTATTAAAACTTACAGCTCCCATTGTTCAGAGTCTATTGTAATAAATGTATTAAAAATGTAAATACGTTTATAAAGAGGGGTTATGAATTTTCAAAGGTGCTAATGGAAACTGAAACTGAAAAGTTTATGACTGAAACAGATTTAAATGGATAGTTTAATTCAAGTGGAAGGTTAATAATATTAAGGGTTGTCATTGTCAAAACTAGCTCTTAATTTAATTAGTTAATTATATTAATTATTCCCTCTTGGACGTCAAGACTATCAAGTAGAAGAGTCACCGACTTATAAATTCCCTGATATTAGTTCAAAGTTAGTTTCAGAAACCTTTCACCTTGATAATAGAAAAAAAATGGAGGTGGCCGACGCGCCAGCGCTAGCGCTGTTCTGCGAAATTATATAGATGTCCTTCTGTTTTCGTACTCACAAAGGCTAATAAAAAATTTGATATTCTTGTTAAAATTTTAAGTTCTGTTTCCACAATAAGTAGACTACCCAGAACGATTCTGTTTGTACGATTCATTTTATTATTTTATGGAAACTGAAAAAGAGGATTGTCTTCTCATAAATATCTTGTGAAGAAACCTTTACTCTATCAACAAAAAGCCTGCACAAATCTTTAGTATCTTCAATACCACAAAAGTCCAGTAGGACGCATCGATTTCCCGCGCAGTTCGCGCCGCCATTGTCTGCAAATGGCTACCGCTTACGGGCGCGTTCCGAAACCATGTTTGTAAACTACAGGAATGTTTGACGTGGTAATGTTGAGAAATTGTGCTAGGAGTGAGGAAAAAGGCTTCAAATGGTCGCTGCTGAGATATTTTTTGTGCAGTTGGACAAAAAAATTTGCTATAGCACATGTCTGGAAGTATGCATGGATTTGGAACCAGAAAAGGTATAACGAATAGAAATTCGATTACCAACGTTTCTGCTTATCGATATTTTTCACAGTTTCAAATTCTTGTGACGTTTTATGTTTGATTTCAATTTGAATGCGATTTTTTTTATGTGCAACATAATTTATCCTGTCCAACCAACTTACACCTTTACTTATTTATCTATTCTGTTTGCGGACGAATGGTCGAAGATCTTGCCAGTGTGTCTGAAGTATTGTGAGAGGGACATATGAATGTTTTCTTTTTTTTGTTGTTGTTGTTTTGTTATTTTGTATTGTGTAGCTTTAATTATTGTAATTGGTACCGTTGTAATTAAAGTAAAAATAAATGAAAAACGCCACATCAACACTTTATTCCAAAAAATGCACCCGTAACGATTTCTATTGGTACACTTCCTCAAAAGCAAAACAGTATTCAGCCAGCAAGTGAATCATGGATCGCAAACGCATTCAGCCTATTAGGATTCAACATGGTGTACCAATGAATAGTAATGAATTGTGCTTGTTCGCACCTAGGCGAGGTGAGGACAAATTTATTGGGCTATAGATGGACACTTCAATAAAACTGATGCTGTTGGGAGGTGAGCTAGGGCTGCAGCGGAGGCATTCCGATCATTGCAACTTTTTATTTTTTATAAAAAAACTTGCCCCGCTACAAGAATTATTTCTGTATCGTGATGCGTTTACAAACACAAATATTCACATGAACCAAGACCCGGTACAACAATCTGTAGGCCATACAAATATTTATTCCTTGTAGGAATCGAACCCGCGACCTCTGCACCAGCCTTAGTTAAATAAAATAAATCCAACCCATTACTGTCCCACTGCTGGGCTAGAGTTTCTTCTCAGAATGAGAATTTTAATCAGCCTTGGTGGGCAGAATAAAATGGATATTTAGTTTTTGTCAGAATTACGATCACATTTTTCTTTTTTAGTGCGAAATACTATTCAGTATAGCAAAATACAGCATTTTTTAAATAAAATTCTTAAAATATACCTTTTCTCGTATTAACGTTGGAGTTTGTACCTATGTATAAAATAAGACAAGGCAATAAATCTTCAAGGACTTTACAACTATTTGGAAGTGGCCCACGCGTTACTATTTAATGACGAGCGGTGCCATAATCTGGATTACATAGAAATCATTTACATATTTTAACACTCATAATCTTTTTAACGGGTTGACAACAAAAAAAAACAAGCATAAAGTACTAAACTTAACTACAAAAAAACAAACAAAGAGGTAACAAAACCTGTTTGTTTGATAAAAAAAAAATATACACATTCTACAGAAATTACAAGTAATAATTTTTTTATCATAAAAAGGGTTCCATTTAGGTAGAAAGGATACAATTTTTCTTACTGTTTTGTTGATAGAGAATTATAAAACAAAAGTTTAACAGTGACACCCACACTAGATTATTCTGTATCGTGACTGCCTGAACTAAAAGTTATTATTTCTCTACAAAAGATATTCGTGTAACTGTTTAGCCAACTATCACAGGATTCTAAAATGGTAATATCACCCAACAACCACCATTCAAAAAGGGTATGTAGTAAAACTTGTTCTAGAGCATTAGTTCCCAAAGTTGTCCAGGTCGACCCCCAGGGGTCCACGGGAGACTCGACGGGGGTGTCGGTGGCGTGACAAAAAAATGGGGGTTTACAATTCAATTTACAATATGGTAGAAATGTAACTGCAGGAGGTCCACCGGAACCAGCTAAATTTTGAAAGTGGTCTATGAGAAAAAAAGTCTGGGAACCTCTGTTCTAGAGCATCAAGATCAAACTGATAAAATATTAGTCGTGCAAAATACTCCTTCAACGAATACAACATTTCTACGACCATAACAACCGATCCACAACAATACTTATGAGACTGTTCAGCAAAATCATCACGTTTTCTGTTCACGCGAAGATTGCCAACATCCACGTAACATATCGGGTTTTGTTCTCGGAATTAGATGGAATCTTCGCGAGTTGGATCTGGTTGATAGTGACGGGGTATGGCTATCGGGGACATCGTGACACAAATGGTTTAGATTTTAGCATGCTGGACTATTTAATGAGGCTGTATATGTTTGTTTACGTAGCTGTTAAGTTTTGATAAATTGAACTGTGAAAATTACACATGAAATAACAGGGTTAATATTCCCTGGAGGGTTATGGAGAAGTCCACTCTTGTTCTCCATGATTTTACGAATGTTGTTACTGAGTTTATTAATAGGGGGTCAGCCTATTGCCATCTATCTACCGAGCTGAGGAATGCTACTAAAAATGTCCAAATCGAAAACACAATAACACTTTGTCTGCCCCGAGAATCAATCTCAGAACTTCACGTCTAGAAATCACGCTTCCAAACTAGACCTATGGGGCTGTCTTTTAATGACAAAATATCAAACTTTAGCTTTAATATTATTTATTATTATTTATTATATTATATTATTATTTATTATTATATAAGGAGTTTTGTTTTAAGATTATTTTCCTGTCGAATGATTTTCAGTAATACAATGTCTTAAAATATTTAAAAATACAAATATTGAACGTTATACGAAATTATTTATGTCAATCAAAATGGTGCGTGCTCGACACCTTTCCTCTTTTTGACATATTTTGATTCTCAAAACTATTCTGTGGCACGTGATCGCCATACAGAAACCTGTTTATTGAACTTGCAACACAAAAAAACGTTCGTTTTATAATAGTGTGGTGACATTTATCACTTTTTTTTTTCTCTTAACTGTGAGGCAAAGGCATGGTAGCCGTGTGATGTCATCTTTATTGTTATTTCTTTAGATAATGGTAATTAATTGTCTGTATGTTTGTGTCTCGAATTTAAATCGATTTCAATTTTCGTTTCGACGATTACTGTTGGAGATTGCGTACGCTTTGATTAATGTGAAATAAGACGAGATATATTTTAATAGGTTTAAGAGTATCAAGGTTTAAAAGTCTCTTATCTCTGTTAATTTACAATGCTGTAAATGTAGAGAAAAACGTACAGCATTTTCTTAAAACATTGTAAATACATTTAGTCTTTTTTTCTGGCCTTACCATTTCTTTTAGATTTCATAATACATTTACTTATTTTTTTGTAATGCATCTCTATTGCTGCATCATTCTAGTAGTAGAAAACCTCCAGGTTCGGTTACCAGGTTGACCTTAAATTATATAATAAATTCGTCAGCAAAAAGTTGGAAGAAAATCACTCCATGAAAGTCTTTTCTAAATTGAATTTGTGCTATGAAGGAGGTCTATTCAGTACAGGTTCAGAAGTGAACATTTAAGGGCTCTCGTATGTATATGCATGTAGCAGATCCGATACTCATGCAATTTTAAAAGCATTACACCGGGATACTAACAAATAAAGTCTTGCTTGGTAGCCGCTACCATACTAGGACGCTAAGGGATTGTCCTGTCAGAATTTAGCGGTAAAACTCAATTGTATCCCAAATACAGCGACATAATAAAACTGCAATAAAATTCGCTCACTATTCTCGAAATAGAAATCTTAACATTTCTTGTTTTATTTTTTGCACTGGCAACAATAAAAGTTAAATAATTCATAAGGAGTCTGCGGCGGCGGTTGCGGCCGCGCATGCGCGTCACGTGTGCGCGCCGGCCGCTGCGATCACGATGATAATTCCACTAGCTATGGGCAAAAATAATTCTATTCCCACGATCGTAAAATCACGATGTTTTACATGAAAGTTGTAGGAATTATTTTTTTGGAACAAAAAGTTGGGGACGTGTTTCGGTTCAGAAATACTTGCAAAAGTTGAGTTGCTATTACAATTTGAAGGACTTAAGTATGATAAAAACAAGCAGAGCTGAATTTCAAAGTAGTTAAGTAAATAGCTTTTTACTTAGTTTTTCCTTAGATTGAATGATAATTCAACCTTTTTTATACATTGCAACTGAATAATACTAATCTACTTAGTCTTTATTTTTTTCACTATGGTTGGTTACATTTTTTGCTAGCACGGTTACGGTCCGAGTCTCTGTTTAAATAAATATATTAAAATGATAGTCAATTGTTGACTTCATCATTTAAAAAATAATACATTATATTACGGTCTTTATTTTAAGTCCAATTTATTTTATAAAATGTTTCGTTGTGTTATTGTTTTTGGATAGGTACTGCCAGGGTCTGCGATGAGATAATTGAGATGTTTCATCGTTAAAATATGTCAAGAGTCATAACCTCACCTTTTATTTTCAGAATGCAATAAATGACCAACTATTACCGAAAATACCGAAGCTAATTTGTCACAAGATGACATACGACCACAATAATTGCATTTTAATATGACCACTTACGAATATTAAATTAATGACGTCACTTTTTTAATGTTGCCAGAAATCGCCACCGATAAAAAGTCAAGTGGATTTCATCGAAATAATTGGAAATGGAACGTAATTGGTGTGACAAAAACATAATACACTGTCATCATATTTTTGAGTGTGGCAATGCGGAGACAATTGATAAATGACAGCACCGTTATTTGTTGTGTATGACAAGGTAGGAAGAGAATTTTGTGCACTAATTTAAAATTCATTCCACGGCAAACGGCAACTTTCAATTTGATTACTTAGGTACTCTAACTCAGCCACCCAAAGTGAGTCTTGGCCTGCGAAATGCAAGCTCGAGAATTTCAATTCGATTAAGAAACATTTTTTTTTATGTCAAGAATGTAACCGCCATTCTTTCTAAAGTTAAAGATAAAAAAACTAACCAACTTCACAAAACTTAGCTAAGTTAAAATATAGAGCAGTTTTTACTTAATATTATTACATACATCATTAACTTAAAATAATAACTTATTCCATAAATATCTTACCTTCGATATCGCTCCTGAGAAACCGGCTTGGCACATGCCAGTCTTGCGCTGCCCATGGCTCGCTGCAAATTAAAAACATATCAATTAACAATCAATATGGACCCGTGATGAATAAAACACTTATATTATACGTTCCGATGCATTAATGCACGACATTAAATACAGGGTGCGTGACAAGACATTAAATAAAAAAAGCTACAGAAATATCCAATGTATAATACAATTTTCTCGACCCCTTATTATATGACGTCACTTCGTGTCCTTATAATACGAAAGCGTGAAGTAATTTTGTATCTTCAATTATTTATACGGAATTATTTTTGCCTTCAATTTACATATTCATACACAGCGTACATTTTTTCCCTTATAAGATATGAAAGATATTTCTTTGAATTGACTCTTGCCACTCGTTTGATTCAAAGATTGTGGCAGCATTTACATGTCTATTTTCATTTCATAAACATCTACTTTTCGCATTTAACCTAACATATTAATTCCACGACCTATTTATGACAAAAAACATCAATATTGGTGCTTAAATTAAGTATTAAGTATAACACATCACGACAGATAGGTACACATGCAAACAAAGTATTGGACATTTTAGTTATAAAAAGACTTATACAAATAAATTAAAATAATGTCAGTAAAAATAAAAATATTCAGGCCTTTAAATGAGGTTTCATTCTAAAATGACAGATTAAATCATAAACACCTTTTTATCGTTCAAATATAGTGTGTGGCATACAATCTGTTTCCACCCTGTATGTTTTTATTTAATAGGGTTGCCAAATTCCTTTTAAATTACAAATCCAATGGCTTGTCGCAATCCAGTGTTGGTAATCACCAAGCTGCAGGCACCAAGCGCAGGGTTGGTGATACAGTAATTTTGATTATAATTTTAGCGCCATACTGGGTAGATAATCGTTGCCATAGCTCGGCATTTTTACAATTCTAAGGCAACTGTTTGCTATATACTGCATGAGATGGATCAACGTTTCATTCATTAATGATGAAGTGTATGAGTTCTACTGCTCGACAAGTGCGTTACACATCGAACTTTACCTCAGGAGATACTCACCCTCGTCCACAGAACGGTGCCCTAAACAAAGCACATAGTTATTGATTCGTATAAATTATACCTGTTGTAATTAAATATATAATGTTATGTGTTACTTGTATGTAGGAAGAATGTGCAGTAAGTGAAATCAAATTTTGCATGACAAAAAAAAAATGTATTATAAAAAGACGAAAAAAAATGTGCTTTCCAAAAAACCTTGCAGTACCAAAAATCGTTGAAGTTATATTTTCTACAAATGTTGTGTGGTCCCGCCACATAGCATGTGTGGGCGATCGCAAATAAAAATTAAAGTATCACATTTCGAAAAACCATCAAATCACACAATGATATTTTTGTATAGTACGGTGACCCTTATATTTATCGTTTTACACGAAAGTGGTATCGTAAATCATGTTCAGTGCCTGAGGCTCGTCACGCTAATTCCCTTGCCACCATTACCGGCGGAAGTGAGTCGGTTTTCGCGCGCTTTCATGCCCGCTATTGTTGCCGTGGTGCGCCATGATGGCTCCATTGGGGCCCTTTTATGCTGCGATTTTATGCGGTAGTGCAAAGTTATATTTTCATAAAAATAGTTTCAATCTCAAAACAAAAGAGAATCAATGTATGTTTGTACAATGTAGGTGAAACAATATTGAACAGATGCCTTAGTGTAAGTTTATTTCGACAAACTCGATTTAACGCATCGAACGCGTTCGGCGCTCCAATTGGTGCAGAGCACGAAACGGACCAATCGGAGCGCCGAACGCGTTCGATGTAGTACATCGAATTCGTCTTAAGAAACTTACACTAAGGGTACTGAATGTATCAATATAAAATATGAATAATAAAAAATGTGGTTTCGAAACGAAATATTGTAGGTGGGTAGGTAAAACAAATAATGTAAGTGCATTGTAAGGAGTATAATATATATGTATAAATAAACTTAAGTAAGAAACATATCGTTAATACATTGGCAAACGGCCGTTTTAATTAAAGTAAAATTAATAAATAATTCTATATAACCTCCACCATCAATAGCAAAATATATGAGTTTGGTAACGTGCACGCATGCATGTAAAACATGCGTGTCTCCCAAGATTGGGTGTCTGAAAGGATACCTACATGTTCGGCACGGGGAGAACTCCTTAACGTCGTTGAGGTCAGGGGAGTTGGCCACGAAGCAAGTTCCCACGGGGTCCCTCTGGTTCAGCTTGGCCGACACGAAGGACACGTAGCGAGGGGCGCAGGCCTGATGACAAAATATTTTTTGTTAGAAAAAAACATAAATCCCATGTAATAGGGAGCGAATCAATTACGATCCACCGGACACAGTTCCAAACTACGTGCTGCTACTGACAATTTCTATACAGGAAACCCCCAATAACGCTTTGCCCGACCTGGGAATCCAACTTAGGACCTCACGTTCAGCAGTCACGCTTGCGACCATTAGACCAATGAGGCAGTTAAAATATAAGGATTTTTTTAGTAATTACATACGTATTAAATCGACAGATTAATTAATAGATTGTATCATATTTAAGAACAAGTAATATTAAATGATAATACAAGGTGGCTCAAAATTTAAGGCGTACAGAAAAGATCTGGGCACCTCATAAATGGGAAAGCAGGAACACTCTGTATAAATCATAAGTTAAATGAACATTTTCAGGTTCACTCCGTCGATTTTATATAATCATTCATTATATAAACATAAGAAATCTAAATATCATTGACCTTTTGAATTCACGGAACAACACCATATTTTATTTAAAATATATGGTCTAAAAATAATCCTCGGTAACTGTATGCGTATTATGAACTTGAATACCGTTCGGCAGTTAATTTTAACTGTAATACAGTAATAACACGCGTCAGTACTGTAATCCTTTATACAGGGTTGTCACTTTCAGGACTTAAAAGAATAAAGATTTTTGTCCAGATCCAACTAAACATTAAAATTTAATTGTAAATGTGTTTTCATAAGTGAGAGGTTATTTTGTTTGTTTATGAAAATATTAATATCTTATAGGATAGACTGTCCTAACATGAAATACGTGATCAGCTTTGATTTTGTCCATTCTGTCAATATGTGGTGCCATATGCACAAGAATAACATTACTTCAAATAATTAATTTCAAACCAGATCTCTCCCAAAATACGCCAAACAATAAAAACAACACATACCACAATTCTATTGACCTTGACAACCCTACTGGGCTTCAAAATGGAAAGAAAACAGTGGCATGCGCGCGCGCAGCCAGTGTTAATAAAGAACAAACTAACATTATAGAAAACACACCGCCATCTGGCGGAAACTGCCGTGCGATGCGTGATATTAATCTACGTGAAGTATTTTTACTGCTTACCAGTAATGTAAATATGTAACTTTTACTGGTAGTGTCACCACATTTGGATTTTCACACCAGAACGGTAACCATTCGGTTAAATTGTAACGTCTGGAGAACATACTATAATTTTGTCTATACTTGTCGTGGATTTATCTATACTTATATTATAAAGAGGTATTTGTTTGTAAGTTTGTATGTAGGGGGTAATCTCCGGAACTAATGATCTGATTCAAAAAATTCTTTCACTGGTAGAAAGCTACATTATTCCTGAGTGCTTTAGGCTATAAATAATATATTGCACCTAGGTTACACGGACGAAGGCGCGGACAAAAACTAGTGTATTTATAAAAGGGAATTTGGAGTACTGAATTATCTAGAATGAATTTTATTTTTAGACTTTAAAATATGTGAAAGAAATCAAATAGTAATACATTCGCCTACTAGAGCCTCGTGTTGTGACGATGATAGAACCCGTAAACTGATTAGAGAATCTAAAGCTTATTAAATCAAATTAATGGCCGCACACAAGCCTGCATCATGTCACCTGCTTAAAAAAATCTTACTACTATTATAAATGCGAAAGTTTGGATATATGGATGTTTGATACTCAATCACGCCAGAACGACTGAACGGATCTGGATGAAATTTGGCACAGAGATAGATTAGTCTGGAATAGCAGGTAGGCTTTTTATCCCGGAAAAGGTATGAGTTCATGTGGAGGTTGTGAGTGCATGTGACATGTATGTTTGTAAACTGTACCCACGATACAGGAGAAATCCTAGTGTGGGGCAACGTTTTAAAAAAAAAAAAAAAAGTTCGTAAACCACGCGGGCGAAGCCGCAGGCGGAAACTAATTATCGATAAATAGTTTAATCTATGCAATGGGCATTCTTACCGAGAAAGATATCAATTAATGAGATTCATTAGTGCCTCATCGATTACCACAAAACTTTATTAAAACGTCATGTATCCGTCAAAAATGGGTTTCAATGTACTCTCCTGACGTCAAAATAGGTCTCATTGAGGTCGAACCAGCCCACTACACCCGATTTTATGGCCCATTGATCGCCGTCGTAAAGTTTCGACTAACATTCGGTTTTTAATAGCTCTTCTTGCGTAAACTGAAACAGTGTACATCGCCCTTTAATTCATGGATAATGTCAAGAAGCGAAGCTTAAATATCAGGAGACGCCAGCTGTGGGTTTGAGTGATGAGAGTCGATGAAGTTGAAAATAAAATTGTGGGCAATTTATTATTGTGTAAGAAAATCGTTTTTATACTTTAACAATTTTTCATACGATGATGATATACCTACTGAGGATTTTTTTGTTATATTTCCTTCCCTCAAGATTTTTCTTTGTCATTTAAGCGGCTCATAAACTATAAGCACCTACTTTTAAAAACAATCAAATTTATTCAAAACCATTCATATAACTCACAATCTCTATATTAATAATTACATCATACCATAAAACAAAATATTACTCATAATCAAATAAAAAATCTCATATTCCCGCGAAAA
Source organism: Shargacucullia verbasci (assembly GCA_947562105.1). NCBI lineage: Eukaryota > Metazoa > Arthropoda > Insecta > Lepidoptera > Noctuidae > Shargacucullia > Shargacucullia verbasci. The sequence goes on along the minus strand of OX387284.1, from coordinate 13,964,484 downwards.
CATGACAGCTTATGTCATTTGAATTTGACAGATCATTATTGAAACGTTCCGTTTTAATTTAATTACCTGCGATCAAGTTTGTGATATACGTTGCAAGATAAAATATTCGGGCATGACTCACTAACGAAGTGATGACCAATGCGAGAAGCATCTTAGGATCGTAAACCCTTCATAAAGTATAGCCGCCGTGCCATAATCACACTTCTTCTGACAGATTAAGTTATACCTTTGCCAGTTAGATTGAAATCACTATTTGAAAAATAGAATTTTTATTAGAATTCGAGCTTGGGAAATTGGAATTTATGCTACAGCTTACTCGTTAGATTATTAAAAACAGTTTTATATGCTAATAGAATATCATTTAAGAACATTAAATTGGAATATCGACACGTCTGCGACGAGCACAATGGATAATCCATTTTTAGTTGTCTTTTAAATAAGAGCTGGACGTTTTCATATATTATTGTCGAAAAGGAAGTTATGTAATTCATGGAGTATTATATTAATTTACAACTGTACAATTCTAATTAAATTCTATAAAATCGAGAAGTGTGAAATAAATGTGTTACAAAATTAGTTTGTGGTTTCTTTACTAATAAGTTAGTTAAGTTTATTGATGTACCAAAGTTGAATGGATCATTGAGTCATATTAGTGAATCAGCTGTTTGCTCAAGACACGAATAAAGAAAAAAATTGTTAAGATCTGTGGTTTGAAGTCATGTCAATGCTTAGTCACTGACTGCTTTTGAATATTCATGTGTAGAACACTTTATTTGCTAACGTGTCATGTCTGAATATAAGTTGTTGTTTTGAAATATTTAGAATGGAAATTATTTTATGTTGGTTTATCTTCTAAACAAGCGGTCAGGTTTAAGAATTTTGTGCATTTTGGTTAAATTACACTTTTTATATAGAATAAGGAAATTAATTAAATTAAGACACGGTTGGCGTACTGGTTGAAAGATCGACTGTTGCGCTATGTGCCGCGCTATCGATGCCCGCACGGGACAAATTTATGTTTACATATGTACCCGCGAATAATTCCATGTTATATTATGAAGAGTCATGAATCTAGTGGTTGGAAGGGCAACTGAGCGTGATTTAGGTTCTATTTCCGGGTCGGGACAAGCGTTATTAGGTTTTTCAGTATAAAAATTCTCAGTAGCAGCATGGAGTTTGGAAGTCTGTCCGGTTGATGGCAATAGGCTCGCCCCCTGTTACCTTCGGCTTAATAACAGCATCGGCGAAATGTGAGTAAACAATAAAAACCTCTGTCGAAATACAGACGTGGTGTGACGTGACTTTCTGGTGTCTATCACCAACCATTATAATCAGCATTAGCTTCAAATAAGTCCTTTACATGACCTCTTCAAAACATTCTTTAAAACTACTTGTTATATATTAAGTAACACCTATCTGCGTCTAATTTCTAGCGACCTCTCGACACCCTATCAGTCCGGCTCGGCTCATTTGTCTCAAAGGCCTGTTTAGCCTACATTCTGGTGTTATTCTCGTCACGAATCTAGGCCACCAGCCGTGCCAATTGCTGGAGAGCTTGGGCAATCATTTCTTTCGTTGTACGCTATTGACAGACGCTTTGAAGTTCCGTAACAGTTTTATATGGGTCGGTGTTTCGTTGTAACCGATTTTAATAGGTTTATTTATTGATGGTTCAGGAAGTTTTCGATTCTGTTGCTTTATGTTGCAAAACAGATGAGGGTCGTTGGCTGGCTGCACTGTGAAGTAGAATATATCATAGTCTCACGCCGGTATTCCCCAAAGGATTGGGTAGAGACATACTTATTATTGATATATTCATATTATTCGATAGCAGAATAGTCACTCAGAATGATTGTTTACACCTATTACAGGCACTTTTAAAACGCAAATAGGACTCTAGTTGCACGGTTCCAAAATGTTAATCCTATGGAGAAGAAGCGGCAAGAAACTCCACTCTTTTAAAGAGCATACACTTCTAAACTCATAAAACAGAGTATAGATCATAAAGGTTTCCTTGTCTTCATTTGCACAATACCTATTAATACCTAAATTTGTCTCAAGTACTAGATAAAACTCATAAACCTGATTGCAATTAGTTAACTTACCAGTTTTATTTTCTCATAATTATTTACAGTTAAGTGAATACTTAAGATTATTTTCCCAAATTTATCTTCGGTTAACTTCGCAAACAAAAACAAGGTGCGCATGCGCTTTATACTGAAATTCTAAACCAGCTCCTGATTAAGCCACAATGTTACTGCTACCGACAATGTAAGATTGCTGTTATGTCTGTATTACGCTCATAATTCCGAAGAAATATGTCTTTGCTGACGTTAATAGGCAATAAAAGCAGCCGCAAGTCTTGTAGCTACATCCAAGTTAGCTCTAGCACGATTTGTAGTTACCTAAGAGCAAAGAAACGACTACTTAATATGTATTTTGGAATATACGAGTTCTGTTCCAACACAGGATATGTTTGACTAATTTTAGTAACAGTCACTCTGAATTGTTTATCAGTGTACGAGTATATTAGAGACCTTTTGCAGACTAAAATAATTGACCGGAATAAAATAGAATATAATGTTAATTTTCGTCAGTTCACGACTATTATAAATATATGTACTTATGTATTAGTGGGTATAGTCGAAACAAAAAGAGGTAATAGAGATTTTTTCTATAGAACTGACTTATTAAATATATAATTCGAAAGCATCTATATCTGGTGACATCTCTTTGTTCGACTGTACATCTAAAACGTGAGTACATACTGACAGATCTCCTCCATTTCTATAATCTCTGGTCGTTTCATACTTGTTCCATCATGTACTGTAAACGTCAAACAACATTATTTAGTTTCGCGCCAAAGAACACGGCATTGTTGTTTGATTTACAACGACACACAACACAATATTGTACGTATGTAGATATTACGGAACTGTGTCAACTGCGTTCTTGTTGGAATTCAAATGGGAATTAGTGATGTAACAATAAGCGTACAGACTTGTCTTCTGACTTAGAATGCATTATGAATATGTCGTTTTCAAAAGCAAGATCTACATAAGCAATAAGTGTTTTCATTTGCTTGATTCTGTGTATCTTCATTTGCGAATCCTTTATTAACTTCTATATGATTTTATAGTCTAGATATTCCATGGAGTTTCTTGCCGGTTCTTCTCCATAGGCCCAACTTTTTGAAACCGTACAACTAGAATCCCATAACGTTTCAAAAGTCCCTGTAATAGGTTTATTTGAAATAAAGACCATTCTACCTATCGATTTTTGAAAAATACGCTCCTTTCTCTCTTCAATTTGCGCTTTTGGACCTTCCGGGAGGTCTTGAGTGGACATATTTAGTATTTTCTTGTCTATTTGTACGTATTAAGATAAAACCCCTTTATCATTTTCACATAGCATCGCAAAAACAACACAATTTGACATACATACTTGTACCAATAAGTAACAATCGAAGCACGCGTGTATGACAATAGTTTCTGTACCAGAGGATGTCAAATTAATTTATTTGGCGCCAAAGAGTTTATACAATAACGTATTAAATATGTATATAAGACAAAGAATTTGATTCACGGCTCAATCTATGGAATGTCCTATAAGTTTTTTTTTTTTTTTTTCAATGTACGTTGAATTTCTATTGTAATAACGATATTTAATCTGTTGAATAAAAAAAATAACTTAACTATTTTTAAAACTAACTACTTATACTAATGTATCAAAAACAAACAAAAAACAAATATGAAAAAAAAAAAAAACCTATCCTAAACGAATACTTGGGCGTCATAGTACTCCTCCACATCGCTATCGAATGGTAACGTGCCCAGAAGACTGGCAGCATTACCGCGTTGAATGGCAATGCTTATTCTTTGACCAAAGAATAGGCCAGCCCTCTGGTCACGTGTACCATACATATTATTGAATGACTAATTGCTAATATGGAAAGAAGTACAACGTGCTCTGAAACATCTGTAAAAATAATATCTACAAATGTAATAATAGTTATAAATATTATGATTATTGCAAAACCAGGTGTACAATACATACAAGGACAGTCGTATTACTATTATGTGAAACGGATGCACGTTGAAGTGAGTCAGCTCTGGTTCTCTGAACATTTGCAGTGTTGATTTCTTACACAATAGCGGAAATGTTACGTCACTTTATCTTCAGACTGAAGAGCTAGAGATAAGTAGAAGTGCAAGTTAAAGGAAAATTTAGTTTGATTTCATCAAGTGAAGAACGGATATCTAAGTTATTTGTTTGACAAACGATAAAGATCATTTTTATTATAATAGGTTTTATTATATTCTTTGCAAAGCCAATGAGTTTTGGTATCTGGTTTATTTTTTAATTATTTACTTTTTGAGTTTCTCATATTTATCCCCACATAACACTGAAATACGGATTCCTCTGAATGCCTGCCGTTTATTTTTTCATGTAGGAAATTTTGTTTTATTAAGAGTGCGAAAATGATTTAAAAAATCCTGAAACTCTCATCTTATCATTTATTTTTAATATGTACCTAATCTACTCAATACACTCAAATTTTCCGATCATCTGGCGAGATGCTAACAAACAAACTCGTTAAGAAATTATTTTTGTCGTTTTTGTTAAACCAGCCTCCGTGGTCAGGATCTGTCGAAGAGTTACCAAATAAGAAAACAATAAATTCCGAAGACAAAGGACTTCCGCTGAACATTCATTAACCCCCAATTTACTGTCCTTTCCATCAGCAAATATTCAACCCGCCAACTTTTAAGTCTTTTTCGAAAAAGGCCGAATTCACACTGTACGAACCTCCTTTGTTTGTAACTTTACTTCAAAGTAAACAACATAAATCGCGACATGCTTACGTGTGAACAGCGCATTCCACTTACATATCGTGTACACCCGGCCTTAGGTGGTAGGTAGCGGCGCGGGCGCACATAATCGGTTTTAAGTGTTTGCCGCTTTCGACAACGATTGTTTCGGTATTATCTTTGGGATCGTAATGGATGGTAGTTATCTGAACCATCACGCTGTTTTGAACGGAGTGAGCAGAGTTGCTTGTATAGGAAATAGAGGTTAATGTTCGGAGTTTAATGTTAAATGTGTTCAACTAACTGTAGGCTAATGACTAAGCCAGAAAGGATCCAAGTTCAATTGTTTTAAGGCTTTAAAAAGGGTTTGGTTTTAATTTGTATTATTTTCGGTAAAAGTGGGTGAAAATTTGGACAATAGTAAAGCCACTGATGACTCAATCATTACCTTATAAGTAAGTAGATGTAATATGACGACTCTCATTCAAAGAACTAGAGTCAAAGAGTCTATTAAAATTCTAGTACACCCATCAGCGGCGTGCACGCAGTTTTTAGACAGGGTAGACAGAAAATTTTAAAAGCTTACTTACCAAAAATAACCTACTGCATGTTGGTATTAGTTCGTCGTCTTGTCGATTAAATAATGATGTACATATGTGATTTGCCACCGCAAATATCTTATATATAAATATTTATCTGAGTTATGTAGGGTAGGCAGTGTCTTTTTGTCTTTATGAACCGCACGCTACTGACTCCCATTAAATATCCACAAAAACGTGTATCTTGTAACCAGCCTCAGTCATCCGAAGCATCAGGTTCACTAGGATCCGGCAGGTCCCATATAAAGTGTCGCACCGTTGCGCCCGCGCACCTGTCATTGCAACTTTTTCTCGCACTCTCCCTAAACAGAGTGGCGCGGGATTCTCGAAAATTAACTGCATTCAAACGGTCACCGTTTTTAGATGATAGAAAGAAATGTAGTTGACCCACTGGGCCAGAACCGGGATGAAGATGGGACTAGAATAGACACTGATTATAAGACCAACATTTAGAATGAAGATATTATTACTAAGTCTTTATTTTTGGATATATTTACGGTTTTAAACGGTACAAATACCACTTTTGCCACTTCATCATCAGCCAGAAGACTTCCACTGCTGAACAAAGGCCTCCTTCAAGGGGAGGTTTGCCATAATCCCCACGCTTGGCAGGCGGCTTGGGGATCGCAGTGGCTCACCGATTAGTGAGAGGCCGCTGCTGCCCGTCCTCCGGTGTCTGGCCGCAGTTTTAAGACGTACCCGGTTCACTTTTGCCACTTCAAAAGTTGGCAAATATATAACAATTTCAATTTTAATAGTGTTTTAACATAACAACGCCTCTCACTCTTCAATATTACCCAGTCGCGGTGTGTTATTGAATTTACAACACAAAAAAATCATACACGGCCATCTTAAAAGGCCACTCTACCACAAATCATACCTATAAATATGACGTTATAGTCACAGAGCTCATAAGAACCGTTACAATATGTGACATATTCGTGCGCACACGCATTTTGCAGCTATTCTTAATTTAAAAGGAGATGAATCATCATGTCGTCCATATTCAGTAGGTCGAGTGCATTATTTGGAATGAATAAATGAGTGAACATATTTCAAGATGATTTCGTAACGCTCGTTGGCCTATTTCAAAATGGCGATAAATAAGAACACGATACTGCTAATTGGAAAGGATTTTGAAACATAATTATTGGAGAAACAGTGTATTTGTGTGATAGCCAATCTTTTGTTGCTATTGTTATATATTTCTCAACTGTTGAAGTGGCAGAAGTGGTATTTTAAAAAACAACAATATTCCAACCAACCAAATTAACAATAGAAATAATACTTATAGTAAGTACTTTGGAGAAATTCATATCTTTATGTCATACAGGGTGATTAGTTAAACGAGGGGCATATTAAAGGAACTCAGCATTCGAATTAAGTTCCAAATAATGGACAAATGTGAAATGTTAACATTTCACCTTATTAATTAATAAAAAACAACATAGTTATTTATGCCAGTCTAGCCCATAGAGCATGGTTGGAAAACGAATCATAATCCTTCCTACCCAATCAAAGGCCATTCGCCATTTTTTTTTTGTTTAATAAGTGTTAAGTAAATTTTTTATCAGTTTCATGTAACTATGTCCTTGAATACGTCCCTCTATTTAGATCACCCTGTATAGTTTTATGTTTTTATTAATATTATTAACAAAAGCATTATCATGACATAGTTGATTACATTCAGCCACAAACAAACATTGAACTTTCCTAAGATTACTTTTCCTGCAGCCACATCTAGACCCAGTATTTTTGTCCCGTCCACAGTCAAGTCCACACCAGTATTCTCTATATTTAGCTCTTCAACTTTTTCACTAAAACCAGGTCCCTCTAATTGTACACTTACTGGGCACTCCGTTACTCAATGGACGTGTACTAGGAACATCTATAAAAGGACCTTGTTGAGTTTTTTGGACCTCTAACTGTTGTGGTACGTTGAGAAGAGCCGTTATGGCTCTTGGATAGGATTTGTCGGTATGTGGGTCAGATGTTATGTGATTGATGATACTTATAGTTTTATTAAGTTAAAAGAACATATTTAAGGCTGAATTTATTATGATAACTCATTGGTCTAGTGGTCGTAAGTGCAGCTGCGGAACTTGAGTTTTTGAGTTCGATTGGAGATCTGTATGAAAATTCTCAGTAAATGTGCTCGGAAAAAGGCAATAGGTTCACCCCCCATTACATGGGACTTATTAACAACATATGCGAAATTTAGATGTCAATCTCTACCCAACCTTTCACCGATGCAGGCGTGATGTTAAATTATTTTTATTAGAAGCCATCTTACCTATTATAATAGGATATTATTATATTAGACAAGCCATTTAAATATCAAAATTATTAACATATCTACTTATATGCCATTTCCTTTCTCAAAAGCTTGCCCTTAATCGTTTCTCGAAAGGGCAGCGATAGGAAATAATAAATCTGTTACACAATGAAAGGCCTTATCTTCGGAGGAAGGAAATTAGCTCCAGAGGTCGCCACTATCGTATATCACAGATAATATACTTGCGAACTTGTTCTATGAAGCCCCAGTTCATCGAATATATTTATTTATTGATTCATTAACAAAACAACAGTCATAAGATTGCAAAATTTCGTTGAAAAATCTTAATGTAACAATTTCTTATAGGTTTTTTTTTTTTTTTCTCTCGTTGTTACCTCAGGGAGCTTTTACTGCTTAACCGGGCAAGTGGCGAGACCAGAAGGGCCTCCAGCCGACCAAATTAAATAATATTAAGCAACACTGCTAAGGGTGTCCCATAGTGGGACTCGAACCTCGGTTTATGGCGTTTCTGGGGGGCAGACAAGAGAGGATTTGCTGGATCTGATTGTGAATTTCTTATAGGTAAGCAACGCACGCACTATAAACAAAGTAAAGGTGCTAAGCTATCTATAGGTACTCTATACAAATAAATAAAATTGAAGTGTCTGTTTGTAATGTCAAAATAACAGCTTTTTACTAAATGCATATGAAAGTACATAAGATATAAAAACAAAAAAAACAAAAATTTTATCTCTCTGTTTGTTCCGACTAATCTCCGAAACGGCTGGACCGATTTTGACGGGACTTTCACAGGCAGATAGCTGATGTTATAAGGAGTAACTTGGCTATTTTTATTTTAGAAAAATAATTAGAGATCCGCGCCGAAAATGCTCGGATTCGTAGTCCAGCCGGGCAAAGTTCCGGACGAAAACTAGTGCTTAATATACATATTAAAAAGATACTGCGTGAAATATATCGTTCAACCGTGAAATCGATTGTGGGTTCAAGTCCCGTTCGGGTCATTTTTTTTTTGTCTTCAATCTTATTCCTGTAAACAACGACACAGTCCCACACTTGTGTCGATGTTCTCTTAAATAACTGTAACTTAAGTTTAAACGCCATCTAGCAAACTGATAGCAATCTTCACGCTATACCTGATAATATCAGCTGTAAGTTATTACGGAGCCCCAGTATCGGCAGGGGCATCGAAACAGACACCTCGATCATATTGGGATTAACAGTATCAACTTTATTTATGAAAATGTACAATTTAATTGGGTATTGGAAATTTTGATGTCTTAAAGCCTGTTTTGTAAGAGTGGTGTAGTTTTGTCAATCTATGAGGTTAAGCAGCGCTTGCCGCGGTCAGTCTTTGGATTGGTCCGTGCCTCGGAAAGCACGTTAAGCTGTTGGTCCCAGGTGTCATATGAAGACACCCGGAGTTTCACTATTCCATAACAATTAAGTAACCACATAAAGAAAGAAATCTGAAAATTTTCATTCATAAAAAATATCTTTAAACATTATACAATTATCAGCTACTCTTCTCACTGCCTGTACTAATAATTTATATAAGACAAACCCGATAACACTTTGCCCGACCTAACCCACCCTCCACTCAGAGCAGTACCTCTATTATGAGTTTTTTACTATTTACTCTCATAGTAAATGTAAATTTTCATGCTCGCGATTTTAGTTCTTAACTTGGTTACATTAGGGATTAGAGTCGCTAACATGACATCTCTATAACATAGTAAATAGTAAATCAAAACTTTACTATGACATATATGTCACATAAGCTAAGTAAAAGTTAAGAACTAAAATCGCTTGCATGAAAATTTACTTTACTATGATAGTAAATAGTAAGAAAACTCGTGATAGACGTACAGAAGTACCTTCAACAGATTGTAAACAATGAATACATTTAAGATAGACCCCAGTGAGCTTTAAGTAGTAGAAAGTTAGTTAATTCACAATTCACATCCTTACTTCTGTGTTCTGCTACTTACACTTACAACTTAATTTCACTTAGGTACGCTTACAGATTGTAAACAAGTTTAGAATATTTAACACGTCTAACAATAGCAAAACGTGTAATTATTTAATTTATGTCTGTATTTGAAAATTTAAAATACCATATACTAGAGGCCCCGAAGGACGCAATCATGCCCGAATCTAAAAAAATAATATCCTAGAAATCGATCGCAGCGCCAGCTATCGGGTCCAATTGTAACTAAACCATACAAGGACCCGTTTAAACACACAAAAAAATTCATCATAATCGGTTCAGTAGTGACGTATGTCACTACTGAACCGATTATGATGAGCTTGCACTTGCACTTGAGCTTTTGGAAAAGTTTCGTGTAGCTTATAAAGGCAATTCTATGGTAACTCTTAATTATCGTAAGTCGCCATTCTAGCCGCTTAATAAAATAAAAAAAATCTATCGCTATACATATAAGACAACAAAGATATTAATTTTACAAAAAAAACTTGTTTTTTTTATGCATATGTATATGACTTTATATTTGGTATTAATGTCAAATCAAAAGGTATTTTTTATCGTAGATTGCCTTCGAGTCTTTAATATTATTATATTAATAATATATCTATACGTTTAGATATATTAATAATATATCTAAACTTCTAGTGTAACTATTGTCTAAATTATTACGTACCCGGGTCAATAACGCCACGCCTGAATTTTGCGCGCTATAGCGTGACGATACGCGTGCGCGACTCTCTATGCGTTTGCACGCTTCATCGGTCGATAGATTATAATTATTAGCGCATACTAACCCGGAAGATGATGCAGACGTTATTTTGTTGTACCTAGGTATGTACTTAATTTCAAACACATGAAGTATGTTTTACGTATTTAATTTGCACAATCCTTGGATGGGTAACCTTCACACATCGAAACCCCTCCGTGCCTTGCAAAGCACGTTAAAGCACGTTACGTCATACGAATACGTATGATAGTCGTTACGGGTGTCAGCAGCTAGGAGACTAATAACCAGTCTAACCTTAGAGTATCAGTGTCTCCCAGCAATTGGATGATGGAGATCAGATGGTAGTCGCTCCGTGTAAAATGCTGATATTCATTCAATTGGGTTAGACTGGAAGCCGACCCCAATGTAGTTGGAAAAAGGCTAGGTAGATAGCCATGGAAACCATTAATTAATACATTTTTTACTTTAACAAATACTTTTAGGTAGGTACCTACCTATTTCAAAAAGAAATATATAACGAGAATCTTTGTATTCATTTCCTCTTTCATTACCCATACCCATTTAAAATTCCGAGCCAGCCATTCAATTCTAACAATATATTCTATTTGGCAATTGGCATTGCAGTCATAACTTCGGCCAAGATAGCCATTTATACCTAGACCATGCCTAGACCTAAAAAATAATACAAAGGGTAATAAAAGCGAGGCGGCCCCAATAACAATCTGTTACTACGATATAATACTACAGATATAAATGGGGTATAAAGCTATTCAGCAGTCTAGCGGACAAATTGGCACTCGTTATGCAGAAGAATAAATCGAGTATTCTAAACACTGGTATTTGTGGCCTAGAAAAGGAAGGGTAAAACTGGACGTTAGAACAATGTATTCTTTGAAAATAATGTGATGATAAACAACTTTAATCATATGATAGTTCGATAAGTTCATAGAGAAAACCTATTCTATCTAGACACAGATATGAAATGAAATGAATTTTTTTATATTTGCAATTAGGATTTTCAATCACTTTTAACACGTCTTTTTTATACTAGATGGCGTTGGTATTTCCTATGACTATCCTTGAGAAGAAACGCCGAAACAAACTCAGGGGTCAAGGTCTATTTTAAAGTCCAGACAGATTCTACATATTCCATGGGACTCCGACAGTCCATTTTTTTAATCTATAAAAACTTTGCCCATCTTACATACGCATACAGACCCGAAACAACTATCGTATAGATATCGGTTTAAACAAAAAGAAAATCAATCCGCAACAGGCGCGCAAACCATGCCCTCAAATTATTAAACGTAAATCTTGGCTGTTAACCATTATTAAATTAAACGATTGTACCGTGTCACAATCTTAGTAAACTGCAAAGTGCTGCTGCTTTAAATTCTTTTTTTGTTGTGTTTGTAATTGTCAGGAGAAGGTTTTTAGGTAAGATTTTTTTTTTTGGAAAATCCACAGGCAACTTCGGAAATTTGAATGGTATTTTTGTATGAAATTTTTGATTTTGTTCATTAGTAAATTGCGAAGCCGGGGCAGGTTGCTAGTTAGAAATAAAAAGATATAATATTTATTAAAACAATTTTTCTCATATGATAACTATTTTCTTCGCCACTGCTTTAGACACGTCTATACATATCCTAGACGCTGCTTGCACTAATCCTTATCCGTTGTGAGCAGGCGAAGGCTCAGGCAGGATCAGTGCCCAGAGGGACAACAGCGTATTATAGGGGATAGCCCGTCGCCACTCCATAACTCACTTTGCATTGCCAACGGCTTTGTTTAGAAAACGATATCTTTTTAATCTTTACTTTTTTAATTCTGAGTACTATGTTAATTAATAAATATGTTATTTTGTGCGATTTTGACTGTCGTCCTTCAGATGACAGATGATAGTCTCATCCAAAAGAAAAGCGAAACTTCGCCAAGGCGAGTAATAAATAGGGAATAGGGGGAGAGGCTAGAGTCATCCACTGGTCACAATTCCAATATCCGAGATGTAAGTGAAAATTTTGAAAAATCTCAGTAATTATCCTCGACCTGGGAATAGAACTCAGGATCTCATGCTCAGCTGCCGCGTCCCCATTAAACCAATGAGACAGTTCAATGAAACGTGGGTACTTCCTCATGCTTATTCTTACTAAGGGGCCATCCATAAATTACATCACACGTTAAGAGGGGGGGAGGGGGTCGACGAAGTGTGACATTGTGTGACAAGGGGTGGGAGGGGTCCTAAGTTTCATGACATCACATTTTAAAATGACGTGAAATTTTAACTATTTACGAAAAACTTAAAAATATTTCCAACTCTATCTGTGTGAATATAAGATTTAAATTGTTATGTTGGCGAGTTCCTCGAGAGCCTCGCCGTGGTTTCAAATAATTGGAAATAAAACTAATTTCGGAACTGCCGTTTTAATTTAATAATTTTTGGATAAAAAATTGCAAAATATGTGACGTCACACTAGGGAGGGGGGAGTCTCACAAATGTGACCAGCTGTGACAAGGACGGGGGAAGGGTCAAAAAAGCATGAAATTCGTGTGACGTAATTTATGGATGGCCCCTAAGTACATAGAATTCAATAAATACCAACAATTCGGGAAATGGACACCAGCAGTGTAAAATGTGAATAACGAACACGTGCTATTAACAATTTCAAAGTAAATCTTAGCATTCACGGCATCAACGAATCGCAGGAAATGTGCATCTCTCTATTTATAACGTGGATGCGCAGACGCAAAGGAAACGGATCGATCTACACATGAAACGAACTCGCAAGGAAACGCCAATAAGGAAACTGTTATTAGAAGTGCATAATAGAAGATATTTACTATTGTTAATGTCATTATTATAATAATTAAACTTTATATGAGAAATGAAGGATAATTTAATGCTTTGTTTATAGAAATATGTACCCATTGTAAAAGTGATTAATGTTAAGTTATTTATTTTATTATGCTTGTTATAGGATTATCTTTATCACCTAATCCGTACATACATCTAATATTCAGTAAAGCACCAACTGAAATTGCAAATTCACCTAACAAAACTAATTTCAGCTCTAAAACTAACGACACAAAGTCCAAAATTCAACTCTCTTCTCTATAGAATTAACCACAAAAATCACGACATCGTCAACCAATTTTGAATTCTAACTCTTCTCGAACAAAGTTGAAAGTACTTTGTGCGGGTTTTGAGTAAAGGATATGGCAATTAACCACGCAGTCGGCACTTTAGTGATCAGATAGCGATCAGTTACTATCGGTTCATCTTTACATCAGTCGAGTCGCAAGTAATCCGCCGCGACGGGACCGCGACCGGTTGCTCTATCCGCTAAGCGTTGAGATGCACTGAGGCACATACAGACCGCGATATGGCTGAGAATAAAGCCTTTAAGACCATAGTTTAGCTAAAAGTTTTCATACAAAATGCGAGTTCTCGAGTGGAGACCGCGAGAAGGTAAACCTAGTGTAGAGCGCACCCAGCGATGACTTGAATAAGGTGGCTGGCAGAAAATGGATGCGGAGAGGCGAAGATCGGGCTCTGTGGCACTTATATTATTTACTGACCTATTAATAACCACGAATTAATCAAAACATTGGTCCGGTTGAAACATTTTTTTTATTGGCCCATATTTAGTTCTTGGAATATTTAGCTATTATTTGATAATTAGTTAAGATATTATTATTAATTACCTATTGCCCGCAACATCGTCTGCGCAAATTTTGTATTTATTATCTAATTAATGTTTAGCAGCTATAGTAAAAAATTCTTTGTCCTTCCCAAGAACCCAAACTACCTCTTTATAAAATTTCATAGCAATTGGTTCAATAGTTTATTCGTGATGAGATAACAGACAGACTGACAAAGTTACTTTCGCATTTACAATAGTGCATATTAAACATCATGCTGCCAGTGTGTCTCTGCACCCTGAGTTCTAACCGTTGCATATATTTCAATGCGTTAATTAATAAATTGAATCCACATTACACCGTGGCAGTTACATTTAACCGTTATATTCTATTTACTAACTACAACCCGCCATTAGATTTGCAAGTTTAACACATAAAATATCAAGAACTCAATCGAAATATGTCAAGATTCTAACTATAAATTCGAATATATACCGTATAGTCATGAAATACGTTTCAAAATAATTCAATACTTTTCTAATTTACATAGTAACAAGCATATACTCCTCAAAGTACACCCGGATACGTCTTAAAACTGCGGCCAGACACCGGAGGACGGCCAGCAGCGTCCTCTCACTAATCGGTGAGCCACTGCGATCCCCAAGCCGCCTGCCAAGCCCCTCGGGGGAGGCCTTCGTTCAGCAGTGGACATCTTCTAGCTGATGATGATGATGACTCCTCAAAGATATTCCCCTAAGTGCTAGGCTGAAGGGTACTATTGTATTTTCATACAGAAAAACCAATAACATATATTTTTCTATTTTTTCAGTTAAAAATTCATCAGTGGCATAGGTAAGTTTATTAATTAACATTCACAGTTTCAATTAAATGCATTGACTGCAATCGGAGCTCGGATTGGTGATGAGTAGGCCAGAAAGAACACGGCTGACGCGAAAAATCGTGATTGTTATATATACTTACATTTGGGCTTTTGCACATAACATAGGATCCTATACCCCCACATAACATAGGTCATCATCATCATCAGCCAGAAGACGTCCACTGCTGAACGAACGCCTCCTCCAAGGGAGGGATTTGCCCTAATCCCCACGCTTGGCAGGCGGATTGGGGATCGCAGTGGCTCACCGATTAGTGAGAGGACGCTGCTGCCCATCCTCCGGTGTCTGGCCGCAGTTTTAGGACGTACCCGGGTCACGTATAGTAACATAGGTACCTATCTTTATATTTAATTCCGAACATTCCTACAATTTTTTTTTTTCTATACTTCCATTTACGATATTATCAAGAAGACTATCTTTTAATTGATAATAATCTTTGGTACTTAGTAGGTACTTAATTCCAAAGTTACGAAGCACATTTTAAATTTCAAATTCTTTCAAATTTCACGGGTGAATTGAATGTAGCTCTTCTTTCCTTTAACAACAATACATCACATTTAACCAACCGCGGAGAATTAACAAAAAATAATACACTATTATAATAATAGAAATAGAAGAGAATAGGTTTTAATGAAGTCGCGTCAAAAAAACTAAGATGGTTAATAGTTTTGATAGGGTTCCGTCGCGTTCGTAGCATCAAATGTTAAGTTTAAGATACTTTTATAAAAGATTAGTAAATATTTCATAATGAATTTATTTAATTGTTGATTTTTGATGGAAAATGTTTAATTAGCAAAACAACTCATCAATAAACTTTATATGAATATATCAATATTATATTTTAAAGTGTATATAATACTAGCTTCCGCTCGCGGCTTCGCCCGAGTGGTTTACAAACCCGTACATTTTCCCGGGATAAAAAGTACCCTATGTGCTATTCCAGACTATAATCTATCTTTGTGCCTAATTTCATCCAGATCCGTTCAGACATTCTGGCGTGAAAGAGCAACAAAGATCCATCCATCCATCCATCTATCCTCACAAACTTTCACATTTATAGTATTAGTATGATTTGTATTCCAATACATAAATCATATCAAAATCTATACTAATATTATAAAGGTATTTGTTTGTTTGTATATAGGAGGTAATCCCCAGAAATAGTGATCCCAATCTGAAAATTCTTTCACCGATAGCTACATTATCCGCGAGTGGTATAGGCTATAAATTATACATATAGACCATGCAGACAAAGTCGCGGGCTTAAGCTAGTATTAAAAATGTTAAACAATTTTGACTAAGTATTATTCCATCTATCTATCTATTGGGTTTTTCTGTAAAAAAGACCTCAGTAGCAGCACGGATTCTAGAACTGTCCCTGACATATGTCAATGGACTCGCCCAATTCGCATAAATTAATAATTATTAAATCTACAAAATCGGCTATTAAACTCTCAAAATTAATTGTTTAATATTTGCTTGTCATATAAAACACAACTCACGCTTGACATCTTTAACAACAAAAAAACTCGAGTCCTATACCAGACTCTTCTCTAATGGCAGCTTAAGTACCGTGATATTAATGAACGCATGTTAACAACCGCGTGCGTGTAATTTAATTATTATCTTCCTTTGTAAAGAGGCCTTGAAAACATTGTTACATTAAAATATCCTTAAGTTATTCGATCTAGGGTTGTTGATTTTGAAACTATTATAGTTCACTATCGTTTAATATATCATGTGCTTCATTGGTTTAGTGGCAAGAGCGACTAAAGCGTGAGGTCCTGGGTTGGATTCCCGGGACGGGCAAACTTTTATTGGGTTTACCGCAAACTTTTATAGCACGGAGTCTGAAACTGTCGCCTCTATTGCATGGGACTCAATAACGGCATCGGCGAAATGTAGGTGAATAGTACATCACTGCCTAATCCTTCGGGGAATACAGGCGTGATGCTATGTTATGTTATTTACTTAGTTAAATACCGCAGCTACTCGTCGTTTAACAAATTAAAACACAAAGCTAGTTTCAGAACGCGAAACACTCGTCGGAAGAGGTAAATCAATGTTAGTACCAGTAGACACTATCTTATCTTCAGATATAGCCCCACCTACATCTCTGTCGGTATCCCTTGTATGTTCTGTGGTTAAAACTAAATATAGATATCCTATACCAACGGCTTTTTCATCATGTCTTTGAGTTTCCGCAAGGATTTTATCTTGGTCAAATATTTTAGATTTTCTGGTGAAGCAAGCACTTTTATATTTATGGTCGATGGGCTAACATTTGGCAAAGATCAATAGAAAACGTAGAGATTTTCAGTTTGATGTCAATTACTGGCACTCTTGAAAAACATCATGCAGTATACAGGTTGGAAGTTTGAGATGGAGAAGTGAAAACAGTTACTCTTTCTGCTCCGACTCAAACTTTCCACCGTACATATTTTTTAAATGTTTACTCAAGATTATCTTAATAGTTGATAAGACCAAATTGTAATAACGTAGGAAATTATAAAGCAGCCGCCAGATCATGTCATAGTAATTATTTTGCCCATTACCAAATATGTCGATCTGCCACAGGTGGGCAGAAGTAGCGACCGTCACATTTAAAACATAATTTCCAACATTAAAGAGAAATCCGGCAGCGAAAAAATAAACGGGAAAATAAAGAAAACATGCCGAAATTTCACATAAAAATTCCCAGCAAATGGAGACAATAAAAGAAACGTTCTATATATGGCGACGTGAGTCCAAATCGGACGGGTGTAGCTGTCAAGCCGCGGCAGCCATATTAGGTGCGCCCGCGCAACAAGAACCCAGGCATTCGACGCTGACAAATCACCGGACAATTTGTTAGCTCAAAAACTTTGCGTAGAGGGTGTTGCGAAATTTAATATTAGATTTGAAATCAAACATAATTATTATGAAAAAAATTAATGACGGAGAAAGTCAAAGCAACGCGATTTATGCAACACCAAGATGGACCATTTTGGATAAACCATTAACTAAATGTAAATTGATCACATTTCCATTAATAATGAGAAATTAATTGCAATAAAAGAGTACTGTATTATGTGTAATTGCCAAATGAAAATATTTTTTATTCGTCTCTATACTAGTCTTTACGACACACATGATTTAAAATATGCTTTGGCACTAATAGCTATAGACCTGACGGTTAAAAACATAATCAAAGAGTTCGTTACCTAGTACTTACTCTATTCAGAACATTTAATAACCAATAAAATTAACGAAATCGGAAATAATAAGCCCATTACAAGCTCTATCGATGGACATTATTGTACCACTCGTATAGCTCGCTCTGAGCGAGGCGATAAATATTCATAAACAGCCATAGGCATAGACAATACAGTGTAACTATTTAGTGGCAGGGATATGTCGCATCAATAAACTTTAGTACCATATAGAGACGACGATGGACATAGACTAGCGTATGTTAAGAACAGATGCGACCGTGTATTTTCGTAGTATGTTTTATGGAATGCAAAATTACATGATAGTAATTTTTGTGAAAGGCTAGAAAAAGGCGTTAGGGTCAAATTGGATCATCTGGATAAAGATTATAGAGAACCGGATTCTGTAGGGCAACTTGTGAGAGGTTTATGTACAACAGTAGAATGTGATAGGCAGAATTAATTGATGGATTGTTCACCAAAGATCAATTAATGTTGAATTGAAATTAAAATCTTAAATAAAGATAAGTTGTTCGTTTTTTTTTTTATTAGTTATTAGTCGAATCGAACTTACCATATCTTCGTTATCAGTATCTGCTACTTATGTGTAATTTTTGGAGATATCAACATTTTTACTATTATTACTAGTTTACTAACCAAATTTTCGTATAAAAAGACTGCTATATTGTGACTCTAAGCATTATACGGTGAACTTTGGTCACTAAAAAAATGTGCTATGTGCATCAGCCAGAATATTGTCAAATAAAAACTGCTGTGTGACAAAATGTTGAAATTTTCAAAAAGTGCACATATCAGATATTGGTTTGACAGTGACGATATGTCATTCCACATGCTCGGATGATGCCATAGACTTAGAATTTCGCTTACGCTTATGATACACAGTATCAAAGAGCCAAAGGTTCGAGCCATAACTGTAATAATTTTATTTATTGTTTAGTCCGCAAACTATTCCTATAGACCTCTTTGACAAATAAGTCAAAGATATAATCAATTCAACATGATACACTGTACATATCTGTCATAATAATTAATCTATGTTAACCTACGGCGCAAGCGCATGTCGCGCCGTGCGCCCGTGTGACGCGACAACGCGATATCCCGCGATTTATCTCAGGAAATTTATTTGCAATTATAATAACGTATTACTTACTCGATAAGAGAAGAAACGTATGATTTGTCCATGCAGGTACTGTATTTTTTGCGTTATTGTTACAAAAGGCATAGAGCAATGACTATCAAGAGAAACACCAAACATGGAAAGACAAAAGTTGATAGACTCTTGCGCAAACATTTCTAATTTCTGAAGATGTATACTCATGACAGGATCGCCAAATTAAAAAAAAAAACAAGCATAACCAACAGCAAAATATTTCATACGAAAACCTCTTTGCAAATTAAATAAGTTTACACATGAAAAAATTCAAAGTAGCATTCGCTTTATCGTGAGAAAATGAATCGCCAATAAAAACAAAACGCGTTAGTATTCAATTGATACTAATAAGAAAACAATTACGTCTCGTTATAAGACTACAAAGTGAGTACTCAACAAGGTTTATTTTAAATAATTGCAGCAAAAAGTATTGGCGCCGAGACACTGCAATTATAAATCAATACTTTATACTAAGAAGAGAATTAATAAGACAAAAAAAGTACTTTTTATTTAGGTACTAAAAACTTTTTAGATGAATTTGTAGTTTATTTTTTTTACTTTTCAATTTTGCTGCAACACTATTAACGTTTCTGCTTTGGTTGATGCAAAATTAGAAGTATGTACATATATTTATATGTCAATTTTTATATTCTAAGGCTATACCCGATGTAATGTACTTAACGATCATGCATTCTATGATATTGCATTTTACGATCGTGCATATTACTATGAATTTACGGTTGTTTGTTTAATGGACGCAATAAAATATTGTTTGTAAACTATGTATATGTATAGATTAAATTAATAAATTATTGTAAGTAAACGGTGAGGTTTTATCTTTTATGTATTTCTATAGAAATCCGATTATAGCTCAATGAGTAATCGGCAACATATCGCTTTAAATAAAATATAAAAAAACAAAATGACAACTCCTTTACAGTCGTCACAGCGCATCACAATAATGGCAAAGACATTATAGATACAGCCTATGCGTTCGAACAATTATAAATTCCCGGCGCGTTTCTCCCCGCAGTGCAAATGGAACAAAATGCCTAAACAAATTGCAGCGTCGCTGAGAGAGTCAGCTTTTTGCACTAATTCGGCATTCCGAAATAAAAATTCCAACTCCGTAAGTAGAGAACAAAAAGTATGTGGTCTCTGGTCTTCGACGAAGGCGTCTTCTGACTGATTTCAAATATGGAATTGAAAAAAAAAAAGGTTTTGAAACCGAGCCGCGGTGTTCGAACGAAGCGTGAGTAATAAAATATATTCGCAACATGTGTGAGTTAAACGGTTGCAGGCCATTTTAATGTAGCGGACATTAACATTTAAACTGCTGACATTAGTTATACATTTACGTGGTTTGAAACTATGTTAAAACCATAGACTTAGAATTTCGCTTACGCTAAGTTAAAACTTATAAACTTACAAGTTACCTATAGCAAAAAGTTTTAATATAACATCACATAGCATCACGTCTGTATTCCCCGAAGGGTTAGGCAGAGGGGTACTATTGTACACCGACATTTCGCCGATGTTGTTATTGAGCCCCATATAATAGGAGGCGAGCCTATTGCCATTTCCTCGGTAAATTCCAGACTCCGTGCTGCTACTGAGAATTTTCATAATAACACTTTGCTCGATCCGGGAATCGAACCCAGGACCTCACGCTTAGCAGTCGTGCTTGCGACTATTAAACCAATGAGGCAGTCTCACCCAAAAATACGTTATATATATATATGTAAGTATACGCCATATAAAACACACTAATCTATCCGAACAGGTCAAGAAATCTCCCCGACCTGACCCAAATAACCCTGAAACCCAATTCCGCCATAGATAGTCTCCGTCCACAAACCATAAAGACGGCCCCGTAACCTAATGGTGTTCAACCCTATGTCTGATGGGGCCTTGGACTGACCCACTTGCCAAATGTCAACTATAGGGTGCTGACTTTAATGGGCTTTCCTTGACATCTATTGTTTTAATAGTAATAAAGAGTTTATGAGCTGCCCGTGATTTATGGTGTGTTAGGCGGTCTGATAGATTAGTATCACACAAACATATAGATAGGCAGACGGTAGTTTTTGCCAAATTGGGCCTTTGGCTTGGATCTGTCGAATCTTCTTCAAGAGCCCACTTTCTTCGTAATTAGCTGATGATTTGCAGTATTAAATGATAAATATCTAGCTAAAAGAATATCAATATGAGTTTATTACCAAATTAGGGACGAGGTTTCAGAGTCTGATGGTATTAATTGAAAACCGATTTATGTTACATATTCAACACAACTTTTGGTTGGGATTTTCTCATAACATTCTTATATCCTATTGTATTTAAAAGAGGATTTCTTTAAAAAAAAAAACTTTCTTAATTCATCTCTAAACCCTCTAAGAAGCGTCATGTTTAATATGTGTGTTGCTTATTAGTCAGTCACAGAACTGGCGGATTAAAAAGGCTACATTGAGGAATTCATTCAATCTTCAAAGTGTCAAGCACATGATTGCTGAATAAGAACCTTACTGCAATGACATTAAGAGTTGTCAACTAAGTGGATATTTAGACATTTTTATTCCTCATTAGATGCAGCATTTTTAGACCTATAGAAAAATAAATAGCTTTACAAATCTCACTTTCAACGTCCTAACCTGCTTTATGACGCAACATCTAGGCCAATGACGTCACTTATGTGGACTCTAACAAAGATAGAGCGATCAAAATGAAGGCAGAACACCTTGGCGACAGGGCGGAGCAGGAAGGGTGCGCCTGTCAAGACGTCCCATAAACTTTATAGGTCAGCAGTATATGAGGTCACGGAAGAGTTTCGCTCGTAAAGAAAACCGCGATATGGGTTCAGATTTGCGGTGAGACCTATTTTGTTGAGTGTGACTTTGCTAATCGTGTCGTATTGAAAACGTGCAGTATAGATAAAAACGAATTTAATGATTAAGAAAAGTAAGTAGAATAAATATGGTGGTTTGACATATTTTCTATACATTAGCTGTCAAATCGCAAAACTGATACCTCAGATAAGTTATTTGACGACTGAAAAATCGTGCCTTAGAAGCTAATTTTAAAACTTAAATTTAACTGCAGCGTGGTAAGTTAAAATTACGGTAAGGTAATAAGATTTGAGGCTGACATTTGCCCAACAGTGAGACTGTACGGTTAGAAAAAAGGTTTTTTTTTTTGTTTAGTTTTTCTTCTCACTTTTTTAAATCCATATCGTATCCAAGTATTAAGTAGAAAGCAGGACCACTATAGTGATGTATCTAAAAAGTTGTGAACTCACCATGATAGCACCATTCCTGCCTGTACTGGTGAGGGTCGCTCCGAACCACTGGTTCGATTTCTGGTCGATGGCACGACCTTGACGATCCTCGTTGTTTCCTGTGAACAAAAACGAAATACATAAGTACATAGTACTCAGATAGATGTAGAATTTTAGTTGTACTGAATTGTAGACATGAATTTGATTATGAAAATTGCAGGAAATAGAAAATTCTTGATCAATATTTGTATAACGCTGTATAGTTTAAAGCATTGGCTTTTCTGGCGGGATTTGGTATTTTGAAATTAGCTCGCAATGGACTAACGAAAAAGGTACGATTTTTTTTTTTTTTTTTTACTCGTAGCAGTCTGGAGTTTAAAATTGTACTCAGTAGATTGTAATACGCTCACTGCCTATTAGATGGGACTAAGACAGCTTTGACGAAATTTAGGTGTAAAAAAGTACATCTCTGCCTTACCCTTCGCAGAATACAGGCGTAATGATCTTCTTGAAATTAAGCAGAACGTTTACACCACACGTCTTATAAATTCGAATTCATCAGAAAAACAAAAAATTGAATAACTGAATATGACTGTTCGAAATATGAATTGAATTTCAAAATGGTAGTCCCTAAGGCAGATAACTTACAATACTCACATATATATTTACGTACAATTAAATAATCATTTCTCATCGCACGTTTAATATTTTAAACCATAAATCACACAGAAAGAAATCATGGACATCGGCCATCGCGCTTCTTTCTCAACCTTTGCAATAATTTATTACAGAAATCTTTGAGAGCGAACGTAATACTGAATTAACATTTAATTTTACCAATTTAAATACCGTGATATTTTTATTTATTGCCGTACAAAATAAGTGATGGCAATTTTATAGAAATTGTTGATCATTTACTGTGAGGTTAATTACTGGAGGAGTATCAATTCAATGTTCTGTCACGACTTTTGTTAATGTTAAAATAGTTTCAATAAGAATAAACTAGGGACGTACTTTTTTTTTCTAATTGATGGATTCGTAAATAGGCAGCCATATTGGAATACACACAAAAAAACCTCTAATCGTTCTATTTTTACTTGTATTTTGAACCAAACAAACAAACAGGCGTTGAACATCGACATCACTTAAATATTCATAATAAATCTAAATATTCTTACGGCATAATTTTTTAGTATAAATCGACTTTCCC
Organism: Shargacucullia verbasci; assembly: GCA_947562105.1. Classification (NCBI taxonomy): domain Eukaryota; kingdom Metazoa; phylum Arthropoda; class Insecta; order Lepidoptera; family Noctuidae; genus Shargacucullia; species Shargacucullia verbasci. The sequence continues at coordinate 13,940,686 of OX387284.1, read as the reverse complement.
GCTTTTCGATTCAACTGCCATTAACGCCGAATATGGGAGCCATTGCAGTGAAGTATTCAATGCTGCGATGTAAGAAATATCGGGTAATAACTTAATTCGTCTCACGAGCCATCCATCTTCAAGAAGAGATTCAATTTTGTAACGGCGCGAATGGTATGCTTGATTAATGGATTTTTAGTTTTGAGAGAGTTTCCATTGTGTCACGAATAGTCTAAAAAATAGGTCCATTTTTCTACTGATATCTTGGAAAAGAAAGTAGGGTATGATAACATATTTCATTTAGGTATTTACGATTTCACAGGGTGAGTTTATGTGTACCGTTTTTTTTTTAATATTCATGTTATCTTCAAGATTTCGTGTGTTTGTTCAGTCTTACTAAATTATTGGCTCGATTTTGAAATAGCCTGATAAAATAGATTAAAAATTGGGAACTTTTTTTAACGGCCTTTAGAATTTTACTCATAATTATTACCGCTAAACCGGAATAACACTGACTTATGAGTGAAATCACTTATACGAGGTTTATCCAGCCACGGAAAATTAGGTCTCAGCAATTGGCCGAATTATTTATTTAATTTTAATACTTGTAGAATCATCACAAATTTAACAATACATTTTAAATCAACGTACACTGGAAACAAATAAGGGCGTTCTCAACGCATCAGGTAAAGCGATCTCAACTGAAGCCAAAGTTAATCCTGTAACACCAGTAATTAATATTTAAGTGAAGACTATCATCATTTTTAATTATTCACGAAGGAGGTTTGAGTAAGGATGGGCTGCGTGACCTCCTTACTGCTTATTCTTGCGTGCTCTTTGATCAATTTTACTGATAACAGACTTGTCTTAAAAATGAGTGTTAAGTTTAAATGTTTCCTGAAATTTTTACATATGATTTACAATAATATATATTATATTGGCAAAAGTCTTCTGTAATAAATATATGTAATTGTAGAACCGGGAAGAAAATTAACCTCTTTTTATTGATATTATTATAGGTTATATTTTTTTACCAGTTGGGAAAATAAAAAGAACATATTACAGACTCGTTTCAAAATTTTAAATTTATTCTTCATTTAAAAATGAAAAATTAATCTTAGAATTTCTATGATCCATCTACTATTACTAAAAATCATTACTGATGATTTGAACTTGAATAGATATGAAGCGTTTACAAAGCTTTAAAAAATAATTAATGAATCTCATCATAAATTAAAAGACATTAGCACAAAATCATCATTACTGTGACATTGCCACGTAATGATAGCATTCATTAATGACTTAATGACCGGTCCCCCCTCTCGCCGCGCCTACAACGCACCCCCCGGCGACGCCTAATCACGGTAGGGTTAGGCTTTTAAACTGATTGCAGTGGTACACTCGCGGACATCAGGGTTCACGAGAAATTGATGAAAATTATACTGACGAACGAAGACTGACCCGAAATTTAACGATTAAGCTAATTGATAAAAGATTATAGGTTTATTTTGGTTTTAAATGTTTTTTTGTGTATGTTATTAAATGCACGTTAAAACTTTTAAAGTAATTTTATGTTTGTAAAACAAAGTATGATGTATGTGGACTGTATTTATTCATTTTTATTTTTAATACATTTTAATAAGGTATCGTGTGAATTTTATCTGTCCCCAAGAAAACCTAGTTGTTTGTGCACGTAAATATTTGTGTATATAAACGCACTCACTATACAGGAACTATTCCTTTTACGTTTTTTTTTTTTAGTTTAATATAAAAACTTCCTTGCTTTTATGTACCTCTCGTATTTTTGTATTAATCTCATTTAATAAAACTGAAATTTGATTCTCTATCAATCAAAAAAAACATTTCTTAAATGTATTACAACAGATTAACTCATCCGTGGACAACTGTACCACACAATGACACGTCTAGTTAGTAGCTACTGCATATCGAACATTTTTTTTATATTTTATTAGTGTACTTACACACGAACCGGTCTAATGGCCTCTATAACGGCCCCGACACTTACTAATTGTACGAGCATTTGTTTTAGGACATGTAAATTATCGAATGAGTCAACGGTGAAGAATTTTTTGTTTAAATCTTTTAGATTTATATGTTGTAACATATTTTCATTTTTAATCACAAGTAATTATCGGTTTTTAAGCTTAGCTGATTGTCATATGGATTACTAAAAATGTGTTTTGATAAATTTTCTAAAAAGATTTATTCGCAAACTTAAAGATAAAATACGAAGACTAAACTGCGTCATTAGTCTAGTCGTCGCAAGCGTGACTGCTAAACCTGAGGCCCTGAATTCGATTCCCGGATCGGGCAGTGTTATTTTTTCTATAGAAATTCTCAGTAGCACGGAGCTAGAAATTGTTCCCAGTTGACGGCAACTCTTCGGAAATACCGGCTGATGCTATGTTGGCTATGGAAACACGAAGAAATGAAACGAAATACCTACCAGAACAAAAATAATTAAAATTCCTAAAAGAAACTTGAAACCTGAAAAGACCACCTATCTACCACCAGGAAGACACTCATCATTGACCATAAAATAAAGATATATATAACGGTAAGAGTACAAGGGCCGCTCCCCCGCCCCTTATTTGCTTTTACAACTTAAACACCAACCAAAGCCATCGTACATGATTTTTATCGCTGCCGATACACTTAATGGCTCTCCTTTTACGTCGTGATGATATCCCAAAGCGAAAATTAAGGCTCCTCTCAAAGAAATTATGCGCAAGTTAAAAATGGCAGAGTAAAGATTGATGACGTCATTTCTTGTTTGTATGAAGACGTTATGCATTACGACGTCAATTTCTTAACTGTTATGGCTGTCGTAATTATTTTTATGACAGATATGGAGTCTAATGTGATTGGTAGTTGGCCATATTTGACCACGTTATCTGATTTCACGAAAATGATGGTTAACAGAAGTGATGATATTAAAAGTTTTTTTTTTATTTGTGGGAATTTCTCTTAAGTGATTGATATCTCAAAAATAATGTGGGCCTTTTTTGTTTTTATTTTGAGGTCATTGCGGTTAGTGGCTGTCATGCCTTATTGGTACACTCAATTGATTTTGTGACACGTACCAATTAATATAAAAAGCTCATGTTATTTGTATTGAGTTGTTTGATAGTGTGGTGAATAATAATAATAATATTATAAATAGGTAATTTTTTTTTGTATATATGTATCTCCGAAACTAATGTTCCGAATCTGAAAATTCTTTCACCGATAGATACGACGACACAGTTGGCTCAGTGAATGAGCGGTCGACTGCTGCGCTACGTGTTGCGGGTTCGATTCCCGCACGGAACAAATATTTGTATGATCTACAAACAGTTGTTTCGGGTCTGGGTGTATATCCATGTGAATATTTGTGTTTGTAAACGCACTCACGATACAGGAATTACTAATAGAGTGGGCAACGTTAATTAAAAAAAAATAGCTACTTTATCCCTGAGTGCTACAGGCTATAAATTATATATGTAGATCACGCGGACGAAGTCTCGGGCTGAAGCTGGTAATACGAATAAAATCATAAAATAATATTTAAATGACTGTCTCGTTTATCAAATGGTGGTAAGCGTGACTACCTGGGCGTGAGGACTTGGTTTTTTTCGGCATGGAACTTCTCAGCAGCTTCACAGAGTGCAGAACCATGCCCGATAGCAATAAGCTCCCCCTATTACTGGGGACTCAACAACGGCATCGGCGTAATGGGGCAGTAGAATAGTACACCTCTGCCTAACCCTTCGGGGAATATAGGCGTAATGCTTTGTTATGTTGTTACGATAATAATGAATACATAGAGGGTATAGTTTTTGTTAAAGCAGTTTCAATTCAATATTCGTCAGCGTTCAAAACAAGACAGAGACTATTATAATTTACTATATTTGTTTCACCCTTAATAATAAAGTATTCTTCCACCCTGTATATGGACATAAATACATCATTTATCCACCATTTACATAATAGCGAACATATTTTAAAAGCTCCGAACCCCCTTCGTGACTACGACCGTGAAAGGGGAACTATTCTTCTGAATAAATTACGATGACATGACACACGGGTGAAACAAAAAACATTTTTATAACCTTAAAATTACGTTGGAATAACAATAAAGGTACTCCCCCAATTCATAATTCCATCGGAGCATGAAATAGGAAACAAAGCCACCCGACAATGATCTGGTCCAATGAACAAACGTCCGACGTGTAGGAACATCGATAATGGACACCCTACATAATAAATGAGCGAGTGTAGTATATTGCATTTTATCTATAACTAGCTTTCACCCGCGGCTTCGCCCGCGTGCCGTACCGCGGTGCATCTTTTAGCGCGGAACTGTAATTCTTTTCTAAAATAAAAGTAGCCTATGTTACTCCTTATAACATCAGCTATCTGCCAGTGAAATTCCCGTCAAAATTGGTCCAGCCGTATAATAACTTAGGTTACATTATTGCAATTTCCACAGGGATCTTTAATTTTTCTTAATAAAATACAGCCCATGTCCCTGATAACGGAGCTTTCTATATGTGAAAGAATTTTTAAAATCGGTTTAGTAGTTTTTGAGTTTATCCATTACAAACAAACATACAAAAAATCAAATCTTTTCTCTTTATTATAATTATTATAATATATATATATATATGTGTTTAGACTCTGTAATTATTAATTTAAGGTTTATATTTTCCGTTGATCATTTAAATACCGCTAGATCTGTTCTACTAAAGTTAATTTATTTGGATTTTGGTGTATAGGGTTTCTTTCACTAATACGCTAATTTCTTACCGTGAAACAATAACATATCGCATTATATGAATGATTTGGCATTTTAAGTTCGAGGCGAAATATATCATTCGACCATTCCTTAAATACATGCGTTAATTACATTCAACTTCAACAACTTAATTAGATATGTAATACAACGAGAGAAATTCAATAACAAATTTTGCAGAAAGTATTAAAAATATTAAATGATTTCATGAACTTGTTCTTCTAAAATTCTCTTTTGAATTTCGCTACGCGTATACATTTTTTTTTAGGCTGATTGTACTTTAAGGTAGGCAGAAACTACGAAACGCCACCTGATAAGATCCTTACATAACCGTTTTGCTTAATCAATGTTCTGTATCAAGTTAATAAGAGTAGATATTTAATCATTAAAGCAAAAGAACACGGTACCATAAAACACAAAACAGTAAAGTGCACTAATACAAAAGCCGATGTCGTGACTTCACGGTAGAGTAGCTCGCGATATCGGCAGGTTTAGTAAAGGGACGATGTGTAATAAATGTCATTTATATCGCGTTTACGTTTTGTGTTAGTGATCACTAGAGCGCCGCCCGCGCATTGCTGCGCAGGACCTCGTAAAATTGATTACTTATTTTAAAATTCATAAATTAATGTACCGTTTATACCATAAACTATATAGAGTATCTAAAGTATTGTGTATGTGTGCCTATTATACTACTTAGATAAAGTTATCACAGGGATATTAAATGTACAAGTCTTTAATTTCCACTGTTAATAAAAAAAAACGATAATTTTATAAAATGTAACGACAAAAATGACATCTGACATTTAAAACCAAAGGAGCTCTTATGACGTGCGCGAAAACTGAACGTCACTAGATCTTGATTTTTCAATCGTCAGATAAACTTTTATCTTTAGAATAAATTTTGCGATTTGACAGCTATTGTACAAGCTATAAGCTATAGGCCTCTGTAAATGAGACAACTATAATTTTAAACCTGTCTAATTGGAAAACTGGATAAATTAAAACCTCTTTAAATGGTACAAAACCCTTGGTCCCTTGAAATCCCAACTAACCAGGTTTCACAGGGCATATGAATATTATAACCTTCTTCTTATTTAAGAGCCTGGCTCTTGTCGGTATAGCTGATAAAGTTCTTTCCACTTTTCTCTCTCCAGTGCGGTGTCCCTTACCTGTTTATACGACATGACGGCAAATATTATAACCACCAGATAAAAGTTATCTGACGGTAACAAAATCCGCCCTAAAACAGCTTATTATAAATCAGACAGAACTTGACACATATCCTGAACATAACTGGCCATTATAATGGTTTAGCTTCCGACCCTTTTACCAAAAATAAGTAAAAATAAATCAAACTTCATATCCATTATTAATTTACCTCGGAGGGTGGGGACCCACTAATTAAAGGCTGGCCCATCCGTCATTAAAACAAGGAGGAATATACCCTACCATGAATCGTACTGATTCATATTATATGGTATTAATTAACGGTTACTTGGGATAGACACAGCTGTGTCTTATCACAGGAGTAGTAAATGCATAAAGTAATTATTATAGATAGGATCACGGTAAATGGTTCATGAAAAAGTGTTATTGGGTTTTTCTGTATGGAAATCCTTAGTAGCAACATCGAGTCTGGAACTGTGCCCGGTAGATGGCAATAGGCTCGCTCCCTATGACATGGGACTCAATAACGGCATCGGCCAAAACGCAATACCTCTGCCTAACCCTTCGGGGAATACAGGCGTAATTCTATGACAAATAGATGAAAGCTCTTACTAGATATGTAGGACAAGGAACGCAACATTTCTTGACTTTACAATATTTTAATATTCATATTCAAAATCTATGAACCACACTTCTCAAATTTATTTACGGACAAAATAAGCCTCCTTTCAATTTTATCCACATTATTCATCATCGAAATCACATTACCTCTTGTAATGGCCACTGTACCAATAAGCCAGTGCCTCATGTGTCCATAAAGACGATGTCAAGTGGACACAAAACGCACGCTCAAGTAAATTCGGTGTGTTCCAATCATTTGACAAATATTTGGTTAGTAATTGAACGGACACAGGTGGGAATGATAACTGGTCTCAGGTCGGATAAGTCATCGTACTGACAAGTGTGAATGGTACTGGTTTCTTGTGTATTATGTTTCTATGCTAATCTGGGGATAAAATTCTCATTGTTGTGTTAGTTATTTAGGGAGGAACAACTTTTAGAATTTTGTTAACAGTTAATAATTTCCCTGATACTATATTTCTGTATTACGTGATGTTAAATATACGCAATACTATACAATACTGCTAGTGACAAAGCTCTACCTTTTCAATAGAATGTCTTCTATTTTTTTTTGAACTAGGATTTCTCCTATTCCATACGTAGGTACAGTTTACAAACATATGTGTCTGTAGATCAAACAAATTTTTGTTCCGTGCGAGGATTTAACCGGCGACACAAGGCGCAAAAAGCAGGTCGGTTAGCCACTATGCCAACCATGTCGTCCAAATGCGCGATCACTTTGTTTTAAGCAAAATATTTGTAAGTACAAAGCAAAGTACAGTATAATTTGCTGTAAGAAATGGTCCTGCCTAGCTAGGATTACAATTGCACGGGGTTAGAGAAAAATGAGTAAAACCGACATCAATTAGTCCCAAAAACAGTCAATCATACAAAATTATCCCCAAACATTATTTTGACAGTCACATCCGACTCGACCCCAGCTATAAATAAATCAACTACAAGCAAAACGTTTACTGTACGTACACTAAAAGTACCAATCTATCAACCAATAACTGAGGACGTTTACATTGTTTAGGGCCCAATTAGTGACAAGTGGTCCACGGCAATTCGTCCAATTCGGACCGTCCTCCAATTGGGACCAGATTGATGGTCACTAATTAAGCACTTTAAAACAACTTTCGTTGTTGCCGCTGTTTTAATTTTGATTACAATTCATTTACACTTGCTTATTTAATATTTACAATTATGCAAAAATGCAAAAACTATACAAAAACACACTTTTTGTTATTTTTGTAAACGGATAATTTTAATTTTTTAATCGGTGAGCCACTGCTATCCCCGAGACGCTTGCCAAGCGTGGGGATTATGGCAACCCCCCCCTTGAGGGAGGCCTTCGTTCAGGAGTGGACGTCTTATGGCTGATGATGATGAATTTTATAGACTGTCATATACTTGGAGATATATGCTCCTGAAAAATCCTATCAACTTTATTCCTATTTATAATTTTATTATGTACTAACTGAATTTAATATTGAGAGATTTGTTCAATGACTACCCTCATTGGTCTATCGGTCTCAAGCGCACCAGCTGAGCGAGGTCCTGGGCTCGATTCCCGGGTAGAGCAACGTGTTATTAGGTTTTTCTATATGGAAATCCTCTGTAGGACTCAATAACAGCATCAACAGTACAGGCGTGATGCTATGCTATATTATTTAATAAAAATAGGTACTTTTATAAAATGAATCTGCAAAATGATGATCGCGAATTGAAAAGGTCAAGTAAAGGAAATGGATGGTTGTGTTGCGAGTTGCGGACGATGCTTGATAGAATAAATACATAGCTACTCTTTGTGTACGAAACAACTGCGACCATTATTTTATACACATCCCTGAACTATATATATATTGGTACACAAATAGCTAGCTCAGACAGTGAATGAATTTTCAAATAATTTAAACTATAAAGATTTTAAATTTACATGTTTTTCTTATCCATAAACATAGCTTTCTTTCAAATCCGTGGTTAATATCCCATTTTAAGTACCAATGATAGTACATGTTTCCTCGATATTTTGACGTTTCTAAACGTCAAAAGACCGAAGCCTCAAAATAATCTGAGTATACCTACTTTATTAAATACTGATAGCGTCTGTCTGCGGCGTTAATAAAATACGTTTCTAACTCATCACATAGTTACTAAGATTGTCTTCAAAGACAAAAGAAGTCTGAATTGAAAATCTCACTGATAAGAAACTAATTTTAGAATCAGACTCAAAACCACAAACACGTCACTCGCAAAACCATTAAACAAATTAATAAAGTAATAAGTAAAAACAGAGTTGTACCACGTGCGTGCGGTCGATGCACTGCGTATGCGTATGCATTCGAAATAAATAGCGCTTCTGGAAGAGCATCAGACGACCCCGATACCTCGGCGTCGGCGCTAGCTAGTGTGACTATTAAGTAGTACGGATATTAGGCACTTTATACGATAATCAGGCAATTTGCACTTAAGACTGATCAGAGGTGGTGCTAGAGTTAATACTTGAATCAAGTTTAGATGCGTTCTTATTTAAATATAGACAGTTTTACGTGGGAACTTCCTCTAGGAACCAGATGTAAAATACCATATTTTTTCATCAATCAATCAATTTTTTATTCGATCTTGTTCAATCAATTAAAAGCCTACCAATATAAAATAAACTGTGGCAATTTCTCGTCTTACAAAAAGTGTATAATAGAGACACAACTACAAAGGCAAGTCAGCCTTTTTAATCTCTTTATTAGCCGCTCGCATGAATCTCTCTGTAAACCTTATCTACGACACCAAACAACGCATAGTCACCCTACATTGCAGATTGATTTAAACATTATCACCGCGACGCGTTAATGTTGGGTGATCTTCTCGATACTAATGCACTACAATCGTATGCATCGAGTACTCGGCACAATGTAATCGATGCATCGAGTACGATACCACTCGATCCGAGTGCCTTTTGTTTGAGTACACGGGAGATGGATGTGTAGTGTTTACGATCGGCATCTCGGTAAAATTATCGATATGATCGGTTTTGTTTGATGAGTTCACATTGGAAGGAGCCGATGTATGTCTGGTATCGTATTTAAAAAGTGATTAACCCTTATTATGTAAATTATGCGAAAATTAACATTAAAACTAAACTGAAGTGATGAAAAGTTCAATTTTTGAAATTATAGTTCCTTTGGCGCGCTTGATGAGAGTGAATTCTTACGATGCGCGCGCACTTACAGATAAAAGCGACACCATGAAGTTGGCTGGTCTAAAGGTCTCTTAAATTTTCTTGGGAATTGATATTCAAGGTAGTTATTGAAATATTTGTGCATCTGTGTTTCATATCAACACGTGTTTCATATCAGTGAAAATATTCCTTCTCCCATGGGGATAGGCAGAAACTACAGAACGCTACGTTCTACGATCCTTACATAACCCCTTTGCTTCATCTACATTCATGCATCGTTTATTCCTAACAAAGATCCCAAATTAAATAACCCCAAGATACCACATATTTGGTCTGTCTGTACAAAATATCAAATGCCCCAATTGTGGTCGGCAACCGAACACCACGGTATACGGTATACGGGCCCATCAACGTCAACGTGTCACAAATTGGGTCACTGTGGTTAGACAGAGGTTTTCGGTTCTTCGTTTTTTACAGAAGCTGTCTTGGCTAATAACTTGTGCAAACCAATTTGCATTTAGTAATAAAAAAGGGCCTATTTATATTCTCTTTTCATTTCATTAGACAGTTTTCTTGTACGTCAAAACACAAATCAACCTTACCGAAAATTAGGAATCACAAAATTAGTGCACAGAACAGACATCTAAAAACCACAGTTAGATCAGGTCATCATCATCATCAACAGCCAGAAGACGTCCACTGCTGAACGAAGGCCTCCCTCAAAGGTGGGGTCTGCCATAATCCCTACGCTTGGCAGGCGGCTTGGGGATCGCAGTGGTCCACCGATTAGTGAGAGGAAGCTGCTGCCCGTCCTCCGGTGTCTGGCCGCAGTTTTACGACGTACTGGTATGGATCAGGTACTTTTATGTTAATCCAAAAAATAAATTAATAAAACTGATCTTTACAAATTGCTTCAATATAATCTGGCGACACTGTTAGATCAGTGGTTGAGCGATCGAGTTCTGCGCTACGTGTCGTGGATTCGATTCTCGCACGGAACAAATATATGATATACAGATTGTTGTCCGGGACAGGGTGTTAGTCCACGTGAAAAAAAGGCAAAAAATCTAAAAGTTAAAAAAAAACTTATTACCTAATTTATAATTAACAAAGATGTATGGAAGTAACAAAAATCGTATCCTTTATTTAACATCTATGTTACATAGGTTAACTTGCTGTTTAGATTGACGGTTTGAATGCCAAAATATTCGCGAATGACATTCAATTCCCACGAGGGCACACACACACACACACATACATAATAATGGAACCTAGTGACTGTAGGTACATACGAAACCAGTTTTGCCAAACAGCCTCTAGCTGATAAATATATTTGTCTATGAAACCGGTTGTACTGATGTCATTTTTAGACACAGAATGAATATTTTGACGTATTCTATCATTACGGCTGTCTATAACAGTCGCGTCGTAAAAAAATGTTGAAACATGGAGTTTGAGTGTAGGTCCTTAGTAAATTTAGATAGGGATTAAAGATAAAGAAATTAGAGAGGCCTACCAAGCATTGGGACGGTAAGAACTTAAAATAATTAGGGTTTTCTAGTTCTATAAAATAATATATAATTATAGCTAAACATATCGCATATCTTTAAAAACATTATGTTACAACGGATTCACATTCTACATTCAAATATTTTATTTTACTCTCTCTATGAGAATTTTAGTAATTAAAAATCATAAAACATACAATGCATCATGCCTGTACCCCCGAAGGGTTAGGCAGAGGTGTACTATTGTGCACCCACATTTCGCTGATGCTTTTATTAAGTCTCAACCGAGCACAGCTCCAAACTCCGTGCTTTACTATACAAAAAAAAAAAACAATATTCTGCCTGACCCAAGAATCGACCTCAGGTCCTCACAATCCGCAGTCGCATTTACGACCACTAGACCATTGAGGCAGTGAATAAAAATATTAAACATAACAGCGATGAACAAGTAATTGCCAAGACTACAAACTTTGACTTTTAAGCCTACAGTTCTACTCACCCCCTAAGGAAGCTAGTCGTGTAGGGTAGTTACATTTTGTATAATCTATGTCTACACAGATCCGTTCGCAAGTAGAATATGATCAAACGGAAATAGTGTCGGATTGCGCTCACGGAAGCACTCGCCTTCCCTTTGAAGTCCATCAAGTTCTTTCATGTTGGCAATAGATTTCTTCGTTAATAATACGGATATTAACATCGTTTATGTTCAAGTTTCGTGTTTAGTCTAGCCATGGCCAAAGAAAAGTAACTAGGTATAGGAAACTTATGTTATTTTCTAGATTATTAAAAAATGTCTGCCTACCCTGTCTAAAAACTCTGTGCTCGCTGCTGCATACATGTGGCAATTGATTTTTATTTACATAGATGTCACTTCTAAATACTGAAGCTTTCAAAGGTATAGTGTGTACTGTTAGTAGTAGTAGTGTGTGCTGTATAACTACTGTGTACTGTTTCAGAATGCTATGTACTTTAAGCTTGTTTACCACATAAATGATCAAATTTATCGGTACATTTTTAATGTACACCCACATTTTAAGCAACCTGTAAAATACAACACCCTTTATATCTCCGTAATCATCTACCATCTCCATAACCGACTTGCGTGCCAACAAGCCAGCTACCCAATTCCACCAAATTCACAGGTCTCGACCAGATTCGTACGCGTTGGAACACAGAGCCACACCGTGCCGGATGTGGCTCATTTACGAAATAAACCTACGCTTTTATTTGCTGCTAGACAAATATAAATATGCGGGTGTTTATCCACTAGAAGCGAAGATAAGGAGAGCTATGCGATAGAATTAAAAAACGGTTGATGTCGAACAGTCTTTTGAGATGTAGAATTTTCTGTTGTCGCTTCACTCCGAGAGATAGCGTTGTACTTTGTGCCATGATGCGAGTAGTCACTATACTTTTAATATTTGTGGAAGTATAGGTAGAAAGTTGTATTTGTATGGATACTGAAATAATTAAAAAACTTTGGAATACTAAACTATAGAAATTGGATGAAGTAGGTACTAAATACAAAGTAGAGATGCTTATAAAGACACCAATACATGATAACCTCATACAATACTTACACATTAATGAAAATAAATCAGTGATCGTTAATCTTACTGCCAGGAGTGATCACAGAGGAAATATCACCAAAAATAACTCGTTCTATCTTCATAGTATCATCACGTCAGCAGATTTCAAATGTTAAATACAACTATTTTGAGCATCTCCGTCGTCCTAAACTGAGCGGAATAAGCTAAGCGATTAGATATAATGTCAGCTGACAGTAGAGTGTGGCCTTTACGTAACAGCGTGGGCGAACAAACATAGCTTAGCACACAGCTTGTCCAAGCTAATTTGGAAATAGTCGCCGTTTAGGAAATGGCGATTAATTCAAGAATCAACGGGTTTTGTGAACAACAGTTTATCTTTTATTCATTAAGCAACATTCACTCGATTATCAGTAGTTTTTTTTTATACTATATAATCATTAAATTGGGTGTGAAATTGGCTATCAGTGTTCGTTTTCATATCGCATTTCCTTCCTGATGGTTTTCGGGAAACTAATTATCCTCGATACGATTTTTATCGTTTTAAATCGAAGCAATGATGACCAAGGCCAAGATAAGGATTATTTGGAAATTAACAGGATTTTTAAGTTCTCACCCTGCCCTGTGATCTTTCGCGATTTCCAACGATCTCTAGGGTAACGATTCTCGTGACATTAGAGACAATGTCGGTATCGCTATTTAATGAAAAAATATGTTGCTTATCGCTCGGCAACTTTCCGAATTCTAATAATATGACATTAAAGATTACTTTAAAAGCCCTAAATCCTATTAGTTTCGGAAACGGGTCTGGATGAAATTTGGCACAGAGATAGATTATAGTCTGGAATAGCACACAGGCTACTTTTTATCACGGAAAAATGTATGAGTTCGTAAACCACGCGGGCGAAGCTGCGGGCGGAAGTTAGTTTTAAATATTATGAAACAGCTCTGTATTAAACCCAATCAAATTACGTGAACCAATAAGTTGGTTATTGACAAATCATGTTGGTGGCCGGGTGCCCACGCGCGGCCGTGGCGCCCACAACGGAGCCCACGTGTGGGCCAATACACCGCTGACAGTCTACTATCACATCTTGTTTCGGGTGTATGACAAACCTATAAAGAGGTATGTTTTATTCCTTGTCGTTGTAGATGTTCAGAAGACCCTATTTTTCTAGATTTATTTACCTAGTTCTGCTATATGTCTATGACAATTCGGACCCTTTAAATAGGTTCTAGGTATTATAATGGCTTTGACAAATTCAAATACGAAATATTTTTCATTTGTTTTTGCCCACTCATAATTATGTCTCTCTATTCTCTACTCCGTTGAAAATGTCAAATTTACGTTTATTTTTTTTAAGATAAACAAACTTTATAATTAATTCTTTGATTATAGGGATCTTTCGATCTTAATCTGACGCCTAACTCTTATCACCTAAGATTCTTATTTTCTTCTTCTGTCTGGTCAGAATTTTTCCTTTCCCGATGTGTTATTAATTCCGGTATTTGTCAGCGTTCCTCAATCTATGTAACATGGTATTCCAGTCAAACGATCCTACATGGATGCGCGTGCGCACGGCTGGCTGTATTTGGCGCGGGACAGATGCCGATCGCGCACGAATGCTCGCCGTGATCCGGAGTCGTGTTGTGGAAGACAAACGGATGGATCCTACTGTTTACAGAGGCTAAACGGTAGGGATTGACTGTTCCGTGTTCGCTTTGGGGGGTAAGCAGAGGTTCAAATTTTCTGAGGGTCTGACTATTGGTAATGAAACGTTGCGTTCAATCATGTAGACGCTTAGCTTTCTTTTGTTATGACTGACTAGCTTCCGCTCGCTGGCTAGCCTGTGTGCTATTCCAGATTATAATCTATCTCTGTGCCAAATTTCATCCGGATCCGTTCAGCCGTTCTGGCGTGATTGAGTAACTAATATCCATCCATCCACCCATCCTCACAAACTTTCACATTTATAATATTATTAAGTAGGATTGCATAAAAAACAGTAAGATTTCTTTGCGCCTAGGCCATAGCTACAAATATTTGTTTCGCGCAGGAATCGAATCAGCTACACGTATCTGATTATATTAGGTATTAAAAGTTTTAAGAGCCGACTACCATCCATCCATCGCCTAATAAGCCTTAACTTGTCTATTTCTCTCGGGCAGGTTTGACCAAGCTTATACTGAGACTCTAGCTGGTTTTAATAAAAACGCTAATTTAAAATAATAGAAAAATTAATACATTGTTAACGATCTAACGGGAGTCTGTGATAACAAGTCATTGATAAGAATAAAAAGTAGCTGATAAGAGAGAAAAGCGGCGGCAAATTGTTTACAAAAGTCACCGTCGATTACAAAGGCGCTTATGAAATACAACACTGTTTTTATAAGATACGGAATAGGGATGTGCTATGAAGTATATCGATAGAAATTTTCAAATACGATTCAGATTGAATTACAAGGTCAAGTGATGGAAATGAGACACAATAGAATATCTATTGCGTCTCGTTGCCGGGCGCCACATGTGTCTTAATTAGGTAAATGACGGACCAGTTCCATTTTTACCAATCTAGATCTAGAACCCTAAAAAAATTCAAATGAAATAAGGAATAAAAAACATTTATTCATTTAAAAATGAAATGAAGAAGGAAAATGATTGAAAGATCGACTGCTAGGCTTAGTGTCGCGCGTTCGATTCCCGCACGGAACAAATATTTGTATTATTTACATCTCATCTTTATTATTCTTTTAAAAAATCAATTCAAAACATAATGTAAATCATCAATCATTTTTAATTATAAACAATATTTTCATCCATTTAAAGGGCCATAGAATCAAGCGTGTAATTCGATAAACTAACCATCTCTTTATATATATTTAATTAATGAGAATTACTCAATTAACTCAAGGTTTAACTGTACGTACAGTTTACAAGTTTTTAACTAGCTAACGAAGTTACGATCACGCCACTGTAACGGGAACCAATAAACTGTTTGTAATAGATCGTAATGATTATTTATTTTTCACACTTTTACGGCAGTGCCTCTATCACGAGTTTTCTTACTATTTACTATCATAGTAAAGTAAATTTCACCGTGCCTCGGAAAGCACGTAAAGCCGTTGGTCCTGCGCCTGATCTCTCTCCGGTCGTGTCGGATTGCCGTCCCATCGGACTATGAGAGTGAAGAAATAGAGAGAGCACCTGTGTTTGCGCACACACATGTGCACTATAATATCTCCTGCATAGTTGGCTAATCTCCGGTGAGATTGGCCGCCGTGACCGAAATTCGGTCAGGAGGACATTAAAGTAAATTTTCATGATAGCGATTTTAGTTCTTAAGTTGGTTACATTAGGGATTAGAGTCGCTAATGTGACATATGTGTCATAGTAAAGTTTTGATTTACTATTTACTATATTATAGAGATGTCATGTTAGCGACTCTAATCCCTAACGTAACGAAGTTAAGAACTAAAATCGCTTGCATGAAAATGTACATTTACTATGAAAGTAAATAGTAAAAAACTCATAATAGAGGTACAGTATTTAACATAGCAAGAGTTAGGCAGATGTGTAGATATTTAATATTGTTCACCTTTCATTCCTTTTTCTATTGTTTTGCCTTTATAAAACGTTGCCCCACCCTAGGAATAATTCCTGTATCGTGAATGTGTTTACAAACACAAATATTAATATGCACAAATACCCAAAACCGGAACAACGATCTGTCAATCGTACAAATATCGTTCCGTGCAGGGATTGAACCCGCGACACGTAGCGCAGCAGTCGACTGCGTCAACCGTGCGGTCTTTAGCCGATTCCATTATTAAGAGATATTAAAATTCCACTTACACGAAGAAATGGCATAACTCAAACAATCCAACTCAATTACTACCATAATTGTATAGTATCGATAACATTATCGATGAAACCGCCATCCCTGGTATTCGCGGTATGCGTCGGTTATCAGCTGTGAACTCCGTTATCTGTGTGAAATTCTACGCAGCTTCCGTGTACCGGTGATCTTAGCTGATCGAGTAATAAATTGTTATAAGAAAGAAGATTTCCTTTGATAATGTACGTTATGTGGTCAAAGTCAGTTCTATAAAAAAAATATTTACCGTTAAAAAATATTAATTAAATAATAAAATAAATTCATCCCATTACTGTCCCACTGTTGGGCAAGAGCCTCTTCTCGAAATGAGAAGGGTCAGGGCCTTAGTCCACCACGCTGGCTGGCGGTCTTCAATCAACATCAAGAACCTATGAGAGCCCCCTCGGGTGTGCAGGTTTCCTCACGATGTTTTCCTTCACCGTTAACGCAAGTGATAATCAAATTCTGATCCAAAAGTCAGAGGTGCGGGCCGGGTTTGAACTCAGACCCTCCTGTATGGAAGGCTAACGTTCAACAACTAAGCTATCACTGCTTCTGCTAACGTTCAAAAAATAGTAACCGTTAAAGTACCTGGAATATTTCATTCTATCTAGGCGTTTGTTTAAGTTTCTTAGTAACAGCTGACCTCAAAGATAATAACAAAGCAATCACGCAAGTTATATTGTACGTGATATTTTTTCGTTCCCACATTTTTCCGATGCCACAATTAAGTCTCGATGTCTAGTAAACTCAAGCACAATAAGCTAGATGACTGCATCAAAAATAAATTCTGAAATCTTGTTTGATAAATAGTTTTCCTTCTAAATACTCAGTAAAACTTAATCTCTTGCTTATCTTTGGCGTTTTCAATTTTTAATTTATCAAAATCACACCATACGTATGTCAATGGCAATGAAAAACAATGACGTCACGCTTTTGTATTCCAAACATTTTTAAGAATAAAATGTCCTTTTTGACATTTCATAAAAAGTAACTCAATTGACTAGTAATCATCATCATTCTCATTGCGACAAAGTAGATTTAATATGTATTTAATGTATATTTAATATGTAAAAGAAAACTACAATCATATTGATAACAAAATCTGAGAACTGGACCATTTTCTACAATCACAACAATAAACCTTCTAACAGATTACTATAATGAAACTGTGCACACAAAATTACCATATTATCAATAATTAAATTAAGGACAAATTCCAAATCGAGTTTGTCAGGTAACCGCCTACATGCGCATGCGCCGCCTACGTCATAGTTTCGCCATCGATCCGCGTTAACAGCCGCTAAACATGATCCAGTAACCAAAGGGTTAAGTTAAAAGGTTATTAGAGAATTAGCGTAGCGAAAGTGCGGTCAAAGTGGGTATGATTCATTGTGGATGAATGTTTGTATGTATGAATCACTGGCGATTTCTTTATGAGGTAATCAAATCGGATAACACGAGTGCGCTTGCGTGAAGTATAGTATAATGCCTTAGGATCTTGATCGCTTCGAACTCTGTTTAACGTATCGAAGAAACATTTCGCTTTATGTGTGGGAAAATTTATTAAATTTTTATTAGTTTTTAAAACTACCTACGTAATATAACTAATGAAGAATTTTGGGGGATGCGGCCGGAGTTTATGGTAGTACCTATTTATTTGACGAAACCTACATAGTTCTTTCATAATGATACCATATACATATGTTCAAAATTTACACTTTTTGAAACCACTAGAATTTTATTAACGTTTCAAAAGGGCCTGCGGTAGGTTTAGTAGAAATAAAAAATATTCTATTTTTTATTCGACTAACCTCTCACTGCAATTTATTAACAAGGATCATATAGACAGAAAGAGAAGGAAACATAATTCCGTCTCAGATTTTCTGCTTAAAAAAGACGGAACAGGAAGGAACATTTAAAATCTTTGATCGTTCTGAATTCAACAGCTTTACAGCGAAATCCATCCACTTTCTCATGGACATTAAAAATATCGATGTGGGTTAAGAATCGAATCACGCGCACGCGTTAACTGCGCTCGCGCATCCTGTAGGTACGTCGTAAAGTTAAGCCCATTGTGATAGCCCGGATACTTGCCGATTTATTTACTTTAAGATTTGCTTTGTGATTTTCTTCTTATTGGTTAGTTTTATTTAAGAGGTTATAAACCTTAAGGGTCTATTGTAAGTACTGGCACTCTTTTTTTTTTAATTATGAAGACCATAATATGTATGACGTGTGCATATTTTTGAGAAAGGATTAATGATAATAAATTCTGATCTTTTGAAAGAAATAAATTCGCTTTGTAAATATTTCTGAAGTTAATTTCACTTAATGTCGTATCCTTTTAAGCAGACCTGACAGTGTAGTGATTTATAACAGCCAGCTCCTTAGCTTCAGAGTGTTTTATATATACAGTACCGCTATCACGAGTTTTCTTACTATTTACTATCATAGTAAAGTAAATTTTCATGATAGCGATTTTAGTTCTTAACTTGGTTACATTAGGGATTCGCTCATGTGACATCTATTCATAGTAAAGTTTTGATTTACTATATTATAGAGATGTCATGTTACCGACTCTAATCCCTAATGTAACTATGTTAAGAACTAAAATCGCTTGCATGAAAATTTACATTTACTATGAGAGTAAATAGTAAGATACTCATAATAGAGGTACATGTATTTTATGTGAAAAAATAATTCAAAACTTATTTTCTGAAGTAACTATATCGTGGAGCAAGAACTTAAAACCCATTTAAAGAATGACTGACTAAGAGTGAGGTTCTGGGTTCGTTTCCCGGGTCGGGCAGTGTTACTGGGTTTTTCTGTATAGAAATTCCCAGTAACAGTACGAAGTATGGAACTGTGCCCGATAGATGGCAATAGGCTCGCCCCCTATTACATGGGACTCAATAACGGCATCGGCGAAATTTGTGTGTACAATAGTAGATAAATCTCTGCCTAACCCTTCGTTGAAAACAGGCGTGACCCTATGTTAAAAAATGTCATCAAGATCGCAATAAAATAAATCCTATATCTTTAACCGAAGCTAGTTTAACACACGACATGGCCAAAGCAAAATCGAAAGACAAAATCTCTTTAGCACAATTAAACCTCCCAGGCTGCCAACTAACAAAGCATTTACGTCTAATATGAAGCAAGCGCATTACTCCTCCTGACAAGACACATTACGTCCATCTAGCGAAGGCGAACGAACAAAGCGCGGTGGCTGCGCAAGAGTTGGTAAACAAACAAAATAGATTTAGAAGCTCCACTCCATACATGTGTCAACTTATCTCGGCATTGATGTTTAAGAAAAAAAAGATAACACTAAAAACACTTGAGATCTGCAATTACAATGATTTACAACAACTTCGGATGATTTAAGAGATTTACCTATACGGTAGCTACTATTAATAGTAATTTATCGCGCGTGCCTTCGGAGCGTGGTTATTCAATGTAGTTGCGCAGGAGTCCCTGTATCCGTATAAATCAGGCGCGCGTGCGCGGTAGCTGTCACGCGCATGCACACCGCGACACACGTCATAGAGACATGTTACCGTCATCTGATCGTGATTTTGGTTTAGTGAATGAAAATGGTGGGTTAAGCAAGGGTATTGAACCCTCATGAAATATATAATAGACGATTTTGCTTTTACGGAGAGCCTTTCTAAGATTAAAACATATTTTTGTTTGTTTATTTGCTGTTTTGTTTGTTCTTTAAAGCTTTGTATGAGTTGAGGACCCGGGTACGTCTTAAAACTGCGGCCAGACACCGGAGGACGGGCAGCAGCTTCCTCTCACTAATCGGTGAGCCACTGCGATCCCTAAGCCGCCTGTCAAGCGTGGGGATTATGGCAAATATGGCAATCCCCCTTGAGGGAGGCCTTCGTTCAGCAGTGGACGTCTTAAGGCTGATGATGATGATGATGATGAGTTGAGGTTCTATTTAAATAGTATTTTTCAGATTTTTTGTATCTAATTCTTAACTACAATTGTCACTAACTTTCGCTAAATCACGCTTTGTGTGTGCAATATTTCAGTGTGTAGTGATATTCGAAACAAAATACTTCATTTCAAAATCAACATAAAGGACAGATTGAATTGAAAGTATTCAATGAACTTTATCGGCGATCATACATATTACGAATATTTCCATACAAGGGCTCCATTGAATAGTATCATAAATAACTTTATTAATATAGCACGTCCGATAAGTGATCATGAATAAAGGTAGCAGAGACAAGGTAGAGTTAATTCATCTCATGATGCATTGAAATGATCTCATGTTGTAAAGATTAATTGTCTGCTCTATGACGTCATCGTAATGCTCTTTTTAGATAGTGAACAGTACTTTACAGCACCACTAGCTTTTGCCCGCGATTTTGTACGCGTGAAGTTTAGAATCTGATATTTTCCTGCGGTAAATGGAGCCTATATTTTAAGTTAGACCTCTAGCAATACATCGGTGAAAACTGCATTCAATTCCATACAGTAGTTTTTAGTACAAACATACAGACAGATAGATAGACAAAAATTCTAAAAACTGTTGTTTTGGCTTGTGTTGCTTTAATAAAGACCCTCCATATTAGTTTTTCTCCAATATCTATAATATACAGACATCGGCCTGTTATAATTTTATTATATGTATAGATATTCTTGAGGTAATTTATTATGGAAAACAAAACACCTCGCCTGTATTAGGAGAAGGGTTAGGCAGAGGTGTATTGTACACTAACATTCTTCAGTCTCATGGAATAGGGGCGAGAGTCAATAGGCTAGAAGTTCAGTTATCTGAACTGAACTGAACTTCGGCATAGGCATGCTTGATGACTAAATATGTCATCAAGCATGACTATGCCGAAAGAGCAACCAGCTCTGCATTTTCTGGTTGCATAATACCCAGCGTAGTATCCATACGCATGACAGATATCTATAATTGCCCGAATAAAAAGAGTTAAAAACAAACTTACTTGGATTCTTATCGAACTGCATGGGCGAGCACCTGTCCAGGGTCCGCACGTTCCCTTCAGCAGCATAGTTCCGGTACCCTGGCTCGCAGCGGTACACGGCACCGGGCCGCGACACGTTGTACTCGTAAGCAGAGTACAGCTGGTCCTCTGGCGCACCCACCAGGATCCTGGGGAAGACAACGTGGAGTTAGTTCAGCAATATTAAAAGCTACATATGTACCGCGCTGACTAGTTTAACTGCGAGGTAAAGCAGGGCTTGCTGCTTGAGTGGGTGACCATTTTTCACACATCTAGACCCTCTGTGCCTCAGAGAAAGTCGTTACGAGTGTCACCAGCCCAAAACGTCTGACAACCCGTCTAACCTTAGAGTAATTCGGTTGCGGAGGTCTGATTGCAGTCGCTCCGTGTAAAATACTGATATTCAGCAGCAACCGGTACGACTGGAAGTCGACCCCAATGTAGTTGGGAAAAGGCAGGCAGATGATGATTAGCTACTGCCCTCTGGGGTCCAAGATTGACAAGATCTGATGAATGATGGTGATTATGAAATGCATTAGAATAGGAGGATAAGCAGCGTTCCATACATTATTTTTAAATCCAGTTTTTAGAAAATTTTAGAGTTTAGTACCGAGGAATTGCTTCATATACGAAAACTCTTATAGGAACCGAACTGAAGGAAATTTTTGAGAGGTAATAGTTTGTACACAAATGTTTTTAACAACAGAAATAAAAAACAAAAACCGCTAACCTAAATTGATGAGTGAAAGGCCACAATCTTTCACCTAAATACTCGTGTTATTTTTAGCCTAAACAGTACTAAAAAAGATCACTTCGCTTGGTTAGATGATGCTTTTTTAGATAGAACTGAATATCACACCTTGTTCCCACAAGGCTTTACAAAAAAGCTTTCAACTGACAAAACTCTAGCACAGGGCTTCTCAAACTTATGGCCCCACGTACCCCTGTTAAAGTACCTTAACTACTGCGAACCCCTGGCCCCACTCCCCTTATATAAAAAATATAGACTATACGTAGATAATTTTAATCTTACTCAATACCTACTCTTATCTATGTCGCGCACGCGCCATCATTTGTGTCGTACGCGCTTGCCTGGTATCCAGTAGCCATTACGTAAATATTCTCGCGAACCCCCATACGATCAAATGGCGAACCCCTAAGGGTTCGCGTACGCCAGTTTGAGAAACCCTGCTCTAGCACTAAAACGATTAAACAATTTGTTAATACCCCACATAGCAACACAATGGTCAACACTGCACTCTGTACATAGTATGTAGACAGTATGTACAGTATCCCTATAAATATTCATCACATATTCGTATCACCACCAGGACAAAGCAATCACACCATCGTAGCTCAGGAAACGGGTCAAACAATCAGGCGACGCTGGCACGCCGCCAGCACGCAAATAGACCGGGGTTCAATCCCGGTCGGGTACCTCGCCAAATTGTATTTCTATACGCTGACTCATGTGTGACGTGAGTGTGTGTGTGTGATGTCATGGCAACTTGTTTAATTTTGAATGGTTAGTGTTATATTTGATCGGAGAACGTATGATTAATAATTTTCAAATAGACCTACAATATTTTATTTTGCCGTTCCTAGGAATCGAACTTGGTCAAGTCTTAAACCCAATATATAAAGCAAAAGTGCATGTACTTATGTAATCTTCTAATATATATGAAAATCAATGTTTGTTTGTTTGTATTTTATGCGCTGCCACACCGTTCATCTGATTGCGATAAAACTTTGTCAACTTATTGTTTGCACTTGTGCGAAGGTTATATAGGTATAGTACTATTAAATTACAATAGGTGGCGCTCGTGTCGCACCTACCGGTAAATGTACTTGAAAAAGCAAATTAGTCTTCTATACCAGCTAGTTTTATGCAAAAGGTTATGATCAAAGCAGTTCCTATAGGTTAATAAATCTATTCTCTAGTTTTAGTTCAGTTTTTTTTTAAAACGTTGCCCCTCTCTAGGATTTTTCCTGCATCGTGGGTACAGTTTACAAACATACATGTCACATGCACAAACAACCAGACCTGAAATAACAATTTATAGATCATACAATTATTTGTTCCGGGCGGGAATCCAACCCGCAACACCTAGCGCAGATAGCTAATCACTTAGCCACTGCGCCAACCGTGCCGTACTCTATGATTATCTCATTGATCTAAAGGTCGCAAGTGGGACTCCTGTATGAGAGATCCTAGGTCCGATTCGCGGATCGGGCACCGTTATTGGGCCTTTGAATGAAAACTTTCATCAACACCACGGAGTTAGGAACGGTGTCTGGCTAGATGGCAATAGATTCGCTCCCCTATCTCATACGAATCAATAACTGTATCGGCGAAAAGTGGGTGTAGTTATAATAGCACACCTCTGCCTTACCCTTCGGGGAATACAGGCGTGATGCTATGTTATATACTTTACTCGGTAAGAAGTTTTATTTGCAACCGATAACCCCTCTTAATTCCCTAAGACGAAATTATTAATGAAGGTGAATTATTTCTCATACAATAACATAGATAATACGCATGCCCATGACCTTTTGACATTTCGCACGCTTACAATCTATAACCTAAAAGTCTCAAAACGATTGAAGTCTTTTTTGACCCTACACGAACTATCATTGACTGCATCGGTGGTCGAGTGGTCTCAACCGTGACTGCTGAGCGTGAGGGGTTCGAGTCCCGGATCCGGCAAAGTGTTATTGGGTTTTTCTGTATAGAAATTCTCAGTAGCAGCACGGAGTCTGGAACTGTGCCCGGTAGATGGCAATAGGCTCGCCCCCTATTATAAGGGACTCAATAACAGCATCGGCAAAATGTGGGTGTGCAATAGTACACCTCTGCCTAACCCTTCGGGGAATACCGTCGTGATGGTATATTTTTTTTTTATAAATACTTAAATAACGAGTCTCTAATAAATGTTTTTGTTGAATGATGCTATAAATAGTGATGTCTAAGATGCTTTTTAAATCAAAACAACTGTTGACGAAACGGTCTCGAAGTTTATAATTAAAGTCATACATAATGAATGTTCAAGGTTATTTAGATGATAAATATGCATTTAGTAATCTAGACGTTCACTTGTAAACATGACTTTAATTTAAGTATCTTATCAATTCTGAACTAAGCTAGAACTTGAGACCTTTATAGAATTAAATCCTACTATCCTACTAATATTATAATGTGAAAGTTTATGAGGATGGATGGATGGATATTTGTTACTCAATCACGCCAGAACGGCTGAACGGATCTGAATGAAATTTGGCACAGAGATAGATTATAGTCTGGAAGTGGAGTGGAGTGGAAGTGGAGTCTTTTTATCCCAGAAAAGTGTACGAGTTCGTAAACCACGCGGGCAAAGCCGCGTGCGTAAGTTTGTAGAGTATAAAGAGAGCAAAATATATTACGTATAATCATCCTTAATTACAAACACTCAAAATGTGTATATGTGTGTGTAATAAATAAGGATTTTTATATATGGCGAAAAGGTATATCTACTGATTGTTCTATAAAAAATAATTATGTCATGCAATTTGGTTTTGAAAACTTGTCCAACCATTTTAAACCTAAACTTGAAGAAATGCTATAAAAAATAACCTAGAAACAACATGAATCCCGCTGATGTCCATTATTTTACAAGTTTTCCTCGTATTCATTCAACATATAATGTCGTTATTATCCTGCTACACTGTTTAATTAACATTTATAAAAAAAACACAGTACTTTATTTAACGGCACCAAGAGTAAAGTAAATTAATACATTTAATTTTAATTGATAACATCGGATTGTTCAAATACATTTCAAAGGTAAACGTCCCCTTCACAAATCGATTACTAAATGACAAACCGTAGCATTAACGATTTTATTTTTACGTTTCCTAACGTACTCGTAGGCAAGGTGTGGATATAGCTTACTGGAAATAGTCCCCTTTCCGGCGCAGGCGCCAGGAATAGATCGCGTCACTGCCGCGCTTATCACAAGTGTGGGGGAGACGGGGATATTAGGTAGGTACTATGTAGCATATATAAGACCAAGATGTCGTTGAGAATAACACAGTCTAAATATAAAAATAACGTTTTCTTAAAAAAATATTTCAAATTAGTTCCATGTTTAAACAATGATTCCTTTTTTAGAAATGTAGCATTCAAATTAAGAATTCTTAAATTATTCTGCAGCAGAAATTGGTTGAAATAAAAATAAATATTTTTGTAGAAAAAGGTCCTATTTAAATGTGACAGCTGAGTTTAGTGATCGATATGGTAAAAACTAGACTAGAGATAGGTTAGGTAAAGAACAATCTCCAACAAATATGTTCAGTTTCTACATTGACCTAAAGTAGAAAAATTCCTATGCAGGATCAAAGCTATTAGCTTATAAAAAAAAATAACTTCCGACGGCGACGTCCACATAACCCTCCGACAAATAACATGTTCGGATACATTGAAACACGAATATAATCGGAAAAAATAAAAAATCAACGGCAGGTGGTTGGCTGGACGCCACCGCCACATATGACTCACCTGCCAGCCCTAATTCTGTCGCCGCCGTAATGAACCGTGCAGTCTGTACTCATACTTAGCCACATTTGCAATGTGCGCGCGAATGTACACACCTGCGGCACTTCTCGTATCGATTGTACAATCTTTGTTAGGAATAGGATACAAGTGCATAATCTTTGTAATGTAAAGAATACAAAACAGTTATAGAACAACAGGGTTAGATTAATATGCGCTTGAATTTGGAATACCATTT
The DNA here is from genome assembly GCA_947562105.1 of Shargacucullia verbasci. NCBI lineage: Eukaryota > Metazoa > Arthropoda > Insecta > Lepidoptera > Noctuidae > Shargacucullia > Shargacucullia verbasci. Next base: position 13,914,253 of record OX387284.1, on the reverse strand, counting down.
ACAAGACAACACTTACAAGCGTGTTTTTGTAATGGAGAGTAAGGGTGTGGTCACAGCTGTCAGTATGTATTCGCATTTTATATAATAATAATGTCCTCCTGACCAAATTTCGGTCACGGCGGCCAATCTCACCGGAGATTAGCCAACTACGCAGGAGACATTATAGAGCACAAGTGTGTGCGCAAACACAGGTGCTCTCTCTATTCCTTCATTCTCATAGTCCGATGGGACGGCAATCCGACACGACCGGAGATCAGGCGCAGGACCAACGGCTTTACGTGCTTTCCGAGGCACGGTGTGTATTCACATACACAAAGACCCAGGCCCGAAACAGCTATCTGTAGATCATACAAATATTTGTTCCGTGCGGCAATCGTATCCTAGACACGTAACGCAGAAAGCTAATCGCTTAGCCACTGCGCCAACCGTGTCGCCATACTCGCTACACAGGGCCGTAATCTAACCAGCAGTTCACATTCGGCAACAATGTATCTACAATATGTACCATCAACAACAACTCGGTGTAAAATGGTTCAGCTATAAAACCGTTTCCGACAGCTAGGCGTGCCGCGACTAATCTGCCAATGTTACGGAGAAGATTACTCGCCTCCATAAAGTTCTCGATGGTGTGTGTATTCCGCCAACCCGCACAGAGCCAGCGTGATGGACTAAGGCCTAACCCTTCTCATTCTGAGATGAGGCCCTTGCCCATTGGGACAGCAATAGGCTGAATTTATTTATTTATTTAAGATATGTACCTCTTTGTTGACACCGTTAGCTTAGTGGCTAAGGGATTGATTTCCGTGCTACGTGTTGAAGGTTCTATTAACGGAGGACAGAAATATTTGTATGTCCTCTTTGTGTTTGTGCATGTGAGTAGCATGTCTGTACATTATACCTACCAAAGATACAGGAGAAATCCTAATGATATCCTTATTTTCGAGGACAACTATAACATCGATAAGTTTCAAACATTACGAGTTTAATAATGAATATTGTAAGTAACTGTACTATAGCATGTAAAGGGATTATACCACAAAAATATTATTTTAAATCATATCAGATGGTACCAACCTAGTACAATTAATCACCAACGTTTGACGCAACGTTGGCTAATGACGTAGCTCATCAGCCGTCATTGTGCGCACGCGCATCAATAGATACAATGGCTCCAACATCAATTATGAACAATACAAACGCATTTATTAGATAATTTTGATCGGCGGGAAATAATCTTAGAGATTAATAACTGTTCTGCCTTTACTTATTGTACCTACCTGTGTGGTTCACTCCCTTATAGATAGGTTACAAGGCGCTTGAACCAATGCTCAATATTCAATACTTTATTTGCATTCCACAATGTAGTACTTAGGTGGTAAGCTTAAAACTATGAGATCGAATTGTGGACCCTGTCGGGCACAGCAAAAGTAGGAGAGAGGAAGAGAACTCGTGTTTTTAAACATATATTAATTTGAATAAAACTATCTTATGAATCTTAATATTATAGTCATTATTATTTTGGAAACAATAGGAACCAAGATAGTTGATGGATTAAAGAAGGTCAAAAATTAATAAAACACTGGCTTTTTCTTATTAGATTTATTATTTATTTTCAGATACATATTTATAACGGCTCACATATACAAATGAAGATATTAGAGGCCCTAATATATCTACTTTAATTTTAGGGTTCCACCAAATTAGTCTACGGCGGAACGATTTAAATGTAGGCATAATAATACTCAGATTTTCCTTATAGAATAGACAACTCTGTATAGAAAACCACAATAATAATATTGCTCATGTTATATTTAAAATACTTATAATCCGTGCAACCACAAACAAAAGAAATTCAATTCAAGTGCAAATATTTTCGTCAAATAATTTTCCTCATAAAATCGTCATTATATTTACTTGTTAAATGAATCATTGTTCCCTATAAAATACGTCAGTACATGACGTGTCTGTTCGTCTTCAGCCTTAACTCATGACAATTAGCGAGGCAAATCGTTCGTCGCGCCAAATAGCTACCTACTTCAATTCAGAGGGCAACGTTCGTGGAACTTCCAAATGTTACTAAACTTTATTTGACTATTTAGTTAATCCTATCCTACTAATATTATAAATGTGAAAGTTTGTGATGATGGATGGATGGATGGATGTTTGTTACTCTTTCACGCAAAAACTACTGAAAGGATCTGGATGAAATTTGGCACAGAGATAGATTATAGTCTGGAATAGCACATAGGCTACATTTTATGCCGGGAAAACGCGGGGGGAACCGCGGGCAGAAGCTAGTGTGATTATATATATAACATTCTAATTCATCTGCCTAGCTTTTTCCCAACTACATTGAGGTCCGCTTCCAATCTAACCGGTTGTGGCTTTTAAAACAATAACCTGGCCTTATTCTTAAGCGACAATACATCGAAATCGGTAAATCCGTTTCCGAGATATGAGTCAACAGACAAGCAAACATTCGCAAGCCTTATACGCCTTATTTACTATTATACAACCTTGCCATACCTTCTCTAAATGGAAGTAAAAATTTAAATGGTTATTTTGCCGCAAGGAATGCCGCGTTAGAATAGAACATAGCCGGTATTATCAACTCTTCTACGGTCTAACGGTCGCCAACTCGGCTGCTGCTGATGACCAGATTGGGCAGTGTTATTGATATTTCTATGTAAAAATTTTAAGCTAACGGTTCGAATTTTGGAATTGTGCCTTGTGTAGATGGCAATAGGCTCGCCCTCATGGAACTTAATAACAGCATCGGTGAAATGTGGGTGTACAATAATACAACCTCTTCCAAACCCTTAGAAGCCAAGCCTAATACAGGCATGAGTATCAAAAATCTCAATAAAAATTTGGCCAGTTAGCCAAGATTCCAGCCTAGTTAATAGTCTTCAGATAAGAGACGCGCTATTTGATCAACAAATTCTGCACACAAACCTATTCTCATTTGCTAAGAACGAGGAAACATTTCTATTTACACCGCATGCGCATGCGCATTTGGGTTACAAACAGCTGTTATCAGATGTAAGATGTTTACAATTAGATACGCGTTGCATCACTATTGTTACACTGTAATGAGAACATTTAGATAAGGTTATTACGAATCTTGACATATACATAGTAACAGTAGGTATATAGATGAAAGAAAATAATTAATGCAAGGAAAAAGCCTCCACGACTGTCCACGAGTGAGGAACCCTGAGATCATCTGGCGCACCCTGGGCAGTCAGCCTCGATACCACATTTGCTGCTTAGCTAATCTTTCCTCTATGGCACGAGCAAGTCCCCTTTGTCAGAAGGATTGTATTTTTCATCATCAGCATGAAATACACTGTATTAATAAATTAGGATAGGTGGCTAGGTGCACTGAAAAAAAAATATTATGGCTGCCATAAAGTTTTTGTTAGCTTTTATCAAGTAAAATGTTCATATATGGGAACATAAAGCTACTTGTTTGCTAGCAATAAAGCTAACTTTATCACTGATTTAAACAAATATCATACTAAAAATAAATAAGTTCTTAATCGTGTTCATCAGTGAAGTTGTTTAAATAAACCTTACTTGATAATTGAAATTACTGTTTCAAACAAGTTAGTTATTAGGAAAATAATGTGTGATTATTAATATTTTGATCATGTTGACTTTATCGCCAATAATCATGTATGGTTTATAGGTATTATAATTTTCTTTTTAGGATTAAACATGAAATACTTAAACAAGTAAAATTCGCACTTGTTCAACAATCTTTTTTTTCAGTGTGAAATCTTTTGGTGATTAAATATGATAGGATGAAGATATCGGACTCCTATAACAAGTACCTACTACGTGACCCTATTAACATTTTGTTCAGATCATCCAATCTGTCAATCAATAGCATCGAAATAATATGTTCAGTCCTGTCAATAGTTATAAATGAGATGTTTGCGAAGTGAAGTCAGCCGAGATTCACAAAATGGCCGGCGTCCAACTGTTTTCTTAATTGAAACGCTTTAATACAGGCACTTGTCAATGGTCCAAAATGTTGTATGCCAACCTGCGGGTAACCGTACTTGATACAGATGAGGAGGATTTAAATACCATATGCTTACAAGTCATACAAAGTAACAGTCGTCATTTGCATAGCGATCGTGGGGCGCGTCCATATAATACACGACTTATGCAAAATGGCCCTTTGAACGTCGCGACAGGTGCCTTAAACAGGCCGCCGTACGATGTGGATGCGTCGCCGTGAATATATTACCAGATGCTACAGTTTAGTTCAATTCAGCATTTATTTTACATATTTGAATGGAGTTTTAGGAAATATTTGATTCTTTACAATAACTTTACATAGCATATTATCATACCTGAAGGTTTAAGCAAAGACGAGAGAGGTATACTACACATTTCGCTGATCCTATTATTAAGTATCCTAAAATGGGGGGCGAGCATATTGCCATCTGATCGGACCTAGGATATCCCGCTTAGCGATCACGCTTCTGACCACTACACCAATGAAACAATCTATATCGCAATCTGCTTTAAAATTTGCTTCTCCTAAGATATACAGATATGATATTCAATATTCAGTGCCAAATACCGCAACAACAAAAATTGTGCTAAATGAAAAATCTTTATTTTATTCATACGCATTTACTCCACCGTGTTTTAATGAGCTAAGCCCGCTTGTAGCAAACTTTATACAAACATCTAGAAAAAACTAAATCCAATTATTCAAATCTAAAATAAAATTCACTCAGCAAAATTCGATAAAAGTCTGAAAAGTGTAGACTGTAATACGAGTAGCACTTTGATTAAAACGAAGGATCAAATCAAGCGCCGTCTGAGGTTCCAAATCGTTTAGTCCCCTCGCGTTAATACGGCTTCGTTATATTGAATCATTTGTACGTCTTCAATCATTCAGCTTTGGATGATTGAAAACAAAATTCTTTGTTTGCAGTACTTGCAATGTTGATTGGTGTAGTTTTATGTCTCTTTCTAGTTACTACTGCAGAATACCATACTCAGTCTAAAAGAATCATCAAAAGCCTTTTGCTTCTTGCAAACTCTTTCTTTCAAACTTGAAGACACGGATTTTGTCATAGATCACGAAAAGAGAATCTCCTTGTATATCTATAGGCAAACACAGACAAGGAGGTTCTCCTGGAAAGCTGGGAGTCTTAAGTCTCGATTGATAAATTTATTTTTAGCTTGCGTGCGCCTTCGTCAATCCATCACAAGAGACCGAAGTTGAACCAATCAAAGCTAACGAAAATCGTTGTAAGCCTATTTCACCGACCAAAGAAAATTATCTATTAAATATCGAATTCGTTACTCCAACAATTTGCTTCTATCACATTCTTTACCAAAAGCTAAATACTTATAATATGATACACTTCTCCTCTCAATGTAAATTAAATGTAATGTCGGATCACATATATCAATACATTTAATATCGCGTGCCGGCTTCCATTGTGGCACCGCAGCCGATCGCTTGCAATCTTTTCATTGAGACAATCAACATGATACGGGAGACGAGGGTGCGCCGTGCGGGCTAGCGCGAAATGTTGCATGTATTGGTACAGACTAAAGGTCAACTGAAACAGCTAAGAATAAGCTTTATCTATTTTTATTTAAGCTTAGACCGAATCTCAAACATTTGAATAATACAGTGTCACTCAAGCTACATTAATTAGAAATAACAGAAGCTTTGAAAACGTTGAAAATTTTACAATAATTTTAAAGTAAGGTAAGTAAGGAAAACTCCTTTTAATTGGTAAAATACAAAAACTAATTTGATGACAAATTTCTACAAAACTGTGATTTGTAATGTTAAGTCATATATGAAGGCTAAACAAATGTTGAAATCGAGAACCATGAGAAGAAAAAGGTTATCGTGATACACCAAATAAAATAAACATAATCATCAAATGAACTACATTAAGACATCTTTAAATTCAACTTAAAAAGAACGAACGAACGAAAAAGAACGAAAAGAACAACAAGAGATCTAAACCCATACATCTAACAAACAATTGATTCACAAAACAATACAACGCATGCGCATGTAACAGTATCAAATAACACACGACAAAACAAACTTGCGTAACTCCATCCAAAATGCAAATGTCGGAGAAAGTCATGCGTAGGACGCATTTTTATTAAGACCTCACTAGATGACGCGATTCTGCGCAGACGGTTGATATACTTCGGTTTATAGACTCCAGTGGTGCAGTCAAACAAAATTCAGAGCTGTACGTAAAGTATGTTTGACTCGAGCTTGTCGCTAATGAATACCGGGGAGATCAATCAATCTACGATCCAGATCTACGTAGTATGGAAGCCGACTGCCGATGCATGAGAAATAGGTTAGCGTAATGAGTCAGTCAGAAAAGTTTCTTTGGGATATTTATTATAACCAAAGAGATCTACTCTAGGTACAAAATATCCTATAGACTACAATTAAACCGTTGAAGACGATCAAACTCCTGCGCATTGTTCATAATGTTAGGCGAATGCTCAAGACTTTTTATGATCGGAAATTTATTCAAACGGGTTATTACTAACTTTATAACACACAAGATATCACATGTACCAATAAACCCAGTAGTGGCATAAAATAATGTGTAGGAGCACATTAATGAGACGATTGAAATATCAGTCGCAGGCGCAGTTTCGACGACTCGTGGGTGTGCGGACGACCTTCTGTTGTAAGGGCTACGTTGCCTAATAGGCTAGGTAATAAATTGAAAGGACCGAAAGGTTAAAATAATCGATTCTTAACTATTGTTGTTACACCATTAAAATTTACATACAAATGAAATGCTTTGTTTGATTGCAAGTACAAGTGGAGTCGCTCGCCAACTACGATTGTGACTTTCACTTTAATTGAATTCAGCAATAGAGAGTGATAGGCTGTTAATATGATGAAGTCAAGATAACTTCAAGATTTAGCGGGAAAGAGAAAGAAATAAAAGAGACGGGAAGAAAAATATAGAATATTATTGTAATAGTAATCTACTTGAAAAAGCCCTAAGATCTGAAAACGCTAAAATAAGCTGTTAAGTTATCAGTGAAATATTAATCGAAACTTACACTTCTACACCTCACATTCATTACAATCTTGAATAACTTAGCATCACGCCTATATTCCCTTAAGGTAAGCAGAGGTACAGAGCACCCACATAATTATCATATTGGGGGCGAGGCTATTTATCCATATTTACCTGAGTAGCCATCTACTGAGCATTTCCACACAGAAAAGCCCAATTATACTTTGCCTCACTCAGCAATCGAACCCGGGACCTCATGCTCAGCAGTCACGCTTGGGACTACTAGATTAATCACGCAGTTCTTGAACATTGAATCAAAAATCTTGAATATTCATCAAAAATAGCGCACTAATCAAAGGTACACTCAAAAGAAACACGACAATATTCACTGAATATCTTTTAAAAAAATTCCAAGGTAAAGAAGTCCCTCCCATAAATTACAACTTACTTATCTCTAGACTTATTAGATATAAGTGATAAAATATAGAGGCTTAAATATGGTTATTAACACGAAGCCAGCCGCGGGCTCTCATTATTAACTTATCTAAATTTAACATCAACACAGATCCTAGGATCCTACAAAATAATTAGTGGATTAATACAGCTTTATGGGGCGTTTAAGTGATGAACGTTGGGCGGTTTGATGGGAAATTTAAATGGCAATTGGTTCTCCCCTGTTGCATGGGATTCAAGAGCGGTATCGGTGAAATATGAGTGTACAATAGTACACCTCTGCTTTTCCTGTATGAATGCAAGCGTAGTGTTATTTATTTAAAAGATAGGTGTAGGATATTACTAAGTAAAATACAAGTATGGAGGAATGCGGAATGGTGTTCCTCTATTGAAAAGGGAGGATCCTCCGACCATGCAAAGTTGCTGACGACACGGTTGGCGCAGTGGCTAAGCGATCGGCTTTCTGCACTACGTGTCGCGGGTTCGATCCCCGCACAGAATAAATATTTGTATGATCTACAGATAGTTGTTCCGGGTCTGGTTGTGTGTGCATGTGACATGTATGTTTGTAAACTGTACCCACGATACAGGAGAAAATCCTAGTGTGGGGCAAATTTTTTTTAAGAAAAAATATATGATTAGCCTGGCGGGCCTAAGACCAATAGTTGATGTCGGACATTCGTTCCTGTGTTAGAATCGTTGTAAACTCTCAAAATACATGTCAGGATATTCTGTTGTCGCTTCACTTCGATAGATGGCGTTATACTCTTTGCCATCTTACGAGTAGTTGCTACACAAGGAAAGATTCTCAACGAGAGAATTCTCACCCCGGGCAGTCAGCCCATTGTTCCCTAGCTAATCTTTCTTCTCCGGCGTGAACGACTCTCAAATGTAGTGCTGATATGAAACAAAAAAAAAACATACAACATTTTCTTCATATATAAAACTTGTTATACACGAACCGTCCTCGTTCTCTAAACGCATTACGCTTACAAATTGGTCCACATTATTGTAATGCCTCTACGATGGCTAACTACGGTAATATATGTTGCACACGCACTCGACTTGTTTATTGTGTAGTAATAAAGCGTCAACTCTTAGGACCACCCGTGTGCACCCGGCCTAACATCAGATCGTAGCGACTGTGATCGTTTGTTGCGTTCGCTTGGTAAAATATTCTGTTGGTCCGTTTATGTATGAGAACATGAAAAGTTTCCAACTGTGAATGAATTATTTCTCGATACTGTTAAATTAGCTATTTATTTACGATTATGAGAGCGGTATACGCATATTTTTATATTCGATTTTGTAATTTTTCATTCTTTACAATATCGTCTAAGGCCCATTTTCACTGATAATATACATATTCAAGTTTAAGACAAATCATCTGTTTAACACATACTTTTTGTATAGATAAACGGCCGATACCGTTATTGAGTCACATGTAATAGGGGGCGAGTCTGTTGCCATCTACCAGACACAGTTCCAGACTCCGTGCTGCTACTGAGAATTTCCATGGAGAAAAAACCTAATAACACTTTGCCTAACCGGGGAATCGAACCCAGGACCTCACACTCAGCAGTCGCACTTGCAACCACTAGACCAACGACGCAGTCAGATGAAGTATTAAAAGCTTTCAGTAATCACAACATTACACAAAACCAGTTAATTTAAATGGATTAAGCACATATCACCTTTCACCTCATAATTTATTTAACGATGGTATAAAAGAGTTAATTTGCACCTAAGTTAACTCTAAGCAAGTTAAAATTATGCATTATGCATACACAGTTAATAAATCTTTATTAAGAATCCTATTACTTAACTCTAACTTATGTGGGAATCGCTGATATGCTAATGTGCAATTATCGGGTGTTGATTACAGATGTTTATGCGATGTTGGTCAATGTCGCGATTGCAATTTGTAAACAAAACGATAATTAACATAGCCACGCCTGTATTTCCCGAAGGGTCTGGCAGAGAAGTGCTATTGTACACCTATATTTGGCGGATGCGAATTGCCATCTACCGAGAGCACCAAACTCTGAGTTGTAAGAATTTTCTAATTGAAAAAACTAAAATATTTGAATATGATGGCACGGTTGGCGTAGTGGTTGAGAGATCGACTGCTGCTCTACGTGTCACAGTTTCGATTCCCGCACGGAACATATATTTGTATGATCTAAAGACAGATGGTCCGGGTTTGGGTGTATGTCCATGTGAATAGATGTGTTTGTAAACGCACCCACGATACAAGAATTATTCCCAGTGTGGGGCAACTTTTTTTAAATGAAAAATATATAGTAATCGGGCATTGTTTATGCGCAAATATTAATGAGGAAATTAGTTAAAATCACGTATTTTGCACGTTACGTTAAGTATCTGAAAAACAATAGACATTAATAAATAATGCCTACCATGGATATATATATGAACTAAAACGCAATTAATATGAACAAAACTCTTTGAAAACGTAACATTCCCCTTTCTACCGTATAATTAATCTATATTTATCGTAGGTAAGCAGGAAGGGTGGCGGTTAATTACATTCCCCGTTAACAGACTCGTCGGCGGTGTATTTCTGTTAAGTTTTTAATTAAATCACTCAACACCTGTGACCCCCTCCCCCCACTACATCCCAGCGCGGCGCGTGCGATGCGCGAGCGCACGTGCACGGTATTCTTCGTTTTAGATCGGTTTTATGGTAGTGCACCGAATGAATTGTTAAGTGTGGCTTTGTAGAGTTTTTGTTTCCGGAATCCTTTGTTGTTAATGAAATATACGGGTTTTAAGACAAGTAATTTGAAGAAGACTATTTATGACAATAGATTTAAGCTGGCTGTTCTTGCAAATTTGTTTACGTGGATTTTGAATATTCGTGAAAGTTATTATTATCCTAAAAGCTATAGCATGATGATCAGTGATCGGAGTAGGTAGAGCTATTTTGGTTCAATAACCGCAAACGTTGATGTTAATATGGACATACCCCGGGATTCTAAATGAAACTCCGAGATTCGAAAAAATAAATTGATTTTTTGTTACACAAGGATAAAAGAAAGCTTGTCTTGTATTGGCAGTGAGCGCACGACGTTGTCAAACTAACATCAGGGACGCGTTGTTAATTTCCAATGCGCACACGCGCGATTTTGCCGTTCAGGTGTAACACCCTGCGGGGGGGTGGAGATATGTGTTCGTTCATAATTCCTTAAGACGTGAATTGCTTTTTACTAAGTAATTTCTAACTTATTTAATAATATATATTTCAAATCCCGGGATTCCGGGAGTTTCCATATTAGGACAACGTATCGCAAGTAAAAAAATTGCTCTACCTACTCCGATCACTGATGATGATACATCAACCTCTCAATGAAACATTGATCGAAATCAGAATTTAGTGAAAATGAGTTACAATGAAATGACGACTTAAAAGAGCAACTACATAACGCAGTCTAAAAAAACAGTAGATATATTTAAAGACAACGTTATTGAGTCTGCTTTTTATAATTCGTTTAAAACTTTTGTAACATTTTGACTAAATTCCGTTTTCGGCCGATGTTTCATTAAGAGTTCGACATAATTATTATTAGAGCCAGACCCCTAGTGTTACTGTACGTTTAGCTACAAGTGCCATAAAATTTCATCCAATGGTCTTCAGATAGATAACTTCAGTATTTTATCATAGTATAGATGGAAGAAGCTAGAATCTACAAAACATCATCATCATCATCAGCCAGAAGACGTCCACTGCTGAACGAAAGCCTCCCCAAGGGGGGGGTTTGCCATAATCTCCACGCCTGGCAGATGGCTTGGGGATCGCAGTGGCTCACCGATTAGTGAGAGGACGCTGCTTCCCGTCCTCCGGTGTCTGGCCGCAATTTCAAGACGTACCCGGGTGTACAAAACATATTGATATGTTAATTTTTTTTACTATTTTACACACTTGAAAATCCCGTTTACACTTCACCTTAAGTAGGTACTTATTCCGATATAAGTGAAAGTGCCGAACTGTTAAAAAACACTATAAAAAAGAAAGTGCACTGATGATGGAGCACACAATACAACGCCATCTAAGACAAAGAGTTCTGCTTACCACACAAACGCTAACCAGCGCAACGATAACTAGCGCGAACATACGGTGAAAGGTGATAATGTTGGTCTGTAAGACTGGTGTTGGAAAAACAAGTAAATTTAGTGAAATGTAGACTTGTTAGTTGAAACTAAGTATAGTGTAAATAGAATAAATATAACATAGCATCACGCCTGTATTCCCCGAAGGGTTAGGCAGATGTGTACTATTGTATACCCACATTTGGCCTATGCGTAATGTGCAACTGCTGAGTATGAGGTACTGGATTCGATTACCTAAAATTCTCAGTGACATATTCTCAGTCATATTCTTGTAGCGATCACGTTTGGCAAAACGTCGTTAGGTAACAATACCGGGCAAGTAAAATTTGATAAGTTTCAGAGGAGATATAAAATTGACTTGATCTCTTATGAAAAATTTCGTAAATATATAATACTAGGGACCCGCCCCGGCTTCGCACAGGTAGCAGAGCATATACGCCATTCATTTTTTTCTGTCGTAGTGTCGTATCAGCCTGTTACGTCCAGCATTTACTCGGCGCACACCAGTAAAGCTCCCAGTCGGCATGATTTTTCCCGACATCTTCATCTATCATCGTCATATTTCAGCCAATTTACTAAAAAACCTTAACGAATTATACACCTAAACCTTCCTCATGAATCACTCTGTCTATTGGTGTGAACCGCATGAAAATCCGTTCAGTAGTTTTTGTGTTCGTCGCGAACAGACAGACAGTTTTATAATATGTAGTGATAGTGATAAACAAAAATACAATACAATAGAATACCATACAATACAATACATTTCATTGCACACCATTTACGGTATATTCTTCATAAGAAACAATCAGTTCTTTCTCCCTTCTGAAAAGTTATCAAATTTTACTTGCGCGATATTATTACCTAATCGACGACAAGTTTCTGAGCCCTCTAGCATTATTTGATGGCACTTAAAGTGGTAAAAGTACCACTATGTAGTGGTAACCAATTGACAGCAAAACACCTATCTTAAAAGAAAGTTTTTTAGCCAACGACTCGGTTGATGCAGTGGCTAAGATATCAGCTTCAAGCGCTACGTGTCGCGGGTTTTATTCTCACACCGAACCAATTTTTGTATGGCTTACAAATTGTCGTTCGGCAGTATCAAATGTGAGTTTTTAAACTGTAGTATGGGGCAACGTGCAGATTAAACTAAAGAAACAAAATAATTTCTTCCAGATGTGTGCACTTTACAACACATTTAAAATATATAAATAATACCTATATATACATATATACACATTTAAAACTAGTAAAATAGGCCATCTGAATTACAGTCGATCTATTTTAAAACACAGACTCTGTATACAAATACATAGATCACAATTAGCGTTCACGGTCGACGCTTGCGCAATATTAGTGTACTCGTAATACGTAACCAACTGAAATACACTTGATTCGAACCGAGGTGAAGTGATGCGTTCAGATCTGTTACTTCATAAAGAGTTGCCCTGGCAATAACGATTACTAGATGGTATCTATCAACGTCTTGACTGGTTCTCTGCAGTGGAGTGGTCCGAGGGGGGGACGGTCGTAAGGGTCATGACCCCCCCAATCGTACACGATAAATTGAAATACCTCCTCCTCCTGAAATGAATCCCCATGTAATATAGACGAGTCTATTGCCATCTATCAGGCACACTTCCACACTCCAGTTTGCTACTGAGAATTGTCTAACAGAATAACCCAATAACACTTTGCCCAACCCGGTGATCGAAGCCAGGACTTCACGCTTGTAACCGCGCTTGCGACCAGTGGAACAATGAGGTGGTATCATCAAATGAAACCACAATTTCAAAGTATAGGAATAAGTTGTTGATGTTGGAATGTTTTTATTCGCGCGGAAGTAAGTTCTGCTTAACTACATGCTGTAATCTAGGTTTGCCAACCGTCCTGCTTTCCCAGGACATGTCCTGCTTTTTGGAGTGTCTGGGTTGTCCTGGGTTTTTTAAAGAGTCTCCTAGTAAGGTCCTGTCTTATTATTCGCGCGCCTCTACTGTGTGAACCTAACATTTAATCAGCGGCGTTATTTTATAATTTAATCCTTCATCTCATTTACTATACTTATTAAATAATTTAAATAAAAATAATTTCATAAAACATTGTAATTGCTGTTCATTGAGTTTCATTGACACTGTTTTCTTATACTTTTCCTATACTGCGTCCTGTTTTTAAACCAAACTATCCTGGCAATTCCACTTTCAAATCCTGGTTTTCAAAATTTGGGAATGGCAACCGTACTGTAATCTGTAATCAACATTTAGCAAAACCAAACATACCTAAATGTTATAGTTTCCTGATGTCAATGATCTCTTATCAAGTTGGTAGGATGTCATTGTTCTGGATTAGGCTGACCAGTTTTATACCTACTAAATGTCAAAACGTACGTTGAATTTCCGTCTAATGAGAGTTAACTAACAGCCTCTCGATCGGTAGTCCGACGCATAGTGGTCAGGATTTCCAAAATCAAGGATATTCGATCGAAAGTCATGATACAGTTTTCTATAGAAAGCAATTTTTTCAACACAGAAACTAGGACTTTCGATCGAATGTCCATGATTTTGGAATCCGAACCACTGTGCGACGTTTTGACCATTCAGCTATTGTCGCTATACGTTATATCATGAACCTACTTTAAATCAAAACCTTCCTTGAACCTTATTAGCATTATCCAGACCTAATTCTACTTAATGGTGTTTCAGACTTACAATGTCTCCACACTCTAAAATAAACTATAAATTTATAGTTTATTTTAGAGTGTGGATTTATAAATAACAATAAAACAAAGATTGCTACAATTAAACAATCTAATATGGTCTATAACGCCACGAAACGGTACTAGGGTCAATTCGACCATAAATCTTGGGCCGGTGTAGAGTTACTTGCGCCTGCGCTGGTCCGGTTTCACTACGAGTGCGACGGACCACAGGAAGCGTGAGAAGTGGAGTAGTATTTTTTGAGCATGTTGAGTATATAAGGAAGATTTCAAAAAGATCGACTGGTGCGCTAGGTGTCGTGGGTTCGATTTCCGCACGGAACAAATATTTGTAAGATCTACAAATAGTTGTTTCGGGTCTACGTCTTTGTGTATGTAAATATATGTGTTTGTAAACGCACTCATAATACACGAATTATTCCAAGTGTGGAGTAACATTAAAAAAAATGCTAAATGCTAAATATTATTAAACAACCTACTTATGTACTTAACTAAACCTTGACTGACAGTTGGTCGGATAAAGCAGTGTTTACACCAGACCGCCATATGTCGTGCGTAGGCGCACCGAGTCACCGTTGACATTCTAAGAACACCTCCGTAGGTGCAAACAACCAAACCACAAAATAGAAAGAGACAGAAAAACCACTTTGTATTAAGATCAAGAAAGCATACAAGGACCCATAGGTGATCTTTTACACCACACAAGAAAGTGCTGTGGCGCTGTACTGGTACACCGGTGGACACTGAAGATCCCAGAGCCCGTCGGCATGTGCTGAAAACGGCCTCAAGCCTGAAGACTCTCCTCATAAGATGATGCCATGCAAAACCGAATCACTACATTACGCGCTTCGGTATTTTTGTTGCTGGCGTCCTAATGTCTGTCTGCGCAAGAGTACATCTACTGCACTTCTTTATTTAGTGATGAATGCATCACAATGATGCATAGTGATGCTTTATGAATCAGTCAAATTGGTCACGTTTTTTAATATTAACTACTTACAACACGTTTTCTTGTTTTCGATGTAAACGTAAGATGCGTCAGAGTCGGTTTGAAGGTTACAATGATGATTCATCATCATCATTCGCAGGGTTTTGTAACCACTTTACGTAATGACGATCTGTATAATCAAATACATTAATGAAACAATGTACAAGCACTAAAACCAGGTTTCAAGAGACGAATCATCAAATTTTTGATATACATAATACTCCGTGTTCTTGGCACAATCAGAACTAAACTAGTCATCTTTGTTCTGATGTGTAAAGGAAACTCCCACGTTAGCACGAAACAAAAAACTAAACAAGTGTTTTAATATAAACCACCTGTTAAGTGTTAATTAATATCGTCACCACAAAAAACGTTACAGTCTAGTATACCAAGAAATAACATTAAAAACATTAGACACTACTTATTTGGTTATATATATTAAATAGTTGCTGACTCACAAAATCATTGATGATCATAATATGTACAATAAACAGTCATCATCATCATCACTAACAACTAATTCACCGATCCAAATTAGTCAATACCGTAGTTGGCGGTGAATGAGCGATGACGTCACGTTACAATGCCCACGCGAACGTTTGCCATATGGTCGCCTTAATTGTAGCGTTTACTGTTCGATTTCGTAGAGACAAGAAATTTTGAACGGCATGTGGTTATTTTATGCTTGTTTAAAAAAGACCAGCAAAAGTAAAGTATAGTATAGACCAGAGGTTCCCAGACTTTTTTTCTCATAGACCACCCGTCGAGTCTCCCGTGGATACCTGGGGATCCACCTGGTTCACTTTGGGAACTGATGGTATAGATGAAATTAAGACCTTACACACAGAAATTCATTTACCCCCGGCGTTACGCGGTAGGCCCGAAGAACCATACGCGAAGTTATACAGCTTTACTATAGACCAGTGAGATAAATACATCTTATTGCTGACTGTACAATAGAAATTCGCATGTCTCCATATTATGGCTATTTACCACTATAACGGTAAATATTTACCCTAGTATGGATTCGTCACAGAAAAACCCGAAGTGCTTGCGTGACTGAGTGCAATCATCGCAATGACTAGAACACACTACTTGTTCACCCGTACTTATGTCATCATAAAAATATTGATTCATTTTTTCTATAGGTACGTTTTCCCGAGATATCGTTATCAAGCCTTGCCTAAATATGAAAATGGGATTTAAATTATTCGATATCTAAATAGATTAAATAGTTTACTTTACAGCAAGTTTAAGTTCTTTCATGCATTCATGTGTTAGCAGTGGCGTGCAGTTCATAAAGGAAAAAAGACACTGCCTACCCTACATAACTCAGATAAATATTTATTAATAAGATATTTGAAGTGACAAATCACAGACATCATTATTTAATCGACAAGACGACGAACCTAAACCAACATACAGTAGGTATAATTAAGTAAGTAAGCTTTTAAAATTTTCTGCCTACCCTGTCTAAAAACTCTGTGCACGCCGCTGTGTTACATAGGTGTTTCATTTATAATAAGTTTCAACATGAAACCCGGTAAAGGTGAAACAACATAATAATAATATATATATGTAATTATGTATGTAGGTATGCATATTAAATTAATAATAATAATAGGTATGTTAATAATAATAATACAATCCAATTTGTAAGTTCTGAATACTTTTCCCAAGCTCTCATATTACACATCGCGCACTAAGAAAATAAACATTATATCAGAAACTAGAAGAGTAAAATATACTTATATAAAATCTAGTAACCCTTAACTAATTGGTCTAGTGGTCCCAAGCGCAATTGCTGAGCATGAGGTCCCGGGTTCGATTCCGAGGTCGGGTAAAGTGTTATTGGGTTTTTCTGCATATGAATTATCAGTAGCAGCACCGAATTTGGAATTGTGTCCGATTAATGGCACTAGGCTCGCCCTCTATTATATGGGACTTAATAACAGCATCCGCGAAATGTGGGTACATAATTTACACCTCTGTCTAACCCTGCGGGGATACAGGCGTGATTCTTTGTTATGTAAAATCTAGTTTAGTAAAAATATGCGAACCGTCACTATGCAAAAATAAAGCTTTAGGTTTAGGCGTTTAGCCTCGTTTCACTCACACAAACCTTAATTATCTTGCCAAGTTCCAATTAGCAGTACTGACCCCTTCCATCATTGTCTTGTGCGAAACTGTATCAGTGCTCAGAGATCATTCATTCACAACATCGTGTTTCGCGTCTTGGGCCTCCCGCGGTGCCATGCTCCGGTTACCGCTACTCCAAAGCATACTCTTCCTATGGCGATACTCCCTGGGTCGAGGCGAAACGACCGGTTTTGAACACACCATGCATATATGCTATCAATCATTATCGTGTCAGCTTCCAGTCAACTAGATGTAGGCTCAATTTTTCACAGAAAGCGCCTGCATCTCGACTGTTGTTGATTTATAGTAGGGACGTTATGAATATGAAGTTTCTTATTATTATATCGGTTTCGGATACAGATATGAAATTATTTCGGATAATCCGATTGATTCAATATTATTCGTTTCTATTGCATGATTAAATATTTTTATTAGGATCATTATGTGTGTCACTTTTTATCTAAGTAAATGTGTGGGATTACAAAACAATCTTATCCCACTGGAAAAGTCTTAACAATACAAGGGACGTGCGCGGCTAGTGTGTTGCTTGACCCGGCGAAAACCTGTCATAACGTGTCTTATTTAGACTCCGCCCCTATCCGAAATTATTCAAAACTTCGGTTACGGTTTCGGATAGATTTTTATTTCGGATATCCGATAGTTTCGGTTAAGGTTACGGAGCTCCATAACATCCCTGATTTATACTAGTTACTCAACCAAATGGAGCTTCTAAATGCCTGTTATGATCATTGGATGACAGGCCAATCCACAAGCTTATGCTATATTTCTACTTAATGCCTAATTATTGTAGTGAGTCGTGATGACCCGGTTGGAACTGTGCCCGGTTGCTGGCAATAGGCTCGCCCGCTATTACATGGGACTCATTTATTTAATTTTATTCATTTATTTGCGGATCAGAATTTGATTATCACTTGCGTTTACGGTGAAGGAAAACATCTTGAGGAAATCTGCACACCTGAGAGGGCTCCATAAAGTTCTTGACGGTGTGTGTAGTCCGCCAACCCGCACCGGGCCAGCGCCGCCAGTGGACTAAGGCCTAACCCTTCTCGTTCTGAGAAGAGACCCTTGCCCAGCAGTGGGACAGTAATGGGATGAAATTATTTTATTTATTCATTTATAAAATTATCAGCGAATAGTGAGTGCACAATAACACACCTCCGCCGTACCCTTCGGGGATACAGGCGTGATGCTATGTTATGTTAGTATATAACATTTACGTGCTCTTTGCAAAGATTAATTAGAATTAATTAGTTTACCATTTATTATTCTTGCCTGTACCACTAAAACAATCTACATTTCTAAACTTTACATAACATTAATAATGTTTATTAATACGAGCCGATAACGCATGTTTAGAGATTGATTAACTAATTAATATTCAAGAACCGGCGCAGGCGCAGGCGACCCAATTCAATTAAAAGTTCAATGTGTCGATAACATTATCTGTTTGTCTATTCACTTGTCCTAGTTAATTGCATATAATTACTTTCCTGTACCTGTCTCTGTTTGAATAAACCCTTAGTTTTTAATAAATAATAGTTATTTGGTCTCAAAGTATCAATATACGCTGATTGAAAGTAGTTGATTGATTGAAAGTACCTGTTAACATTATTATCAGTTTATTTAAGTATGGGTTGGCATTTTTGTGTGTGTGTGTGCGCGAAATTCTTTCATCGCTTACATTTAATGGTGTTTGGAAGAAGTCACTGTTGAAATACCCCGTGACGTTGAAGAAGACGGATCACAAATAAAGGTGTACTTTGACTGAACAAGGAATGTCTATCACATATATTTGATTTCCAGGAACTAATTAATAGCCTATATTTAACTCGACACACAATAGATTTGCCTAAACACCCTTTTCGCATAATAATCGCGTACAAAAGCATTAAAGCCTCCTGATTGCATTTAAATAACAATTACGTTTTAATGTTACGTCGTTTCCGGCTAATGGCGCGGCATCCGGCGCGGGTGCGCACGCGCATACAAAGGCTGCACTTGGTGCGCGGGCGCCACATCTGGACAGTCCTCGCCGTCCTCGGCTCCTCGGTGACCATTATATCCGGTCGGGTTTGTTTTAGCGTAGGGTTGTCGCACAGAGTTCCGATCTTATCGTATATAAATATTATACTTAACATAGTACAACGAGTACGGTGAAAAAGTATGTAGGTATCTGTAGTGTAATGACATTAAAGTATTAAGTTAAATAAAAATAATTCATTAACCGTTTAACAGAAAATAAATTATTATTTCTATACGTAATGTTATCTCTCTCCAGCTTCAAAAATGGCTACATAATTAATTTTATTAATTATACTTTATGGTGCAATAACTTGTACACCCATTTCTTTGTCTCAATAATTTTCAACATACAACATTATTACTAAAAATCTAGCGGCAAATGTTTTCAACTATTTTTGAGGCAGGTGACAGCCCTGAGTCAATGTCGTACGTTCATTGAACGTTAATTTACGAACTTTTAAACGAATAAAGCACAAACCTTTCCTTTAGTTCCTTTCTTTCTTCTTTTCCTTTAGTTGTAAATTATATTCAGAAGAAATGTGTTGTATTATTTGATTGTTCTTTAATGGCTCTTCAATCTATTAGTACATACATACATACATAAAGTCACGCCTTTTTCCCATGGGGGTAGGCAGAAACTACGGAACGCCACGTGCTACGATCCTTACATAACACTTTTGCTTCATCTTCATTTCTTCCTTACTATTAGTGGTTTGAGATTTACAGTATACTAATATATTAACAATATAAATAAAAGCCATTAAAACTGCAGTGATAGCTCAGCGGTTATACGCTTACCTTCCATGCAGGAGGGTCTAAATTCAAACCCGGTCCGCACCTCTGACTTTTTGGAATCATGTGCAGATCAGAATTTGATTATCACTTGCGTTTACGGTGAAGGAAAAGATCGTGAGGAAGCCTGTACACCTGAGAGGGCTAACTAGTGGGACAGTAATGAGTTGAATTTATTATTTATTTATTGAAACTGCTCAACTCTAGGATCGAACACGCGACTTCAAGCTCAGCTGTCGCGCTTGCAACCACAAAACCAATGAAGCAGTCAGTAATATATAGCATATAATATATAATAATATATATATATATATATATATATATCGTAATGACCCGGATAATTTTATCCTAAAGCATTTTTTTTTTTAACTTCTTCCTTATTAGGAATAATTCCTGTATCGTGGTGGCATTTACAAATACATACATTCACATACAAAATACAAAGAAACAGACCCGAAACAACTATCCGTTTATCATACAAATATTTGTTCCGTGCAGGGATCGTACCCGCTACACATAGCTCAGAAAGCCAATCGCTTAGCCACTGCGCGATCTGTGCCGTCAAACTCTTTTTACCTTAACCTATGTTTACCTTAAACAGTAAAACGTGCTAGATAGAAATATGAATGCCGATTTCCTCGTGTCCGTCATTCACACAATATCATTAAACATGAAACATTGTGACGTATCACCTGTCCTCCTTGACTCATGGTCGCTGTGGTGACATAATGCCAGGTAGTGATCAATATCTCTTATTACTAATCTCTATTTAAAGAAACATAATCACACACAGCCTCACGCCTGTATTCCCCGAAGTGTTAAACGGAGGTGTATCGACTATCGTTTTACATATTTATTTTATTTATTTATTTATTTATTATAACACACTATCTTTACAGGCAGACCCAATACAATAGTGGTTTGCAAATACACACAAGATAATTGGAAAATAACTTACGGCTAATACTATAATTAAATCACTAAACCTTAAAAATAACTTGTAAAACACATAAATAATCAAATAACCCAAAAAAAAAAAAGTACAATTAAATATAAGAAACAAAATTCAACAAAACTCTTGCGAATTCACTCAAGTTATACGAAAATATGTCTATCCTCTCATGCACTTCATTTAGTACACGTAATGTGCGGGTGAGGGGTGTTTTTGACAGCAGGTTGGTTTTGGCAACAGGCACGGCCAGCAGTGGCGGTCGCCGCCGCCTCCACACGTACCGGTCCGGCACGCACAGCTTCAGGTGTCGCAGCATTCCCGGGTTATGTGCAACTCCACGCAGGAGCTTTAGCACATACGCCGCGAGTGTAAATTCCCTGCGCACTCTGAGTTCGTTGTACCCTACCATACCCAGTACAAACAGTGTAGGATACATCAGCGGGTAAAATGGGTAAACTCCATAAAGTTTGAAATACAAGTGTCTTGTAAATCATTATATAAATTTATATATCATTGTAACATAACGACGAGAGGATTGGCGCAGTGGCTAAGCCATTAGTTTTTTGTGCTACATGTCGCAGGTTTGATCTCCTCCAATATTTGTTAGATCTAGTGGTCTAGTGGTCGCAAGTGCATCTGCTGAGAGAGAGCTCGGAATGGAAATTGAGAATGGAAATTGTCAGTAGTAGCCAGGAGCCTGGAACTGGACTTTTAAAATAGACCTTGACCCCTGAGTTTGTTTTGGCGTTTCTTCTCTAGGATAGTCATAGGAAATGCCGACGCCATCAAGTTTAAAACAGACGTGTAAAAGTGATTGAAAAATCCTAATTGTAAAATAAATCATTTCATTTCATTGAATCCGGTTGAATGAAATATGACAGGCTGATACGACACTACGACAGAAAAAAATGAAGGCGTATATGCTCTGCTACCCGTGCGAAGCCGGGGCAGGTCACTAGTTGGATATATATTGCAGTTTGGTTTGTAGAATCGGCTCCCAAAAGGCGACCCTACCGCCACTCCACCATGTAAGTTCCATATATAGCTATCATTCACGAATTGCTAATTTGATAAACCTTTTGTATTATTAATCGACTCATTACTAATCTGACAAGTGACACACACATTCAAAGCTGTTCAGCGAAGTGGATGACCAAATATGGTTTCTTTACTCAATCGGAAATGTGATTCAAACGTCATACGCAATGCTATTATTGCAGGTTTTGTATAAGTAGAACATTAAGTAATATTTATGCTATTTACATAACATAGCATCATGCCTCTATCCCTGAAGGGTAAGGCAGAGATGTACTATTGTGCACCCACATATCCTCGATACACATGATGACATGTAATCAACTGGGAATAGTTCCAAACTCCGTGCTGCTACTGAGAATTTCTATACAGAAAAACCTAATAACACTTTGTCTATTGATATATATGTATAGATGCACTATGTACAGAGGCGGACTTAATAATAAACAGGGGTGGCCAACCAGTCGATCGTGGCTGAGCCAAAAATATAATTTTAAAATCTGATGTGAATATATATAATATATGTGAAGAAAAACTGAAATGAAATGAAATGAAAATTTATTTGCTATGAATGTAGGTACAGAAATAAGGTGTTAAGTAAAAATAGATATATAGATATAAATAGATACATTCTACCATGAGGCATGCAAAAGATTTTATAGTCGAATTAATTATGAAATATCAAATTATTAAAATAATCCAAAAATAAACATTCAATTTGTAATTAAAAAGTTAATAATTAGTCAATAATAAGAAATAATTGGTCAACGAATACAATGTCAATAATAAGTTATTAATTAGTAAAAATAATACAATCAAAATCGACACTAAAAGAAATTTAAAAATTTGGAATCTTGACGAAATTCATTTTTTATAAATAATTCATATAGATTTGTCATTTAAAAAATCATCTATTGTATAATAACATTCTTCAATCAGCATATTATTTAATTTCTTTTTAAATATTTGTAATGTACATTTTTTTATATTATCAGGTATTTTATTGTATACAATAAACTGAGTATGTAATTGGTAGATCTCACAGTCTTAGTAAACAATAGATCTCGGGTTCAATCGAGTTGGCCACCCCTATTTAGACATTGTGTATAATCTCTACAAAAGGACTTAAGACATATACAAGTGTAAAACATTAATTTCCTTCTCATTCACCGCTATCACGAACAAAAGACGTAAACATAACAAGTGAAAGTAAAAAAAGCGAAATCCAGATCACTATTTCGCCACAGTTAATCAGCTTATTGATTATATTCATGCCATATTGGTAGTGAGAGGCGGCAGGACTACTGACCTTTAGTACTTACTGATAAACATAATTAATAACGATTTCCAAGCTCTTATTTGTGACAAGGCGATTATTAAAAAACTATCTGCGCGTTATCGCAAGAATTAAAACGACAGTTTTGTTCGATGTATTCATTATTTTGGTTGACGCTATACGTTTTACAAGATAAATGGATAGTGGATACGACAATATTGCAATTTTAAAAGCCTCAAATTAATACCTGCCGAAAGCTTTTTTTGCGGCAAAAACCTTTAATAAAACTGTACATAACGTTCTTTATTTTTTATGTAACTTGGTTTCGTTTTCAGTTTTGATAATTATCGCGTTACTAGATATTTCTTGGTCGCATATAATTTTTTAAAATATTCTGATTATTACTAGTGCAAAATGGCAAGGGGCCATTGGTGGATATTCATTTGAATTTTATACTCTGAACCTTTGATCCTGTAGTAAGATAAGGATCAAGAGGTCCACCATAACCGCATATAAACCGATCCCACACTAGACGATCACCTTGTATCGAAAGCGCATACCGCTACACCCGCGGTGCGCCCGCGCAGTTCTGTGTCAAGGAGAGCGATACGTTTACTCGGAATTCAGTCATCAGCACATGTTTAAGGGAAAAACATTGTTTTGATTGCGACATTGACCTACTTATAGTGACGTCATGCAGGCTGTAT
Organism: Shargacucullia verbasci; assembly: GCA_947562105.1. Lineage (NCBI taxonomy): Eukaryota > Metazoa > Arthropoda > Insecta > Lepidoptera > Noctuidae > Shargacucullia > Shargacucullia verbasci. The sequence continues at coordinate 13,889,978 of OX387284.1, read as the reverse complement.
TGCCTAGTATAGGTATGTGATTTAAAATTAAATTTAGTCATAATAATAAATGATTTGCAGGTGACCTAATTTCTTTAATCGCTGAACAAAGCAGTAGTTTGATTTGTTTGTTTAGCAAAGATACATATATATACATAATACTAACTATTATCTATCTCTGTGCCAAATTTCATCCAGATCCGTTCAGCCGTTCTGGCGTGATTGAGTAACAAATATCCATCCATCCATCCATCCTCACAAACTTTCACATTTATAATATTAAAGGATAACGATATTACCTGATTTTAGTCTAGTGTATCATATATATGAAATAGAATTAAACTTAAGTTATTAAGTAAGAAATATATGTAAAAGTAAAGTAGATATAATAAAAAATATTACGTAAATAGACTCTTTCAAAAATATTAAAGTCAACTTTATTTTCTTCAACTGAACCTTGCAGTCTCATTATAAACGTCCAAATCTTGCTCCGTAAAGCTAGAACGATAATAATACCTTCTTTGTACTCTACGATGACAAAATAGTTAATGAGTTCAACGCTCAATGAATACCAAGTTCAAAACCAGACCGATTAATTTAGCAAACAGACGTGCAATTAGTTTTTAAATGACAATTTACACTCGCACCCGCGCCATTGAGTTTAATTCGTTACATAATAACATATTATTACTCCAATTAAGATTCACTGGTCTAGTGGTCGCAACGACTACTGAACGTGAGGGTCCAGATTCGGGCAAAGTGTTATTGGTTTTTCTTTATGAAAATTCTCAGTAGCAGCACTGAGTCTGGAATTGTGTCCGGTAGGTTTTTTTTATGGGATAGTCGGCAAACGAGCAGACGAATCGCCTGATGGTAAACGATTACCGTCGCCCGTGGACACCCGCAACACCAGAGGAGTCACAAGTGCGTTGCCGGCCTTTTAAAAAGGAGTACGCTCTTTTCTTGAAGGTTTAAAGGTCGTATTGGTCCGGAAATACCGCAGGCGACAGTTCATTCCACAATTTTGTTGTGCGGGGCAAAAAGTTTCTAGAGAAATGCACAGTTGTGAACTGCCAATCCATCTAAATGATGGTGATGGAACTGCTGTCGTGTAGAACGATGGCGGAAAGAGGCGGCAGGGATCAGTCCATCCAGATCGCAATAGGCTCGCCCCCTATTACATGGGATTTAATAACGCCATCGGCGAAATATGTGTTTCATAGTACACCTCTGCATAGCCCTTCGGGGAATACAGGCGTGATGCTATGTTTATGTTTCTTTTGTCGCCGACTCTATTATGAGAAGACCTAATACTGTAGATTTATATAACCGACTACGAAAAAGGAGTGTAATGTTATTTGTTTATGCACGACAGAGTTAGTTATAAATAGTATTGTTTATTTATCATAACGCCAGTTGGCGTTAAGATACTACCTTATGGGAGGCGAAATATCGGATGTCCTTTTTTTAGTTACCACTCGGTGACGCCTGAGAAGTAGACATTGCACTGTGTCCGGGGTGTCCGGGATGTTGTCCGGGATGTTGTCCGGAATTTCTAAGTTTTATTAAAAGAAACGACTACTTCAACTCACCCCCTTTTCCATAGTGCATAATAATATACGTATAATAAACTTCACCTACAAAATTATTTTCTTTAAGACTATAGTTTAACTAAAAGTTTTCATATAAAATGCGTTAACGTTTTTACCCCACTAAACATGAGCTGATTTTTTATGTGTTAAAGACACAAGTAAAAACTAGGTCGTAACGTTTTTTTTTTTTGATATTTTTAATAGATTGAGAAATAATTAACCCTCAAAATGCGTTTTTTAACTAAAAATCTTCCTTATACTTATCTCGTGATAATTATTAAATTAATCAAAATTTTGGAAAAAACCGTGTCTACCTAGTTTATAATATGACACGATAGAGACCAAAATCAAATTAAGTTGTTAAGATTTAGACGTAAGAAACGTTAACACCCAAACACTTATTTTGCGCGTATTTCAAGACAATTTTGTCAGAAGCCGGCAGCTAAACGATACTCTTAATCGCAAAGTTATTCAAGAAATACATGATGGTAGCTGCTTATCATCAAGCGTATGCACCTTCGTGGTATAAAAAAACAGTTCGCGACTCTACTTATCTGCAATTATAATGCGTTATGTAACGTACGTATGCAAACAACATTGTAAAAAATTCCGAGAAAGATAATAATTTAGCAAAAAAAACCTAAAAACAATTCTGACATTTCTAAACGATATAATTTAAAAAGCGAGCATGTTAGAACATTCGCCGCGCAAAGTAAACGCAGACGTTGTGAGGTCGTCCGCGGGCGCCATATTTGTAATGAGGTCACGGAGACTGCGCCGGCGCGCAGCGCGATGAAAGACGATGAGCGTCGATCTTCTTTTGAGAAATGTATTGATAGAATTTTGTTTAGAATATTTTATTCTATACACAATGTGATTTAACAAACCTAATATTACTCTTTTAAGTTTCTAAAATGATAATAATTAAATAGAAGAAACAATACATTACCTACTTGCAATTTCTGGATTGCCTGCATTAAATAACATGCACGCCATAAGGATATAGAAACAGCTTTGCCTTATGAGATGCAAATATCAATTAGCATTCTCCTAAAGCATCATGTGTTTTCCTATGAACATGACGCTACGATATGACAAGCCTGTCACTGAACTGTGCAGTAGAAATCCCACATTTTTCTGGCTTAGTTTACTTGTTAGTATTAAAAATACCTGTTAAACACGTCATGTTTATAATAATGAGAACCACATGATAAATATTATATGACCTTACTTCGATCTCACGTAGGTCAATAGGTATGTTATCATTCATTGCAAAATATACTTAAAAATCAACTTGTAAGAACTAGGGGATTTGTCAGCAAAAGATGGCAGACTGAATGAGGAAAATATTACTATTGATGCGTTGATGCATAATTGTCTTTTAACATGATTCTTTAATGACTATTCAAATTGATGCACACATAACTATTATTCATCAGATTCGTCTAGAAACCAACGTTATTTGTTAATGGAGCTCCCGATGAGTGCATGCGTAAGAGCTGTTATTACAATGTTTTATTAGTTTAGTGGGCGCAAGCTCAACTGCGGACCGTAAGGACTTGTGTTCGATTCCTTGTTAAACAGATTTTTTGGGTATTTTGTTGTGGGAATTCTCAGTAGCAGCCTGGAATTCGGAACTGTGCCAAAATTAGTGTTGCCAACCATACTTTATAATAACGTATTCTACTCTATTTTCGATAAACATACTTTATACTCTTGCATAAAAATAAAGTATGCGAAAATACTTTGTTTCCAATTTTACTGTGATGCGTAAAACGAAACACTCATATGGGTAATTACTGAACTACTTATCGAAAGCTGATCTGATAGCTGACCAAATGTATTCCCGTTTTTTAAGGGACATACATAAATATGAAAAATACTTTGCTTTTTTTCTTCCAAATACTTTGCTTTTCCTATTCAAAGGATTTGATACGTTATTTTTCTCAAAAATTTGGCAACTCTAGCCAAGATGTCAATGGGCCTGTTACATGGAACTTAATAACGGCATCAGTGAAATGTGGATATACAGTGCGCCTCTGACTAACCCTTCTAGGAATACAGACGTGATACTATGTTATATTACAATGTCTCTCGCATGAAACACTGAGATACATTGTTACGAAGAATGTTTAAACTATCAGTGGACGATATTATACACGTTTGTCTATACATTGTCTTATGGCCAAATACTGTAGATGGCTGCTAGTCATCTGAGGTACTTTTTTATGAACTGTCAAAATCGACATTCTGTTTTAAAAATGTTTGGAATACAAAAGCTTGACGTCATAGTTTTGCATTACCATTTACATAATTATAGTGTAATTTTGATTAATTAAAAATTGAAAACGCCAAAGATAAGCAAGAGATTATGCTTTATTGAGTTTTTAGAAGGAAAATTATTTACCAATCAAGATCAGTTTTTATTTTTGATGCAGTCATCACCATATGCCAACATTGATGACCTAAGATAGGTTATAGATGTTACATCATTAAAGATAATATTCAGGGCTGCAGATAGGGTTGCCACATTTTTTGGAAAAATTACGTTTTTCAAAAATGTCAGGAAAAATTAAAGTACACTTTTATTTTTTATAATTTCTTTGTATACTTGTTATTACCTACTCTTCGCTTTGGCTACCAATTACTTTCAATGTTTTATTCTTATGGCACAAAATAAACAAACACGTTTAAGTTTAACCTCAAAATTCGAGCGGCATACCCTTAATATACTAACTTTAAGTAGTTAATTAAGTTTATGTGCGGGTGCGTTCCTGCCACACATAACAAAATAAGGCGACAGTTGAATTAGCGACGAAAATATAGTATTTTTCGTACTATATTTTTCTATAATATATGTATAGTAAATGAATTAATATACAGTATAATATTATAGAGTATAAGTACGGGTGGCAAGCCCAATTAAATAGACGAATCATTACACCAATAGCTACAAGTAACAGTTCTATAAAAGAGGAGACAAAATCACAGAATAACTCACTATTTCTGCTACGGGATGCATCTAAAAATACCAGTTTTAAGAGATGAGTTGCCCCGGTGTGAAGATAAGAGAGCATTGCGGTCCAGAGGTTATCGTTCACCAACCAACATGCACAAGCATCGATTCACTGTACACTATCTCTGCGACATTGATAATGGTGACGGTTTTTAAAATATTTCTCTTTGATAAACTTACAGTTAAATTGCCTCTGGATTTTGATTAGAAGCTGTTGGTATGTAAGCAAAAATATGGGAAACGCTTGGCTTTAACGTATTCAGCTTCGTGTTCGTTATCTGTATGGTGACAGATTAATGCGTAAAATTTGAAAGAAAAGATTGTCAACTGTGACCTGTCTCATCGGTCGACGGCTGAGCGTGATATCCCGGGTTCGATTCCCAAGACGGGCAGTGTTATTGGGTTTTTCTGTATGGTAATTCTCAATAGCAACACGGAGTCTGGAACCGTGCCCGGTAGATGGCAATAGGCTCGCTCCCTATTACATAGGACTCACTAACGGCTCCGGCGAGATTAAATGTACAATAGTACACCTCTGCCTAACCCTTGAGATCATACAGGTGAGATGCTATGTTATGTAAGATTGTAAAATATTCAACGTTAATGGCCTAACTGATTAGGCGTGAACGGCAGGTCGTGAGCGCAGACTAAGAATAAGATCTATTCCAGACAAAAAGACTAATTTTAGTCTAATATCATGAGTTCACGATCTTATTCTAACGCTCGTAATGAACTTGTGTTCCAAGCGTTTAAAATAACGCACGCTCTTTATGATTTAGGCCTACACTATAAATAAGTTCCCTCTCTTCTAACGCCAGATTTATAGACACAACGTCATCTTCAGATTCCAAAAAAAGTTTTTTTGTTTCTTCAATTTATTTAACCTTGATAAATGACAAAACCGCATCCCAAACGCCATAGCCGACGACAGAAACACCATTAAACATCGATCAGTGATCAATAAAAGAGTTCTGTGCACAGCTGCGCGGGCGCAACTAACTCATTACTTATCTTAACCATTAGTCCAAATAAAGAACCGCTTGTTGTGACTCGCTGACGAAGTTAATGATATGTACGTACTAAAACTGTGTGTTATAGCCTTCGGTAGAGGGTTCTGTGATATATCTATTTCTTTTTTTGTCCGACATTACCGATGAATCAGCCTTTCAAATGTACTTAGATCTATGAAATAAGGATTCAGGTGTTACCATTGTCAGATGTATTGGTAGATCTTCAAATCGCCGACTACCTCATTGGTCTAGTGGTCGCAAGCGCGGCTGCTGAGCGTGAGGTCCTGGGTTCGATTCCCGGGTCAGGCAAAAGTGTTATTGCGTTTTTCTGTATGGAAATTCTCAGTAGCAGCACGGAGTCTGGAACTGTTCCCGGTAGATGGCAATAGGCTCGCCCCCTATTAAATGGGACTTAATAACGGCATCGGCGAAATGCGGATGGACAATACACTTCTGCCTATCCCTTCAGGGAATACAGGCGTGATGCTACCTTGATGATGATGATGATCTTCAAATCGTGTAATATGTTATATGTATATTTAAAAGTTTTTTTTTTAAATATACTCGTCAACAGAGCTAACAATTCTCACTGCGTTGAATGGCTTCGAATACAAAAACTCCTGATGTTCCGTTTCACATATTGGCAACACTTGTTCATCAACTTGCTAAACCAAAAAAAACCTTGACAATGCAGACAAAGGTCTCTCCCATAGTAGCTTAAGACAAATAGAAATTCACCACCTTTTGCTTTGTGGACCCAAGAAACATTATTTGTAAACTAATGTAAACTATACATCAAGCGGAAAGCATCACCCTCGACAAATAAAAATAGCGTTCACGGCTAAATTAAGTTTGAAAAAAAAGTTAAAAAGGGCGTGCGTTGCGCCCGCGCATGTGCTGGGCATGTGACGTATTTCCGGTTAGAATTTGCGTTGCATTGTTTAGGGGGTGATGATTAACGAAAAAGTTAATCGTGGATAGACGTCCGATATTACGGAACGAAATTTTGGCAGAATTTATAGTCTGGCTAACTAAGAATATTGTGCATAAACACCCACTTAAAAAAATTTACTAATTATTTAAACCAAGTTCGACTGCTGAGCGTGAGGTCCTGGGTTCGATTCCCGGGTCGGGCAAAGTGTTATTGGGTTTTCCGTATTGAAATTCTCAGTAGCAGCACGGAGTCTGGAACTGTGCCCGGAAGATGGCAATAGGCTCACCCCCTATTACATGGGACTCAATAACAGCATCGGCGAAATGTGTGTGTACAATAGTATACCGCTGCCTAACCCTTCGGGGAATACAGGCGTGATGCTATGTTCATGTTAAGTTACCAAGACTAAGGTTAAGGACAAAGGTTTTGCTCTCAGGCAGAGTACTGTTATTTATTATTTACATTACAATCAATGATAGCCTAGCGGTTGAAATCTTGCCTTCCATGCGGGAGGGTCTGCGTTCAAACCCGTCCCGCACCTCTGACTTTTCGGAATCATGTGCGGATCAGAATTTCATTATCTCTTGCATTTACGGTGAAGGAAAACATCGTGAGGAAACCTGCACACCTGAGAGGACTCCATAAAGTTCTCGACGGTGTGTGTAGTCCGCCAACCCGCACCGAGCCAGTATGGTGGACTAAGGTCTATCCGTTCTCATTCTGAGAAGAGACTCTTGCCCAGCAGTGGGACAGTAATGGGTTGAATTTCTTTATTTATTACAATCAATATATTATGAATAAGTACCTACATGTGTGAGATAGAGTTATTTAGTAAGCAGTATTTTGCCGTAGTTCTTTTTTTAATCTTGCTCCACACTATGTATACCTAATAGATATCAATAGCTAACTTATAGGTAAAGGGGGTAAGTAAGTAATAGGTTTACATCCTATCCTACTTAATATTATAAACGTGAAAGTTTGTGAGGATGGATGGATGAATGGATCTTTGTTACTCTTTCATGCCAGAACGGCTGAACGGATCTGGATGAAATTTGGTACAGAGATAGATTATAGCTTGGAATAGCACACAGGCTACTTGCTATCCCGGAAAATGTACGGGTTCGTAAACCACTCAAGCGAAGCCGCGAGCGAAAGCTAGTAAGTAATATGTGGGCTTAAAATATTACACACTGAACAACATAAAAATCAACCCAATTCTGCCGAAAAAGCTGCCTAATTACCGCAATTTGCGTTTACATAAAAAAATCGCAGCAGTATTGAATAATTGCTTAATTTAATAAAAAGCAATTAGTTACTTCATTTCTCCAAGTAAGTCATTAATATAATTACTAGTGATTAATTCAATATCCCTTTCACATGGGAGAAAATATCTTAAACAAGTACTTATAGGGCTATAGGCCAAGTGAGCAAATTACACGTTAATTGAGAACAAGTTAATGTATTATCCATCAATTAATAAGGGGCCTTATTACAAATTACGTGAAACCCCGTAAAACAAAAGGTCCTATTAAGCACTTGTAGTTCCATTGCTGCATTGGTAATTAAGATGTCCTTCATCATCAGTTAGTGGGTTATCAATGTATGTCGAAAATGGGTAACAGTTGCCATGTTTAGATCACTTTTAGATCTTCACAAAAAAAAATCACACTAATATTATAACGACTAAACCGCTGACCCAAATGTATCTAATGAAAGTTAACAAAAAGGTAACTTGGGACTTAGAAAAGGCCATAGGCTCATTTTTGTCATTGCAGCAAATCACTAATTAGAAAATATATACAAAATTGCCAGCAGCAGCTAGTACTAAATATTTTTCTTCCGTACGACCGTAGGTATAACTCTTCAGAAATTTATTTTAAGTCATGAGTACTTCTTAATCAGTTTGTGTTTAAATATAATCTAGCATATTTATGATGCCAAATGACTTCAGAACGAAACAGTGCAGTATTTCTTTCCGGACGGTATTTTAGGCATCATGAACGGCCTTTTTCGAACTTTAGGAAATGCCTAAACTGCCGGTTCCATGTCCAGACTGCAATAAGATGACAAAACGCCCGCACTTGACGCCAACGCACTTTACAATCATGGGCGCCAATAACAGGCAATCAGTAGGAGCGCTAAAATTCGCACCCGTCAGCTGCTTGGACGGTGATGTCATCGCGCGAGTTACAACGCACGCGCTCTTGAGCTGCTTACCTTGTGTCGTATTGTACTTACGAGTACGCCTAGGTTAGTAGGACTTCAGTTGGTACAACTGTGCTGGGTTTGGAGAAAGTGTTGGATTTGGAGTATGTTTTAGCGTTCTTAATTTTGGTCTGGTGTGATGGCAGCTCGTCATTGTAGTCTTTGAAGAGGTTGCCGTAGATGTATATGTTGAATGTTTAAAGATTCACCTAACCCGAAGTACAAATGCAAAATCAAACCTCAGAAGTGATGTAAATCTGCATACATTCTCATAAAATCAAGGAAACCACGAATGAATATTTACGTCTTCCATGAACAGGAGACATAGCCGTCTTCAAAGTAAATTATAACAACATTGATCTTAGAGTTGGACACGATTTTATTGCTAGAGTGTAACCTAGATTGCCGGCATTGGGCGCTAGTCACATATCCGCGGTAAAGCTACACTTACATGCAGAGCTTACATCCGAACACGCTCCTCGTGACCACGAAGTCGGAAAGGAAAATAAACGAGATGTTGTCCGTGATACTCTGTAAATATTAGATAAATGACCTTCCAAATATATTTTATTGTGAGATTAAATATGCAAATTTAATAGTGTCTTTTAAAACCGGATAGAGGTGCGGAAGAATAGCGATGTCTTTTAAAATAGAGGCCTTAATCTTTGGATATTAATTTTAAAGTATTATGAAGGTTTGAAAATCTCACAAATTTAAGAAAAAATATTCAGAAGGACTTCTGCGGCAGAAGTCCTGAGATGGCTTTAAGGAACATATTCTTTCGGATGATATAGCGCGACTTAGAAGTAGCATGTGTACAGCAATGGATTGGGATATCATATGTAGGTTCAGGTTTTCGTATTAGGTATTTATTCAGATCTTTAAACCTAAAATATACTCGGCGCTCAGTCGTAATTTTAAATTTGGCAAACACTTGTCTAAACAAATGTTTCATTCATACGTTCCGCGACGTTACAACCAGCTCTCGTACATGTAAAATATGCCAAGTTTTGTATAAACACCAAACTGTGACTAACAAGACGTGCATTAGCGCCGGTCATAAAGTATTTCATTTCATCACCGCCATAAAATTGCGAGTATTTTTATCTTTATCATCATCGTTTGTCTGAGAAAACAAACGCGCGCGAAAACTATAAAATCCAAGTCATCATCATATTTATCCTAAGATTTTTTGTAGAAGAAAATGAAAAAAATATGGATACTTACATTTTCCTATCGCCATCAACATGCGCCTGTACCGTAAATCCAAACATAGAATTCGGATTACCCTTATAAACCACCCTTGATGGTATGTCCACATTGAAACCCAACGCACCAGCGCAAGCGCACAAAAATACACACAACGCTAACGCCATTGTAAAGTACACAATTTTTCACAATCACAAAAAAAATATATAAAATAAATATCGCACACTATTTATATGAATTTACATAATTCGTCCTCATGTCGTTCGAGTCACTTTTTACGATGTTCGTGGTCGTCACGGAGACGGGCGGCACAAGCGTCCCGCGCGACGGTCGGTAAAATACTGGCGGCGGTGGCAAGGCAAGGCCGCGGTGAGGTAATAGTGTGGAAATAAGTTGAGAACAGAGATGAGTTTTCGCGCGTTTTCCCAGTAATATGAGTGTTACGTTGGATACGTCGGCGTATTTTTATTTATGTAAAATTTAATTCGGTCATGGACTATTTAGAATACACTGAATAATGATGGATGTTCAATGGAAAGATTGTGTCTGCATCTGAAGCTCCATTTTGTTTTAATGAAAAACATTAGGTATACTTATATTTTGAATATTCCATAAACAAATTCAACGAATTTTATAAAAAAAAAAAAGATCATAATTCAGTCCACTATGATCACTTTTCAGGACGAGTATAGTAGTCTTAGTCCACTATCCTGGCCTGGTGCAGGTTGGCGGACTACATACATACCCATCAAGAACTTTACGGAGCCCTCTCACGGGCCAGTCCCTAATGTTTTCACCGATAATGGAAGTGATAATCAAATAACGAATAAAACCCAATAAATATTTACAACATTTAATAACAAATAAACTTTATACGAGTCTCGTATATTTACTATACATTTGTAATAAAAATAATAGGAGTATATTATTATATAAAATGTACGCTTACATCGATGATAACTTACAGATACATAAATACTGAGTGCAGAACCTACTTCACAGCGTTTTGTGCTTACATCAATAATTTATCTGATTTATTAACATAATAATATCGATGTATGATAATAATAATAATTTTTATGACATCATTTGACAGGTGACTCAAATGTCATTAAGAAGACATTTTGTTTACGTCGTTACTTTAGAACGAATGCAATAATTATAATTGGAATATTACAAATTACTTACCATCAGAGTTTTTACTGAGAAAAACGTGTTTAAACGTATGCCTCATCTAGTAATATATTGGCATATCTATGAAAAATGCGAAATCGATTTTTTACGGTCTAAGTGTCTAAAAGTAGATAATTTTTACAGTGGTAAAACGGCACAGTAATAAGTAGTTGTTTTTGTATTTATCGATAACTTCGTTTCAAACATTTATTTCCCTTTGATCCCGTAATATGAAAAAAGTAGATGTACCAATATATAGCTGGATGAGCGATGTAATTTAAATTTAAGCTTGCAATTTAGGAACATATCTCATACAACGTCTTTTATATTATCTTAAGCATATTATTGCAAACATATTCGTTAAAAAACTAAACATTAAAACAATTCCAAGGCGATGACTGGTGACGTCACCCAAAACATTCAACATTCAGCTGTACGTTCAAAAATATTGTTTGCGCATAAAATTATAGTAATCTCGACACTAAATAAATCCATTTAAATAATATTTCCGCGTTTAAATTGTATACGCGAGTCTTTTTATGCTCTGTCTTTATAATACCGTATTTTGTTACACATTGTAACTAACATTTAGCGAATAAATTGACTTTTATAATAATTATATGCTAATGAGTTTTTGCTCCTAACGACGCCAATTATTAATTGTCTTGGCAGCATATTATGTCGAAGCAAAAATGCTCCGTAAAATAAATAAATTTTTGCATTCGGGGAAATAACTAATTAAACTGATAGCTCGATTTAGGGCTTCCAACGCGATCCTAATTACCTGACAAAATTATGATGAAATTGGTTCGTGATCGTCGTAAATCGAAAACATTTAAAAGTGTGAGACGCCATTACGAGACGACTTTAAACTTTAAACATTGCTCCACACTAGGATTCCTTCATGTATTGTGCTTTTACAGACAGAAATCTAAAAAGCACATACACGCAGACACGTAAACTGTGTGTAGATCATACTAATATTTGTTCCATGCGGGAACCCGCAACCCGTAGCGCAGAAAACCAATCGCTAAGCCCCTGCGCCAATCTTGCCGTCTTCAACGATTTTAGAACACGAAGTAGAACGGCGATATTCAACCTTTTTTACCCAAGATCCGCACACAACAATATTAATATAGTTTTTAAATAACATATGGTTACCCATGTTCTAATATATTTCCACCCCTGAATTATATAATAATAATTATGTATTTTTCTTTGCATATCCAGAATTAACACTTTTTTAAAGAAATACATTCTTAAAGAAAGAATGAAGTAATAACCGCAGGTTGAATACCCCTGAACTAAAACGAAAGTGTCAACGATGCCCGCATATTGTTATCAATAATCTCATACACTAATATGCTGGTTCATACATTTCGCACTTATCATTATCAGTATTTTACCGCTAAAAAATAAATTAAAAATAAATTGTTCAGTTCCCTAAATGTATGTAACGTTTTATTTTTAATTAATCCAAAACAATAAACTAATAAGTATTGTATCTTGTGTCTCTAACTTTAAAGTTAAAAATACTTTACCAGATCATTCATAGTAGATCTCAACAGTCTTATATTTGGCAAATGTCTTCTCAATTCTCACTTTTGATTATTTCAATGCTTAATATCAGCATTGATCAAACACTATCAAAGAAGAATTTGCATCACGTTTTTCTAGTTAATTTTGTAAATGTTCTTTCACCGTATTACGACTATAAAAAGCAAAGAATACTATAACAGGCCCCAAAACAAATTGCATTCTATAATTGCTAGAAAAAAGAAAGGTAAGTAATTTTTTTTTAAAATAACTTTAGGCGTTAACATTGTAGTAACATTATTTAATTACGTAAGGGTCCCGAGGGGGGAGGGGGGGTCCTCAAAATCTCTACATGCCCTTATTTCGGGAAGAGGGGTTGCAAAAGCCATTCTTACGATTTTATAAGTCGAAATGTACGATTTCTAATATAGAGTGATGGATATTTGAGAGCTATGCGTTGGAAAGACAACTCTGAGATCTATTTTTTCTTTTTATTGTACAATTTTATTTATAAAAAATTTATTGAAATTTTTTATTGCTTATTAAATTTTCAAAACCAGATAAAATCTTACGTAAGAAGGGGGAGGGGGAGTCCGAGAAATGTTATGTGCTCTTACATGGGGGTAGGGGGGGGTCAAAAATGACCAAAATTTTCCTTACGTAATTAATTAATGTCCCCTTATTTCACACTATGATTTCTCCTGTATCGCGGGTACAGTTTACAAACATACAGGTCACATGCACACACAACCAGACCCGAAACAAATATCTGTAGATCATACAAATGTTGATAAGAGTCCCAGTTACGCGAATATAAGCCTTATTACCTACATATATACTTCAAAAAGCTTTAACATACGAGTATACATAAATAACAAGTCTAGCCTCTTACTCTACATGTCTTCGTACAGTCTAAAGTTTGGTTCGTACTTAAATGCTTCGCTACAAATATATCTTACGCTATGATTTGGAGAACTTGAACACGCTCGGGGTGCTTTTCTTCTGTGGTTTGTTTTCGGCAACCTAGAAGAAAGATTTTTGTTATTAACTCATTAAGACACACGCGGCGCCCGGCAACGAATAACAATAGATTTTCTAGTGTGTCTCATTTGCTTCACTTTACGGGTTAAAGGTAAGAGGCGTCTGATCTTCATCAAGACAAGACTAGAGCTACTTTAGTGTTGAATGCTTAAAAATGATTTTTTTAGTAAATACGTTGCCTTGAATAATAAGTTTGTGTGTCGTTGATCTTCGCATGCACAAACAGCCAGACCCGGAACAACTATATTTAAAGCATACCTATATTTTTATTCGAACCCGCGACACGTAATACAGCAGTCGATCGCTCAACCACTGAGCACGTTATTATAAAAAAATATTACATAAATATCGCTACCTATAGCGGTAGGGTAACATGGGACACACACGTGACATAAAAAATGATTAAAAACTTATTTTAAATACTACTAATATGGTTACGAATTAATCATAAATCCCATGAGTAAATAGAGAAAAGGGAGCTAAACAGGCGACGGCAGAAGCCCTCCCATCATCTTTTTAGCCTGATCTCACCGTTTGATGATTTCATAATTGTGTGTCTCACAATATAGCTAAATTGGTTTAAAAAAATGTTTGATGTTAAGTTAAGAACCGTTTGATCTATATTTTCATTGTAATCAAATACCCTATTGATGTACCTATATGTAGTAAATCAAAACTCTGGACAATTCTTATTTAAACATCTATATAGTATATATAATATTATAAAGAGGTAAAATTTGTTTGTATGTAGGGGATAATCTCCGGAACTAATGACCCAATTCTAAAAAAAAAAAAACTGATAGATAGCTACATTATCCCTGAGTGCTATAGGCTATAAATTATTATATAAAATGTAGGTCACGTGGACGAAGTTGCGAGCAAAAGCTAGTCCGATATAAAGTAGTTCGTATGGTTGGTCTGTGAAGGGGCCTAAATATTGTTGTTGTTCGCTATTTACTTACAGTTCTTTCTCCTAACAGTAGTCTAGCCTTGTCCTCCTCATGCGGCTCCGGCGCTGCCGCTGCTCGCCTGTGCAGCTGCAGTTTTTGTCGAATAGCTTGCGATAGTATCACCCTGTATAAGGAAAATACAGATTATATTGTAAATCTTTCATTCTTTGAAAGATAAAGCGTCTAAACTATTATTCTTAAAATGTGTTTTCTCTTGTGATTGGTGCGTGTGACTTCGAATAAGGTAGACCGTCTTGCTCTAAACAAAAAAAAAACACACTTAAAAATAGCTCTAAGGCCAGTTTTATAAATTGAATATCTTACGCCTTGTAATTTTCTTTTTTTTAGTTATAATATTAATTCCTGTGTAGCGGGTGCTTTTACGAACACAAATATCTGGGGTCATACAAAGATTTGTTTTGTGTGGGAATCGAACCCGCGATACGTAGCGCAGCAGTTGGTCACATAAAACCACTACCCCAACATGCCGTTGAATTTTCAATTCATAAGACAATGGAAAATGTTTGCATATATACAGTCACGCCTTCTTCCCATGGGGGTAGGCAGAAACTACGGCACGCCACGTGCTACGATCCTTACATAACCCTTTTGCTTCATCTACATTCATGCATCTATACATACATGGACGGGACGCATATAATCTTTGTTAAGATTAATATGTATGACTCAAAACGAGCTATGCATTTGCAAAACCAATATTAGCGACACAGTGACTCAGATCGCATAAAACAATTTGTTGACAGACTTGCATACACAGTCAGTCTGTTTAATGTTTAACATCGAAAATATATCTGCACCCCTAGAGTAACTTTCTTTTGACAAATTCGATTCACTACATCGAACGCGTTCGTCGATCTGATTGGTGGAGAGCACGAAAAGGTCCAATCGGAGCGCCGAACGCGTTTGATGTAGTAAATCGAGTTTGTCGAAAGAAACTTACACTAGGGCCTCTGACCAGTAGCGGTGGTAGTTGCGCGACGTAAAGGTTATTGAAACAAGCTAACGTCACAATAGCGGATAGCTCGTTTCATCGTTCTGAAATAACCTGCTAACATCTATCCATAGAATACACGCTAACATCTCAACTCGATCGCGTTGCATTCGAACACAACGCATACAACGTTCGGAAAGTTTCGTTAAACACTAAGGCCACTCGGGTCCCGTAGTTGAGTGCCGTAATTCCCGCTTGGTCGCTACTAAAATAGCGCGTTTTGACACCGCTACTGATATTTGATACAGTTCCGTTTCGTTATCCAAGAAAGCAGCTACAGCCCACTGCTCCTGACCAGTTCATAATGGCCGTGGAAAGTTACAGATGATGCATTCATAACATCATCATCAGCCAGAAGACGTCCACTGCTGAACGAAGGCCTCCCTCAAGGGCAAGGGCGGATCCGGGGGGGGGGGTCATTGGGGTCATGACCCCCCCTGGGCTGGTTCTAGGTCAACCACTGATAATTTTTCGAATTGAATAAGAGCCTGTCCCTACTAGACTTCAAACATGTGACCCCCCCCTGACTTGAAAGCTGGATCCGCCCTTGCTCAAGGGGGGGTTTGCCATAATCCCCACGTTTGGCAGGCGGATTGGGGATCGCAGTGGCTCACCGATTAGTGAGAGGACGCTACTGCCCGTCCTCCGGTGTCTGGCCGCAGTTTTAAGACGTACCCGGGTCAATTCATAACATCAACAGATTAAAAATATCATTGTTTACTTAGTATATCATCGAAATTATTTTAAAAGATACAGAAACCGTCGACGTAGTGATAATTATGTCATGTCTATTTTTAAAGCCTCGCATAAGATTCGTTCAAGCGAATCTTAACAAAAACAACGTAGACAGATAGTTAAAGCCAGATTCGCTTTCGAGTCGTGAGTTTCTGTACAACAAAGACTAAACGAAATATATCTTAAACAATATTTTACTGCAACTGTGAAACTTGATATTGAAACGAACTGATTACAGTCAGCGTCAATGAGATGACTTAATGAAATTCAAAAGAGATTTTAGAAAAAAAATTGATTGAAATCTTGACCAATTTTATGGATTTTAAGTATCTGCGGATACATAAAAATACATAGTCGTTTAAATTTTATGAATTTAACCAATTGTTTTCCAAGAATAAGCGCTGAATTTCGCTAAGTGTATACATATAGGTATGTTATGCTGACTGTACGCCTTCTTCCTTGCTTATTCATCTGACTACCATCGTACAATCGGCAACATAAATAGATGAATTTTTAAAGCCATATATCAAAGATAATTATTTTTCGGAACATATCATTACGCTATTCGATCAAATGAGAATTTGAAAACTGTAATTGATAAAAAGTATTACTACTTTTCACACTGACTGTACCATCTTCATAATATGGAGAAACATAGAAAAAAAAAAACAAATATAACAGTTCCAATTACTCCATGACCAGATTAAATATAAGCTACTAGCCTCCGCCCGCGGCTTCGCCCGCGGCTTCGCCCGCATTGATTACGAACCCGTGCATTTTTTTGCGTCACACGTAGCGCCATCTAGCGTCCTAAAGCAATTGTGAAAGTTATTGTTCTTTCCCCCGGGAACAATACTTTTTTTCTGGATGAAAGGTACCTTATGTCCATTTTTGTACCCCTAACAATGAATATGCAAAATTTCATGATGATCGGTTCAGTAGTTTAGGCATTAAAAGGTAACAAACAAACTTACTTTCGCATTTATAATATTAAAAATATTAATAGGATATATATATTTAAAATTGAAATTCCATCAGCTTTTATGTTCACTAATCAGAGAAAGAAAAAAAATCTAAGATTCGTTCATGACTGACCTCCTTGTATCACTCTTGGTGGCCAGCAACAAGTCCAGCCACGTCCACGTCACGTTGTGGTACTCCAGTGTAGGCAGCACTAGAGGCAGGTCCCTGACGTCTTCTAGGTTCTTCTCCTTGCTTCCCTTATAGGACACTCGGACTGGCACCTCGGGGATCTTGATGTAGATGAACAACTTGTTCTTTTCGGCTCGCTCCTAGTTTTAAAATTAAGATGATTGCTTTATTATCATATGACGTTTAAGTGTTTATAGTGTAATAACCAATTCAAATAAAATATTAATACATGTAAAAGTTTTTTTTTTACGATTCTTATAGAAATAAAGATTGTAACGCGATTCAAGTTGGCAAAGCTCAGATATGATTACCGCTATTAAGTTTTTTGGCTTGCTTATGCGCACCAATTAACCCAAAAAACAGAAATAAATACGTGCAACAAAATAAATATTAAAAATAAATTAATAAATCAAAAGACAACTGGACACACTTATCAACTGATCATCTTTAGCTCACAGTGGGACAGCTTGGAAATTTTTGGGGCCTTTGCCCAACAGGGGGATACGACAGACTACAGACAAACCTTCATCTTCTCCACATCATCTTTATCTTTCTTATCCCTCTTCACATAGAAGTTAGAGTTCGAGTCTTTGCCTTTCTTCTTTATCTTCTTGGAGCCAGTGGACACGAGGCTAGAGGATGAGGCTCCTGCTTTCAAGGTGCCTTCAGTTTCCTCCTCCCCGTCTTCTATGGAGTCAGGATCACGTTCAGGGAAGCAGAACTTTAGCATTGTGTTGAAGAACTTCTTTGTGAGACCTGGCAGAACGTCACACATAATTATTAGCTGTAAACGGAGGTACAGTCTCTTTACAATATGGGTAACATGGCAGAAATAGTGTGTAAAGAAATATCCTCCACGAATGAAGAACCTTGAGATCATCTGGCGCACCCTGGGCAGTCAGTCTCGGTTCCTACGTGGCTTATCTTTCCACTACGGCATGAACGATTTCCATGTGATAGCTTGTGCCGCATGGAAGACGCAGAAGGCAAAAATTAAGCCACAGATATAGAGATAAAAAATCATAAAACATTGACTTCTGAAAACCTACATTATTCTATTATGACATGACATTGCATCACGCATGTATTCCCCGAAGGGTTAGGCAGAGGTGTACTATTGCACACCCACATTGCGCCGATGCTGTAATTCAGTCCCAAGTAATAAGGGGCGAGCCAACTTTCATCTACCGGGCACAGATCCAGACTCCGTGCTACTACTGAGAATTTCCATACAGAAAAACCCAATAACACTTTGTCCGACCCGGGAATCGACCCTAGGACCTCACGCTCAGCAGTCGCGCTTGCGACCACTAGACCAATGGGGCAGACATTATTCTCTTATAATTCTCTCAATATTGTAACACAATTACGTTTTTATAGAGTATCTATAGAATATCTTGCCGGTTCGTCTCTATAGGACCAAATTTTTGGTACAGTGCAATGAGTCTTATAAAGGTTTCAAAAGTGCCTATGATAAGTACTGTAGAGGTTTTATGCAGAAGCCATAGGATCATCTGCATTAAGACTGGCTGGTGAAAAAGAAACAAATATTCAAATAGGTGACTTGGAGATGAGTGTGACGTGTTGTAGAAAAATTTGTAGAATTTTTATAGTGATTTTGTAATTTAACGCTGAACTTGGACGGCCACGGTGCCGAATACATTAATATTACAGATTGCCTTGCCTTTAATTTGTAGAACCCGCTACAGTACACTCAGCATCAAAAATATGTATACATGTAGCGAAATTTAAACGCTTATTTTTAGAAAGGTACCTATTGGTTAAAATCATAACATTTAAATTAATATATATTTTTAAGTATCCTATACTATGTGTAAAATTGGTTAAGATTTCAATCACTATTTTCTATAAAAAATCGCTTTTGAATTTCATTAAGTGTATACCTCTTATTAATGCTTACTGTACGTGCAACAAAAACTATTGTTCTGATATAATTACATTGCGATGTCGAAACAGTTAACACAGCAGAAACAACGGATTCCAGTCAGACCATAATGACACAATCATGTATTTTAATTATTACTCGTAAGCCGAAAAGTAAATATGTCGGCTTTGTTCCGCCGCCGTGTGTGTACAGGTGTAAGGTGTACAGTGGAACGAACCTGGACAAGAATGAAAACGTTTCGAAATGTTACGCTAATAAAATTTTGTGGTTTTATTTGAATGAATGATCAATGCTAAAATGAATAATATGAGAATAATAAATATGAGAATATTTTGAGCCACTATCGTACATTATATGGATTTTGTACCAGGACCTCAGGTAGCTCAGGAGTTCCTTAGAACGAAATGAAGTTATATTTCATTCATTTATATAAGCTTTAAGGCTGATCCATACCGGGTCTTCACTCGGAAACGCGGTAATCGTAGAGGGAGCCCTTGCCCAGCAGTAACACATGGGCTAAAAGTAACTTCAGCTGTACATACATACATATGGGGGTAGGCAGAAACTACGGAACGCCACGTGCTACGATCCTTACATAACCCTTTTGCTTCATGCATCGTTTCATACATGAACGCCAGTTGTGGGTACTTCAGCTGTATAGTTAAATAATCTCACCTATCCTTATGGGCACTATGTTGACTTCGAAATGTTCCTTGACAGCGATGCCACCGACGGGCGGGCGGTCGCGGCAGAACACGCGCAGCGCCGCACGGCGAGCCAGCGGCGCGCGACCTGACGGCTCTTGAGGTACCAGAACCTATATTAGAACGTAATTTTATTATCTATTTATGTTTGGAAAAGGAATATGTTTTACATCTATCCATATAAATAAAAATGAATCGCCAAATGTGTCGCTAAGCACATAACTTCCGAACGGCTGCACTTATTTGGCTTATTCTTTTTTTGTTGTGTTTTAATTGTCAGGAGAAGGTTTTTATGTAAGATTTTTTTTGGAATATCCACCGGAAACGTCGGAAATTTGAATGGTATTTTTGTATGAAATTTTTGATTTTGTTCATTAGTAAATTGCACCCGTGCGAAGCCGGGGCGGGTCGCTAGTTTCTTAATAATAATTGACATTAAATCTTAAGCCACAAATGAATACAAAAAATATATGCATTTAACGGTAATTAACGATTCATTACCGGTTATCATCAAAGTAAACACTATTTAAAAATAATCTTCATAAATAGCTAGTGCAATGACTGAAAGATCAAACCAAAATAAAGTCAAGCGATTATTGAACTTAATTACGTAACTATCAGAATAAACGACGATTATATGGAGTTTCTTGCTCGTTCTCCTCCATAGGAAAACAACACTTTGGAACGTGGCAACTAGAGTCTGACTATTCATAAGTGCCTTTAACTGGTCTACATGAAAAATATTTCTTTTTAATGTTGTCGCTTCAATAAACATTCAGCTTCAATTATGTCTCCTAATTATGTTATAATATTTTGTACCGAATGAAATGTAAAATGAATGATAAGCGCAAACGCATTGAAAGTAAAATCCATATCACCTGGATAATTCTTAGCTATAGTTGGACCCGGTACGTGACGCTGTTATCAAAATCTAGATTTTTTTAAACTTTCCAACAAAAAAATATAGTTTTTTTTTTAAATATTTCACCTAAACATCATATTATCCCAAATTTTCAGCCTCCCAGCATCTCTCAATTTTGTTTAGTTCTGAATAAAAGCTTTTAATCAACAAATATATTTTGCTAGCGAGGTCTGTGGCAGGACAACGTCCGTCTATCGGGTCCGCTAGTGTACCTATAAGATTATGATTTTAAATAAAGATATTTTGAAATCGCATACAATATTTATGCAGTGAGAATCAAAGATGAAATATTACAACCACATGACAACACAAAATAAGAACAAAACACGTGATTTAAACGGTGTGTGATGTGTGTATGACGATATAGATATAGAGATTGTCTTTGTCTTGTCTTTTTAAAAACAACATTGCCCCACACTAGGATTTCTCCTGTGTCGTGGGTACAGTTTACAAACATACACGTCACATGCACACACAACCAGACCCGAAACAACTATCTGTAGATCATACAAATATTTGTTCCGTGCGGGGATCGAACCCGCGACACATAGCGCAGAAAGCTAATCGCTTAACCACTGCACCAACCGTTGATGACATGAGCTTACTTCTGGGAAGGGTTCGTTGGGCAGCAAGTTCTTGACGCGCACGTAGCCGACCTCCAACTGATGCTCCACAGAATCATCTGATCTTGATGTTTTCGTATACCTATAAAAAATAAAGTGTTGACTCATTGGTCTATGTGCGGCTGCTAAGCGTGTGGTACCGGGTTTCTTTTCCCAGTTCGGGCTAAATGTTACTTGGTCTTTATGAAATTCTCAACTGCATCCCAAAATTTTGAATTGTGACCTGTCCTGAAAAAAGCGATAACCGCCACATTTTTTTCCATAATTATATTATATATGCGTAACTAAAGAAATCATTATAATTATGATATTACGGCAATTCGGAAATGGTAGGCGAGCAACAAGCGTCAATTTTTTTTCTCAGTCGATCTTTAACGGCGCGTGAATCGACCCCTGATATTTTTACTCAACTAAGGAGACCATCGATCTCTATCCCCAAGCCGCCTGCCAAGCGTGGGGATTATGGCAAACCCCCCCTTGAGGGAGGCCTTCGTTCAGCAGTGGACGTCTTATGGCTGATGATGAAGGAGACCATATTCAGGAATTAGCCGAGTTATAGATTTCCTATACCATGTTACCCTACATCACACTACGCCATACTCACAAGAAGTTGGTGAGCAGCAGGTCGGCGATCCCGAGCTGTCCGTCAGCATCCGTGAGTCGCCACCGTGCACTCTTGAAGCAGATCTCGTTGTACCGGTGTGGCGGCGCATGCGCACTGCGTACGGCGGGCGCGGCTGATGCTCTGCCGATCTCTCGCCATGCTCGCACCATAGCGTCGAGCTCTTCACCCAAGGACCACACTGATTCTTTGCACTCGTTTACCTGTGTTACAACGGTATATGGAGTACAGTCAACTCGTTGATGCGGTTAAGACAAAGACAGATCCAGCAATAATCTCGCCTCCTACAACATGAGAGGAAGCATCGGCGAAATATGAGTGCAAAAATACACCTCTGCCTATCCCTATGGGGAAAAGCGTGATGCTATGTTATATTACAAACTAATGAAATTCTATACTTCCTTGATACTAATATTACAAATGTAAATGTTTGTGAGGATGGATGGATGGATAGATGGATATTTGTTACTCTTTCACTTCAGAACGGCTGAACGGATCTGAATGAAATTTGGCACAGAGATAGATTATAGTCTGGAATAGTACATAGGCTACTTTTTATACCGGGAAAATGTACGGTTTCATAAACCACGCAGGCGAACCCGCGAGCGGAAGCTAGTATAATAAAACTGTAACAAAAATGGTAAAATCTGGAATTTGAATATTTTTGAAAAAAATATAAATTGTTATGAAGCCAAATCAATCAGTCGAATTTATTGGCTGTTTGTCTAAGCTTCATCATCATCATCATCTCAGCCGAAAGACGTCCACAGCTGGACAAGGGCCTCCTCCAAACATCTTTACATCCAACGGTCCTCTGCAGCCCGCATCCAACGGGTTCCTGCGACCTTCACCAGATCATCGATCCAACGTGCCTAAGCTTAAAGTTGTTAAATCTTGACATCCAAATTGTCTGCAATTACGTTTTTATTCTGCCACGTTAAGATCAATTATAACAAACCTGATCATCCAGATTCTTCAATTCATCCATGGCGACGGGATCGTTGCCGGTCATGGACCTGTTCTTCAGGTAGTACTCCTTCTCCAGCCGACGCAGCCTCGCCAGAGATTCCCTGACCTGTCAATAGGATAGAACATGCTATACAAAACAACGAAGAGAACACAACAAAACACAAACATGCACATAAATAAATATACAGACCCGAAACAACTAGACTGGAGCAAAAATTCGTTTTTAATACGTGTGTTATGCATTGTGTAAATTATTAAAGTTTTCATCGTAATTTGCAAACTATCTGCAGACAGTGCCATATTAAGCAAGCGCGGGACCCGTAGCAAATGCTATTGACGGCCCTGGATCTGCTATGGCCTCTTAAGTATAAAGTGACTTTTTGTAGAACTTGTGCGTTTACCGTATGAAATTCTGTGTTATATTTTCTTAAAAAATTTCACCCAAAAAATTACGCTGAGGCGGAGGGCGGGTTTGGATATGCGGGGCCCCATTTTGCACGGGGCCAGTAGCAACTGCTACTCTTGCTATGTCCTTAATCCGACATTGTCTGCAGATCATACAAACTCCGTTTGAACCCGCACAGCGTTTGGTCTCCCACTGATTCAACTGTGCCTAAGTACAAAATGTATTTATTGTCTTTTAATTAGGAGTTTAATTAGGTGATGATGACACGTGGAAATCAATAATACATGTAATATATATTATTAATTTCCACGTGTCGTAATCTAAGAACCTGATGTGTCGGAATATCGCGGTTCTTCGCGTTTAGCCACCCAGAGATTAAAGAGAACGAATAACAAATGGTTTTTATAAAAAATATGTTTTAGAATAAAGTTACTGTGTAAGAAATATAAAGTCACTAAAATCATTTCAAAATTACGAATACCGCACTCACTACATACAATAAAAAAAATCGAATAGAAAATAGTTCTAATAAATTATAAATACCTAATCTAATCATTTCGCAGTAATAGAAACACTCTATCATTGCTAACATCGATCTATGACAGAATTTCCTCAATTTTCCACAAAAACGCAATGAGTCATCAAATAGATATTCCGTTAGTTTTATTGATCGGTCATGCGCGAAATAATCAATGACGCATACACACCGACTCCCTTGTACAACTTTATCAATGATCGTAATAAGAATCGCTATTTCAATTCGGCATTCAACATCTTCGGTAGTATAGTGGTAAGTATCCCCGCCTGTCACGCGGGAGACCGGGGTTCGATTCCCCGCCGGAGAGATTCTTTTTGTAATTTTATTTTCAAAGTAAATATTATTTCACACTTTCACCTATCAAATCCAGTAATTATTTGAAATATTAAATGTATAATTTCACTTTTTTTTGTCTAGTTTTAATCGAAATACTCTTGATAACTGAATTTTCTTTCTTACCTGTGTCTGAAGCTTATGTATGAGCTGCCGTGGATCCTGATCTTGGTGCAGCTGGAGCTGGAAGCGCATGCGCGCTCTCCGCTCCAGTGTGCGTCTTCGCTCCGGCTCCACATGCAGCACCACGTTGTTTACCACGTCTAACAGCATGGCGTACTGACGACAACATAACCGATATTAACTTTCTGTGGTATTAATCTGTAAACGACTATAATGAAAATTCGGCCTTCAATGTGAACTTGAAACCTACAATATCGTCGCTGGGCCTGCCAAGTACCAAATGTGCATTTTTGACGAAAAAAAATCTCTGTAACAATATAATAAGTAGTTTTTATAATTTGATATAATTTTATAGAGTTGTGTATCTAATGAATGTCTTCAATACTACATTGTCAGTTTTTTTTATTTAATATTTTGTTTAAAAAATAATTACTTAGTTTTATGTTGTTTCCCGAAACCTATCAAAAAACACAAATGGAACTTGGTATCGCAGCGACGATATATGAGTTATCAACACATTTGATTTATGCATGCTATAACAAGGATGGTCGATGATGTCGATGATGAATTTTAAAATGGTTGACATTACAAGTCTCAAAATATATACTAAAAAATGCTTAATTAACGGTTACAATACCACCAAAATAGTCTTGAAAAAATAAAGTTCCGAAAAAGTTATGAACGTAACACGCCTGTATTCCCCGAAGGGGTAGGCAGAGGTGTACTATTGTACACCCAAATTACGTCAATGCTGTTATTAAGCGTAAGCGGTCACGGACTCCGCCTCCTCGTGCGACACGTAGTAGAACTAGACGTGATACCTGCAGCGAGTTGGTGCAGACGTTGAGGTCGTGGTGCATGAGCGTGAAGGAGTCGTAGGGCTGCTGCTGCGCCCAGCCCGCGCCCTGTGCGGTCACGGACTCCGCCTCCTCGTGCGACACGTAGTAGAACTAGACGTGATACCTGCAGCGAGTTGGTGCAGACGTTGAGGTCGTGGTGCATGAGCGTGAAGGAGTCGTAGGGCTGCTGCTGCGCCCAGCCCGCGCCCTGTGCGGTCACGGACTCCGCCTCCTCGTGCGACACGTAGTAGAACTAGACGTGATACCTGCAGCGAGTTGGTGCAGACGTTGAGGTCGTGGTGCATGAGCGTGAAGGAGTCGTAGGGCTGCTGCTGCGCCCAGCCCGCGCCCTGTGCGGTCACGGACTCCGCCTCCTCGTGCGACACGTAGTAGAACTCGCACGCACACCGGGACACTATGCGTTGGAGCTGCTGACAATCACTTGTACTGAACATTTGAAATATAGCCTATAACACTTTTTTTTAATGTTCGGCATATGATTGTTTTGAGTTTTCGATATTTCGGCACACGTTACAAGTTACAATGATCATAGTAAAAAAAAAACATACATGGTAAATATCTCGTTTTAAGTTATAAAAATAGCGTTAGTGAACATGTCACTTTAAAAATGTACCATCAAAATATCTATGGTGTGTTTCTTCTTTCTTTTTGTCACCGTGCTGTCGCTTCTATTGTGTTTCATTTGAATCGATTGATGGAGCGCATATGAGTGTTGTATAGTGTAGTATGTGAGAGTGTAGTGTGACCTGTGCTAGCCCGGTGTCGGCGCTGGGCCCGACGGTGCGGCCGATGACGCCGCCGGCGGAGTGCCCGCTGCCCACCAGCCGCGGCACGTCCGGCAGCGTGCTGATCTCTGTGCTCTGCCAACGCTCTTCGATCTCTTCTACTGACACCCACTGGATGTTCTCTGGAGAACAAATAAAAAGGTCATTATTTGGAGTGTAAAAAGAAAGTTCAATATTGGACCACTGTTAATCCAACTGCCTGCGCACGCGCCGGAAACGAGAGCTGTACCACGTATATGATGTAGTTACCAAGAAGCTGATCTCTGTCTGCTGCGCTGACGGTCGCGTAATACTGCATGGCGGACAGCGCACCGCTCCACGCGGCTGCCGCGGGCTGCCTGCGCACGCGCTGACGAACCTCTGCTCGGGCTGCGCAGAGTATCACGTACCCACGCGTCTCACACCCCTTCAGGACTACTTGAGAGTTTACCAATTCAACTGAAAGAAAAATGGACACATTTGTTAGTAAAAGCCTCGTAATTATTACGTGTGGCACCGGTGAAATAGAAGAAACGAAAAAGAAACGGGAAATTGCGCGGCCGCTTCGGTGTGAACTTGTTCGGTCTGTCTTGAGATTCAAGACATGTCTATCAACACATGTATCATAAAGAACATTTAATTAGTACCATTCCGAGGAGATCCATATCATCATTGATTCAATTATGGCACAAGTAGACTCACTAAGGCAGGCGGTGTGCGCGTTGTCGTCGTCCAGCACGTGTCGGATGTGCGGCTGGTGCTGCGGCGGCACGTCGGCGTCGGCCCCGCTGAGCTCGTCGCTGAACACGACGGGCGCCTCCCCGCCCGCCTCGGCCAGCAGCGCCGCCAGCATGCCGCCGCCCGCGCCGCACGTGCCGCCGCCGCTCGTCTGACGTGAAAATCATCATCTCACAAATAAACAAGCAATCGACTTTCAATGAATTGGAATTATTTCAACATAAATTGATACAAACAAAAAATATTTTAATAAGTGACACAAATAAAAAAACCCTTGAAATTTTGAATATCATTAAAGCACGTTAAGCAGTTGCGGGTGTCATACGAAGACGTATGACAGTCGTTACGGGTGTCAGTAGCCCAAAAAGTCAGACAACCAGTCCAACCTTAGGGTATCAATGTCTCCCAATAATTGGGTGGTGCCGTCAGAAGACAGTCGCTCCGTGTAAACTACTGATATTCAGCCGCAACCGGTTAGATTGGAAGCGGACCCCAATGTATTTGGGAAAAGGCTACTTCTCTTTGTGTTTTATTATTGGTGTGTACATAAATAAATAAAAATCTTTATATATAACATTCCGGTGTGCGTATGCTTATAATTCTTCTCTTCCTAAACGGCTCGATCGATTTTGTTTTTTTTTTTTTGTTAATTTTCGTAGGGTTCATCTAAATGGCGCTTAGCTTGTGACGCTGTTATCGAAATCCAGAAAAGTTTCCGCTAGTAAATAAATAAACCATCAAATTTTTTCGTTGACTATACCCATGTTCACTCACTTGTGTGGTGGCCGGTGGTGGTGGGGATATGACGTCAGCTTCCCGCTGGTGTTTGGGCGACGTGTTCGGCTGCTCCTCTTCCTTGAGAGCCTTCGTTGAAAGGTTCTTCTTCAATTGCTGTAAACCAACGTGAAGACAATCGGTAACGAGTCGAAGGATACCAGTACATGGGTACAGTATCCGTGGGGGGTAACTCTATATTGCCTTTCAATATCCTCAGGCCTATACTCAATTTTAGACTACATACGCTTCAGTACATATTATAAAACAAAGTCCCCCGCCGCGTCTGTCTGTCTGAACGCGATAAACTCGTAAACAACTGAACGGATTCTCATACCGTTTTCACCAATGGACGGAGTGATTCATGAGGAAAGTTTAGTTGTATAATTCATTACGATTTTGTGTAAATTGATAGAAATATGATGACAATTGTTGAAGATGTCGGAAAAAAATCATTCTGACTAGGAGCTTTAGGGCGTGCGCCGCGTAAAACAATAGAATTATATAATTATGCTGATACGACACTAAGACAGACGAAAAAGTTTTGGCGTATATTCTCTACCCATGCGAAGCCGGGGCGGGTGGTTAGTAGAATACAAGACTTTCTAGCACTTACCTGTGTCTTCATATAAGTATCGATGAGTGCGAAGGCCAGGTCTCGGTTGAGCTTGGTCCAGGCTCCCCGCAAGTCGTGCACGGCCAGCCTGTGTGTGGGCGGTGCGCCCGCGCTCACGCCCGCCTCCCGACCGTATGATACGCGACGCACGGAGAGACAGTAACACTTTTCCATGACGCGGTTTAGGGTTGAATACTGTGGAGGAATAAAAAGGTTTTATTAACTCTTTTTCCATTTTAAAAATATTAAATAGGTTGGCGTTTGACTAAAATCTCACGTATATTACCTGTAGAACTTTAAATACATAGCATAGCATCATGCCTGTTTTCCCCGAAGGGTTTGATAGAAATGTCTTATTGATGCCGTTATGGAGTATTTTTTTAAGTTGCCGTGATTTGAGTTATTGACTCCGTGCTGTTACTGAGAATGTTCATAGAGAAAATTAACACTTTGCTCGACCCGAGAATCGAACCCTCGCGCTTGACATCACGCTCAACAGTCGAGCTAGCGACCACTCTATCAAAGAATAAATCAAAACTAACTAGAAATCCACACATATAAAAAATATGTTATATATGTTATTTATGACCATTACTTTCACTGCATATTGGATCCAACGAGTATTCACCAGCTATACTCATGACCAACTTTGTCACAAACATTTGTCCAAACAATAACTTACCTCATCACTCTCCCTATCCTCCGCCGCAGCTAGTGTCTTCAACCAGATCTCAGCATCATTAAGATCACAGTTCATATACACAGTGGTCCAGTTGGCTCTGGGTCTTCGGACCAGCCCGTCATTGGTCGCGACCAGGGATAGGCGGTGCTTGGAGCCACAAGTCACTCGGACGCCTAACATCTCAATGCCGCGTTGCAGAGATGATGATGACCAGTAGAACACCTTCGGAAGTAATAAGTTGATCATTTTGTAGTTACGAAACATTATATTTTAATATAAAAATAGATATATGTATGTTTTGTTTTGACGGGTAAATTTTTAATATCAGTATTTTCAAAATAGAACAAGTTTCTATGAGTTTAAACGATTGTAAATAATTGTAAATTACCTGTAAATTATGTAATGTGACAGACACACTGACGTTGCGGTAGTGACGAGACAGCTGCGGCTTGCGCGGGCGCACGTTCTTGAAGATGCGCCCGCGACGTGTAGGACGAGTTATACCAGATAGAATCAGTTTTAGGCTCTCAAACCACCTGACAAACGAAATAAAATAAAACAGTTATCAAAGAACAATATTTGTTTTTTTTTTTTACGATCTCAGTCAAAATTATTCTCATAACCTACCGAAGTGTACTTCCGTACAGTAACAGTACAGGTCCGTTTCCTTCCTTATCTACTGGTTTCGTCTCCATACTGAGATGTAGATCCAGTCCTTGGGACCGGAAAGCTCTGTATGAGTCGTGTTCCTGCAAGCGAAAATAGACCTAAGTTACATAGCAATACTAAACAGATCGGCAGCTTCTAACTGTATACAAGGTGGTACATTATTAGGTGGGGATATTTTTTGGAATTTCAGAACCATCATCACGTTACGTCGTTTTTCCATTGAGATATGGAGAAGCTACAACATAATCCACACTACTACCCTTACATGTCGCTTTTGCTTCATCTACATAGCTTCATTTCTATTATATTTGTTAAAAAAAAAAACAGATTAAAGTATGAATAAAATTATTCATCATTAGAAATCGGAAGGTAGAGTATATTTGCGTAAACTTCAAGGAAACTATATATACAGAGTGGATAATACCTCCTTCTGAAATCCTGGAATGGTAATCATGAGTTTTTCATATATTACTTAGAGGTATATGTATTCCTTTCTTGATTAGTGCACTGTGTATTGTAGCTTAACGTGAGAGATTTTTTTTTATAACAACCCTAGCGGTCGCTTTCCTTGATCTCAACAACAGCGCCACCAATTGGGTCTTAGCGAAGAACCAACCATACATACAAATAAAATATCAAAATCGATTGAGTCGTCTAGGAGGAGCTGTTACGGACACGCGTACACCGGAATTTTATATATAAAGAGGTAAAAATAATAAATAGTAAACCATTATTTAGAAAACAGTATCCATGGAATTGTTTGTCATCCTCTTAGGACCAACCCACTTTGGAACCGTGCACCGATACTCAAAGTTTAAAAAGGTCTGTTAAAAAAAATACATTGACTTTGAAGTTTAGGTAAATAGACACCGCTCATTCCGATCTCTGTTCATCACTCTACAATAAACATGATAACGCTACCTGAAAACCACGGAATCCTCTGAAAATGCTGCTTTAAAATCAGACCGAAAAATCACTTCTAATCATTGTACTCATCCCATCCAAAAAACGAACAAAAGAATGATTACCTGATTACTAGAATATTCAGGCAGGCGGGTGGGGGCGCAGGGGGCGACAGCATGGTGGTCGCGCGGGTCGGCAACGCATTGCCAACCTAACTTGACGGAGAGACGTAACGCAGGCACGCGGAGTACCCGGCAGTCGTCGTATTTACTTGCCGTGCGTACGTACACGTCTAAGGTTCCCAAAAATCCGAGCCTTCCTGCAGAAATAACGCGCAACATTTCAAAACCTTTCACAAGCTTCAGTTATCAAAATATATGGAGAAAGCCTAAGCCAAAACCACCCAGGTAAAGCGCTATCGTATCTGATACTTTTTGACATAGCGTAGCGCATAAGGACCCTTAACTTTAAGCACTTCATATATGATCATGCTCCTGCCATTATTGCATTACATATGCCATAGAGATGTGGTTTTGATATCCTGACCAGTGACTAGCAATCTGCAGGTTGATATAATACATTTTTTGTTTTACATTTTGAAAATCCTCGTACACTCTGCCTGGAGTAGAAAGAGGGATGTGCTGGTCTCTTACGGGCCAAACTCATATGCTCCATTTCGGCACCTAAGGTTAGCCACGCCGAAGCCCACGACGGTGCCACGCTCAAACGTGACGTGTTGTCGTTGTTTTATATACGAGTATGTATACCTAGCCATCATTCTAAAAACTTTTCAAGATCAGAAGACATTGAACTCACCGTTAGTCCAGTCCAGTACGAGATCTGTCCAAGTGACTTCCATCTCCTCAGTAGTATTATAAGGGTCGAGAGACACGTGTAAGAGGCAAGTGAACTTGGCACAGTTGACTGTCAAGCGGCCATGCATCAGGAGACGGACTTTATCCCACCACGCGAGAGGAGCTGAAGGGTCTAAAGATGGCCGCGATACTTGGTCGAATGCTGCAAATAATTAGGACGATGAATAAAGCTGATTTTGTGGAGTAATTTTAGTTTTTCAATATTTATATTATATTTAATTCATAAAAATAATAGATGTTCTATTGTGTTCTTTGCTTCACGTCGGCGCGGTGGTTGAGCGATCGACTGCTGGCGCCACGAGTTGCGAGTTTGATTCCCGGAATAAACGTTTATATGACCTACATATAGTTCTTCCGGATCTGGATATTTGTGTTTGTAAACGCACCCACTATACAGGAGTTATTCTTAATCTGGGGCAACGTTTATTTTAGAGAAAAATATTCAATATTCTTCACGAGGGACCATTTGACTGACCCAGAGATAACTGTTATAAGAATTGATACAAATCGGCATGTGTATGATGTTATAGTTTTTTAATATGATCGTTTTACCATGACATAAATACTTACACAGATTGCAGTGCGCTATGACCGGCTCCCAACAGGGTCCGAACGCGTAGCTATACTCTGCCATCTCGCAGCACAGATCGTAGTACCACTTGAGTGGCATCATGCTGCGCTCCAACTCCTGCTCACCCCACGGCGCGCCTTGATCTATAGTCACTGTGCGGACCGCTAAGAAAAAAAGATTGGATTAAAAAGCTATCGAGCGTGATGTCCTTAGTTAAATTTCCAGGTCGAAATTTTTTTATTGAATTTCTGTTTTATGAGAGTTTCTCTATCTCAGAAGCAACTCAAGATTTCAAACTGTGTTTCATAAGTGACGGCTTACCCATATAGGACTGAATACCGTGTTATATTGTCCATATGCAGGATATAGGCCTTTCGATCTTCGACTTGACCCAGTTTTTTATGGCCAGAATGTACAACAGAAATATTCAGATCTAACCAGTCGAAATCGAAATCTAAAAAAAAAACAGTTCTGATTTTCTGATCCATAACCCCTCGCTTTTAATGGTACTGCTTATTTGTGTTTAAGAAAAAGACAATGTATGATAGGGTCAATGTGCATGTTATTACAAATTTTACTTCATAAAAATTAATAAGCCATAAATCCCACCAATTAATCAACTTTGAGAAACAATGTAATTTTGGCTAGATCATAAGAAACTACGAACGACCTTAACGGCACGCGAGCAAATACGTTTTGCAGTTAATAACTTTACGAAATAATTGTAAACGCGTAACACATCGTGCATAATTTAATGGTCATTAAAATTTGGAGTGAAACCAATATTACCTTGGCAACACTATTTTGAATTGTATATAAGACGCGAAATTGTAATGTTATGTATCAGTTTATATACTTACATAACAGTGATAACAACTCAAAACAACAAAATTCCAAAATGTTCATCAAGGTATTCAAATTGGTTTTAATTTTGTGTTTAGTGAAGTGGTGAAGAGTGTGCTATAATGATATAGAGTTTTAGGGAGCACGGAAAGAGCCTACCAGAGTAACGATATATTGGGTAGTCAGCCTCGTAAAGACCCTTGCTGACTGGCTAATATTTCTTCCACGGCAATTAACAATTTCCATGTGTATCATCTGCCTAGCCTTTTCCCAACTACATTGGGGTCGGCTTCCAATCTGACCGGTTGCGGCTGGATATCAGTATTTTAAACGGAGCGACTGCGTTCTGACCTCCGCCACCCAGTAACTGGGAGACACTGATACTCTAAGGTTGGACTGGTTGTCAGACTTTTTGGGCTACTGACACCCGTAACGACTGTCATAGATCTTCGTATGACACCCGGGACCAACTGCTTAACGTGCTTTCCGAGGCACGGAGGGGTCTCGATATATGAAAAATGGTCACCCATCCAAGGACTGACCGCGTTAAGCGCTGCTTAACCTCGCAGATTGACCGACCTGCGCGGTAACTATGTAGCTACGAGCCCCTCATGTGTATATCCACATTAATTTATGGATAACCTAACTCTTCAGCCAATAGAGATGTCCATGTTGTTTGGATAAAAATAACTTTCTTCTCTGATGGCAGAAGTAAGAGTATTCTTGCTTGTAGTACTCAAAACTAAGGGCTTTATCACACTAGATTTACGACCGTGTTTCCAATGAGGCGATAGGCCAATGCGGTTGCCGCGTATTCGTAGGACTTTGCTCTAACGGGTGCCTAATATTACAGATTGATATGATATTGGTAAAATATTATATCAACACTTAAACGACTGCCTAACATTCAGCGGCGTGCACAGAGTTTTTAGACAGGGTAGGCAGAAAATGTTAAAAGCTTACTCACCAAAAATAGGTACTGCATGTTGATATTGGTACGTCGTCTTGTCGATTAAATAATAATGTATATGATTTGCCACCTCAAATATCTTATAATAAATATTTATATGAGTTATGTAGGGTAGGTTATTATCTTTTCGTCTTTATGAACCGCACGCCACTGCTAACATTCAACAACAACTGCTGATAGTAAACTGAAAATGTGTGAGTACTAATATTTTATCTAACCCATAGTCACATCACATAATTCATTGTTTCCAGGTGTTATGCGTATTATCCGTAGCCGTCGCCGTGGCCTCCGGGTACGGCCACTCCTCCCAGTACGTCAACAAATACGATGGACACCATGAGCCTGTACATCACGGACATGACCACCATGACTATTATGTTGGTACCAAACTAGACTTACACAAAGTGCAACTTATTAACGCAAGACAACGTAGAGCCCAAGAATATTGACCATCATCTCATTGATCGTAAGCTCGACTGCTGAACGCGAGCTCCTGGGTTCGATTCCCGGGATTAAAGTGTAATTGGGATTTCCTTTATTGTAATTCTCACTAGTAGCACAAAGGAGAGTCTGGATCTGTGCCCGGTAGATGGCAATAGACTAGCCCCCTATTATTTTTTTTTTAAGTTTACTTAAAGTTGTTTTGTTGAGTCTAACACTACTTACGTACTGTATCTTGGATTGAGTATTGAAATACGATTTATTTTTGTTAGTTCAAAGACCGCCAGTTTGTCAGTTTTTAGAAATATAATACGTATATAAAAAAAAAAAAAAAAAAAAAAAAAAAAAAAATTTTCGTAATCCTTGCTTATAAAGCCAATTCGACTAGCGCAATTTGATTGTTCAAATGATTATCTTCACAGAAAACTATTGCTAGATTGTGAGCCAGGTAGACTGAATTCTCCTGGGACACACAAAACGCATATTATCAGTTAAAGTTAGCTATACAATATGTTGGTCAAGCGCATTTTACGATGGTATTAAGTTTGTAACTTTAAATCCGACATCAATTTGCAGACGTACCCTAAGTACGAGTTCGGTTACGAGGTAAAGGACGAGCACACCGGTGACCACAAGTCGCAGCACGAGGACCGCTACGGTGACGTGGTAAAGGGACACTACGCGCTGCACCAACCCGACGGCTCCGTCAGACACGTGGACTACCACGGTGATGACCACACCGGGTGAGTGAGAACGAGAGAGCGACAACGAATATCGGCTAAGACTTCCACAATATCTCAGACCTTTTGGCTAAAATGGGAAAATATATAAAAGAGGACCACATTATACGTTCTAAGTTATCTAAGTTACTTTTTATGAACTGTCAAAAACGACATTTTGTTTAAAAAATGTTTGGAATACAAAAGCGTGACGTCATAGTTTTTCATTGCCGTTTACATACTTATAGTGTGATTTTGATAAATTAAACACTGAAAACGCCAAAGATAAACAAGAGATTAAGTTTTACTGAGATTTTAGAAGGAAAACAATTTACCAAACAAGATTTCAGAATTTATTTTTGATGGAGTCATCTAGCCTATTATTGGTGCCATTTCCGCACGGTATTCCGAAGAATAGTCAAGAAGTCCCTCTCTCAACGTTGTGGCTACTAGACAATTAGTTTATCTACTCTTTGACAGAATGTTGGTGCTCTTTTTATTTTACATGCTAAGTTGGTAACTATTTAGACATGGACATGCTCGACAACACAGCACATTTTTGATTAATATTTTTTGTAGTATTTGGACTATCGTAATATCGTACAGTTGATGACATAAGTTGATGAACATATCGTAATTTTTTTATCGATTTATCAAGTTACGGTATTATTTGATAAAAATAATCATAAAAACTAAAAACTGCCTCATTGGTTTAGTGGTTGTAAGCGCGACTGCCGAGCGTGAGGTCCTGGGTTCGATTCCCGGGTCAGGCAAAGTCTTATTGGATTTTTCTGTATTGAAATTCTAGGTAGATGGCAATAGGCTCGCCCCTATTACATGGGACTCAATAACAGTATCGGCGAAATGTGGGTGTACAATAGTACACCTCTGCCTAACCCGTCAGGGAATATAGGCGTAATGCTATGTTATGTTATGTTATGTTAATTATAAAAATTCTTAAAAATACTTTTGAAACCTTGTACAATGACCAAACACTTTGTCGCTGACTGTAAAGATTATTTTTTAATTCTTTGTTATTAACATTCCGTTGCATTTACAGCTTCCATGCCTCTGTGAAGTACAGCACCCACCACATTGTGCCTCATCATTACTGAAGCCGTTTCAAACAGTCTACTGTAAGAACTGACGCTGTTATTTAAATGTATATTTATTGTGATATATTTACTACTGTAAATAAAAAGTTTGATATATAAAACGTATTTTTCTTTAATCGTTTTATTTGGCATTCCATTCTCAGCAATATTGTTTATAATTTAAACCAAAATCGTTTTATTATTTCGTAATTTTGAGACTTTTATTTTTTCGGCTATTGAATCGGCAATGGCTTTGAAGTTTATACTTTGACACGATTTTATACAAGGTGGCCAAGCGGTAGACATAATTTTTTTATTTTATTTAACCGGCTTCCAATATTACGTCTTCCATCTTCCAACGTATCTTACCTCGTGATGGAGCCTGCTCCTCAGCAGCCATCAGGGTGCCCCACATGCGCAGCTCGCTCATGCTGAGCAGCGGCTGCGGGAAGTCGCGCAGCAACAGCTGCCACTGAGCACAGCCCATGTTGATACTGCGGCACCACAGCGTTGTGAATTCGATGCCATCTTCCGGCCACGGACTATGAAAAAGAAATATTCGTAACATCACGCTTGTATTCCCGAAAGGGTTAAGCAGAGTTGGACTATTGTACTTCCACATTTCGTCGATGTCGTTATTGAATCCCATGTTATATGAGGCGAGCCTATTGCCATCTACCGGGCACAGTTCCAAACTGCGTGCTGCTTCTGAGAATTTCCATACAGAAAAATCCTGTAACACTTTGCCCGACCCGGGAATCGAACCAAGGACCTCATGCTCCGCACCTCACGAGGCTGCCAGTAATATTCGTAATGGTGAAAAAAACTTCCTATCGGATGAATAAAGCGCAATAGTTCTAGTCAGCATTTATCATTAACATCGAAGTGATAAAATGATGCTTCCAAGTTCAACAACCATTCTAACACATCCTGTATATTTCGTACAAGAATAATAAAATAATACTCTAAAATGTTTGAAGATAAATCAGCCTTTAGCATTCTAGCATCTGATTCTCATCAAAGTGCAATCACAATTAACCGCAGTAAACAAGTCTGTATTCCTCACCTATCATAGTCGATATCCCTGAGCTTAGCCTGAGCATTGTGCGCGCCATGCAGCGTAGTATCAGCCAGCGCTATGAGCGTGAACCGTGTGAGACAGCACGCGACCAGGCGCGTGCGCGGCGGCGGCGCGGCGCGACACCTCTGCACGTAGATCTGCGCGTCTTTCTGCCGTAATGCCGCGTATAACTCCTCTACTTTACCCGCGGGGAGGAAGAGGTGTGGCTTGCAGAGCTCTTGTACCTGTACACCAAAAAAAAGATCTTTTTTGTTTTAAAAATACACCACCCCACAGTTGGAATAATTCCTATATCGTGGGTGCGTTTAAAAATACATATATTCACATGGACAAATACCCAGAACAACTATCTATAGATCATACAAAAATTTGTCCAGTGCGAGGAATCGAACCCGCGACCACTGCGCCAACCGAGTTACCAAATACCAAATAATAGTTGAGCTCTAAAGTATCCTGATGTTAGAAGGATAGATGTGATCAAGGTCAAACAATAATTTAATAAAAATAATTTGAAATCAAATATTTGACCCACGATACAGGATTTATACCAACTACGGCACAACGTTATATTTTTATTTTTAAACTGTTGGTTTGAACATTTTTTCTTTCACTGGCTTTTAAATACATTCATTTTAAGCTTACCACTCGAAACATTTTTTCTTACAATAACCTTCCCTCATATCACCATAGAAGCCCAAACAAAACCACACCACACTAAACACCCTGACACTACTCAATGTCAATGAAACATCTTTGTTAAAACATGTTATCACTAGAAACAAATAAAACTTGATTGAAACATTGTCAACTTTTAATAGGTCATAAATCGTGCGCATGCGTTTCAGTCACGTGCGGGAATTAACGCCGTGCTTCTACAGTGAACCACATATTCAAAATTCAAATCATTTTTTTTTAAGTACACTTTAACTACTATGATGACCGGACATGAAATCCCAGCTTGGAGGTAATGGCTACACTTTTCCGATGCAAAGCGATTGCTAGAACTGCTCACAAATTCCATAGCTGGAAAGCCTCTTTTTTTTGTTTTAAGAAACATTGCCCCACACTAGGATTTCTCCTGTACCGTGGGTACAGTTTACAAACATACATGTCACATACACACACAACCAGACCCGAAACAACTTATCTGTAGATCATACAAATATTATTCTTATTTATTTCAAGGCTTTTACCTTACAAAGAGCCTCATCTAATAATTACAATAATTATAGTAGAGGAGGGAGATTTTGATGCAGCCAATTTAAATTGGAATTTAATTGCTTTAGATCTGGGCTCAGCTAACAAACTTGCAAAAATCCCAGCATCATATTTATTAATTTGAAATATAGCCGGAATACCTTCAATTTTACAGTTCAATAATATCAAATTATCAGTAGGTATTTTGGGGCTGCTGCCTTGCCCCATTTGAAGCAGGAGATAGGGAACAACTCCGACAGCCTTGCATACCTTAGCATCTAGCATGGTGCGTCGCTTCTGACTCTCTTTGTACTCATCTTCTAGAAGCTCGTAGTTGTCCCGCAGTTTGACCTCAAACGGATCGTCACTCATCTCTATTAGAAGCTCTTCGATCTATAGAACAAAAACATATTTATAGTGTTAATTTTTGATAGGGCAATACTAAAAATACTTTATTCTAGGACCACAAAGTAAGCATAAATTAGAAGCGATTAGAAAGTCAAAAGAACTAATTTTATGGTAAAAGGTCAATAAAGTGCTATCATTAATAATGGCCCGATGGTCCGACTTTCGCATGAGTATGTGTGCAATCAAGACTGATATAACGTGAACAGTAAAAGATCTAATAAATAAACTTTAACCTTTAATTAACCGTGTTATATCTTCAAACAATAAACTTAATTTAGTCTACCTTATTTCTTACCTTTATATGCAGGTCACTGGGCAGCGGACTCTCAGCGGTGAAGGGTTTCTTCTTGATGCCGTGCACCAGCTTGTACCACTTGAAGAGTGACACGAAGTCACCCTGAACCGCCTCCGCGAACCGGTGTTTATACGGGAATACGACGCGGATCGAGTCCACACTCACCAACCTACAGGTAAGGATTTATTTTAATAACATTCCGAGGTTCTGTGAGCTCAAAATGGCCACATTGTGCAATTCATATACAAATCTCCATGACGTCAAAAGATGATTGTCGAAAATAATCCTATTTTTAAAAACAAGCTTTTATATCATTTAGGATCACAATAGTGAAGACAAATCAAACATGCCCAAACTCGATGTGATTGCGTCGTTTCATTACAGAGCTCCTATGGCCACACTCTAGCTCCATCATCAGCTTGAAAGTATCATAATATTGTATTGTCACCGAACTTATAAAAGCGTGCACAAATTCAGCTGAATCGGTTGAGGATAACTGGTTTAAAATTCAGTTGCAAGATTTGACCCGAACAAACATACAAATATTGCAAGATAAATATAAGCTTGTAATATTAAACGTCGACAATTATTGTAAATCATACTGTTATTATCAAAACTGTCCTTTTTAACACCCTGGAATGTATAGAAATAGCACAGAACACCCAGCTTTACTCCTCAACAGCTCCATCTGTCTGTAAGTGCCCCAAGATGCCACCACAGTCTAGTGACACATTACTGCTGCAATTTTAGATTATGCCCAACTAGTTTGCTAGTCACCTGATAAGCGATCAACACATATCCGAAAATCAGTCATTACTGATGCGTTGCCGACTTAAGTTTAAATGCCTTGTGTCTCAGTAGTGTCAGAATCTCCTTACCAAACCTTGTTCCACGTCAGAGCGAACCCCTCGTTGGCCTTCCTCTCGACCCTGACTTCTTGGTCATCAACTGCGCGCTCCTGTGAGTAACCTTCCACCATGATGACCTCGTCACCGTTGAGGATCATGTTCAGTTTGCTCCAGATGATGGAGAGGCCTATCTCGTGGTCGTATGCTATTGTCATGTCGTCTAAAACAAGGGACTTATAGTTTTAAAAATGCTCTGGAAGTTTATATCTTCATAACTTAGGTCCTCATAACATGTATTCCTCAAAAGGATGGGCATAGGTGTATTTAAAGAGGGTACTGTGTACCTATATTTCGGTAATACTGTTATTAATGTTAAAGGGGGCGAGCCTGTTGCCATCTACCAAAATTTATTTCATAGAAAAGGTACCAAATTCGTTTTAGAAACACTAGGGGACTTTACTTTTTTAACACCAATATATTCGTCATTAAATTTTCTGCTTGTAGAAACATGAAATTAAAATCTCACCCGTAGCAAACAGCATATTATTCTCCTTCGACAATATCAATCCCAGATTCGTCTCCCCCTTAAACGAGACCTTCCAATCCAACGCCCTCCCACTCCTCTTTACAACTCCATGTCTTCTCTTTCTCATCTCTTGTCGGAACTCCTTCACGGCTCTTACAAACGTGAGGACTTTCAGATGTAGGTTAGCACTCCACTCCAGGTCTACATTCTCTATGAACTGGAAATCTAGGAGTGCGCAGTACTTGTCTTTTGAGAGGACTTGTTCTATTCTAGCTAGTTTAACGTGGAAGAATGTTGTTGGTATCTCGTCTGAACGCTGGCAGTGAATATTGCCTGAAATGGATTCGATGTTGTTTAATGTTGTAAAGCTCTTGTGAATAACGACACACGATGACACGGTTAGACTATGCGGTTGGCGCAGTGGCTACGTAATTAGCTTTCTGCGTTAGATATCGCAGGTTCGATTCCCGCACGGAACAAATATTTGTATGATCTACAGATAGTTGTTTCGGGTTTGGTCGTGTGTGTATGTATGTTTGTAAAATATACACACGACACAGAAGAAATCCGGGTGTGGGACAAAGTTTATAAAAAAAAGTTTCTTTTGAAATATTTTTTTCAGCGTACCACTTCAACCGGGCTAATGTAAGGAGGACATAAAACACTGACTTATCTTTACATATAGAATTTCTGGTGTACGTGTGTTTGTAATTCTTCTTCTCCTAAACCGCTTGATCGAATTTGATGATTTTTGTAGTTACGGATTCACCTGGATGGCAGGTGGTGCTATTCTCGAGATCCAGAAAATAAAATACATGCAAACGAAAAACTCACCCTTATATGGCGCAATATCGACAACCTTCAACCCAGAAATCATCGCGCCAGATTTGTTGGCATTCTTCTCCAAGGTCACAGCGTCTATCCTTGTCATCAGACACATATCCTGGTTCACTATCAAGAACAGATTAATATGCGACAGAGCCACGTTCACTGACATGTTGGACGCGACTTCCTCGACTTCTTCGACTTGGTGAGTTTTTGGAGAAGTTGTTCTATATTGGTTCATGCAGTCTGTCAGAGAGATGATGGTTTGGGCGATTATTGGACTCCATTCTAGGCGGAGACAGTCTACCATGGCTTCTACCTGTTGAAAATGAAGAAATTCGAACATATTTATTGATATTATTTTTTACTTACTTTATTCATGTTGAAAAGCGAATGTTTACTCTTCACCAAAATTGAATTATGGTAAAATGGGCGTTATAAAAATTAAGTAAATGTTTTTCTTAAAAGTAATTCAAGAAAGTTTTTCTATAGTAAGGTACTATAGAAAAACTTTCTTATTTTAATTACCATAATTCAATTTTGGCGAAGAGTAAACATGTAACAGATTTGATGAAGAAAGACTCTGTTCCTGCTTAAGAGGATTGAAAAGTAAATATGTTTGAAAAAGGTCTGAGAGTTGCCTTGGAATCAGTAGGTCCATGTGAAGCCCACTTGACGAGCGCGACAGCGAGCAGCGCCTCGCCCCAGGCGTGCTGGCGGCGCGGCGGCGGCGCGCGCAGGCGCAGTGCGGCCGCCCCGCACGCCGCCCAGCCGCCGTCCACCAGCAGCTCCGCGCCCCACTGCCGACCCACCACCGCCTGCCGACCTACGGCGCAGCGGTACCACTCTTCTGTTGAAGAAGATATAGGTCAGCTCTGCCAGTATATTATGCCACTTGCATAGTCACCATAACACACCGCAGTTTACTAAACATAAGGGAATAACGAATATCACTGACAGGTGCCAGACGACAGTTGCCGCACACAAATCCTTACCCCGATTATAATGGTTCCTCTTTAACTAACTTTTTTTAACTTCAAACGTCCTCACGCCACCCTGTATTTTCCCCTAGACCGCCTTCATACACACAATATACAGGGCAATTTTTTTATCACTATCCAAATTTTCACAGCGTGTTCTACCCGTGAATATGAAGAACTTTCACTATCGGACCAACTCTGAAATCTCGAAAATAAAATCAGCTGTTATAATATTATAGTGAAAGTTCTTCATATTCATGGGTAGAACAGCCTGTGAAAATTTGGATAGTGATAAAAAAATGCCCGGTATAGCTCAATTAATATATTACATACATAAATAGCTCAATCAAAAAAAGAAAAATTTATAAAGTCTAAACAAAAATGTGTTCGTCAAAAACCACAAACCTC
The DNA here is from genome assembly GCA_947562105.1 of Shargacucullia verbasci. NCBI lineage: Eukaryota > Metazoa > Arthropoda > Insecta > Lepidoptera > Noctuidae > Shargacucullia > Shargacucullia verbasci. Next base: position 13,847,201 of record OX387284.1, on the reverse strand, counting down.
TAGTCTCAAGTAATTGGTCTAGCTTGACCTTAACTCCACTGCATCCAAACCCAAGCGCGTTATCATCCAGAAACTGCGCGTGAACTGTCACTGAACGTAATTCTGCGCACCCCTGCACTATACACGTGGAGAATATCCGGGCCACCCACAGAGGAGGTGAGGGCGCTGCAAGAAATAGTAAATTGTGAATTAGGTGGAGGTAAAGGTCCCATTCAACTATTGATGCGACTGCGGATCTAGATGTCGAGGGAATCTCAGTTCAAGTAAAAGAGTAATACAGATTTTACTATAGGACATTATCTCTTGAACCGTGAGAGAGGAATTGTAGGGAATAAAAAAAGATAGATTGCTCTGGCTTGTAATCCTACTAATATTATAAATGTGAAAGTTTGTGAGGATGGATGGATCTTTGTTACTCTTTCACGCCAGAACGGCTGAACGGATTTGAATGAAATTTGGCACAGAGATAGATTATAGTCTGGAATAGCACATAGGCTACATTTTATCCTGAGAAAACGCGGGCGGAGCCGCAGGCAGAAGCTAGTATCACATAATGGGTAATATCGTCATTGGTATCTGATTGCCGTAGCCTGGGCGGTCAGCCTCGATACCACCGTTACTGACTAGTCTTTCCACCGTTGCACAGCACAGCACGGCACAGTTGTGCCAACTTAACAGGTGTACAATAGAACATTTCTGCCTTACCCATCATGCGTGGTAATAGACGGTTACGTAATCAAAAGTACTTACAAGAAGTTTCCACTTCCATTATTTGCAAAGGTTTCGCTTTCCTTATTTTCTCTTTAACAGACTTGTACCATTTGAATGCGTCATCATGATTGTAACTTATGTTTAATGTGCTTATTATTAAGTACAGGTTGAGGACACCTTTCTCCAACTGAAACAAAAAAACACTTCATCATCAGCTGGTTGGTTTCAGTCTTACCAGATGCGGCTGAACATCAATAACCGATATAAGTCCCCCTCTGAGAGCGATGGTGTCCCATCATACGTGTCACATACCTTTGCGTCCAACTTGAGCTTGTTCAGCATGACCAGCTGCTGCCGGTCTGCCAGAAACTGGTACTGCTCCATCTGGAATGCGACGTACACCTGTGGCAGACCACCCACCTCCATGCCGTTCTCATCATAAAGTACTGATGCTGCACTGAACCTGGAGTTAACCTGTTGTAAGATAAGACGACAGAAAACATGTAGTGGCAGTTTTCGTCATTCATTAAAGATGGAGATGATATTAAATTTTTTTACAGGCTATAACGCTTTCCATTGCTGGGCAAAGCCCTCCGTATTTTGAAATGAAATGATATTATTTTGCATATAGGATTTTTCAATCATTTTTACGGGTCACTTTTGAGCATACTTGCCATGTTAGCCCGCTACCATGTTCTCCCGCATCAGGAGTCTTTCCCCACTTGCACATATGAGATTGATATTGCTATCCCACTCCCAATGATTAAACGTTTTATTATGAACTAGCTGTGCCCGCGACTTCGTTCGCGTGGAACAATGTATTTTTTAGTGAGACCAAATGCACTTAACCCTATTTTTTTCTAAAATAAAATATTTTTTCTAAAATAAAAGTAGCCTAAGTTAAGTTACTCCTTATTACATCAGCTACCTGCCAATAAAAGTCCCGTCAAAATCTGTCCGGCCATTTCAGAGATTAGCCTATACAAACAGACAGACAGACAGACAGACAGACAAAAATTGTAAAAAAAAATATTTTGGTGTATGTACCGTATATATATTCATATGCATGTAGTAAAAAACGGTTATTTCAATATTACAAACAGACACTCCAATTTTATTTATATGTATAGATTATACAATCGTATACGAAAAGTTAGAGGATAAAAATTGTAATTTTCGAAAGCGAATAAATAAGCGAATAAATAAATAAAGTAATTATTTTTTACTTTGTATAGTAGCAATATTAAAATATTTTTAAAACTTACTTGTATACTTTGTAACGACATTTCGAAGTTTGTGTTCACAGTTTTGTCTTTACAATTCATTTTTGTTGTGTCTATCTTCAAACTGAATATCTGGAAGGAATTATTTAAAAATTAATCCACACTGCAATTTTTAAAAATGTGTTTCATATCTGTTAAATAATAGGAATACCTTTGGTATAACAGGCGAGAGTCTGGGTATGAGAGTGGCCAGATGGTCTTCATTGTTGGTGCTGGTCTGCAGCAGCACTGGCTTGCGCTTTTTATGTTTCATGATGAACTGGTGCAGTTGGTCATGGAATGTCATCGTCGTGTTACTGATCATCGCGTGGATTTTCTATAAATTCAACATGGCTTCTTACTAGTGTGTTTTTTGGTGTGGCAGATGTAAATAATTATAGTTGAATAAACTACTTTTTGATACATAAAGCTCATATAATCATCAAAAGAGCCTTACCTCAACATTCAAAGGCCCATCAGCTTTCACCGTCCCCTCAATGACCAAACAACAAGCAGCTTCTCCCAGACACTCTCCCTGCCCTACAACCTTCGCTTTAGCATCCACAAGCTTCGTCGAGAAGACCAACGCACGCGCCGGCCCGCCCGCTGCTCCGTCCGCGTGGACCTCAGCAGCTGTGGCAGTGAATGACCATGGGCTTTCCACTGTACCATTGTGGATGGTCACTGATGCATTAAATATGTGTACTCCCATGAACTGTTGAATTTTTATAATGTTGATATGTTGAGCAGGAGATAACTATGATGTTTTAGATATACCATAGTTCTTTTTGTTGATCTGATAGACTATCAATTACAATTTTTTTCTGTCTCTGATCTGTCAATCAGCCATTTACGACTTATTTGCAGTTCGCACAAATGACTGACATGGTGAATATAGTATAGTCTTTCTTGACTGCCAAATATTGGCTACCATGTTTATCAATCGAGTTTTAATTCCATACATAAGAAAGATTTTGTGTATAAGACACCTTTAACAAGCTTCAAAATAGATGACTTAATAGCAAAGCTTAGACCTACTTCTTCATTGAGTAAATGCAAATTGCTCTTTAAGAAATTATGTAATTATCAGGTTTTATGATGTCATAAAAATATTATCAATTTTGTATTTTTGGTTACCCAAAGCTTAATTTGTTAGGGGCCAAAAACATAACAATGTTATTGAAATTAACATATTATGATGGACTTGCACAGACTTTACAGAAACAATACTAATAATATAACTTAATTAAAATACAACAGGATAATGATAATTTAATTAGGTAACTGTGTCATGTAAGTAGCATATAAACACTAATAATAACTAGAAGAGAGATATTATATTTATACATATAAAGCAAAATATAAAAGGCTTTTACTGGACAACAAAATTAATATTAATTACTTTTTTTCTATTTTTTTAATACATTGCCCAATACTAGGAATAATTCCTGTATCGTGGGTGCATTTACAAACACAAATATTCACATACACAAAAACCCAGACCCAAAACAACTATTTGTAGATAATACAAATATTTGTTCCGTGCGGGAATCGAACCCGCGACACTTGAGCAGCAGACGATCTCACAACCATTGCGCCATTCATGCCTTCAACAATTCATGGATCATATCATTTATAGCTTTCTGTAATTTCTGCCTTTAGGGAATAGCAATGGGAAAAAGACAGTATGTTAGTGTATATTTATGTGTGATTTGTAATAATGAGGAACATCCCTATTCCTTAGTATTTATACTATATAAAATAATTCTAGAACAAAAACTACATTACAAACATAAACATACCTGAGCAAACATAATCAAACTTGGTGGCAGTTTTTTATCCCTAAAGTCCAACAGCTTCTTATTTCCTATCCGGTTCAGACTACTTTCCAGATTACTAAAGCTCGCCACATTCTCAAGGACCTCCCCTCGGGAAGTGGAGTTCTGTTTGGACAGCAGCGGTTTGAGGATAGTCTCCACAACGACACTCCTCTTCTCCTCAACATTGTTGGTTACTTCAACTCCTCGGATAACAACTGATACCAGTTTATTTATTTCAGAGTTAAAACAACTGCTTTGAAATGATATTTCATCTATGTGCTGAAAATAAACCAAGTAAAACTGTAAACCCTTTTACAAAAATTGGTGAATAAGGTTACGTCGAGCTTATATTATAAAACTGTGGTTACACTGACATTACTCATGGCATAACTAGGAGTTCAGTAATTAAAGAGTAAAGAGAGAGAATATGCTGATTACACCAGGTTTATAGGCAACATAAAACATAGGGAAATATTTATAAAGTTATGTTATCTAGGCGGTAGTAACTTACCTATATGATATTCGTTTATTCTTATCACATTTTCATTCAAGCATATGTAAGTGGAAATGAAATAATATTCATATATATTTGTTTATTTCTAAGTAAATTAATCAAGCATGTTTAACTTGGGGAAAAAATGAATTTGATAAAATGTTGTATAACTCTCAAGCTATAATTGTTTAAAATGTACAAGAACACAACTGCTGACATAGAAAATAACTTACAATCGAATACCTATCTTTAGACAGGCTCACATCTTTCAGTATCAACTTCGGTACAGCTATTCTGCCTATTTTCAACTTTATATGATACTTCCTCATGAACAGCCATGCCAATAACGTCGGTAGCAGCCTAAAAATATACCAAACGTTACGAAAAAAGTAAACAAAACACAAAACAATAATAAAAATAGCGGTGTCATCGCTGCACTGATCACTTACCACGACACACACGAGTAAATAATGACACATATAAAGCATAATATCAATAGGGCGTTCATTTTGGCAAGGTTATACCATTTCGTTTAAATCATTCACTAATTAATAGGGTAAATATGTTCATATTAGATCGAGATTCGCTTCGGATATAACCTAAAAATTAAGTACAACTTTCATCTGTCACTTGTCAGTTTTGATTTATTCGTTCGAAAACTTGATTTAGAAAATTTTACGACCATGAATTGAAAACTTCTTCTATGAGAAAATAATCACGCATCAATTAATAAGATTATTCTCTGTTAGATGTTGACCCAATGCCACCAATTACAGATTGTGATTCAGATCAAAGGTTTAAATCGACTACATAGTTTTACAAGCTGGCTCTAGTACTGCACTACCTGCAAACTATACATATTTAAGTAATACAGTATACAACACCCTTACAAAGAAAGAGCCTTCAGAACGGATCATCAGATCGTTTGGCAAATCCTGGGCAATCAGCCTCGTACCACTATTGCTGATTGACTAATCTTTTCACTACAGCATGAGCGACCTCCATGTGTTCGTGCCGACTCGATAAAATAATAAAATTGTATATTTTTATTTCGTATAAAGTATGTACTAATATTAGTTTCAAGCGCATGGTACTCGTGGCTTGCAGCTGAAAACTAGCGTCAGGCAGCCAGTATTACTTTTACTGTCTGCTGATATGCTGCAATGAACTGTGGCCCTTTTGGCCAAGTGGTATTTTTTATCCTTTCGTTAATTTACCCATAAATCAATTTTCTTTCTTTTCTTTACCTTAATATCCAATTATCTCGTGAGTCGTAAACAGAAACTTGTGGATGAAAATAATACTAATGTCTACAAAACTAAATATTTCGACAGTTGACAAGATTTGCATTTTCTAACTATTTATTCGTAGGGTATGGATATGATGATAGGATTCCTATCAGTGGCGTAGCTACTGGAGGGATAGACGGGGCGTCGCCCCGGGGCCCCCAAGCTCAGGGGGCACCTCGGACTCTGACTTACAAACTATAAATTGAATTAGTGAAAATCCCTCTCTCCTCCCACATACGAAATATAAATAAACCAGATTCCAGGAATGCGACTTTAATAATAGCAACTAATTTGAAAAAATACACGGGAATTCCCAACCAGTCTCGAACATCTTTGTTTGAAACTTGGTACCCAAAGGGTGCTTAACTAACCTTATTAACGTGGCTCCGCTGTCTGTGTGTCTGTCACAGGACTGTATTTTTTGAACGGTAACAGGTAGATATTTTCAATTATTTTTTTAAAATAGTTTTAAGTAGTTCATTAAAATAAGTTACAATTTGTATTTGGTTTTTAATTTTATTATGGAGTCGACTGTATTACGACGAATCTGGATTACGACAAATCTGGAGGTACGTCGAATTCGGAACACGACAAATACGGAAAAAACGATTTTAGTTTAGTTGGGGCCCCAGTTTATTTTTTGCCCCAGGGCCTTTGGTTCCTCAGCTACACCACTGTGTCCTACTGCAGAGGCGTAACCTAGTTATACATAAATATCTAAGGAGAAAAGAAAACAACTCTGGGTACATTTAATCGCTTTTATTATCAACTAAAACTATACAACATTTTATCACTAAAGTTATGAAGACTCAAGGCCATGATCGCTTGGCAGAGTAACCTTCATACTTCTTTCTTGTTTTCAAACCAGTCACAATGGTTGAACTTTTAGGGTACGCTGATAATCCACCAAACATGGTATCTTTATCTGAAACAAAAATATGTAACACTCATTTTTAGATGAATAAATGAAGTTATTATATTTTAGCTGGAAAAAAATAAACGTCATTAATGTTCTGGAACACCTTGGTATCTATAGGTATATGAAACAATATGTATTTTGCTAAGGCATAAAATATGAGACATCAATTAAAATCTTATTGGGGAGAAATTTCTTAGATACCTAGCTTATTATGCAATATACTAATGTGCCAGTATGATTATTCTACAGATATTTTTACGAAATAGGTACTTATTTTATGCCTGTAACTATTGCTAATCTATCCTATTGCTAGTGATGCTCGATACTTACCAGGATGGAATCTGACATAATCTGGCTGAACGTATAAGTTTTTGGGCAATTCCATTCGTTTCAATGCATCAAATGGTGTCGCTTTGTCCACAGGAGTCTTGTAAAATTCTTTCAGGTCAGCTGTAAGAAATATAAAGGAGAATAATTACGTCATTTCGCTATATTATTTAAAGTTATAGGTTTGCCCGTTTTTTACATTAAGTGAAGGAGACTGAAAATATCAGAAAAAGAAGGCAAAAGCCGTATCACTCTTCTACACTATTCATGGTACTGAATCATCTGCCTCCGAAAAGATCACAGGCTGAACATCTGTTATCTTTGCCACATTCGAGCTGTCAAAACCACAGTTGAAACTTCGTGCCTGTTTGACGTCTGTGGTATTTAAAAAACTTTTCGCGCGTAATCTGCATTGCCTTTTTTTTGTTTTGTAAATGAAATTAATACACTTATGTTTTGAATTGTTAAAATATCTGCTCGTATATATTTTGTTTACATGCTCAGATTAGAAGTGGCTAATTGACTAACGTGAGGTTTGCTTTAGTGCACATGAGTTTACGAGTATAGTAAATATCCTGTTTCATGTTTTATGTAGCTTTAGCTGACTCTAGCTTGAAACATTCCTAGTTATATTACAAATTTTACGATATAATTGTGTGATAACTATCTCAGAATTATGTATGATAAGTTATAGTACTACGACGAGTACCTACCACTACCTTCTTATCTTTTTGATTTGGTGTTTTTATTACTTACTGCCAAAAGTTTAATCAATGTTATCTAGCTAAAAGCTTTGACATAAGATTTGTGTTTGTGATGTGTTTAACAGGTTTGACTATATTGTACACTGACAGTTTTCATTATTACTTTAAGAGCGTTTACGCCGCGCGGTGGCGAGCGAAATTAGGTATTTACAGCGCTCGACCACTCATCCGCTTGTGTGTGTGCGTGCGGACTGTGAGCAGGCAATGCTTAGAGCGCGCGCTGGCGATGTTGATCCTTTTTGCCTTTTTGGTATTTTTTAGTTTATTATAATTTATTTTGTATTGTAGTTTATAGTATTTGTTTATTCAGATGAGCTAATAATTATTAGTACCTAGATATTACGATATATTTTCATAATACGATAATATCGTCACCGAAAATATGAATTAATGTAATGGACAAATTGTCAAAAATTTGTTAAATATACAGTTTTACTCAGAAAAATCTGCTCTATCGATTGGTATATTTATTTTAAAATTTTGAGATCTTTAAAAAAAAATATAAATAATAAAGCAGTTGCATGGCATGATTATAAATACTCATGCAGAGATACAACAAAGTCACCCTTAAGTCCAAACAGCAAGCATCAAATTTGTATATTACATACGTTTAGCGTAACTCTAAAACCGAAATAAAATAGTTATACAAAGGTATTATACCCTAAATACAAAACTTAATAGCCTTTATTTACATTTTTAAACATGATTTAAAGATTTTTCTGATAATAAATTGGCTTAATCACTGATGAAAATAATTTTTCCCTTACAGTAATGGCCATATCTGAAACTAAAAGACTTATTGAAATCCTGTTTTATGGGAAAAATAGAGCGCAAAGATATAAGAATAATGGTATATTTACTATTATGATACCATTAAAGTTGAAAGAAATACATTTTTTAAGTTTTTTTGCGATTTCCTAAAACTTGCATTTTGTCCCTTACAGTAATTCATATTTCCGATGGCGAATTATTATATCAATAATCAAGATACATATTGTGTACATTACTTATTATTTTATTTATTTTCCCGATTAAAAAAAAGCTCTTTGTTTCCCAGACCTGATGAAATTAATACAAATTCCTAAACTCAAACACGGTGGATATAGTTTCTAAGAGCACCTCACAACCTCATCATCAGGTTATCGGCACTATACTAAATCAAACAAACCGAAAAACCGTAGTTCTACTGTAAACAATAACCGAGATCCTGTAATCACCTCCCATCATCATCAGGTCATCAGCATTAGTTAGGATAAAAGGACCTATCGAGACAAATGAAATAAGCCTAAACACGATGGTTCTACTATAAACAGTAACCGACTTCTTGTAAACACCTCCCATCATCATCATCATCATCAGGTCATCGGTACTAGTTAGGATAAAAGTACCTACCCAGACAAATTAAACAAGTCTAAACACGGTGGTTCTACTATAAACAGTAACCGAGTTCCTGTAATCACCTTTCATCATCATCATCATTATCATCATTATCATCAGGTCATTAGCAATAGGATTAAAGTACCTATGGAGACAAATAAAACAAGCCTAAACACGATGGTTCTATTATAAACAGTAACCGAGTTCCTGTAAACACTTCTCATCATCATCAGCATCATCAGGGCATCAGCACTAGTTAGGATAAAAGTACCGATCGAGACAAATAAAACAAGCCTAAACACGGTAGTTCTACTATAAACAGTTACCGAGTTCCTGTAACCTTCAGGATCCATCATCAGGTCTTCGATGCCATCGGCTCCACCACCATGGCTCACCTCACCAAGAAGTATAAGAGGACTATGAACAATTATTGTACAAATTTTCATAAAAAGTCGTCAAAAATAATTCAACTGTTTACTTCTACCCAAAGTATCAATATGTTTTGGACTAGATTTATTCCAATTTATTGATTCAGAATCGTAATATTTTCTTCGAAAAACGGAGCGCAGAGCGACACGTCCCTACCCTAGAAAGCCTCGGCGGGCACTGATCTCGCGCCGAGTTGCGGGTCAGTTTATATGGTACTTTTAAAAAATCTTTTAAAAATAGTTTATTACATTTTTGAATAAATTTTTTTTGCCTTATTGTTAAGGACATATTCTAGTAATGTAAAAAAAATATAATATGTAATTTAGCCATCATTAAGTTTGTCAAAATTGGCTTTGAAAATGCCTAAAAATATATAATTTACGCTATGTTGTTTCGTAATTTACTTTAGAATAATAATAATTATTTAAAATTTTGTCTACTAGATTTGGACAAGAGTATATATGTATTCTAAAAACCTTTATTTTTTGCTTTTATTTCATATACTTTGCCAGGTATCGAAGGATGAAGTAGTCACGTTTCGTAAATTTTACGAAACATGGTGTCAAATAATAGCCCTAGTATACATAATTACTAAAAAAATTAAAAATGTTTTGTATTAGATTTGTTCTTTACAAAATTTCCTATAAAATGGACAATTTTGATATATAATCTATACAATTTAACGAAGTAATTTCAGGATGAAAAATGCCAATAACGGACCGTACGGCGTAAAGGCTCTTAATAATTAATCCTATTTGTGTACTATCAGTACACTGTTGTTGATATATAAATTAAACTCTCTGTCCCCTATAGATTTATCTTCACATAATATTTCCTCTTTGTGTGTTGTAATTCTATGTTTACATAATTTCACATACCAAGTCCTTCTGGTTTTGTTAGATGATTACATACTAGGTTTCTCTAAAAACTGAAGTGTAATATCAGTAGCTATACTCATGTGTGGTCAAACCTCACATGACTTATATAATGAGCCTTTATGTTTGAGTAGAATTAATTCATTTCTTTCAGTATATATGTACATCAACTGATCAAGATAACTTTACTGCACTTAAGCAGACCAGGCACCTGCTGAGCACCTTCAGTAGTGAAGTACAAAGCAAAGAGAATGCTAAATTACTGCTTAGCTGTTAATATTTGATATAAAAAACAAAACTAATTGCTGAATTTACTGTTACTGTGCTTTATTTCAACTGCAAACTGTTTAGCTTTGAATGGTTAGGTTTGTCACTATAAAAATTGTATAAACCAGATACTGTTAGCACATCGCATCCAACTGATATGTAAAGGCCTTGCCCTTGAATTCAAACAAGATACTTAATGCAACAATTGTTTGATGATATTAAAGTCTTTTAGATGTTGGAAGTTTAGTTCAAACATAAGATAAAATTTAATATTAATCACTGTTTTTTTTTTTTGTAACAAAATTGAAATAAAACAATTTTTTTTTAATCAATTATTAAACTCTAAAAGGAGAATTGATGATGAGTTCTAAAAGAATAAATAAATTTAAAATTGCCAATAGACGGAAGAACAAGAACATTGCCAATAATAATGATAACATACCAACAGTTTCTATAGTATGCAGCAGTGAATTAGGTACATCATATCCTGTCTCCTCATAACATGCCTTCAGTACAGAAAACTTAGTTTCTAGAGCCTCGAACTCAGCATCTGCATTGAGACCATTTGTGGTACATATTTTTGTAATTGTCTCTTCAATATTTGCTGGTGGGTCCCATGGTTTTGTAGGTCTCAGGAAACTGGATCAAAATAGGTTTGGTCATAATTTCACAGTATGCAAAACATGTATGCAAGTACATTGTGCAATATAATAAATAAATAAATTAGTATTGAAATTATTCAGGGCATGAGAGATGATGATGATGATGAGAGAGGGGCCTAGCTGGCCTACAAGAGGGTGCCATTCAACAACACCATTAATCAGGTGTTACATTAAACTTTAGATGCATTACCTAGCTTCCAGTATATTTAGTAACAAATACGTAAATCTAGTAAATTTTTATTTAGAAATTTATGTTAAAACCAATAATCATTACACATATACTTTACCCTCTTGCAGCTAAAGATTCAGCGGCAGCTTGAAACTTTTTATCAACTTTAGGATATTTTTTCTGTTTGTATCTCACTGTTATAACCTGTAAATTATTTAATTTATAACTATGATTTCGATAGGTCAATAATTAATGTGATTGTTATGAAATAAGGTGTGTGAAAAAAATAACCTGTAAATTTCTGCGCGGTATCGCAGACAACACATTACGCAGCATGTTGTTTTTATATATTTTGAAACTCCTTTCGTTTTTAATTTAATATAATAATTGCAATAATTATTACATATATTTTATAAAATTATTATTGTTTTATTCCATGATGTACAGATTTGACAACCATTATCTGTTTTTCATTCCACGCAATCACACTACGCTTTTTCTATATTACAACTTGCTATTTGAAAAACATTTTTCTGATGACATGATGATGGAGAGCATACTTTACTTTCGATCAATTAAAGTTTCAATTCTAATAATTTTTGTTATATGTAGCTATTTAATAATAGTTATCATTTTATAATAAAGCCGAAAGGAAATTAGTATAAGCCTGGAAAGAAATCATCACAAGGTGTGTTTTTTAAATGGGGGTAAGGATTTCATAATTATTTAATCGGCGGATTGATTTTATAATTAAAATCATTTGCGTTTAATAACAGCAAGATAATATCATTTATAAAGTCAGCCGTAAGTTGTATGATACTCAAACGTAAAACGAAACGCTGTAAGATTTCTAGACGAAACCAGTTTCTGCCTCTGGCCGTTCGCGGCAGCACTGTCGGCTTGGGTTGTTGTTTCCTATCCGCCATTTTCCAGTCGCCATTGAAAGGTGAAAACTTCACTAAATGTCGGTGATGATTTTAAGATTTTGAGTGGTTTCTTTAAGATTGTACCCGTTTTTAGTGTTGTGAAATGAAAATGAAGTGCCCCGGACTACCATGACGCATCAAAATCACCAAACAAACGGTGCAAGTCTCGAGGATTGCCACACAAACTTCTTCGCCTTGGTAAGTCACTTTTACATTGATGAAAGAACTCGTATGTACTTTTCTTTCGAAATCATTACGATTTACGTGATGCTAGTACTGTGCGCTATTGTTCTCAAGTCTCTCGTAGCTTGTTTAGGAATTCCTAAATAATGAGTCCACGACGTCTAAGTAGACGATCTGATTATCGTTAGTGGACGCTGATATACAAAATTCACCTTATTGCGCTACGACTACCGAATCGATCTATTACGTTAAAGTTTTTGTATAGGACAATTTACGTTTAGGCGGTTAATGACGACCGGCCGTTAGTCATCCTGGCATCGTTCTCGCCACAGCACAGAGTCATGTCATGTTGCTAACCCACAAAATGTCAACGCATTCGGCGAGCGAGGCCACAAGAAGCCACCGGCCCATAGAGGTCATTTTGAATTCACCTGGCCGTAACGCGGACCGTAATGCGTTCGCGAGACTAGTTTCGCCAGGTTGAGGAAATAACTTTCTTATTACATTTTTCGCTTCGTACCGTTCGATAATGCGACACGATAGCGAGACATGAGAGGTAATGTTTATGTGCGTGTTAAAAAAAACCGTCGGGTCATTCATTATCGCAGTGTTGTAGTGTTGAGTAGCTTTGCGTAATGTTCATAGCTGGCGCGAATTTTATCAGATTGTGTTCGGGTGAGGATTAGCGGGTGAGGGGCGGGTGCGCGGGGCGCCGGGGGCGGTCGGTCGTCCTCGGCGAGAAGCGAGCACAGCACGGGCGCCACTTCCACCTGACGCGTTGCCATATCTCCGCGGCGGCGCGCGCCTGCCTGCACCCGTCTCCCTCTGCGCTCCGCCTATCTCGACGCGATACAAATTACCGATTTCTTGCCCTGCCTGCTTATTGTCTAATTATTTATGCGTCGTTTGCGGACGTCGCTGCTTTTGTCGCGTGGATTTTTTTTCTCTTCCAAACCGTAAGGCGTACGGTGACGCATCGCAGGCTACTAGTTGTCGCTCGGGTTCAATACACTTTAGTAGAAGCATTGCGCAAAAAATGTACTTGCAATATTATAATTCAACCTAATTAAATGTAAAATTTACCGCCGATTGTCAAGTGGAGAATGTTTACTGGGTTTACCTAGGTTCCGTTTATGCGGAGGTATGCGCGGCATCTGCGCGGCGACATCACAGATGTCGCGGGACTCGCGGGGTCGGTGCGCGCGCGCTCGCCGGCTGCGCAGGCGTCTTGCGCTCATTCAACCGTTTATGAATGGTCGTAATGATTGTAACTTTCCCATAAGCGGGCCTCCGCCCAGGCACCAGTTGCGTGCACTGTGATTATCTAGGTAGTTGATGTCGGTCTTTGTTCTTTTACCTGTTTACGCTTTGTCTTTTAAATTCTAGTACAGTCATACGCAGTAAGTCATAGCTGTGACTTTGTCTTGACCATTGTTTACCCTTGACGTATGAGAATGAACTGGCGATAATCATTCATTCTTTAACACGTCACGGGGAATATTTGGAAGCAAGCTAATTTGATAGTACAATTTTCCGCTTATTTTCATTGGTATTCAAACCAATTTACCCATTTACTTAAAACTATTTCATATATACTCATGATTTTAAAGGATACCAGAACGATTTCATCAAGGTTCTTTTTCTATCTCAATTTCTCATTACGGAGCACATACATAACGACGATGTCCATTGAGTGACGAAATTCACTGCTAAGTTATTCATGGCATCTCACGAACTCGACACACGAGGCCCGCGACCTCTGCCCCGCACCCCTTATCACCCTCTGTGCATACAGAGCACGACTTCAATTTCATCCTGAATGCGCTCTTTCCCTCAGTGTTATCAATCCCCCCGCTTCTAGGTCACACATCTTTACAAATTCAAAGCACAAGAACAGATTTTCTGTCGCGACAACATTAATCGCTCCCACTAATTAAAACTGACCAGTGTTCATTAACTATGTAATTAACTGGTTAACAGTATTAAAACAAGTTGTTAACTACCGCTTCGGAGGCAGTAAACCAACAGATTGTTTTTATTATTTTATGTTTATTCAAAGTGGCGAATGCTACTACTAAACTTCCTTAATTTGATTTACCTAATTATAACATTATGTTATGATGTATTTCTAACGCTGTCGTTGATTTTATAAGCCATAAATTCTCTTGAGGAGAATGCTTACGATGATCATAAAATCGCAGTCTGTTCTTCGACTCCCAAGAATTTCACACACGAATTTTCACTTTCATCTTCATTTTCAACGAAATAACTTGTACTGTTAAACAAAACTGTTGTCTTATAAGTACTTAAGTTACCAATTATATTCGAGACCAGAGAGAACATGCTTTCTTGAACGGCCCAAGGTCGTTGCAAAAACTTACCTGAAATATGTACTTGACGGCTGCATGTCCGAGAGAATTTGAACTTTATGCTAATGAATTAGAGTTATTTGTAAAATTTCATTATTAAACTGCTAATAAAGGTGACCTTTTGGGTTATTAAATGCTTGATCTAATTTAGGTGGGTCACAGAATTAAGCATGTACAACCAGTCTGCGCTTGCGCACAGGAGCGAACCGTGGCCAGCGCTGCTAAATCCGGTTTAATGTATCTTAATTACGTATTTATATTTAACTACTTACGTTACGATGTTACGTACGCGTCGAGCATGTAAATGGGTGCAGACAATTTTGTATAATCGAAGTTTTGTTTGCTATAAAGAGAAGTAAGTAAAAATAACATAATTTTCTCTTCAAAAGATTCATATAGCAAAATATTAAGAAAACAATAATTAAGAATTTTTAATTCTATATAATATAAAAGTTGAAGAACGCTACTTCAAATGCTGTGTCAATTAAAAGCGGACTGTAAGTTTTGTTGTGCCGCGGGGGTCGTTATCAATCAGCTGATAACTTATCACACTCACACGGTATCAAGGTTCCAACGAGAGCGGTTGGTACCGGAACCGCTATCAGACACCACAATAGGACACGATTAGCTTTTTCGAAGTCACTTTAACGAAGCCGTCAATGATAGTTGGTAGATGCGCACAGAACTTAATGACCAAGATAGTTAGATATATTCGGGCAAAATATTTATGCAAATGGTAAAATAAGCCCAGCCGTTGTTATCAACGTTCGACATCGGAAAGATCTGTTATTTTGATTGATTAACAGAACTTCGAATACCCGAAAAGGCCGACGAGCAGTTAATTAAATAAAGATTGTAATGAAATTATCATCATTATCTCCACAAAATATTGCATTATTGTCTGGAGATTGGACTGACAATGATTGCATGCAGAAGAACAGAATTATCGCTGTCTGGCCGATAAAACACGGTCGTGAATTTGTGATATACACTCATACAAGATAACAAGACAAATCAAGTGTCGACATAACAGAGGTATTCATTCAAAAGTTAATTACGGCTGCGCCTGTCTGGAATTCATTGGTTACACATTGCGATCCCTTAATTCTTGGGGATTCAATTTATGTCATCGTTGTATTACCAACAGCTATAATAGACGTTTCGGGGCGTCAGATCGTAAAAGTCTGATAACCGCCCTAATCGGAGGATATCGATATTTCCGCGTGTAAAAAAGGCTGATATTCAACCGCATCCTAGCAGGCAAGAATCAACAATCAATGATAAACACATACTACCATCATTTCGGTACATTAAGCCCGCACCCGCATCTATATGCGCGAATCAAAACCGCAATTGAAATCTGTTTATTTTGTAACCAGTTATTTACAGTATGACCGCCGCTATAATAATAATGCCATATTATCATCACACATGATAAGCGAACAGTTGCGGCTGTGGTATCTCACGCTTCTTCAACACTTGAAATTAATATTTCGATTGCCGTTTAATCTCTCCAAATCAGAAAGTTTCGGTTTATTCTTTGTTTTTAGGATTAAAAATCGAATTACTGTTTATTAAGGACATTATTTAAGTTTCCTAGGGAAATTTTAACTGAATGACGCGTTTACCTAGATTGACGCACTGTTTGTCTCAGTGACCTCAGTCTGGAAAAAGCCAGATAATGTATGAAGTATATAAATAATGAAGTGAACTATATAATATAGTGTGTGATAACATACATGTGGATTGAGAAGTATGGTATAATAAGCTTGTGGGAAAATGCAGTCACCACACGCATGGGAATGAATAATGTTCACACTTTCTTGGGATTTGTTCCATGCACATACGGTGTCATAACCTCGAAGGTCGCTTATAAAATAAAAAAATCCCTTTTTTAGGTAGCGATTGTACAATCATCAAATGAACCGGACAATGTTTGGCAGAATTATTACATCGAGTATTTTTATGACGTACCAGTTCTGATAAGAGAATACAATAATATAGAGAACTATCCTTAAAGCGCATTTGCTCGTCCTTAACACATTTCTAGTTCAATCTACATTGTCCTTAATCAAAGCGGTTCGGCAATAACGCTTTAATTTAACCCATATTGAAGAGAAAGGTCCGTATCACCGAGTTTCAGCAATTATTAACAAATCAAAACTATTTTCGAGTTTACGCGTAATCAAATTACTCCATTACTTGACGGCCTTGCTTAAACTGTAGTCGGAGGAAAATTATTTAAAGACCTTTACAAAATATGTTAATATTGCTGTTTACTATTATTATAATTCCGATTTGTTAAACTGTAATATTGTAATTAGGTTTACTATGGGCTGAATAATGAATTGTGATACCCGACTAGGTAAATCAGAAATCTAGATCTCCGTATTGATACTATGCCTAACCTTTTAGACAAGCATCCAGACAATTGATAACGATAAAATGTATAAAAATAAAAGTCATCGTCATCAAGGAGACGTAAATATGTGTAAGCCTAAATAAAAATAAAACCAGTCTTAAATTCTCAGACGATATGACATCATTGATGTGATCCTGACAGCATCTCCGTACCGTCCTTTTCCTCTTGTTGTTATTCACATTCTGGGTCAAGGTTCTGTTTTGTATTTGATAATATTGTCAAGAGGAAAAATGTCGAGAGCTTTCTTATTTGGTTACGATTTTGATTTTTACCATTCGTTCAGCTATATCGAAATCTTAACATAACGAATTTTGTTTTCCCCCTTTTACGTAGTTCCATTTTAATTTTTTCTCCTAGCGGTGCGTATAAGGCTTCTTCGGAGTTTTCAACAAAGTATATTTTTAGATGAAACATTTCATTCAATGTCTTAATAATTTATATTTACCCATTTCTATAGATGCCCTTTCAAATTTCTCGTTGTTTTCCATCAGACGGCAATTAAGGTGTTCCGCTATATTAGCGACAGCGGTCCGGCCGCGACCGCGGTCACGATATGTGGGTCAAGATAACAGAAGTGCTCTGTGCCCGTCCCACATTCAATGCTTCGCAGCCCGCCACTCGACACCAGTGCGGGTCCTGTGACAACATGGATGATTGCGATTATTATATTTTTTATTTTGGACTTGTGTGATCTCCTTGTGAAGGCAGTAGAGATATCCATATCTCGTTATTTACGTTTTATTGATTCTAAACTAACGGACGCTTTAAACATCACTAGTAGTTTGGATTCAGTTGAATGCATCTGTCGAATGTAAAGTTAATTAGTATGATTGAAAACACACCGTGTTCAGGTTTCTGCGTTATGTCGATCGATAAAAACAAGTCTTCACTAGCCTTGTGCTCCACTTTCGCTTTTATTGGCTAAAGGTTATTTCTACACGAGTAATTTTACTCCGTAATCCGGCTACACCCCGTCGTATGGGACCTAAGTGACTGAAAGCGTGAAAGTAAAGAGTGACCTATATTTTTATTGTGTAAACAAGACGGTACAAAGATTTGTTGACAGCACTTGGCATCATCTGTACGTGCACGAAGCTCGACGCGAAGCTGGGCTGTAACTTGATTTTATCACTGCATCATTTTTGTTTGAGAGATCAAGAGGCATTTCAAAGATTATCTTGAATATTACAAAATATGAGAGCGCGACGGAAAGAGTCTGCCGGCCCTTTGCATGCGTGTTTTGGCCCTCGTCTCACGGAAAACAAGTTTCACTATACGATTAACTGCGTCGTGTTGTTGTACAAGCGTAACACATAACTTCACATACAGTACAGCTCCTTGGCTGTTAAGAGGTAATATATCTAGGACTTGATGTTTTACTACAACTTTGCATATACTTCTTGATTACAAAAAATTAAATTCACGCAAATAAAAATAATTTACCTACATGGAATTTTTAAGTTTACTTGAGTAAATGGATGTGTGTAAAATAGTTTGCCTGCTTACATGGAGCACATTATAATATGAATTTGAAACGGCAGAAATTGGTGTTAGTATACGCAGACAAAGCAAATTACGTAAGCAGTAAAACTTTTGCAAAAACAATCTTTCAGCAGCTCTAACTTCAATATAATATTATATTGAAATGCAAACAATTATAAATAAATGAATATTACATAAACTCTTCACCAATGTATCGGCTTCTAAGTTGACCTCATTTGCAAATGACTAACAAAATTAACTGTCAACAGACAATGCGAATCATAGCTATTGCACAGCGCACGACGAAATTATTTTAATAAGGAATGCTATTTCATTCCACGTAGGTCTAATGTAACGTCTAAGGATATTGAGATTATATTTAAATCACTTTCACTATGATCACTTCAGTCGTTTCCCCCTCCAGCTGCCGAAGCCGTTGAGGTGCGAACTCGCTAACAGAACAACCTATGATTATAAAGTCATAAACATGTTCTTATTCAGCTCATCAACAACTTCCTAGATTTATGTTATCAGAATCGCTTACTCTACTCGTAAATTTTAAACATTACATGACGCATAGTTGAATTCAATTTACTCTTAACATGTCATATTATTCAGGTGGGTGCTAAGATCAAGTCCCAAATCTTCGGTTGACTAATGTCAACAATGATTCCAAGATTCTCGCTAATGCTATTGTTCAAAATGATGCAGTTTAATATGCAACTGGCTTTCGTTTCCCAAATCATCTGTACGTGAATTAATTATCATAATATTCCAATTAAAGCAATGCTGGTAAACGTACAACTGGCTTTCCAGTATTTGTTGTGGCCCACTTGTTAAATAGTGCACGTAGTATTTACGTGTCACCATAGAGGCTGAGGTTTACCGCGTGAGAAGGTATGTTCTAGAGAGCAACAGAGTTATCAAGTGATCCAGTGATCCAGTTTGAGAGCCATATAAAGGTCATAAAATTTGTGAAAGCTTGATGTGTATTTTGTAATCTTTTTGGAAGACTCGTTACATGTTTCTCTTTCACATTACTGCACTGTTTCCTCAGTTTTCAATAACAAACGTTTCTGCGAGTGCACTCGCATCTAACTAGGTACCTGCCGCAGTACAATATCCTAGCGACGTCCTTTGTATGCATAAAAGCTTGGCGGCCTGCGTCGGAATCTGCATTCTGTCGACTTGTACGAGCTGTCGTCGTTCTCAATCTGAAGATTAAAATGTTTGTCTACATCTTGACATCAATAAGAGCGCTATTGAGTTCGTAACTTTATTTGCTTTGCCTCTTGTCGTAGCAACTTATTTTGGAATTAAAAGTAATTCAATAATAGTATCGTTTAATTAGTTGCCGAAAAAGCCAGGGACCTTCAAATTTCTAGACTAGACGTAAGGTCGTTGGGTTCGTTGACCGCGGACCGCGCGCGCTTTTACCGTTAGCAACGTACCGCACCAGTACTGCCTACCTGCATACCCTTTATCCTTCAGAACTGAGGACGCAGCACCGGGTTTAAGATCTGAATCTGACTGGGTAATTGTAGGTTTCAGTAGATCTATGAAATCTCAACTATGAAATGATTAAATAATCCTTATTCAAACTATTATTTTTCAAGTGATATAAAATATTATAATTTGCGACGGTCGAACATGTTTTGATAGTAATCGATGAAAATTTTCTGGTCTGATTCAGTTTAATGTCTTTTTTTTCGTTGCCAATAAATCTAGATCAGTATCCTATGCACCGTCAGTTTCCGCTAACAAACATGAGTTTCCAAGACTATTTTCGACAGTCGACGGTCTTGTAACCGTTTCGTGTGTCGACCTCCTTCCTGAGGTTGTCCACCGTGGCTATCCGTTGGTCGTCGGCCTCGTGGGCCATATAACCTACAAGCAACATCCTGACGTAATACTTAAATCTCGAATAGTCGTAACCATAACTATACGGTAATTAAAAAATATCCACGACTGAATAGATAATCGTTTGCTATGACGACATGACGTCATTCTCGCAAACTTTTGACATTTCAAAGGACAGAAACTTTCGTAAACTTATGTTTTTACAAGCAACTTTGTGGTCCTGTAAACTTAAAATCGTTATCTTGTTCCCTTTGTTAATTGTGTAGCGGTATGTTTCATTGTTGATGAATTCAATTTACATAGGTGTTTGGTTGAGCTTGAGCGAATGTAGGCATACATGCGCAAGCGCCGATGTGGCCTCTAAAACGATCCATGGCGCGTGCCTGTAGACGCGTTTGCCGCATAACAATTCCATTTTAATACCTTCGAGCATGCAATATCATACTTGTTAAGTCGGCGAAATCAACTATCGATACTCCGTAATATCGTTGACTTTCAACGGTAATAAATATGAAATGTTAACAATATTTTTGTACTGATTAACTAAATCGTAAAGTAGGCAGCCAAGTTTATTCGTTCTGCAACCATTGAGGCGGTTCTATTATTCGTAATTCCTAATCAAAAATCTTCCACATCTGGTTGTCAAGTTCGTCGGCAAGCTAATAAATGCGGGATCTATTATCTTCGGTCACGTGTTACTTTGTCCTCGCCCTTGGTGACATACAAGCGTAGTTGTACAACGAGAATGTAAATCTGGCTTTTATAAACATGGTTGTGACTGTGTTTTCCTGCTCACTACCTTCCGTACCTCTCGTAGGAAATAATTTTCTCGGAATGGACTGTATTTATTTGATAGTGACATATCTAAGGAGAGACTACTTGATTGATTTAGCATTTTTAATAGCGCTTAACGGTAGGAAAGGTATAATTCGTGATGTCCGTAATTGAGAACATCATAAACTCTTCAAAACTCTGATTTTATACGAGCTTGTAAAAGGGATTTAGGATGCTGTTTATTTTTTGTTATAATCCTAAATAGAGCAGATTTATAGACAAACAAGCGAAGAGTTATACCATTAAATTTGACGCGCGTTTGATACCTATCTCAGGTCAAAGGTCATTTTATCATGACAATATTGGTAAAAGCTGTTTGTCTAATATTCTATCCCTCTCGCTCCACTTTAACTAGACGGAGTAAGAAAATCAAATGGTAAGTGTTGCCATTTGCCGCCGCCCACTCCCGAGTAATATGGTAGTACATTGTCGGGTTATATTGCATCTGTGTGAGTGCGTGTGATACAGCAATGTATGGATGTAGCAGGTAACTGTTGTCTGCAGTAAATATTGTCACTGAATAATGGTTTTATTGCGCTAATGCGTTTATGTTAACTCGTTGTGTAGGCTTTAATTGTTAGGACAGAATGTAAGTTCTATTACATATATTCTATGGTAATTTCAAGGTTGTGTTAATATTGTATTGTAAGTTTGCACAACCTATCCAATATATTGTAGGATTTCTCTGTTTAAAAAAAAATAGTTGTTATCCAGGCGCGTTGCGCCGCCCACTTGGGTTCTTCATGCACCCTAGTTTTTCTATAAATTGAAAGGCAGATATTTTCGCTCACTTTCAGCGCAAAATTCTCCGCCCTTGACTTTGCTGGCGATTCATGCTAGAAATTCCTTTCAAATTACCACACGGGCAAAAAATAAGGTAAGGCACATAGCAACTACTGTGTGACATAAGTTCAACACGCGCAATCCATAATAATGATGACGTTCGCGGAAGTGGACAGTGGCCAGTACAACGCGCACGCACCGCCCGCGTCGCCGTCGTACTCCGAGATACCGCGCGGCGCCGGCGCTGCAGTAACCGTGCCATTATGTGCCGAAATTATAATAGTTACCCGCCGCACAGCCCCCACACTCGACACCCATCAAATTTCGTAGACTGTTTACAAACATGCTTATTTTTAGATGACTATTTCTAATATTGTTTATGCAGTTAAAATTAAGGGGCATCAAATTGACAATGATTCTCTTCACGGTGCAGGTAAACGAAACAGTCACCCTCTCCCCTTGTAAACAAAACGCATCTAGTGACGTCACACGTCAAAAATGCAGTAGCGAAGTGCACGGCCGGGGGCGGTCGCACGCGCAGCGCACCGTCACATCATCCTCGATTGTTTACCCCGCTAGTAACGTAACCGCGCGGTGTTGCCACTCCGCGTCTCGCCTCCTCTCACTTTCGCGATTGTCGCCGTCCTACTCGTATCTCATATACCTGTCCCTCTCGCTCGACTAGCGGTGCTCGACTTTTTTGGACATGCAGTTTTTTTCCGTTCTAGGTTATGATCGCTTTACGGGATTATTGTTTTACAGGAAACTGGTTACATATGTAATGACGTTTATAGGATAAAACAGATGTTATTTGGTCTGATGATCATCGTAAAGTAGTAAGCTGTAATTATTTTATATTTTAAGTGGGCAATACCAATATCCTGCATTCAAGCGTAAATTAGTCATTGAGTGCGTATGTCCAAATATGCAAAACGAGCGATGCAAAAGACGTTTACGTAAGGACACACCAACATCAACACCTATGAGTGGGCGACTACGATAAACAGGGACCAAATAAGAATGATACTGCTGTGTCTGCATTCACTTAAGCTATATATTATGTATATATCGCAATTACACTTTGGTCGTTTTTAATAATTTCGCGCACAGGATTATTTGAGCCGTGCTCTCATTTGACTTCAAACTTTTCAAAGGCTTCCCCGAATGACGTAACACAGCTTTAGAACCGGTTACACGCGGTATTTTCCGGAAAAGGCACGACTTTCGACCGGCTTCATCCGGGTGTTATCGTCGGGCTAGGCGTCCATCCGTCGCTCGTTTCGCATTTGAAATTCATATAACCGCAGATTTTTCCCTACAAACTTGCACTACCCTGCGCTCTTTGTAGAGGTATATTTTTGTGTAATATCCACTAGAGATTTTGTGTCAGCCCATTGCAAGATACTGCAGCTTTTGAATTTTCATTGTGATCCATTGACCTCAGTGTGAGTGGGTGTATTGGAAATACATTAGCGGCTCGCTTACCCCATGTTTTATTGATGAGTTCCTTTGCTCAGTTTGTACTTACTGGCGCATACATTACGAATGTACCTACTCGATTAATAACATTGATTTTGTCTTGTATGGATCTACTGTATTCTTATCACTAACGTTATTTAAAACATGACACCCTAATTTCGGATGCTTAAATTATATGAGTAATAGATGTACGGGTAATTAGATAAATTTATATAAAATAAAGGCAAGCCGTCATGTCGGTTTTACAATAGAAAGTGAAGCGGGCTGCGCGGGCGCATCGGGCGCGTTAGAAAGCGGCCGTCGTCGCCGCCGGCCGGCCCCGGCGCCGCCCGACCGAACATTCACGACATCGAGCTTGACGCATTCCTCCATATGATGTACTCACAAGAATGCTATCCAACTACATATACAACCTTTCAATCAAACATCAGTAAATACTGATCTTTGGCCATTAAGCAGCGACTGTATACCACCATATTAAACACTAAAACGATTTAGTCTCTGTCAACATTTATAGTAAAGTATTATAGTACAGTAAAAAGCTTATTACTATTGCCAATAAAACAGTAATAAAACTTCTGTAGCATAGCGCACCATAAACCGGTGACTTGTATAATTTTATATCTAAACATCGCTTAACAGTCGCGTTGTAAGCGTCAAGCAATAACCCCTCATTTGGAAGTTAACACTAAACTCGTTTAGAGTTACTTATTCCTCCCCTTATCGCGTTAGGTCGGTGCGACCCCACGCGTCACGTCTACCAGGTGTGTTTAGCCCCTTCCGCCGCAGATGTTCGTAGTGTCGTGGAATAATGTACAATGAATTTTAACTTGTGCTACGGAATTAATAAGAAACCAATGTAGTTCAGTGTGCCTTGTTTAAGAGGTATTTGAAGTCATAGGTCAGTTACAAAAAATATCGCAGATAAAACACACATCATTCGTTTAATATAACGAATAGCACTAGAATCCGATATTGATACGCCTATAAATGTCACAAACATGTATTTATCAGTTACGTAATAAGTGATATTTAGGCCTACTGTCCATTAAAACGGAACCGAGTTTACTTTGTATCGTTTTATGTTTATTTAATGCCCAGAAACCAGTGTGGAGTGCCCGTGACCGCGTGCGGTTAAAGGGTTGAAAGCTTTCGAGAAGTGGTGTATATTTAAATAAAATCAATATTTCCGGTACAGACAGTACTCCATCGTATCTTTAAAAGTGATTTTAACAACCGTGAGGTGTCTTTTATGCTGAAAGAAATTGTTATAAATCCTGACACTACGAAAAATTCAACTCTATCTGTAAACATTCTGTCTTTACAAAAGACGTTTTGAATTCTTGGGACAACAAAAACCCTATACATAATATCTATTGCAAAAGTCTAACATTATAGCCAAAAAGATGTTCTCAAACCTATAATATCAAATGGCTATTCCAATTTGATACTGAAAAAGAAAAACTGTATGTGTAAGGCAAAATACAAATTATAATTAGCAAACGAAAGTGAAAACTCCAGGAGGTTAAAGAAAAACATGGTTAGAAGTGTTGTAGACAGGTTGCGGTGTCCAGCGAGGGGCAATGGGTGTTTGACCCGATAAAATATTTGCATACCCAAGGTCGACACACCACCTGCCGCTTGTATTCATACTTAGCCACAATTGATGCTCACTAATAGGTCTGTGAATGAAAAACTAATGGATGGCCGTTGATTTTCGTATTAGGTTAAAATGAAAAGTTTGTACGTTGAAGTTTTTGATTATTTGAAGTAATATAGGTCGATCAAGATAAAGTTGTTACGGAAACTGTTGAAACCGTGAAGGTTCGAATAGTGCTCAAATCGTGACTTGAACCTAGCCTAGACAACGCACATATTATTTCCTTAAGTCGATTCTCTGACAGAAGTAACGAGGAAACAAACAGCTGATTTATTTGATGTAAATATTTTCAATTCTGAGATCAAAACAAGAAAAACGAAAGTGTTCTGTAGTAATGTCCACTGCAACTGGTAATTATATTTTTAATGGTAGTGTCTGTGTTTGTTCTCTGAACCATACACTAAGCGCCCAATGTGAATGGTGAGGCTTACAGCTGATTCAATAAATAAAGTTCAAATATTATGAGAACATCATTCACGTTAATTGACTATATTATAGCATTTATGAAAGCTTTTACCCATTATTAGTCTATAACATATTTAAAGGTTGTTGTCATCGACCTGTTTGTCGTTATCGGCGGCATTCTTAGTGATATTATTGACATATTCATAAAACATGATAATCATTTTACACGGGTACTAGAATTTATCTATAAAATAAAAGGTCTAGCTATATAGTTGAACCAACCGCTTAATCTCCGGAACACATGTTGAGGCTACGAAAACATCTTCGGTTAATCTCTCCGCGTTAGAGCATCGTGTCGCTTTATCACCTTTTTACAACCTACCCGAGTGTTGCCAGAATATCGCGTATATTGTGAGCAAGTTCTATACAAAAGCTTCCAGTGATATCGTTTCTTTACTGCTATAATTCCTCGCTGCAGTGCACCGCGGCTTCCGGTTGCGACGCGGAATACCTCTGATCTTGCACCTCTGTCCCTCTGGACTCTTGCCAGAGACAATTTTAGAACAATTTCGAGGTCTCTGTGTAGTTTTCGTCCTGATTATGCGGACGATTAATTCTGTCCATGTTGGCAGGTTTGCAGGCGTTGTTAGTTTCTTATTGTTTAGATGTCGTTTCAGGGTTTGTTTACAAACGCAGCTATATATTCTTCACGTGGATAAACTTGTATATTGCGACGTAAATATGAACTTGAAATACTAAAAAGTTATTGTTCTTGTTTTTCGACAGATTTTCTTTATTATTACTGCTGTGTAGTTGTTATGATTGTTAGTGTTCTTATTCTTTGTCCTGAAAGTATTGTCTTATTTCATTCAGTTGCGGTTTCTTCCCATGTCTCAGGATCTATAAAATTATTGAAGGGTACATCTGATTAGATGGCTGCTTGCATTCAAGCGCTCTTCATAGATAGGTTATTGGATGAGATTTTTCTATGAGACGTTAGAATTTAAAATGTTAAACCTATATTTTATTTGTTCCAGACGGAGCTGTATGGCATAAAATGGCGTAAGCTCGTATGGGGGGAGACGAGCGGCGGCGGCGAGGGGGAGGAAGGCAGCGCGCCACTGGCGGACCCGGTGATCAGCAGCTATGCGCGCTGCCTCGCTGGCGACATCCTATGCGTGTGGCGGCGGGTGCCGGCGCCGCCGCCGCCCGACAACATCTATGAGATGAGCACGCCCGCGCCGCCGCCCCTCTCCCTCCGAGCCGCTAAAGAACTATGGATATTCTGGTACGGCGAAGAGCCTGATCTGAATGGTCTCGTCGCACCCGAGTTGATTGCAAGCCGTAAGTGTTCATTAATTTGTTTTATGGTTAAGTTCAAGGTCATATGAGTTGTAACAATAATATTCCGTATTACTGAAGGTAATTATGTCAAATACAGTAGCAGATTACAAGCATTGGTGAATTACCCCAGTTAAAGTTAATCTTAAAACTGTTTTGTGTCCGAATAAATTTTCCATTCAAGTCCAAAACTAGTTCAGATTCCATACCAAAATATGTATGTACTTATCATTAGAATTAGACACAACCTTGTATAATAGATAACAGTGCGCTACTAAACTAATACCATGAACAGCTACAGACGTATGCAGACATAGTTTCATAACAAAAATGTGTATAAAAAATATAAATTACACGGTGCTACATTACGCAATTTGAACAAGATTATCTTGCAAAGGCGAGCGACACAATGGCTCAAGTTAACAGCTCGTTAACCAAACCGAGAGACGTTGTATCGCGACAATTAACAGAAAGATTAAGATCTCGCGACGCTGCGACGTCATGCCGACGACAATAGGGAATCCAGGAAGGAACCGGCCCGAGAAGAACGGAGCAAGTAATCAACGTAATGAATGAGTCTTGCAAGTACAGCCCCAGTGTTTTAAAGGATGGTCGGGAGTCGGGACTACATTTGAATTGGAAAGTACTTTTCACTTCTCTTTTGAAATTGTTTCTTTCGAGGGAAGCAGAGGGCATTTGAGGGTCGTTTTTACGAGTTATGACTGAAATATAAAGACCTGAACCTGAAGGAAAAATATGTATTATTCGCTTTAAAAAGGATCCCTTGATATGAAAGTTTTGACAAGCATCGGTACTTAGAAAGTAAACTTAACTGCATGTTAGGAAAATAAAATTGATTAATTGAAAACCTCTACTTATGTATTTATTCCGATTCTCTCTCTTTTGGTTCAGCTAGTAGTTAATATTGTAGTTGGAGGCCATAAATAAGGATTTTTAAAAACAGGTGCAACAGGTTTTTATTTAAAAGTGTCTAGTTATAACGGCAATTTAACTCGCTGCAGATCATCTCCCTGATTACATTTTACAGAACAATATCCAAAAAAGTTTCCAAGGCTAAAAATCGTCTGTTCAGTACATTCCAGGGAAGCGCTACCATAAAATTTCATTACACTAGCAGTGGTAATCCTGGAGGAAATCTTCATTTATATTTAGCGGCAGGTTTCGTCCATAAGCACAAGCCTGTGAGGCCTCCCGCCCAATTTGCGACGTGACATGACCTCGATTCTGCCAGCCTTTTTAGTGGGCGGTTCTATGGAACACTTGCCCCCTGTATCTCAATCTTAAAATCGTGGTGCTTTAGTTTTATTCGTGTCTTTTCGGGTACATTAGTCTTATTTTGTCATTGCTCGTTGATTTAATGATTGCTTCATATTTAAGGTTTGTAAATCAATCAAACCTGAACCTATTGCTTTCTCTTTCATTACTTTTACACATAAAATAGTTTCATTCTGATCAGTTGGCGGTCTACATAAAACATTTTTCCACACAACTTTTCCTAATTACGCTAAATAATATTTATTTACTTTAAACACACATTTTCTGTCACGTAATTACGGTCTATGATACACCTAATCATTATACAACATCGAAACACAATTGAGGATCTTCTTCTTAATATTGTTTATTTATACTTAATCATTAAAAACGGCAGACATTCTAGGAAACCCGTATAGTAATAATTTTGCGTAGTAAACAACATTTTCGCGCCAATTAGGACAGAGTAAACGCGTCTTTTTTATAAGCCTTTGTACTCGTATCATCGTAAAATTTATTTAACAGAATTTGCAAACACTATTGAAAGAAGCTGAATTGAGAAACATGTTTATTTTATCAGGAAATTTAATCCTGTACAGTACAGTAGAAGCGTAGTACAGTACAGTAGAATCATTTAAAATGGATATCGTATTTTGGAACGGTACAGAGTATTTGTATAATTTCCTTGTTTAAATGTTACCTACGGTAACTGATGATCGTGCCATCCTTGTCGTATTTAACTTGATTAGCTGCTCTTCTCTCTCCTCACTTCAATATTTATTCGGATGTTTGTGGATTTGAATATTTCGTTGTTTGAAAACGCGATACAAAAATAATACAGAGTGTAGGTCAAACTATATTTTTTTTAATTTATATTATTTCAGTTCTATCTAAACTCGTATCGAAACGGTTGCTCTGTTTAAAGCTGTAAGATTATTAAAAGCTATAGTGAATTAACAGAAAGCTTATATTTTTCAGCCTAAAATAGCAAAAATAATGTTTGATTTGATTAAACTTGTTGACATTCAAGTTTTATAATGTTGATTAAAATTGATATTAGTTGAGTTTTACTACTCTAGTATCCTTTAAGAAACAAGAAAACATTACATTCAATCTAATATTACCGTTTTGAATGCCGATTAGTATACCTATAGTATAAATAAAATATTGAATATGTGCCCTAGTATCTTATAAATAGGATACTATTTACAAGGCTTCAATCTCACCCTTTCCTTAATAACTTTCAATGTCAATACTTTACAAGTTAAATCTAAGATAGATAACAG
Organism: Shargacucullia verbasci; assembly: GCA_947562105.1. Taxonomy (NCBI): domain Eukaryota; kingdom Metazoa; phylum Arthropoda; class Insecta; order Lepidoptera; family Noctuidae; genus Shargacucullia; species Shargacucullia verbasci. Next base: position 13,817,532 of record OX387284.1, on the reverse strand, counting down.
TAAGCACCTAAACATTAAGAGATTTATCAAGAGTTTTTCATAAAGCAATTGATTCAACAGGTGGTTTTGTGTCTTAGCCGTAGTTAAGAGTTCGCAGCGGGTTACAAATGACTTACTGCAAGTCTTAGGTAGGTTAAAAAAAGCCTGTTTGTTTTCTCAATCGTAACGGTCATAATTTAAAATGTTTCCTTTGCTATGAACATTTATCTGTATGAATATTGTAATGTTTCTATTTTGTTCGTATTAGGTCATACATTAATTGTAACGTTTGCGTCTTCATAACTCAAATTAAATACCTTGAAATCCATGGCAGTGTCATCCAATTGAAAATAGTCATGAAATTACGTGTGCATAGTGACTAATCCACCATCATCGTTCTTTGAACGGAGAAGTTTTCCTCCTGTACTCTTATTTAAATCGGCTGGCGCGTGCGCACCGCTCTCAGTGCGCCCTCTAGCGGGCAAGTTCACGCGCGATTGGTCGAATACTAAAATAGAACGTGACATAAATCTACATAAACGGTCTTTATTTTGGTCCCCGGCCATTGTTTTGGTTTGCCGCTTATGATTATCCACGCGATGTCAACATTTCTGTACTTACTCGGTATAAAATAATTTATTGTCTGTTATAGGTACTTACTACTTTGTTTATATCAAATGTTTACAAAGTAGTATGAAAGAAAACTACTGTTGAACGCCTTTGTGTTAAGTGGTTACGAGTATTTGGTTACAAGGCTTTGTTTTGCTTCAATGAAAATATTTATTTATCGGTTTAGAGGTGATTCCGCGAATTTTTGTTTTTGTAAACATTCGTTCGCTACTGTAGCCTATGTTAGCGCGATAGCGGGGAAAAATACAGACACACACACCGAAATCTGTCTGTCCTAGGAAGGCCACAGAATAAACAATATACCTACGTAGCCAGTCTCTGATCTCCACAGTGGGTTTCCCTAGACTGTTGTCCTTTTTAAGGCTCTTCTGATCTAGTCGCTTTTTAAACCCTGGTGAAGCTCAGAGAGCTTCATACGTAGTTAAATGGTATAAAGTAACCACTTTAATTGATAAAATCGTCACATACATAGCCTGATTTTATCCACTGCTAAAAATATGTCTCTTGGTTTAATGCCTTTTTGCCCAGTCCTGTGCTGATCTGATCTTGTGTTACCGCATTTTACGCTGTCTTCGACTCATTAAGTCATCACCCATATTTTTTTCTTATCTCGCCCCCCTAATATGAACAGCGTCGGTAAAATGTGGGTCAAATGTAACCTTTTATACGGTGTGATGAGTAATTTTATCTCAAATTTCCGAACGGTTTTCTGCTTATCCTATTCTCACTTCTCACTAATAATATTTTTCACTAAAGTGAAACAGTCCGATATCCCTAACATCGCTGAACCAGATCAATAAACACATACTGAACACGACGAAGGTCAATTGATAATTGTATAACTCGACATTGACATTGCGCTCCTAGCGAGTTTTCGAATTGCGATAACAGTTTACCCGTGTTGTCTATTTAAGGTAAAGCCAACTTTCTGGTAAAATATACTGGTTTAATGTTTCCTGGTGTGCCTGACCCCTGAAGTGCTTGAGGAAATCGAGACAAAAATACATATTTTGTTCTATAAAGTTGAAGTCCAACGTATAAATTTACTATTGATTGTTGTAGTTCATAATACTTGTCGAAGTATTATTTATAATGTACAATTTATTTTGGGGAAATATTAATTAGGGTTTTCCGTTGCAATCCAAGACTTTGATTTTCTACGATACATGTTCATAGCCATGGTCCCTACCATACGTACACTGGACATAAATAAAATAAATACCAGCTGTCGTTTACCAAGCGTCTCTTTTGTGTGGATTCGACATTTACTCCCAAGGTGTTTTTAACATTGGTCTGTACAATGTCGTTACAAAATAATATTTTTAAAGAAATGGCATATTCGATGGCCCTTGAGGTTTAGGGTCCGTCCGCAGTCCTATTACGATACTAGTAGAGGCGCTTGCGGCCATCGCCGTCGTCATCTCAATTGTTTCAACCTTGCGATTCTATTAAGTCAACATGCCACTCGATAGGTTGTTAGCCGCACGTTAGATAAACACCTGATTATAGCGTCATTGTTAATATTTATGCATGAATGTCAAGGATTTTATATGATTGATATTATATATGATAATTAAATTTGAACTCATGGTAAACCTATCCTACATATAGATAATAATCAACAAAAAACATATAGAGCTCATTCACCAGAAACCTTCAAACCGCTAAACACAATAGTAGAACTAGGACAATACACTAGTTTCGATCGGATATGCCACAGAGGCGTTAGTCGACAGGAAAAGTTGTGTAATATCACACCTATGCGCTAAGTAGCAGAAAACGTGTTATCCGCTCAGTTACGACCTGCCCGATACAGATGTTAAAAACTGAATGACGCTATTTGCGAGCGTGCCGCCACAACGGAACTCGTTACTTGTTACAACTTGCCCTCCGCCCTCCCCCAATCAATACCCAATTAAGTTTTCGTAAGGCGTGGAAAATTCCCTGTTTACTGAGAAAATTTTCTTCTGCTGGTAGTTGTTACTTATGTGTAAGTACAGGCTAGTTTCTGGCTATTGAGTTTTTGTCGAGGTGTTCCTAGAAAATATTGCAGAACCAATTTTTCGTCTCATATTCCGAATAAATAGTTCGTATCATTGCGATCTTTTTGTTCGGCTACAATATAAGCAATAAGAATATTGTCCGTCGTAATATCGCTGCGCGCTGTCTCACAATTGATCCGAGCGTGGGAAGCCCGTATTATCTGCTGCCATTTCTATAGGGTTTAACAACATGTTACATGCTAATATGCCTCGGTAAATACTGTCCTAACGTCGGTCAAAGTTCTCTCTCTTTTGTCCTTGGTGTATTAAAGGAAGTGCTTTCAGGCCTCACTGTCATGGCTACTGATTGAGAGTACATCAGCATGGCATGTGGTTGTCGCTTGTTGAAACGCTGCCAACTTTGCTAGAGGGCTGATCACGCATCTGTGAATATCGATAAATTTGAATAATTGTGTCAATATGCATACAAATAGCTTGGTAATCCTGAGTGGTTTACTTCCAAGAAATTTATGATATCTCATAATTTATGAATTTGTTAAAATGTTATCCTTTATGGATGGAGTGAACTGCCGATAAAAGGAAATTGAAGGACCATTTATAATTCCCCAGTTTGAATTAATATGCATTTAATGTTGGTTCCTTACAAATATTCGGTTTTCCAATGTATTCGCACATTGATGTCGAGCTATTTTGGAGTGGAAGCACTCGAGGATGGTATGGTGCTAAAAATAAGTCCGTTATTGCTACGATAAATCTCTCCCGGTCACCCAGTTTCCGCTTATATGGAAACGGGTACCGCAAGGACGTCCCGCCGACGACGTCGGTGTATATCATTTATGTTTTATTGTGTGCGCATAACGGATGAATACAATAAATTAGTTGAAAAATATTCTTTCAACATTTTCTTCTTCATAAAAAGTTCTATTCGAAAGGACTTGCACTTCTCGACGCATCTCTTTCCTCAGCTGGTCTTAGTGATTAGCTCACGTGCAGACCGCCACTTGATAATTTGATGACTGAAATAAAATATTGTTATTAAATAAATTTCAACTCTCATTAGCAAAATGAACTTTCCAAACCACAACAGCGCTACAGCGGATTTATTTTTAGCGTACTTGCAATTGCAAACGTAAACTGGTTTCGCTCATTTCAAACAGGATCAGTTACATATTTGACAATGTTGGAAGCTTATAGCCTGATCGTCGTCTGTTCACACTACTTCGCACGTATTGGTCTGTATGCAACTGCCGCTACACCCGAAGGTCGCTGTCGTACGCGCGACTGCGGACGGACGGAAATAGCCGGACGTATGGCAATTTCCCGTCCGTACCGGGTACTGAGCAACAAAATACGTTTGACTTCACAATTGATTACTCTATCTATACAATTCTGAACTTGGTTCAAGTTCGTTATTGCGCTCAGTTTTCCCCTTTTAATTTTCATAGTATAGATACCAGAGAAATTGCTAGGGTCGGTAAATTAGCTTAGTAGTAGGAATTAGTTCATTAAATCAGTAGTTCCGGTTCCACTTAAGATTTTAAATTCCGTAATCCGAACCCAGCAAGACTATCAAAATCCCTTAATGGTTTCGACTCGGTCCTTCATATTATTTAATAACCTGTCGGCCCAGAATTAAGTCATGCTGATATCCCAATTTACATTTACCCTTATAAAAACAGAGATTAACACGTCTCGGCCGCATATCGTTGCGATCTCCCTTTAATATTTAACCATCCAGCGGCTGTTATAATTTTAGCGGGTACCACGGTTCCACGGTCGTACGTGAGCCTATTTGCGCGGAGATTAACGGCCTGACCCGCCGGCGGACGCGACAGTGGATAATCTGTTTAGGCCAACCCCGTGCCGCGCGCCGTTTCGTCGCCGGGGGATGCAAGGGGGCCGATTTGCGGACGCAGAACTCGGCAAACCGGCACAGTGCGAGAAAAAAATCCTCGTTGCTGATGTCGATTGCTTTTATTTTTTGCAGTCGTTACGTGGAAATGGGCGAATGAAATGAAAAATTAAATTCAAAATGGTAGGAACCTCCAGTCGAAGGGCATTTTGTGAACACCAGTCGGTTAATACCAACATTTATAACGTAACGCCAGTCTCTTGCCAGGAGCCGCAAGCTATAATTTTTCGTACTACTTGTCAGCTTGCGACTAACATCTGCCTCTAAACGTACATATTGAATGTAAAGTTCTTACAACACTAAGATAATAATACACCCTTCAATCCAATAAGTCTGATAACGTAAACATGTCACTGGGTCACGCATCACGATACCATTACACCGAATCTAATGTCTTCTGACAAAAAAATACTCATTGTTTACTATGAATATTACTAGCTTCCGAAGACGCCCGAAGGCTATTTGGTACATTGTTTGGGCGAGGCACGTGGGTCGAGGGGGGTGGCAGGGCGGCACACGGGCGCCGGGCGTGGAAATGTCATGTTTCCCACCCCGTGTGGGCGTGCTCGCGACTCCGTTGGAACAGCTTTATCGCTGCGCTAATGAAATTAATGAAGGTCACATAAGTCCTAGATTTGCTAATTTACTCAGTGGGCAAGTCCTTGAAAGGTTCAGTCCCAAAGGAATTCTTGAAGCATTTATCTATTCAGGTTTCAATCAACTATTGATTCACGCCCTTCGCTTTGAACTACATAGTTCGCAAACCATCGGTTAAATGATTCTGTTAACGCCTAACGGCAGCGATGACTAATGGTATTTAAATTGAGCGAAAATGGAGTAAAATATTCATTATTCAATTTTCCCAGTAAATTATGAATACGCACTAGGTACATTATGTTAAATTGTTAACCCTTCAACGAAATATATTTTCCATCTAGCCTGGTTTATCGTCGTCCCGTCTATAAAATCAAATTGACCGTCCAATTACTGGTACATCTCAACACCTGGTGGGCCGGGCATGCAAATTGCGGGAGGTGGGCGACGGTAGGGTTCAAGGGGTGTCAAGGTGCACCCCGAGTGGTATGGCCCGCCCTCGCCTTAGTTATTAATACACCAACGATATACTAGCCACTTTATCGCTAGCCCTGATTATACTGACACGTTTTTGTATCTTAAACATTTATACGGACGCGGATATCGCCATTTTCACGATAATACCCGTCCAAACTGTCGGATTTTAGCCCTATTTTGGTGCCCAATAACAATATGTTCCGTAAATGGGAATTTGCACTCCTTTATTTGTTCAGACATTGCGTTTTGACTTGCAACTGATGTTGTCGAGGAACTTTAGTTGCACTGAAAGCCTGTAAAACATTTCGCTCGTTTCCAGGAAAACCTAGAGCATTCAAAAAGATTTGGTTAAATAACCAAGACTTCTCTTGCTTACACAAAACTGCATTCAGTCGGTTTATCGTCTCGTCGTATCCTTCATCCCGAAACACTTGAACAATATGAGGACGAGGGTTCTAAAGGCGGGCGGTGTTCGGGTCAGTTGACGGTGCGCGCGGGAGCGGATACGGGCGCGGGCGCGGCCGGGCTATTGATCGTGCTCACTGTCGGCAGTGTCGGCCTATTGGCCGGCCCTAACCCCCGCGAGTCGCACGCCCCCACGCACCCGATCTAATTTATGTGTCGACCACGTGTCCGACGACCTTCACGGAACCGTGGCAACACAAATATTTGTAACACGCAGTTGTATGAAAATATGACTTGAGCCTCGCTCCGTGCCGATGAATATTTTAATAATCGGTACCACGTCCACGGTCCATGCTTTGGCCTATAATATTAATGTCTTAACTATTAAGTGAAGCTGCCCCACCCTCTTGATTTAGCGTAGGTATGTACCTAATTCTATTCTGCTGGCATCGATACTTGAGAGACTGAAAGCATATTACCCTAAAGATTTAGTAAAATTTGTTATATTTAGAATTCGAAGATTCCAACCTGATCTGATAACTGAAAACTCTTTTAGTCTACTTCGGCTTAAGAAGAAATATTCTGAAGCATTTTCCAATTTTCCTTTATAATTGTTACAGCACTTTTTCCTTTCTGTAAAGTTCAATAATTCTACTGCTTCTTTATAATTTTGAATTTCCCAAGGCTCGTAATAAAATAGCAAATTCAATTCACTTTCAGTTATAACCATTCAAACGAACCCTGCTACTCTCATAAACTGATACAACATTATCGCGTAATAAGACATAAAAATATGTGCATTACCGTTTGCCGGAGCATCATAAAAGTGTATACAAACAGCGCGTCGACGGCGACACGCGATAAATTAGGTGTGAAGACGGCGATAAGTGCACGTCGCACCGCACGTACCGGCGCGCGCTTCCCGCCCGGCCCGGCCCGGCCCGCTGGCGCGCCGGCCGCACGCTGATCGATACCACCCCCGCACACAACACACCGATTTGTGTACAACCCCGCAGCCACACGGTTATTGATATCTTTGGATTACACAAAACCTTGTCTGAAGAAATAAATGCAACAAGATCCTTCAACGAAAATGATGATGACTTCAATGCAATTTTGACAACCTTTTTGTTTTCTAAAATAAAATGCAATGTAAATCAAAGCATAGTTAGACATTTTGAAAGTTTGTCTGGAGACTGGAGTCAATCCATATAAAAGCTTTTAAACAAGCACGTTAAAATAACAACCAATGACCCGATGCTTCGGCGCTGAATACACCAAAACGAAGAAAGTAGCGTTATAATAACCGATATATCAATGATGTGTGCGCAGTGTCGCGCAGGCGATCACACGCGCCATCTGCCCCTGTAACCATCATGTTTTCTTGGCCACTTGCCAACGTCTAGTAAAATTTCCCAAGTTCATTGAGTAGGCCAACAAGAACTCCACTTTTAGTGCTATTCTTCGAAACTTTCTTCAGCGTAGGCCAGACGATGCGACGGTGGCGTCTTTCTTTACGCTAAAACATGTTGTTTTTGTTTGTAATATTACACTCAATAACAGATATTTCAGTTTATTGACACAGCTTGTGTCAACAGATTCCTTTATTTTGTTTTCATTCAATTAGCTGCGAATGGTCGCCGACGCACGTTAACAATAGATTTTCTATTGTATCTACTTTGCGCTTGAAGAGTTGAGTAAAAGATACGTACTAACAGGAGATTTTCGTTTTTCCTACATGTCGGTGTTGTACAGCAATAATAATTCTAAAAGCTTTTTATTCTGCTTCCTCGTAATACGTTGGCAACAACGCCGGAATACGTCTAGACGGAATACCAGGAGTAACGAGAGGAGGCTAATTAGCCGATTAATGCACGCTAGCCTGCCGCGACTGCCACTGCCACCCGGGGGTATGTGCTTTGTCTTAATCCAACGTTTAATGCACGCCCCAGCTACCACGGCTTGCCTTGTAACAACCCTAAGTTAGACGTACCCCCAAATGTGTATTCAGATGACATGCATGATTTAAATGGCAAATGTTTTGATTTATCAAACGTTACGCAACGTCATGGTTAATATAAATTGTATCTAGTTGTCCGTATAAATCAACACTTGTTTCTCTCATTTGAGCGCTTTGGTAATGCGAACGCAACAGGTTGTTTTGTAGGCTAATTGTGGACGCAATTAAATCGTTTCTTTTCGCCTTCGCCTCGGAGGACGCCTCGTTATCCGTAACGAGCCTCACTCTAGATCTTTTTGTTCATGCAACATGTGCACTTTAATTCTAATTGTCTCATCGTTGCCGTCCTTCTCTTTTTCGTAGCTTACTGACCACGCTCCACCGTCGATGTCTCCCATCGCGATGTTTAAATCCTTCGTAATTGGCGTATATTTTTTAAGCACATTATCGGTACCATTTGATGTATCGAAGTATTTGAGTTTTTACTTTCTCGTGTCGCTGGCCGGGTGAAGCAACCGGCTCGCAACCCGTCCGGCAGGGTTTGCCCACGGTCAGTGCGGCGCGACACCTGATCCTTGCTGCACATGTCCTATGTACGTGTGTAACGCGTTATGTAGACAGATGTTCAAGGACTACTCCAGAGCTGGTTTGGGTGCCCGGCAGCGCTTGTCGTATTTTGTATGCCTGGCAAGTTTTGCATATGCTTCCATAATGTCTTCTTCAATAACTTGTAGAGCTTTAAGTAAGTTTATTGAGCATTCGGGACGCAATATATTTGGACTACAATAAATGTAACTTGCGCGTGCGCCAGCTCGTCACCCGAATTCCTGACAATGAGCCTGTTAATGGCCGTTTACGTGTTGCCGGCCTGTCACTGAACTCTACTGTTTTAAATTTCAACCGACGTGCTTAAACAGGTTTCGGTTACTTTTTATATTTATTGTTCTCCTATTTTAAGACTTTACTACCGAGTTAACTTTTAATGAAAAGTGGTTATGTCCTCGAAGTTACGATCTAAGAATATGATTGCCGCTTTTGATTCACGATTCTAATATTGCAGATAGATATAGACGATCGTGTTTGGCCTTTCCGCAATGCCATTATCCATGATCGATTTCTGTGGGAATGCATGTAATGTCGTCAGTGTGTGACGGTCACCATATCAGGCCGTGTTCTGATGGTGCCCCGCGCCGTGTCGGATTGACTAGATGAATTATTTCACCTCGAGCGACGGCGGTCGGGGCGCAGTCGTTGACCCGGAGTACCCCCGATGCTCATGATACGCCCTCCACAAATAAGGGTTTCTAATCGTTGAGTTCTATACTAAAGAAACGGCTTTATGTAGACGATTTTTTACGACAGTTTTTTTTTTCTGTATTCGTACAAATACGTGGTTAATTTCGAAACTGCACTTTTATTAAACTTCATTATCGCACAATCGATATCCTATCCAATACATATCCTTCGACGTCGTTTCCTTAGGACACTGACATTGTGTAATATTGTCAACATTTTTATCACAAACATTATCTCATCGCTGATGATCTTTCCGTGATGACTGTAGATAAGGTTGGTATCTTCCGTTTGTTGGTGTGAACATAGTATCAGTATTATCATGAGAGTATAGTGTTATCATGCCATGTATTAACCTGGACGCCATGTTAAGAATGCCAAGCACAGCGAGGCTTCGCTTTCGCCCTGAAATTATCATATCGTTCTGCTTGGTCAAATAAGTCAAGAGAGTGTGGAAACGACCCGTTAGGTTTATTAATTAGTAGTTAGGGTCGCGTGGGTTGAATGCGCGCGCGCTGCCGATACCGTCGCGGTTATTGTGGGAATTGACTTGAGTGCTCGAGTGAAACGCACGCACCACGCTCGCCGCACTTTCTAACGGCTAAGCAATAATTTGATAGCCTAGGTTACATTTTATATTAACTTTTGACTCGACATGAGTATGAGTAACGCTCATTTAACACTGTAGTATTCTTAAAACAAGCAAACCGACAATCCGTCGTGACTTACCGTTATGATTTGATCATAACTACCACCGCTACCCGTAACGCATTTCAACCATTGAGTGCTCTTATCGAATCAAATGTTGCCAACTCATAACAATGTCTTCGATGTACGTGAGTTTTGCAATCTGCGTGGGCTTACTTCGAGGCCGTGGGAAACGCAGCTTCCTTGCCGTTTTGAAGACACAACATTGCCATAGTTCATAACGGTGTTACTGACACCAGACGGAAGGTTTACATTCGTTTCGGGTGGGTGGTAGTCTTCGTTAACGTTAAGCGCGTTTAAAATGATAGTGTACGTGAATAGTGTGATTTTAGCGCGACGGACGATGAACAATTGTGAATGTGGAGCAGGTCAGATGGTAGTATGTGATGTAACTATGTAAAGAGTGCGCGTAAGAAGCCGGCGGCGCGGGGTTGTTGAACGTTCGGTGCGTCCGCGCGTTGTTCGGCGTTTTATTAATAAAATGCTCGTGACGTGTATCGATGGGCGCGCTCCGGATCGGGCTATTTATTGATGCGCGTGCGCACCGCCCGCTAGCCGCGTATCGATCAGTGGCTCTCTCTATCGGTCGCATTATTATTTTCCAATTTCAAACACAAACACGGCCAATGTCTATGTGTACCGCCTTCGCTTCGTACCGTTATTACCGATTCGTCTCATTTAAGTCATGTCTGACACCATAACAGTATTGCGCATTGTCCATTATAGATTGCGACAAACGCCACTGATGTATTCGTGATTCTATACGATTGTATTACAAAATACAAAACATTCATTCGTTTTTTATTCTTTTTTTTTCTAGCTCTCGGCTCATTATATATTATATATGCGAAACTCTGTCTGCATATTTGTTACTGGAATTTCATCTCACTTATGTCCATGCCGATCGAATTGCACAGTTGAGAACTATCATTTAAAATGACCGGTTTTTATAGACAGCAAGAGAGAAATATTTAAAGAATTTAGTTGAAAGCTACTAAACCTCTATGTATTCTTAACAAAAAATACTTGAATACAAAGTTTTTCTTTAACCAAATCTTTTGCCAATGTCGCTTCATTAATTACTTCCTTATAAGCCAAACATCTTTATGAAACAGCCAATAAAACCAGAAGGATTGACTTATTTTAAATACTGTTTGAAACAAGGCTCCCTATCCTCCCCGCATCTCAGTCGCATCGTTACCCGTCCTGACATAACCATTAGCCATCAAGTGGTGTGTCGAGTAGAAACAAAAGCGCGAGGGTGGGCCGTGCAGCTGCGTGTCTCGAGGCCACCACTCGCGCAGATGCCGAGATCCGCCCCGCTTGTACGTAACAACCTCAGGGATGTTACAAGGAATATCTTTATTGGGGTAAGGACAAGTTATACGTGATAGATTCATGATGTAAGTTAGAATGAGTTTTTCTGTTTTCCGTCATCTGCTATGTAATAGACGCGGTTTTTCTTTGCATAGAATTAATTGCAAAGTATAACGGTATAATACTACTACAGTATTATACCGTTTTGTTAATATATCTATCGTTCTCAACAGTGCTTTATCTTATCTTAGATAAATAAATATTTACGATCGAGTATCCCACGACTAGTCAACAAACTATCCATTCCGTCCATTGTCCGCATCAAGTCAGTTTGATACATTAGCTCAGCAGTGCGAACCTGCACATTCGAGGGTAGGGCTGATAGGGCTCCCGTGCTCGCGGGTCGCGGGCGGTCGGTGACGTCGGCGGGGCGACGCACGCGTGACGTCACTCGCGCACGTGGGCGTGCGCGACGGAGACAACAGCACAAGCATCACACGGGAGGGACCGAGCCCGACCCGCCGCTGCAGAGGGCGAGCGCGAATTGACAGATTTCCACGCGCTCGATACGATCTTGAATTACATTATCAGCCGGCGCCGAACCGGGTTAAATGCCCGTATCCGCCGATTCAATCGTCCCGCCCTTTTTGTAGAATTTTGTAACCTTCACTCGATTGTTTCTTTTGTGAAACTCGGATAGAAATACTTGGATTAAATGTTCCAACAGACTGGTCAGTAATGTTAACCCGCATGTATCTAGATGTCGGGCGAGCGGGGTGCGTGGTCTGGCGGCGCGGCTCCCATGCTCGGCGTATCGCATCGAATGTTACCGCAGCGGTTAACCTCGCCCGCCCGCCGGTGGTTGTAAACAAAGCGCGCGAATTTGAACGCGACGTTGCCATGTCGCACCGCCCGCCTATGTATGTAGCTGTCACTGATTGTTTACTATTTTTCGCAGTCTGCCGCTGCAGATTTTTCATCTTATTGACTTTTTCATCCTGTTTTCATTCATGATACAGGCTTAACATAATTAAATTAAACTATTATATGAGAATGTGCGTATACATCAATTCTTGTTTTAATTATAACGCTTTTCCTTAACTCATTAAACAAACTATAATCAACGAGGTTGCTGTTACATAAAAATAAATCAAGAAAAGCATTACTTATATATTACGCCCGTCAGAGCTGACGAAGTAGTAAATAGTCATGTAAAGTATCCATTCCGTGTTGTACGTGCACGAGCACGATGCTCACGTGTCTTACAAGCTAATCTTACAAAGGGTTACTAAGGTTTAAAACTGATTATTTTACTCAGTCTAATAGTTAAAATCTTTATAAAAGGCATCAAAAGGACCAGATAATTGGTTGGATTTACGCAGTAGTGCAAAATTATAGTAGCTGGTGATGTTGCGAAAGTGTACTTTTAGTAGAACACGGCGGACGCGACACGGAGATTGTTCCAAACATTGCGGTGCGAAAGAGACGCTGCGAGTGCAGGCCGCACTCCGACCGCGGCCCACGTGCCGAACGATAATGTTGTTGCGCTGTCACCGTCGCAGATAAATCTTCCCGCTCCACTGTCTACCAGCTACGAGCCAATCGTTAAAAACCATATTTATTGCCTGCGACATGCTCAATTTAACTCACCTACCCACTATATTAGAGCATATCGACAGCATATAGGACGACACGGTTGGCGCAGTGGCTAAGTGATTAGCTTTCTGCGCTACGTGTCGCGGGTTCGATCCCCGCACGGAACAAATATTTGTATGATCTACAGATAGTTGTTTCGGGTCTGGCTGTTTGTGCATGTGACATGTATGTTTGTAAACTGTACCCACGATACAGGAGAAATCCTAGTGTGGGGCAAGGTTTTTTTAAAAAAAAGAAAGAAGAAAAAAAAGAATATCTGACAAACGTTTCGTAAATAACGAAGTACAGAAATGCTTCACCAAACAACAAGGTCCATTTTATCAGTTCACATTCAATGTTAGTCTCGTCGCCTGTTATCAGTGTGTTATCGCGACATTAACCGCAACGCAGCAGCAAACAAACAGTACTTGGGCAACAATAGTGATAATCGTATGGCGATTACTGCGTTCACATTGGCGAGGAGGGGTAGCGCGGCGGCGCGCGTCGTCTGCCCGCTATCGATCCCAGCGCAAGGTAGTGCCAACCACGGCCGTTTCACCGCGGCAAAATATGCGACCTTGAACCTTAAACTATCTTCATTATTGCATTCCAAACGAGTGCACTTGCACTACTAACAAATCCAAATAACGCACTCATAGAAACAGATATACTCATAGAAGATACTCTTGAATGTGGCAAAATATAGGACGAATTAAAACTGCTAAAAGTTCAGCATCTGTTATGTAACAAATTTTTTAAACGTTGCATGATATAGTTACCATTGCAAGGAGCAATTAACGCTTCCAAAAAGCTGTATAAAGACATTCAAATTAGATCAGTTTTTGCGAAACCGTGTTATCATATTGACACCCAAGAATTATTATCAAGCGCCATAATCACCACAATGGCCATTCAATACCACTTGAAAAGTGAACAAATATTTTCATTACTTGAAACCTTATCGATCGATGCTGAAATCCTTGGTAGACCTCAATCACGATGGTACCACGGTGCGGGTCGAGTCGTGACTCGCTCCGGTATCCAAGTATATCGGTATTCGTATACAGTAAACGTACCGTTTGTTGCGTTAACGGCCTTGGGAGATGGAGTTGATGGTGCCGAACCGACCGGCTCAATAATAATTGCAGTGCCTGAGTAGGTAGCACCAACATACATACTAGCGGTTCTTGCTTAATTACTGCACTTATCATGAATCTATGCACTATTAGTACTGTACTCAGAAGTGCTTGAATTAAATTTATCGCATAATTCCCCTAACAAGTTACCTTGCTCCAGCGGACGGAAAATATAAACGAGAGTTGAGTTTAATCTGAGAAGGCCTCGCCACTCGACACGTTACAATGATCCCAATAAAATCGAACGAATCAAAAATGGCACCTTAATTCGTTACGGCCAGGTTACTGCCTGGCCGTGTCACTTGACGCCCTTGACTAGCCACTTAAAAGACAAATAGCCCGACTAGTTCTTCATAGTTTAGCAATTAAAATTACCAAATGGTGTCTCGTCTTATCCTAACCATTCGCTCTTGATGTGAATGTTTTGACCAATAACATTTTCGAAATACTTCTCGTTTGAGCTCATTCTATGTTATTATTTATTAACTACGAGCGATAAGTCGGTTATACCAATAAATGTAAAATGATTAGTGTTCTAATTGTGGAAAAACTAGTTCAATTGAGACAGACGCGATGGTACGCTCACACCTGGAGCACGAATGTCAAGGCTGAACGGTTGGAAACTCTCCAGTAAGACGGCAACTAACGCCGAAAAACGTTTGTGTAAACTTCCCAGTTGTATACTATTAATTTATAACGCCACCGAGTTATTGCTGTAAGCGTGAACGATAACTTGCTGTAAAACCTAAACAAATTTACAGTTTTATTTAGTCTTAAAACGGCTGTAATATATTGTAACATATTTGATTGTAATTAAAAAAAAGCGTTTATCCCGTATATAAGTTATGTTTTGGAAATAAAATTCAATGTCAATTAAATAGCGGGCGCTAAGCAACGCGCGCATGTGTGTCGTGTGTGGCGCGCGCTACAAACACAAGCACGTGCACCAAGCGGCCACATGACGTCACATGGGTCGCCCCCGCCCCGCCCCCTAGTTAGACAAGGACGGCGCTATGGTGGCGGAGTGGCAACGTCGCGCGCGCCGTTTTGTTTTCGCATCTAACGTCGGTGATAGGCCGAGTTTATCTTCCGATTGCGAATGCAACAACAGCTATTTCTAGCTTTACTTACCACATTGCAACAACCCGATTTAATCGCGTCTCAGCTCAGCGTTCCACTATTGTGGACATTTTCAGTGTCATTTCGACCTTGAACGTTTATTTGGTTTTTAAGAAAATTAATTGAAATTAATTTCAGGAATTAGACAATAAATTAAATATCTACTTATACACACACACTGCTTATAGTAGGAAAAAGCTTTGAAAGCATTAACTAGGCCAGTGCCAAGGCTTAGAAGCTACGATAGCGAGGTCAAGGTTAATGCTATACTTTACTGGAATCCTAGCGATCTATTTTCACTAGAATCTCCTTTTCTACCAGACGACTAAAGAACTTATGAAATCTTTCTTTTATTTACAGAAGGCGACCAGGGATCTTGGGAGAGTGGACTCTCTTACGAATGTCGCTCGCTGTTGTTCAAGGCTCTTCATAACCTGATTGAAAGGTAAACCATAAATCACAACACAACATGCTCAATCACTAATCAAAACAATGAATATCAATCATTATCTAATAAGATTTAATTGGTCGTCAAATAGTAGGTGTTAAACGCTGACCAATCTATTAAGTGTATATTGAATTTACTGCCTTTCTATTGGCTGGGTCGAACGCTACATTAACATTCGCAACAAAAACGTGATTGAAAAACCTGAACGGTACTAACAAATAACTTGTTAATCAATGCCGATCGAGTACACAATTTGAACTCGATGATGCGTGTCACACCGTCAGCGTCGCGCGCGCGCTTAGTTTCAATGCGTCTCGCGAGCTAATTGCTCGTGATTTATTATGAAATCATTCCTATTGACCGCTCTGTGTATGCTGCTTGTATATTCACAGCGATATTTTGTATTCACCTGTGCGTACGTTAGGTGTTCCGCAAGGAACAATACTCGGTCCTATATGACTATGTTTAGAATATCAAATAAAAGTTACATTTTTGTTTATAATATGACTATGTCATAGATAATATTTCATAATTTGTATGTACTTTAAGTCGAAGTAGTTGAGAATTGTAGATTAAACGCTGGATAATGTCAATTAAACTATTTATAATTAGATATCTCATACCTACTGTAGTGTTTTTCTTATCTGCCGGTAAACTATGCCAGGAGTACCAAGTTCGAGGTAGCAACATTTATCTTTATTTAAGTAACAGAGATTTTGTTGCGTTTCGATTTGAAAATATACTATCATCTTAAGAATTAATCTTGTATGTATTTTGTCCATCAAAGGCCTTAGAGGAGTTACAGCTCATCTTAATTGATTATTAGATTTAATGAAAGTATTATACAGGGTTGAATCCCTGTTGGAAGAAAACGTTTTTTTAAAGCTTTATTTGTATTTAATATGAAATTGGGTATTATGTCTCCTGTAGAACAATAGGAAATCCCACCTATATACAACTAAAGCAATTAATTAAATAAGCGTTATTAGCGGTCGTTTACTTATTTTCAATTTGCGCGCCGAATGTTGCACCTGGTCACCGGCTGCGCGAGCGCATCGTACGAATCCGTACGAGACGAAGGTCGACGTATCGCACGGGCGTTCTAATGTCGTTTTTTGCCGCCCATTGGTTGGGCGCCCATATCCCTAAAGACGGTCGACGAATTTGAAATAACTGCCGGTGTTAACGCGTATGTAATTCTCGCTTTCGTTTGTTCGGTGTTAAGTTTTGCGGATGCGCATATCTATACATATTAATAAAATTGGAGTGTCTGTTTGTAATATTGAAATAACCGTTTTTTACTACATGCATATGAATATATATACGGTACATACACCAAAATAACATTTTTTACAATTTTTGTCTGTCTGTCTGTCTTTCTGTCTGTCTGTTTGTATAGGCTAATCTCTGAAATGGCTGGACCGATTTTGACGGGACTTTTATTGGCAGGTAGCTGATGTAATAAGGAGTAACTTAGGCTACTTTTATTTTAGAAAAATTCTTTTATTTTAGAAAAAAGTAGGGTTATGTGCATTTGGTCTCACTAAAAAATACATTGTTAAGTTCCGTCATCCACGCGAACGAAGTCGCGGGCACAGCTAGTTAATCATAAATATTTAACATCATTGAAATTGTGGTGACACGTTCTTAATGAATGAAATCCGCTCGTACGTAACCATAAAACTATTAAAATTCCTTTTAGAAATCTAATTAGCTATGTTAAGAACCTATTCTAATATTTTAATTAAGTATGTATTAAAATTACTTTAACGTAAAAAACCGTTGCAATATTTAACTCAAACATGATTAAACATGGTTATGATAGTAATTTGTTTTAGTGAACACTAGTCGCCATTTTGCTTTACCTTTAGAAATACTAGTAAGAAATCTTGAAAAATAATTAACATGGTCAGGACTAAAGTCACGATTTTGACAAACCATAGTAATTCGTTAGAAACTCAATCTTGGTGACCTAACTGAATGATTGAATTCGTCGTGATGCTGCGTTTATGATTGGATGGATTCACAACAACCTTCAATATAAGAAATTACTGTTTACGTTCTAAAAACAGTGAGTCTTATTACAGTGAGGTTACAGTGCCTTTGCCGTGTTTTTGTCGGGATTTTACGAAACCTGCAACTTGTTTCTCGATTACTTCAATACGCACCAGCAAGTATTCAAAGACTACGCTATGTAACACCACATGACGTAAGTGGCGCATGCATCGCCATCACGCGACTCTGAGTCGGGAGCGGTGAGCGACGGAATCTCGGCGTATGAACGAAATCCAGACGAGTCGTTGACCTCCGGTGGCGGCTGGCGGCGCGTCAAAGAAACAATGCGTCGCGGTGAACCGGGGATGCGATCCCACTGCGACAATACACACACGCAGGATCAGGTTGACAATTTTAAGGTGACAACCGTGCATTGAGAGACATATAAATGTCGTAACTTTTGACGTTATCCGATTAGAACGACTGATAACTACCGCTTTTATATGTTTACTGCTTTAATTCTTTTTAAACAGTTCAGACTTAAAACGACGATTATTGTGAACTTGGGCTTCGTAAATGCAACATTTGTTTTAGTAGTTAATACAAACGTTTATTTGACAATAGATACTTGATTAAGAAATTCAATAGTATAAACACTAGGCATACCAATTGTTTATCTAAATTATATAAACTTTAATTAGTTGTAAGTGGTCTCAAAGAACAGCAAATGTATTTTTAAGCAGTAGTAGCAAATAAGCTTAAAGTGTGCCATAAAAAGCGTCAAGATTTAGCGTTAGGCTCGTCAAGACACGGACGCGATTGAGTTAGCGTTTTTATGTCCGTTTTACGCTCCTCGCCATTGTTTGAGAGTACTTACCCGTGTTTTACAATTAACTTTTATAGATTTAAACCGAGCTTAATGAAATAAATTAGTATAGCTCTTTAGCGTCATTTATTTCAAATAAAATATCGATTTTATATATAACACAATGTGATTGATATTCGCAGAAACAACCGCACGTAGAACATGTATTTTGGATTTCTTCAAAGTCCAGGGTAATTTATACATTTTAAGGTGAGACTGAAACATTTATTTACGGTTTATATGCCGTTTAAACACTCACAAATAAAATTTACAGCATTTTTTGCGGCTTCTGTGGCCCGGCAGCATTTTGTTGAAACTGGTTCAAAGACCTCAGATATGCTAAATGTTCGACATTGAATTGCTTAATTCTACAAGCTTGTAATGTCACCGACTTGCCGCCCAAACACTGGATCGGTAACATTTTTATTCGGCAATCATATGTGGTTATTAAAAATCTTGGAAAAAGAAGCTTTATGTAACCGGCTGATAAAAAAAAAATGTCTGGTGGTCTGGGGTCCAATGCACTTATTGCAACAATTAGCAGCAGCTTTAATAAATTATAAAAAATGAGCATTCGGCACCATCTGGCATCGTCTGGGTATTTTATGACCAACTATGCAAGAAAAGAAGACAGTATTTTTAATAAGTCTTTAATTAGAATATTTAATAGTTGCCGATCATCAGATAACACCAAGCGCGGGAAAAAGCCAATTTGCACCTGTTTGATACATATTCAAAGCGTAGCTAACGCATTCTTGCAGCGTGTGTTCGCGGACACCTGCGCGCGCCCACCTAAATCTCTCCCGTTACGAAGACAGTTTGCACTGTTGCGCGTACGTCGACGACGTCGAATGCCCTCGCTTCGCTTGAGTGAGCGGTTTTGTTACATTCTTTTAACCTCTAGAAAAATGTAAAGTTTTAAAATTAATTGAAACATAAACCTCATTTTACAATCTATAAATTACTTCGTTGACTTCGCTGTTGCAATAAAAATTGTAAGGCAAAGTTATGTTATTAATTACGCATACACTTTATTTATTAACCAATTGAAAGTAAATCATGCATTCACAAACAATATGACCACTCAATTTGTAACTGAATTTGATTTGACAGTTGTTGTTTTTATGAAGGAAAATGTAATCGATGGAACCTAAACTAATATGCGTAGGTACTTATAGAATACTTGCATAGTAGTGACTCATGGAAAAGAGTGTTGTTTACAATTGTATTAGAAGCAGTCGTGGAGTGCGTACGGTTAAAGATAGACAGGGCATCGCTCGAAATAAACTATCGACGAACTAATAATTTATTCATCCATTTATACACGCTTTACTCATTGCAGCGGCAAAAATAGTAGATCGAACTTCTGGAAGAAAATTTAGTTCGAGAGAAACGTTTTCTATCATTGTACTGACAGTTCACCTGCATTGATGCTTCGATTCGGGTTTTCTTGTTAAGACAATTTTGTTTTTAATAAAGACGAAAATCTGGAGTGTTTAAGATGGAGGCGTTCGCTTAGCCCGCCTAATTTATTAGGTTTTTCGAAAATTATATATCAATAATATAATAGCTTGATAACAATTTGCGAAAAACAAAATTAAATTGCAATTTGGCGGGCTAAGCGAGTGCCTCGGCCTTAACATAAAATATATTAAAACATTTAGTAGTAAAGGAGTACGTACTCTATACAATTGATAGCCCTCTTAACATGCACAGAAAATTAAATCGTTCTTTAGGTTAATTAGCATGCTCTTGGGACAGGCTCCAAGTTGCAGAATTTATTAACAATAAAATTAACGCCCCTGTATAACCAAAGTATGTTCTAGAGTTAACGACACACAGTCTAAAATCGTTCGTTTCTCATTTTAGAATTTGTTGACGTCAATTGTTTTAATTGCCGATATGTTTATTAACGTGCATTTAAATTTAAAACCGCTTCATTGTAATGCATCATTATATTATTTGTCACATTGTATATGATTCACATACCATAATACTGCAAGTCAACAGTAGTGATTATTCGTCAGGTTAACGCGTCGATTACGCTGCGTTCGCCGGTGACACAATAATATTCGCTATGGTAATATAATCGATAGCCGAGCAGAGTTGCGACACGCCCGGCCAATACATCGTCTTGTAACACGTTTACTTTGGAAATTCTACCGTGTTCTATGGAAATGCATTACTGCGGTTATGTCCCTTTGCCTCAAAGATACGCTACATTGACGGTTCGGTTTCGGTTCAATAGTTGTTAATGTTGTTATGTTATTTGATGACAGGATAAATGATTCACTCCTGGAAAATACCAATGATTGACAAATCCTTTAAGCTGAACAACGTCTTGCGTTGTATAAACAGGTTTTACAATGTTTTTGTTAATGATATTCGTAGGTCTTCCACGTTGTCGGCTCCATTAATTGGTTACGTATAAACTTTTTACGTAACCATTTAACGCAGCCATCCGGACATACATATTCTAAAACTAAGTATACGTAGAACTTTCAAATACTGACTGATTGGAAAAGTAAACCACTCCTAGAAAATACCAGTGATAGACAAAGTAAAAAGACATTGAAAGATCAATTGATTCATAGATTATTTGTCTCTCTAAGTAATCATTGACAGATCTATCTTGGATAACGAGGGAACGTTCGTACACAATCGTCCGTACACAGTCTAGCACGGCGCTTCTCCGTATTTTATCGTTCAAACGGTATGCCAATAAAAGAAACGTGATACACTCGTAAACTGGCAAATGTTGCCAGACCTCGTCCCCAAGTTGCTGAGCTGTGAAATTGTATAGCTTATGTAGGCTCTTACTTCTCGATATCACCGCCCATCGTTAACTCAAAATGAGATTCCTTATTTCATGGCTTCTTTAACTAGGTGTATATCAAATGACAATCAGTATTGAAGGTTTAATGTTTACTAAATATAAAACAACAGACGTATCTAGTTTCTTTTTGATTACGCGGCGTGAATACTATGAAATTACTTGTATTTTTTGTCTTATCAAACACAAAGTTCCCATACAGTTATTGAAATGATTGATGACTACAATTGACATATTCAATATGTACTAATACTTAATTACTTTTTAATTTCCAGATGTCTTCTGTCACGGGACTTCGTGAGGCTCGGCAAATGGTTCGTCCAGCCTTACGATGGCGACGAAGAAGACGTCGGCAAGAGGTACGGTGCACATCAAACCTTATTGTTAATGTATTAAGAAATAATTTCACTATAGAGCCGCCTCTGATAGTGAAAGTCGAAGTTACGATATGACACGCTTGTCTTTTGCGTGCGCGCGTTACATGTTAGCTAATTACTTGATGTTGATTGTATCTGCAAGATTTTAATTGTGCGGTGATTGGAGAAAATTGGATTTTTTTGGTGTACTTCACACAGTACAGTACTTCACACGCATAACGAAGGAATTATGCCCGTCGGATTTCCATATTAGTAAGATGACCTAGTTTCACTAAAGGTTACGGAACGTGAAGAATAATTGCTTCCACCTAAAAGTAAAAATGTAGGGTAAAAACCTTTAAAATGTAAAAGATAATATAATATTTTACTATATTCAAAATATCACCAATAATATCTATAGTTACGTATAAGTGTGTGGAAGTAACATTTGAGATGGTCTCCAATAGATTGTATTCGAATGGGCCGTGGTCACGGTACACTTCCTATATTAACGAGAAGATCTCTGTGTTGTGCTCGCTAAGACACAAGAGCGGAACTTCGTTCTCCTTCCAACATTTTTCTTTGCATTCTTTGTACCCTGTTTTATATAAAAAAAAGCAACAGACAGTTAAAACTTAGCGTATTACCCCAGAGCCCAGCAGTGGGACAGTAACCACTGCTGGGCTCTGGGCAAGGTTATGTCTTAGTCCACGCAAGTGATAATCGTATTCTAATCAGCTAACTCAAACACTCTTGCATGGAACACAAGCGATGAACCTGCTAAAGCGTCAGCATAAAAACATGGCTGCTAAATAAATTGCTTTAAGCTTGCATTCGATGTTCAGTACGGGCAGAATTTATTTAATGTTAGAAAAGATACAGTCTTTCCGAACTGATCTGTGATATGTCACTACATATCTATCCACCCTTCAAGTCAGAAGCTTGAAGTCTATAACACCCAATCTTAAAAAACGTTATTAAAAGCAAATTAAACAGCCTGCAGAAAGTGTTATCTGCAACGGTGTAGGTGTTCTAGTAATATTGTATTCTATGTCGAAGTGAGCCGATCGATTCCGTAGATTTGAAGGTGTCGCTACGAGATACGAACGGTATCGCGTCTATATTATGTGTGTACGGCACCGCACCTTGCGGTATTCCGGAGCGTCGCACCGCCTTGCACCGGATTAGTTTCTAGATTTGTCATTTCTGCAGCTTCTCCTTATAGTATGTTTTGATATTGAAAACCAAAGAATAGATGTACTACGTTTTTATTGTGGGAAAATTTTCAAATGTGAACATAAATTATTATTTTTTAATTCTCGCTTTTGAGACTTGCCGGGTCATAGAACAATCATAGCAAAAAATCTTTTTGTATCCACTTTTGGTGTGTGTTATAATTTCTTCTAATTGTAAACTATCTCATTGTTTCCAGTCCGTGGCACCTGTCGTTCTCGTTCGCGTTCTTCCTGCACGGTGAGAGCACGGTGTGCGCGTCCGTGGACGTGCGGCAACACCCGCCCGTCAGGACGCTCACGGCCAAGCGGCTCGCCAAGATCAACTCGCCGGACAACCAGGCTGATGCCAAAGGTAAGAGCTTTTCTATTTATATATATAAAACTATTATAGCCAATCGGGCTTTAATCGTTTTATATCAAACGGAGACTCCATTCTTTGGTAATGACGTTCAAAACTCAGGTAAAAGTTATCTAGCTGTTAATTGGAGAGTTTATCCAGCTATTGCAAAATCTGCCCTTAGTCTATTAGAATTTTGTTGCCAAAAGTGTAGTGTATTATTATTGTAGCAAGTCATACTTAGTTGTATATATAAAATATATGGAAGTTAAATTTGAGGTAATTCTTTATGAATTGTTTTCAAACTTACCGTGTTTATCACGATACTTCCTATATTAACGAGAAGATCTCTGTGTTGTGCTCGATAAGACACTAGAGCGGAACTTCGTTCTCCTTCCAACATTTTCTTTCTTAGTCATTGCTAGCTTGACCTGGTTTTATACTGAAACATGGTCAAAAAGTTATAAATAAATTACACAAATACATGGACAGCTGATACGAACGGTGCTGTACTTTTGTTTTGGGCTCTTGAAGATGCCACCTCTCTTAGATAACATTGTTGAAATGATTTCGTAAATATAAATTCCAGTAATGATATCGAATTGTTTGTTCGGCAGTGATCCTGGCGCCGTTCGGTCTGGAGGGCTCGCTGACGGGGCGCGAGTGGAGCGACGCGGACGCTGCCACCGCGCGCCTGCTGGACGCCTGGCGGCAGCTGTACCCGCTGGAGCAGGGCTGCGGCGCTGTCGAGGTGACCACGCTAACAGACTCAATTGTTGTCCTTAGGAGTATCATGTACTAGAAACGACGAACAGTCCTTGCTGAATCGAACATGGCCGTGTCTCTGATATATGATAGTATGATCAATAGGCGTAAATGCCGGTCGAACAACAACCAAATCGAGGAAAGTTTGTACCTTGAAGGATTTCGACCATAGGTAATAATGTGCGCGCGCCTACGATATGAGTTAAATGCGCGCGCACGGCTAGAACCTCTGATGGCGTGCTCTGGGACACGCATGCTCGAAGTTATGAATGCATCACGCTGCATAGCTTCATGAGGACGTCTGCTAATAATACATGGTTGTTTGTCGCAGGTGTTGTGTGGCGGCGCGCGCATGCGCTACCCGGTGCCGTACGTGCTGGTGACGCAGATGGAAGGTGCGGAGCCTGCGCCTGCGCCGCCGCCCATGGCGCACCGCGCACTCTCCGCACTCACCACGCCCGCACCGCACCAGGTCAGTACATTGTTGTTAGTCGCAGCTGTTGTGTGGCGGCGCGCGCATGCGCTACCCGGTGCCGTACGTGCTGGTGACGCAGATGGAAGGTGCGGAGCCTGCGCCTGCGCCGCCGCCCATGGCGCACCGCGCACTCTCCGCACTCACCACGCCCGCACCGCACCAGGTCAGTACATTGTTGTTAGTCGCAGCTGTTGTGTGGCGGCGCGCGCATGCGCTACCCGGTGCAGTACGTGCTGGTGACGCAGATGGAAGGTGCGGAGCCTGCGCCTGCGCCGCCGCCCATGGCGCACCGCGCACTCTCCGCACTCACCACGCCCGCACCGCACCAGGTCAGTACATTGTTGTTAGTCGCAGCTGTTGTGTGGCGGCGCGCGCATGCGCTACCCGGTGCCGTACGTGCTGGTGACGCAGATGGAAGGTGCGGAGCCTGCGCCTGCGCCGCCGCCCATGGCGCACCGCGCACTCTCCGCACTCACCACGCCCGCACCGCACCAGGTCAGTACATTGTTGTTAGTCGCAGCTGTTGTGTGGCGGCGCGCGCATGCGCTACCCGGTGCCGTACGTGCTGGTGACGCAGATGGAAGGTGCGGAGCCTGCGCCTGCGCCGCCGCCCATGGCGCACCGCGCACTCTCCGCACTCACCACGCCCGCACCGCACCAGGTCAGTACATTGTTGTTAGTCGCAGCTGTTGTGTGGCGGCGCGCGCATGCGCTACCCGGTGCCGTACGTGCTGGTGACGCAGATGGAAGGTGCGGAGCCTGCGCCTGCGCCGCCGCCCATGGCGCACCGCGCACTCTCCGCACTCACCACGCCCGCACCGCACCAGGTCAGTACATTGTTGTTAGTCGCAGCTGTTGTGTGGCGGCGCGCGCATGCGCTACCCGGTGCCGTACGTGCTGGTGACGCAGATGGAAGGTGCGGAGCCTGCGCCTGCGCCGCCGCCCATGGCGCACCGCGCACTCTCCGCACTCACCACGCCCGCACCGCACCAGGTCAGTACATTGTTGTTAGTCGCAGCTGTTGTGTGGCGGCGCGCGCATGCGCTACCCGGTGCCGTACGTGCTGGTGACGCAGATGGAAGGTGCGGAGCCTGCGCCTGCGCCGCCGCCCATGGCGCACCGCGCACTCTCCGCACTCACCACGCCCGCACCGCACCAGGTCAGTACATTGTTGTTAGTCGCAGCTGTTGTGTGGCGGCGCGCGCATGCGCTACCCGGTGCCGTACGTGTTGGTCATGTAGATGGAGATGGTCACACGCACCACCTACTGACACACCCGCCATACACACACACTGCCCAACTACTCCACCAGTTGGACACTAACAATGATAGATTCACGTGACGCGACGTACTCGTCAAAACGTCCGTATATAATTTGTCGAGCTCTTGTATAAGGAAGTGGGAAACAGAACTGTCTTTTAGATTCAAGACTAGTTCCGAGTAAAAACTTCCAACATTAACATAGAAATTAACGATCTATTATTCAAATGTCATTCTCGAAATACAAATGTCATTTTATATTTCGTTCTAACATTGAATCAGTATAGACTCTTGCATAATGAGCTGCTCTGAATTAAGTTGAAAGAGTGTGAAAAGAGTCTTCAGAGAGAGCCCAATTTACAAAATTCACAAACAATTATTCTATTCCTATATAAAGTGCACAAAAATAACAAAAGCTAACGTTCCAGGCGGCCGAGATATGCTACGGCGAGGCGGCGGGCGATAAGGGCGACGACTTCATAGATCCCACCAGAAAAACTCCCTGTACCTGCGCAAAGTGAGTACCGCAATACTAACTACTTGTAGTAGTGCTATTATATCGCGCATATATTATACAGTACTGTTTCGCCGAGTATATGCACTGTAAGACGTTTAAAAAGGTCTGAAAAATATATTACCGCTCCAATTAGGTGGGTTCAGGGAAACATGTAACTTAAAGTTCCCACCAAGTGTATGCTACAAAATCATAATCGTCATGACTTGTTGGATTTCGATGTAGTTTTCACCATCGACATAACTTCAGAAAGGGTTGGTGTATTTATAAATCTTGATTGCAGCGTACAAAAGCTGCGTAACATTCAATATGTTACAACATAGTCAAAGGCAAAGCTTTAAAACCGATATTATTCGTTATCTTAGAGTGCATATAATCTGTGAACAGCATTATAATGATATATATATATAAGTAGATAGGTGCAGTATATAGTAGTAGTTGTACGAACTTGTGTGTTATGCATCTATATTTTACGTATGACATGTATGAAAGAATATATTTCTTATATTTTCTGTATCTTTGCATTTGAATGAGAGTTTCAGGCGAGTCTTCCACCGCGAATATTGGACCTTATAACTTACATAATAAATATCAATTTAGCGGTGGACGGCGATATGTGTAGAAAACTATTAGTAAGCGATTTAACATGGTGTAGATTGATAGGTAGATGTTATGTATGTGAATGTTTTATTTTTTATATAGTAATAATATAATTATTTGTAGTATTAAGCAGTAGAGGGTACAGCTTCACCAATAAACATGATTATATTATGTTTACTGGTGCTTGTGACGAAGGAATTTGAAAATGTCTCAAAGAATCTTCAAGTATTCATAAGAGCTTTATGTCAATATAATAAGTACGATTTTTCTTTGAATTCCTTCGTCAGACACGCGGCGACTTGTCACACTGATATCTCTTGTACGACAGTGGTTGGTTGGCTTAGTTAGATAATGCGGTGTATTGACATAGGTTAAAGTAGTTTGAGAAAACCGGCACTGAGTGAGCATGCTACCTATTTGACCTAAAAGTAATATTAGAACGTCATAGAACATTCGACTTTTATTAATGTGTAGTCATTTTTAAATCTTGTGTAGCATTCATAGTAGAACTTTCAGGAGTAAACAATACGGTAAATGACTACTAGTCATCTGAGTTACTTTTTATGAACTGTCAAAAACAACATTTTGTTCTAAACATGTTTGGAATACTAAGGCGTGACGTCATAGTTTTTCATTGCCATACTTGTGTGATTTCGTTAAATTAAAAATTGAAAACGCCAAAGATAAGCAAGAGATTAAGTTTTACTAATTTTTTTGAAGGAAAGCTATTTACCAAACAGGATTTGAGAATTTATTTTCGATGCAGTCATCTAGCCTATTGTTGTTAAAAAATGAGATTTAATAATAAAACACACAGATCAAATGTTTTAAGTAATATTACTTTATTATTGATGACAGAATCGAAAGTAATAAATTTTACCCGAAGTTTGACTTCAATGGCCTAACATGTATTCATAGGTACGGAATCAATGACTAGGCAAAGATAGATAGATAGATAGATAGAATTGTTTTTATTTCAAATAAACTTAATACAGGCATTTATGAAACGTTATAGGACTCTAGTTGCACGGTTCCAAAAAGTTGGTCCTATGGAGAAGAACCGGCAAGAAACTCCATGGATACTCTTTTAAAGTCTCTTTTAACAATCTTGCCATGAACATAATGTGGAAAAAGTATGGGAGAACCATAGATTTAGAATGTAAAGATGAACAATGACAGCTTGTAGGAGATACCGAAAAATAATATGCATATGTGTTAGTGACTGATATGTCAGATGAAAATAGGGTTGTGTATTTGCATTGTCAATATAGTATAGTATCGATAGATTAAATCTTGCCCTAATGAATAGAGGTATATACGCTACTAATTAAATCCTCTTATTGTAAATTAATAAACGGATAAAATAATTTTATTTATGAAAATACAAAGAGTATTAAAAAATATAATAATAATTTTAAGATGATGTTGTATACAGCATACAGATAAGTATAGTACAAAGATTTAACCTTGTGCTATCCACTAGTCACAGTTTTGTGCACTGATAATGATAAAGAAATGTATGATATTACTATAGCTAGTTCCCTTAGGCCCGAATACTTAATAATCAGATAAAAATCTATCGACATTTTATCGATATCCGTGAAGTCATTTCTACAGTCAACCCTAGCGTAAACATACATTTTAATATTTACACTAAATATTATTTATTTCTTGTTTTATCTACAAAATATTACCACGTATCGGAAGAAAATCTAATATACTATGGTAAAATTTGTTTTTTCGGCGAATTAATACTAGTACGTACACAAAATATGGTTTCAAAACGTACGATGAAAAAATCACATTTACCTGTGAAACGTGTAATTATTTGGATTATTTCTCTATGTTACGTTGCAATTGGCAAAAGAAACATGACATTATGACTGCATAAATATCACTTATCGCCAATAATTGCACGATTATTTTATAAATTAATAAAATATATTTGACACTTAAGCAAGGGAAAGGATAGGTACGGATCCTTCAAAAAAAATTGTATCATACTGACATTAACATCTGTCTCTTTCTTTCTCGGGTAATGTTCATATTAAAATGATATCTCTTTTCCACGCTTTGTTGGTCTTTAAGCGTAAGCGAAATTCTAAGTCTATGGGGAGAACAATGAAAAATTCCAAAAGAATACAAACTCACTAATATTCGGGCCTTTGTTTGAAACGATAAGCGTACGTGAAATGCACAAAGAGTGGCAGTAAACTGTAGACTCACGGGTTCCTAGCTATTTCAGTTTCGGTCATTACAGATAGATTTCGAGTTCATTCGAATTAAATAATCGAACATACTCGTAGTAAAGGGGGCATCGAAATCTATAACGGGAGAAACTATAAAAGTTTGGTAGCAACGATGCTCACCGGTGTCCGCGCAGAGGGGTGGGTAGAGGGGCGGGTAGAGGGTACAGAGAGTCGGGGTGCGCGGGTCGGGCGCGTGCGCGGCGTGTGCAGGTGGTAGCGTTGTGTGTGCAGGTGGCGGCGCCGGCGCACGCCGCGCCCGCCGCCCTTCCACCGCCGCGCCGCGCGCAGCCGCACGCCGCGCAGAGCCGCCGCCGCACGGTGAGTACACGCCGCACGAACACTATCATACAATCAACATTCATCAGTGTCAGCCTCTACTAAGCCTATGGTAGCCTTGGCCTCCACCCTCTTTAAATTCGAAATTCTATGCAAGTGTCACTGCAACTTTACGCTCATACGTGTGATACGAAATAACTTTAACAATACAGGTGTACATATTTTTAAACTGTTGGTACATTAATATTTGGCTAATACTGTCCCAGTATTGGCCAAAGGCCTGCCACCAGTTCTCAATTTCTTGTGCTGTTTGTTAGAGTTAACATACATGCGTTAATGTTTGATAACAAATATTAAACATTAAAATAAATTTAACGTACACTAAACCAACGGTTTTTTTATCACAAAACATTTGTCTCAATTTTCTAATATTTTCCCCTA
Source organism: Shargacucullia verbasci (assembly GCA_947562105.1). Taxonomy (NCBI): domain Eukaryota; kingdom Metazoa; phylum Arthropoda; class Insecta; order Lepidoptera; family Noctuidae; genus Shargacucullia; species Shargacucullia verbasci. The sequence goes on along the minus strand of OX387284.1, from coordinate 13,787,715 downwards.
AGATTAATGCGAATCTAGGAGAATTACACGTTACACTACACATTCAACAGGATATCGAGCCACAAATAATGCAATACCGCTTAAATAACGCATGTTTTGATGCCTTTAATTATCATTTATTTTATTATATCGTAGACATCTCATAGTGCATGATATTTATCGAATGGTAATTTTAATCATACAAATTGCATGTTTTGTGTCTATATCGTGAGTTATTCATATTTGTGTCTAATGTCAAACTTTAATGTTGTGTTACTTTTGACAACCTTATTATAACGGAAAGCTGTGCTTTGTCACTAACTATCCGTCATAAAAACATATCTGTGTTAAAAAATGTCATAAAGGTTCGTTTACATAACGTTTAGTCGGATAAACGAAATACCAAACTCGGAATACTATTGCATATATTTTTAGATATTATAATAATGTTGTCAATTGTTATCATGGAAGAACATGAAGGTGGCAATATCATTATTGTTTTGTCATCAAAATCTGCTTCCTATATCATTATGGAGAACTGTTTGCGGCGTCTATTAAGTACTAAGACGTCGCTTTGTTCTTCAGATATTTATTTATATCTGCTCAACACTGTCACTGCTTGTAATATGTAAAGAATCACGCATAAAGCTCTTATAGATGAGAAAGATCAAATTACACTTGTTCCTCATTATAAAAATCACGTTCGTAATTTGGGAAGTAAAATAAATCACTACAGAATGACATTAATATCCGCATATTTTCATTTATACACGTCCATCGTTTTAGTGTAAATGAAGCTTTATATTTACAAACGGTGACGTTAGCAACATGTTGCGGTACACATGATAACATCTACCTTTCATCTGAGGTTCTAACTCTTCGCCATGTCGTCGGTTCTTGTCCATGGGTGTTTCATTCATGGGGTACCATTTATGTGTTTTGGGTTCAGGGTGACAGTGAAACGGGGTACGTACATAGATAGATCTGTTATAAATAGTTTTCTTGGAATAGAAACGGGTTTTAACGTCAGTTTTATGTCACAGGTTGAATTAGGTTTACATTTTAAGAGAAGAGGGTAATCAAAATGTTAATACTTTTTTCTGGGAAGTATACTTTTTCTTGGGTTATAGGAATTGGACGATTTTAATCTAAATCCTTAGTGGTATTAACTTCTATTGTAATGCTCTTTCTTTTTTGTGGGATGTCAAAGATAGTATTCAAAAAAAGAACTAGTTGGGTAAAGTGAAAGTAGTGCAGGGTTATGTACCTACCTCGTTGTCCGTGTGTCGGGCCGTCATCTCCGCCCCCCTAGCAACTTGTGTGTTTGGTGCGCAGGGCACCGGGTGCGGGCGGCGCGGCTTGCTCGCCGGGCAGCTGCGGCGGCGGCTCCCCGGCCGCGGGCGGCAGCGCCCCGCCCTCCGCCGGCGCGCCGCCGCCCTCGCCGCACCACCAGCCGCTGCCCAACCACCAGGTAACACACCACATGTATACTATATACAGCTGCGGCGGCGGCTCCCCGGCCGCGGGCGGCAGCGGCTCCCCGGCCGCGGGCGGCAGCGCCCCGCCCTCCGCCGGCGCGCCGCCGCCCTCGCCGCACCACCAGCCGCTGCCCAACCACCAGGTAACACACCACATGTATACTATATACAGCTGCGGCGGCGGCTCCCCGGCCGCGGGCGGCAGCGGCTCCCCGGCCGCGGGCGGCAGCGCCCCGCCCTCCGCCGGCGCGCCGCCGCCCTCGCCGCACCACCAGCCGCTGCCCAACCACCAGGTAACACACCACATGTATACTATATACAGCTGCGGCGGCGGCTCCCCGGCCGCGGGCGGCAGCGGCTCCCCGGCCGCGGGCGGCAGCGCCCCGCCCTCCGCCGGCGCGCCGCCGCCCTCGCCGCACCACCAGCCGCTGCCCAACCACCAGGTAACACACCACATGTATACTATATACAGCTGCGGCGGCGGCTCCCCGGCCGCGGGCGGCAGCGGCTCCCCGGCCGCGGGCGGCAGCGCCCCGCCCTCCGCCGGCGCGCCGCCGCCCTCGCCGCACCACCAGCCGCTGCCCAACCACCAGGTAACACACCACATGTATACTATATACAGCTGCGGCGGCGGCTCCCCGGCCGCGGGCGGCAGCGGCTCCCCGGCCGCGGGCGGCAGCGCCCCGCCCTCCGCCGGCGCGCCGCCGCCCTCGCCGCACCACCAGCCGCTGCCCAACCACCAGGTAACACACCACATGTATACTATATACAGCTGCGGCGGCGGCTCCCCGGCCGCGGGCGGCAGCGGCTCCCCGGCCGCGGGCGGCAGCGCCCCGCCCTCCGCCGGCGCGCCGTCGCCCTCGCCGCACCACCAGCCGCTGCCCAACCACCAGGTAACACACCACATGTATACTATATACAGCTGCGGCGGCGGCTCCCCGGCCGCGGGCGGCAGCGGCTCCCCGGCCGCGGGCGGCAGCGCCCCGCCCTCCGCCGGCGCGCCGCCGCCCTCGCCGCACCACCAGCCGCTGCCCAACCACCAGGTAACACACCACATGTATACTATATACAGCTGCGGCGGCGGCTCCCCGGCCGCGGGCGGCAGCGGCTCCCCGGCCGCGGGCGGCAGCGCCCCGCCCTCCGCCGGCGCGCCGCCGCCCTCGCCGCACCACCAGCCGCTGCCCAACCACCAGGTAACACACCACATGTATACTATATACAGCTGCGGCGGCGGCTCCCCGGCCGCGGGCGGCAGCGGCTCCCCGGCCGCGGGCGGCAGCGCCCCGCCCTCCGCCGGCGCGCCGCCGCCCTCGCCGCACCACCAGCCGCTGCCCAACCACCAGGTAACACACCACATGTATACTATATACAGCTGCGGCGGCGGCTCCCCGGCCGCGGGCGGCAGCGGCTCCCCGGCCGCGGGCGGCAGCGCCCCGCCCTCCGCCGGCGCGCCGTCGCCCTCGCCGCACCACCAGCCGCTGCCCAACCACCAGGTAACACACCACATGTATACTATATACAGCTGCGGCGGCGGCTCCCCGGCCGCGGGCGGCAGCGGCTCCCCGGCCGCGGGCGGCAGCGCCCCGCCCTCCGCCGGCGCGCCGCCGCCCTCGCCGCACCACCAGCCGCTGCCCAACCACCAGGTAACACACCACATGTATACTATATACAGCTGCGGCGGCGGCTCCCCGGCCGCGGGCGGCAGCGGCTCCCCGGCCGCGGGCGGCAGCGCCCCGCCCTCCGCCGGCGCGCCGCCGCCCTCGCCGCACCACCAGCCGCTGCCCAACCACCAGGTAACACACCACATGTATACGGGCGGACTGTTGAGTCCAATTTGGCTTCTACAAAATTATGGATCTTATTATGTTCTTCTTTTTTGTCCTCTAAAAAAAATACAAACAAAATGGGTTAATTAAAATGTAATTGTGTGTAACAGTCAACGGGTATCGTGCCGACGACGATGCACACGCCGGCGCCGACGCCAGATCCGCACGCTCCGCCGACGCCCGCGCCGCCCTCTCTGCCTCCGCCTAAGACGTACACGCAGGTACTATCATATAATATTTAAATAATTTTTGTGTTATCACAGAAAATTGCTCTGAATCTTAGTAATTTCAACCTTTGCTTCACTTGCAATTATTGTTGGTATTTAAGCGTAAGCAACATCAGTATCTCGGTCTACCTGAGACGCAAACCCTGTCCGCAGGATTGGTGTATGTGAGCTTATGTTGAGCATAGTGTCATAATGTGATGTTGTTCAGGGCGACTCGCCGGGCGCGTGCGAGGTGACGCGGCGGCCCGTGCTGCCGGCGGCCGCGCCTCGCCTGGACCCGCTGGAAGACGAGCACTCGCTGCACATGCTCTACGACTACACCACCGTCTACGCATGGTATGTATACTCATTTCTCATAACTTACAGGTTCAGTATCAGAAAGGACAGAAATTGTAGCTGCTTAATGTACAACAATACAAAATTACGTTACTGTACAAATATCAATAAGAGGGTAAAAAATATCAGATTATTTGTTTGTACCAAAAGTGCTCTTACGTAGTATCAATGGTATGCATGAATATTTATTTAGTTAACTGGATATAAATTATTTGTAGCACATTTCGTGGGTAATAAGATGCGAGTTGTACACGGACATGTCATCATGAAATTGATTCGATGTGAATCTTTCCACTCGCTACATTATTCACCGGTTTGCGCATCAATATCATTCAAGCTTTTGATTTATTGTGTTCAATACTTGGTGACATTACTGTTGGTTGATGAGGCAACCATTTCATTCCTCTATTTTTATTTATATTCAAGTGCGAGGTAACTGTTGTAATGTAATAACATGATTGTATCTGTAGGCTGGAGCACCCAGTGAAGCGCTTCAAGTCGTCGCAGAGCAGCTTCCGCGAGGAGATGGCGCTGGGTGCGGGCGCGGCCGCAGACTTGTACGCGGGACACGATCACACCAAGATGGCCGCCATGCGCGACCACACGCTGCTCGACATCAAGCAGGAGAAGCACGACCACGTGAGTACACCGTACTTCATACTCGTATGAACTTAACATGCAATTATATAGTGACGTAAACTGCTTTGCATAGTGGGATGGGTTTGATATAAATCTTCATTAGAGTTGCTAATATTCGATTACGGTTACCACAGGAGGATACAAAAGAGTACAAGAACCTATTTACGTCGGACGGATTATGTCCGACGTTCAAGGATTTAGAGCAAATATTCGACAACTCGGACGACGCGGCCAGCGGCGATGAGACGGTAAGACTTGTGAGTGTACCCTTCTTTATATTTGTAGCGGTAGTTATATGTGCTTTTCTATAATTGTCTTAACTAATAAGGGGCAACCATCTCACGGTCTTGCAATGAGAGGTTTGCATCTGTGCGAGTTGCCGCTGAAAGATTAGGTAGGGGAAGAACCGTGCTTGCACGATCGTAGGGGACGAACCGTGCTTGCAGAATGATAGGGGACGAACCGTTTTTCTTAATCTTTGGGGGTGTAAATATGACGGTGAAGTCTTATTTCGGTGGATACCGGTTACTTTCTAATATTTAAGTACCCAATTGCATGCCAGAAAAGGGAACATATATTTTTTTATGATGATAAGGAGTGTAGAACTTTAGCTTAAAGTTTGCTTTATAGGTAAATTAAAATACGTTTATTTTGGGATCCAATTTAATTAGTTTAAATATTGTAGCTGCAAGTATCAACGCCGCCGGATTCCAACAAGTCGGTGGACGAGCGATGTGGCGGGCGTGGTTGTCCGCGTGCGGAGGAGCTCAGCAAGATGTTCCCCACGCCGCCCAGCATGGAGGCGCACGCGCAGCCCTCGCCCGGCTTCTCCCTGCCCGACGACGCCACGCCGCTGCGCCACCACCATGCGCCGCACGCGGGGTCGCCGCCGCCTGATGCTGCCATCGAGGTAAGGGATAGACGAGCGACGACCTCAGCAAGATGTTCTCCACGTTGTAGACGCACGCGCAACCCTCACCGGGTGGCTTTGAAGCAAGAAAATCTTTACATTTTCTCTAATTTCTCAGTAAATTGTTATTATTCTCGATTAATCTTAGCATTAATTATATTGTTTTCTTAGGACTGGTCATACGTATTCAAACCACCGACAGTGTTCAAATACGTGGGTTCATCTAAGTACGCGCCCCTGGCGACGCTCCCCAGCCAACTGTTACCCCCGGTGACGTTGCCCACGCACGCTGTGTATCGGCCGCGCTGCCACCAGGAGCACGAGCACGAACAGCGGGACGCGGAACCCGAAACTGACACCAACCGGGCAGGTCAGTAACTAAAACTTTTCTTATAACAGTGGTAATAAATTGTCTGTTGTAGTTGAGAGTGATATTTTTAGTGTCCATTATTGTCCGTGTATTTATCGTATTGGCATGATGTTATAAATATGTTGTAGGTGTAGTGACCGCGGGTGTGAAGCGCTCCGCGTCGCCCGGCAGCGCGGAGGCGCGGCGCGCGTGCGAGGCGGGCAGGAGCACGGCGTCGCAGGCCAGCACGTCGCGGCCCGGCAGCGCCGCGCCCGCTGCGCCCGCGCCGCGCGCGCGCCGCCTGCCCGACCCGCCCAGCGCCGCGCCCGGCGCGCACGCCGCCTGCCCGCTCATGCTCAACGTGCTGCTGGCCGACACCGTGCTCAATGTCTTCCGGGATCACAACTTCGACAGCTGCACACTTTGCGTCTGCAATGCGGGGCCCAAGGTACCTAACTCTGTAGTTAAAGTTTTCGATGATTGTATTACTGGTACGACAACGATACATCAGGAGGTTGAATGACCGAAATCCCTACTGTTGGGGAGTTACCTGAATGAAACTATGATTATAACCATTTAATTGTGAATTATTTAGTACCTAACGAATGTTTGTTCTGCAGGTGGTGGGCAACATCCGCGGCGCCGACGCAGCCACGTACCTGACGGGCTGCACGGGCATGGGCGGTGCGGGCTGGGACTCGCCCGCGCAGCCCGCGCCCGACGACGAGCCCTCGCACTGCACGTGCGGCTTCAGCGCCATACTCAACCGCCGCCGGGCGCATCGGGCCGGACTCTTCTATGAGGTACCATTATCTTACTACTACTGGGGTGTGTGAGGTATAAGGTGTTGATTATATTACACGTTGTATATGATATGCGCATGTATGGAGAAAGTTTGTTATGTCCATGACGCGGCACGTCGCATTTTGCAACACTATGACTTCGCGCACGAGTGTTAGGAGATGCATTAATACAGTCAGGTAACGCTCGATCGGTTCGCTTACAGGACGAGATGGAGATCACGGGGCTGGCGGAGGAGCCGGCGCGGCGCGGCGCGGCGGGCGCTGCGCTGGGCGAGGTGGCGCGCGCGCTGCTGGCGCACGCCGCCGCGCCGCCGCACGCCGGCGCCTGCGCACTGGCCAGCGCCGCCGCGCACCTGCCGCCCGCCGCCGACCAGCGCCTCAACCTGCTCGAGTGAGTACACTCGCCTGCTGGCGCCCTGCTGCCCAGCGCCCCGACCGTACTCACCATACTTACTCCGATGTTGCTACAGGTACACCGACGGCGGCACGGCGGCGGCGCGAGCGCTCCGCTCCTCCGTGAGCTCGGCCACCCCTCCCGCCTTACCTCCGCCCAGCGGCGCCGTGCACCGCTGGCCCTTCATCGGCGCGCGCGCACCGCGCTCCTCCCGCGATGTAGTCAGGTAACACTACATACCTAAACGATAGCTTTTTATATATCGACAGCCATAAAGTTAAGATTGCTAAATTAAATAGTTTTACTTATTTTACATTCGTTTCACTTTACAGATTGATGCGGCGGCTAAGACCACTACTCCAAGACGCGATACAGAAGCGTTGCTGCGGTGCGCGCATGTGGGACGGTGTCACCGGGCCGCTCACCTGGCGGCAGTTCCACCGGCTGGCCGGCCGGGGGAACGAGGACCTGTGCGAGCCGCAACCTGTGCCGCCGCTGCTGGTCGGCCACGACCGGGACTGGATATCTCTCTCGCCGTACGCGCTGCGGCATTGGGAGAGGCTCGCCTTAGAACCTTATTCCTACGGTCGCGACGTAGCTTACGTCGTACTGGCGGCGGACGGCGAAGCGTTGTCCGAGCCGCTCCGGGCGTTCTTCCGCGAGTTGTCCACCGCATACGAGTCGTGTCGGCTCGGGCGACACCAGCCCATCCTCCGGGTGGCGCGGGACGGCATCGTGCGGAGCGGCACCGCGCCGGAGCGACGCGACGACCGCGACGACTGGACCGGCGCGCTGCCGCCCGGCCGCCTCGGCGAGCAGCTGCGCGCGTACGCGGACACGCTGCGCGGACACCTGCTGCCGCAGCTGGCGGCGCTGAGCATCGACCGCGCGCTGCTGGACGGCGAGCGGGCGGCGCCGTCGCCCATGCGGCCGCCGTCCACGCCCGACCACCCGGCCACGCCCACGGGCGCCGCCGACGACGAGCCGGGCGCGCCCGCGTGCGGCGCCAACAGCGCGGCGGGCGGCGGCGCTCCCGGCGCGCCCGCCTCCGCCGGCTCCTGGGACGAGGACGAGGGCGGCGCGCCCGCGCTCGTCCTCTACATCGTGGAGCCGCCCGCCTCGCACGCGCACCGCCCCCGAGCGCTGCACGCCTTGCTACGACTCGCTGCTAGAACTATGGACCATTTACATCATCATAATCCCCTTGTCAAGGTAGCACTGTATTCCTATTTCTTGTTATATTTTTAAAATGTAGTTATATTGATTAAAACACGAAAAAATGTGGCTTCTAACTCTTTTATGGAAAGAAGATGTTCAGCAAAATTTGCTATTACCTATGTAACGCGACCTTTGTGTGGGCAGATCATTTCGCTGGAAAGCGTGTGCTCGCGCTGGGGGCTGGGCGCGCGCGAGGCAGAGACCGCGGACGGCGCGGAGGGCGGGGCGGAGGGCGCGGGCGGCGGCGCCGACGTGCGCGCGCTGGCCTTCAGCGTGTTCAGCGGCGCGCGCCGCCTGCTGCAGCACCACGCCAATGGCAAGTCGCTCACCGGCTTCGGCACCGCCGCCGACGCCAACCTCTTCCTGCAGGCCAAAGATGTACGTACCACTTATGCCACTTATTTATTATGTGTATGCCAGACGACAGTCATTTGAAGAATATTGTTACCTGGAAAATTGTATGTAAACGTGTTAATATTGGCAGTGTTTTAATGTTCTGTAACCGTGCGCAGGAGAAGAACCGCGAGCCATACAAGCTGTTCTCGCCGGCGTGGGTGTTGGCGGCGCCGCGCGCGCTGAAGGAGGTGGCGGAGACGTGGGGGCAGGGGTCGGGCGAGCAGGGCGGCGTGCTGTTCCTGTCCTACTGCCTCAGCCACGACCAGCGCTGGCTGCTCGCCGCCGCCACCGACGCGCGCGGCGAGCTGCTCGACACCGCCGCCATCAACATACACGTGCCGCACAGGTACTGGTCTGCGTCTGAACGACTCGCCGGTTCTGACTAATTGGCGTATTATTCTGGAATCTGTTACACACTGCTAATCCATCTCGCATGTACCCTGGACCTAAGAAAATATCACCAATTAATATTTTAGTAATGATGATGATTACAGATCGCGACGACGACGAAGCGGTCCCGCGCGGCGTTTAGGACTAACGAAACTAATGGACTTCACGCTTGGCGTCATGAGCCAGGCCGCTCAACCCTGGCGACTCGTGGTCGGACGTGTCGGTCGCATCGGACACGGGGAACTTAAAGGTGTGTACGAAAAAGTTTTTGATTAGAATTGCCACTCACCATTTTTATTCGAGTCTTCTAATTCGATAAAAAAGGTTTTTGGAATTTTCAGTTAGTCCCAAATGGCCTCTGATTTCTGATGATAAATATTCCAAATGCAATAACCTTTGATCAGGTTGGAGCTGGCTCCTCTCGCGGAAGCACTTGGTGCGCGCGTCGGCGATGCTGCGCGACATCTGCAGCAGCTGCAGCGTGCTGTACCCGTCGGGCGTGCCGTGCATCCTGTCGGCGTGCCTGGTGTCGACGGAGCCGGACTCATGCCTGCGGCTGATGGCGGACCGCTTCACGCCGGACGAGCGCTTCTCGCAGGCCTCCATACAGTCGCACCTGCACACGCCCAGGGACGTCACCGCCACGCATATACTTGTCTTCCCCACCTCCGCTACCACACAAGTAAGATACTCTCTTTTTTAACGTTTTTCCAAGATTATTCTTAGTAGATGATATTTCTTAGTAATTAAATATTTCCTTCCAGAAAGTTATAGTAGTAATAGTTCTCTATCTAGTTATTTATCTTTCAATCATGCAATTTTTATATTTCGCTATTATTTTACTAATTACAATGCTAATAAGTACATTCGTGTGTGTAGTCGAACCAGATGCCGTTCGAGCCTCCGATGGCAAACGGCGAGGACAGCGATATGATGTTTCTGAACGTGGACATGGGTGACGAGGACATGGGCGAGGACAACATGACGGACCTGCTGATCGGCGACATGTTCAACAACATGTGGGCCGCCGGCAGTCCGCGCCGCACCGACGACGACCCTGCAGCTAGCCCACCGCCCCACCACCATCACCACGCGCCTTATCACCATCACGACGACAGTGCGGCCGTAAGTACTCGACTTATGTGACTCACAAAGAAGCTGCATTTAAAATGGCACAGACCACTACATTATACTACTGCAGTTATCAACATCACACAATAATATAATAATAAGTATTACTAGTTCTAAAATTATAAATGAACAAATATTGTGATTGCAGTTTTTTTTACCTGATTTAGGTTTTTGTCGTTAGGAACGTGGTATAATAATGTTTGTGTCCAGGAGGCGGTGGGCGCGCTGCTGCAGCAGCCGCTGGCGCTGGGCTACATGGTGTCGACGGCGCCGCTGGGCGCCATGCCGGCGTGGTGGTGGGCGGGCTGCGCGCACCTGCGCGACGCCTGCCCCGCCTTCCTCAAGAACGCGCTGCACCTGCACGCCGGCTCGCTGCAGGCCGCCGACGACTACACCTCGCTCACGCAGCGCCGCGACCACAACACGCACCCGCTCGACTCGCAGACCACCACCGACGTGCTCAGGTACCTACCGCACGAACCTCACTCTCATCTCTTTGTGGACACGGAAGTAGCCTGTCCTTTCTAGAACAAATACTTCACACTACTATGCAACTCCCCTTTCATTTTTATTAGTTTGTACACATAGACAATAAAATAAATGATTTTGTTATAGATACGTGCTAGAAGGCTACAACGCGCTGTCATGGCTGGCGCTAGACGGCAACACGCACGACCGTCTTTCGTGCCTGCCGTTGCACGTGCAGGTACTCATGGAGCTGTACCACACGGCCGCCGCGCTGGGTTAGACGTGCCACGAACCTTCAGAAGCACGCCGCCGTGTGCCTTCAACAGTACAGTGCTCTGCCCCGACAGTGTATGGTGATAGTGTCTCGAGCTAGTGCAGTGTTTAGTGGTCATGTCTGGTGTTAAGTGATTGTCGCACAGTTGCGACGTCACGGTGAAGTGTCGCGGTTCACATGGATGAAATCAGGATTGATTTACGATAATATGGTATTGTGTAGGTAGCCTTAACATCTTGTTTAATGTGAAACACTAATGTTTTCCATCTCAAACAACAATGAAAGTTGGAAAAGGATTTAACACTTTCCCATTGCAAGGCAACAAAATGATTGAAAGAGATGATACTTTGCGTGTCATAACGACGCGATATGACGTCACGTCTGCCTATATACTATTTATTAGAATAAATTATTGATGTTGGTATTTGAAGGGTACTTGTAGTGGTGGTATGGGTAATATTATTGTGATTTATCTCAATATTTATCTATTAAAGCTATTTTATAGCCATAAGAAATCAGATCAAATTTAAATTCTGTTTTAGTTTGTTCCTGATAATAATATAATTCACAAACCAATCCTTAAAAAGAGTTAGGACAAAAATATTTAATAACCAAATTTTATTTTACATATGTAAATCTTATACAAATACAATTAGTTTTGTTGCTTTCCATAAAATCATACAAATTTATAAAATTCAGTTTAACCAACACCTTTACGTCATCAAGAATCAACAGATCACGGTATTACCCATCCATTACTACAGGTTAAAATAAGATAAATGACTAAAAGGCAGCGTAAATGTAGACTTGTAGTTGATGACAGTACTTAGATAAATTAACTAGTAAGGAGTGTAAGTTCAGGGCCTCGTTACAATATGTTATTGTTGTCAAGTGTTGATGCGGTCACCCTACAGATAGTAGGAGGGCAGTCTGTTGAGCATTGGGATGGGATTGATTCACTCTGTTTAGTAATATGACATATTTGGTAAAATGTTTTTAACTATTTTTTCAAGATCTGTGCCAGCCATTAGGTAAACAAACTGAGGAGATTGTTGATTTGATTTTTTGTCATTTTGCTCTGTGTAGCTCTTGTCTGCTTATCAAATTCAATGTTTTCACATAACTCATGTTGAGTTATGTGAAAACATTGAACGTTGAAGAAATTAATTAAAGTAGAGCATCCGATTATGTTAAATATGATTTTTTTGTATTATTATATGATTTACCATCCAGTCCATAAAAACAAGTTACTATTTATGCACAAAATACAAATTTACTACACAGAGTGAATAGTTATTAAAACATTACCATGCACAAACTTCTAAATAGAAATATCAAAAATGTTAAAAATTAAATACTAGAAAAATTAATAAAAAAGTGCTAGTTAACCCAGAATCTAGGTTTGATCACAAAATATGGTCCAATTTGGCATATAAATGGTTTTCCATGTTTTATAAGTGAATCATGCATTATCAAAAGGCATTTCATTTTCATTGCAATTATGCTAATGAATATAACGTCGAATAAAAGTAATTGTAAACAACTGAATAATATTAGTTCAACCAGAGATTTCAGGTTGAAAGCTAATTGTTTTCAACAAGAACATATTACTTTTTCAAAATTGACAATGAAAACGAATCATTAAGAACTTTTAGCTGTAAATTGCACACAAACGATTTTAATACAGTTTTTAGAAATAATTTGTGCTTAGAAATGGACGGCACTTTTTCGAACTACTGACACGCGACAACACGTTGAATTGCAGTTGAATGACCACTGAAGTCACTAATATTATTTGCAGTGGCGTCCATTTCATAGCTCTATTAGTGACATGTTGAAACCTATTCTTGTTACCCACTTTCAAAACACAGATCATGTGTTGATTGTGTGCTTATCCATTGAACATTTTCAATTACAATCAGCTTTCCTGTCCAAGGAAACTCTTCCATACAGTCTTGTCCATATACAAAATACTTCCTGATCTCTCATTCCAGAATCGAACATGAACCTCATTTTGTGTAGCTATCACATTAATTAGACCCTCATACATAAACCTCGAAGATATATAATTGTAGAAAATTAATAGTAACGCGCCAAAACAGCGCAAAGCAAATAAATAAGGATTCATGTGGGAATATTGTAATTAGATAGTTAATTACTCACAATATCCCTTTTCTCTCTCTTTTACCTCAAATATTTTCACACCTATACATTAACTTCCGTCGATTTTAATTGTAGCTAGTATTAAAATTATTAGCAAAATAAATTTTTCATGTTTCAAGTATCAAAATAAGAATGTTAAAATGAAACTTGATATGCTTGCATTAAATTGGTGTTTTCTGCAATAGAAAAGTGAGTCCAATTTTAACAGTTAATTGAGCTCTATATTTTAGGACTAATGTCACTTCACGTTCTTCAAACATATCAAGTTTTATTTTGATCTCAATAGCTACATTTTTTACTTTAATATTCACAATATTTCAATGATCAATGTCCAAGTTATGTGACCTTCACAAATATGTGTACAACAATGCACAGTTCAGTATTTTTTGCACGAGATGCACACTGCAAATAGAATAAAATAAGGAATTTCTAAACAAAAAAAGATTTAAACATCACACAATTTCATCCTTATCATATCTGACTTAAATGTAACTAATGTTTTAATTGCTACACCATAAAAATATTATTTCGACGATACATTATTAATTTACAACTGTAACATACATTGTTGCGCTGTATGTATTAATGTAATATATTTTTTTGTAATTTTTCGTTATTTTAAAAAACCGGTATGAATTACCAAAGGAGTTAGATATGTATAGTATTTTAGATATTTTTTTTACCGACATTTCTTTTTAAATCGTCCACAAAAACATCTCACTTATTGTAATGACAATTGTCGCCTCGTTCATTCATAAATTATTTTTGTAGGCTTTTTCGATAAACGCACTTTTATTTTGTATCTTATAATGTTTTGCACGATTTTGATTCGCAAATCATGTAGTTTGCAAACCTAGGGACAAATATATTTAGACGAATTGACCACTGCTGTAAAATTCGAGTAATTCTGTACAGTTTTATATGAGGGAACAAAGCTCAACATTGTTTCACATAAGGCATTGCACCGACATCACAGTAGAAAAGAAATGTTCAAATTATATAATTCACTAAACTGCCGACAGTGTCTGTGCGATGTCGGTAACATGATTCTATATCAAACAGATTTGACGTAAAATATATCTTATGATAATGAAATATGACAACCTCTTATCAGAATACTAATTAGTAACACCAATAGTTTACAGATAATTAAAATAAAATAGTGATAAAGAGAGCCCCCTAGAAGATGTTTGAAGTAGCATTTGTATAATTAGACATTGTCGTTTTATAACAAAAATATATGAAATGGAGCCATTTGAAACAACAGAAGAGCGTGTTGATACGTCGAATCTCCGACAGTTTAGTAGTTATAATGAAATTTTCTATTTTAATATATTATTAAAACATAAGCGTAGGAGGTGTGCTGTGAAAACAAATCTGTAAATATGTCCGATGCGTGGTTTGGATCGTGTATTACTCATTTTTTATTGATATATTATTCCATTTTTAATCTTATTTCTGTGGACTGAGTTCGGAAAAATCTAAAACCTTAAATCAATTTTTCGTATTGAACAAATTATCAGAAATCAGATTGTAAATTATTTTTTTGTTGCTTAGTACCTAATTATTTTTTGTATTGTCAAGTGATTGTAGGCAATTTGTACAGGTTTTTGTATGTAATGCGCGTGCGCAGCGCCGCGGCGGTTTGCATATATTATTTAATTGTAGACGCGGCCCGCCCGCCACTTAACTGAATTATGCCTAGTTGAATATGAAATGTTTTAAATGTGTTACAGCATTTGAGAATATTTAATGATGTTGTATATAGTTTATTATTTTGTTTTGTAAAACGACATTTTGTACATATACTCGATGTAGTATCGAATACCGTTAATTATTTGCCCACATTGCCGATGTATAATGGAGCACGTTTTAAAGAAACCACTCGTAATATTTTGTACAGTTGTTAAGCGAGATTCGTAGTTGAATGTATTATTTAAGGATTTCGTTTTTTTTACTTTTTGTTATTGTGAATTTGTCAATTTTTTTAGGGAATTGGGATCGTACTGTACATAGACCTCACCATTTTGTCATATATTAGTTATAAGCGGTCAAATCTGATGATTGGTGTGGAAATCAAATTTTCTAAATGGAGCAATCATTAGAAATTCGTAAAACAAAATTAGTGTAATACTTGATATTAATATAACTTTATAAATAACTGTGAAAATAGGTAATAATAATTATGAATAAAATATTACATATTTAAAAAGCACTGTTTTATTTTGTCTTATCATCGTAATATACAGTAAAACGTGTATTGATTTAGTAAAACTAGTTAAATTTAATAATTCAAAATTTTTATAGCAGCAAATTATCAACTTGAACAATACTTCAGAAACATTTGATATACCTTTAAATTTATAATAATTTTACTTATTGATTAAGTGTTAACTTAAAATAATCTTATTATATGCACTTTAAATAATAATCAGCAGTCATTTTACATTAGAATGCAAATGATTGTAAGATATATATCCAGCACCATAAGTAGCGGATGATGTGTGTGATCGTTATTTTACTCTGATTTACACACACATTCTAAACAAAAAGTACAGTGTACAAAGGCAAGGTAAACTAGTTGTTGGAACATTCATTATCAGGCCTACACAATAAAAAACGGATGTGACGGTCCCTACTCTTCAACTACCGCCTGCTGGCTACGTAATAACGAACCAAATAAAACATTATAAACTAAATGATTGGATCACCTTAACGCCTTTCTTCCTCTTAATCAATTTATTATTCTTTCTAATAGTATAAAATAACCTCACTCTAACAAATAATGCTTTCAGATAATCTAATGGAAAGCAAGGGCAAGGCATTCCAAAATCATAGTTATCAAACTGTTTTAGTATCTCATGACCTATATTGAATATTGGAACGTTTGGCTTTAAATACTCTTTGAACTTATTCTCTAGGAGCATCAGAAACTCGGTGAAGTTGTCAGGTGGCATCATCTGACAATTTTTCACAGTCAGACCCAAACTGACGCTGCAGTGATATATCCCGGCTTTTTCTTGTCTGCCCTGATAGTCATTCAGGAAAGACTTAAATGTATCACAACTATGTTGCTGAATGCATTTAAGGTAACAGTACCCACAAACATATACGAAGACATTTTTCTCTGGTAAACCCCATCTATAATCCGTTGTATGAACTGACAAAGGCTGACAAGTATTGCTTTCAGTTTCCTGAAACTCTTCGTCAAGCAACTGTTGAGAAAAATCTTCGGAATCGAAAGAGTTTTCTATATTATTATCACCTACAGGCTTTTTTAGCATATTGAAAACAAAGCTCCTAACAAAAATTCTGTTGAATTGTCTGGGAGTGCAGTCTTCTTTACTATTTAGTTGTTTCACTTTAGTTGAGAATCTGTTTAGACTATTGTGGTTAAGTCGGCTTGTTAGTAAGTGTTTTACGCCCACGAACTTCAACTCTTCAAACAACTGCAGAATAGAGTTGATTGTTATTTGGAAGCCCTCAATAAATTTCATATTTTCTGTAACATCTGCACCATCAACTTTTCGTACTACCTTCAAATTAGTAAATAACTGCAACATTTCGTTTAGGAAATCCTTCTGATATTTTTTATTTGAAAATGCTCTTTTGTATGGAGAGTTATCAGAATGCGTTTTCGCGTTCAAGACATTACAAAGATTGTTTAATTTTCTAAAGAAATCGTTATTGTTTGAAATGTTTGAATTTGGTCCATATTCAAAGTCACAGGATTTCAAATTATTTTTCACAACTTTTAGTAACTGTGTTGTGTCATAGGTATAATAGATGTCTGTACCGTTTATCGTGAAACATGATTTCTCTGTAGTAACATACCTCGATTCGGAAGCATAAAGAAATTCTGATCTCGGGTCAGACACAAATGCTCTAACATCTAAACCAATATCAATTAATGTTGTTAGAACCTCATCTATCCAAGGGGATATTTCCGGGAAATCATCATATTCAGAAATGAATGCATATGCAATGGGCTGTCTCCAGTTTTCCAGAATACCTTCTACCATAAGTAGAATGGCATATTTAGCTACACAAATATTTTGTACCCCATTTACATCATGAAACCCAATTATCCGGTCATGTTTGATATCATAATATAGATTAGGCTTCAGAAGAAAGCTACCAACAGAAAAACTACAAATTCTTTCCTTAGTTGACATATTATTTACTTTACATCTGAATGAATTTATAAAATTTCCACTTAACCTCGTAGATTTTGGCAATATAAAATATTTTAAAGTTTCGTTTGTTGGAAGACTAAGCATGTCTTTTAGTAGATTGTATAATTTACTCGAATAATATAAATTGATGGCAAATAATATAAAATTTATGTTTTGTCTGCCATTGGCAGATGTTAAGTTCCAATTGATAATTTTAGACAGGCTAGGAGGTAAGAATGTTGAACATATTTGTAAGAATGATTGGTTATCAATTTCTACAGCCGTTTCTGTTTTTATTCTCTTATTGTTTACTTGAGGATAGGTATCCAGTTTTCTACTGTCATTTCCAGTAACAAATGTTTGGGTTCCTTTTGAAATTTTCATTACACTTTCACAAAACTGTGAAATATCTTCATAGAGTGGAGGGCTATTTACTTCAAAATGAACATCATATTGATTTTCATTCATTTGATTATAATGCACATTGTTCTTTAGAATTATTGCTTTTTGTCTGGCTGATCTTCTTTCTGGCTTGACTTTTTTTATGCTGTTGACATCCTCTTGTGTGACAGCATGATAATTTTTCCAAATAATGTTCTGTGCATACATAGGTGGTCTTATAAAATTTTCAGAAGTCATTGGCACAATCAAAGCAGATTTTTCAAGACACAGAGTAGGGAAGGCGTCTTTAGTCAAGAACTTCCTTCCATAACATGACTTTGATCTCCTCACATACTTTTCCTCAAAATGAACTTCACAAATGCGGTGGTTTCCTCTAGTTTTATAATTATCCACTTTTTTCATTAAATCCATACGGTCTACAGCTTTAAGCCATTCATGTCTCCTGGACAAAAATGATAAATGACAATCTTTGATAGATTTAAAAATAAAATATATGAAATTAAGTAATTAAAAATATAGTTACTTAATTGTTGTTGTATGGGTACTTTGACTAACAAGAAAACAGACTATTTTTGGCAATAGTCAAATCTTTTAAATGTTTCTATTTAGGTACTATAAGGGTAGGCAATACATATTAAGCAATCAAGAGATCAGTGGTTAATTAACTAAATTGCAATAATAATTTGATCTTTAATTTTTATAAAGGTAAAATGTTTACCGAAATTTGTACAATCAGTTTCACCCTTAGTAATTTACCACCATTCTTGCCAGAGGAAGAGGAAGACAAATAAGAAGCTTAATAGATCAAATCAAGAAAACCTGAACATGACGATATAACAAAGAAGTGAAAGGGTATATATAGATACATCATTTATTGAAATTCACCTCTGTTGGTCACCAGGATATGTGAAGAATGACAGTTGTTTCTCAATATAAGAACATCGTCTACATACAGTACATACTTTTCCAACCATATTCTTGTTATTTTTCCATTCTGAATATGATCAGTTTGTGATCTTGTGACCAAATGAAAACCAATTTTACGAAGTTCCAAAATCCAAAACTGATTTGAGTGCAGCTAGTGACAGCAGTGACGCAGTGACAGTGACATATGAGAACGAGTTTAGAAAAGCTTTTTCATCTAGTTTCCGAACGAATTGTTGGAAGTTCTTTAAATATCGATCAAGTGTTTGACTGTTGGTTGTGATTGTAATGTGCCGCGCGTTCCAGGAAACATTGGGGGAAACATGTTTATAGGCAAACTCAAAAACTTCGTTATGTTGAAAAGGCATTTTGTACATACGTATTTACCAAAGTAAAACCTTGCAAATTGACAGTGAGTTGGACTGTGATAGTGAGTTGTTGTCGAATTTTTGACGAACTAAACGTAACCGTTTTCCCGATAACGCAAACGGGTGCAAAAAGGGTCGTCGTTGCAACTGGTTTACCTCGTAATCGTTTATCGACTTACGATTATTTCGTTACAGAAAAGCTCACTTTTCACTGTATTATTAGAGACCGGTTTTGCGACGAGTGTGAAAGTTTAGTAACTGCGTTCTCGATTGTATTTTCTTAGTCTTAAAGTAAACAATCGCATCAAGTAGTTCGAAGA
Source organism: Shargacucullia verbasci (assembly GCA_947562105.1). Taxonomy (NCBI): domain Eukaryota; kingdom Metazoa; phylum Arthropoda; class Insecta; order Lepidoptera; family Noctuidae; genus Shargacucullia; species Shargacucullia verbasci. Next base: position 13,768,545 of record OX387284.1, on the reverse strand, counting down.
CTAGTTTTTGCAACGAAGATCGTTTGGACATAAAACGGTTCTATCGACGCAGAACATAAAATGGTCTTTGTAAACCGTTCGCCGTCGAAGGACGACGTGACGAGTGTGATAGTTTTCTCGACTGTATTTTTTTAGTCGTTAAGTATAAAATCGCATCAAGTACTTCGAAGACTGGTTTGACGAAGGACGTAAAACGGTACTATCGTCGTAGAAAATAAAACGGTCTTTAGAAACGGTTCTTCGTCGCAACGCCCACCTCTACTGGACTTGGACTGTCAGTGTCATAATGTCATACATTATTTCTATGTGGTGCATTGTTTTTCTATAATTCAGTGCTGATATCTTTTCTCCGACTCTGTTATTGATCAAACTATTTAGGATGAGATTAGAAAATATGTCTTGTCATTCGCATTAAAATATTTGGTCGACAGTATAGAAATTTTGTCGCTAACAGACGGCTCGTTCTTACAATTCTTACTGTTCTATTCCGAGCATTTGTATGAATATTTATAAATGACAATGAAAATAAATGAAAAGAATTTGTGCGCTTTCGCGTCGTCGGCGACGCCTGTGGACCGCGACGGATGGCTGGATATACGGGGCGAAGTTGGCAAGAGCTACCAGAAGCGATGGTTCGTGTTGAAAGGGAACCTGCTGTTTTATTTCGACAAGAAAGGTGACAAGGAACCAGTTGGTGTGATCATACTGGAAGGATGTACCATAGGTGATAATACTTTCTTTTATATAAATGTTTTTTCCAATGATATCCAATGAGTACGCTTGCTTATGGTTTGGGTCTTTTTAATCTGTTATCTCATCAATAATTAGCGATGCCCTTATAATAATCGACATTATAAGGGCATCGCTAATTATTGATGGCCTACAGTGGCCCTGAGCGAAATGTTTTGCCTCCATCCAACACTATTCTGCAGTTGTTTCAAAGAAAGAAGAACCGTGAGAGATACTTTCATATTTTTACTCAATTCAACATTATAATTTCTAAACAAGACTTAATTCAAACAAAATATTTTTTATTTTTTATCAACAGAGTTAACGGAAGAGGAAGCCTACAGTTTTAAGATATCATTCCAATGTGAGGGGGGGCGCACATACTTCCTGTGCACCAATTCCCAGGCTTCCATGGAGACATGGATGAAGGCACTTGCCTGTGCCAGCTATGACTACATGAAGCTCATGGTGTCTGATCTGCAGAGGCAGCTGGATGAGGCTCAAGGTATTCTTGTTATATAATTTTTGTTCTTTATTTTAAGTGTATATAAATCTTTTACCAAGTTTAACTTTGCAGTACAGCACCAAATGATATCCTCATTTATTATTTTAGCTGAGGCAGCAGCGGAAGCTGCTCTTGTTACAATAACTCCACCGGAGGAGGAGCCGAAAGTGCCGCCTAGAGGGCAGAGGTACAACCCTTTCAACAGAGTCACAGAGGGTGAGAGAGAGAAGACTGTGCAAGGCAGCAGACATCGTAAGTGTATCTTAATGATATAACAAGTAAATAGTATAATTGCAATCGTAATATTCTGTACAGGTATAACATTCCTAATCTTGTTTCAGTACCATAGGTCTTATGATAATCTGATCATTATCACCCGCTGATGAAGTTCTCATCGCAAACTATGAGAACTTTGTTCCAGTAGTGTCGAAACAAATCAATTACTGATCTCAGTGTAGTTTACCTACAAGTATCATTATCATGCCATTCTCCTTACCAAGTACCACTTTTAATTTCTACTCAGACAAAGAGAACTTGCGGCCAGACCTGCCCCGCAAGAAGGTGCAGTTCCGCGACATCCACACGGCGTATGGACGCAAGATATTAGTGGACAGGAGCGAGTGGCGCGCTAGGATAGCCAAGCAGAGGGACGAGGCATCACAACCTCTTATACAGTTGTAAGGAATTCATTATGCTATTAATTTAAAGGTGGATGTTGTCAGTTTTGTCAGCATGAGTTGTGTAGATGGTTTAGGCAAGGTTGCAATGCAGTAGTCATATTTATTACCCACACAACTTGGGCTATCGTTCTGTCGATACTACAATAAAATTGGAGAGGACAGAAGAAAAAAATTGACCAATAAGATACAAATAAGGACACCATTACATAGCATCATTTGGTTTATGCTGTGGCTTATTTTTCCTCTATGGATGTTTCCGCTTTGAAAAATAATTTGAGAAAGAAAGTTATGTTGATGTCATTTTAGATTAGTTAAGTATTTACGCTTATTTGATTATTGTTATAGCAGTTGATGCTTGTAAGTTAGACTTAAATGTTAAACGGCAAAAGATATTCTTTGAGTATTTTTAATGTATTTATTATATACTAGCAACCCGCCCCGGCTTCGCACGGGTGTAATTTCAAATTTCAAATTTCTGATTTTCCATAAATTTTCTTTTATATAAACCTTGTCCTGACAATTACGACGAATACAAAAAAAAAAATAGCCAAAAAGATTCAGCCGTTCTCAAGTTATGCGCTTAGCAACACATTTGGCGATTCATTTTTATTTATATAGATTGAAAAACTTGACTTTGATAATTTGAATGAAATTTGATGTGTGTGTGAAATGAATGAATATAATTTAGTCTTGCATAAAATCCTATAGAATAGAATAAAGTCATATTTTTATATATAATTAATAAATATAGCAAAATGTAGTTATAATCCGATAGTCAGTATTACCTATGAACAAACCGTTGGACTTGATAATAGCAGCCGTACTAATCCCTGCCTAATTAGATTGGCTAGTTACGTTAATTCAGGGCCAAGTGACCACTACTGCTTTATAGGCTGTTCACACTCAAGCACTGTGGTTATATCATCTACGTTAACGCTAGCGCCACACACCGTAAAAGTTACGTTTTGTATAAAAATTCACCAAGCATCGGTTTTAACTAGGGATGTTACGGAGGTGGATTTGTCGGAGGCGGAATCGGAGTCGGAAGTTCTTGTAGTGACCTCCTCGGAGTCGGAGGTGAATCGGAGTCGGAGTCGGAGCAAATCTACGAATGTAAAATGTAAATAAATAAGAAAGAAGAGACTTGTCGCAAATCGTTCACTCTTCGTTCATCAGTAGCACAGAACACATATGTATACTCCATCAGTTGTCAGTGTCACGTAGAAAGCGCTCGGTAGCGCTGCAACGATAGCAAGTCATAACTTGTAACTCCGATATATACCTCCGTTTTGATACATCGGAACCGGAGCCGGATTCGGAGGGGTAATTTTAATCGGAGGTTCCGACATATCGGATCCGGAGTCGAAGCTCCGTAACATCCCTAGTTTTAACGTGGAGAGATATAACATGTTAGTAAGTTATTGCTAACACGTCTGAACATGTCTTTAGCAATAATATTTATCGATGAAGCACGATTTGGACGCTGCATTTGACCACAAATGTTGACCTGAGGCCTTGGACTTAATATACATAATTTGGTAAGGACCAGTAATGATGTATTTCTATGTATTTTGATATGGATAAAAAATAATTAAGATGTTGTAAGTACCATTTCTGTTGTTAATATAAATAAGTTTGTATGTTAAGTTTATTAAATGTAGTCATCACAATATAGGCTATGATCATATGTATAAGAACATGGCAGGTTGAGAGATGTACCTACATGAAGGGTATAGATAGCAGTGGCGTGCGGTTCATAAAGACAAAAAGACACTGCCTACCCTACATAACTCAGATAAATATTCATTATAAGATATTTGAGGTGGCACACACATCATTATTTAATCGACAAGACGACAAACCAATACCAACATGCGGTAGGTATATTTAAAAAAGTAAGATTTTAAAATGTTCTGCCTACCTTGTCTAAAAACTGTGCACGCCGCTAAATGATAGCAAGAAAGATGATGGACAAAAAAGATGATGAAATGCGACCCATTATTTTGTATGAACGGTACCCGAGATGCTTGTTTCAATCGTTCATTTATTCTAGTGGAACTAACGCGTGACGCTACTAACTACCACAAAGATTGGGGTCGTGTTTTCGTAAATTGTATATAATATTATTCCGTACGGGATCGGCAGCCCAACGACACAGTTGTAGGTTGGTACGAGATTTACTTTGAACCTAAATACATTTTTTGTACTTAAGTATTATTTACGTTTTATTTTGCGCCTGTTTAATAAGTTATTTTCATAATTATAAAATTTGAGTTGTAAAAGCGGTACTTGCATAATCCACAATATAAAAAAGTTATATAAAGCATTCAAAATAAACGAGTGTTTAATTTTGCTAAAAATGCCTTGTTTAGATTTAGATCGGTAGAAGAGCTTTGGGAATTACCCACTACTTATTCTGTAAGTAATAAAGTGGCACAATATCATGAAAACATTTGGACTTGGCTAGCAAATTCAAAAAGTACCTATCTATATACCTATGACATGACACATACCCCCTTAAATATTAGAAAACAATATCTACTGAAGCACTTACCAAAGCCGCGTACTGCTGCAATTTTGGTAGGCAGGGTCACAATTCTAGTCTACAGATTATAGGAACACACGCGTCCGCGTGGCGATCGCTTAATTTTTCACCTCACGTGTCACTAAACACTTCACAAAAGTATTATCTTTATCGTCACTTACACCGCGGGTTATGCGCAACCGAAAATATGCGTGGTTATAATATACAATCAACGCGTGCGCACTAACCAATTCGATAACCGAAGGACACACGAGTCCCAAGACCGACAGCGAACGACTGCCAAAGGCGGCCTTCCAATTTTGAAAAGCCACGCCCGGCGATGCCACCCGACCGTATGTCAAAAATAATGAGGGTAGATTTCACTACGTTCAAATCATATCTACCCGCACTAACCCACATTTTATCACTATGTTATCAACTGAACGACTTCTAAGAGTCGTGAAAATTATTTATTTTAGAAAAATGCAATATTAAAAAGTATTTTCAATGTAATAATTATTATTTAGTGATACAACGCAATACTCTATTTCTTTCGCCTGCCATGTCAAAACGCTTATTTTTACCACATGTAAGCCGCTTGCCAATATAGTTATATTTTTATTATGACAATTGTATTCTATATGACAATTTTTATTGTATGAAGCAATAAACAAAAGAACAAGAATATTGTTTTATTTATAATCTTGTAAAACGCATGATAGGGCAAAATACACACAGACACGGGGATCGTCATGCACTTCAGTTCTCTGTGGACGGCGAGGATAGTCTCTAGAGACGAAATCGCTCATGGAGGGGAAAAATAGCTCTCACCGCGTTTTGGTTTCTTGTTTGGTACATCCACATTAAAAAATTCGTGTCCTGGCACATATAAAAACGCCCATAACGCGTTGTAAGAAACAAAGTGAAAATCACTCGTGAATTCAGTCGGATAATAGATCAAATTCTTTCTTCTTTTCTTTTTAAAAAACGTTGCCCCCACATTAGGAATAATTCCTGTGTCGTGGGTGCGTTTACATACACATTTATTCACATACACAAAGTCCCAGACCCGAAACAACTATCTGTAGATCATACAAATATTTGTTCCGTGCGGGAATCGAACCCGCGACACGTAGCGCAGCAGTCGATCTCTCAACCACTGCGCTAACCGTGCCGTCAATTCACCGACAATATAACACAAAATCAGCCGTATAACGTGAACTTTTGTACATATAAATGTTTTCTTGTTACATGTGTTTTATTGTCGGCATACATGGCTATAAGTTATTCAACGGTTCTTCTAAATTGTGGTCTTTTAGCACGGGGGGGGGGGGGGGGGGATTCTCGCATGCTGAAGTTATATACTATTAATAGAAATAGCCTCTTCCTTTTTAAAAAGATTTCTATTCGCGCGACAATTGTTTCTGACATATTATATACCATTCTTCATCTGTCCCTGAGCATGCCTATTCGGTACAAAAGCGAGACAAACATAATTTAATCAAAAAATTTATGGTCCTTCTGTGAAACCTGTCTTCTCTTACTCCTACATTTTCCTACATCAACGCTCTTTTCCCTATTATATAAACTGCGATTGCCTTAAGGTAGAAAGGATTGAATGAAACAACAATATTTTGTATTATGTAAGTTTACTGTTCATTTTATAATATGTTATTATAAACACAACGTCAACTAGTACAGTCAGCTGCGTATGTCAACACACATTCAAAACAAGAACACAACATTAATATGAGCATACTATGCCGCCGACTGTATATAAAAAAGCTCAAATAACATAAGTTAATTTATTATAGCCGTGAGAATAACTTTATATGTTCGTTTACACACATTCCATGTATTACTTACAATGCATATTATAGTTTTGGTATAACACTTTAACCCACTAGATAACATTGAGCAATTTATTTATCCATTTATAAATAATGTATTATGTATACAATTTTCGTGACATGTTATAAAATAGGTACATATAACTATCCGCTAGTTAGTGTTAAACTATACACAACAATGTGAAAGGTGAGTTGGAAGACAGGTTCAATGCCCAGGTCAGGAGAATGGTAACACTTGCACACGCTACTTCAGGTGGAGCTCAAAGTCAAAATTAACGCAAATTATATATTTTTATTTTCGTAAACTTGTTAATATTATATTATAAGTATATAAATATGCCTCTATGCTAACCGTACAAGCATTTACTTTTCAAAATCATTTAAATTTTTTTATTCCAAAAAGATTGTATATTTTTTGACAACTCATAGCTGGTTGGTGGAATTTTTGGGTAAGATAAATGCCAAGACACGGTTCAAAACACTAATAATATTCAAGACACACATACAGATAAATCCACGCTTTCTAAACACGGTTACAATGAATAAATTTACGTTGGAGACGCAACCACTCGGATTTGTATGAAAATCTTGTATGATAGAGAGCCTACGCGAATACAGGAAATAGTAAAATAAAACTAGGTAAGAGAAAGAGAAATAAATACATAGCTGCTAGTTCAAGACTTGTAAACAAAAAAAAAAGTCATTTTAATAGTTAAACCGATAATCGCGTCCCCAATGCTTGCAAAAATCATTATAAATACAAAGATATATTTGGTAACAACGTCTTAAAGATTAACATACAGAAAACAAACAATGAGGATAGAATCGTTAGTATTTACACGATATAATTTACACAAGTCACATCACTAACCGAATCGACTAAAACTAAACTTAGAAAATTAGTACATTATATATCGTTCTCAAACATTATATACAATTTGTGTGGTGGGTGGGAGTAAAGGTCTGGCCACTTTGTTTTTATGGTAGAAAGTGTTTTTGGTCTTAACGTATTAAATGATAATTACTTTAAATAATTAGTACATTGATAACATACGGTTCCTTTATACGTCATTTAATTTTACTAATTTGGATTTATAACTTAGTGAAAATGGTTTAGTCATAGTTGGAGATATATTTATGTTAAATATATGCTTTAAAACTTTCAAATACTAAGTTATAAAACTTTAGGCATGTTATTTTAGTTATATAACACGCCATTACGAAAATACAAAATACAGTGTCAAAAAACCTATCCACATATGGTTATATATTTAAGTATATATTTGTAAGGTAATGTGGGGGTATAATGAAGCGAGTGGCCAGGTGCATGCGTGGTGGGTGCGGCGTCTGCGCACGCGCACCGACGGGTACACTGTCGGTGGCGCGTCGATCGTTGTCGGTTACAGCTCGAAACGCTTCTTCCGCTCGGCGACCATGCCCACGAGCGGAGCGATCGTCGCTCGGCCGTTCACCGAGCAGCGCTGTTTCGCTTTCAATTCTGTGGATAAAAATAAAGATTTAGAATATTTGATGTACAGAACTTGAAAGAGCTGAACCAGTTCCGAAACCTCTGAATTGGCGAGATTAATTTTTTCAGCCTTTTCATGATAAAATGTGGTTGTACAACAGCTTCTGTCCAATCTTTCGGAGTAAACATTCGTGAGGTGTATATTATAACAGTGTGTTATGTACCTGGACGGGCGACAGCTGTAGGTTTCGCGTGCTCTCTGTCTTCGCGTACTGTATCTTGGCGGGGCGCGCCGGCCTCGCCGCCTCCAGCAGAGGACTCGCTCTTGACGACTTCGCCTAAAACATATACATCATACTTAATATCCAAGTACCAAGCGCACATCTGAATCTACCCTCCAAAGTAAAAAAAAAAATTAATATAAAAACGTGTAATTATAAACCTTATTTACAGGGTGTAGAAATTATTATTGTAAGTTTGGCATTAAAAAAGCATTTATTGCTCTGGATAGTTACGCAGCGGAAGCATTCTTGTTAATATTTGTGGAGTGTGTAAACCATTAGTGATGTGGTCAAAATAAAATCTAGATCGTCGTTATCGAATAAAAAAATCATTCTTATATATTTAATACATCCTTAAACCTTTTACGATATTTACAGTAATCCATACATCCATTTATTATTATGAATCTTATTAACTAAGTTGTGAAGGGCAGGTTCTTGTGGATCTAGTATAGGAAAGAACATAAAACTGCAAAGCTATTAACATAATATTAAATAGTCGATTATTAGGAAAGTAACTAACAAATCGATATTTTTCGGATTCCATTCCAAAGTACTTAGTAATATTAAATTATAATTAAATGAAAATTAACTCATTAATGTTGCAAGTAACACAACTGAGAAGACAATATCTCATGACGTCACAAATATTGAGTTGTCTATGGGAAATAGTTTCGACATTCAAATACAACCCAGTATTTAGGAGGCTTGCAGTATTACTAATACTAGAACTCGTCTTCCAAATACCAAGAGGCATACATTATGAAAATGAAAAAGTATTAACTTTCCAACAGACAAAAAAATCGTATACAACCTATTCAAGCAAATCCTGTTTCATCTTCCTGTGCAAAGCCTGTGTCGTGGATGGATTGCGGGTTATAGCCGTCCTATGTGTTAGGAGCATCTTATACTGAACACAGTGTGAATATGAATTGGATGATTTACAGTCTGCAAACATACTGCGTTTGGAAGTGCGTTGTATCTTATAAATGCATACAAAATTACACAGTGTGTGGAGCTACTTAAATCTCGTTCACACAATGGCCCAGTATTACAAGACCGTTGTTTTTTTCTTTATCTATGGTATTTTTTACTGGCACCGAAATACTGTAAATGGTTGCTACATCTTAATAATCGACTATCCTCTCCGTAAGCGTAGCGTAGTGTGTTACCTGTGTTGTTGCCGGGGCGGTGCCACACGGCCGCCAGGTGCCGCAGGTGGTGCCACAGCGGCGCCTCCGCCCTCCCATGCTGTTAGTGCACCCGCATACATGTACCGTATTACAATGTGGGAAGATACTACTCTTACAACATGGAAATTGGAGATATTTGTACTATATTTTTCTCGTATGGCATTATTTAAGTTTGAATATATATATGTCAACCCGTTTTATTCTGGGTTTCGATAAAACAGTTGCCTTTTGTCTCCGATTTACATGTTCTAAGTAAAGTGGAATAGTTCTACGCTACATGTGATCGCGCGAATTGAGCCAATGAACTTTTCGATGATTGTTATACGACTTTTTCTAGCTGTAAAACTTTGTAGCGTCTGTCTTTTAAAAATGAATCTTTGTTTGATAGAAGTTTGAAGAAAAATATACCATAAATTATGTGTTTAGTAGAGAGTGTAAAAAGAATTTAACAGTGAGTGACATCATATCATATTGTGATGTGTTAGGTTTAGAAAGTCTTTATTTAAGAAAGATTTTTATTCCTTTTAAAAATTGAAAGTTAATCTAACAGATTTTAACGAAAGCTCAATTTGTGCGACCCAAGAATCACGTTTAATTAATAAAATTTTAATATCAAAATTTTCATGAAAAATATTTATTTACAAAGAATATTACGACACCAAGAAAATATACAAACTTAATATCGAACACCAAAAAATAAGTGTCGTACAAAATCCAAGGATAAAAATCTGAAAATTTTAGACCTTAGTTGGATGAACTTAAAGTTCATTTTCGAACTGTGATTATGAACTGTTACGTGCGATGTATGGTCATGCAAGCGTGTTGCCTCTGCCTCTAAATGGTCAAATGAAGATAAGCTAGCAAAGGCTTACAAGCGTGTACTGTGGTATAACTCGTGTGTGAAGTAACAACATGTTTGTGACATACCGGTCCTGTTTCCTCGATGAGTTGTGAGAGGGTGGACGCCTCCGAGTTTTTCATATCATTCGCCTCTGATATTAAATGGGCGCGAAGTTGCTTGTTTCTGAAAGCAAACAAAATATATCTTGAAAAAGGTTGCAAAGATAGGATTTAATTTCGAAAGAGTCATGCACATTGACACTAGAAATTTCAAGACTAGATTGCATTAACCCTTTTTGACAACAGACCTCCATTTTTCATTTCTTCTTTTCGATTGGTATATTTATTTATTTTACTTTATATATTGTATTTAAATATAAAGGTAAAATACGTACCTAGAATCTAGCTGCATAATATGGTTATGCGCCTGCGCAAGCTGTGCAGTCGCTGTAGCTAGCCTCTCTTCTAACGCGGCCGACTCCACGCACTTGACCGAATACTTCTCCGAGAGCGACAATATCTCACGTTTTATTTCTTCCATTTCTTGCCTGAAAACGTAATCGAACCTGTAAATAATTTGTGTGTATTGGAAAGGAGTGACTCGACTTGTAAACAATATACATACATGGGCACATGGTGTATATTTGCATCGATCCTTTTATTGGAACCCGAGCTAGCTTCGGTGTGGTGATTTTGAACTCTGATACAATAAGAGAAGGATGCTTGAATGGACTGTTTTAACTTAAAAAATATTCGCTAACAATACTTTTTTTAATACAACAATGACACAAGGTTTCGTGGGATACTTTACAGACATATATCTCACATGCAAATACCAAGAATCGGACCAACTGAGTGTAGGTCATACAAATGTTTGCCACAGCGGGGATCGAACCCATAAACAGCTACGCAGACACCTAAGTGCATAGCCACTGTGTTAAACGTGTCAAACAAGATAGTATAAGAATTTTTATGGAGTTTTAATAGCAGTATATACAGCTTCCGGGATCGAGACTTTTTCACATCTTATAAACACTGCGCCTACTAAAAGCGTGTTTGGAATGCGGTAGCGTGGGGACACTTCAACATTGCAATTCGAATTTGTGTGATTCGAAAAGTGGGTCTGACTTGTGGCAAAATTTACGAGCATATCTAAACCTGATCTTGGGCAAAAGACATCTATAACAGAATGTAACTCACTGGTGTCTAGAGCTGAGCTGTGTGAGCTCTCCGTTCTGTGCGCCTCTGCTCAGGAATTCGGCTTTGAACTTATCAACCTCTCTTCGCACTTCGCTCTCGTGTGCCTTCCGCATCGCGTCTAACGCTGCCAATGTCGCGCGGGTCTCTTCTGCCAAAGCTTGCTCTTTGTCTAGCCTGGAATCACAACCGATTATATATAAAAACAACTGAAAATTAAACGGAAAAAAGTGATGACGTGTTTGAAATACGAAAACAGTATAAACTTTGCGGTTCCGCATTTGTGTTCAAAAGATGCATCTTGCTACTAATTAACGAGGTTCTGTCGATGTAGCCAATGTAATTATTTTCAAAGTCATTCGGGAGGTTCTGCAGTCGTTTGGACATTATAATTTGTTGCCGTCCTACCTGAGCTGGTCCCGCTCGGCGCGGTGCTTGTCTTCCATCTCCCGCACGATGCGGCGGTGCGAGGACTCCATGGCGAGCAGGCCCTTCTCGCAGAGCGCGCGCAGCTGCTCGATCTCCTGCTGGTAGCGAGCGCGCAGGCCGTCGCCGTGCGTGTCTGCTGCCACTGCGCTCTGAATAAATACAAACAAATGAACATCTCACTTAGATTTGACCCTGCACACTATACATATATATTTTTGCGACTACTGGGTGTTACGAGGAGCTTACAAATTGTATGATATGAAAGAAAATGAATCAGATTAAAATTGGAATGAGAAGAACTCGTCTGACCTTTAATTGATTTTATTTAATAAGAGCCGGAAGGAAGTTAACCATTTGCATTTTAAATTAATATTCGTATGTAGAGTATTCGTATTATATTACTATGTTACCTGATAGGCGGCTCGCAAGTTCTCAAGCTGAGCGGAGTACTCGGAGTCTAGAGCAGCTAGGCGGCGCTGTAATGTGCGCGCGCGCTCCCGCAGTGCAGCGCGTTCGCGCTCGTGCTGCGTCTGAAGCTGTGCACGCGCACGGCGCGCTGCGGCTAATGCACTTGCTTGTTGAGCTAGTGCGCACTCGCCACGAGCGCGTTCCTCGTGAAGTCTGCGGGGAAGGAAAATTTAGTATAACTGGTGTAAGGCGAACATTGTCTGAGTTTACTTTGAATATTAATTAGCATCGGTCTCACCTGTCCAACGCGTCCTGCAGCTGCTTGCAGTGCTGGCAGGGCACCAGCGCTTGCAGAGCTTCGACACGGCGGCGCAGCGCGTCGATGCGATCGAGCGCGCTAGCGCCGGTGGGCGTGGCCTCGCGCGGACTGCCCTCTCGCGGGCTGACGTCACCCGCGCCCGGCTCCTCTCCGCTGCGCGCGCGCAACTGGCGCTGCACCTCGGCCACCGCCGCCTCCACCCGCTCGAGGCTCTCGCCGATCTTCATCGAGTCTTCACTGTTACCCGAACAGTCACTGGAGAAGAGCGCTCGGCACTCGGTCGAGAATCGTTGAAACAGATAGACGAACTCCGCCTCCTGCGCGGGGTCCGCCTCCAGCGAGGATATGGCGTCCTCGGCTGAGCGGCGAGGGCCAGCGCGATCGTGCGGGCTGGAAGCGCGGTACGTGCCGTCCAGCACGGCCACACGCGCATCCACCAGCGCGCGCTGTGCCAATGCCTCCGCCAGCTGCTGCAGCAGCGCGCGCGAGTCCAGACCAGGAGAGCCCTCTTTGGTGCGGCGCTCCCCAGCTAGACAGCCGCGGTAGCGTGCCGCAATATCTTTGACGGCGGCATCCATCTCGCAGCGCAGGTGGTCGTGCGCGGCCTGCCACCACAGCTCCAGGTCGGCGCGGTCCTGCGCAGTCAGCGTGAGGCGCGCGCGCCGCGCTTGGTCCAGACGTTGGTCGCAGGTGGCGGCTGCACGAGCCAGCGCGCGAGTCACCTCAGCTTGCACGAGCTCGGCCCCCAGCGCGTCCCGTGCGGCGGCCCAGGCCTCTCGCACGCGTGCAGCCTCTAAGTTGGCGCGCTGTCTTTCGGTATCGCCGTCAGCAGGCGCCGCGTAGCTGAGCGTCTCGCACGCGAGTGCAGAACATAACTCGGCTAGTTTCTCACTCTTATAGCGATCGACTGCTTCGGCTACTTCTCGCTGCGACGCTTTCAGAGCTTCAAGGTCTGCTCCATGGATGATAAGTTCAGAGCGACGTCGCTCTTGGGCATCGCGGGATCCGTTGACAATGTCGATCTTACGTGTCAGGATCATCGCGAGGTAATCCAGCGAGCTCCTGGTGCCTGCGCCGCTCCTGCTACCCTCGCCGTTGACTTTTCGTTTGAGGTTATCTATTAGTTGACTAGTTTCAATTATTTCAGACTTTATCAATCGCGCGAAGAATCTGCTGCCGTTGGAGGACTCGAGCGCCTCCTGTATCCTGCCGACAAGGACGGCTTCGTACGCGAGCTTCTCTGCTAGTATTTCTAAGCTCTTCTTTTGCGTCAACTCACCCGCCTCATACAGTGCCGCTTTTCTTCTGGATATCTCCAGAAGTTTCGTTCTCAGTTGTTCCTCCAGCTGCACAACTACTTGAGCGACGCTGTCATTCGCATCGTCATCACATCTATTCTGGTCGCAATCAACGACGCACTTATCAAAGCACTCCTGTAGTCTCTTGCTGACTTCCGTTAAACACTTCTCCATCGATTTAAGGCTGTATTTCTTTTCAAGACTCGGGGAGGGTGATCTTCTGGATTTAGCCGCTCGCATCGCGCTCATTTGACAAAGGCATTCGTTCACTTTATTTCTAGAGTGTATTACTACGTTCTCTAGACTCTGTAGCCTCTCTAGTAGATGCCTCTGCGACTGTGTGCCGATATTAGAACTTTCTTGGCTATCATTAAACGATGGACTCTCTGTGGATCTGGTGGCCTGACTTAAAGACTCGCAGGAGTTTGTGAGATCCTTTCGGTTCTCCAATGCGGAGGCTACTTTGGTTTCTAGCGAACTCAATCGAACAAGCATCTTCATGGGCTCGGAGCTGGTGGCGCTGTCCAGTGACTTCCTCCTCAACCGAGCGGCGAGTCTTTTCATCCGTTTCTCGTCCGAGAGGTTGTCAGATTTGGAAGATTTTTCTTTGGCAGGTGACGCACTTTTGGAAGGAGAATTTATTGTAGGGACCGGTTCGCCGGACTCTAACATTGTAATTTTGTTTTCGAGCTCTGTTAACTTCTCTTCTACTTCTTTGCCTAGAGTGAAAGACTCTCTGCCCTTTAATGACAGACTGCGTCTTTTCTCTCTAGATTCAGACTTTTGTATTTTATGTTTCAGCGTTCGCACTTGTTTATCTGATGCGGTTAACTTCTGGGTCAGGTCCAATATGCGCGCGGCCATCAAGTCTATCTCTGATCGGCTGCACTGCTCTCTTAGCTTCATCTCATTCCTTAACTTCATATTTGTTATCTCGAGCTCATCATACATGTTATGTGAATCACGGAGTTCCTTCTTCATGGCTTTTATTTCACTAATGGCCTTTACGAACCGGTCTCTTAATTCCACATACTCTTCTATTAACCTGTCCTTTTCCATCGATTCTAGATTCAAGTCTTGGTTCAAGTTCGTGAGGTCGCTGAGAGATCCGATGCTCTTTCTCTTCTCCTTGGTGGGTAACACGGATTCTACAACTGGTCGACTTTCTAGATCTTTTATTCTCACGTATAAACTGTCACTTTCTTTGACACTTTTTAATAGCTTCTCGTTGACATCGTTAACTTCTCGTTGTAGCTGAACAATCGTCTCCTGCGCCGATGCTAACTGCCTTGTTAATAACTCGCAATGTTCGGTCGATTCTTTCAAAAAGTTCTGAGTTTCCTTCAACTTGGACTCCCAAAGAGTTTTATCTTGGTTATATAACTTCTTTATCGCATCTAAGTTTTCAGCCTCTTTCGTTCTTAGTGACAACTCTTCTTCCTTCTTCTGTAATGTTGTGACTAAGTCCTCCATTTTCTTTTCTTGCAAAGCAGCCTCTATCTTAAGTTTCTGTAGCCTTGTGATCTCGGTCTCTGCCGCGCTAACGTCGTCGAGTGCAAGTTTCAGTTGTTTTCTTAAATCGTCTATTTCGATGGATTGTTTGTCGATGGTCGATATGTAGCTTCGTTTTCTTGCTTCAACCGGTTTCTCATTTTCATCCACTTCGTTAACTGTACGTTCTTTTTCTTTGGTAGAGTCAATTTCGTCTCTGTCTCCTTTCGGAGTGTCTGCTCGAGGTGGTGTCTGATGAGAACTTCTGACGCGAACCTTTTCTTTGACTTTGGATATAGGAGTTCTTGTAAGAAGCGGGGATGGTGGTGGCTGTGGTCCCATGTCTCCCCAGTCAGCACTATCCCTTCGTCCACCTTCGGATGCCGTTCGGTATTCTTCATCGGAAGAAAACGGCGCTGATCTGGCCGTTATAGGTGTCACAGGAGTAACTGGTGAAGTCGAGGATTCCGAAGCTTGATCAATAGTATCTTCTCGTAATATCAGCGACAATGGTCCTGTATCGGGCAGGCCGGCAGTTCTTCTCATGGCTGACACCCAGTTAGCTCTAATACCTGCTGTTACCGCCGACAGAACTATATGCTTTCCGTCCCAAGTCTGCAAAACAAAAATATTATTAGAAACAAATTTACAAAAGGAACATTTCAGAATAGTTGTTTTAAGTATATGTTATAGATATACTTTACCTCAGTCTCAAAAGCATATCCATTGGTAGACGCTGATGTTGGCAGTTCCACTACCCTCGATATCCCGCTCAAGTCTATAACTCCATCCATCAGACCTCTATGTTCTGCGTGAGGATCTCTGAAGTATAACAGGGCTGCCCCTCTAAGAACGAACCAGTGCCGAGACCATCCTCCAGGTCCTCGTCTCTGCAGCCACCCGGCTCTTGCGTGCAACAGTCTTTCAGCTGGCAGCTCGACCCTGCCTCCCTCTCCACCTTCCGTTGGTTCAGCTACGTCAGCGGGTTCGCTGCCTTCGCTTGCGGAACTGGAGCTTGCTTCTTCTGGTGGTGCCCCGCCGTCTGGAGAGCCACGGGCCTAGAAGATGCTTTGAATTTAGACAGCGGACAAACAGTACCGATTGGAGCCCTAACACATACACCTTTAAACTTTTTTGATTAGATTTCGTCATCTTGAACATATAGTCCTTCAAACATAAGGTTTTTGTAATAAAACAATGAGGTACAGTAACATACCGGCAGTCGGTCTGGAGGCGGCAGTCTTGTAGGTCTTTCAAGCGTAGGTGGAAGTGCTCGGCGGGAGCGAGGTCTGGTGAGGGACGCCGCGATGTCACGTAGTTGTTCATCGTACTGCTGGTGCTGATGCTGGAGGAGTGGCGAGCGAACGACTACGGTGGCTGAAGGAGAAGAATATTTGTTAAAAACATGCACCTACCTGTGTCATTTGATTGATCAATTTTGTACATTATGAAAAACCTTCCGAGAAATATAAAGTTCAGTCTTATCATCGAGAATGATAATTATGTATTTCACGAAATAAAAAAAAATATTCAAAAAAATCTCAAAATATCAGACTGAGAAACAGAAGTGACTGACACAAATTCATCAAGTCAATATCAGTTAATACGTATGAAAATTTCACTGAATTAATTCACGCCTTTCATAAATATTGCCACCAATATGTGACCGTGTAATGAGTTCAAATGAAAGTCCGCATTATAAGCAATATCTCTTATATCTATAAGAGTTATTTTCCTTAGCCATAAAAGACTATAGTTAAGCTAAAAGTTTTCATACAAAATACGTTAACCTTTTTACCCCCACTAAAAATGAACTTATCTAGTGATTATGATTAAATTAATCAAAATGTGTCGACCTAGTTTATAATCTGACAAAACGATAGAGACCAATATCAAATTCATTCGTAAAGATTTAGATGTAAGAAACGTTAACGCTCAAACACCAATTTTGCGCGTATTTCAAGACAATTTTGTTAGTAGCCGGCAGCTAAAAGATATTCTTAAAGATACATGTAGGATGCTTACCATCGTCAGTAACAGGCGGAGTGGTGGGTTCAGCCCAGGTGTCCCTGCGTCGTGACCTCGCCTTCTCCTCGCCGTTGATCTTGTCCCGGGTCGGCGGGGAGGCTGACGACACTGGCTGGTCTGTGTATACTGGAACAAGATACAATATGTTCAGTTTTGGAAGCTGGCTGTTCAGATATATGGCGACAAGTGGAAAATACAACGACTTCATTAATATCATATTGTTAATGGATGAGAAGGGGTCCTTGACCTGCATCTGGCAACAAATTTTAGAATACAGTCTCTCGCCATTATCCCGAAGCAAGGGCGGATCCAGGGGGGGGGGTCACTGGGATCATGACCCCTCCCTGGGCTGGGGTCTAGGCCGACCACCGATAATTTTTCTAATCGCATTGATAAATTTAATGAAACTTTGAATGAAAAATAATTTTTCATTTTAATTATATTTATTATAGTAATCGAATGTCTGTCCTGACTAAATTTCAACTATGTGACCCCCCCTGACCGTCTCAGAGATCGTCATAGGAAATGCCGACGCTATCTAGTTTAAAAAAGACGTGTAAAAGGGATTGAAAAATCCTAATTGCAAAATAAATAATTTCATTTCATATCGCTGATGCCGTTGTTAGAACCCATGTAATAGGGAGCGAGCGTATCTATAGGACACAATTCCAGACAGCTGCTACTGAGAATTTTCTAGCGAAAAACTTTGCTCGACGCGGGGCTTGAACCTAGGACCACAGGCTCAGCAGCTGCGTTCACAACCACTAGCTCAATGCAGTTACATTTTAGAACTTTTTTTGCTAATATATTACCGAAATAAATTATAGCAAAGATTGCAGTTATTATGCCATTAAAGATTTAAAGTAAAGATTTAAAATAAAGACATTATATATAGGTTACTCTCTAAATTAGCTATACTCAAAGAAACCCGCCAATTTTGAAGCGTATCTCACGACACATGAACTTGTTGACCTATGCTCACGAAGTATAATTGAGCGGAACCTAACGAGGTGATCGCATGTCCGGAGCCCAATAAGAGCAAAACGCGCTTTAAAAATACCCGCGCCCTTTCAACGCGACTTATTTACGAGTTGAAGTAGAGTAAGCAAAGCAAATAATTATCTATACATCTATACATATAAATAAAATTGGAGTGTCTGTTTGTAATATTGAAATAACCGTTTTTTACTACATGCATATGAATATATATACGGTACATACACCAAAATAACATTTTTTACAATTTTTGTCTGTCTGTCTGTCTGTCTATCTGTCTGTCTGTCTGTCTGTCTGTTTGTATAGGCTAATCTCTGAAATGGTTGGACCGATTTTGACGGGACTTTTATTGGTAGGTAGCTGATGTAATAAGGAGTAACTTAGGCTACTTTTATTTTAGAAAAATTCTTTTATTTTTGAAAAAAATAGGGTTAAGTGCATGGTCTCACTAAAAAATACATTGTTAAGTTCCGACATCCACGCGAACGAAGTCGCGGGCACAGCTAGTATCACATAAATATAATATCGTGTCATCGCGAAAGACTTATGGTTGCATAAAACTAACAACCTGTTATTTCAAAACAAAAGATACACACAATTTTTTGTTTATATGGTAGGTAACCGTTGACAATTTGATGACGACTGCTCCACTACGGGTCGCGGGTTCGATTCCCGCACGGAACAAATATTTGTATGATAGTTGTATGTTTCGGGTTTGGGTATATATCCATGTGAATATTTGCAAACACCCACGATACAGGAATTACTCCTAGTGTTAAAAATAAATTGCGGAATGTTTGAATTTTTCGAGTTATCTTGTTTAAAATACCGTAAATAAGTGTAATGTGTGTGTATGCGTATTGTAAAATAGTAAATCGTAAAATCCGATCGTTAAAGTTCGCTAATTATAATTCCGACCTATAATCCTTTTGCTGTTATCTGTCCTAGTCCCAAAACTCTTTTATGTTGATTTATTGAAGATTAATATATCCTACAATCTATGGGGTTAGGCGTCTAAAAGCTAACATGTTGGAGTTTATTTTTATGAAACTTTCTTACTCAGGATAACTGGAAAATTTTCTGACCAAAAATCCGCTCGAAGTGTTCATGCAGTATTTATTTATTATTATTATTAGATACCTATACGTATTAGTTTGATGTTGTTACGATTATTTCGTTTTAAAGGTAATTAACTTATCATTTCTTGGAAGATGACGGATGACGTCCGTTTATCCTTATTAATCATTATTAATAAATAATTACACATGTATTTGGGGCGAAAATACATCTTTATGACCTAATCTAACTTCTTGAGATTTTAAATTATAGTCAAAATTAGATTCCAACTGTCAGTCTTGTTAATTTTAGTAAGTCGATTATATAACTTAATGCAATGTAGTTCAAACAATAACAAACGCATTGCCTGCAGCGTATAATCATGATTCATTAGGAATACAGATAGTAATAAGTCTCTTTAAAGAGGATGAAACATAATGTATGCGCACGCGCCGACAAAAGCGCGCGTTCACGCCATCTTGTTTATTTTGTCAATTAATTAATTAATTGGGAGCTGAAGCAAGTGTAATGGGCTGCAGTTAATATTTATAACGTTTATACTTGTGAACCATTTTATTTATAAAGTCAAGCGATATTTAATAGAACATTTGTAATAAATCGTATATGATAGTTGAAACTATTAAAAAAAAACACCAGTGATTATTATTAAATATTAGATTACATTATTAATAATAGACACATTACATCTTTATCATAAAACACCTTATTTATGTACCCGTAAAACGACAATAATAGTACTCCAACAAAAAAGTAATAAACATTGACAAATAAATAAAGTAATGAACTTTTTTTATTGGAATGCTCAGCCTACCCTACTCCCACGAAATAGCGTAATGTCAAGTTGTCGCGTTCATCATACAGAAAAGATTTACAATTGAAAAAACTGCGAAGTTTAATAAATATGAATGAAGCTGGCCGTAGACAAGGCGGTGTAAATCATCGACACCCACTGCGCGTGCGCATGCATTGTGTTCTCCCGTGGGGCGACTATGCTTTCGGTTGGGAACTTCATGACTGTGTATAGAAGGTAAGCAGAGTATCCAGGCACGTCATTATTATAAAATGAACGTATAATGCGTGTCATACAGTAGACGTAGTGTAGGTCTTGAAGTCCTAGGTTCAATTCCCGGGACCGAAAAAGTACTATTCGGTTTATCTGTACAGAAATTCTTAATACCAGCTGAGAGTTTTGAATTGTGCCCGGTAGATGGCAATAGGCTTCACACTATTAGGTATATAGGTGACTCAATAAAGAAATCGGTGAACAACAAGTACTTACACTTTTGCCTAACCCTCAGGGAATACGGGCGACATGATATTATGTTAATCAATTTAAATGAAGCCTTATTATCAGCTTGTATCCAATTCTTTCAGCGCAGAGACTCATGGAGTTCCTAGTGACCTCTTTCAGAGTTAACTAAATGTTTATATGAATGTGTGGTCTGCACATAAACTATATAACATTTTTTCAGTCTTGATTTATTATTTAATTTATGATAAATATTTTTTTGTTTGAATGCACGTGTATGTAATCTATATGTCATTATATACTTAATTGTAGGTATATGAGTAGATGCTTTCATCGGGAAATAAAAGAATATGGTAAAGGCTTCATCTCAGAGTGGGATGGGTTAGGCCTAGTGTTGCCAGACCCGTTGTTCTAAATACCGGAACGTAAGTGGAACCGGGAAGAAAATAATCGGGACACACAAAAAATGCTAGTCAATGGTTACAAAAATTTGTCTCATTCGCTGCGTGTTAGTTTTCATTTGCGTGCATATTTTGCTACCTAGGTACTTAGACAAAAATATGAAAAGGCGGGATTTTAGACGGCCTTCTCAAGGTCCTAGCGGGAAGTATTCTGATAGGTCTGTAACACGGGACGTCCCGCCAAAAGTGGGAAATCTGGCAACACTAGTTAGTCCTTAGTCCACCACACCGGCGTGGTGCAGGCTTACGGACTACACGCACCATAGAGAGCGGAGCTCTCTCAGGTGCGCAGATTTCTTCATGATGTATCCTGTCATAGGACCTCATGAAAGCTGTTCTTCTGTTGTTTGATATGTGTCTTGTCTCATGAGAAACAATTGATAGATAATACAATTATGTCGTTACTAGCTTCCGCTCGCGGCTTCGCCCGTATGGTGTACGAATCCGTACATTTTCCCGGGATAAAATGTAGCCTATGTGCTATTCCAGACTATATTCTATCCCTATGCCAAATTTCATCCAGATCCGTTCAGCCGTTCTGGCGTGAAAGAGTAACAAAGATCTATCCATCCATCCATCCTCGCAAACTTTCACATTTATAATATTAGTAGGATAGGATAGTAGGATTGACGGAACTAGGTTGTCTTACTTTTGCTCTTGGTGTATTGATCTGTGACAACTCTCTTACACGTATGTATTACATAATGTACACAAAACGGACATATTACTACCATACTTATAATTTTATTATATAAATCGTGTTAAAACAAGTTTTTAATGGCCGTTTCATCATCAAGTGAAAGCTATCGACAAATAATCATTTAATTAGGCGTATTACATTAACAAGTAATATTTCTTTAAATGGTGTTTGTTAATTATTTTATATTAATATTACGTGTCTTACATAATATGCACGATGTACGTACGGTTTTTGTATGTTTTTAACGAGTGACGGTAATATCAGGTTTTTTAGCTGTGTTTAAAAATAATGATAAAAGATGCAGAAATAATACCATACATAAGCTACGAGTATTTTTTTAGTTCTAGATGGCGCTGGCGTTTCCGCCTCTGATGAGAAACGTCGAAACAAACTTAAAGGTTTATTTTGCTCTATTTGGCCTTTCATTACTGACAGTTTACCTGGGGAATATGGCACCAAAGGGCAGAGACCTATATCTGTTGAAGCCGGAGCAGGCGACCAGTGATGAGAAAAGCATTTTTTTTTAAACTACTTATATTATGAAGACACAATGTCTTTACTTCAAAATTACATAATATAGAGGTGACCGAACGAAACCAAAATAAGCGCCAAAATTTATATGAACAGACCTATGAAGAAAGATGTCGCTAATGACTACATTCTTTGGAATTTGAATGAAGAATCATTACGTCAACTAAAAAGTATATGCATTTGAACGTTAGCAAAAAAGTGTAGGAGCCAGAAAATCCATTAGCACGGGTCATTGTCCCCTGTTAGTTATAAGGCATGGTGGACCAATAGGTATTCCGACAGGCTTCTCAGAAGAGGCATGGAGTAATCGATATTTTTTGCAAGTTGCTCGCGCACTCTGTATGGGTGATAGTAATGCCGTTATGTAGGGTTCACACGTGGAATTGTTATTTGGTGTCTGGTAAAGAGCCTGGGGTGATCATAAGATAGGTCACTGGCTGGTCTTTTTAATCTTTTTAACATAGAGTAATGCCTTTATTCCATGAAGGATTGGTATATATTGCCCAGCCTGTATCCATCTATTGGACACAGTTCCAAACTCCGTGATGTTATTGAGAATTTCCACGTAGAAAAATCTTGATACGTTGCCCGAACCTACACTGGACATGGAGGCAGAAACACATCTGTGGCAATGTTGGTGATCATAACTCTAAGTGTAAAAAGAGATAAAAATCAGCAATCAAGATCACTCGGCATGGACATATAAGAAGCCCACATTCAATCGCCCAGCACTGGACATAATCTGTTCATTTAACTCCCTACTCACTTGTAACCTACAAGAAACTGGTCTACACCACATAAATTACAACGAAGCCAGGGCCTCAGTATGTAAATAAAAACCACAAATATTGTTCAACGAGACACGTTCAAGTCCTCTTACATAGATTGGGCCCTCAGGCTGTATAGTAAGTACACAAGTACATGGTCACATAGGTACAAACACATACACAGGCGGCTTTCTTGGATAACGAAACGGAACTGTTTACCGAATATCAGTAGCGGTTATTAAAACGCGCTATTTTAGTAGCGACTAATAGCGGGATTTACGGCTCTTTACGGGACGCATTAGCCCGATAGTGTTTAGCGATGTACGTGTAACGAGAATTTCCAAACGTTCTGTGCGTTGTGTTCGAGCGCAACGCGATCAAATTAGATGTTAGCAGGTTATTTCAGAACGGTGAAACGAGGTATCCGCTATTGTGACGTTAGCTAGTTTCAATAACCTTTACGTCGCGCAACGACCACCGCGGACCATTGTGGTTTTGTAAAAGAACCTGCCTTTGGACATTTAGTTTGGTTTTGATGCCGATAATTAGTTGGATGGCAGTTTTATTGGCAAAAATAATCGCTAGGCTCAAGAATGATTAAAATTTTTATGAACGGTAAATTTTTATGTGCCACACAGGTGCGTACCCAAAAACAGAAAAGCTTAATTATTGAAAGATTAATTCCCCGTATAGAAGTATTAATTGCAATGGTATTGTGATTTTTAGAGACTTACGTGGATTAAAGTTTACCATTGTCAATAGCTTACAATTGTAGAGTCGACAGTTTTTCATAAGAAACAGTATTTTCCATCAAAATTGCGCATGCAGCCGAAGCGGGACCTACCGTCACCGCTACGCTCGACGGCGCATGCGCACCGCAACTTAACGAAAGTGAAACAAAAACGCACTTCGTCAAGAATAGAATACTTAACACATTTTCAAGTTTTTTTTTTAACAAAAACTACATTTTAAGGTGTCATTTAGCCGGGGAGCATTAGTCGGGGAATAACGGGGTTTGAGACCATTTTTTGTACTTTTAAGACTCTTGGAAGCAAAGAGATGAAAATTATTTAAAAAAATTATAACGTTCAATTTTATTTACCAAGCTCATTGGTCTAGTGGTTGCAAGTGCGACTGCTGAGCGTGAAGTCCTGGGTTCGATTCCCGGGTCAGGCAGTGTTAGCAGCACGGAGTCTGGAGCTGTGCCCGGTAGATGGCATTACGTTCGCCCCCTATTACATGGAACTCAATAATGCCATCGGTGAAATGTGGGGCTACATAGTACACCTCTGCCTAACCCTTCGGGGATACAGGCGTGTTGCTATGTTTTGATAAAATATCAGACGAATTCACTTTCGTATCTTAATATTATTATTACACTCATTTATTAAACGAGACAAAATAATATAACCTAATATCTAAACAATAATCTAAACTAACCATATTTCAAAACATTTAACCACAGTACAGTCAGCATCAATAACGACCGACAGTAAATAATAAAACGACATTAATTTATGATGTTAACATTTTAGTTATCAAGCATTCACGTTTACAAATTATAGCAAACCTTACTAAATATGGCTACGAATTTGTTTTGGAGCCCGTTATTTGGAAAATTATATATTTCGTGTCTAATATTTGTTTAAAAGTGTGTTTTATTATGGACTAACTGTTGCCCGCGATATCGCCTGCGTGCATTTTGTATTTATGATCTCATTAGTGTTTTGCTGCAATAGTAAAAATAAGCCCATGTCCTTCAACAGATCCCAGGCCACCTTTTTGAAAAGTTTTATTAATATCGGTTCCGTGGTTTAGTCGCGATGAGGTTTTCTATTCGAGCCGATAGCTAATTTAAAAATTTTCTCGTCCAAAGCATGGCCATCGACGGCTCTTTGATTGGCCTCTATGAAATCCTCCCAGGAGGAGGGCAGTTACGGCACAACAGGTGCTCACATTGTCTTAGCGAGGGTAAAGGTGGCACCTCTCTACAGTCTCCCTCGGGATGTGCACGAGGGGGTGGTCTCTTTACAGTCATCCCCTCCGGGAAGTGCCCTTAATGGCGTGGCACAGGGATGGGCTTTATTGCGGTCTCCTAAGAGTTCCCGAAGCCCACCATATGGTGGGATCGAGGATCACCGTGGTGAGTTTAGCCGGTAGGAGACTGCCCCCCCGGCAGAGGACAGCTTATGAAGGGTTCTCACCGCGCTAATAAAAAAAAGGTGCTCCATTGTCTGTATAGCGCTGCAGACACACCCTCAGAGAACCCACCCTGAGTCTGTTGAGAGACGTGGGGAGGCAACATACAGAGTTACTTTCGCATTTATTGAAGTGTGGATGGCTTGGAGGTAAGGCAGAGATATTGCGTTAGAATAATGTGTATGTAGCGGCAATTTCCTGGCTTTGCAGTTTTACAATCTCGTTGGCCTTTTTCGCATGGCATGTAAACTGACATTTTACAACTTATTTAGTAACTTGGGATTATACAAGATGTTATGGCGTTGTTAATAGACGTGAAGGAGGTGATTAAAGCACTAGTAAAGATGTGTATTTAACTGAATTTATACAAGATCTAACTTTACATAGGGATTTTGGTGATTTTAAAGATATAAAGCTTAACAGCAAGACATCTAAAATAGCTACACTATAATTATAACATTTTTCGCTCTGATCGGCTACACTTCAGCTTGCCACCCCTAAGCCGTTCTGACTCCCAAACATTTAGTTGGTTAATAATTTGCCTATGACTAAATATTGTTGAAAATTGAACCCTACTGGGCTATGGAAGGACTCAAGTTTGTAAAAATACTGGTCTTAAAGCAGACTAGTAAAAAAATATCACGTCAGGTTTCGAAATTCGAAACTCTTTACTGCATTTGTCTCTAAAATATCGATAACAATCCCATACATTGCAGCCGTTGTTTTCTAACATTAGAATCTGAGGCAATTAATATAAATTACGAAGATAATACCGCTATGTGTTACAGATACAGAAAATACGATGAAAACAACACTATGGTGCGACGGAGTTTCTAAATAACATTATCACAATCTGTAATTAGAGGGCGCGCTTGACCGCCGTTAGATCAGTAATTAGGATCGGCGCAGACGCACGCACCACGCTGCGTAGGCGAACCACACATAAATATGGGCGGGGATCGCGAGCATAAAGTGAAGGGTTACAGAAGGTGCGCTTCATACGATGAACAATTCGTGTCGTGGTAGAAAGATTAATCACCAAACTTTCTAATAGTGCTGATTGCCCAGAGTGCGCTCGACGTTTGATCAGCGAAAAAAGTAGTGCACTTGGAGTTCCGTACCATATATAGTTCAGAAACACTTTTCAATTATACAATTGTACACAGAAAACATGGTTCCCTGCTAATCGGTTGAACGAAAAATATCGCTTACACCATTATTAAAAACACGCGGTTAGTCGAAAGCTAAAATGACAAAAGGTTGTCTCATTCTAAAATATTTCGTGTTACATTTACTAAAGATCTTAATATAGTTGGCGATCGATCTTGAAGTGGGAACTCTGTATATATATCTATTTTGTAATGCGTCCTTGCTTTTAAATCATATTTTGTATTGTTAGTTTATAGCTATGATGTATTGTTATTGTGATTGCAATTGTTTGTGCAGTGGGCTGGATTTATGGATGGGTTAATTAAGTTTTGGATATTATGTAGTTAGACGGTACGTAGACTCATAAATATCCGTGTGTTTGTATTTTGATGTCAAGGACGTGGCGCCAGCGGTGAACGAATACACTGATTATTATTACACAGACATGACATTAATAAAACTTTATTGGTATCGTTTGATGTCCCGATTTCGCGAGATGTTCCAATTTTCAGCAGTGTAACTGTCTGTTCTGAGAATACTAATTTTATGGGGCATATCACATGTTGTGTCGCAAAGTTTGACATACATTTAGTTAATATAATGGCTGATATATTAAGACACGTTTCATGAAGCGTGATGAACTATCTATTACCGAAACGTATCTTTACTCTCGATTAAAGTAATTGGAAAAACAATGGTGGCCATTTTTAATAACATTATATTATATACTAAGTCAACGTCAATGTCAAAGTTTTTTATTTCAAATGAACCTTTGCAAGCACTTTTAAAACGTTATGAATCTAGGCGCACGGTTCTAAAGTGGGTTGGTCCTATGGAGAAGAGACCGGTAAGAAACTCCTTGACTACTAAACCTATTACAAATAAAACAAAGCTCAAAGGAACATCATGAGTGGAACCCCAACACAGTAAGCAAAAAACCCACTTAGAAAGCCTACCAAATTAACTAAGCAGGGACATCTATTTACTAAGTAAAATATTCACGCCTGTCCACTGATAAACGGCTCTGAAGGATATTTATCTTAACGGTGCTAAATTTAATTGACGTAGCCCTCGTTCTGGTGTTGGACGTGAATCATCGTCTATTACGAGAGGGTGCGAGGGATGGGGGACAGCTGAGACTCATGTGGCTCAGCTTTAAACTTCTAATATCCCATGGATACAGGGTGGATCTTAATTAGAACCAGTTTCTTTTTGTCAGTATGAGAGTTTACATGGAAATTGCTTATTCCGTAGTGGAAAGATTTTCCTAGCATCAAGTTTGGCGTCTTTAAGTATCGACACGACAGAAGAACAAGAGATTTCATTTTAAAAAACTAAATAGGGTTGAACTATCATAGCTGATGGAACGTGCCCGAAAGCGTGGGATAGGTAAAAATAAAACGTAGATCATAAGTCTGCAATGACACATGGGTTTCGTTGAAAATCAGCGCCAGACGATTATGAACTGTTTTGCTGCATCCGTGAGACCCACATAGATAAGTGTTGTCAGATTTTTTGGTTGTTTGCTAAAGTGTAATTTTTACGATTGTAACCGCTGCCCGCTCATGACTTACCTCCTATCCTCCTAAAAGGTTACACCATCTCCATCGTCTTACAGCGTTTAATTAGGTCTAACGCGTCGCCGGACGTCGAGATTTATGGTCAGGCGATCTGGTCGGACCTGACCGGGTCTACCCAGGCGCACCTGTTGGCCAACTGGTATTTAGATGCAGATAGCGGGCCCACAATAGATGGTATGTGTGGGGTCTAAATTGGTGACGGTGCAGCTGTGGTAGAGAGTGGCCATTTGTTGCTGTGTCTAAGTGGTTGCCTTGCCTTGTTTCCTTATCGTTTGTTTATGTAAAGTCGCTAAAGAGGTGTAACGGTTGACCATTGATATGAATACGGTTTGTTCGTTTAAATATTGAAAATCGGATTGTTATAGTATTTTAATGGCGTCCAGAATTCTTGGAAATAAAGTAAAAATGGAATGGTCAATCATCTTACTTTTTTTCAATAAGACGTGACTCGATTCGATTCGATTGAAAAATTGAAACATCGAATCAATTCGGTAAACATCGGTGTAAATGGCACATAAATATCGCTTTGCAACCAAGCGCTTGCGCATTTTTACACCCGTTCATTACGCGTGGACCATCCATGTGTAATTTGTGAGACATTCACAACTTTGTGAATGGGGCTATTAAAGCAAGACGGTTGAGATAGTCTGCCGCACCCTGGGCAGTCGGCCTTGATATCGCTGTTGCTTACATGCTTATCATACCACTAGTGTAAGCGTTAGGAGTATATGGGTGACAATAGGTTTAGGAAAGCTTTTGATTTTCCTATCGTTAACTTAAAACTTTCTCCATGGACGTCTTTCGCAGAAATATATCAACATTTTGGCGCCATGTTAGGTTCATTTTCATGTTTTGGTTCTAAATTATCATATGTGAATTTTAGTGCATATTTAATTGAACTTGAAATTTGTTTTCCAAAATAATTTATTTGTTTCATAACTATAAATCTTACCAAGTATTTAATATCTACGAAAAAGAATTAAAAGCTCTTAATTTACGACCTGTAATGTTTTAAGATCTCGGTTAAATGAAGGACGATAAAGTTGTATAAAAAAAACTCAAAAACAAAACTAATAACTAAAAAGCAAAAAATAAATCTTTTATTATACAATGTAGTAGTTGAAGAATATTGAAATCGGTGCCAAGTAAAACATAAAAGTAATATACCTTGCTGCTATAATAGCGACATTGAAACAACGAGTTCACGTAGAAATTGTCGAGTGCGGAGCGAATTATACGTCGGACACGACAAATGCATTTCGCCAATTGTGTCGGTTTATCATTGCATGTTTTACTTGGCACCGACTTCAATATTCTTCAACTACTACATTGTATAATAAAAGATTTATTTTTTGCTTTTTAGTTATTAGTTTTGTTTTTGAGTTTTTTGGAGTCGGTTTTTATTTTTTGTTAAAAATTTTAATTATTTTACAATTTTGAGTGATGGGTAGACCTATTAAAGACGATTCTCTTGAAAAACTTTACAAAGGTCAAATGTATGTTGCCCCAAGTCGAGTGAAAACCTTAGACAGTATTGCACTATGTGATTTTAAAATCAAATAAATTACTTAGCCGACCACATGATGAAAACGCATTACGAGAAATGAAAAGATTAAGACGACTATTGTAACTAATACTGTGATAGTTTTGACTTTTAGAGGTTTAAAATGAGCCCAAACTCGAGGGGTTTACTAGTAGCTACTGAAGAGTTCCACCATCTATCTCCTGGCTCCATCATCAGACCCTCTATACCAAATGTTTTATACGGGACTCATCAAAATATATCGAGTGATCCCAAACTCGGAAGTTTTATTCCCTAACTCTTTACCGTTGAGGAGTACTATGACATCCATCATCAGCTCAGCATCATTAAATGATGACTTTCAGACGCCAATACCTAACTTATTAAGAAAAAAAGCTCAAACGGGCTATTTGTCTTACAATATTTGAGGGTATCCCTCGATTTCCCTAGGATCCCATTATCAGATCCTGACTTGGTGATAATGGGACCAAATGGGAAGCATACTCTTTCAAACAAAACAATAATTTTTAAAATCGGTCCCTAATTGACGGAATAATCGCCCAAACACTATGTAGCTGCTATCAACCATTAAGGAGTTCCCTAAACTGTACTGTACCTGCATCAGGGACCTTGCAGTGGCAGTCATTACCCATCTCGGTGTAAAGATCTTGTCAACACGAATAAAATAAGCCCAAACACGAGGTAGTTAAGATGTACCGTTGAGGAGTTCCCTCGATCCTCTGTCGTCTCCATCATCAGATCTGCCCTAAACCTCCATAGTATTGTAGTCTTATCAGATATACACATAAATATCAAGTTTTTACCCCATGCTCGCCTACAATTTTCAAGAGATGCCCTCGATTTCTCAGGGTTTCCACCATCAGGTCCTGACCTGATGACAATGGGACCAAATGACAAGCATACCCTTTCAAATAAAAAAATAATTTTTGAAATCGGTCCAGGCGTCTTCGAGAAATCGAGTAACAAACATAAAAAAAAAAAAAAAAAAAAAAAAAAAAAAAATACAGCCGAATTGAGAACCTCCTCCTTTTTTTTGAAGTCGGTTGAAAATAAGAAAAGAATTAATTTTAATGACCATTCATAGTTCGACGCGAAGTTATTGCGGAACCAACAAGAGGACAAACATATGTTATACAGATTTTAAAGTAAGGCCTTATTTATGTACACAATATTTTATTAATATTATTGTAAAGGCAAGTGCCTTTTCTTTACCAATTTTCCCATTTTTTATTTCTCTGTCAGTTTTTACTGTATCTCTGCTTACCTTTGGTGTCGATTGGCGTGGGGGCTGCGAGGCTGGGAATCTCGGGCTGCGGCGGCTGCACCCTGGGGCCAGGCCAGGTGGTGGTGCCTCCGGAACAGTACCGGGGCCTGCTCGCCTGGCACCCGTCTGCTACGTCACGAAGAGTTGACGCGTCCGCTGAGTATTCTAATAGTAGGGAGATTGAAATATCATGTAAAAACAGAAGGTTAGGAGGCAAGACTCTTGTAAAAAATAACGTAGAAGGGATTTAGGTGATAAGGTAGTGTTTATATCAATGTAGGCGAGACATTAGTTAAAATAAAAAAAAGGTACATCAAAAAAAAATACAAAATTTTGTCACACTCCTAAGAGACCTGTCTGGTACTTAAGTAATATGCGTAGAGTGTAACTTTGTATTTAGAAATCAGAAGAATTGAAAGAACTAGATAAAATTAAGAGTGAAGAAGAAAATTCCAAAGGTGCTCTAATGTATGTAGATGCATGAAAACGAATTACAAGTAACTTACTTCGAGTTGTTGAAGACTGCAGCAGACTCGCTGTCTGGCCACCAGGAAACGTCGCATTACGCTTATGACGACCCTGTACACAAAAAAAAAAAACAATAATTTAAAAAGTTATAAAATTAAAACTGAAGTCATTTAACCCTGCTGCATTTAACCTTGCATTATTCAAAGATTTGCAGCTTTCCAAAACGCGTCCTAAAACATTGTAGACAAATGTATACAATGGCACTTGAACTAAACAATTCTAAGAGCCATGTCCACCGACACTATAACTGATGTTTCAAAAGAAAACGGCCGGTTACTCATACAAAAATTCCTGTCAAAAGTCTGATTTAGGCCTTAACCGTCTGTTAAAATTGGGCCTAAGCGAGGAAACAATTTGACACGGGTACGTCTTAAAACTGCGACCAGACACCGGAGGACGGGCAGCAGCGTCCTCTCACTAATCGGTGAGCCACTGCGATCTCCAAGCCGCCTGCCAAGCGTGGGGATTATGGCAAACCCCCCCTTGAGGGAGGCCTTCGTTCAGCAGTGGACGTCTTATGGCTGATGATGATGATGATGATGAGGAAACAATATTAAAATACAATTATAAATACATAGAATCTCTCAATGCACACAAATCATTATCAATTCTTTATCACTACGTTCCTTTACAGTACCTAGTATGCTACACTGCTCATTTGCGCAAGCCAACAAGTACGCAATTACTACTTCCTCTTAACAAGACGGTATCGACCAATTAGCTAAAGATTTCTAATCTGCAACATCTCTATTGCGATCCGCGCAGTTTCCCTGACCCCACCCATCCTTGTGAAGCCGTGTGAAACCATACCAATAGGTATCTTTAATTGTTCGAAAGCACATACTGACCAACTGGTTGGATCGGGCTGATTTCAACGCAAATTGTCTCAAGCGACAAACAAGTAACTTGTTAAATCGCCAAGTATTATCTATCTTCTATATGTATATATAAAAATGAATGTGTGTATGTATGTTCCCTATGGATTCCAAAATGACTGGAACAATTTTAATGAAATTTTTCTAGGTAATCTTAAAATTAGCCCAGCGGCAGCCTAATTACCTACGTAAAAAAGCGACAGCAACGCGACAGCCACGCGACTGTCACGCGACAGCAATCTCGCTGCCATCCAATACATTATATGTCACAAAAATGACGTTTGACAGAAGTTATCGCGCGATCTACGACTGTCGCTACATCGGTAATCCTGTGAAGTTTGGTAGCGATCCGCAGCCTAATTACGTAAAAAAGCGACAGCAACGCGACAGCCACGCGAAAGCGATCTCACTGTCAGCCAGTACATTATATGACAGAAAAATGACGTTTGACAGAAGCTATCGCGCGATCTACGGCTGTCGCGACATCGGTATTAAGGCTGCGGATTAACATATTTTTTTGGCCTTTTGATAATTTTGTGTGCTACTCATGCGAAGCCGGGGCGGGTCGCTAGTAGTAAATAAATACTGACGCGTACGGTTTGAGTATGCATTTTTAAAATGATTTTCTGTTCAGATTATTGACTTATTAATAGTCCACGTGCATCATTACTGTTTATATCTGCACGATTTTGGCGTCTGACATAAAAAGAGCTGCCATTATATCCGTTGTGGTTTCAAGAAGCGTGTGAAGCGAAAAAAACAGAATATTGTATAAATTACATATATACTTGTAGTACTTATGGGTTATCGAAACCAGAATAAACAATCCAAAGTTCTTTCATCACGTATTTGTAACCAACAAATGGTCAAGTTTTCTGTCTTTCTTATGATGCGTAGTACGCACGTAGCTGATCCATTCAATATTTCCTTTCACTCCAAGATAATGTACTAAACCTAAGCCAATTGGTCCCAAAGACAATAGCGATAATTCTTCGCCACAAACACGAAGATTTATCAAAAGTGTCGCTTAAGGCGACTCTCTTGTATGCCTTCAACATTGTTAATCGGACTCAATGGATTAATTGGCAAATTACTCAGAAACCGGTCCCCGGCGCTGAATTGAAATGGATTTATCACAATTGGACTCGATGGACAATTGAACTGTCTGAAAAGTGAAATTTCGCTATTGTTGGTTTTGAATCTTACGGCTTTTATCAGCAATTGATTTAATTGGAAGTTAATTGATAGTTAACGGATTTACTTGTTTTATTTCAAGTTTAATGACTCGTATCGCGTCGGTGTCTTAAATTAAGCACCATAAACTAAGTAATCTCGCCTCCCTTTACAAATTGGACACAGTATCTACTGAACTGTGACGCGAAACACAGATTTATTAATTACATATTATAAACACGTAAGCACATGAGTTAATAAGGCCGGTGACGGCGCGAAATCAACGACGGGCAAGACGAAAGCGAGACTGGTAAATAAAACAATCGTATGCCTCGCAAAACCAAGCTCAAGACTTCGCTTATACTTGATATAGTTTCAACAATATCTTATTAGTAATCTGTGTGAGATAATATAAGTCTCTGCCTTAAACATTTGAGATTCGCAGTTTCCATACTCCTTGTATTGCATGATTCAGTGAATTACGTCGCCGCGTCGGCATTTGTCAAAAGAATATTCCAGTAATTAAATTTTTCCATTATTAAAATAAGCTGTCAAATATATAACAACTAAATTTCACTGTAACATACTAAGCAAAAACATTTTGCCGTAATAAGCTAGACAGGTCTAAGCTATACAAAAAAAACTGCAATCAGACGTTGAAATAATTTATGACTATAAAAAAATATGATTCATCAATAGCGAAATATAAAATTAATTGTTTCGAAGAATATAAAACAATAATAAAATCGGTGCGCCGGCGCCGCTTGGCCCGTTAGCGGACTGAGATCTCGACTTAGGTTGGTTACATACTAGCGACTTACTAATATTTTTCAGTTTGGTAGAATATATTAGCACTATACTGGAAATTTTTAATTAGACAGTCTTCTTCATTGATTGACAGAAACGGAACGGAAATAATAAGAAAGAAAGAAAGAAAAAGCATTTATTCTGTACGGCATAACCGACAGCACAAACATTAGGTCGCCTAGACAGACAAACAGTCGCAAAGACTGTGCCAAGGCTTTTATCAATATTCCTAAAGACTTTTACGAACTGAATAGTGTTTCATTAGGTCCTCAATTTGCTCTACATAGAAAATCATGGTCCTTACAATAATTCTGAGTTATCAAACCACCTTGATTCCGTAAGAAAAATCTGACAGCAACAGCGAACACTGAAAGTGCACACACTTCTTTCCCACTTATATAAGTTTTCATAAGAGGAAAAGGAACAGCATGATGTCACATTATTCTTACATTCTATGGGTGCCGGTATAATTTCGTAATCAGCTACCACGGTTCTAAAGACTCGTGGTTTATGAACCAGGACTGTATGGAGTGTGTTGTGGTTGATGTCGCTGATGCCAGTCCCAAGTCGCAAGCTCCTAGCGGTCCTACTGCCTTCAGGTCGGTGAACTAGCCAGATTTTATGAGCATTCGTGATAAGGGGACGTGGGAGCGGATATCAGGAACACACTGAACCGCTTATCGTAATGTGTTACAGATTGTGTAGTGTTAACTGTTAAGAAATCAATTAAGGAAGCGATTAATCAAGTGAGTAATTCTTATCGTTACTTGGTACTTGGGTAAGCAGAAATTTGATTTGTGGTGATTAGGGGTCGAATCAGAATTTAGTTCAATTATGGATGGTTAACATAACATAGCATCACTCCAGTATTCCGCAAAGGATTAGGCAGAGGTGTCCAGAAATTGTAACATGGTGGTTTAAAACATGTTAATATTAGTTTTGTGCGAGGATCGAACCCGCGAAAACGTAGCATGACAGCCAGTCAACCCACTACGCCAACCATACCAAGAAATGATCTTCTCATCATAATTATTGCAAGCCAATCATTAAATCACGTTGCATCTCCTTTTTCGTGAGTTCTTTGACATCAACTCAAGTTATGATTAGTTCCATATGAAGATCTAGTGGGTATCATGTTTAGTGTTTAATATATAAAAATATATAGAAGAGCTACTTTGTATGTACTGATGACCATATAAGATCGCTGCGTCATCAATCGTCACTGTGATGTTAGAAACAACATGGACATGACAAACTTGGCGCAGTGGCTAAGCGATTAGCTTTCTGCGCTACGTGGAGCGGGTTCGATCCCCGCACGTAACATATATTTGTATGATCTACAGATAGTTGTTTCGGGTGAGGGTCTTTGTGTATGTGAATATATGTGTTTGTAAACGCACCCACGATACAGGAATTATTCCTAGTGTGTGACAACGTATTTAAACAAAAACGACTCCGTTCTGCTACTGAGAATATCCTGCTATAGAGAAAAACGCGATAACACTAGACACACCCGACCCAGAAATCGAACCTAAGTCCTCATACACAGCAGTTGCGCTTTCGGCCAATAGACCAATGGGGCAGTCAGTCTCAATATTAAAATATTCCATATTAACTATCATGGATTATCCATATTAACCTAACCGGATCATAATATCGCAGACGATGCAATACGGCGCCGCCGCGGTCAATGGCCCTTGTTTTTGATACTCATTGTTACATATGTACGTACATACATATGTAGATATATAATTGGTCAGGCAACAATAGTTTCAAGTGTCTGAGATTTCGTCTTGATTTATTAATTAAGTAATTAGTCTTGTTCTATGTTCTTGTTCATCACGCTTGTATTCCCCGCAAGGTTAGGCAGATGTGTAGATACTATTGTACACGAATTTTGCAGATTTCGTTATTGAGTCACATGTAATAAGGGGCAGGCTTATGGCCATCTAACGGGCAGAGTTCCAGACTCCGTGCTGCTACTGAGAATTTTCACATAGAAAAACTCAATAACACTTTGTTCTCCCCGGGAATCGAAAGGATAGAAGCCAGGATCTCACACTCATCAGTGGCATTTTCTGACGTGACGAAGGTCAAATTTTCTGAAATTTATACAATATATGTACCTATCTATACATATACATAATTAAATCGCATCAAGCATAATAAAACAAGCAGATTTACAATCAAAATTTGAATATTTTACAACAAGATCAATTATTTTACAACGAAATCATACAGAGCGGTATTAGTTTCAAATTAATAAGACCATGGTGTGTCGAATGGGACTGATAACCCGCCATTGTGATAGCTTGAAGGTAGTTGTTACAAGTCGGTCGGACGTTAATTAAGGCATATACTTTGAACCGTTGAATAATTCCACACAGCGCAGGATTTCTATTGGGTGAAGCTATTGGTATATACATACATATATGTGGTTGTTCACACTCATATAATGTTGTTCTTGCTATAAGGTTCAATCATATATACGTCATGGACTCAATAGTCGGCATCGGCGATATATGGACATCTCTGGCTAACCCTTCCTGTAATACAAGCGTGATGAGCGCGAAATAAAGTTTTTATTTAGAACTAAGACACATTATGGGCAATTATATACGGAGGGTGCAATAACATCTTGCGGTATCGACTCGCCAGTTTATCTATTGACTAGCTTCCGCCCGCGGCTTCGCCCGCGTGGTTTACGAACCCGTACATTTTCCCGGGATAAAAGTAGGCTATGTGCTATCCCAGACTATAATCTATCTTTGTGCCAAATTTAATCCAGATCCGTTTAGCCGTTCTGGCGTGAAGGAGTAACAAAGATCCATCCATCCATCCATCTATCCATCCTCACAAACTTTCACATTTAGAATATTAAGTAGGATAGTGGCTATTTTGTATGAAGTTGAATACGCAACTACGCGTGTATGAGGCTCATACATAACAGCCTTTTTCATTCACCCCATATCCTCAGTCTTGACACCTAAACCTAAGTGGAAACACCTAATGTTTATGAAGAGACCTGCATATCAAGATCTTAGGCATATCGTACGTCGTTCATGGTTGGTGGTTTTATGAATAGCCTTCACTTAAACTGACAGACAAGCCAACTGAAGTGATATGTAGACACAAATAGAAAGAAAGAAAAAAAAAATATAGCAAGGTAATTTAGATTGATCTGCTCGGTCAAATGTTAGTGTCGTACATATGGAATATTTGTGTGTGGGTATTTGGAAGCTACTTGGAGACTTGGAGACTATGAGCAAGTTTATTAGTTTAATTTTTAACTTCCTCATTAGTCGTAGCGTGAGTTCCTGGGTTCGATTCCCGGGATGGATAGTGTTATGGGGTTTTTCTGTATAGAAATTCTCAGTAGCAGCATAAAGTCTGGAACTGTGCCCGGTAGATGGCAATAGGCTCGCTCCCTATTACATGGGACTCCATAACGTCATCAGCGTAATGTGGGTGTACAATGGTATACCTCTGCCTATCCCTTCGGGGAATACAGGCGTGATGATATGTTACGTTATATTAGTTTAATATTCTGACCAGATATTAGAACATACCCTTAAAGGCGGTGACAGTTTAATGTTCAACTTGAAAGATTTAATATGTGACGTCATTAATGGTAAAAAAATCTCGAAGTTGAATGACTTAGGACATCCAAAGTCTACCGATGTACCGGATCCGGAGTCATTATCTTTATATTTATTTGAAGAAAAATAGTGCTGTGAAAAAAATTGCAAAAAAGGTCTCACAAAATACACATCGATTAAAAACAAAAATTAAGTTATTATTTCTGTAAAATCTATGAATTTTTGGATGGTTAATAATACCCGAGTATTATAAAAATAATTATCATTTTCTCGAAAATAATTTAATCGTTTTTGTAAATTATATACTATAGGTGAACACTGAAAAACAACAACATAAATAAGAGTAATTATGCAGTTTTTAATAGCAATAATTTTACGCCATTTTATAAAAACTAAAGATATTACTAAAGTTAATAACTTAATGTCTTTGAGAGGTATTATTATTTGTTATCCATAGAATTCTTCACAGGAAAATGTAATAATTTTATTTTGGTACGAGAGCTGATTCATTAGTATTTACTGCTTGCAAATTTTTGAACTCGCTAAATAAAAATGTCTAAACAAATAATAAAACTCGACCCATTTCTCAAATTAGAACACAAATTTCTCCTGAAACACATACAATCAACAGCAAATGACTCACAACATTGCGCTCGCGCACGTAACGCGATCCTGCGCTAATTACATCGCCCCATTTGTTGGAAACTGGGCCGATCGCGCAGCTGCGGGCGTCGAAGTTCAAAGGAATCGATCGGCCGATTACGACCAATTGAAAAATTGGATGGAATATGCGCAGTTTTTTCCAATGTAGGTCTGGCGTCATGGCTTTCAAGAATTCGGTTCAATGATATGCTGTGAAGGAACTTGTGGTCCTAATACCTACTTTGGGTATCATGGTGTTTCGCAATTGCAATTAAGCTTTCGTTATTTCCTGATAGTGAGTCATAGCCTGGAATTTTGCTGTCAAAAAGGACCGTTACACGAATGTCTGAATTGATTAATTTCATGTTCAACTGGCTGGGAAAAAGCATAATTATTGCTGACAATTATCGGGCATATGTTAGAGAGGAATGTGAGTGTATCAGCGGAGATTAATGAGGTTTTAGGTGCTAGGCTAGTCTAGACTTGCATCCCGCCATTAATTTTGTAGTTACCTTCCTTAACAATTGAACATGCGGTTGGCGCCGTGGTTGAGAGATCGACTGCTGAGCTAAGTGTCGCGGGTTCGATTCCCGCACGGAACAAATATTTGTATGATCTACAGATATTTGTTTCGGGTCTGAGTCTCCGTGTATGTGAATACACACCGTGCTTCGGAAAGCACGTAAAGCCGTTGGTCCTGCACCTGATCTCTCTCCGATCGTGTCGGATTGCCGCCCCATCGGACTATAAGAGTGAAGGAACAGAGAGAGCACCTGTGTTTGCGCACACACTTGTGCTCTATAATATCTCCTGCGTAGTTGGCTAATCTCCGGTAAGATTGGCCGCCGTGACCGAAATCGGTCAGGAGGACATTAATTGAACATGCTTGAATAATACACGCTTCTTTTACTGTTGATTCAACACGATCACTTGGAAACGCTCATGCGGTTGTGGAAACATTAGCCAGTCTGTTATGGTATCTAGTCTGTCTGACTAGTATGAGCCAGACGATCTCGTGTTTCGTCACTCGTCTGCGTTTATGTCCTAAATTCGATACGTACTAACTTTCGGGATTGGTAAATTAGTATTTCTGCGATTGTCTCCAAACATTGTTGCATCATACGGTTTTTTTTAAACGTTGCCCCACACGCATAGTAATTCCTGTATCGTGGGTACGTTTACAAACACGTATATTCATATACACAAAGACCCAGACCCGAAACAACTATCTGTAGATCATACAATTATTTGTTCCGTGCGGGAATCAAACCAGCGACACGTATTGCCGCAGTCGATCTCTCAACCACTGCGCCAACCGTGCCGTCTAATGCTAAAATGCGCCGAATTTGAAAATAGTATAGTCATTCCAAAATCCTTAGCCAATTTATTTCCAAAAACCCAAGTTACATAATAACAACAGGTTATTCTTAAAGACAAAACTCTTGCGCAGTCTCTACATCTGTACAGATTTCATGTAAAACTTAAGCGTCTTGTTCATACACCCATTATTAAATCTCATTGTGCGGTATGCGGCAAAACAGGATCATTTGGACCCAAGGGCGACGAGAACCTGTCGCCTGTCGTCACGGTACACTCAGGCGCATTGTTGCTGCTCAGCATACGTGAAGCAGGTTCGGTTTCTGTGCACTGATTCTAGAGCCGATGTCTTGGCGGGTCTTATAGCAACATGTACCAGTCCAAGTAACAAGTCCCCCAGGACGATAATCTCCAGATATTTAGCAATTGAAATAAACGACTTTAACACGAGCGATGCAAAGAAATAATTCCCGGTTATTAATCTGCCTTCATTTCTTTCCCAGTAACGAAATACCAGACCAGAATCGGTTCCAATGGAAATTAAAATAACTGGCCGCACTTTATAATTTGTGCAGTATTAAATCGACCACAGGGCTATACCAACATCTTATTATAGGCACTGCCGGGCCTATTAACATAGTCTATAAAATTGCGTCGGTTCATAACTCGCCCGACAATTTGCGCGCGCGCCGCTTTCGCTACAGGAAGCACACGTCTTATTACCCCTTGCTTGGTGTTCGTTTAGAAAACATGGTGTTTTGGCTTCCCTTCCAGATAAGGGAGTAAATACACTATCCTTGACATTTAAAGTTACAACATTTATTAAATCTTTTAAAATTCTGTCATGTATGGAGTTTTGGTCGATGTAGGTAAGGGTAAGAGTGTATCTAGATAATAAAAAAACAATATACCTGTTTGAAACAGCACCAAAGAAAGGATTGTCTCGTGGATTCAAATAAAAACTTATTTTTCATGACACCATTATTAATTTTTTTTTTTCATCAGCCTCAAATCTCACTAACACCCACACCGTGAATGTAGATGTTTATCGGAAATTTAACGAGCAACCCGTAGCGCCGAAATATAAGCTTTTAGCCATTGCTGCAACTGTGTTTAAGCCTGCTGATGCTTGAACTAACTTTTCAATATTTTATTTGGTAGCTGTACCATCTTTTTGTTTACCACCGTATAATGCCCACTCTGCTTAACCACATCGTTTCCGTACTCCCGATAATGAGGAGGCGCGAACGCCATATTATTGGACAGACTCCTGGCGAGGAAGTCGGCAATTACACTGATACCCTGATGGACTGGTTCGCGGGGTTTGTGTGAGCTAGTAAACACGTAATTGGTGATTGACCCGTGCTTAGGTAAACGGCGGTTAAATGCAAGAGCTTATGATTCGAGTGTGGAGTTGATCCAATTTGTGACTACATGTAGGTAGTTTTTGAAGTAATATTGGTTGCTATGGAGGATCAAAAATCTTGCACGATATTTTGTATGGTCTTTCAATTGTTTGATGGCACGGTTGAGGCAGTGGTTGAGAGTTCGACTGCTGCACTACGGTCGCAGTTCGATACCCGAACGCCATAAATATTTGTAGGGTTAAGAGACAATTGTACCGGTTCTGGGTGCTTGTGCATACAGGACCGTATTCGTGTGGGACAATGTTATTTTTATCAAAAATAAAGTTTATAATACCATGAATTTGAACAGAACCGACATAGGCATCTTTCATAAAATTTTATCCCAACCGAATGGCGTTGATGCGAAAGACTTGTTCCAATTTATGGCCAATATTTAAAAATAGTGTTAATGAAAATGGTTAAGGGTACGATGGGACTGACATACGTTATGCGTAAAAGTCCCTTTAAATAAAGCTAGAATAAAAAAAAAAAAAGTTTATAATGTTATTATACTGTTTTGAAATAAACTGATAAAAATGTTATTAAAATACGAGTAGATGAACCTTTCTTTATGATTCCCAAATTTGACTACGTTTTCCAATCAATCGAAATATTAATTTATTAAACCAGTATCAGGAGTAAACGAACCAGGACCAAGGAATTACATTTCTGTTCATCGTAATATTAACAGCACTATATAGCCGTTGAATATTTCAAGTATACAATGTGTCGATATATCAAAACGAAGCAAGAAGATACAGAGCAGTAGTGATTGCTCTACCAACAAGAGTTAGCTCTTAAATTAAAGAAGAAGAATATGTCCGTACTAACCTTACTCCTCGGATAAACACTAAGCACATCCGACCACCACCTCGCCTCCTCTCTGCAGGTCCCCTTGACGAAGGTGACGCGCTCCGGCGCCGTGATGGCCAGGCTGTAGGGGTGCCCCGTCACGGTGTCCGCCTCGCTCACCTCCAGGACTGTTGTCATATCGATGCTGGCTTGAGGGACTGTGTCTGGCTGTGGGAGAAAGAAAGATGAGATTAGGAATAAGTTACAAGAAAATACATGAAAATATAAATCTAGATAAGCGGTCTGCAAAATTTATGGAGTTTAGGAGTTGTGGCAATTGTAATCTCTTCTTGTATATATTTGAAAATAGCGTTTTTATACCTTACATTTAATCATATTAAACCCTGATTTATCACTTGATAAACTAAAGAAA
This sequence comes from Shargacucullia verbasci, assembly GCA_947562105.1. Classification (NCBI taxonomy): domain Eukaryota; kingdom Metazoa; phylum Arthropoda; class Insecta; order Lepidoptera; family Noctuidae; genus Shargacucullia; species Shargacucullia verbasci. The sequence continues at coordinate 13,726,217 of OX387284.1, read as the reverse complement.
TGTACGTCGGTTGGTAATGTTTACAGAGCGATAAACAATAAAGACTTTGTTTTAATGATTCGATAGTTTTTTCATTGTTTCTAAAAAGCGTTGCCGTACAAACAAATATTTGTTCCGTGCGAGAATCAAACCTGCGACACGTAACGCAGCAGTCGGATCGCTGAACCGTGCCGTGAGTTTCGCATATATCGGAAGACAAAGTGAGAGCGCGATAATAAAAAAAAAATATGCTCAATATTATTATCATCAAAATTTAGTCAAAACCATATTTTTCATAACACGTTCACAATTCAATCCAAACTAACAAACTAAACTTTTAACCGAGATAAGCTTAACTAATGATGACATTAAGCGAACAGCTTCTGTTCTCCTATGAGATATAGGTGGAATACAGCGTATTTTTCTCAGTCACATTACTAGGCCGATATCGTTGGTCCCTGTCTATTTAGCTCAGAAGACATATCTCTTACTGGCCGAGACGATTACTTAATAGTGTAATCGATGTCATTTATATATGACGCTTTAGATTTTTAATTAAATGTTTAATAAGAAGGTTTCTGTAATGAAATGGTGTGGTTTAAATTGAATTTGATTGTGCAGATAGACTCAAAACGTACATGTATAGAAATTCAAAAGTGAATTTTAGATGAATTAGTGATTGAAAACAAGACAAATTTTAATTTTATTATGATTGCAATCACTATTTTTCTTAGAATAACGTTTGAAGTTCGCTAAGTGAGCCTTTTAGAGGCCGACTGTACAACATACGGAATATTTGTTTTAAAAAGCTAAATCTGTAGCTGCAAGTAACATTAAATCGCAATTTAATGTATGAGATCCAGACAAAAAGTTTAATTGACGAAGGATCAATGAAAATGGAAGAAGGAAATCAATGATAATTCTAGAAACGAAGAAAAAAATCCGAATTATTAAACAACTTAAAGTTGAAACGTATAAAGTAGTATATATGACAAAGTAACAGGCACTTTACCAGTACAAACACAGCAAAGAACACAACATGAACACAAACACGAAACAACGCCGCTACATATAATTTGACATCGTTAACATTCATCTTAAAAACTAGTTCAATTACGCGTTTAAATCCTCAGACCTTGCACCTTATAAACTTGAACCTAGGACCGCACAGTCGTTAATGGCCTGGCCGTGTAATTTAGTACTTATCAGGGCTCATGACCTAGTGCTTATCCTAGCGGTATGCTAATGTCTGGAGTACCAAGAGAAGTTCTGAATGACGAAAGCTTATTCAAATCAAGAATTGCCTATGAAGTAGATGATGTACTGGAATTCCAAATATTTATCAGTATTCGGAATATCAAAATGGTGACACATGGGAAGACAATTCGACGGCATTGTTGGCGCAGTGGTTGAGAGATCGACGGCTGCGTTACGTGTCGCGGGTTCTATTCCCGCACGGAACAAAAAATTGTATGATCTACAGATAGTTGTTTCGGGTCTGGCTATTTCATCATCATCATCATCAGCCGAAAGACGTCCACTGCTGAACGAAGGCCTCCCTCAAGGGGGGGTTTGCCATAATCCCCACGCTTGGCAGGCGGCTTGGGGATCGCAGTGGCTCACCGATTAGTGAGAGGACGCTGCTGCCCATCCTCCGGTGTCTGGGCGCAGTTTTAAGACGTACCCGGGTCTGGCTATTTGTGTAGGTGAATATATGTGTTTGTAAACAGACCCACGATACAGGAATTGTTCCTAGTGTAGGGCAACGTTTAAAAAAAAAAGGATGAAAAGTGACAAAATTGTTGTTTGCGCCTGCTGAACGCGTCATGGATTCGATTCTCGGATCGGGCAAAGCGTTTTTGTATAGAAATTCTTAGTTTGACCCTGAGTGGAATCATGTCAGGTAGGTGGCTTTAAGCTTTTACATGGGGCTTAATAACAGCATTGGCGAAATTTGTATGTTATAACAGTAGGTAGTATATAACAGTAGTACCTACACCTCTGCCTAACCCTTCGGGAGATACGTGTATGCAGTTTTGTGCAGCGTTATCAATGCCATGACGACTCGCAAACTCATGGCTTGCGCCAATCTAATGCTCAGACATAGATACGGTACGATTGAGGAGTGACGCCCGCGCATCATGTACTACCCGGTATCCACGCTTGTCTGTAATATCCCAGTTTATTACTTTGATGATGTAGATATGGATACAAATTATCAACTGAGGCCCTAGTGTATGTTTCTTTCGACAAACTCGATTTAACGCATCGAACGCGTTCGCCGCTCCAATTGGTGGAGAGCACGAAACGGACCAATCGGAGTGCCGAACGCGTTCGATACATTAAATCGAGTTTGTCGAAAGAAACTTACACTAGGGCCTCTGGTTGGAATATAAATTGTTAGTATTAGAATTATTAATTAAATAGCTCTGGTGCAATAGACACGTATATTTTTTCGAACTTTTCTGTTAGCGAATTGTTAATAGCTATTTATCTTTAAGATATCTGTTTGTATCTTTATACTATTACAGAAATTATAGTTTTTTGTTCTCTTTTTATTTCACTTTCCAAATTGTATAACAGTCAACCGAGTCTTAGTGTTTATCATGGCTTACGAAACTCGTCTATCAAATTGGACTATATTTCAACCTTGTCTATCAATGCGCCTGCGCCGGAGAGAGATAGAACATTCATTCAGCTTGAAATAAATAATACATTACAAAACTGATTAATGTTCAGACATTGACAATAACATGGTTTAATTTGATTTATAGCATTACTTTCGCCGTCTCCGCGAACTATTTGATTTGAGAGGTCGTAATGCGCGCCCGCACCGATCTATGTTGCGTCACAACTAACAGTTGTCATGGTTACGCATTCTATTGGATATAGACGTAATGTAACTTATAGTGACAAATTTATTTTTAATATTAAGAAGAGTTTTGTTGTTTTGAAAGGGTTGTCCCACACTAGGGATAATTCCTGTATATAAGACACGAAACAATTATCTGTAGATCATACAAGCATTTGTTCCGTGCGATAATCGGACACACGACACGTCGATCGCTGAACTATTGCGCCAATCGTGCCCACATAACTTTGGTTAATTAAACTGTGATTATTGTTGAAATTAATTAGGTATAATTGATTGATTTCCATGAAAACTAACTGTAAATACAAATCAATGAATACTTGTCACTAACATATACCTTACAAATGTGTATAAACTGCAATATTACAGTTATAAAATAAAATAATAAATAATAAATTCAACCCATTACTGTCCCACTGCTGGGCAAGGGTCTCTTCTCAGAATGAGAAGGGGTAGGCCTTAGTCCACCACGCTGGCCCGGTGCGGGTTGGCGGACTACACACACCGTCGAGAACTTTATGGAGCCCTCTCAGGTGTCCAGGTTTCCTCACGATGTTTTCCTTCACCGTAAATGCAAGTGATAATCAAATTCTGATCCGCACATGATTCCGAAAAGTCAGAGGTGCGGGCCGGGTTTAAACGCGGACCCTCCTGCATGGAAGGCAACTGTTCGACTGCTAGGCTATCACTGCTTAAAATAAAATAAAGGAACTAAAATGCTGATATTCGATTCATTGCATGTTTATTGCTGGCATCATCTCTAAAATGTACGAAGAAGTGAATGGGCAAAATTCTCAATACTTGTATGACTATTTTAGGCGCACAAAGCTGGTTTAGACATCAAAGGGTTTATGGTTCGAGCACGCAGTTGAGGTCAACGCTGACAATAATTGTAGCTCCACACTTTATGATACAACGGTATTACTAAAACTAGCTGCTTGTACAGCTTTATGGAACTAAATTCAATTTAAAACGATTTTATTCCATATATCAGTGGTTCCCAAATTATAGGCCGCGAGCGAATATTGTGTGGGCCTTGAAAAATAATAAAAAATAGGAAACAAATGCATCCTTTTTGGTAAAAAAATAGCACTCCTTGTATTTAAATATTAACACTTTGAATCGGAACTGAGTGTTTTTTTTTTTTGTTTGAACTGTTTAGTTTTTCATTCATATAGTTTATGCCCGGCGGTTTCATTCATATTATTTATTTAAAAGGCCGGCAACGTACTTGTGACTCCTCCGGTGTTGCGGGTGTCCATGGGCGACGGTAATTGCTTACCATCAGGCGATCCGTCTGCTCGCTTGCCGCCTACCGCATAAAAAAAAATACCTTTTTTCCTTCATGAAAACCTAGAGGTGAGTCCCGAATTTGGAACTTTTTGTTAAGTGAGTCGCGGTCCAGTCAACTTTGGGAACCACTGGCATATATAACTGCATCCTTAGTCTAGTGGTTGCAAGTCCGATTGCTGAGCGTGAGGTCCTGGTTTCGATTCGGTCGGGCAGTGTTATTGGATTTTCGTAAATGGAAATTCTCAGTAACACGGAGTCTGGAACTGTTCCCGGTAGATGGGAATAGACACAATAGCGGCATCAGCAAAATGCGGGTGTACAATAGTACACCTCTGCCTACAGGCGTGGGATGTTATGTTATTTGATAGCTAAGTCTTGATTTTAAGCATCAATTTTCTTTAGAAGGGTTTGCATTTACAAATTCATCGCTTCACACCATATTAATTTAACAGTAAACAAATTCAATTAATTCTGAAATTGCATATTTATTAACATTAAATTTTCAATTTAACGCGAATACTATATTTCACTTAAATTTTATATTACAGTTTTCCGTTTAAGTGCAAATTTAATTCTGTCTAGATTTAATTGAAAAGGCCCTGGCTGAATGGTACTATAAATAAAAGTAAGTCTACAGCGTTGGGAAAGCAAATCAGCTTAAGTCTTAAGTAGTAAAGATATTAAATTAGAAAGCTAAAGGACGTTTGTTTATAGTTGCCAACTTGCTAAAGTTATTATTATTATGGTGGCGACATTGGTTTAAGGTTTGACTGAATTTGCTGGCCGTTTATAACGGTTTAGAAAAGAATAAACGGGAATTAAATTGTTCTGTTCTATTTTTAAAAACATTGTTTCGAAATTCGTTTGTTATTTTTTGTAGTGTTTAACTGATGAAACACAGGAATTTAAAAACATATTGTTACCATATATGTGAGTTATTTTTTTTTCTAACCTTATTAGTTCCACTGGGCCAAGGTCTGAAGATAGTAAAGACTGTATTCAAATAAAAAAAGAAAGATAGACGGCACGTTTGGCGCAGTGGCTAAGCGATTAGCTTTGTGCGCTAAGTGTCGCGGGTTCGATCCCCGCACGGAACAAATATTTGTATAATCTACAGATAGTTGTTTCGGGTCTGGTTGTGTGTGCATGTGACGTGTATGTTTGTAAACTGTACCCACGATACAGGAGAAATCCTAGTGTGGGGCAATGTTTATTAAAAAAAAAATTGTTTAGATTTTGGAAAAGTGAACTGCCTCATCAGTCTAGTGGTTGAAAGCGCGGATGTTGAGCATAAAGTTCTAGGTTCGATTCCAAGGTCGGGTAAAGTGGTCAGGCTCAGTGGCACCCCGGAGTTTGGAATTGTGGCCGGTAGATGGCAATACGCTCGCCCCTATTTCATGGGGCTTAATAACGGCATTGGCGAAATGTGGTTGTACAAAAAGTACACCTCTGCCAAACTGTAAATTATTAAATCTAAAAATATTCTATCGAATAAAAAAAAACTATACATAACGCTATTCAAACTTAATTTCCCAGCTTAGAATTGCCATGCCAATAAAATTTGCTCTCATGGCAAGGACTGTTTCTCAAATAAATTATTCATTTTCTATTTTTGTCATCATTAAAATACAAACGAAATAAATTGTAATGCTTGTCTCTCGCAGTCCTGCTAATGATGCAGGACTTAGCAACACGATGCTCTCACAGCCCGGAAGTCGTATCGTTCGTGACGTCATAAATCTTATGGTGGAACTCTAAACAATTAGCCTTACACCTTTAACGGAACTCACCAGTATAACATGACCCCCCATTTGTTGAGAGATCACATTAAATTGGTTCAGAGCGGGGGTCAAACGTTCTGGCAGTACCATAGTTGGCATATTATAGATTTGTCATGCAAAGTCTGTACCGTTGGGTGTCGAGATGATTAGGTGGTTGTACCGTTTGGCCAATGTTGGTGGTTGGCGCCAAGGTTGGGTGACATTAGAGTTATTTGAGTCAATTTTAAAAAACAGATTGGCGGTCTTTTGGTGTTGTTAGTTCGGAGGCCAGATTTCCAGTATCTTATGGGAAAATTAAAAGTTAAAAAAACATAGCATCACGCCTATATTCGCCGAAGGGTTAGGCAGAGGTGTACTATTGTACATCCACATTTCGCCGATGCCGTTATTGAGTCTCATGTAATAAGGGGGCAAGCCTATTGCCATTTACCGGGCACAGTTTCAGACTCCGCGCTGCTACTGAGAATTTCCATACAGAAAAACTTAATAACACTTTGCCCGACCCAGAATCGAACCCAGGGAATCGAACCCAGAATCTCACGTTTAGCTGTCGCGCTTGTAATCACTAGACCTATGTTAAAAATACTTATACTTAAATATATGAGCAAATCTAGTTATTTATACTGATTTCATTCACTTCAAAAATAAAATTGTTAACAAGCTACCGTAATGTACAGTATTCGAGTCCCGTGCAAATCCTGACCGAGATCGACATATCGACTGTGAACTGGCAACTGGTACTATCTCATTTTTGACAACATTACAGGATTAAGAAGAAACTATCGACCACGTTGTGCATGCAACGCGGTCGATGTTAGTACAAATTGAATGAATTCGATTTTGGCGTCTAATTTTGATTGAAGTAAAATATGCTTTTTGCAGCGCTGCCGGGTATGATAAAGTTTAGAATGGTATAACCAAGTAAAATCCTCATAAAATCGAGATAGGACATGTTGCCAGTTCACAGTCGATATCTTACACAAATCTAATCTAAAGTCTTGACAATACTCTTAACTACTGGTAACCCTTCAGCTGCCTTCATTATAATCCTTCACATAATTTATACTTCAATGTCACCGCATTTAACACCGTTATGTAGGTTTGTCGCCCACGCTGCGCGTGCGCACGCCGCGATTATTCCCAGAGTTATGGACCTCACGCACGCGGTCCGAACAACCCTCGGAGTAAAGGTTATCGGGGGCTTATGGATCAAGAACCATAGCATAACGATACAGAAGAAAAGATTTATTATAAGCCCTGGAAACTTCAAGAAGTGAACTATTTCTTGGCTACTTCTAGGTATTTTTCTATATGAAGTGAATCTTCTATTCTGCCAGACCAATTGATACTTTTATTTCATCTAGATGGTGGTCTAACATAGTATAGCATCACGCCTATATTCCCCGAAGGGGTAGGCAGATGTGTACTATAGTACACCCATATTTCCCCGATCCCGTTATTGATTCCCATGAAATAGGGGGCGAGCCTATTGCCATCTACCGGGCACAGTTCCAGATGCTGTGCTACTACTGAGAATTTCCATACAGAAAAACCCAATCACACTTTGTCCGACCCGGGAATCAATCCCAGGGCCTCACGCTCAGCAGTCGCACTTGCCACCACTAGACTAATGAGGCAGTGTTCGTCTAAATATACAGTTATCACGTTTTGATCCGGAATGATACTTCAATAAACTAGAACCACACCTCATTGTGGTTATCTCAACCATTGCTTGTTAATTTCAAGTTTATAAGTCATGATAACCAGCTTGGTGTGACGGGCAGAACCTATAATTGGGTTTGTTACCCCATTTACGGGGTAATCCATTAGGCTGGCAACTCCGCGTCCGCGTTTCAGAGATTAGCCGTTCCGTGTTAATCAGAGATTGCGGTGTCGTTCGTGTCACTCGAGCTATTTGCGCGTGCGTAGTACAGGGCTGCCAGTTTTTTTTTGTATTTCGACCCACAGCAAATTGAAGAAAGTTCATTGATATTTGAAGTAATTAGTTTAGGGTAAAGATTATTAAAAAACACGTAAAAGATTCGTTCGGAAGGTTTTCCCTATTCATACTTCAGAATGACTCAGATCTAATCTCATAGATCTTACCAGGTTGGTTGCCAGATATGTTCCAAACCAAAACCATGTTCATTCCAATATTGAATCTATCGTAGTTAATTATACTGAAGAACAGTCCATAGCCCAGTTAAAACTTGAATCATCTGCTCGTTCGGAAAACGAGACAGCCCTGACGCTAGGGGGCGTGGCAGTCTTCGTAGGTGGCGACGAGCGACGTATGTAGACCGAGACGATGCATGTCCGTCTTCATAATACCATGTTTGTTCATTATAATACGGATTGGCAGGAAAATTATTGACGAACATATGGATGACAAGAGGTAACATTTCATAAACAAGCGTATATGTTTTATTTCCGACTTTCATTCAACTGAAAAACAGTGATATTACCACTGGGTATCAAGAGTAGCAATTGCTACGGGCCCCGCGCAAAAGGGGGCAAACCTCCGTCTGAGCGTAATTTTTTGAGTGAAACTTATTAAGACGTGATATGTTGAATTTATGTCACAAAAACGTGAAACGTTACATCTGTTTTCCGACTAAGACAATCCACGTCAGACAATCGATAACCGATTATTTTGTTGGCGAAAATAAAACACAGAATTTCATACGGTAAAGGCACAAGTTCTACAAAAAGTCACTTTATACTGAGCCCATAGCAGATCAAGGGCCCATCTATAGGCTTGCTTAATCCGGCACCGATGGTACCGGTTGAACGCTTGCCTTCTGTGCGCACCACTAATTAACTAATTTTTCGATTTCATATGCGGATCAGAATTTGATAATCACTAACGTTAATGGCGATGGCAGCATCCTGAGGAACCCTGCACACCTATGAGTGAGAGGGTTCCATCAAGCTCTCGATGCTGTGTGCCACGAAACCACATCGAGCCTGGTGGACTACAGCCCAACCCTTTTTATTCTAAGAAAACACGGAGAGTCAAGGGCTGAGTCACTTTTCAATTCAGTTCAGTGTCAATTCAAGCTTTCAGTAAAAGCTGCCAATGCTTTTCTCTAACTGTCAATTCAACGTGTACAGAATTATTGATCACCCTGTCAGGCATTCAGACGGATGTACCTATATCTACCTAATGCATTAACTATATAATAGTAGGTACTAACCTATTAAAACATAATGACTGGAGTCAAAGCACAAAAATACCTTAGCACAATTCTACAAGAAATTCAATGCAATTGCAACTCAACCCAAAACTACCAACAGTACATATAAAAACAAATTATTTATAGCAGGTCGTCGTAGGTGACGAATCACGGACAGGCGAAATGATTAGGCCGCAGGAGGTCCGTCGCCGCTTAATGAATTAAGATATAGTTTACTGCTATCTTAGAATATTGCTTATTTTCACTAACGGTGTTCCTACCAGAGTAACAATTCAAAATGGTGGCCAATGGAGCATAAAACACATAAATGGAGCACTGGCGGGGATTGCGGTGTATACAGGTGTAACAAAAATTACAGCTAGCGGTGTCGAACTCACTGCCTGTGACGGAACGACCTTCTTATGTTAGGTGCAAGTGGAATCGGATTTATCGTACAAGACCTATCAAACATTTTCTTGCACTTCTTTTCTTGGTAATGTATGAAGAAAGTTTGCAAGAGAAGACTGGATAAGAAGCATTGTAATGCCCTTGGACAAAGGCGGAGATTATTTATTGATGGGAAGTATTTTTCGGAACGATCACGTTTCTTACAACGTAGTGCATTTTTTAATTCAGCTAGGTCTTTTCAGGCACTTTAAAAAAGTCGAGACTCTAGGCGCACGGTTCCAAAGAGGGGTAGGTTCTATGGAGAAGAAGCCGGCAAGCAATTCCATGGAAATTCCATTCCTTTTCAAAAAATAAATTTCTATCTTCTTCGTCTTATTTAAATTTAACATGTATTATATAAGAAGAAACAAAGTTATTTAATTTTAAACCCTCAACGATCTTCTCTTGAAACTTGTGGAAGCACAAGTGGAAATTATCGTTCTCAAAACAACGCTCTTCGCTTCTCGTTCAGACCACAGTCTGAAAACATTTCCTCCAGCTTTGTTTGCATTACAATATTAAGGTGATATCTATAGTTTTTGCGTGTCTAGCGGTGCGCCTGCGCCCGGGGGCCGATTCGGATCGACATCTAAACTGGGCTGCGGTTACATGTAGATTGCACCACCGTTGTTTCGGTAATTCGTTCAGTCGGGGAAATCGCGAGATTTATTTGAACAACGGGAGTTTGTTTTGATTTTCCATTGAGTTATTGGTTTGTTGTGATTGGCAACATTGCGTGTTGAGATATAATGATAAATTATTGAGCATTGATACTTAGTAGAAGTGCAAATGGATCAGCCGCGCATTTACAAACTAAGATTGTTTGTAGAATGTTTACAAAACTGCGTCCATTTTTATTGGGATTACGTTTATGTATGTAGGTTTATGTTAGTCGGAAATTTCCAGTTTTCTATACCTACTACTATATCTTTTGGACCATTCCTTTAAGCACAGTTTTATGAACTTTCACGGTGAATCAAGATGCCTAAAACAGTGGTGAATCTCTACTGAAAATCACTTTGTTTATTTCTATAAAATTTCCTGGCTAAAATATTCCTTATTTATTTACTATTGTTTTAATACATGGAGTAACGGTATTACTATGGTTATATTATCTGCAACAGTCCAATGTATGAACGATGTCGTCAACATCGGTGACTTAAATAACTGAACGATATTATATATCAATATTATAAAATGTTATAATATTGATATATAATATCGTTCAGTTATTTACGTTGTACAGTTGGTTATTCCACCTCAGACATGTCATACATATCCACTAAGTAGAATTCTTACAACAGGTGAATCATAGCAGCTGAAGCACTTACTTTTATCGGCCCCATTCATACTTTCACTCCTGGACCAATTAAATGAGTACGTACACGGCTATCGTATGGTATAACTCGATAAGTTTTGACACAGCATCGATAACAATCGTGGTGTCGAGAATGTGCGAGGCTCCCATAAAAAAAAACGCCATAAAATAGCTGATAGACATCGCTGTGTACTGTACATAGGTCATAAAACACCGAATTTGCTTATCTTTAACGTATTTTATGTTTTAATATCAAAGTCAAAGTTAAAATCTTTATTTGTAAACATAGGTAAGTAAGATGTTATAAAATAAAAATACAGGGACCTCTATGTCTCGCCGATAGTGGCGTACAAATTTAAATTATCCTTAGTTCTAATGACATTAATTAGACATCACAGGCATACATATATATATAATATATATCTGGTTGGGTATAACATTTACAAAATAAATACATTTTGAATGCTAATTAAAAAATGGGGAATTATACATTTTTATCATGTCTCTGGATAATAGACGATTCTTTGTCTTTTCTTAATTGCTGGGGACACATCAGGTGGACATTGAATGGACAAGTAACATAACTTAGCATCACGCCTGTATTCCTCGAAGGGAGGCAGAGGTCCACTATTGTACCTACACCCACATATCACTAATGCCGTTTTAAAATGTCATCGTATTCGCATTTACGAGGTACATTCCGTAGCTGCGGGCAATCACAAAAAAGCAAAATAACACTGCCTGACTTGTGGATTGAACCAGGACCTTACCCTCAGAAACCGTGCACTCCGGCATTTGAAACGGTAGCGACATTCTGCGCAAGAAAACGCCATTACCATTTTTACTAAGTAGCCACTGGTAACTGGCGGATAAGTGCAAGACAAAAAGCCATAATTAACCCATACATGCAATACACTGTTATGTATGACATTTAAATGTAAGTTTTATTAATAAAATAAACTTTCATATTCTTGAACATTAATGATGATACACAAGAGTTTATCATTCGATAGATTAAGATCTCAATCGATGCGAAAACTCGTATTGATTGAATAAATTCGATTTTTTAATCGATTTCGATTATATATGAGCAGAAGTGCCGCCCATGGAACATATGATTTATATTTGATTCGATAAAGTTACTGTATCGATATCTCGTTCAAGAGAAAGTGGGTGAGGTAATAATTGTAAAAAATGTAATTTAATTTAATAATGTTTTGTAATAAGTTTGTGGTTAAAACAAAATGTGAGTATAAGAAAGGTAGGTCCATTGCTTTTGTTGGTTCTTACGTCATATCCATTTGGCATGGGCTTTCTGACCATTGACCATTAGGACCAATTTTTCGGAACCTTGCAATCAGAGTTTAACGTCTCAAAAGTGCCTTTAATCATTGTTTTAGTAGTCACAAGCGCTACTGAACGTGAGTCCTGGGGTTTCCCGGGTAGAGCAAAGGCTCGCTCCCTATTATATAGGACTCCATAACGACTTAAGCGCAATATGGGTGTACAATAGTATACCTCTAGAGGAAAACAGGCTTGATGCTATGGAAATCGCCTGAGATAGGTTTATTTTAAATAAAAATAATTATTCTATTTTCGAAAACCCGAATATCTCTATGGTTTTCTTTAACCCTAGGTCACACATGATCTATATTAAAGTGCATTTAATTGATAACATAAGCGCATGCGTGCAACATACAACATTATTCGCTTGATTGCTTATTGTATTGTAATGGGACAACCATAATTTGTTGATTGTAAGGACCGGAGTACACTGTACGGTAATGATGGTACGTGTGTAGATTTTAAATGAACTTTTTTATTTATTTAGGAGTAGTCATATAACAAAAAGTTCAAAGGGAAATTTCGGAAACATGTATTTTTACAAAGCAACGCAATTTTGGGTTGTGTAGTCCGAAAATACGGTATGGTATGGACATGTGATGAGGAGGGATGAAAAAAAAAACAAGAAGAGTTATTAACAAGAAGGGTTACTAGTATGAATGGGGATGAATACAAGGGAAGAGGGAGACCCAAGGAAAGATAGATGGATTGTGTGAAATGTGACATGGCGGATAAGAAAGAGGACTCTGAGATGACGTCTGACAGAGATAAATGAAAGAAAAGAAGTATTGCGCTGACCCCAAATAACATGGGCTAAGGGCAGGAGAATGATGTAGTTCGGAAGAATGCACCAAGCGATGGTAGACTAAGACCTAACTCTTCTGTTTTTGAGAAGATATTTTTTTTATGCCATTGAGTGGCAAATTGGCAGGCAGCCCACCTGATGGGAAGTGGTCACCACTGCGTATGGACATCTGCAATATCAGCTGTACCACAGGTGCGTTGCCCACCCTTTTCGAAGAGGATTCTCTTCAATTTTGGTTTGAAACTGTCCAGGTAGCATTATCAAATCATTTTTGTGACAGTTGTTTCTCTGGTTGTTTAGTAAGTAGTAAGTAGATATTATACGTCGATTCCTGCACGAAACAAAAATATTTTGTACTTAGTTGTTCCAAGTCTAGTGTTTCTGTTTGTGAGATTTGTGTCTATTAAAACACGATACCGGAGAAAATACAGGGTGGGTGAAACGTTAAAAAAAAGATCAATTAAACAGGCAATGAGGTTAAATAACTCAACTGTTCACATCAACAAGTCATTACATCATCATATCGTTCATTTCCTGCAGTTTTCATAAAAACCTTTCTATCCCACACCTTTACAATCGAGCCCATTCAAATCAGGCCACACTATAATGACGTCGTATCCGGCACGGTAATTACTGTCCACAATGGGCCATTGTCTGTGACAGCGCGACACTTCCGGTCTGTGAGAGCATCCTGCGCGCGCGCCGCTCATCGAAGAGATCGCTATCATTTCGTATTGTTTTGTCGAGATGGGCGTTGTTTAAACTACTGTTGTTTTGGTATTTTGTGGCTGTTACCGCTGTTGTTGTGTAACCCTTTGACACTTAATTAGATAGATCTCAATTTAGAAATGTACCGACCTGGTTTTCGATATGGATAGATCTGAAGAAACAGTAAAAGCAATTACATTTTGATCACTTATCTGTACTTACAGTACCTCGTCGACCTAACTTTCGCCGAAATCATTGGTCGTAACGAACAATGTTTCATATTCCGAAATGAGTTCTCATGGATGTTGCTAGAGTGTCCATTTACAGCAGCGGATGACGGGTTAATATATTTGTAAATAACAAGCGAATGTGCTGTGGAATGCAGGATAAATTGCCTGCACTTTAAATGAATTCAGTTTACCTTCTGATGAAACCTCATATACAGTTTAAAATGGCATCAGCGAAACGTGGGTGTAAAATATTCACCTCTGCCTTACCCTTCGGGGAAAATAGGCGTAATGCTACGAAAACAAAAGCCTCAAGCCGTACTTAAAACATTTTACTAAGACTTAAGTGAGTCGGTTAATGCCTCACACAGTTCGGTAAGCCGATTAGAGGGGGATCAGCTGATCGCTAGCTCTGCCCAGTAAACGATGCCGACACTCGCCGATACGATATTACATTACTTACCCATTATCGAAATGCTGTGTGGTCTGAGCCTTAGAAATAGGGCCTGTCTAACCATGTTTATGTCTTGGGAGACTAAGGGATTCTTTCAGATGGAAGCTGCTGCATCTAGAGCTATGTCTTTCTAGAATATGGATGTCAGAAATATATCTAGCGAGCATTCAAACTTAGGGGGGGTTAGGCCTTAATCCACCGCGATGGCCTGTGGGTTGGCGGACTACACACACCATCGAGAAAATTATAGATCGTGTAGGTTTCCTGAGTATATTAGATAACCGGCTGCGTGAGGTCCTGGGTCTGATTCCCGGTTCGGGCAAAGTGATATTGGGTTTTCTGTATGGAAATTCACAGTAACAGCACGGAGTCCAGATCTGTGCTCGGTAGATGGCAATAGGCTCGCTCCCCTATATGGGAGGTAATAACGGCATCAGGCGAAATTTACGTATACAATAATACTACACCTGTACCTAACCCTTCGTGAAATACAGGCGTGATGCTATGTGTTGTTAGATAACCCAATTTTAATCCGCAAATGAATACGAAAAGTCAAAAAATGCTGACTAGGTTCGAAATCAGACCCTCCATAAATAGGCAAGCGTTTAACCGCTAACCTGTTATTGTCAAAAACCGAAACCCAACCAATAAACAACATCAATAATTAGTGAAATAAATATAACAATTCCAATTAAAGTACCTATTTTTAAAAACCTCAGCAAACATTTAAAAACATTTGTAAAAAAACAAAATATAACGTTTACAGATCGCTTTTATCTTTCTCGTGTGCGGTCTACTAAAAGCATGTTAATTTGAATTCATTTAAAAATAGCTCCTTGATCATTGTCCAGGAGCTCGCTGATAATTGGACGCAAGATAAAGGGTACTTTATGAGTCCCGTAGACACTTATAGCTTGCAAATGCTTGGATAAATGTGTGTGTACGCACTTAACGGCAACTGCAAACGAAAGGTTTATAAAGGTAAGTTTTAAGGCTCTGTGATAAAACCAGGTTGTTTAACCATTGGAGTTATTGACTCGCTCATTGGTGCAGTGGTCGCTGGAAGCTGAAGCAAGAGGTATTTGGCTTCATTTCTAAGACATGAAAATGAAAAAAGCAAATCTGTATTTTTTTTAAGTTATTTATGTAATAGCTTATTTTTTATGTTTCTTTGAGTTTACATTAAATAAAAAATCCAAAGTAATTATTGCCACCCTGTATATGTATATAATAAAAAATAATATATGTATATATATAGTTATTCATGTGGACCAGTTAAAGGCACTTATGAATAATCAGACTCTAGTTACCACGTTCCAATGTGTTGTTTTCCTATGGAGAAGAACGGGCAAGAAACCCCATCTTTAAAATTATTATTAAACCAGGCGTTACTCCGAAAAGCCCCAAGAAATAAATACTACATATTTTAAATTCATAATCGTTTAAAAAAGAGACTTTAAAACTATTCTTCACAACGTATTTTCGAATGGCGCAGATTCCTTATAATATAATGTAACATTTATCGTGTCTCGTACTATCCTCCTAGGTTTTAAGGTCATCAGCAGATATATAGTTATATAAAATTGTTTCCATTTGCAAAGATAAGCAGGTGCACTTGTAAAAAATGTATTGAATTCATCGAGATAATTTTAACGGGTCAATTTATTATTGCAGACACAACTACTTTGATTCTCAGGGTAAAATAACAGGGATTTTTTAACTAAAAAGATAGCTTTAGTAAATAGTTTCTTTTGACCACCTTCAACCTTAATATCAAGTCATTCGTCTCATAAGTAAATATCCCGTAATAATAGGGAGTTGATGGAACTTCTGGATTCATTACTCTGAGCTGTCTTGGGTTCGATTTTCGTGTCAGGCGAAGTATTGTTGTGTTTTTCTGTACGTAAACTCTCAGTAGCAGGCCTGAATTGTTCGGTAGATGGCAATAGGCTCGGCCCTTATTACACGAGACTGAATAACGACATCGGTGAAATGTGACTGCAGAACACCTCTGTCTAATTCTCGAGGGAATACAGGCGTGATGCTATGTACGTTTGTATACAAACGTCAAAAATCAATAGCATAGGTCATTGCCTTAACGGATTGCTAATTGTTATGCAATTTACAACTGACTCACGACTAAAATTCACTCATAACTACGTATTATCATTATTCGCGAAGAATCGCGACTTACCAAAGTATGAATCACAAGTCACATCACTATTTTCACTCCCGACTTTCCAATAAGTGTAAAACTTTCCTTATATTTGCTATCGCCTATTGCACCAAGAAATCTTTCGCCGCATGATTCACAATTAAACGTGAAAATAAACGATAGTATTTACGACCATCTCTCGAAAGTAATTTGGCAGAAATTTAAAAGAAAGTTCACGCGGTATGAATTTCCGGTCGTTCATCAACTTGTGCCAACGTTTTGTGATGAAAAAAAGGATATTAATACTATGCAAACAAGTTTGAAAAATTTTGCAATCTTATATACAGTTACGGCATTATTTCTTGTGAGTGAAACTGAGATAATTTTACCTAGTAAAGTAGACACTCTTGAAGACATCCCATTCTTTGTCAAACAAGAAACATAGGTCTAATATATTAAGGAAAGAGTCGAGAGTATGAACATTGTCATCTGGCTAATCTCTTCCCCACAGCATCAACAAAATGAGTATCTACGACGATCGATTAAGAATTGTAAAGAAGAACTAAAACCCCCATTAGTCATCAAACGGGAAAATAGGGATGATCTTTTCCTTAACACAGGGGAACCAGAACACTGATAATATCAAAATCCGATTATCCTCCTTCCAAACGAGAGTCTGGAATTACCTTTAGTCTGTAGGAAAGACCCACGAGCAAAAGAAAAGCAAGACTTACGGCCTGTTGTATGTTATATGTACCTACATGTAAAAAACTACGCATAATCACCAACACCCATCTACTTTAATCCCAACTGACAACACAAACCGACACAGTGACTAGAATATCCACTAGAATTTTTGGATTAACGTTACGTAGTAATGGGGAAGGTTTATTGGTCGCAAGTGCGACTCTGAGCTGGTGTTCGGGGTTCAATCCTCAGCCCGAGCAAAGTCCTATTGAGATTTTCAGTTAGAAATTCTCAATGGGCTCCCGATCTTTACATGAAACTTAATAATAGCATTGACGAAATTTGACTGTACAATAGTAGTCTGCGTAACCCTTCGGCAATATAGGCGTGATATTATGTTATGAAGAATCTGAACTGCGAGGCGACACAAAAAATACAGTCTTATTTCACGTTCCAGGCTCACAAAACCCTGCCTAATGTGTACCAGTATTGTTTCCCCACAATCCATATCTCAATCAGTAACAAATCTACTGGTCATCACAACAAAGGCTATCGTGAGCCGTGACAGCGATCCGTGGGTATGTGTCACAGAGTACAGTAACCCGTTTTTTTTTCAACATGTGTTATTCAGATTGCCAACGTACAGTTTACATAGTATCGTAGGCTATGTCGCTTGCCCCGAGCGCTAATGATTGTTGATGTTTGGTGTAAGGCACAAGACTTGGTAAGACGGAATATTTTTGTATGTTGAGAGTATTTTTATGTACTGATTTTGTGGCAGCAGTGACAAACCACGTATTTTCGCGAGTCTTTCACTAAGCAATAGAGGATGCATGTTCATCACGATATTTGAATAACTTTGTGATTCTGTCTGTGTCATTAAAAAAAATTATACGCGTAAGATGTTGTCACAATTCGCAGAGCGATTCAAATAACGCCACATCTCCTAACTTGCGTCAGATCTAGGTGCGCCGGCAGGCCACGAGACCCGCCTTTTGCCGTTTCCATGACGACGTTTTAGAGCGAATGCCGACTCAAATCACTATTTATTAGCCATGTTATTTTGCAACTAAACATACGCCAGCAAAGCCTGTAAAGGTCTTACCTGGCTCCCATCTTCCGGCTGATTGGCAGCCACATTTATTTACTTAGAACCAGTAACCTAAGTTATGCGAACTAATCTTCTTGGCCAATGGTCCGGAATACTATGCTTAAAGAGTTATTTGTACTCATTAGGGAGTTAATTTCTGGTTGTACTAGAAGTGAAAATCGTTAGAACCACATACAGATCCGGTGTTTGAAGATTGATATCATTAATACATAAGTTAATGCTAACAATTCATCATTATTTACGACCCTATGGGTAGTTTGACGGCCCAGGGTTGGCACAGTAAATAAGTGATTAATTTTCTGCGCTAGGTGTCGCGGATTTGATCCCCGCACGGAACAAATATTTGTATGAACCACATTTCAGGTCTGGCTGTGTGTGAATGTGACATGTATCTTTGTAAACTATACCCACGATAAAGAAGAAATCCTAGAGTGGCGCAAAGTTTAAAAAAAGTTATAAGGCAGCTTTACCTTATCGAGAACCATACGCAATAATTACCAACAAATATTACAAAAACATCATCAGTCAACATCAAACTCATGTTACAGTTCTACAAAGCGTGATAGGTTTACCAGAGCGAACGAGAAACGTGTCTTTAGTCCAGCTCTAGATAATAATCGACACTCAGCTCACTACTAGTGTCTACTCGATATTATCGTAATATACATAGCGTTCAAATGTTTGGTTGTATCTCTACTGAATCTTGGTTCACGAACTTTGTACAATATTTATTCTTTCGTCAAGAACTTGTTTTGAATGGGTGACTGTGTGTATTGGCAGTGTGAATTAATAAATCGCTCTCATGTGTAAGATCCATCTTAAGACTTAAAATTACATTTTGGACAGCCCTTGAGATACTGATTCGAATAATAAATCGATTTCTCACTTAATCGCAACTTAATTTCAAGAACCTCTAAAGTTTCATGTTGTGATTCTAACTTTATCGTGGATAGTAGCTACATAATAACCGTTAATAGCGCCTTTAACGTCAAGAGGCGTTAGTATTCAGTATACGAAGTTCAAACGACGTGAAATGACGTTCTGTAGTGAAAACTCAAAAGAGCTTTGTTGTGAACGATTTACGATGCGCCAGAGTGGGTAATAAGAGTAGGCCAGGCCAACCCATATTTTTGTGTGAGTGTCATAAAATACAACGGAGGGATAGCATTATATAGATGGGCAGCAGTGTCAGTTGTATACTGGTAACATGTTACTAAAAGAAATCGCTTTCGGTATGGGATAAAAACCTGTGGAAGATTTGGCCTCCAAGACTATGAGAATACGGTGGATTTTAGATGGGGCTAGGACAACCACAGTAAAGCCAAAAGCAGTCGAAGGTCAGGGCTCTCGGCTTCAGTACCCGGTAGGTATAGGGATAGGTACTCTCGCCCCTATTTTATGAAACTTTTTAAATTTTTTATTAAGATTTTTCAATCACTTTTACGCTTTCTTTTATAACTAGATGGCGTCGGCATTATCTATGACTATCCATGAGAAGAAACGCCGAAACAAACTCAGGGTTCAAGGTCTTAATAACAGTATCAGTGGGTTCAAGAGCCTCCACGACTGATGTTCTCTAGGATCCCCTGACGCACCCTGGGCAGTCAGCCAAGTTACCACCATTGCCGACTGGTAATTGGATTGGCAATTGGATTGATGGATTCCATGGCAGGAGCGATTCCGGTATAGCCAGACAGAAGAAGAATAGTAACTTTCTGCCTAATCCTTTGTGGAATACAGGCGTCATGCCAATTCATTCACATAGCTTGAAAATAATTTCATTAAGTTTGTCACCTTGGAAATCAACTTTCTAAAAATGATTTTAGTCATGAAACAAATCACGCACGTATATATTTTATTATATTTGTGTGTCAGTATCTGTCCCACGGGGTTCCGATGGCAACTAAGTAGGTGATCAGTGACCAGTGGGGCGTCGCCAAGGTACTCTTATTCGCTTTTAATATCAACTGGTTTCTTATGTTACTGACTTATTTAACATGCTTAGAATTAGCCGAAAGAGCCCCGTTATGAATCTCGTTGAGTGGCTAATATTTCCAGTAAAGTATAAGTTTTCTTGTGAAAGCTTATAAAGAAGCCATTTAAAATTAACATCCTATCCTACTAATATTATAAATGTGAAAGTTTGTCAGGATGGATGGATGGATGGATGGATGGATCTTTGTTACTCTTTCACGCCAGAACGGCTGAACGGATCTGGATGAAATTTGGCACAAATATAGATTATAGTCTGGAATAGCACATAGGCTACTTTTTATCCCGGGAAAATGCACGGGTTCGTAATCAGTGCGGGCGAAGCCGCGGGTGGAAGCTAGTTATAAATATATGTGGATTTATTTATAATAAGTAGAGCCACATGATATTAAAAAGTATTTCGATGTAGGTACATGAAAGTGGATAAATAATAATAACCAGTTAGCTATGTGGATAGCAAAAACATAAAAGTAAAAAAGACTAAACTTTAAAAAAAAAAACAATAAATATGAAAACATTGAAAAAAGTTCAGATATAACCGAGAGATTTACATATGTCAGGCATATAAATACAAAATGATCATCTAAACATTATAAGGCGAGCAACCATATAAGGGAACAACGCGATAGGCATCACAGATGCGCATGCGCAAGTTTATTTTAAATAACAGTTACTTTTGATCACTGCGATTTCGTCACTCAAAAAGATATCAGTTGGAAAACTGCGACACCAAATAGTCGGATTACGTGTAAAACTGTAAATGTTATTACAACGTGTTATTGGACGCGCAAATCACTGGCATAGGGTTGTACCAGTTGATTGGCACTTCTAAATTTAAAATAGGAATAATCTCGAGTGACTTTTTGTTTTGACAAGTCCCAGGTTTCAACAGACCCAGTCCGGCAATATTATTAATAAGTAGTTACTTAATTACAGTAACATAATGTCATAAATATGCCTTAATCTAAATAAGCACAAGTTACAAGTGGTAACTTAAGAGCTAGTGTAAACCCCAAGCATGCTTTATCGCATGCAAATCTCTACTTTATGAGGAAATTATGAAACTATTAAACATTTTACTAGTATTACCTCGCCATGTAACCTTTTCCTGTGGTACCTGTGTCTCTGTTAGTAAATAATATGCCTTCTTATTTTTAATGTATTCAAATCGTCCTTTTTCCTGCTCTTACGCTACAGATGAAACCCTAATACATAGTTTAGACTGTTTAGAGACGCGGACGCGTAAATTATATCTTTCTTGCTGTATTGTTTAAAGAACACTATGGAACTTATAAAATTAGTTAAAATGTATTGCTGCAGCCCTACAAAAATAACGAGACCAGCGCGCCAGCGATCTTGATTCGATCGAGGCAATGAATGAATGAATGAATTCCGTTACGAAATGATCAAATCAATGTTGACGGTTACGCAACTAATACATGGCAATATTAAGTACAAAAATCAATCTCATAATGTTTATCTACGGATATATTTCTTGAACAAGATATAACGGATACAATATTGTTATCTAATAAAGCTCGCGTTGCACAGATAATGTTATAATTTTTAATCTGTGATTTTTTCCCGCGCGTGGGAGCAACACTATTGCTTGCTATTGTTATGTCACTTAAGTGTCAATAATTATTATGGTTTCGCTTTCGATTTTGTTACTACACAATAAGAAATTCTTTATTGAATTATTGTGGTGTTGTGAGCAGAAAAAAATAAGATATTAGCCGCCTGTCGGCGCGTATTATATATTATTTTGTTCTTCTTATTTAAGAGCCTTGCTCTTGTCGGTGCAGCTGATGAAATTCTTTCCATTTTTCTCTTTCCAGTGCAGTCTCCTTTACCTCTTTATAGACACGACGGCAACCTTTTCCTTTATTTGGCTCATGTAACTTATCCTTAGTCTTCCTCGCCCTCTCGTTCCTTCTATCTTTCCTTCAATTATCTTTTTAATGAAACTATCATGTCATATAAGATGCACTATCAATTTTCTTCTTCTGTCTTCAATCGTGTTTATTAACATTCTCCCTCATTAACCTCCTCTGTGCCTCTTAAAATATGATTCAGCCGACATTCCTTTGTTAAATTTAATATTGTTTCAAGTTCACCAATTTCAGTTTCAACAACATAACTGACATAGTATCTCCGTAAATCCGTAATCCGTGCTGCTACTGAAAAACCCAATAACACTTTGCCCGACCAGGGAATCGGACCCAGGACCTCACGTTCACAGTCGCTTTACCACTAGGCCAATGAGACACTCCTTGAAGAGACGATTTATGTAGATGTTTATTTTATTTTGACTAAACAAACATTTGTAAATACTTGCGAAACATATTTCACATGCTTTAGCACAGGAAACCTAACTTCAAGTACAACAATTATTTATTTTTATGACTAGCAAGGCTTGTCGTAAACTTGCCGGGCGGGTACGAACGGATGCGCTTGCGCAACCGCGAGAACGAACGGCGTTCTAATTACCTTCGTTTACTTCCGTCGAACTTAGTGATTGGTGACAAAATAAGTGGGTTAGGTTAGTAATGTGAAGAATCTGGATACTATTGACGATTTTTTGAGGATTTTTAAGTCCACCCTGATCTTTAAAGATTATTTTGACCTGAAGTATAAATGATATGGAGGAGCAAGAGATGGGGTTCCTCCATTGAAAAGGGAAGTTCCTCCGACCAGGCAAGGTCTGCCTGTAGTGTATATGTGTTAGAATCTTTTTAAACTCTCATAGTGCGATTCAGGATTTTCTGTTGTCACTTCATTCCAATAGATGGCTCTGTACTTTTTCCCAAATTGCGAGTAGATGTCGCTACAAATGGTTTACCGGTTATATCATGGAACTTATTTGATACTGGCTAAGTATTTATGTTTTATTGGACCCTTGAGCACAAAGCCTTGACAAGATGCTACGAGTCGTAAGGTCAAATCATTCTCCGTTGAAATATTATCATAGTACTATGTACTCAGTAGCAGTAATATGGATTACATATTCGTGGTTTGATGCTCTAAAGTAAATAAGCAACAATGGCTGCCAGACACTAAAGGGCAAAAGGTCATATGTTTTATTATCTCATCAGTGCCGTAGACAGATCTTTCTCTAATTTTCGCGATGCTGTGAGAACTTTAAAATGTAGTTTACCCCACTTTCAAACATAAAGAAGATTTAACCAAATTGTCAAGATAAAATCATTTTTTGAATTACGTTGCAAAGGAATTTTTCACACAGCCAGTTGCGCCTAATTATACCGACTACTTGCATTTAACAAGTGGAACGCGACATTACCACGATATGTAGGGTAAAAGTCACAATTGTTAGCCGGCTATGACGAAATTTTTCTCTCAACAATATTCCACTTATTTCTCGCGGAGTGGCACAAATCAACGTGATTGCTATATACAGGGAGGGTTGGTTACATCATGCGCCCGCGCAGGCCGCAGTTCATGAGATACGCGATCGGCAATCGATGTAAAGATCATGTTTTTACCTTACGATACGATTCATTAATGAGTTCGTCATTAAGAATCAAATAACCAGCCAGTCAGGAAGGGTCGTACCGAGGCTTCTTGCCCAGGATACGTCAGACGCCCTTAGGTAATGTCACTCGAGTGGTCCCGACTGTCGAACTGTCAAATCTAACAAAGCGTTCATAATGCGTGCCTTTTCAAGTTCCCTTTTCCTGACTTTTCCACCAAACATGGTGTCGTTTCGTCTAAACTGCCCTTATTGAGCAAGCACATACGGAAGCGCAGGTGAATCGACGTGTAGGTGCGGCATGCGCGGGCGCATCGCTTGCACAACTCGCGGCCGCATTCCGCCGGCGGACGCGGCAACGGGTGCACGTGTTCACTCTTTGCTAATACATTGTTGATTGTGAGAGATAAAGGTATTAGGTAGGTCACAGGTATATATTTTTACAAGGAATGGTGTGTTTGATAAGTTTTCTTCCAAGAGACATAGAATAATGAATACTAAGTGTCTTAAAAAGTCTAGATCTTTTTAGCCTTTCCCTTTTCAATTTGAACATATTTCTATAGGTTATTGTTGTATATATACTAAGATAGGATAGGATCGGCTCCCAGTTTCATTAGATGCAGCTGAATATAAGTATATTACATAAAACGAAGACCCTGATACTCTAAGGTTAGACCGGTTGTCAGACTTTTTGGGCTGTTGATACCCGTAACGACGTGTCATATGTATTCGTATGATACCCGGTACCAACTGCTTTTTGAAGCACGGAGGCACCTTGATCAAAGAATGGTTACCAATCCAAGAACTGACTTTTCTGTCTTGTCTTTTTCTCTTCTCTCTTTTTAAAAACGTTGCCCTACAGATTTTTTATCGTAGGTACAATTAAAGAACATACATGTCACATGCACACACGACCAGACCCGAAACAACTATCTGTAGATCATACAAATATTTGTTCCGTGCGGGGATCGAACCCGCCACACGCAGCGCGGAAAGCTAATCGCTTAGCCACTGCGCTAACCGTGTCGTCGTAACTGACCGCAGCAAGCGCTTTCTGACCTCGCAGATCGGAGATCTGTGCGGTAGCTATGTTGCTCCGAGATCCAAGAGACACATCACACACGCCAAAATAAAAACTTAACAACTCTATCTCCACCATCTTGTACAACAATGGAATGCATTAATTGCTCAACAATTACGAAAATGATTTGTACCTGATACTATCAACTTTGGGGCGTGTGCGATAAACAAGAAATAATTACGACAGATAATTCTGTGAGACATTCGGTTAAAATTCCCCTACGGCGGAATTTAAGTAGAGTCGACTTACTGTGAATTATTCTGTTTTAAAGGTCAAATAACATATTCAGTTTAGTATTCATATAATACGTAGTGCGAGGCAGCTGACACACTGGGTTTCATGGCGGCACTTGGGAGATACTTTGGTCCAGGAGAGGTGTACATAGCTCCCCATCATCCTGTGAAGTTTGTGTTTTGGTGATGATCTGACGACATATCCCTACATAATCGTTATTTTATACTACAATTGGTAATTGTCAGCTCATAATAAATATATATAATATGATCCGTCCACATTATTATAAATGCGAAGGTAACTCGGACTGTCTGTTTGTTACCTCATCACGACTAAACCACTGAATCGATCGTTATGAAATTTTACAAAGAGGTAGCTTGAGTCCTGGAGAAGGATATAGACTTCTATATGCTTGTCCAGGTGGAATATTTCTACTATTGAAGCAAAACACTAATTAGATAATAAATACATAGTACACGTAGACGGAGTCGCGGGCAAAGGCTTGTTGATGTTAAATTATCTTTGTTTGTTTGTTACCTTTTCACGCCTAAACCACTGAACCGATCATCGTGAAATTTTGCATATACATTGTCACGGATGCGGAAAAGGACATAGGTTACCTTTCATCCAGAAAAAAGTGCCGTTCCCGAGGGAAAGAACAATAACTTTCTTAGGACGCTAGATGGCGCTACGTGTGACCCAAAAAAATGCACGGGTTCGTAATCAATGCGGGCGAAGCCACGGGCGGGAGCTAGTAAATAATATAAACCACCCAAGAGCCTACTATACTCTCAACCGAGAATCGAAACCTTCACTCTCACCAGCAAAATTTGCGAACCCTAAACAGTTAAACAACACAACACAGCCTTCCCATACCACTAGTCTAACATAACAATATTTTAGTAGGCCAGTGTAGGTCTATGTATTTGAAATCGTTGTCTCGTTAATATTAATGTTCGCATCCACTGCGCCTACACCAACTTGTCCTGATTGACACGTCATTCTGCACACGGCCAACCGGAATGCTAAATGATTGTTGTAATTGATTTATCTTCAAGCTATGTTGCTTGAGGTGTCGGCAGTATTTATAGACTCTAGAATCTTCGAGACTTGATAGAATTTTAATTTTAATTTTGATATTACTCATTTTTATGATCTGTATTCCATCGCAAATCAGTTTCGAAGGTTAAGACAGGTGTGTTATATATAATTGATGTGTTCTATAATTATGTATATAAATAAAAATGAATCGCCAAATGTGCGGCTGCATCTTCTTGGCTAATTCTTTTTTGTTGTATTCGTAATTGTCAGGGCAAGGTTTTTATGAATGAAAATTTATGGAAAATCGGAAATTTGATTTGTAAATTGCACCCGTGTGAAGCCGGGGCGGGTCGCTAGTATATACATATAAATAAAATTGGAGTGTCTGTTTGTAATATTGAAATAACCGTTTTTTACTACATGCATATGAATATATATACGGTACATACACCAAAATAACATTTTTTACAATTTTTGTCTGTCTGTCTGTCTGTTTGTATAGGCTAATCTCTGAAATGGCTGGACCGATTTTGACGGGACTTTTATTGGCAGGTAGCTGATGTAATAAGGAGTAACTTAGGCTACTTTTATTTTAGAAAATTCTTTTATTTTAGGCATTGTTAAGTTCCGATATCCACGCGAACGAAGTCGCGGGCACAGCTAGTATATAAATAAATCTAGCCCTTTACTGGCCCCCGCCAAAGTACCTATGTCCTACCAAGATACAGAGAAGCTATTAATTGTGTTAAGGTAAATATTGTTTGTATATGTTAATGGATTAAGATTGTTTATGGATTAAGATTGTTTATGTTTTGTAAGCGATTTTATTTTGTCTGCTTTGCAAAATAATCGACCTACCTGTATCTTTATTACAGATTCATTTCATCATCATCATCAGCCAGAAAACGTCCACTGCTGAACGAAGGCCTCCTCCAAGGGGGGGGTTTACCATAATCCCCACGCTTGGCAGGCGGCTTGGGGATCGCAGTGACTCACCGATTAGTAAGAGGACGCTGCTGCCCGTCCTCCGGTGTCTGGCCACAGTTTTAAGACGTACCCGGGTCATGATCAGATTCATTTATACGTACCTAATATAACTAATAATTATATTGTAATAAATAAGTTTCTGTTTATTTTAGATTTAGCTAGCACTGAACGCCTGAAACACAGGATTACCTAGTTCAGGCGCACATGTAACGTAGGCTGTATGTATTAAGATTTTATGTACCTTATTATTAATTGTAACATTTTAATTTGAATAATAGTTTTATTATTATTATTTATTACTATTGGGCAAAGCTTAGCCGAACTATAAGGTTTCCTCACAATGCTTTCTTTCACCGTTAACGCGAGCAATCAAATTGATCCGCACAGATTTCGGAGTCAAAGGTGCGGGCCGGATTTCTGCTAAGACTGAGACGTTCAACCGCTGAACTATTCCTGCTTGCTGAGAATATTGATACTAATATTAAATCCTAATAATATATCTAATGACTGCCTCAATGGTGTAGTGATTGTAAGTGCGACTGTTGAGCGTGAGGTCCTGAGTTCGATTTCCAGGTCGGGCAAAGTGTTATTGAGTATTTCTGTATGGAAATTCTCAGTGCACGGAGTCTGGAACTATGACCGGTAGATGGCAATAGGCTCGACCCCTATTACATGGGACTCAATAAGAGCATCGGCGAAATATAGGTGTAATAGTACACCTCTGCCTAACCCTCCGGGGAATACAGGCGTGATCATGCTATGCTAATATATTCACAAGTCAAACCCGTCAACTGAAAATCTCCAAATAAAAAATGGTCCTGGGGACTAAACATGAAGATCTACACCAGCTACAGCAAGACCTTCATCTCAATAGTGTGCAGTGAACCTAAATCGAGTACATTGACGCATGCGCATAACATTAACCAGCAATTTGATGCAAAAACACTATTTATTCACACACGATGCGATTTAATTTGGATTCACCTGTTGAATGTTAACTAGCATTATTAATGCTTGTTTGTTGGTAGCGTTTATGTGTTTGGCTAGGCTGACATTACGACAATTGAAGTGTGTAAAGGATACTGTGGCGTGGACTTTACGTTTTCAGTTTATAATTGAATAATAATATCCTCCTGACCGAATTTCGGTCACGACCGCCAATCTCACCAGAGATTAGCCAAGTACCAGTGGCGTGCGGTGCATAAAGACAAAAAGACACTGCCTACCCTACATAACTCAGATAAATATTTATTATAAGATATTTGAGGTGGCTCCTGAGAATTATATAACGGAAAACTCAATAACACTTTGCCGACCTGGGAGTCAAACCCAAGAACTCTCGATCAATGAAGTAGTTACTCCCTTCTCCACTGACCACAATGATGACATGTACGACATAACCACGCCATATTCAGCTGTGGGCGTTGGCAGAGAACATGATAAAACAGAGGATATATTGCAATGTTGCAAATAGTCGGGTCACTCGGTACACTCATACGCACTTCTATGGCTTCTATAATCCAATAGAGTGTACGGCTTCTTGTGACGCATACGTCGATTTAGTGAATATTCGCGATATACTTACATACTTTATGTAGAAATTTTCATAATATAAGACCACGGATTAGTCCAACCCAGAAAATAATGATCATTCAGACAAGGATGCTCCATGTTTTTAAGAAGTTTTAAGAAGGGCAGGTTTACAACGGGATACTAGAGATAATAATGACCCGGGTACGTCTTAAAACTGCGGCCAGACACCGGAGGACGGGCAGCAGCGTCCTCTCACTAATCGGTGAGCCACTGCGATCCCCAAGCCGCCTGCCAAGCGTGGGGATTATATTTTAGGACTGTATGTAGGTACATGTATCCCAACTATAAATTCAACCCAATCAATAGAGAAACATAATTATTCATACACATTCATTCGCCGTGAGCTACATCCAATTATATTACCACGAAGACAACTTTATTTCTTCCTCTATCAATATAAAGCGTAAAGTCTATGATTTTACATAGGATTGCTTTATAAAATATGTATAATAGTCTTGGTTTTAGTTTATTTGAAGAAATGTATTTTTTTAATCGTTCGCCTCACACTTGGATTAATTCCTGTATCGTGGGTGCGTTTACAAACAAATATATTCACATGGACATACACCAAATCCCGGAAAAACTATTTGTAGATCATACAAATATTTGTTCCGTGCGGGAATCGAACCCACAATCGCGCAACCACTGTGCCAAAGGTGTCGTCAAAAGATATGTGTGCTAAGGTAGCCCAGTTTTGTTTATTGTCGTGTGTGAGGAGTACCTACGCAGAGTTAAATATGATTTTCTTTCGATCTGTTGTTTGCCCATGTTCACCTTTAAAATGCCTTTCCTGAACTATAGTTATTATAAGACCAAGTATCGACCTCTTTTTTTCAGCTGTGGTGTTCTATGAGGTGAGTTAAAGATTCTATTTTTCTCATTATATTCTTAGGCCCGTGTTCACCAACAAAATAACGGATGTTCGAAATGAAAACAGCTGTTTACTGATATAAAAAGTTCGTGTTAAACTGATGATTTTGTCTTAAAAATTCCAATAACACTTAGTTTCATAAAATCTATTATATCATTCCATTTTACTTTAACATCGAGCGATGCAACTGTAGTAAATACCGCAAGAATTTCGCCACCTAACAAGAAAAGATAAATAAACTGAAGCCAAATAACTAGCCATAAAATCAAACACGAACAGCTACCTTCGTCAACTTGCCCACAGCCGATTTACATGTTATTACAAATTCTTCCGCGTTTCTCATTAACTCACACATCAATGTATGATTAGTTTGCATATTCATGTATTCATTGACGAACGCTGTGTGTGTGGGTGTGTCCATATGTGTGGTTTATGGACATTGTCAACGTGTCCATAAGGAATAAGTTTTAGTTTATTGATATTGGTTGGGTGTAGAGAAATTATTATGTTAATCAGACACGGTTCAGTGATTTTGAGATTAGGAGACTAAGTTGTGTTATGGTTATTCTTTTGTTATGTAAATGCGATCGCACACAGATCATCATCACGGCTGTATTTCTTAAAGGGTTAGGCAGAAGTGTAGTTACTATCGTACACCCATTTCTGGCCGATGTGGTGTAATAGGGGTCGAACATAGTCCCATCTATCGTTAAGAATTCAAATATCGAGCCAGCTAATGAAAATTTAAAATTTAATTACACTTTGCCCATCCTACGGCATCAACTCTAGGATTTCACGCTGAGCAATCCCACTAGACCAGGGTGTATTGCAGTATTGAAACTATTTGCCTCCTCAATTTTATACTTAACCTAAACATACTGCCTGAACAGATGGTTAAATTAATAATTAAAACAAATTTCTTTCGAACACCAAAACAGCAAGAAACGTCCGACATCTTCATCTTTAACGAGAGATTAAAATATTGCTCTTTAACGTCCCAACGCAAATAGATAATATTTCAAACGGATTCATCTAACTAAACCATTCATAATGTATTGACATGTATTAATTTAAGCCGATGCTTTACATCCATCATGATGAAGAAGCCATTTATCGCCCATCCGGCTGTATCAGGGGCTAATGGTCCAGATAACAGACTGACAGACTGTTTAGCTGGCAACGGTACATGATCGCTGATGATAACGGCTGGTATTTGACCAGCTTGCTAACTAGGCGTTTAAATAAAAACTGGGTGTGGCGGCACTAAGTTATTCCTGTTATGTTGTGGAAAATATGAAATACCTTTAAATATATAAAGTACATGAATCTTTGAAACAAGAAGAGTGGGAGTAGGGTAGGCCTTCGTCCTGCTGCACGATTGTAGCGAATTAATAATCAAAATTATGTACCTATATATGTTTTTTTCTCGAATGAATATTTTCGCAGCATTTTTTTTTTACTTCAAAAAGTTGCTTGATAAAGTAGCCAAGTATTTTTTTAAACAAACACTATAAAATACTGCCTCGTTGGTCTAGTGGTCGTAAGCGCGATTGCTGAGCGTGAGGTTCTGGTTTCAATTCCCGGGTCGGGCAAAGTGTTATTGGGTGTTTCTGCATGGAAATTCTCAGTAGCAGCACGGAGTCTGGAACTGTGTCCGGTAGATGGCAATAGGCTCGCCCCCTATTACATGGGACTCAATAACGCCATTCGCGAAATGTAGATGTACAATAGTACACCTCTGCATAACCCGTCGAGGAATACAGGCGTGATGCTATGTTATGTTAAATGTTAATTATAAAATATATCGGAATGGTTAGATAACTTCATAGCCTAGAAGCGACTAAAAGAACTTGGAAAAATCAAATAGATTGAATATTACGTAGGGCAGGGGTGGCCAACTTGATGAGACTCAAGATCTACTGTTTACTGACTAAGACTGTGCGGTCTACCAATTACATAATCAGTACTTCTTCACATATTTGACGGCACGGTTGGCGTTGAGAGATCGACGGCTGAGCTACGTGTCGCGGGTTCGATCTACAGATCTTTGTTTCGGGTCTGGGTCTTTGTGTATGTGAATACACACCGTGCCTCGGAAAGCACGTAAAGCCGTTGGTCCTGCGCCTGATCTCTCTCCGGTCGTGTCGGATTGCCGTCCCATCGGACTATGAGAGTGAAGGAATAGAGAGAGCACCTGTGTTTGCGCACACACTTGTGCTCTAAAATATCTCCTGCGTAGTTGGCTAATCTCCGGCGAGATTGGCCGCCGTGACCGTAATCGGTCAGGAGGACATTTTTTTTTATTACACATATATATTCACAGCACATATTAAAATTATATTTTTCTTTGCTATGCCACGATCGGGCTAATAACCGCGATCGACTGGTCGGCTACCCCTGACGTAGAGTTTTAAGTTCTCTAAGCAGTCCTCAAAGTTTGAACATAATAAGTAAACAAGCAAGTAATGTTTACAAAGTTAAGTGTTTAATTTCTTAACTGTAAGATACTGCCTGCTGGTATTATGGTAACCGGGTTTCCCTTTATCGCCTTTTACAATTTACATAAAAACATAAGTTACTGTCATGGTAACTCGATGGTTCTCTTTACAACTGTAAGTACCGCATAGTTATGTTAATATATTTTCGCTAACTCTCCTTTCGTTGCGCATGCGTAGAATTTTAAAACAACGAAAATATCTTTTAAATAAGGCTTTGGACCTTTAGGACCTGTAGGATTAATTCCTGTAACGTGGGTACAAATATTCACATGCACATACATCCAGACTTGAAACGACGTGCGGGAATCGAAGCCGCGACACGTAGCGCAGCAGCAGCAGTGGATGGTTAAACCACTGCGCCAACCATCCATCAAATAACCAATTGCTGACAGAAGAAAATCTCGGTGTCGAAAAGTAAATAGTGATCTCAACTACAGACATAACATGATATTTCACAGATTTAATTTTACTATCTACTTTCAAACGATTAAATGATCAAACGATTGTAAATTCCTGTAAACGTCATAAAATCTGTTACTGGCTATTCGGCTCTATACTGGCTAATCAATTATACACTGACTCATACAAGTAAATGAACAAATAAACGCCACTTACTTCAAACACTTAGAAACCATTAATTTTCCCTACTTTCCCCACACAAGACATTTACGACTCCCTTCTATTTTAGCTTGTGCGTCGCGTTGCAAATCTAAAGTTCTATTCACATGATAACGAGGTGCGAACCGAGGAATACATTATGTGTCACGTTGACGGCCAGCGCCCGACAACTGGCCCCTTTACCCGGAATGAATGCGTTACACTCAAACAGCTTAGCCTGCTTAGGTCGACTGATTCTGTTGTTCTAGATACAGATTTGTTTATAGACTCGAAACCGACTTGAGTTCCGCGAAGATTGGCAGATAAACATCTCAAGTCCGCAACTGTTTCTGTTTAGATATCGATATTGTGAACTGCAAAAATAAAGGGTGAAATACCCACACCTCGTCTATCGAATTTTAGAGTCGGGATCTAACTCCGTAGAAGGAAAGTTGTTTTATTTCAAGTCTGAATCGGAGAAAGCCATCCTAGTCTTCCTGTGTTCATTGTTCCTGGTAGGTTTACATTACGCGTCAAGTTTTTTGTCTCGCTTGCGCAGCACAGCGGCCGCCTATATACGGCTCGTATTAAAATTCATGTACTCACTTGAAATTGCAACGACGCCAATTATTATGAATATTTATGAGTGCCGGAGAAAAATGTGAAAGATTTGATACTGATAAAGCGAGGTGCCGATGAAACAGTCTCGTGCAGGTCCGCCTCGGTCCGGCTCGGCCACGGCGCGGCTCCGGTTACCGGTTTCGCGATGTTTGTTTTTGTAAACCGCTAATATTATTCGCGGATGAATTTATTATTGACAAAAAACGAGGCATCGCGATCGGTGTGTGTGTCGGCATAATTATTGGCATTTTTATTTTCTTTTTATTGCTTTGTAAAAGTTTATGTTTGTATAATTAATACAATTTAAACGTAGCGCCTCGATTCGAAAAGAGTAAAATTAAAAGGATATATTCGTTTTATATTATTTTTATCAGGACGCGAGTTAAAATGGTGGCTACATGTCTAAGGTTGGTTATCTTGTACATGTTTCTTTCTCCAGCTAATAAAACGCGTACAAAAACCATAAAATTCATGAAGTACAACATAATTTTCCGCACGAAATCGAACCAAATTAGGGTTTTATCTATCGGAGGAGGACTCGCCACTATTTCTCGTAACGAGTCAATTATTGGCCGCGTTACCCTACTCGGTTTCAATACTGCCCTTTAAGGAGTACGACAGGTCTGAATTTGTTCAGCCAATAGATTAGTCGGTGCAAGAAGCGAGTTATTTGTAGTTAGTCGATATAAAAGTACGAGGAAGCGATTACAACTGCCTTTTTAGTCGATTCGCGGTAAGAAGTCGAAAGGGACGGTGTCGATAACAAGGTTCTCTACCTTATTTGATTGATGAAAGTTATTTTTGCTCACCAATGATCCTGCGGTTATTGGGGAGGAAGGAATGGTCGTTAGTTCGAACTTGGGCGTGAATACCTAAGATTTATCACATGCGTCGAATGCTAAAAGGCGAGATAATGAGGAAATATTTATCATAACGTAGTATTTATGTAATGTAAGTGCTTACGTGCTCGTCCAATGAATACGTGAGCTCTCCATCGTCATACAGGACGAACCACCTCCGCTGCCATCTCTGTAACAAACAAAAAGTTACGTTAGATCTAAGAACACATTATGACAGAAAAGGTGCCAATTTAATAACACTAGCGACACCTTTTATGGCTTTAATCATCATCATATTAACCATCAAACGTCTATTTCTGAACAAGATTTTCACTGAACCTCTTAGACCTACCACTAATGGACAGTCATGAAAGAACTATGCCATATACGCTTGGCAACTGTTTTGAGATCACAAAACAGTTTATGAAGCAACCAGCCAGTTCAACTGCAGATTTATTCAAAAATCGAATCACACTTATTTCACATTTAAATGGAAACCAACGGAATTTTCTAACTTTTGCAGTACACAGAGTACCACTTAACTCCTCAAGACGCAGGTCTGACCAGTGCCTCTATCACGAGTTTTCTATTTACTATCATAGTAAAGTAAATTTTCATGGTAGCGATTTTAGTTATTAACCTGGTTACATTAGGGATTAGAGTCGCTTATGTGACATATGTGTCATAGTTAAATTTTGATTTACTATTTACGATATTATAGAGATGTCAAGTTAGCGACTCTAATCCCTAATGTAACCACGTTAAGAACCAAAATCGCTTGCATGAAAATTTACATTTACTATGAAAGTAAATAGTGAAAAACTCATAATAGAGGTACAGCTTCTTACTTCATAAACAATTTATATTACGTTGATCCGGTTGTCGAGGCACCCAATTTTGTTTTTTACGATCTTGCAGTGTTATCATCATCTTATTGATGTATCTGTTGGGATTCAACCTTCTTTTCAGTGAGGGGTACTAAGCTTGTGAACCAACTCGAGGGGTTATTGCCAAATGTGGAAAAAACTGCTGAGCGTGGGGTTCTGGGATCGATTCCCGGGTCAGGTAAAGTGTTATTGGGTTTTTCTGAATGGAAATTATAAGTAGCAACACGGAGTCTGGAACTGTGTCCGGTAGATGGCAATAGGTTCGCTCCCTATTACATGGCACTCATAAACGGCATCGGCGAAATGTGGGTGTATACTACACCTTTGCCTATTCCTTCGAGGAATACAGGCGTGATGCTTTTATTCTAGAACATTCCAGATACCATGCCAAATTTTCCTGAACCATTATGGTAATGGATAATTCACGTAATTATTATTAAAATAAGCCACTTTATTATAAACACAGACAGATATCGTATCTGCGTGGCACCTACATTTAACAATTAATGCCCAATTAACCTATTAGTGCTTAACTGATGGCGTGCGGTCGATTGTACCCCTGGCTCAGATATCCAATGCTTAGTGTCTGGTTACAGGGCTAGGGCTGCCACTAGCCCGTGACGTGACGGTGTAGGGTGTTCAGGGTTATGACATTGGGCTTATTAGAGACGGAGGTTTGAAAATTGATTAGCATGGTAAACATATGGGTATTTGTATGGTGATCAGAATACAGATAGGTAAATCAATATTTTTAAATATTTTTTTTTAACAATGACCTTGCCCCACACTTGGATTTCTCCTGTGTCGTGGGTACAGTTTACAAACATACATGTCACATACACACACAACCAGACCCGAAACAACTATCTGTAGATCATACAAATTTGTTCCGTGCGTGGATCGCAGCCGCGACACATAACGCAGAAAGCTAATCGCTTAACCACTGCGCCAACCGTGTCGTCATTCCTTGTCACAATTTTTGGCACATTGTTTGGCACACACATTGTTTGGTATTTAACGGGTTGATGAATGTCAATTTCTTCCCAGAATAGGATAATTGGTTAAAGAGCAGCTGGGTGGTAGTAATCTGAATTTACTTTACTCTTAATATGATTTTGTTTTGACTGTTTCACTGGTGTGACTACCTCGTTAGTCTAGTGCTTGTAAGTGCGGCTACTAAGCGTGAGATCCTGAGTTCAATCCCCGGATCGGGAAGTTTTATTGGGTTTTTTGTTAGAAAATTCTCAGTAGCGCCCTCTATTACATGAAATTTAAGTTTTTTTTAAATTAGTAATTATAGATTTTAATACTCTGCCTAAACCTTCGGGGAAACAGGCGTAATGCATTGTTATGTTGTGAAATTTCGAACTTTCCAAATATAATACAAAAACAAAATATCTCTGCTTACCCACAGACAGATACAAGATGCGATGTTACCATAATGTCACAAATCTTGTACAAGTGAACTGAGCCTTTCATTTCGTGTAGTAATGTTCGTTAAAATGTCAAACTATATCTGCGTGCAATCAACATAATTAGGGCCTTAGCTCTCTGCCACACCTCGGGAACATGAACGATGCAAAGATATCACACCATTCTGCCTACGTGACACTGAGCACGATTTGTGTACTCCCGATAATTGGGTGATTTACCTTACGAATGGTGTTGCGATTTATTCTTAAATATTTTTATGCCTATTAATTTTTTATTACTTTTAAGTTAAATATATATTCCACTGGTCATTCAACCTATAAAAGGTCAACTAGTAAAATAAAAATGTACAATAATTATGGTGTTTATATATTTATCACGTATGTACCTTGTTATTTACGACTAGCTTTTGCCCGCGACTTCGTCCGCATGACCTACATATTTATAATTTATAGCCTATAGCACTCGGAGATAACGTGGCTATTATATGTATATCAGTGAAAGAATTTTCAAAATCGGATTATTAGTTCCGGAGATTACCCCTACATATAAACTTACAAACATATTTTACCTCTTAATTAATATTAGTATAGATCAGGGTTGCCATCCCCAAATTTTCAAAACCAAGATTTGAAAGTGAAAATGCCAGGACATTTCGGTTTAAAAACAGGACGCAGTATAAGAAAACAGTGTCAATGAAACTCAATGAATAGCAATTACTTAATGTTTTATGAAATTATCTTCAATTAAATTACCTATATAATATTAGAGATGAAATTAAGGATTAAATTATAAAATAACGCCGATGAATTAACGTAAGGATTGAGGCAGTAGTGGCGCGCGAATAATAAAACACAGGACCTTACGAGGACTCTTTAAAAAACCCAGGACGCTACTTAATAACTATCCAGGACAACCTAGGACACTCCAAAAAACAGGACATGTCCTGGGAAAACAGAACGGTTGACAACCCTAGTACAGATGTAATACAGAAGGAAGCATAACAGGGAATAACCTGAACAAATTTTTCATTAATCCTCTACACCTATTTTCTAGTTCAGTTAAAAATCAGCGCCGGCCAATTATATCAGAAATTACATAATAAACAAACTTACATAAATTAGACTCTTTTAAGCTACATTGTACTCACATAATTGTTGTTCGAGATCAATGTATAAATTAATATTGTATATTTAATTCCGAGTTCAAAAGAGTAACCATGGAGTTTCTTTCCCGTTCTTCTCCATTGGAAATCAACACTTTTGAACGTGGCAACTAGAGCCTATTCATAAACTATTATATATATATTATATATAGAGACTATTCATAAACGCCTGTAAATGGTTTACATGAATAAAATATATTTGAATTTGAATTAACGCTGAGCTTTCTGGTGCATCCGAAAAACGCCACACACAATTTTTTTGTTATCTATAAGTACATTTTTGTATTTAATTTTATTTCATATTTTTGTGCCGAAAAGAATTATATTTATCTGTTCTTCATTCTTCTTTCGTAATTTGCAATAGAAAAATAAACAGAGACGTAACTATGCAATCAGCCGATTCTTAATAAACGTGCAATACGAGTGCCGTGAGAAAGACAAACAAACAATTTAATTGTTCGCAATTAAGTCCAACGCGGTAAGTAATTGGTGTTAGATGCCTGTGCTCGTTTTGCAACCAAGTTGGGACACCGGAGAGTTCTGCTTAAGCTTTTCTATGAAGGTAACTAGTGATTAAAAATAAACTACGGTACATAGATACTGAGAGATGGGGTCATTTGGGAACAGCGGGTTGGGATTTAGCAAAGAAGCAATTATGTGCTTTTTATATGAATTAAACTGCATCCAACCGGTGTTAATAGATATAATACGAGTCTATTGTAGAAATAACCTGTCCGTGTTTTACTATATTTTTATTTTTTACTACTAATTTGAGTGCGTTTGGCAGCACCTCACCTGATGGTGCACCTCACCTGATGGAGTGACAATGCTGCTGAGGATGGATCACGCAAGCTCAAATAATGCCTATACACTCTCGCCTTGAAGCTTCCTAAGTTATACGAATCGGGGAATGTAGGCAGAGAATTCCATTCCCTAGCCGTTCGCATGAGAAACGATGATATTATATATTCGACTATATTAGATCATTAGTCGCTTCTCGAGCGTTTTAAGTAAACGTATCTTTAATTTAGTATGATTTTAATGGCCAGAGTATTTTTTTGATTTAGATCAGAAAATATGGCCGAAATTTTGGTTCCAAATAGCCTCGTTTTTTGTTATAAACGAATCCAAACAACATTTATTTATTTACACGCTATTGGGTAAGCGTTACAGTTCCTCAATTAGCTTAATCCAAAGCCATAAACAGATCACTTAACTGACCTGAAACTACTTAGAACCCCTTAACATTAAATTTTTAAATCTAGCAACATTAGAACAAGCCACTATCTCTATTGTGAAATGCTCGTTGCATGCTTTGAAATACATATTGTCTATAAAATTCATCTGAATCGGCCTTTTTGGACCCCTAACTGGTATATTTGTCATACCAGCATACACAATAGGAATATGTCCATCCTTAATTCTAAATACCTAGAGGAACAACTTAATTTGTTAACCAAATGAAAATTTCAAGCCAGCAGAGGGTTTAACAATAACTTAAAATCAACACATGCTGTAGGCGGCTCAGCAGCTCATAAAGCATCTAAAGTCCACCTCTCGTTACAAACGAGTAACAACGAGAACTGACATACATTGCGGGCCTCATTATAGTAATAACTTAGTAGCTGCCTGTTCGCCGCGCAATCTATCAAATCATGCATTCATTATACGATCCTTTGCTAAAGATATATTATGTTTAGATTTGTTATATACAGCATGTTGTGAATTTATTTACGTGTTAAAGTAATTCAGTTTTCCCTTAATTACGTATTACGTACGTTACGGATTACGAGATTTTACCTACTTAAACTAGAATTAAAACTCGATTGCTCGATTTAGGGCCAAGTTCACCGAAAATATAACAGTGGGTCTACCGTGTAGCGCCGGTGGCGCTTCATCTTTCATTCAATGAATGTATCTTATCCCATCTATTGGTCGTATCGTGTATAACTTAGCATCACGCTTGTTTTCTCCAAAACGTTAGGCAGAGTACTGTTATACACCCACATTTCCACAAGGCACAATTCCAAACACCGGACTGCTACTGAGAATTTCCATACAGAAAAACTTAGTAATACTTTCTCAAACCCAGAATCGAACCCAGGACCATAATCAGCAATTATACCTCCGACCACAATACCAACGGCTTCGTACAACTGTTTTATCAGAATATGGCACTATAAAGTACCGGTGTCATTAAGTACCAGGCTGTTTTACTGACTCCTCGTGCACCCTGTTCTTAGGCCCCACTGACCTCAAATAGTCTCCTTCGTATCAGTTATGAATCAGAAACGCTCATTACTTGGTACGTTTGGTTTCTGCAAGTGTGATTGTCTACATTTCCTTATTAACGGGTTATTGCGAATAATGAGATAACAAACTGTCTTATCGAGTCTACTGGTTGGACGCGCAGGTGTTGAGAGTGAGGTTCTGGATTTGATTCTCAGGTCGCAAAGTGATATTAGCTTAATGAGTTAGAAAAATTGTTAGCTGCCAATGTGGGCGCCCCCTATTATATCAGACTTAATAACAGCATCAGTTAATTTTGGGCGTGATTCCATCTTATTTTAGGTAGACGACACGGTTGGCGCAGTGGCTAAGCGATTAGCTTTCTGCGCTACGTGTCGCGGGTTCGATCCCCGCACCGAACAAATATTTGTATGATCTACAGATAGTTGTTTCGGGTCTGGTTGTGTGTATGTGACATGTATGTTTGTAAACTGTACCCACGAAACAGGAGAAATCCTAGAGTGGGGCAACGTATTAAAAAAAAAAGTAATTAAAAAACATTGCTAAATTAAGTATTTCGAACGCGTGCTTTCTTAATTTTTGTAGACGGCATTGATGAATTTACGTCAGCATTGAATAATCAGTTTTTATCAAACTTTATACCGCTAGGTATAACTATAGCTACTTCAGCATCTATCAGTCATAGGACCACTTAAACGAGGTGAATAAATGCAAAAAGCATGGAGCTCTTGTCCAAAAGACACTGACAGAGATTGAGAGACTGACAGATAATTACGCTTTGATTTAAAAAATCATGTGTGAAACCTTAAAATTTAGGAGGACTTATTACAAAATGGAGTATATTTGATATCATTTTATAATAAAATCCAAATGGTACCAACTCAAAGCCCGGAATACAAGTCCTACAGATTATTATGACTAACTATTATTACGAACCTCTATGATAAGAATTGCTTCGGCCTTTACAGGAGCCATAATACCTGCAATAAGGTCTTAACCTCAAAATAATCGCGTTCCTATCGGTTATGGATCAGAACACTCATTATGCGCAAGCGCAACTATGCGGCAAGTGTCATTGGAAAGCGGTGCGGTGTGCTGAGGGATAAATAGGGCTTGTTACAATGAGCTCAATGAGGTAGGATTATGTAGTGGCCATTTGAAGGATTTATTGAGATTCGATAAATGGAAATCTAGAATCTTGATATCTTTGGACTCATTCTTTAGGTGAGCTAGATTTTTGAATGAGAGACGATTGGGTGGTTTTGACTGTGCACGTCTAAAATAAATAAAAATTATTTCAGTCCAAAACTGTCCCAATGTTGGGCAAGAACCTCTTTTCAGATGAAAGGGCTTAGGCCTTAGTCCGCCATGCTAGTCTGGTGCGGGTTGGCGGACTACACACACCATAGTAAACTTTATGTAGCCTTCTCAAACTTTTAAGTGCTAGACTGTCACCTCGTTACACGTTTCAAATACTTGTAAGTAAGTTATATTTTTCCGAATTGTTTAAAATGTATACTTTGAATCAATTGTTCGAGGATCAAAAGTATGTCGTCAAACGCTTACTACAAGCAGATTTATTACATTTTCTTCTGTGTAATGTAAAGGAAATTAAAGCACAGTACAATTTTCGTTAACCACTATACTGTTATGCGGTCTTACCTCTTGCTCCTACGTCAACGTTCACAGAGGACAATCGTCAACAATCGCGCGGTCTACCCCACGGGGAAAGTCGGTCGGGCATCTAATGGCACTGGGCTGGGCTGATACAACCAGATAAGATAACCATTATCTGCCGGCCGGTGCTGTGGCGAAGGTGTTAACATTAACCGGAGACTATTGCGCCGGCGCGACCCTACGGTAAGACAATTATTGGAAAGAAAATGAATTTTATATTTATTTAAAAGGTCGGTGAAGGGTGCGGGACTTTGACTGCCTAATTAATTCAATTTTCGATACGATTTGATTCCCGGATCGGGCAGTGTTATTGGGTTTTTCTGTGTGGAAATTCTCAGTAGCAGCATGGAGTCTAGAACTGTGCCCGGTAGATGGCAATAGGCCCCTATTACATGGGACTCAATAACGGTATCAATAAATCGGCAAAATGTGGGTGTACAATTAAACAGTACCTACACCATATATACCTACACATATACCCCTTCCGGGAATACAGGCATGATTCTATGTTAATGTTTTATTTTAAATTAAAATATATCTTTAAATAAATATCCGTTTATTCCAACATAGCGAAGCCAGGTACAAAAATCCGCGTCGATTACACCTGCATTGAAATAGTAATAAATTGTAACCATCAAGAATTCAGATCAGCGTCTGTCATCATTAATTTATTTACCAATAGCAACCCCGAGAATGCCTTTCTATCAAATATGTTCAAATCGAATGTTTGGAACGCATGCGAGAGATATCGACCAATCGGATCGTTTCGCGCCGAGCCGGAGCGCGATCCGAACATATGATTACGCTATCAAAATCCTCCTAATGAAGCATTCAACATTACTGTATGTTCATGCTCGTATTAAACAATTTCCGCCGGCTGCTTTGATAATTTTTTTGAGTGGCAACATCTTTCAATTAGTGGCCGTGATTTGGTATATTTTGTGCACATATTCATGATATTGGAGCATCAGGATGAGTTTTATTATCCTTTTTTTTAATTTATGTTTTATTGCTAATACCGCAAGGATTGGTCTTTAAATTAATAATACAAATTGAGAATACCCCTTATAATAATAATTTTGACTACTCATGATTGATTGTATTATTACTATTACGGTAAGTTATATTGTATAAGTAATGTAAATGCATCAAGAAATATTTTTATTAAAAGAGAAAATAATCATGTTACTTTTTGCTTTTATAATAATAAAATTGATTGGTGGACTTGTTCAGTAATGAAATGAATAAAACAAAAATATGTAAGACTATAAAGAATTAAGATTTTTTTTAAGCCAATTAATGCTTCTTAATTAGCAAAATAATCCACTGAAACGAAACGAATTAAAATATCATCCATCATCAGCTTTTGCCGCGTAAAACAAAAGGCAAAGGAACTATTTATATAGGCCTTTGTTTGCAAAAACCTTCTCTACATCAACATAAGAACAAAATGCAAATTCAAAGTGAAAGTGTATTTGCTATGTTCTTGTGCGTATTAAATAATTATCTCTGTTACAAAGAGGTCGCCTATGGCTTGGGAGCGTCAGCAAGAAAGCCGTTCAGATGGAATCGCGTGAAATTATCTATTGTGAAAATTTTTTCACACTGACAATCGTGTACAATCGATAATTTTTCTCGCTATTAATCGTTGTAAAAGTGAAACTTGTATGAAATACAAGATTTACAAACAAGATGTTGTTGTTGGGATGTAAGTGATAGCATAATGAGAGATTGAGATGGTAAAGAAATTGATAGATGATTTGAAAGTTAACATGCGATTGTTAATAATGAGATAAGTACGTGTACGTTTTTTCACAGGGCTATGTAGTTGATGATAAAATTCTTAGATGCAACTTTTGATATACGTTTTATTTTAAACAATTTTCGCACAGGCATTAGAAAAACTAGTAATAAATTACGACATAAATTTTAAATAGCATAAATTTATTTTGCTATCTGTCCGCCATACATCGCGGGGTGCCGACTGACCGACTACGAATTTCCGATTAGTTTCATCGTAATAGTTGCCGAAAACAATGAAACAAGTGCTTTGTGTTACGTAACATTTACGTGATACACTGGCTCAATAACCCAAGTGAAACCCATTGACATCGATACGACAATCGACTAATTCGACGGCAAATCGATTACTTTGTTACTAAACTCATGTTTTATTTATCCCGTTGTTAGAGCTTTACGCTACATTCACATTACTGTCTATAATAACTTCGCAAGAGGTATTGTCACGTCCTTTACCTAATATGGGGCTTAAGGTGCGCAAAACATTTTGCGGTATCGGCTATTGCGTTAATATTTCTACAAAGAAAGACTGCTGCAGTGCTTATTTGGCGACAGCTTACTGGCTATCGTCTGTTTAT
The DNA here is from genome assembly GCA_947562105.1 of Shargacucullia verbasci. Lineage (NCBI taxonomy): Eukaryota > Metazoa > Arthropoda > Insecta > Lepidoptera > Noctuidae > Shargacucullia > Shargacucullia verbasci. The sequence goes on along the minus strand of OX387284.1, from coordinate 13,682,228 downwards.
TATCCCATAGGCATTATAACCATTACTGTGTTCCTCAATACGCTTTTACAACCTTTGAGAAAGATAAGGGCTTGATATACCAAGTTTATGCCTTCCATAACGGAATGGAAATAATATCAATAAAACGCTAGAAATAACCATAGATAAATTTAATATCTTCATTAGCAGGAATGAATTAACGACCGAAGTGCAACAAACTTGACCTTTGGGGTGCTGTGTGAGCGTCTCAAATTTCATAATCCTGCCTTAATCATATGTAACCAAATTGCAGACTAGAAGGTTCAAGGATTTAGCCTAAAGATTGACATGCCCTGACCTATGACTGGCCAAAAAATCACAGGCTATTAATAAAGGATTGTTTTCGATCGCGAATTTTTTTTTAAACAATTGTTCGATTATCAAATTTTATTATAATAAATATCAGGTGTTCTAAACCAGCGGGGCGTCATAATATGTGATTGTAATCAAATTGTATTGACCATTATTTATTATGTATTCGTTCACACGAGTAGACAGGCGATAATTCGACTAAGAGCGTATCGATAATCGTGTAATTCGATGGATCGATGTATTGAGGCGAGTCGATTTGTCATAGTGGTCGTATCGAGCTGGCACGTTGAGATTGTATCATGCATGCTTGTTTACTGCGGGAGTAGGCAGAGCGAGATATGTTTTCCACATAAGTGGAATACTAAAGCTTTCTCTAATGAATTTTGTGTCACAGAATCAACCATAAGAACTTAATTTGTAATCTAATCGTATTCTGTGTTCTCTGAAACTCCTGTTTCAATTACTTTCCTCAAGCGATGATTATTTACATGTTCAAATGCCGTTATAAAACCTATTTTTTCCGCGATGCTCGCTCTAATCTTCATTACCTTATGATAAAACACAAATAGAGGAGATACTTTTACTACTCTAAAGTTAGCTTGTATGACACACAGACAGCGCATCCATCACAATTAATTAGTGTTCTCATTGTAAAGTCTTATCTCCACAGATACTAGTGTTGTGCATGTAACGAATTGTTCTCGATTGTTCGCATCGATCATTGTTCTAATCGATTCTTGTGTCAACCGATGTAAAGTGTGTAACATTGTAAGCTCATGCGCATGCGTGCTTACTAGATTGTAACATTGTAGGGTGGTCCTGTGTTGTGTGCCGTGGTTGGTACAGTTGGCGACAAAAGCAGCTGGTCATATATTTTTTTTATATCCATTACTTTTTTATTCATTATTGTATCAACAAGTGTCATTAACAATAATAATCTTCTTTGATAAATTGGATCCAAAATAACGAAGAGTTAATTTATTTATGTCGTTGACTGTACTTGCAGTGTACGTAAGAGTGGTCACCAATCGGTTTGTACAACCTGACTATAGAAATGACCTGTATATTTATGAATAAACCGTGTAACTACAGTCTCAACGTATAAAACGTATCAAAAGTGCCCGTAATTAGAGTTTTTCTGGGTCAAAACGAATTCATAATATTTTATGTTATTTCATTTCCACATCTGAGTGGTTTCAAGGGCTTTAACCGATCTCATTTTGAGAATTATACGACAGTATTGAGCTTAATAATTTGATTTTTTTTTAAACTGTACAGGAATTATTCCTATATTCGGTTTGTTTAGGTACTTAACTAAAGGTAAACAATCGTGATGTGTCTTTTTAATATTTTTTGTTTAAAAACTCAGTTTAAAAATAAAACGCGATTAAAAACCAATGTAAAACTACAATACCGATTACCAAATCAATTGAACCACTAGTGTAAGCAGTAGTTTATTTGTTTAATATGTGTTCGTGTAAAAAGTCACAACAAGATTGTTTACCTTTATTTAAGTACCTAAACAAACCGAGTATAGTGTGGGGACACTAGGAATAAATCCTGTATCGTGGGTGCGTTTACAAACACATATATTCACATACACAAACATCCAGACCCGTAACAATTATCTGTAGATCATACAAATATTTGTTCCGTGCGGGGATCGAACCCGCGACACTTAGCGCAGAAAGTTAATCGCTTAGTCACTGCGCCAACCGTGTCGTCAAAATTATTTATTTTGCTATTAGGATTTTTTAATCACTTTTACACGTCTTTTTTAAACTAGATGGCGTTGGCATTTCCTATGACTATCCTTGAGAAGAAACGCGGAAACAAACTCAGGGGTCAAGGTCTATTTTAAAGTCCAGACAGATAGTAATGATGTAAGGATTTATGTGAGACAAATATAGGGTGGAATAACCTTTTGAAGAAAGTGTCATAATTATTTGAGCTGACCTGTCGCAACAGAGTGCAAGCATGGATCAGTTATCGTGAGAATTAATTAAATTAAGAGCGTTCAGCCTAGATCTCACACACATTTACAATGTATAGCGGTTATATATAAGAAATCATTTAATTTCAATGGTTCCTTTATAAAACCCATTTACTAATACTTATACAGAGACATGAATTTCCATCAATTAATAATTAATTTCCTTGATACGCCTCTCGTTAGTGTACTAACGAATCTTCCTTATTATAATTTTTTGCGTCTATCGGATTTTTGCTCTTACAATAGAAGCGTTATAGTACTATCTAAAAAACTAGAGCCCAATTTATCACTCACTCTCCATACACTCATATTAAAAACAATTTAAACTAAATACCTGCGCATGCGCACATTTATTTTATCTGAATGCTAACGGCGCTGTCAAACGTTGGATCATTCGGATTAGTGCGGCCGAACGATCTTGATGAGTTATATTATAACTAATAATTAGCAGGAATATGTTTCGTATAGATTTTTTGTTACACGTGAAACTATGCGTTGGATTATTATAATTACTTGGTCGGTTATTTATGTAACTTAGTTTTAGATGTGTCAGTTCGTATTTGGGAACTAAAGCAGAGAGAAACATGCACGCCGAAGCAGGGGGTCATAGGCCAAACGATACAGAAAAATATTAAGTTTTATGGAATCATAGTTATCAAACTAACTGAATACATGGAAAATGACGAATACGGTTCTTCGTTTTAATTAATCGTCATCGAAATCATCATGCCAGGTTATTAGTACTCCACTACATAATAATAACCAAGTCAGCGTCACGCCTGGTAAAAACTCGGGCTTCTACAGACAATTTTCCAACCCATTAAAATTTCGCCCGACCCTGAGATCAACCCGTGTATGACCACACAGTCAGCACCGCACATGCGCACTAGGACTAACAAAGTTTCGGTGGCTCTTGACTATTAATAAAACAAGAAAAATATTCCCGTACATAGTGAAGACACTTGATAGCTATAATTGACTATGAAGACTAATAAAAGAAAGAAAAAACAATATTAAAATGTCTAAACAAATTAAATAACTATTAGCAAAAGCACGATGTAGTCCGCTATTTTAACTACCTATCTGTCTCCATACCTATATACAGAGTGTTATGATAAATGAGAGAACAACATTTTGAATAACGAACTAAAAAATCAACTGGATTTTTTTGTGGCGATCAAAGGAAGTGTTTTAGTACCATTGTGATTGCGATAGGCAAATGTTTTTTGGACGTGATATTATTATAGCTAAAGGCATTGGTAGATTAAAAACACGGAGTTTACATGCGGCCTCGAGCTTTAGGAGCATCGTACTTTTAAAAGGAGCTCAACTCTAAAAAGGGAACAGCAAATTAAAGTTCTTTCGTTGTATGGATATTCGAAATAGAGCTTGTTGAAGAGCAGGTTGTTTGGCGTGCTGACTATAAGCATTACTTCACTGTTAGGAAGAGTCTTATATCGAGCTCTAATCTAAGATAGGTGGTCAACTTGGTGATTTCAAAGCATGAGGACAGTCGTTATTTTGTTTTTCAAACCTTTTACCTCTTTTGAAGTAATTCCTGTATTGTAGGTGCATTTACATACACACTCAGACCCGTAACAACCATTTTTAGTTCATACAAATATTTGTTCCGTACGGGAATCGAAACCGCAACACGTAACGCAACAGTCGATTGCTCAACCACTGCGGCAACCGTGCCGTCGAAAATGCTATCATCCACAAAAGCACTGTTTAGCAAGAAAAATCACAGCTTTCAAATAAGATACAACAACCTGTACATGGAATTTTGATGGTTGTCCAAATTACATGGTCGTCGTGTTGCCTCAAATGTGTGATATTAAACTGCTGCTAAACGATTTCGGGAATCTTAAATAATTGCACGTAGTGAACCGATATAACCTAATTTAAACCATATTAAATTCAATTTAAGAGTGCATTTTGTATGTTATATTGTGTAAGAAAGTTTACACGTGTGTGGCATAAAATTAAATGATACAAAATGGTCAGTTTTGTACAGTTTATATTGTTGAGATTTTGGGAACAATAAACTTTATCGGGTCGTTTCAAGAGGAATTAAATAAATGCATCAAAATTCAACTTTGTAAGAAGTTAGGTTTAAAAATCATACTTAATCTTTTTTTAAGCTGAGTCGCTTTTTATATGGTCGCTCAAAGAACATCCCTTCCATAAATCACTAAAAGAATCATCAGGTTTCACAGATGGGTTATTGATCATACAAGTTTTATCAGCACCTACAGGTCGATACTGTGGATGCTGCCCACCCGTCTAAAATACTCCTTTAAACGACTTTCTTAACACCCTAGGTGGTCTATACTGAGTGACGTTATAAATGCAAAAAAAACACACGTACTTTTTTAATCACAGACTGTCACAACTCGCCAGTTAATTCATCATACGATGTCGTTGCCCTCAGAAAAATTCGGACATACCATAGACAGAATAGTTCATCGTTCACGAAGCCGGCTTTCGACACTCGTGTAATTACTCGCGAGTTTTTTTAATTACGACACACTTTGTAAACGCACCACACACGATATTTTTAAAAGCTTACTTTTGACGTTTCTCTTTAAAACGGACTTTAATTGGTAGTGTTAAGGTTTGAATTTGTTTGTATGATGTTTGAAGTAATGTAGATGTTATCGAATGTTTCTATTGCATGTGTAGTCGGCTGTTTATCTGTCCGTCGATCGTCACTGTCACTTTGGAAGGAATACATATGTCGTCGTAATAATGAGTTCAAAGTTACTTAGAGGTATAAACTGGCAACTTTATTTCAAGCCACAATTTTGCAAATGAAAAACAATCTAAACCATTTTATCGTGTATGGTGCGTAAAATACTTTGAGCAATTAAATACATTAAACTATCCTTAAAACTTTATGATGGAGTTTGAATTTCTTCATTCCCAATTATGCCCCGAAAACTGCCTCATTTGTCTAGTGGTCGCGCTTGCAACTGCTGAAAGTGAGATCCTGGGTTCGATTACCGGGTCGGGCAAGCGTTTTTCTGTATAGCAATAAACTCGCCCCCCAATTACATGTGACTTAAAAAAGGTATCGGCGTAATGTGGGTGTACAATAGTAATCCTCTGCCTAACCCTTCGGGGAATACAGGCGTGATGCTATGTTATGTTCCAACCCTGTTAAACATGTATGTACCAATCCTACACAATATTAAAACTTTAAAACATAAAAATCAATGACACACGTAACTCTAGCGCGGCCCAAACAGAACATAAATATAAAGCGGCGATTCGCCACAGCTAATTCTACAAAATAGTTCTTTGTGAATTTACAAAATCAGTTTCACAACTATTGTGGTACCTATTTATTTACTCTGCACGAAAACAATGTTCTTCGGTGTTTAGGATTGGCATTTAGGGCTGCGAAAACATGAAAACTGCATAGTATTTACAATGTTCTATTTAAAGCTTAAAGTGTAGTTTGTAGTTGGTACCTAGTTTCTACTATATTATTTTATCTTAAGCCCAAACTGTCCCATTGCTGGGCCTCCCCCAAATTCTTCTACATATCTCTATCCTGTGCCACCTCAAAACAGTTCATCTGGTACGAGTCTTGGTAATGTGAAGATATACATAATACATTTGTAAGATTGTTTCTGGTAACCTCCATGGGGAAAAAAGCGTGTCATTATGTAAATTTTGGAAAGATGAAGCGAACTGGATCAAACATATACTCGTACAATGATATTATTATGTTTGATATAGTGACGACAATCGTTCGAATTTTCAGCTTAGGCACTCGAATATATTTCAGCCAACAACTCAAAATCGCCAGCCCTAGCAAGCAAGGCGCGTTCCGAATAAGGAGCGAGTTACATGTTTTCATCATTTTGTTGGCATTGTTGTTACGCAACCCGCAAATGTCAATGTGGACTGGAACGCACGTGTGTTTGAATGATTGATTGTCGAATGAGCTGTTATGTTCAGTTTTTAGCGCATTTGTGTGTAAAGCGAGGTAAGCATTGTTCTAGGTTGTTGGCCGTGTTGAAATGTGCCTACAAATGTTTCAGTCGGCAAGGACGACTTTATGTAATTTCAATAGGCTTGTGATGAAAAAGGTCGAAACTGATTTAAGAAGATACGTCAATGTTTTTGTGTTGGTGTTAGTTAGTCATAATGGCCTTAGCAAAAAGGTCACGAGGTATTCAGTACTAGTTTATCATTAAGAGCTAAACCTTTAGGTTTTATTAGATGTGTAAATTAACTATTCCATGAAGAATTAGAAGTAAGTAGCTTATGAGCTAAGATTACGATGTTTTTATATAAAATTAGTCTGCAGCTTTCTTAGTATTTTTTTACTAGTGTAATTCAGTCCCATACTGTCCCACGGCTGGCTGTGAGGCTGTTTTCAGAATGAGAAGCCCGTTAAACCTTAGTCCAGCTGGACTAGTGCAGGTTGACGGACTGCAAACCATCAAGAATCTTGTGTACTCTCAGGTGTGTAACCTTATGTTCTTTACGATATTTTCCTTCACCGTTAACGCGAGTGATCATCAAATTCTGAAGAAATCATAAATTGGTAAAGATAAAGTTGCGGGGCCGGTTTCGAACTCAACCCTCATACACGAAAGACAACTGTTTAACCGCTAGGCTATCACCCCTTTAGTTATCACGAAATTCATTCATGACAATCATTATCTGCTCGAACACTCAGGATCAAGATTATGAATCAAGTTATATTAACTCTAATCACGAACCTAAAACTAGTACTAACAATGTTTTGTACCGAATCATTTGTCTCGCTCACTTACGTCAAATCTCAATCAAATGTTTGTGTACTGTGAAATTGATATCTGTAAATTAATAGTTCTCGTAACTTACTAGACTTTTTTAAGATGATCTCTCTTCTTTCTCTTTCTCATTTTTAAAAAACATTACCCGACCCTAGGAGCTATTCCTGTATCGTGGGTGCGTTTACAAACACAAATATTCACACGGACATACAGCCAGACCCGAAACAACTACCCGTAGATCATACAAATATTTGTTTCGTGCGGCAATCGAACCTGCGACACGTAGCGCAGCAGTCGATCGCTCGACCACTGCGCCAACCGTGTCGTCGTCGGTCATTACGTATGTTTTGGTTTAAGTTTAGTGTTTAGTACCGCTGAGGATCTAGCTTTGGCTGAATTCATTAAGTTTTAAAGGTTCTAGATATTTCTGAAAGGTGTGTATTCTCATTTCAAAGGTTTTACGTCTTCTCGTTCGCATCATCACTTGACTAAACATAAAATAATTACCATAATTTAATCAATCAAGTTTGTGTATCATCAACTGTTGTAAATAGGTCTGTTATTTGTGTTCACTAGAGTTGGGTTTCAACACTCGGTTTTCCGCGTTTTCTACCTCAGATGGTCGATGGTCCCTTAGACCATATAACATGGAATTCTAAATGTAAAAAAGTAATAACGTTTCTCATGCCACTTGACGACAAATCGACAACCCTATATAGGTCGTTTGTCAAAACTTGCACGCATAACACAATCGGCGTGAGCTTGCGCAAGCCTGCCAAAACTAACAGACATAGCCGACCCTTGCAACACGTGATTGATTAAAAAGTTTACTCCTATTGTTTTGTGGCACAAAGGCCGATCGTAATTATGGGAATTACTATGGTTCTAAAAACAAATGTCAGATGTAGGCGGATTGAATTGTGAATCAATGTAATACATAATTGCTGATTTTAACTTTTAACACGTTAAAAGATAAATGTGTCAAAGTCAAAATGTCTTCATTTAGGCTTAGAAAAGTTCAGGATGAATTAATATTGAGCGAGAAAGCAATGTGCAAACTGATGGTCGCCTTTTTATTGTTTTAGAAAATGTAAGATTCAGAAGGTGAAAAAAAAAAAAACCGCGATCCATAAAATATTGTTGTAATTTTTTAAACCCACGTAACACCCTAACACGACGGTCTTTTGTCAAACAGAGGCAAATGACCCGAGGTTCCTAATGACAGCACACTCGGAACTAACTCACCGACACAATGAACTTGGCAAAAAACAGAACAATGATGGACGTCCCTCTGAGACAACGAACTTCGTTATAAAGACATGCGCAAAATTAGTCGATTGATAATTAGCGAAACAATCGAATAGTGGAATCGATTGGGGCGTTAAATTAACTTAAATCGACTATTGTTCTTCTATTTCGGGAATTTGTTATGTTTCATTAGTTTTGTATTGTTTTTGTTATGGCTCTTGTCGAAGTGGACTATGGTGGACATCTAACCCAGGCGAAAGGTAAATAGAGATAGATAGAGGATTCTTCGTTGTACACCAAATGAAATAGTACATAAAAGTACACGAGGATTCTCACAACATAAACAAAAGATGGTGTACGCTACCCCCATTCATTAGTCTTAAATTAATCTTCAAAGGATGATATGACGTAGATGAAATTAAAAGAAGAAATAAACCCAATTTATGTTTACAGGAAACTTACAAAATAGTAAACACAAAACCACTTTTAAAGTATGATATCTATACTAATATTGTAAAGAGGTAAAATTTGTTTGTAAGTTTGTATGTAGGGGGTAATCTCCGGAACTAATGATCCTATTCAAAAAAATCTTTCACTGGTAGAAAGCCCATTATTCCAGAGCGCTATAGGCTATAAATTATATATTGCACGTAGGTTACGCAAACGATTTGCGGGCAAAAGCTAGTCTACCATAAAAGTGATGTGATATTTGTTGAGAGAATAATAACTTTGTATAAAACATACATTAAAAAACCATCATCCATGGTGTCTAATAAAAATAATACAGCTTTTATCATTACGACACTCATAAGCTTCTTATTGCTTAGTTAACATTTAAAACCAATCGAAAATAATTAAAATTAACAGCTTTACCAACAGCTTGTTCTTAACTATTAGTTAACTAATTGTCTACTTATGTAAAGAGTTTTAACACACCGTTACTGGTTACCGTTGCTCAATATTACCCAGAGATCAGACGTAATCAAACCTTTGATATCTCCAAACATTTGCATTATGCAAATGACATAAGAACATATTCTGTATTCCAGATATCGATTAAAAGCATTCGAATACAAATCGACTATTGTATCAACTTACTCGAGTAGTTTCGAAAACTGAAGAAGGCACGTTATGTGCATGATATTGGTTGCATGGAAAAAAACAATGCTTACTTTTTCACCACGATAGAATAAGTCGTTTTTTATTTTTACGTGCTTAGAATTCTCATGGACTATGGGGGTAAATGGAGAAATCCGCTGGATTGTTAACGACTAAACTTATCATGGTGGCTCGCCCCATAAAAATGCCACTTCCTGAGACAGGGCGATACCGTGAAAAGGTTTCTCGAATAATAATATTTATATCAACAATCAAGTTGCAAGCGCGGGTCATCGTAAGGTCCCAAATTTAATTCCTGAGTCAGGCAGTGTTTTTAGTGTTATTCCGTTGGAAAATTTTCAATAGCAGTCTGGAGTTAATATTTGTGTGCTGTAGATGGCAATAGGCTCGCCGCCTATTATCGGCATGAACGGTTGAATGACGATGTACACATTTACCTATCCGTATTTGTGTAAGCAAAACAATTCAAAACTTCTAAATTGGATTCTAGGAATGTTAGGTTTAGTTATTTGTATTTGTCAAAGGTTTCGGACGTACACACTTGTCCATTTAAGTGGTTTAATTATGGTGTTGAGAAAATAAACGATTTTGGAGCGATAACAAGAATTTCGTGAGATTAGAACACCACACAGAGGTAAAGAGTTGCTTTTGTTGGTCAAATAGCTTTAATATTACTACTGCATGTTTCAAGTATAGTAACAGTAATTAAAACTAAAACAACAAAGCTGAATTCACGCCGTAAAATCTTTGTGTATCACAGTGGGCGGAAAATAACCAGCACTCCACTTCAAAAGCCACAGAACAACTTAATGTCGCTTAAAATCAATTTGCTTTTCTAGCGACACCCGCTCGCAACGCAAATAAGACACGCCACACATCAAAGAAAGCCCCAACCTAAGGTTATTTGATGTCACTAGCTACAACTCAAACGTTTCCATAACTGAACCGTCTAATTAACCAGAGGTTTCCAAGAACAGTGCTAACGAAAAAAAAACAAAACAAATTAATGCGAAAACTCGTCGAAAGACGAATTCAAATTGGGGTCCCATTGGAAGTGCGAAGGAACCCATTATTTCGGTAGCCGAAACAAGAAAAAAGATGTTATTAACGACCCTACCGAATTTTTTCTTCATTAAAGATGGAGGAGAGAGAGGTTTTATGGGCCCATCGATGCGCAGGCGCACGTGTCCTGTTTTTGCTGCGGTTTCGCCTGCGGAATTACTAAATGATACTGGCCAGCTACTATTTTGTAGTAAAACGTTTTAAGTTTTGTTTCTTTTACATCGAGAACGGTAGAATTTTAAGAGCATACTAACCGTAAACTGTATTATATGAAATTTAATATTCATATACCAATCATCAATCATTCATTGGATAGCTCGTCACATTAGACTTAGTATCAGCTACATCCTTAATCTCCTTTCATCAGCCAACACACATCACAGTTTTTTCCGCTCTTTTTTGCCTAAATTATTCATCAACAAACCGAAATGTTCTCATTACCATCCGCATTTCAAGGTTCATGACTGCCAAATATTTCACTTGACGTCGTGAGTGATTGCTCTCATCGAGTCTGGAGGCATCTAATTGTGCATTGACCTTAGGAGCGACGTGTTTTTATTGCAAACCTTTAGGTGGTCCTTGTAAATGAGCAGAATTCAGTCAATCCTGTTTTTGCGATACATACCGCGGATTCGTTTCGACTCGTGCCGATGTCCTGCTGCCGACTTATTAAGTTTTATCGGGAGACAAGTCTATCGGGACTGGAACTGGTAAGGATACTTTAAGTGTTCGAGCCAGATAAGCTAATTGCAGAGTTAATAAGAACAAAGCGATCTCGTTACGGAAAAGACTTCGGTATTGAATATAATTAAAAAAGATAAAGAAAAAATGAATTATCGCCGTCATTCCTTGTTCGCAATGGAATCTACTTGTATGTTATTGGGAGTCTTGTTGTGAGGTGTAGCGATATCCGGGTTCAAAGTATTGAACATTGCGATACACAGCAAATGTCAAGAAAGGAATTCAGGATCGCTGGGATCTAGATAAAAATTGAAGAGCTCACAGTTCTTTTTAATAGTTACGGTAACAAGGAACAGTTAGTATCTGGTCTTAAACGACCATTCACATTTTTAAGTCCAATTAATCAATTACAAAAGCAAACTATGTGATTACAAGAGAAAGCAAATTACGAACGTACATTAATTGCTGTGAACAAACCAAACGTGCTCTCAGTTTCAAATAATTAACGTACTTGTATAGTACATCGCGTGCTTGCCTCTCTGGCCTGACCCCAGTCTTTGATGGCGTAATGAAGGGTTTTTATTAAATCAATGTCAGAAGTCCATTAAAGCCTGGCCCCCGAGATGAGCCTGCGCCATCAATCAAGATACGGATGGACACCCAAAAAAGAGCCCGTCTTACGTTTCTGGACGTTGTTTACTTTTTAGGACAGGATTTAAATAGCTGTTTGGACAAGTTTGTGTTTGCGGTTCTTGAAATAGGGCTCCAGAAGAAATGAGACGAGATTTAGACTAAAATGAAGTCTTTCAAACGTAAATGTGTGTTGGTTTGGTTTAAAACTAGACAGTGTGACGGGTTGAAGGTAAACAAGGGTTGTCGGGACGCAACACATTAATCCATTCGTGGAAGAGTTATGCTTAAACCTCTTGAGATAATTAATTAAAGGCCTTTGATGCGATCTTCGCGCGATTCATTGAGAGGCTGTTGAGAAGATGGAGTGACTTGACGTATCGCACTCGCTTTTATTCATACAACGATTTTGTTTCACTGCGCAAGCGCACGCGTCGATGTTTGTTACCATGGTTTGTTTGTAATGTTATCGTATCTGAAGATTAATGAAGGCACCAAAGAATGTTACCTCCTTATCACATTAAAAACCCTCGATGAACAGAAACTTTTGTCAAGGACTTGTTTTAGGTGAACGAACTTCAAATTATGGGCGTCTAACACCCATGAAACATAAAAAGAAAATCATAAGAAATAATTTCTTCTATCCTATTCGGCTCGACAAAGGGCCCATCCCGATCTCATAATTACACGGTCGGGATTTTAAAAGAGAGCACCTGTAGCCGTGATCACCAATTTGGGGCGCTCACGGCGTGTCCAAATGGGAACCCATCACATTTTTCACCGCCCACTTATTACCCTTCTAAAGGCTGTGATAATACCTTTAAAAGAAACCGAGCATTTAAGGGTAGATTGTCTCCAATGTTCTTGGAGTAAACATTCTTCCGATATCTAAGTTCAGAAGTGTTTCGATAGTCGCGTGCCGTGGAGCCATCCAGGTGGGCGAAACTTGTTTAAAATTTTTAGAGAACATGTCTTGAGTTGTTGCTGATAAAGCTAGAGACATTACTTGGAATCCCTTTTTTATAGAGAAGCCGAGAATCTAACGGGGCGTAAAGGTGTGATAAAGTTCCGCAGCCAAAAGCTGTTCGGATGAAAAGTTATGTCTCGCATATATATGTGTGTGTGCGTAGACATTCATAAATCTGTTGTCTTATTTACTTAGCTTTTTAAATAAACTATAATTCCGTCATCTCAAAATATCTTACTAGCTTCCCACTTGATGTACTTAAAGATACTGTTGTTATTACCTGGAAGAAAAAGAATACATTATTAGTTATACCTATACAGCAAACAAAAATAAAGAACTAAATAGAAAGTAAGAAAGAAAATAAAAATAGAATTAGTTAGTTAAAAGTTTTTAGTAGTTAAAAGATAGAATCGAATAATTAATTATTCAAGGGGGGGGGGAATGAATTCTGCCCTTCAAATAATATTTTGACGTTTCAATGAATTTTGAATTAGAATAACCAAGTTAAATATTAAATCAAATTGTCCACATCCCTTGGTCAAAAGTCCAAGTTCTTCACCTCACTATATTTTGACGGTGACAAAAAAGAACATAAACAAGTCGTCATCAGTCATGCTCACATAAAAAATGATACAGGAGCGACAAAGGAATGTCCATTAGATGGTATCAGATGGTCCTGCCGGCCGAAATGCGTGACAGAGGACCAAAAAATGTGCCCCGGGGGATAAAAGTGAATGTGGCAAATGAACTCAATAACACAGCTAAATGTAAGGAAAGTTGAAAAAACAAACGAAGAGAAATAATAAAAGATATTTTGTGCGAATTTGCGAAATTAATTATTAGACTCGTAACAAATTAATGTAATGTTATTGTCATTAAATATTTGATAAGTCGGGTATCGAAGCCTATTTAAACACTACTCATTATTAATCTATACTATTAAAAAGGCGAAAGTAACTCTGTCTGTCTGATTGTTTATTATCAAGACTAAACCACGGATCATGATGAATTTTTACAAAGAGATAGGCTTATTTTTACCATTGCAGCAAAACACTAATTTTTAAGAAATAGTCGCGGGTAACAGGTAATATGATATAATTGTTTGAATTTAGCAAAAATACAGTGTATTGGAAATCATTCGAGATGAAGAAGATGTCAATGGACAACTTGATAACACAAACAAAAACTAAAATAAACATATGCTACTATTTTGTAACAGTATTACTTGCCTATATGATTATCTAATTGAATAGCAGCACATATTATTTGCCAATCATTGGCGGACCGTGATATTGCGCCAGCGTAGTTGACATCGTCGTGCGTACGTTGCTAAACAGAGCAAATGCATACAACTCATTACCATCTACAGTAGGCTACATTTAGTAGGCCAGTGATACTCAAACTTTTCCTAATCTCAGTGTGAAGGGCCTAGTCCAAGCACACACTGGTAGGTGAGAGAAAATTAATGATTTCAACTATTAAAGAAGAGAAGAGAAGTTGTACTTTTGAGGCCTTTGTTAAGTATGTAGACTCGACATACTTACCAAAAGCTGCAAAAGGTATCGCAAATCCTATTTAGCAGAGATTCATGAGATTTTAGACAGAGTACGCTGACAACCTCTGCGTTTTTAGACGAAAAACTTTATGAAACTTTATGAATGAAGTTTATTTCAGGCCTTAAAATCGCACGAGTCTGTGCCAGGTTGAGTACCAATGGTAAAAATGATGAAAAACGGAGCATGAATTAGTCAAGGCAATATCTCATACGTTTATGTAGGTATGTATGTAATTTGCTAAGTATAGTATAGTGACATAATTATATATAAGCATTTACCTACTCTTTTGAAATTAACAGTCATGTTCATCAATGGCAGGTCAGTTGCAGTCTCGACTACGAAATAAATTAACGCCGATTTATAAACGATGGATGGTAATAAAAAAATTTAGTACACACATGTCAGCCATTCCTTCTATTTCCTAATACACATAACGATATAACCTACACCACAAACAACCACTTTCTCTGCGGTCTAATTTATTTTTTTACCTACCACAAGCTACCAAAACCAACATTACATAACAAACAATATAACTAATAATATCTGCGATCGGGAGCGCTCCGTGACCGGCGCACGCGCCGTCTCACGCACTGCGTCCGCGCACCCTTGCACTATGAACCTCGCTATAATTATCATTTATCACTTGCGAAGATTGATCATTTGAATGTATGCGTGATTTGTTGGGCTGTTTCGTAAAGATAAATTGTTCTGTTAGGTTAATGTTGTGGCGATCGATATTGAAATTGCAATCGATATTGTTTCTTAACTATGACAGATAGTGCCTTTTAAACTGTATAACATAGTTAAGAAAAAAAGCCCCTTTACTAATAGTCGATATATAAAGTTCCATGAAATTTCATTTTAAGCATATCATATATAATTTTTAAAAAACTTGATTTTACTTTGGGTATTCAGCGTATTATATTATAGGTAGCTAATTGTAAATAAGTGTAATTTGTATTGTAATGTATACCAATCTTAGATAAGAAAAAAGTTTGACATTATATCAACTTTGCTTGAAACCTATAATAACAATTTGTATTTTTTGCATTGACGACCTTAGCCTAAGAACCAATACAAATTTGAATTTAGGATCATCATCGATGAATAAAAACAAAAAAATAACGATTCCAATGAAACACGATTCACAAAATCGAGCGTAGGTGTAATTCAAAATTAGGTGGCATGATTCTAAGAAAATTAAAAGTTTTACCATACCACAAAAAACCCCGTGTGACTATAAGTGTAGAGTGAAGATTAAATAAAAAAAAGCGATCACTAACGACATGGGAACCGTAATCCATATCAAAAACCGCAGATCCTGTAGGTTGTACGTTAAAAGGGTGAGAGGATCGGTGAGTGTTGCCAGGTATGAGAGAAAAGTTTTGGAATAAAGGCTGGAAAATTAAATCGTTACTTGATTTTTTTTATTGCTCTAGTATATATGTTATTTACCCAAAAGATTCAATTGACTAATAAAACAACACTAAAGTTGAGTAAATAATAAAAATAATCTTATTAATTTATTCACAAATCACTTCAGGAATGGTGCTCAAAGGTAGGCCTAACAAGTATTGTAAATATTTATATTTTTTAATTATCTGTTTATGGATTTAAACGAAACTTCTTCGAGATAATAATAGTAATATATAATTATATAAAGTACACGCTTTTTATACTCCTATAAAATGTTGTAGCTGAGACTTAATAAATGGCAACACTAGCAAGGCAGAATACGAAACTTCCTTTGCCGACCGCAAGTACCGAAGGACCAAAAAAACTAAGCACGGAGTAGGAACTCGATCCTTCTTCGTCGATCCAACCACACTACGTGTAAAAAATAATTTAACCAGAGCCTGCAACGCTGCCTGTTTGAAATTACAGTTTAATTGAGTAAATATTCCTTTCGAGAATGATCGTAGAGATTAAAAAAAAAACTTTGTCGCTGCCTTGGAAGATTACAACTAAATTAAATAAAAAGCTCGAGGTATGATACTGTGCACGCATGTTTTTCGGAACTAGTTCATTACGAGTACTTTCGAGTTGGTACGGGAATTCTCTAAAGTTAGCCATCTAGACTAAGTATCTACATAGTCATTAATAAGTATGTAATCAGAACAGTGTGCATGTGACATGTATTTTGGGAAAACCATACTGGTAATCACGATACAGGAGAAAACGTAGTCTAGGGCACGATTTAAAAACAAATTCCATCGAAAAATTTGAATTACTGTAGTACAACTCATGTTACAGAAAACAGCTAATTGTAACAAATTCGTGACCCTCTTACATTAAAATGTGCCATAAACCGAAAGGACTCATTTAAAAAAAATTACCACAGGTCGAAAATAGCCCATATTTTTTTTTTTCATTTATAACCGTATCCAAATTGGAAATTGCGTCGATGTAAATTGACCACTCTCCAGATAGAGTGTGTAATTTTTAATGAGAGCTTTATAAATTTATTTGAAATTTCAATTAAGCACCATTCACTATACGGGAGTGTTTATTAATAATATCATGTGGATAAATACACTTTTGCTTTTAATATTTAAACGTGTTCTGAAGGTGAAATAAAAACTTGATGTAATTGTAAATAATCTCGAGCGAGTCATGGTAAGGTGGCTTTTTGTCCCACCACCACCGTGTCGAATAAAGTAACTACTTATAATTGCATGACCTGATATAGATGCGTTCTTATAAACGAAAACGTACATACAGGAAAGCACAGGATCCAATAAGAAAAAATATTTAATTCGACCAATGTCTCAAAAATTGTCACAAGAATCAGTATATACTTCACGGTCTCGACCATTTGCGTCTTATAAGGAAATTACATTACCCATATGACCAAACTCCATGGCCAACTAATTAACAGTACCTCATTTTCACTTTTTTACGACGAAACAAAGCCTAAAATCTATGCTAATAAAGCTTTACATCACGCATCTGTCAATTGAAAGTGAATTAGCCACGAATAAGGTTCTCATGCCATTTTCCTTTCAGCTGCGCGTGCGCATAAAACGTATATGCAAATGACGTAATGAACAGCGTTTGGGCGGCGCACGCGCACCGACGCGGGACTCGCCTTTTTTGGTTTTGTTAATTTATAATCCTATCAGGCTTGCCGTAATTACAGGAGACGGGAGGACAAAGATTACATAAGTTACGTGAATAGACGGTTGATTTCTATGATATAAGATGCCTTCGTTACTCAAACCAAGTTAAGTGTAGGTATATGTTGTGTCAGATGTTACAGCGAACATTGGTTTTGAAGTTAAATTAAATACGATATACATTTTTGTAAAGTTAAACGGCTTAATGAAGTAAATAAAAATGTGGAAATAAAATGACAAGTATCAAACTTAATGCTAATTTAAGTTACATAATTATTTACATGAAAATGTAGTCTTGTGAAATGCGCGTGGGCATTAAACCAAATATTTAATGTTGACACTTCTACCACTTCGTGTGGGTGTAGTATTTGTACCATAAAGTTAGATTTTTTGGAAGTAATTTAATACTTTCCTTGTTAATAGAATTTTAAGGAAAAGGAAAAAAGTGTTTCCCCGTAATTGATTACTCATGATTTTATCGTTGGTGTTTTGCATAAGTCTGCATAATTCGTGCTTATAAGAGTCAACGACGAGTATGTTGCTTTTTTTTTTAAACTCTTAAGGATTGCACCACCAAATATTCGGGGCTAAAAGATTGAGTAAGATAGCTTAATTACCCACGTTTGTCATTTGTTTTTATACCACTGGCACACTTTTTGAATAGGCTTTTAATTTTACTACGATAGCTATTTATTTTTACAATAATTTACATAAGAAATAATAAATATAAATAACTTAACCTCGTTACCACACGGAGATCAGGGCACTAACCTCGCACAAATAACTATGGAGGCTGGAAGTGATTGCAGACTATGCATGTGCGGTAGCAAGCTGCGATGGCGCATGATTACAGGGTTGATAGAGATGTGACACGCCGGGATAAACATATTTTAAGGGCATTTGGATGCACGTAGGACTTAGCAATGATTTTAAATCATGCTGTCACTGCGCCTTTATTTTCTTTGGCAATATATCCCTTTAAAAGTTCTTCTAGAAAAAAATTCAATCCTTTAAGGCTATAAACGCTAATACGCCTTCTAAGTCCATTTTAGTTTACCCCTTAAAGGAAAAGCGTGATCAACGCCCACATTACGAGTACACCGAGTCATTTAAACTATTCACACGAACTGACTAATGATTGTTTTGAAGCGGCGTAGACGCACGCCCAGCTATTTGCCTTCAGACAATGAAGGTTCTTGGAAGCAGGCATAATATACCCGTGCTTGTTTAGATGAGCAGAGTAACTGTTATGACTACATCATACCTCATTAATCATGTGATTAGGCATTTTATTCAAAGAAAGAGGGTACATATGGTTTGCCTAAGTGTGTTCTACTGTAATGGTCAAAGTACGGCCCGCGGGACAAGTCTGGTTAACGTCAGTAGTTGTAGGTAGGTACCGCCAATTAGTTCCGAAATAATTTAGCCACCAGACACAACAATGTAGTATTAGTAGCTGAAGATTTTGAAAAAAAAATTAAATGTGAAATTTTTCAAATGATATTATTTTTGTAACAATTTAGGATAGCAATGCCATTACTATCCTAAATTGTTACAAACGATTATGATTTATATTTTATTACAAAAAATTTCGTGTATAAACACGAACAGGGCCGCCTCGCCTGCCCAACTTAATAACGGAAAATAATTTGGCATTAAAATTTCATCGCTTATACATAAGTATCAGAATCAATAATGTTTTACTCATACGATCGATAAGCACCTGTCGACGTTATAATAATAATAATAATAATTTATTTATTTGTTTAAACATGAGTATACATACATTGTGTGTGCATGCAAGATGTTACAGATATTACAATTTCTGGTCACGTTTGCCACACGTTAAACATGAATGTTAAACACTTCGACTTAAAACATATCGATGTTATTTATAAACTCCACCGTCAGTTAACACCATTGTGTAATGTGTATATAATATATTATAAGTACATATAAGCCATCCGATCTCTTTTTATGAGGTTTACAAGGTAATAGAAGTAAAAGGTATGAGAAAAATGCCCGCCGGACCAAAGGACCAATTTTCTAGACATTAAGGACTTTTACAAAGCTGTGAAAATAATAGGTAGGTAAAATGGTCATACTGCCATGTTATTTTTTTATAAATATAAGATCATTCCTTCATAATAATAGTTCATCACTATTGATTCGTGGACCACAGCATCTCAAGGAGTTTTGAATTAAAGATGACAATGGGTTGGTGACTTGGTAAAAACATATGCGATCATACATACCATGACATCACAATTTATTCCCGTTGGGGTTTTCTTTTTCCCCAGTTCCCATTAATTAGGTCATGAACCATTTTATACAAGGTTGCGCATTTGACATTTATGAAGGACTTAACAAATAAGTCCTTATACTTAATCAATAGAATAAATGTCCCAATTCGGCACTTCTATCAATATCTCAACAAAGCAAACATTTTGTATATCTGTCTGAATGATTAGATTTCGCAACTATTGAGTCGTGATCGACCTTCGGTGCCGTGGGAATCTTCGGGCGTTACGCGCGGTTATGAGTTCGGAACAGAATGAGCCATTATCATGTCATGGTGGAACACCTGATCTTGTAGACCATTGTTTCGGCAGTTTGAAAACTATTATATACAATTTATTTTGTAAGAAGAACAGAATACTGAAAATTTACTCAAGTCGTTATTGTAAGTCTTGTGTTTAGTTGCTCTTGTATTGACTATGCTATCACTCCGTGTATTGTTTTTACAAACTGGATAACACAGCATCACGCCTATAATACATCTACATTGCGCAGATGTTATTATTAAGTCCCATATAAAAGTAAGTGAACCTATTGCCACCTACTGGCCACAAATCTTAGCTCCGGACTGCTACTGATAATTTTCAAGCTCAATTTATTTACTCGTCCTGTGGATCGAACCCAGGACCTCACACTCAGCAGCGGCTTGCAACCACTAAACCAATGAGGCAGCTATATTATTTTCTACAAGTAACTGAAAAGTGATGAAGTCTACGTTAAGAACTTATCAATAAGCTCAAAATCTCGCTCTTTTAAGAGGCTAGATAAAGTTAAAATAAGACATAAAAGGATTTTCGTACTTCAATCAGCCTCGTGGGTAATTTTACGGCTGATTGAAAACTTATATAAATCCTTTTACACAATCGTGAACTTTTAACCCGACACGTCAATTCTTCATATGCCTTAGAGCGGTGAGTGTAGAGTCTCGAAATCTGCTCATTGAGTAAGGACATAGTAAAGAGGTCATGTCTTGTTTCAACCATAATCTAGCTGTAGTTTGCTGTCTGACAAAAAGAAAATTGCAGATGCTCTATTCATTCAATCAGTAACACAGGGTGGTTTTTTTTTAATACAAAATAAATTGACATTTTATTACTATTATTTATTTCTTTCTACTTGGCTTGGCTTCAAGTACAATAAAATAACATAAATACCATGGTCTTTACCCCTGCGAGCCTTACATCACAATGCGTACCGAAGGACAAGAAAAAATAAACATACTCAAGATAGTTTTTTCCCACAAGCCTGATATTTAAGGGCATATCAACCTGCACTACCATAAGGCAACAGTGTATGTTACGCGCACGCGCGCCCACCTGACATTTACGCGCACCTGCGCTTGCGCAAGCCGCCGCGCATCCGAAACTCGCGCGCAGCGGTAATTAAATTTAATGGCGCCCCGTATACAGTAATACCGCTGCATTGTTGGGTCTTAATTGTTCGTGTGTTCAATCAATATTTGACCTCGTCGGCATATGTTTAACGTTTTGTGTGTTCCGAATGGGACATTAATGAGTTTTTTGTCACAGCCTACCGGTCTGGATAAGACAATTTTGTTCTATGGCCCCATCGAAGGCTGGTTTTGGGCAGCATCATCATTGGAACAAAGACATTATCATCTACAGTACGTAATTACCCACTACTGAGAATATCAATAGCAAGACCTAGGCTGAATGTTGAGAATGGAAGACTTATATTTACGATAAAATATGGCCACTTTAACTGTAGCGAATAATATGAATACATCAACATCTGCTCCACTATTTTTGAATACTTTTGCTGAGCCCAAGCCAATGAGTAGTTGAGATATGTCGCTCTATATGGACATCTTAGTTCCAGGTGTGTCCAACGCCGACTGTACCCAACTGGAATTCGGCAATAGATTTTAATGATAGTTCTAAAATTTCTATGATGATTGCGTAGTCTTTAGGAAGTCATTACGTAGGCACCTAACTTTTATCTACTAAAACTGTAAAAGTCAATTATGTGAAATAGGTTATTTATATGATATATAAAACTTTTAATGGTTATTGTTATTGATATTTAAAATTTATTCGCGTTAGTTTAACGTCCTGATGGTATTTATAAGATCCTCATTTAGGTTCCTTTATAACAGCGGTTCCCAAACATTTTTGGCGACGGAACCCTTATGGAAAACGGAGCCCTAAGTAGTGTATACTTTATTAATAATCATATTAATTGACTTAGAATATTTATGGAAACCCTCATACTCTCACCTTAGAATATTTATGGAAATCTTAACTTCGTCTATACAGTCTGTAAAGAACTCAATCTCCTACAGTTAGATATTCTATAAAATAAGATTGCTTTCAATAACCGAGATTACCCCGGAACAGGGTCCCGTGGGACGCACGTGTCCCGGGAAACTTGAAATGATCCCGGCCTAATCCGGGATTAGGTTCCGCGTTCGCGGCGCGCGCGGCGGCGGCGGTGCCTTTGTGTCGTGCGCGCGCGCACCTAATCGTCGCGATACGCAATCAACCGCCGGCGTAATGGAGGAGATCTCCGACTTACAAATGAATTTTATGTACCGTTATATTTAAGGTTTTATGTTTTAACCTCAAGAATTTAGAATATTTTAAATTGGTACTTACTAAGGTTAAACTCTTGCCAGTGTTGAACAAACCGGCATCAACTTACAGTAACGAGTGCAGTTGTTCATAAATTAACTTAAATGTCAGATGACTTTGACAGATATTTTGTGAACAATATTAATTGTTGGTTGTATGTCCTTTCTTAATTTTAATTATATCAATTCTTTCTTTTCTTTCTTTTTAAATAAAACATTGCCCCACACTAGGATTTCTCCTGTATCGTGGGTACAGTTTACAAACATACATGTCACATGCACAAACAACCAGACCCGAAACAACTATCTGTAGATCATACAAATATTTGTTCCGTGCGGGGATCGAACCCGCGACACGTAGCGCAGAAAGCTAATCGCTTAGCCACTGCGCCAACCGTGTCGTCAATTCAATAATAACTTTTTTTTTAATGTTTAATTATAAACAGACTACATTGAAATTTATAGAATTTAGTTTAAGTAGAATTTTACATTGGAATGTACATTTAATTTGAACTTAAACAGAAGATATATTCGTGGAAACTCAAATTTTAAAATTAATTGTGAATCTGTGGAATTGAGAACGGCAAAATATAGTGCCTAAGGTCTGTTGTACTACTTGTTAGATAAGGCTATGAACTATTAGGAAATCACCATGCGTCCGTAATAATATTTAAGCTAATGAAAAAGCACACTGGAGACAAGCCGGCTGGACCTTATGTATTTTTAGTCGCCATGAGGATTTCACCAGTCATAACATAACGTACCTATACTCGGTTTGTTTAGGTACTTAACTAAAGGTAAACAATCTTGATGTGACTTTTTACACAAACACATATTAAACAAATAAACTACTGCTTAAACTAGTGGTTCAATTGATTTGGTAATCGTTATTGTTGTTTTACATTGGTTTTTAGTCGCTTTTTATTTTTAAACTGAGTTTTTAAACAAAAAATATTAAAAAGACACATTAAGATTGTTTACCTTTAGTTAAATACCTAAACAAACCGAGTATGCATAGAATAAACAGCAAAAGTATACCTATAACCACTTTCTTCAAACTTTATTCATTTATTACAATATCCGTTTATAGGTACTCATATTTTAAGTATAGTAAAAGGTGTCACGGCATAACACGAAAATTTCAAATTTTTTTTTTGAAGCAATCGTATTTCTTCCTATTCTCGTATTCTCAATATTCAATACTTTATTTCCCTTCCACAATGTAGTACTTAGGTGGTAGGCTTAAAACTATGAGATCGAATTGTGGACGCTGTCGGGCACATCAAAAGTAGGAGAGAGGAAGAGAACGTGTTTTTAAACATATATTAATTTGAATAAAAATATCTTATGAATCTTAATATTATTCTTTTACGGCATATTGTAAATTTAAAAAATTATAAAAAAAAATATTTTGAAGAATTGCTGCTAGGGATTAAGTAAATGTTGGAATATCGTAGCGAATAAAAAAATTAATTCGTCTAAAGTTGAATTTATAAAGACTAAATTAATTAACAAACAAAACAACTTATTAATGGACTGCTCGATAAACAATCAACCATGCAAATCAATGTAATATTTTCTTTGACGAATCATATACCCCGGCCACAACAAATAAAACGGAAGATCAACAACCTATCCTGAACTTAACTGGCGGGATAATAAACACAATTAAAATAAAGCAACAAAATGTCAATGCATCCTTTCTCAGCCATATTTCTTTGGCGATATCTACAAAAACAAACCGTCAGTTAGCGAGCCCAATCCTTCACGAAGTACTTTGTAAATAAATAAACAGGAACACAATACACTAATCATATTCTTGCCGTGTCGGTAATATATCTGCGCGAGCGCCGACCCGCGTGTTGTTAGGGCTGGGGACTGTGAACCAACATAAATATTCTATGCCCGATGTCTTAGAAACATTTTTCACATTGGATGGTGAAAAAACATCAGAAACACATTTCACCTGTTTTATTGTGTTTCTAAGTTTTTGATTATTAATTTATCATTCTTATTTTGATAGTTCTTTGGAATTCAAAAGCACAATAATTCAGTTTCGAGTTCAGTATCGCGTTTAATTTATCCATTGGCTACTAAAACTAGATGTGCCACATTTAATACTGAAAAATGTAAATATATAAATACAAATACAATACACTTTATTGCACACCAGAAACAGAAAAAAATAAATGTACGTATTTTTTTCCAACGCTTCCTATTCAACGCCCCAACATCAACACAACTCTACGGTTATGTTGGACCGTGTACTGCAGCACTAACTCAGTACAACTATAGCCATAGCGGGCAGTAATTGCAAATTGGTCGAGTGATCGATGACTTACCAAGAAAAATATCTCAATTTATTAGTTCCGATTGAGTCGCTACGTTGATATGTACTGTTGCCCGTGTGAATATTGCCAAGGTGTTTTTGTGCCATAGCCATAGTTTATGGGACTTTAGATGTAGGAATGTAGTGCTTTGTCATTGGAGTAATGTCTTATTTCGAAATTATATTACGTACGAAACGAGATCATATTATTCAAAGACTCCCTACATTCTGGAGTTCTGGTCTGGAGGCCTGGTCTGGAGGTCTGGAGGTCTCATTAATAATGTAAATCCAAATTAGGTATATGAATTTGTAATTGTAATATTTTTTTAACCCGTTGTCGCTGCTTGTATTAACATTTCTACGCATTAGAAAGAAGGAAAGAATAGATTTATTTTGTGCTTTCACAGAATATTAAACAAATAAAAGAAAAAACACACACACTGGTCTTTAGAGACGTATGACTACGTTGAGGGTTTATGATGCAGAATCGTAAATAATAAAATACTTATAAATCATGCGCCCTAGGATCGGCGACAGGCATCGCCACCTGTCGATGCTAGTGAAATACTAGCGAAAATGTTCAAGAAGAAGCTATATCTATATTTTAAATTTAGTTTCTTTAGTATGTTCCTAAGTTATATCGTGAGCTTAAGGTTAAGTATAAGAAGTGTTATGAGTTTAGCAGTCTTTTCTTTTTCTCACAAATATTTTAACAAAAAGCCCTGTTTGGGATATAAAGGGGTGCTTTTGACGTTGTTTAGAGAAACGGGTTAATTTCTATTTACGAAAATACACGCATTTCATCTTAGACAAAATTATATTAAAAAGTTTTTAGCATGTCTCATTAACAAACGCGACTGCTGAGCGTGCGGTCCTGGGTTCGATTCCCGGGTCTGGCAAAGTTTTATTGGGTTTTTTTTTTGTATTAAAATTCTCAGAGCAGCACAGAGTCTGGAACTGTGCCCAGTACACGGCAATACACTCGCCCTCTATTACATGGGACTCAATAATGGCATCGGTGTTTGGGTGTACAAGTACACCTCTACCTAACCTGTACATATTTTTTAATGTACCACATTTATCTGTCATTAAGTTAAGAAATCTATACCTACATAATTGCCTATTTCTTTGTGCTTCACAGATTCAAACAAATCAAGATTAACACAAAATATTACAAGCATAATTAAAACATGAATGTTAAACATATGCATAACGAGGTATAAATAATATCATTACTATTAATAATAATTGTATGGGCAGCTATGTGGGTCTTCTTGGGGTCAACTGGCCAGTTTGAGCAGGTGTCCTAGATTTGAGTGTAAACATACGGGCAGATACTGCGGGCTTGTGCGCTCACCTCAATATTTAATAAGTTTTAGGTATGGAGGAAAGTTATTATTAAATAAAAAATTACTTATGAATATTTTAAGAATGGTTTCTTCCATAAATACCATTAACAAGATCGTAGTGTTACCCACGGTTTTTTTTTATTATTCAAAGAACTTATTCTGAGTGATACAGTTGAAATCCATAGTACAGTCGAACAAACAAGAAATTAGACAACACGATTAGTGCAGTGGTGGAGTAATCGATTGCTGCGCTACGTGTCTTGGGTTTGATTCCCGTACGGTACAAATATTTGTATGATCTACAGATATTTGTTTCGGGTCTGGGTGTGTGTCCATGTGAATATTTGTGTTTTTAAACGTTACCACAGGACAGGGTACAGGAATTATTCCTAGTGTGGGGCAACGTTTTTTTAAAAGAAAGGGTATGATGTCTGTATACTTGTCTATTTGTTCTTATTTAAGAGCCTTGCTCTTGTCGGTGCAGGTGATGAAGTTCTTTCCATATTTCTCTCTCCAGTGCAGTCTCCTCTACCTCTTTATACGACACGACGGCAATCTTTTCCTTTATTTGGCTCATATAACTTATCCTTGGTGGTTCTATCTTTCCTTCAATTATGTTTTTAATGAAACTGTAACTCTTTGTTCTACTGTACCTAAATTAAATTCATGTCCACAAAGTATTTTACTGTCTTAGCAAGAGTCTTCATTTGTCAACCGCAGCGGGCCCGTACATTATCAGATCATTGTGTTTTCTCATTACTGATAATACAGTGAGCGCTGCCGCTTCATAACTCTTGTCATGCTCATCTGGTTGAGGAAGATTTTTAATGGACTTAAAATAATATAATAAATAAATAACCAATTAATAATTTTAAAATTCACAATAATATGATGTTTAAACTAAGTTATCCGAATTATAAATACATGACTTTCTTAGGCGCAGGCGCATTTCCCTTTCGTACGGCGCATGCGTGTACCGGCTCACGTCTCTAAACGATTTAGCAAAACCGTTTGTGTGGAGCACGACGAATATATTAACTGTAATTTGAGAGCTAGTCTAGCTTAAATAATATCGTTTATTTGTAGCTAATTTTAAAATAGCTTTAAAATCTAACTTAAGCCTATTCCTGTGCTTGTTGAAATTTGAGTGCTTAAAAAGGAACTTTAAAGAAAATGTATTTTTCGGTTACTCAGACCACGTAAACTCATAAAAATACCCGATCAGTACACCTTGTTATACTTTTTACACATTGAAAAGGAGAGTGCCCTCCACGATGCACCAAAAATATTCCCATAATATAAATAAATCAACATAAAAATGCTACCTTTAAAATTTTACGAGTTACACGAGTAAATTCAATTTCTTATCCGATGAAAATTTTATGGCGACCCAATGATGCGCGTGCGCAATTTACGAAAACGCTTCGGGCATTTTCGGGTTATTTTTTTTCTGAATAATTCATTCGGTAGATATCAAAGATGGGCTGGTTATGAGCTACTTTTCGTCGTATATGGGGTTATGGCCGGGACCTTTGGTTCGTAACAATGGATCATGGATCATGTAATATGTTTTTGTTGGAACAGAAAAGTTATGTAATTGAAATAAACATAAATATTGGAGGGTTATTTTGTCGATTTACGTGATGAATTCTGGCGTGCCTCATTAAATGAAAGAAACGTACTGTGTGGATTTACCGATGATCACCGATGATTACCGATGATTACCGAAAGGTTTAAAATAAATGGTTAAGGTGTAAAATGGGTATTGATTACTGATATTTATTTTGCTTTACAGTAAACAATGTAAACGCTAAAAAGTCCTGTAGTGTTGTCGCGCAACGCACGTACAGAGAAGCATTGTTTCGTTTGAATGACTACTTAGTGAAGAAAATTGAGGATATGACAGCTTCTTTTGCATTTTTCGTGACGACACAAGCTTATTCCTTTTTTTTCCTTTTTTAAAAACATTGCCCCGCCTTTCGATTTATCCTGTATCGTGGGTACAGTTTACAAACATACATGTCACATACACACAACTAGACCCGAAACAACTATCAGTAGGTCATACAAATATTTTTTCCGTGCCGGGTTCGAACCCGCGACATGTAGCGCAGAAAGCTAATCAGCCTAGCTACTGCGCCAACCGTGTCGTCCGAGCTTATTACATTGGAATAGCCAAATGTAGTGGTGGACTGGCCCAGGGTGCGCCAGACGGTTCCAAGTATCACCACTCATGGAGGTTTTTCCTTGACCACTCCATTACAGCTTGTAAGTCACTATTGATAATATTTCTGCACTATCTATTTATTATACCACTAATTTAGATCTCTCTGCTCAGTTATAAAATAAATTAATATTGGCTGTCTAGCCCCCAGGCGGAGAGGCGTGATGGCAACGCTAAAAGTAAAAGTGTAAACACGATTGATGTGGAAAAGCGATGGTCGAATAAGTAATAAGTGTTCGCCCACGGTCGCCACTTGGTACACTTTCTACTGACACTAAACTAACACTTAGTTGACAGGGCTGGCAAGAATGTGAAACTTTATAAAAAAACAATATATACGTTTTGAGTCTCTGGTGCAAAATGACTGGCCTTGATTACCTCATCAGCCCAACTATAGAATATCTCTTTTTGGGAACAGGTCTATTTCCCGCAACAGACTGCGAAGAATATAACCGTTCATTGGATCATCTGCCAGTGCTGACGAAACAAAAAATCTCACAATCAGAAACCTTATGAAGATTTTTTAAATATGCCCGTTATCCCACAACATTTTCCTTCACATTTCAAATCAAATCAAATTTTAATCACATATTTTTGAAAATGTTTTATCCAACTTTGGCAACCCTGACCCAGATTGACCGACGGTCAATAAAGTTCGTGGGTGATAGGCGACAAAATGGACGCGATACTTTCAGTTTTATCGTGACAATTGACGCACACTCAATATCGTCTAGCGTTCAATGATGAGCACGTATTACTTTAAACAAGTTTCAGTTTAGTTTTTCGATGAAGAATCACAATTCGGAATGTTTATTCGCGAATGACGATTCATTTGATCGTATCGTATTGCTACCATAGTTACTGACAAGCTAATCTTTCCACTACAGCATGAGCGATTCTGTGACAGTGCATAAAATGATAGAAGGAAAATCATTTTTGGATTGCATGTTATTAAATTTTAAGAAGTGTTTGAAAAATTGGGATACATGTAGAATGTTGTTGACGCAAATCTAAATACGAAATTAACTCTATCTGTACGTTTGTTACCTCATCACGACTAAAGCACTGAACCGATCGTAATGAAATTTTACAAATAGGTAGCCTGGGAGCTGGCAATGGTTTTATTAGATGATGAAAACACTAATCATATAATAAAAACAAAATAGAGGCAGACGAAGTCGTAGGCAACAGCTAGTATGTTAGTAATGCTAATAAGAAACTAAGTGCAAATCCAATATTTGTATATGTATGGTGTTTCTATGACAACAATTATACATATTATTGATAGTTTGATCAGTCATTTCTTCTATACATATAATAAAATTATAACAAGCCGATGTCTGCACATTATAGATATAGGAGAAAAACTAATATCGGGGGTCTTTAGCCACAGAAGCCAAAACAACAGTTTTTAGAATTTTTGTCTGTCCCTCTGTTTGTTTGTACACGCATCACGCAAAAACTACTGCATGGAATTGAATGCAGTTTTCACAGATGTATTGTTAGAGGTCTAACTTAAATATAGGCTCCATTTTACTGTAGGAAAATATCAGATTCTAAATTCCACGAGACGCGAGCAAAAACTAGTTACATATAAAATTCCGGTGTGCGTGTATTCGTAATTCTAAATTTTGCCCTCCTAAACGGCTTGATCGATATTGATGAATTTTTTGAGCTATAGTTGGACTCGGTAGGTGGCGCTGTTATTGAAATTCAAAAAAGAGTGCGTTAGTTTCTGATAAAATAATACTTGATAAAGACCATGTCCTACCCGTTAAGAAAAACCCGTAACTAAATTAAGTATCACCAATTAACTTTTTTGTAAAATACTATTAATTACGTTATTATCTTTACTATTATCAGCTATCATGAAAGGGATCGATTAGATATTTAATTAAAAAGTTAATTAAATCTCGGGCCGAGGAAGAAAAGCCATAAATATCTGTCTACTAGAAAATCTTCATAATTATCTTCTATGAATATTTATTGGGAGAAGATTAGAGGCGTTACTGTATTCTATCTCATTAATACTTTTAATTAAGAACCGTGAATACTTTATAGGGACACATGTTTCAAAGGTTGAGTTCGATAGCACAGTAAAATAAAATTTGATATCAATCGTCACTTGTAAATGGCCAATGCTGAAATTGGGACTTCTAATACGTAGATCTAAATTGAACGCTCCTGAGAGAATCTCTTTCTCTCACTCTCTCTGTGTTTCAGTACGAAGTATTCCGTTGTATACCCACATTTCACCGATGATGTTATTGAGTCCAGTATAATAAGGGGCGAGCCTATAGCCATCTACCGGACAAAATTCTACTACTGAGAATTTCCATATAGAAAAACCCAATAACACTTTGCCCCACCAAGGAATCGAAACCAGGACCCCTCGTTCAGCAGTCGCGATTGCGACCACTAGACCAAGCTTGCATTATAACACAGTACCACCAAAAGTGACAAGTGATGCTTTCTAGTGACAAACAGTGAAGATGCAACTGCAGATAGTGTCAACGTACGTGTTTTGGTCATAATCTTACTTGTTTACAGTAGTCACTTTCTATGTCCACTGAGAAAGTTACCTGCAACAAAAAAAAACGCCAATATAAAACACATTGTATTTTGTAACCAGAGCCCCTAGTGTAAGTTTCTTTCGACAGATTCGATTTACTAAAACGAACGCGTTCGGCGATCCGATTGGTCCGTTTCGTGCTCTCCACCAATCGGAGCGCCGAACGCGTTCGATGTATTAAATCGAATTTGTCGAAACAAACTTACACTAGGGCCTCAGAACAATTTGACATGGAAATATTTCTTGGAAATAAAGCTGTAAGCGAGCTGTTAAGATGAGGAGATTAAAATGGTAGCTAGACTTCATCCGCATGATCTACATATATAATTCATAGCTTATAGCACTCGGGTTTATGTAGCTATCAAACGGTGAAATAATTTTCAGATTTGGATCATTCGTTCCGGAGATAACCCTACAAACAAACAACTTTACCTTTTTATAATATTAGTATAGATAATGCAATAGCATTATGAGGACGCGTAATAAAGCGTCCTAAGTAAAGAATATCCTCAAAATAATTTAAACCTAAACACACTTCCACCAAAGTCACGTGAGCAGACATATTGAGTTTACTTGACATATCAAGATAAACATACGTATATTATTAATTAAAGCCCCGCACTTTGCGCATTTCTCCTGTGTCGTGGGTACAGTTTACAAACATACATGTCACATGCACACAACCAGACCCGAAAAAACAATCTGTAGATCATACAAATATTAGTTTCGAGCAGTAATCGAACCCGCGATACCTAGCGTAGAATGCTAATAATCACTTAACCACTGCGCCAACCGTGTCGTTCTGGGAATCGAATTAAAGACCTCATGCTGAGTCAATCACTAGACCAAAGATATATTTTTTAGCTTCCCACAAAAATATCACTTGAATCTCTGCTCACGTTCCAGCATAAAAAGGATGGTTACGCAGTCTTATATTATAGAACCTATAATATAATATTAAACAGGGTTGATTCCGCAGAGTTCCGCATGGAGAGCAAATTCCACAGTCTCAGATTACGCCGTTTGATAATGCGGCGCAGAAAATTTCTTTGGTAATGGCTCATGTTTAGGGTTCCCAATTTCTTTATACTAGTTTTTATTGTGATTTATTATTGCTGTTGATTTGAACTGGCAGATAGATATAACAATTCAAATAACCTTCTCATGAAGCAAATTCACACAAAGTATTTCGCTTTTTTAGGCAATTTCTCTTCAATATGTTATTTAATTTCTCTTACACGATAATAGATGTGAAAGACTATATTTTAGTAAAAACACACCCGAGTAACATGGAGACATTTAAGAGACACCTAAAAAGGATATTACGCAAACAAGCATTTCTGTCGACACGACAACCCTTGCCGATAAGATCTAACACAGGACATCACAATATGAAACGTTCAGCACGGATCGGTTAACATCTCACTCAAAATCCCACATTACAACAAGAATGCCGTAGAGCGGCATTTTGTATAGTACTATCTAGTCGGAGATTATTTGAAAGCAATAAATAATAATAAAGCGGACAAGTCCAGGTTGCGTGACGCACGCTACTGTGCGCCCGCGCAGCCGCCGGCTAGAGCGCGTTTCCATCACCCTGGTTCTGTGAAATTTGTAAATAAGTTCATGTTTTAAGTGTATGTGTATTTGATCGTTAGGGTTTTAGGTTAAATTACTTTTACTATCTGTATTTCATTTAATTAAATAGAGTGATATTACTTCACCCAATACGGCACTTATTCAATTTCAATCACGCTTAACAAAACCATGATCTATAAACAGTGGATATGTATTCATAAAGCCACAAATTACCAAGC
Source organism: Shargacucullia verbasci (assembly GCA_947562105.1). Classification (NCBI taxonomy): domain Eukaryota; kingdom Metazoa; phylum Arthropoda; class Insecta; order Lepidoptera; family Noctuidae; genus Shargacucullia; species Shargacucullia verbasci. The sequence goes on along the minus strand of OX387284.1, from coordinate 13,649,569 downwards.
AAATCATAGCTGCAATCTAGCAATTATTGTCACAACATGTCAACAGAACTATCCCTTAAACAGTCCCATGGCGCATGACAATGGAAACGAATCACGCGCCGCTTCATATACACGATGTAAATCACCCATTTATATCATTGTAGAAAGAAATTAAAAGAAACAAATTAAAATCTTAACATTTAATCCTTACTTACATAAGTCTAAAATAAATTCTAATCTAAAAGTAAATACCTAATAAGAACAAAACTAATCATTAAACGTAAGTATAGAGGCTAAAACGCTTGAAATAACTATATAAAGATCATCGCATTACTTTTTCTTTTTGGCACCTTTACCCTTTGATGGAGGTGCGGGGGGTTCTGGCGGCGGGGGTGGGGGTGTAGGAGGCAGCTTTCTTTCGGGCCACATTCGCTTGACATAATCTACAACACTATCCATGTTAATAGTTTTACCTGTGCTTGTTTTTGGACCAGGAAATGCAATACCCATCTCATCTATAAAGTCATCACTTAAATGGATCCCAAAACTTTTGACAGCTCGACCGAAATCCTTTGTAACTATTGGCGCTGGATTCATTTTGTACAGCTCTAAAAGCACCAATCCTACATCAATCTTATGCCTCTTTGGTGATTTACCAATTACATCAGCTCTTCTTAGCAATATTTTTCTAATATCCTGTTCCGGAGGTATAAAGCTGGTGTTGATGTAACCGCAAGTGATAACCGTATTTTGGCGATATTTCAGCGATAATATATGTTTACGGACATCTACGAAGTGAGAATTCACAGTCACGTTATCAAGCAGAAGATTTTGTAGTTTAACCCTAGGGTTTTTCATACGCTGAAGCAAGTACATCGCGTCCATTGGCGTTAGAGGATTATATGACAAATCTAAAGTATCAAGTCTCCTAGCTGCCGTTAAATTTAATCCCATGGACCTTACAGCTTGGCCTGTAAGTTTATTGTTGTTTAAAATAACATTGTTTACTTGAGGATTCGAAAGTAAAATCTTTATAGCCTCTCCTACCATAGGACCTGCTAATGAACTCCATGATAAGTTTAAGTTTTTAAACCGTTTGTTTTCAGACAAATAGTTGCATAGCAAAAATATTGCTCTTGGAGACAGTATTGTATTCCAGGACAGATCAAGGTGAGTTAATTTGTTACGTATTTCAAAAGCATCAGCTAGAGATAATACGGATTTTGCGGTTAGTTTATTCTTGCTAAGATTGACATTCACAATATCTGCTCCTTTGATGATAGATCTGCATAGGTACTCAACCCCTTTATCTTCTAGCTCATTTTTAGATAAATTCAGTTCGAGGAGCGCGCGATTGTATGGCAGAAAATAAAACAACACCCGGGCACCGTCAGTCCCTATTCTGCATCCACTTAAATTAATATTAGTTAGTGTACTATTGCTTAAAAGCATTTCACCTAAATGATAACATCCATCAGTACTTATCCAATTATCTGTCAAATCTAAGACTTTAACACATTTGTTTCGACTTAGAGCCATACCTATGGCGCGAAATGCTTTAGATTCTATCCCGTAGTACTTTAAATCAACCTTTTCTTCTAACAATGACTTGTAGAAACTTCTTATTGGATGTATTCGCATTTCCGTACACACAGCTAAGTACAGTTCTTGTCCGTCATCCGCGAAACATATAATTGGTTCTGGTTTGAGAAGAGCATTTTCTATACCTGGGTCGTGTATAGCTGGGTAGTTGTAGTAAGGATGACGAAAGACTGAACTATCAGAAAGACATATATATTTGGCACATATTTCTCCACTGCCAGGTTGGTACAATCCTTCTGAGTACAGATCACGCTTAATGTTTACTTCCTCTATTTTCAAGTCCAGGGACGACCATTCTTCTCTAGGAATTTCTATAGACGATGCATCTTCTTCAAATTTTTTGAAGATAATATCAACTTGATTCGCACTTTCGGACGAATCACTGAAAGACATAATAATATTATCACTTTTCCGTTAACTGATAAAAAAATGCGATGATATAATTTAGTTAACAATGTAATAAATCGATGATTGATTGATAGAATTTAATGTCATTTTTTATTTTCTTCTAGCAATTTATTTTGCTGTCAATTGTAGTAAAGAGTCATGATTACATTTTTAAGATAAGCTGTTTAAAACCTAAGTTTATAGTCTTGAATATTATGAATGTTATTTATTTATTTAAAAAAGAAAGCTTAGCCTAGCCTAAATAACCATTGTTTTTTGAACATATGAAATTTTAAGTGTTTTTCAACTCTTACGACTTCATTGTATCCTGGTCCCTATTGTATACTTTCACTAGAAGTAAAACTATAGGTGTAACACCTAGTTCGAAGACCCCCGACTAATAGCAATAGCTTTATAAGTAGTAACATGTTTCTCAGTTTTTGCGGAACTAACTGATTGAAATCCTTCATGTAACATTAAAATTATTATCATTTTAATTTAATCATCTTCTAGCTAAGATCGATGACTGTAACAGTTAATACCTTTACTCTCTGTATGTTCCCACTTTTCTACTCCTTTCCAATATTTTGTAAGGTCTTCTTTTCTAGATAGTCTAGTTTATTATTATATTAGCTCCCAGTAAATTGGTTTTATATCAATACTATGCCTATACTTTATTCTATTTAATGAAAAGATCTTTTGTATCAAATAACTTTAATGACCAATACTTAAAAATAAATACATCAAAAATAAATCAAAAGAAAACTTACCAAGTGATATGAATAACTATTTAACACTTCCTAAATATTATAGATTTAAAAAACAAAGTAAACTAAAATTATATAAAGCTAAACAAGCACTTTAGGTACACACAGAAATATATTTAAATATTTATTTCTTCCCTTTGCCTTTTCCTTTTCCTTTAACTACAGGCTCTGGCTCCGGTTCCGGTTCGGGAGGTGGAGTGGGAGGTAGCTTCCTGTCAGGCCATTTCCGTTGTATATATTCTACTAGTAGATTTATATCTATAGTTTTGATCTTAGCAGACCTTGGTCCTGAAAAAGTGTTGACTAATTCTTCAATAAGGTCTTCATCTAAAGACACCCCTGATAAGTTTAAAGCCGCAGTAAAGTTTTTTATATTCATTATCTTGAAGTTGTCTTTTTGCAGTTGGAGAGCAACCAATGCGATATCAACCTTATTCTTTCTAGGCCTTTTAGCTATGTACTCAACTCTATTCAGAACCAGATCTCTGGGGTCTTTGCCTTGGGGTACAAAACCACCTAATATGCCCCCATACGTAATAATTACGTTTTTCTTTGACTTCATTTGTTTTATATGTTCGAGCAAAACTAAAAATGCTCCATTTATGAAAACATTGTCCATGAAGACTTTTTGAACCTTCACAGCATTAGCTTTTACTTTATTGAGAACTGTTAGCGCATCCATAGGGGTCATAGGATTGTATGACAGGTTTAATGTGACCAATTTCTTTGCCTTCGTTAGACTTCCTACAATACTCTGAATAGCCTCACCTTCTAAGTGGTTGTTACTTAAGATTATTTTTTTTAATTGTGGGCACAGTAAAATGGCTTTTAAAGCTAGGCCTATTCGAGGACCGCACAGGGAGTTCCATGATAGATTCAGCACCCTAAGATTAGGACTTTCAGCCAATTTCATAAGGAGACCATAAGTTCCTGGGGTAAATAAATTGTTCCAAGACAAATTTATGTGGGTAAACTTGTTATGGGTTTCAAATGCTTCTGTTAACAACGAAGCACCTTTCCCGCTTATGTTATTATAACTCAAATTAATTCTCTTCACTTCAAGTCCGAAAAATATAGCATCAGCCAAATATTCCATCGCAGCATCGCCCAACTGGTTATTACTCAAATCCAGGTTTTGGAGAGCCATATTATGCAGCAATCCATTCAGCAACCGCTTGGCACCTTCAGGACCAATTCGGCAACCATGCAAATTTAGTTCAGTCAATGTTCTATTTGTCAAAAGCATTTCTCCTAAATGGTAGCAAGAATCGTCGTTTAAAAAGTTATCAGTCAAATTAAATGTTTGGACTGTTTTATTAGATCGTAAAGCTGTAGCCATTGCACGAATACCATATGGATTGACGCAGTAGTACCGTAGATCTATAGTTTTTTGAAGTAGTGATCTATAGAAACTCCTGACTGGGCACTGGTTCATTTCTTTACATGTATACAAGTACAATTCCTGGCCATCGTCAGGGAAAGTGCTATAAGCTTCAGATTGTAGTAAAGCTTTCTCTATTCCTGGATCGGGAATAGCTGGGTAAGAATAGTAAGGGTGTCTTATCACGGAACTGGCTGACATAGTTATATACTTTGCACATATTTCTCCACTGCCAGAGGAGTACAATCCTTGTTCGTATAATTTTTTCTTTTTATTTCCTTCAGGGATTATTATCTCTAGTGAAGACCACTCTTCCATGGGTGGTTCTTCGGAACTTTCCTCAATCTTCGCTTCGAAGATCATTTCAACCGCTTCGCCTCCAGATAATGATTCATCCGAATCCATTTTTATTGATATAAATATTTGATTTCGGGCAAGAGAAAAAAATAACTAAAATAAAACTTATAATAAATCTTAGGTAAACGTTTCAGAGATTGACAATAAATACTGGAGTTGTCAAAATATATTTTTAAATTTGGTTTTTAATGAGGTTTGCAAATCGACGAAACCTTCTTATTTAACGCAATGTATTTTGATTTTTTATATCTATTAAGTTTTTTTATACATAGCCGTAAACATGTTCAAATTTAAAACCGCAAAGGTTCTAATAGCTATTTAATTACAGACGTTGATAGCGTGCGCCAACGCATACACGCTTTTATGATATTTTAATTATTGTGGGGAAATGAAACGTAAGTAGTAATTTCTTATTTATATTTATAATTTTTTAATTATTACGCATGTAATAAAATACAACTAAAATAGAATCTACTTAGAAGCAAATAAAATCAACGCAAAGTAAAATCAGTAGTCAAAACAACTCAAACTTTCTCCCAACGATATTTGATATTTTTGAACTAAAAACGATCCAAAAATACGAGAACTTAGCGATAAAATTGAAGAATAACAACATAAGTGTTAAGGAATGTATGAAATGATACCTAGAAATGGCTTTCAAGTGAAGAGGGAGTCACTCTTAGTGAAAGTATAGCCGCAGGGCACGGAAACAGGGGGGCAAGGCCATGGTGGCTGTGAGAATGAAACGCGTGTGTAATTGATGAGTGGCCCAATGAACGTGATTATAGATGAGGCTGATAAAACGCTGGGGCGGAAGAATGCGAGTTAATTGGATTACTTTTGGTTTCATGTGTAATTTAATGTAGTTGCATATTCCGTTCGGGGTACCAGTAAAAAAAATCAATGTGAGAGAATATTAATGATACATTGGTAAAAGACATAATAAAAGCAAATCGCAAGTTCTAATTGATTAAATATGAATAGATAAGATCAATCTCAAAAAGAAACAAAGAGTGTCTGCAGATCATTAAAATTTTATGTTTTAATTCTTTCTAATTTATGCGTTTGAATTTCGTATATGTATTTACATTCAGAATTCGGACTACGCAAATCAAATGAATTTATAATTTCTAACACAAATTATAAATAAGATTCTCAAGCCATATTTCATGTCTTCATTGCTCGACGTAAAGACCTAAGTTATCTGACTGACCTCGTGTTCTGACGCCGAAGAGAGAGTCTACCTTTTCTAAGGTTAGTACCACTTATTTGAATATCCGCCAATCGAGTAAAGTGAGCATTTACACCGTAACGAATGACGAATGCAACCAATTTGGGGGTGTGGCGAATCTGAAATATTGCGTTGTGATTGATGACATCAATCCTTTAAAAAAATTCGGGTTTCCAACCAAACGTGGGAATTGAGATTTGACCCCTTTAAAGATAAAACTTGCTTTATAAAGTATACCTTTCACTGTCTCATTTATATGATTAAAAAAGAGATGGCGATAGACTTCAAAGCCATTTTAGATCTTAGAGGCTTGTAGGTAGCACAATTATGAAAAAGGGGATAATTATCTGGTCCTTGTTTGACTTGTTTGGTGTTAAGAGAAATTGATGAATCAGATGAAATTGTTTATCTTGTATAGGCTTTTTGTGCTCTTATTTGGGCAGGAATCCATTAATGAATAACGGCTTATTTTAATCGTCGTTATTAATGGACTGCCAATTTTGGACCAAATATAGAATCGTTAGGCCTTATTCCAAAGCAATTAGAATAACATATGGCCAGATTGTTTGCCCATTCAGAACATACCTACAGAGTCACACACATGGTACGACAATTTAGGTACCTATCTACGTATATCTAGGCTTAATTTCGCAACGCTGCGCATGGACCTATAAATTAAATCCTGATTTAAGATTAGGAACAATCCGTTGTATTATTAAATTCTTTCACAATAGTTTACAATAGTAATGTCCAGTTGGCATTAGGCACTCTCCACACGGACAGCGCGGCAATGTGCGGTCACGGTGGTTATACAATATTATATGTGCACTAAAATCTATGGTGTTCAGTAAAATCGAGGCTATAAAATCTTGAGGCTGTGTAGAGTTAATGTAGCCAATAGTATAGATAATAAATAATTTTAATGATGGCGACTGGATTCCGTGTGCGCGTGCTTAATGGCTTGAAATGGCATTCATTTCTTGCCGGTCTATAGAGTTTCTTAGCGGTCTCTACTCTATAAGACCTACCCCCATTTTGGAATCATGCACTTACGATAACGCTTTGAAATTGCCTGCAAAGGTCTATTGGAAATATAAATAAATATTTGACATTGACTTAAACAGAAATTTTAAGAGCAAATATTATGCTTGATAAAAATAAGTGAAATCGCTAAAGTATCTATAGATTTGGCGGTAAGATGATTTAAAATTGAAATAACCGCAAAACGCGCGATATTTCCATAAACTTTTAATGAAAGGTCTTTACAGCTTAAGATAAGAGATTAGTGCATTATAATTGATCCGGACTAGGCGCGCCTGCGCACCTAATTGATCAGAATTGTTTGTATTGTGTGTAATTCGATCGCCTTGTAAGGCCGGTTGTTAAGATGCCAGCAGAAATGGAGGTCGCAGGTTCGTATATGTGAAGCAAAATTGTATGTAATTGATGTAATTACCTGTTTAAGATTAAATAAGGATAGCAGTGATCACGGCTAAGGTGAACGAGCCAAAAAAGTGCAATAGAGAACGGAGTTTAATGCAAGTTTCGCTCACGCTCTACCAAAAAGGGAAATAATCTCCATGTATCAATGAAAAGTGTGTTGGTATTGAAGTTAAGTATGCTAAACGATTAGCTTTAAAACTGCAGTACTAATGTACCAAACGAGCATTGAAATGAATGCAAATAAACCTGAACGAATAGCAACATCAATTTATAACAGCTTTTCATTTGAGACATCGAAATACATATTGCTATTCCATACCATAAACAACATCCAAGTAAAACGCAACACATCTGAATCACAGCTACCACAAAGAGTGTTCTAATCGCAATAAATTGTTGAGGTGCGCGCGCGCAACATAAATCAGCGGCGCGGGCGCAGCGACAGCGCCTCTCATAACCACCGCCCGGTTTTGGTACTATTTGATTTAGAGAAATGGAAAGGCGTTGCCATTGTTTTCTCTTTAAAATTTACTGAGCCCAGATAAACTGTATTTGGTTTTGTAATGAAAGCAGTGTTTGCTTAAGAAAGTACTGTGATTTACTGAGCGTTTTGAGGGAATGCAAATTGACTGTTCAAATATGCAGTGACTTAAGAAAGTTTGTGGCCCTTTGTTGGTGGTTTTGTATTTTATATTGTTTCTAATATTTTCGTTAGAATTTTTAATTTACTTTCTAAATGTTAATACATCGAAGTCAAGTTACTCGGTGCCTTAAAGAACAAGTTGGTAGTGAGTTTGTATATGTTAAAGTTTTTCTTGGGAAGAAACAAGTTGATGATGCAATACTTCTGAAAATGTTTCACTACTCCGTATACGTCGGTCTTAAACATGTAATAAAACAAAAACCAACGTATACATTACATCGTATGACATTAAATGTTGCACAATTTATCCATAAAAGATCGACAGTCAGTCCCAAAACGGTGACAGACAAAAATCCACGAAAAACCAGCTTACAATCATTGCATATGTATTGTTTTGGTTTCGTCCAATCACAAAGCAGAATAATGTTAATTGCTCACTCGTCTTAGCAGCGGCGCGTGCGCACGTTTGGCAGCAAAAAGGTTTATGGGCCGCAAAAGGCTTTAAGGTAACAAAAGAGGCCGTAAGAATCCATGAATAAAAATACCGAGCCAAAAAGCGTTGGCGCCAATTATGGTGCGTTTGGGCATCTCTAAACTCGTGGTCAGACGAACTGCGCATGAGTTGCATTAGTGTATAAGGGATGCTACACGTGCAAATGTCATGTGTATGTGTGGGTTGTAATTACACATCGAGATTTATTTTTTTACAGTTATCATATAAGGTTGACGGTTTGTTGATTTAAATTTTTGATTGTATAGTTTTTCTGATAATATTGGTAGCTCTGTTTGTTCACATTAACACAAGACGAAGTTTCAAAGCCGGCACAGTTCCAAACACCGTACTACTACTGAGAATTTCTATACAGACAACATCAATAAGACCGCCCGACCCGCAAATCGAACCCAGTACCTCATGTTCCGACCACTAGACCGATGAGGCAGTCGATCTCTTCCTTACATCTTAATACACAGATAAATCTATAAGTACCCAGTACATGAGTACGTGGCATATCGTTTGAGAAAGTGATTCCACACGATTTATGGAGGAAATCGATTTTCTAAGATCGATGAAAGTTTCGTCTCGTCCCGTGTATGCAATTTCACTGAAATCACTCGGATGCCTGGATGCACGTTGCGGACACGGGTATCATTATCAGATGCTGTTAAGAATGATATTTCTCGAAGATTTAAGGGATAATGGCGTTTCTATTTAGGAAAGATTTAAGCCAAATAGTTCCTTTTGAAGAGGATTTTATAACTCATTATCATCACGCTATATTATTAGGCAGAGATGTAGTATTGTATAGCTACATTTCGCCGATGCTGTTATTGAGTCTCATATCAGGTTAAGCCTATTGTTAGCCATTGTGCATAGTACCAAAGTCGATGTGGCTACTTCTTAGCGTTGCCTGAAGGGCATTGTCTGTGGGGAGACTTGGGTGTGTAGCCTGTTAAGAGATTTCCAACGGTTCATATCCAGGTGAGATTTTTCCGATGGCAGGACTAAGTACGATGGAGGATCCCATATTTCTAACCGGAGATTTTGCTCCGGAGAATGTTCTCACAGAAAATTCAATAACGATTTTGCCGGCAGCCTGATTACCGATGTAGCGACAGTCGTAGATCGCGCGATAACTTCTGTCAAACGTCATTTTTGTGACATATAATGTATTGGATGACAGTGAGATTGCTGTCGCGTGGCTGTCGCGTTGCTGTCGCTTTTTTACGTAATCAGGCCGCGGGTCCGGGATCAGACCCAGGATCTAGCGCACAGCAGTCGCGCTTGCAACCAGCAATCAAATTAGGCAGTTCACAAAGATTTTATCAGTACTAAAATTGTTATTATTATTGTATTTAATATAATTATTCTGTTTGTGCTCTAAATTATGTTGTTTGATAAAGAAACAGTTATTGTAGGCAAAACGATTGATCAGATAACTCGATCATTTGCGCAGCTGTAGTATTGAAGGCTCTTTTGGTCTGTCGATTTAACCCTACCAAAGTCTACCAAAGAGTGAACGTGCGCACATATAACAAAAAGATCTAGCTAACATTTCGTATGGAACTTTAGACTTCATTCGTTTGTCGTCAGAAGCATTACTTGCACTTCAACGTTGTACCGCGAGCCTAGTAGTCGCACCGTCGTCAATCGTTGCGATCCGACACGTACCGAACTAACCCGAACACTCCTTTACACTTACAAACCAATCGTACAAATGAATAGAATTACTATTCTCTTTGTTTATAACGACCTTCATAATGCCTTCGTAATAATATTTGCATGCTATGAACGCCCCATGAGTTAATTGAGAATTAAATTGCACAATTGGTAATATTGAAAACCGATGGGAAAGCTTTTGATTCGCAAGGTTGTAAACCAAGAACCCAAGTCTCCTATTTTTACATGATTTTTCAATCTGACACGATCCAACTATATACGAGACCATTGTGCGAAAAGCTTGTAATCTATTAAATTCGCAATAGTCGCTTGATAGAAATGTGATGGAATTGTGGTGTACCACACAATAGCAAAAGCTTAATTTATTAATCACTTGATCGCCGAAAAAGTGCTACTTTTAGTGTCAGTGGTATGCCATCGGAAAACGCTTGATTTGCCTTGTAATTAGTAGATTATCAAAACTGTTAAAACCAACAATTACAATGTCAATGAGAGACCATTCTGACACGATTGCAATAGCAGACTCGGGAGCCTGGTGTGTTATGCATGGCTGATTAAAAAAAGTTTAATTTTCCTTTTTAATCAATCTTCCGAGAATTCTTTCGCACGTTTTACGTAGTGGTTGAGCCATCGAATGTAGTGGAATATTTGTACGGCCTATACATAGTTGTTTCTGGTTTGGGTGTCTGTTTGTGCATATTTGTGTTTGTATACGCACCCACGATACACGAGTAGTTCCTAGTGCAATTCGTTTTAAAAAAGAGATAATATGTTTAGCGTTATACAATGGAGATAAAGTTCAAATTGCAAAAATAAAAATCGAATTCGCTTCCGACACTGTAAATTGACCCTAAACCTATTCTATCAAACATACTACTTATATCTCCTTATAGCATCTCGCCTGCATTACCAGAAGGGTTAGACAGAGGTGTACTGTTTATCTACGAGTACATTTCGCTGAGGGACATGCCTCTTTGTTCCCTAAAAAGGCTCCCAAACATTAAGGCTATAGGTACAATCACAATACACCCATTTAAGTTACCTTAATTATACTTATCTATGGATTCGACGTGAACGCCAACGTTACCTATTGTGAACAAGCCCTAAAAGTCAACAAACTCATTGACTAAATTAAAAATCAGTAAGTGGCAACCTGCCTTATACTGAGATAAACCCACACCTGTTAACTGGAGCAAGGTGAAATGATAATTATAATAGCCATATTGAATCACAAACTAATTTGTTATTGCAGTAATTACAACCCCTATTACAAAGACATAAAAACTATTTTCAAACAACCTCGTAGTTATAATTAGTTTGTCGATGTCAAGCGTGGGACACTATTTTGAGGTTACAATCGGTTCTCGCGATTAATTATCGATTCATTGGAACGTTAGAATCGATTTGGAATCGCCTACAAAAACTTATGAATGGTTGGTATTTGTAGTACAATGCTTTAAAATTATTTTGATTGGTTTGTCCACGATATTGTTGCTCGAATTCCAGTTGTTTTACTGTTTATAATTAAAAATAGCTGTTTCGTAACCGTTATTAATTAATTGTGTATTAATTCTGTAATCCTAACTTAATATTATAAATACGAAAGTAAGTTTGTTTGTTACCTTTTCACGCCTAAATCACTGAACCGATCATCCTGAAATTTCGCATATACGTTGTCAGGTGTACAGAAATGGACATAGGGTACCTTTCATTCCGAAAAAAGTACTGTTCCCTAGGAAAACAACAATAAATGTATAATAAATAAATAAATGGCGCCACGTGTCTTTCGCAAGCAGAGTACAACCCGCATTGATTGTCAAATTCTAAATTAACGCGAGCGAAAGGCGCGGGCAAAAGTTAGTATTATATATTCAGTGAATTAATTAACTTTGTAATATTATTGTATTATATTTTATATTATTATGTATTTAGTGTTTGATTACAAAGGTTGTAAGACTGGGCCTAGTCAGAAAGTGCGACGTAAAAGAGAAGCGGCCTAATGTCAGCAGAAAGCCGTTTAAGGATGAGCTGATCTGATTATATTGATATTTTTTTTTAAACCTTGCCTCTCACATATTTTCTCCTGTATCGTGGGTACAGTTTACATACATGTCACATGCACAGACAACCTGACCCAATACAACTATCTGTAGATCATAGAAATATTTGTTCCGTGCGGGGATCGAACCCGCGGCACGTAGCGCAGAAAGCTAATCGCTTAGCCCCTGCGCCAACCGTGTCTAAATGATTGAATTTTTTTTTATACCATTAAATTCTCTCTTAACCTTTGGTTTAGTGGTCACAAGCAATGCCGCTGAACGTGAGGTCTTGAGTTCGATACCCGCGTGAAGCAGTATTGTGTTACAAAATTTATGAATGAACATTCATCGCCGTTCTTTAACCCTTACGTTTTATTATTTTATACAAAGACGTTAAAACCTTTAAAAATTGTAAAAAAAAAACACAAAAGAGTCATCATTATGATTGATGATCAAATGGAATTTGTATGAATAAAGAGGATGTTTGTATGAGTCCGTGTTTAAAAAGATAGAGGTACTAACATTTTTTCGGCATCAGAATTTAATGAAGATTTTTAAAATTTCGCTAATCTGAGCTTTTTCTGAGTTACAGATCTTTCAGATATATGTAGGTATGTATAATATAGCATAACGCCTGTACTCCCCGAAGGGTTAGGCAGAGGTGTACTATTGTACACCTACATTTCGCCGATGCCGTTATTGAGTCCCATGTAATAGGGGGCGAGCCTATTGCCATCAATCAGGTATAATTTCAAACTCCGTATTGCTACTGAGATTTTTTATACGGAAAACGCAATAACACTGCCCGATCCGGGAATCGAAAGCAGGACCTTTATACCAATGAGAGCAGTCACATCAAGAGATATGTATATACCCTCCGACTCATTATTATTATATTTATCTCGCATCAAAATTGAATGCCATACATCCTTTGATCGCCTTTCAAAGCCTCCATTATTAAATTCATACAAACATTCGATTTGAAATACGAATCAATTCGATACTCGAGATATCGACCATCTAAAGTAATAATACGTTTGCCGAAATATTTCGCGTATTGAAAAGAATTTGTCTTATTGTAAATGCGCATGTACAATGAATGTGAAGTAATGAAAGGGTTGAAAATTATATAGGGTTATTGCTTCCACATCGTACAAAAGGTTCGTACATAATGTTTTGAGAACGATGAATGGTTAAAGAAAAAATAACAAAGCCGTATGGATGTGAGCATAAGCAGTAAGCACCCACAGTTGGGGGCATGGCAATGGCAGGCTAAATTACATACTGAGTGCGGTTATGGAGAAGTTCAATTAAATTCAATTAAAGCTAAGGTGGTATGGGCAGTTTCTCTAAAATAGACCAGTAACCTACTCATTATTGGTGATTTATAAGAGACTAATTTTGTGTCCATAAATTGGTTTCGCGAAATACTAAATTCGCTATAACACGGGTGGTAAGTCATCATATTATGAGCAGTTTCGCTCGATTTTTGTTAAACAACATCGACTAAAACATCTATTAACTTTTTTTTTTTTTTTTTTTTTTTTTTATGTCATAGGCGGCAAACGAGCAGACGGATCGCCTGATGGTAAGCGATTAACGTCGCCCATGGACACCCGCAACACCGGAGGAGTCACAAGTGCGTTGCCGGCCTTTTAAAAAGGAGTACGCTCTTTTCTTGAAGGTTTGAAGGTCGTATTGGTCCGGAAATACCGCAGGCGACAGTTCATTCCACAGTTTTGTTGTGCGAGGCAGAAAGTTTCTAGAGAAACGCACAGTTGTGGACTGCCAACCATCTAAATGATGGTGATGGAACTGCTGTCGCGTAGAACGATGGCGGAAAGAGGCGGCAGGGATCAGTCCGAACAATTCCTCGGAGCACTCCCCATAGTATAGGCGATAAAAGATGCATAGAGAGGCCACATCTCTACGCAGCGCCAAGGGGTCAAGCCTGTTTGAAATATCTTGGCTGTCGACGATTCGAATTGCTCTCCGTTGGATCCGGTCCAGAGGGAGAAGCTGGTACTGGGGTGCCCCTGCCCAGAGATGAGAACAGTATTCCATATGGGGTCGGACCTGCGCCTTGTAAAGTAGTAGGCGGTGGGTCGGAGTGAAATACCGTCTCGATCTATTGAGCACGCCAAGCTTCTTCGAGGCTAACTTAGCCTTACCCTCTAAATGGCCGCGGAACTGGACTTCGCTCGATATGTCGACACCAAGTATTCCAATATTGGCTGACGTGGTTAAGGGGGTGCTTTCAAAACGAGGAGATACGACCAACGGTAGTTTTTTTGCGGTGAATACGCAAACTTGTGTCTTTGTGGGGTTAAATTGGACCAAATTAAGTCTACCCCAATTTGAGACTTTCTCCAAAGAGGTCTCAATTTCAGACACAAGTTTGTTTCGGCTCTCGATGACGTTTTCCCGAGAAATGTTAGCGCGGCCGGTATAGAAAGCATCGCCTGTGCTGTCATCCGCATAACAATGAGTGCCGCTGATTTGCAACATGTCATTGATATGGAGGAGGAACAGAGTAGGCGATAGCACACAGCCTTGAGGGACACCAGCATTTACAAACATGGAGTCAGAGCATTCACCGTCGACTACGACCTTTATGCTTCTGTCTGCAAGAAAGCTGGTGACCCATTCGCATAGTTTCTCGGGAAGCCCATAAGAGGGGAGTTTTGAAAGAAGCGCTTTGTGCCAGACCCGATCGAAGGCCTTCGCTATGTCCAAACTGACCGCCAAGGCTTCCCCCTTAGTCTCGATCGCCTGTGCCCAACGATGTGTCAGGTATACTAGAAGATCACCAGCTGACCGACCCTTACGAAAGCCGTACTGCTGGTCACTAAGCAGCTGATGATCTTCTAAGAACCGAAGGAGCTGGCAGTTGATAATGGACTCCATTATCTTCGAGAAAAGGGAGGTTATGGCTATTGGTCTGTAGTTGGACGGATTTGAGCGGTCGCCTTTTTTAGGGATCGGGTGGACCAATGCTGTCTTCCATGATGTCGGGACTACGCCAGAAGAGTAAGAGAGCCGAAAAAGACGTGTTAAAACTGGTGCCAACTCTGGAGCGCACATCTTCAACACAATAGAAGGGATTCCATCAGGCCCACTCGACTTATGGATATCAAGGGATAGAAGGGCTAAACGCACTGAGCGTTGGTGGAACCGGATATCCGGCATACAGCCCTCGAACCGCGGTATGGTAGGCGGCTCTTGTCCCCCGTCATCCAAGGTCGAGTTGGACGCAAAGAGTTTGCCCAGAAGATCGGCTTTCTCCTTTGCGTCGTGGGCCAACGAATCATTTCCCATGTGTAGAGGTGGAAAGGATGGCTTACAGAAATTCCCTTCGATAGCTTTGGCAAGTGACCAGAACGCACGAGTTCCCGAAGGAAGGCGCTCAAGCCTCTCGCCAATTCTACCGATGTGCTTCGACTTGGCCCTTGCAATGTCCCTTTTGAAGGACCTGGAGGCAAAGTTATACTCCTTTTTTAATGCGCTGGTATTTTCATCCCGTGACGCCACCGCATCAGCCCAGGCTTGATAAGCTTCCTGCTTCCTGCGAGAAGCCTTTTTGGAAGATGAATCAAACCAAGGCCGAAATTTGCCACTAAAGGGGACCACAGAGGATGGAATGAAAAGCTCCATACCCTGCAGCACCACATCAGCAACAGAATCAGCAGCGGCGTTGGGAACATCCGGCGAGAAGCATACCTGTCTCCAAGGGTAGGACGCAAAAAACGACCGCATCCCATCCCAATCTGCTGTCTTGTAGTGCCACACACGGCGGCTGCGTGCAACTCGCGATCGCAGCGAGCACGTGAGAGGCACCGTACTCCGGACAAGGCAATGGTCCGAGGAACCAAGTGGGGCGCCTACGGATACATGGTAACCGTCCGGATGAGAAGTCAGCAGAAGGTCCAACAGTGAAGGCTTCTGACTCACCACATCTGGGATACGCGTAGGCGTGGTAACCAGTTGTGTCAAGCCATATGCCAAGGCGAAGTCGTGAACAGATCTCCCCGCATGATCAGTCTTACTGGAACCGAGCCAGTCGGCATGGTGGGCGTTAAAATCGCCAAGTAAGACGATCTCTGCTGACGGGATCTGCTGCTGCACAAAGTCCGAAGCCATTTGGATGTGCTCAATGAGTCGGTCAGTTTCGGTATCACCGCTATGGGACCTGTAAAGGCAAGCATAGACGCGGGGATGGTCGTTGCTATCTATACGGAGCCATAAGGTGGAGAGGTCCCTACCTTCAAGATTTCTGAGGTGACGAGAACTGATATCGTCTCTGACGTACACGCACACTCCGGCCTTGGACAAAAAGGAGTGTTCAAGTCCGTACCCAGGGTAGGTGAGGTAGGATGTGTCCGTTGGAGACGATATCTGCGTCTCAGTCAAGAAGAGCAAGGCCGGCTTTGCTGTCTCGAGGTGGTGGTGAACAGCATTCAGATTAGTGTGTAATCCCCTGATGTTGCAGAAGTCCACGGCCAGCGTGGCAGGGGATGCCAAGGTGTTTCTGCTCTTGCCTCGGGTATTGTCGAGCGCAGTTTTGCCCCCCCCAGAGTACGAGGGGCGGCCTGGGCGTCCACGTTTAGGTGCGTTGTGTCCTGGACGCGGACGTCCAGAGAGGGATTCTCCAACGCTAGCGCAGTTGGTACCCTCCTGGGGTAGCAAAAGACTTTTCAACTGCGCCATCATAGGGGGGGTTGGGGGTTTGGGCCTCCGGTACCCTCACTCACTCGGCGAAACACAACGCAAGCGTTGTTTCACGCCAGTTTTCTGTGAGGCCGTGGTATCACTCCGGTCGAGCCGGCCCATTCGTGCCGAAGCATGGCTCTCCCACGGTAACTTGATTGAGCAATAACATTGCATTTATAAAGTGGAGTTTAAGAGGCCGGTGAAACGATAGGATAAAGGGTATTCAACGCCGTTTATTAAAACTACAATTAAAACAATATAACATTTCAATAACGGTGGAGATTATAACCATACAGAAAAATAATGATTAACGACCAATTAAAATAGTCTATGGTACATCTTATTAATAACAACAACAGACGATGGGTAACGTTAAAAATAAGGGCTATTTAATTAAAGAGAGCCGCAAAGCGCCATAAAACCCGATATAAATTGTACTAAAACGTAAAACCTGATATAAATTGTACTAAAACCCTTTATTGCGCGTGCGCATCGAATGTTATGCGACGTTGAGGGTTGCCATGCGCGACATTTTGGAATATTCTCGAAAGTTACGAGATTATCTAATAATGTTGTTATGAAGTCGTTCGTTAACTGATTAACTTAAAAAGCGATTGTAATAAATAATTATGTGATAGCAATAATTTAGATAATTATAATTTATTTAATCTAAATTGAAAATTAAATAGGTATAATCAATTTTATTTTGTTTGTTAAACTGACAACCCTTCGTCATTCTTTTATAGTAATCTGTTCCTTCGTCAAAACATATAACATCACGCTTTTTTCCCATGGCGGGAGGCAGAAACTAGAGTATCCTACGTACAGTTGGTGCCCTACATTACCTGACCGCTCTAGAATTTATCATATAATGTGTATGGGGGTCAGGTAAGGCACCGACTGTACTACGATACTTAAATATGAACTCTACACATAGTCTATATCTACGTTCATACACTGATTCATATATGCACGCAGTGTGTACTGCATATCTTTTTACACTCTCTAGAAGCCAATTTCGTAAATCGCCTCTCATTCATCCTCTGCACATGACCAAACCATCGAATCATATTTTTTTTCTATTTTTGTCTGTATTTCTTAAAAAACCTTTCCTCCGTTTTTAGCGATTTTTATTACCAGAATGCAGTTATATTAATGTTAGCAACCCTAAACAGTTAATTCTCTGAAATTGTAACACGAATGATCTGTCTTTATTGATCTCATAAAGACAGATCGTTTTTTTTTTTTTTCAATACTATCAAATGCAGACAATGTTTAACTTCAGTACCAAGCTTTAATTCAGTAAATCTGAATATGTTTCTACCTATAAGATGTGCAATAACAAATAGGATAACGTAGGTGAGAGGTGGCAATAGGCTCGTTAAAACACCTCTGCCTGACCCTTCGGGAAATACAGGCGATATGCGATCGTATATTTTTATTGTAAATTCTCGACATGCAAATATTGATCCGTCACAGTGACTTTTTCTAAAGAGGCTATATTTAAGATAGATTTATAACAAAACGTGCGAGAATGGTACCCTGCTCTCAGTGGCGTGCGGTGCATAAAGACAAAAAGACACTGCCTACCCTACATAACTCAGATAAATATTTATTATAAGATATTTGAGGTGGCAAATCACATACATCATTATTCAATCGATAAGACAACGAACCAATACCAACATGCAGTAGGTGTTATTGGTAAGTAAGCTTTTAAAATAATCTGCCTGCCCTGTCTAAAAAATCTGGGCACGCCGCTGCTTACTTTTTGAATGACGCTGATGCATCATGCATCCAATATTGATGCGAGTTAACCCCAAGCCGTAACTGGCACGAGCAAAAGACACGTAAATTGCAATAAATAACGGCCTGAATGGAACAATTGCAGTTAATTGCACAAGTAATCCACTTAATTGGCATGTCTAATTTATCTGTGCCCACGTGGGTGGCAAGGACGGTGCGCATGTGCTTTGGTGTTGTACGGACATTCCGTGTTTTTTGTGTTTTGTGTAGCGTTAATTGTAGTTTTTTTACCTCTACTCTAGTGACCTGCCTAGCCTTTTCCCAACTACATTGGGGTCGGCTCCCAGTCTAATCGGTTGCGGCTGGATATCAGTATTTTAAACAGAGCGACTGCCTCCACCCAATGACTTGGAGACACTGATACTCTAAGGCTAAACTGGTTATCAGACTTTTCGTATCCAACTCCGGTCAAATAGATAATTAAAAATACATACGCAGGAAATGAGAAGTGCCACTAGGTAAAACTAGACTAAACTGGAGGGCAATGGTCTCCTTTTGTGAAGCAGTCATGCTCCAGAAGGAGGCCGCTGAGCGGGATCAGGAGAGGGTCGATCCCGCTCGACGGAGGAGCAGGCGCCGGGGAGCAACCGCACCGGCGCGCAACACGCCGCAAGCCCCCGCCTAACACACCTTGGCGGGGGGCCTTAGGGGTCGCGAGTGCGCAGAGTGGGGACTCGGCGCGCTCTCGCTTAGCGACCCCCGAAAAGACGGCGACACGGTGTGGTCCGTGCCGGTAGGAGTCCAGCACACCCCTCCGCCCCCCACATCCATAGACTTGTCCCTCCGCTTTCCCCATCGAGTCTATTCACCAACAATTCTAGGTCTTCGATCCATTACATAAAAATTACATAGTTTTTACAAGTCCTACGTCAACAACAACGGTGTGGTCATTCTCTCTGTACACAATGCGCATGCGCACGACCTTGCGCCGGCGCATCTTTACAAATATTATGTCACTCAGTACAGCGCGCACTTAATAAATTATTCACGTTGATTAATAGATTTTTACTGGCGTCTGCAAAATGGCCTTGGTGCGTTTTCAAGTGTGAGAATGTGTAGAATGTACTAGTGGGTTAGGTCAGGGTTGTATAATAAATTGGTACTATAATGGTACTGTATTCAAGTTTTATAATAATTAAAGAACATAGACCTCCCAACACAACCCCATAAAGTGTATTCTCGATGCGTGACAAATGGTCACCCATCCAAGTACTGACCGCGGCGAGCTCTGCTTAACCTCGCTCGCTTAAGATTGACCAATCTGCGCAGTGGTTAAGACCCCCTACACATGATTAAGTATCTTATGGTATTTTTCGTTGAATTCCGGCTGCATTGAGCTTGTTTCATGTTTCACTTTTCGCGGCACCCGTTTAGTAACTTTTACTTTTAGATAAGCGGTAAGTCAAGAGATACTTAAGAGTAAAATTTACCTACTTTGTTTCAGGTTAAGTGTTGACAGAAATGAGAAATGAAATATAAAACACGGTACTGTGTTCAATAAACGTACGACCATATATTACGAAGCAGCGACTTTAATTCTGTTAGCGTGAAAGAAATAATGATATATGATAAGTACTGACAGACATTATCACAAACTACCGTTTTGAAGAATCTGAAATAAAGATGCAAGCTGACTGCTCAATAGCAGTTCGAATGCGGTTTTCACCAAACTGACAGCACAATTCGCCGTAGTAACATTGCACACTATCTGCAAGCGCACACTGCAAAATCGAACAGTTTCGGTGCAACTGTAGTTCAAAACTATTGGCGCACAGAGGCCCTAGTGTAAGTTTCTTTTGACAAATTCGATTTAACGCATCGAACGCGTTCGGCGCTCCGATTGGTCCATTTCGTGCTATTCACTAATCGGAGCGCCGAACATGTTCGATGCGTTAAATCGAGTTTGTCAAAAGAAACTTACACTGTGCCGTTCGGGATGATACCATGGTGGGTTTCGGTGCGGTCTTCTAAGAGTTCCCGAGGCACACCATATGGTGTCGAGGCGGATCACTGTGGTGAGTTTAGCCGGTAGGAGTCCGGCACACCCCTCCGCCCCCCCAGGCGGAGGATAGCCCATGATGGGTTCTCACCACAATAATAAAAAAAAGGCCTCTACTTGTGCGACCGACTACTGCCCTTCATGTGTCGACTCTCGCACAATCACTAATAGCTTGAAATCTTTTTGTGGAAGTGTTTTTGTGTTGATCAATTCATATTTGTTTACAAACGCTTTTCTTACCGCATTTGTTGAAAGTTTACGTTGACTGTTTTGTTGTTTACCTGTAAACAAAAGACAATGTTATTAGTGTTAATATATTACAAATCGTTGTCACATAGTGTTGCAACAAAGAGCACTAATATTTGTATGGCTTACAGGTATTTTTATGGTATGACAGCACGGTTGGTGTAGTGGCTAAGAAATTGGCTTTCTATGCTTCGGGTCATGGGTTCGATTGACGCACGGAACAAATAGTAACCTATAGATATGTTGTTTTCTAGATCGAAGTATGCGTGTGTGATATTTCTGTCCATAAATTTTACTCAAGGCCTAAGGAGGAATCTTATATAATGACCAAAGTCACCACAGTACAGATAACCTGTAAGTACTGCTTACCTCATATGGTATAAATAGCCTTCATAATGTCAACATTAACCACCAAAATACAATTACCAAAAACACTCGCTATCCTGATCAAACACTACACGACTTTGGCATACCGATCTCGGATAACACTGTCCCTTTCTCACACGTACAAATAATGCATGGCAGAGCGAGACGGGTGTACCGACTTGCTAATGAGTAGGTGAAATGGTGCATTCGAGATAGGGACAGTGAAATGTAGTGAAAGTGTCCCCCCTGACGATTGTTGCGATGTCAAGCTATTTAGCAAGCAATTTATCTGTCTTTTGTCGCATGAAATCATTCAATGCGCCTGAGTTGATTGAGTGGTTTGTATAGAAATGGAATATTTTGTAGTAATTACTATGTATGGCCTCTTTGGGTCTCTTTCATTATACAAAGTACGACAATGAGTTGCAGTCAATAACATCGACATCAAATAAAAAAAAAATGGTTTTATAGTGTATACAACCAAGTTAAAATCTTGTAGAAATTCCACAAAAAAAAAAAAACTTAAAAATAATTGACCCTTATTCCAAAAAGTCCGGTAATGACAAAGATTTTGACCCAAATTTAGTCCTGGAATATTTTGTACCAGGCAATCTGATCCAGCGTACGTCTTCTAAGCTCACGACTCTTCAAGACAATCCTTGATCTTCTTCTGTCGTGTAGGCATTAGCTCTCACACGAGAACTGTCCTTGGAAGGATTGGCGACTCCAAGGTTTATAACGGGGCTGCTCGTACGGCTGGTACTTCGATATTGTCATTGTGTCAGGCCTCAGTGTTGCCGTACCACATAACCTCCTATTTCCACGCATCAGCAGCACAAATATAATGTCGCCACATTATATTTCAATGTCAATTTACTCCGTATCGGATACCGCACGGCATTGAACCGGCACTTTCATGACGGCCACACCCGCCATTGTTTCTATAGGGCTGACAGTTCGAAAAAGTCGTACTTTGCTCTACATTCTGCCGGACATTCGCTGAAAGATACGGCCCTTTCTAGTGTCATTATAACGAAGCCAAAAGGGGTTAGAAACTGGACCACTGAGGTAGTAACCGTAAAATTTCAGAATAAATTGGTTTTAGAAAAGCTAGTGAACTACTATCAATTGTCTCAGAGTTTCGGGGCAAACCTAAATAAATATCAAATGTGTCAATGACACCACTGATTGGTTAAGAGCCTGTTCAGAAGAGTGTCGGGTACCGCTGGCGCCAACAGCATTTTGGAAGAGACATTTTATATGGAAATTTAATGTAATAGTTTCGAGATTTGCATCAGGAATACGTCATCGTCGACAACCGTGTATAAAGGCCTTAGAGCTTTAAATACTTTCATATTTCACCTTAAGACGTCACCTTTAGCCCACATGCTGTTATATAAGACAAGAAACCTAACATCAAACTGACACACACAAAAATCTAAACACATCTGACGGCCCTATCCATGTCCGTTTGTTTCACTGATCACTTGTCAGCGGCCGGCAAATCAAGATCGATTCCGATACACCTAATTTAAATCTATCATTTATCTCTTTCACCCGTACTAATATACCTATCTCTATCCTTCTTTAAATCGTGCGCGCGATTTCGAAGTTAAGCGTGATCGAGCTATCATTTGTCACGGTAATTTTTTCTATGAGTAGATAAAGGAAATTCATTATGACACCTAATATATTAGGCGAATTGACATGCGTGATTTAGTTTGTTATATGGCCAAGATCACCTGTCAATTGTAACTGCCTCTAGTAATTTGGTTAAATAAATATGATTAGTATTAGATTAGATAATACTTTGGTACCTAGGTCAGTATCTGGCTTGGTCGGTAGTGCAAAGTTAAATAATGTATATTAGTGCATTATTTGAACTTTTGTTTTGTTTGTTTTGGTATAGATCAAACAGATCTATCTCAAAAATAGGTGATAAAATATAACATCAAATCCTCTGTCAAATCCCCATTCGATGTCATATTTAATAAGGAGTTCAATTTAAGAACTCTTTTTGTGTTCTTTCCTTTTTCTATTATTCCTGCTTGATGTTACAGGTTCGACGAGATTAAGAACGGCTTTTTTAGACGAGAAAATATTTTTTATTTATTTCGATATCAATTTAAATTGAAACAGCGTTGTTATGTGGCATAACTTTCAAGGTTTATCTATCTAATCCAGTTAAAGCCCCTAAGCTGGACAATGGACAACTAATATTTATTTTCTTTCCACCAAAAATAAAATACTAAGTAATTCTTTTCACACAGTATGCCAAGAATTCAAAGCATCCATAAATTACCCAACGTAACCACAAGAAATCTAAATCACCGTACGACGGGCAAAACTATAAATCTGTTGTCTTAGCAAATATTACGAAGGCGCAAGAGATGCGCGGGAGAAAACTTAAATATTGCGTCACTGCGCGGGCGCATCCCGCAGCCTGCTAAATGTCGGGTCACGCGTGTCTTCCGCCCTGCTCTGAGAACGTGGTATTAGCACACCTGATCATCCAAGGAGGTAACCGTTTTGTGGGAAATTAACTGTACTGAAGCTTCGAGAAAGAGCGGCGAGTGGAATTGTAAACAGTTCTTAAAATAACAGCAGCTCGAAGGTCGTCTTCTGATTGCTTTAAGTGTTGAAGCTTCATACATATTGATAACACGATCGTAATAGTTACAATTAAGGCCAAATTAAGACTTGAAACGACTTGCATAGGTAAGTTTTGGCGACTACTTGCAGATCTAAATATGAGATTCAGTCCTTTCTTAATTGATACGATTTAGGTCTAACTGTTCACTCAGTTAAGTAAAAAGTCATATTGCTCAAAGTATTGCTAAAATGATTAGTAGTAAAGCCACCTTTATTTATGTTCTGACCAATTACATACAAAACGCATCACTTCACACGCGATCTCATCAAATCTTTTATTAAAGTTATTACACAATTCATAACCATTACAAAACATAATGAATCTCTTTCTAAAATAATAGTACGTAGTAGGTACATTCACATAAACAATTGTTTCCGGACAGATCGCCGGATAAACACAGATTTACGCAATTAGAAGTATGCAACCAAAATTAACACTTTTCTTTGTGATTGTGCTGCATTCCATTTTGATTTGGTAAGACTTGGGAAATACACAAACACAATGTGATCGGTATCCGGCAATAGTACGGTTAAATTAAACAATGGATTGTTTTTGATATTGTTAGATAAGTTAGCTTTAGATGGGAATAAAAGAAATGTGTGTATGTGTAGAAAGTCGGCGTACAAAACGAAGGGCTGGTGTGGTTTGGGAGAAAAAGTCAGAATTAAGAAAAGTAAATTCAAGAGATGGCGCTGGATTAGTATTTGGAAACGAGAAAAATTAATAGGCTAATGTCATAATGTGTAAGTGGTTGATCGATTGCTGTGCTGCATGTCCCAGGTCCGAATCCCGTACGAAACAAATATTTCGCACCCTTAGAATGAAAGTGACCTAACTCAAAATTCCTATAATTCTGATTTTGCTATAAACTAAAAAAACCTATATATATTGAAGACTCTTTTGCTCATTTTCCCACAAATTGCATTTTTTGACTTAGGTCACTTTCGTTCTGAGGGTGCGATTTGTATGACTTACAGATGTTCCGGGTCTAGTTGTTTGTGCATGTGAATATTTGTGTTTTACACCCACGATACAGAAGTATATAAGAGTATCTACGTCATTACGTTCATCGCTGGACATAGGCTTCACCATAGTAGCTTATTGATACGATATCACGATTCTACTACTACATATCGTACGAAGCTCATGATCAAGTTATTAAGTTTTTTTTTATGGCATAGGCGGCAAACGAACAGACGGATCGCCTAATGGTAAGCGATTAACGTCGCCCATGGACACCCGCAACACCGGAGGAGTCACAAGTGCGTTGCCGGCCTTTTAAAAAGGAGTACGCTCTTTTCTTGAAGGTTTGAAGGTCGTATTGGTCCGGAAATACCGCAGGCAGTTCATTCCACAGTTTAAGTGTTTAATAGACAAGATCTGAAAAACGTTTGAAAAACGTTGGAAAACATATCAAATATCTAGCCTTAGTACTACAGGATGAAATTTTAACATCCTTAATTAAAACAGTCATTTAAGTACCAAATACTTTAGGGCGGGGGGTGCACTATCGTATCGTAGCCAGCTTGGCGCCTCCGGCTACTTTCACTACGCGAGTTCAACGACCTAGCGCCAAAAATAATGGCAGCGCGCGCGCATCGGCGTTACGTCATCGCATAGCCGCGCTTTCCGCAATACGCTATAAAGTGCGGTTTATGCGCAGGCGACACTTTTAGCTTGCGCAAGTGTGTGGTGACTGATGGCTGACTTATGTAGGTTAATGTATGATCATAATACTTTTAAGTATCACTAAAAAGACAAGTTTAATTGTACTCCTAACTTAATCCCGAATATTTTTTAATTAAGCGATCTAATTGCCTTATAGGTATAGGGGTCGCAAGCCTGGTTATCGAGCGTGAGGTCTCAGGTTCGATCCCGGAGTCTGCCTAAGTATTATTCCCAGCAACAGCCCGAAATTGTGCGCAGTTCGAAATTGTGCCCAGTAATCTAGAAGCCGGGTCGCCAATATAAGTGGAACTTAATAACGGCATCGGCGAAGCGTGGGTGTAAAAAATATACATCTCTGCACAACCTTTAGGGGAATACAGCGTGATGTTATGTTATGGAACCGTTGCAAATTAAACTAGAAAGTAATTGAAGAGTTATAAGCTTTCTAGGTAAAAACCTAAAGTTCAGTGTTTTGGTTCAATGCATTGCTAATATTTGGACTTATGAAAGTTTTAGGTCATAAAGTATAGGTAGGTACACTTGGCGACACGGTTGGCGCAGTGGATAAGCGATTAGCTTTCTGCGCCATTTGTCGCGGGTTCGATCCCCGCACGGAACAAATATTTGTATGATCTACAGATAGTTGTTTCGGGTCTGGTTGTGTGTGTATGTGCCATGTATGTTCATAAACTGTACCCACGATACAGGAGACATCCTAGTGTTGGGCAACGTTTAAAAAAAAAAGAACAAAGTAGTAATTGAAATCTTGACCAGTTTTACACATAGTATAGATAGAGTATTCTTTATTGTACACCAGAGGAAAAACTACAAAGCGAAAATACATTTTATACATAGGGTACAAATGGCGGTCTTATCGCTTAAAGCAATTTCTTCCAGACAACCAGTGCATGGAAAGAATCATGGAAGAAAATATAGAGGGTAATGGTCGCTGTACGAATATTAACTCATAAATAAACATTTATATAAACAAATATCTGCGGATACATAAAAATACATAGTCGTTTAAATATTATGATTTTAACCAAATGTTTTTGATGCTGACTGTACATTGACTTAGACAAATGAAATCAAATGAACAAGTTTGATCCATCATGTTTGGTAGAAATATGTATTACTAGCAGTGGCGTGCGGTTCATAAAGACAAACAGACACTGCCTACCCTACATAACTCAGATAAATGTTTATTATAAGATATTTGAGGTGGCAAATCACATGCATCATTATTTAATCGACAAGACTACGAACCAATGCAGTAGGTATTTTTGGTAAGTAAGCATTTTTTTTTTTGAGTTGTCTTTCGCTGTTCGCTCAGGGAGCTTTTACTGCTTAACCGGGCAAATGGCGAGACCAGAAGGGCCTCCAGCCGAAGTTTTAAAATGTTCTACCTACCCTGTCTAAAAACTCTGTGCACGCCGCTGATTACTAGAATATTTCCTTATTTTGGTTATATTGACTTTGTTTTCAGACACTTTTACGCTCAACATAACGAGACAAAATCTTTGTCTATTGCGTACTACATTCCTTGACGCTATCAATAAAAAGTAAAAGCTCACACATAAAACAGCGCTGTCATTAAATACTATAGATACCGAATCGCAAGATAAACTGAAACAATAGAGAGAGCGATATTCGACGCGGTCGGTTGCGCGTGCGCCGGTGATCGATTACTAATGAAATCGAGATGTTAAATGACCAAGTGACGAATTGGGTAGCGTTTCGTGCCGCCGCGGATATTTTCACCTTTTATTTTATGTGGAGACAACATTACGGTTATTGACTTCAAATAATTAGAACGTCCATATTTTCTGCAGCTGTCTGGGACATTGTAATATTAATAAAGGTCTATGAACAATTGGAGCAGTGGGTTTATGAACAATAGGGTGATTCTGAATAGTCTTGCAATCGTTTGGGGCAACTACCTTAGTATAGTCATCGCAAGGGCGACTGGTGAGCGGGAAGTCCTTGGTTTGATATCCGGCTCGGGCCAACTGTGATTGGGGTTTATGTTTGAACATTTTCAGTCGCAGCCCGAAGTTTGGAATTATGCACGATAGATGGCATTAGACTTGCCTCCTATTAAATGAGACTTGATATCATCACCATCATCATCATCAGCCAGAAGACGTCCACTACTGAACGAAGGCCTCCCCCAAAGGGGGGGTTTGCCATAATCCCCACGCTTGGCAGGCGGCTTGGGGATCGCAGTGGCTCACCGATTAGTGAGAGGACGCTGCTGCCCGTCCTCCAGTGTCTGGCCGCAGTTTTAAGACGTACCCAGGTCGTCTTGATACTTCTCTGATCTCGAGATTTGATAACCTCGGTCTAATCCTTCTTATGTACAAGGCAATTACACAAGAACAAACACTACTCCTCATAATAACCAATATCCTATAAACCTAGGTCACAATAACTCCACACCATAAGCAAGTACTAAACAATTCGCCCGTTTACGATGAACATCAAATTTAAGGATTTAATCGACTCGTTAAATATTATTGGAGTTTTACCATCTCAGTTAATAGGATCCGAATACGTGTGCCACGACCCTGACTCACTTCGCTTTACTATATAAAGGAACAGACGAGCAACAACTGAGCGACTTATTGTTGCTGATGAGTTGCCGAAGAAAGATACTTTGAGTGTTACATAATAGAATTAATGTTTATTTGTTTATATTTACAACATGGATACAGCTAAATAAATTTAATATAAGAAACAGTCGGTGGCTTCATTATCTGACCCCTCAAGACATTATATGATAAATTCTGGAGGGGTCAGGTAATTTAGGGCACCGACTGTACAAATCTTTGCTCATAGTTGCTGTAATTAGCTATAATATTGTATACTATATCAACAGTTCCTATAGTTAATAGTGCCTTATCGGACAAAAAAAAAAAGTGAAATCCTAAATATTTTTTTTGGTAGAATCGGTAAGTACTGCAAAACTGCTGCAAATGTTGGGTGCATTCAAACAACTATTCTCATTTGCTCTGACAGTTGAATGCTTCTATTTCCCGGAGAAGGCGTATCAGAATAACTAATTGCACTAATTACACAACTTGGCAGTCCAGTGAGCTCCTTGCTAATTAAGAAAAAAACCAGGAAGACGACGTAATTATCATTCACCAAATAACAACTTTTTTGTTGCACCCGTGTGTTCCGTCTACTCCATACTTTAGCTAGGATTAACATTTAATTGCCAAGAGATGGCTGATACGCCTTCATAAGGCCTGTATAGATGGCCTTAGTCACAGCGCTAATGTTTCTTATGCCATGATAAAAATAGTTTTATTACGTACAT
The DNA here is from genome assembly GCA_947562105.1 of Shargacucullia verbasci. NCBI lineage: Eukaryota > Metazoa > Arthropoda > Insecta > Lepidoptera > Noctuidae > Shargacucullia > Shargacucullia verbasci. The sequence goes on along the minus strand of OX387284.1, from coordinate 13,620,791 downwards.
GTTTAGACAACTAATGTGTGGAAAATTAATTTTAAATTTATTGTTTTTTCAATATTTTTATGATGTCCATTAAGCTGCTATTACCGCACATAATTTATGATTGTTTAAAATGAAAGTAGAAGTTAATTAAAGAATAACAAGAAAAATACAACAGCATTATTTGATTGGAAACAGCGTTTATTACAACTTGAAATAAGTCGCCCATTGCAATAACCGAAGTAATTCCATCTACAATATTATTTTGAAAAACGAAAAAATCCAATATAATTTCCTTTATTATCCATTATGATTATGGAACAGTATAAATTATAAAATTCATTAAAACAAAGTAGCAAGGATAGCGTGGTTTCGATCCTTTCAATCATTAGCCAAAACAAAATATACTTTACACGTTACTCGAGGGAATTTCGCCCTTGTCTGTATATTTATAAGGAGTATATAAACTGTTTGGTTATGTTTGCAGATTGTTAATGACAACACAGATTGGCATCGGAGCGTGTGACAGATTCGAAATGACGATGGCCGTGTGAAAAATTACTCTTGATTTCCTTTAAAAAGTGGGTTTCCTTATTTATGATTATAATATTTAAACAGAGATTTGAACGTTGAAAAATATTTAATGAATATTTATAATTTGGTTATTAATATTAATTGAAGATAGTTTTGTCAAAAATATAGAAGTTTTAAGGTTTTGCAAAGGCAATAAAATAGAAAGAAAGTACTATTTTATATAGAATTAAGTATGGATATTATTATATTGGTAATACAGGTAGGAAAAACAGATTTATCGACATCTAATATATACAATAACGATAAAAAAATACTAATCACAATGTTCATTTGACATTTCTATTCTTATGCTAATAAAATTCAAAATATTTACCGTGTGATGGTGTAATAATTCAGTGCATTTTTTTTACTCTAAATCAATAAATCAACAGGTTCGATCCCTAGCGAGGAATATTGATTTTTCAAAAATCCTATGATGCAGTTTTAGTTTTCATCAAAATTGGGCTCGATACTCCTTTGAGTATTTTTCGCTATTGCTTACTTATAGTTTCGGATTTGGCCATCCATGCCCACGTGAAAATTTTAGCCTATAGGTATATATTTAAAAAAGTCTTGTACACACTTGGCAGAGGATGTGTGCGAAACCAAAAATTAACTTACCAACAGCTAAACAAAAAAAAAAGAAATCCTGTGGCCGGACTTAAGACGACACAGTAAAAGCTAAAATAGCATCTTCACTTATCTGTTAACGGAAAACTGTTTCAAAGATTAAAAAGAAAATTGTGGTGTCTAAACTTTCTCTATACACAATAACTTCAAAATAAAAATGAATAATTCTAATTTTGAAATTTCAAACACTCCCACATGACCTTCTCATATCCAACCGGATAACGTTCCTAATTCAAATTCAAGCATCGAATCATTTTAAACCTTATAACAATGTGTTTAAAAAAATGATTCGATCGATGGATATTGGTGATATGGTGATAGGGTTGCCACAGTGGATCAGTAAATTGTATTTCGTAAAGTGCCAAACTAAAATGTATATTTCTTGTGACAGTTAGTATAACTCATCTAAAGGTTTCGCCTTCTGAGTTGTATACATGTATTTGTTAGAAGTAGCTTCAGAATTAAAGTGTACCTCTACATGTGTGATTCACAGTCCTGTGGATGTCTGTAATCGATAAAGTTACATTTTACCTGAAGGAAACAGGACTTCAAATAGATTTTGTAATATCCCCAATTCCCAAATATATATTTCAAAACATTTTAGTATGGTTCCTACCTTAAAAAAACGAAAGTTAAAAAAAAATACATTCGCCAACCCTCATATATCACGATGACGCATCAATGAATGGAATTCATTCGTGATCGAAGCGTTGACATCTGTCCGACCTTGCTGAGGTAATCCGAAGTGACCCGAGCGCCTTCGGGTCAAGCTGTTCTAATCCGATATTTGAATATTGAATTAGGCATGCTTATTTTAAAAACCATTTTTTTTTTAACGGTGCTTTGAAAAGAAAGTAATGAAATGGCAATCTAAAAATTGTACAGGCTAGTGTCGCGAAGTTTAGTGTTCGGTCGCAGTCGAGATTTTAGTAACACTTTTTATAGAGTAAGTGATTATTATCTCTAAAATAGATTTATGTCGAATCGCACGAGATTTGTCACTCTGACATGGACTTAATAATATATTTATTTATTTCAATTATTGTCGATTTATACCAATTGAAATTATATGAACAAATAAATTAAAATTCGTCAGACCATAAATATCATCCCTATAGTCCCCAAACGGTTAGGCAGAGAAGTAATTTGGTAACATTAAGTTTATGTAGTATACCAAGAATTAAAAAAACAACACATTTTTTTTTTCTTAATATAATAAATTCCGATATGCGTGTTTGTAATTCTTCTCCTTGATCGATTTTGATATATTTTTTTGGATTTATGGGGTCACGTGGATGGTTCTTAGGTATAGTTAAACCCGGCACTTTTGCCGAGATCCCAAAAGTCCGCAGAAAAAGTCGCGGGCAAAAACTAATATAATATAAAATACAAACATTAACATAAATCAAGCTACGGAACCACACAACGTAACTGAGTCTCGAAAGACCAACATTACGAGGAAAAATATATTGTACAAAATATTAACCTGATTTCTGAGATAACATTTAATGAAATATGGCCATTTTATATATTATATATATATATATATTTATTTCCTTCCTTCACATTTAACTGTTTCCTCAGTTCTTGTTATAAACCTGCCCATATTAGGACACGAGTGTTTATATAGTGTTTTTTGTCCCACGCAATGTAAATGACCTTTTTTTAGGGTCAAAGACTAAGTTGACGATAGAGACGTGTGGCGCTAACTTTCTTCTGCACATGTGGCTTCCCTGCTTATCCATTGTATCTACTAGTTCTATTTCACATTAGATTCGCTTTACATGTCTAGACATTCTTGTTATTTTGTATTCTTTTATTTTCTGTTTTATCCGCTTTGAACTGTTTAGTTTGTCGTTTTTTTATTTTTTATTCGAAACACTTGTATAACTCATATTGTATTATCTCATTATGTAAGTAACGTTTTAATAAGTTTGTATTTTTCTTATATAATGCATGTTAATTTCAGATTTTTAATCGGAAATAAAATTATTGTATTTTTTTTAAAGAGTATCCATGAAATTTCTTGCCAGTCTCTTCTCCATAGGACCTACCCCCTTTGGAACCGTGCGCCTAGTCACGACTTTTTAAAAGTGTCTGAAAAGGCCTAGTTGAAATAAAAAATGTTGATTTTCACGGTGAAGTAGCATTATTAGGGCCAGACCGACTCTGGATATAGGTACCTACATAATCGAATAATGACATTATATGTATATATACTGAACTGTTCTAATTTTAAACCTATCTTGTAAATCCTCGGTGGTCCGATGATAGCAAGCGTGACTGCTGAGCGTTCGATTCCCGATTGTTACAAAATTCCCAGTAGCAACAGTCTGGAACTGTGGGTGGAAGATGGCATTGGGCACGACTCCATTACTTGGCAATTACAGCTTTGGCGAAATGTGGGTGTAAAATAGTACACCACTGCCTAACCCTTTGTGTAATACAGGCGTGATGCTATGTTATGATTGTAATTTACGACTAGGAACCTATCTATTTTCTATGTTATAGTTACCCATAGATTGAAATGCTATGGAAATCAGATTGTTTCTGGTATACAAAACAAAATGGAAAAAATAACAAAAGGCATAATCGCACAATTCCCATCAACAATGATGCAAATCACTCAGCCACTGCACGTATTGCGAAGCAACGCACGCGCAGGTCAACAAACGCGATGCATTGTCATGCAATGTGGATACTGTGCGCAAACGCAAGTGCAACTGAAGCTCAGGCATGGGCTTACGTCCCGTATGATCCCCACTTACAATCTAGGTATAGAAACTCAGGCCTTGTCGCAAGCCCAATCCAACGAACTCCTCGCCTTGTTCCCACTGTTGGGACTGGCACTTCTTGTCTGGTAACGGCGGAGTTTTAATCTAAACGGGCCCAGCACTGTTTGATGTTTGTCACAACTTCATAAGTCTTCAAATTTTGAGTTCTATGACATTTCTGTTTTTCTGTTATGTTTTCCCTGTGGGGCTGAATAATATAGGTAACCGACTGCGGTTACTTTTTACTTTACTTATTTTTTACTTTTAAAATAAAACACTGTCCCACACTAGGATTTCTCCTGTGTCGTGTGGGTACAGTTTACAAACATACATGTCATACACAACCAGACCCGAAAAAACTATCTGTAGATCATACAAATATTTGTTCCATGCGGGATTTGAACGCGCGACACCTAGCGCAGAAAGCTAATAACTTAGCCACTATGTACAAGAATTCCAGCCCACAACCCACGACTAGTACAGAGCCACTCCCAAACTAAAATAAATAAATACATACATAGCATCACGCTTGCATTCCTCGAAGGGTTAGGGAGAGCTTTAGATACTATGGTACACCAACACCTTACCACCATTTTATTAGGTCCCTTGTAATATGGGGCAAGGCTAGCCATCTAGCGGGCACACTTCCAATCTCTGCGACCGAGAATTTTCTACCAAAAAACGTAGTAACACTTTGCTCGATCCGGAGATCAGAGAACAGGATCTCACGCTCAACAGCCAATCCTTGGGACCACTAGAGCTATGCAAAACTTCCAATGTTGTACATACATCAATCTCTGCGTGTGGATAATTTGGCTTTCCATGAAAGCCGGGGTTAAGAACTAATACACAGCATAATTATTTATAAAAATAGGTGTTTATGTCTCAGTGTTTCACGTAAACTAGCATTTTACGCGTTTGACTAGAATTTCTGCAGCAAAATGGTTGATAATAGTACCAGGTTGATATTTCGACACGCCCTATCAACAACGTCGGATCTGAATTTCGGCGTTTTTTTTTTTTTAAATTCTTTAATGTGCATAAAATCTATTTCATTAGTTTAATGGACAATCGGATACATAATACAGATATCAAAATATAATCTTTGCACTTCATATGACATTATTATTTAACTTTTTAACTTTAAACTCTCCTGTAAAGTTGTAGATTTGTAGATCCGACATTGTTGATAGGGCGTATCGATTTTTACTTTCTTTCGTTGACTGACATTCCTTAATGTTTATGTGAACTCTGAGGATGATAAAAATTATGTCCTACAAAAATTATTTAGGGTGCTAGGAGAGAGTGTCCACGAGTGACGAATCATGAGATCTGGCGCACCCTGGGCAGTCAGCCTCGATACCACCATAGCTGACTGGCTAATCTTTCCAATATGGCATGAGCGACTTCCATGTGATAGCTTGTGCCGACTCGAAAGAAGAAACCAAAAAATATGAGGATAAGAATCCAAAAAATACATTAAAAAATATTCCATCAAAGGCAGGCGTGGTCCAATTTGACATTATACGTCAGGACATAATTAACCAATCAGTTACAAGCTTAAAAATAATCAACTACCAACAAAAATAATTTTGGACATTACAAACCCCTGCACGCGATGGGATGGGCGCAATTTTGTCAAATTTGACCGCAGCCAGCCCCATGCGCCCGCGCCGTCCGTCGTAATGCTACTCATTAAATATGGCGGTAATTGTTCCCAGCATGCGAGATCAGAAACTGTACACATTAATTACAGTTTTGATGAAATTGGATGCAAGGATGAGTCAGAATCATTTCTTGTGAGATAAGCAGATGAAAAGTTGGTTGCCGTTACGTTAACTTAAGCAAAAAGTTAACTTAACCACGATTTGACTAAATATAAGTATTTTTACTGCCTCATTCATCGATCGCGGATGCTGAGCGTGAGATACTGGGTTACATAAACAGTTTTAGTAGTTGGACAGTGACAGTGAATTTTCTTGTAAGAAAATTTTACGGCTATCCTATTATATTATCTTTCGCCTCCTGTATAAGTATTTTACATGGTTCAATACTAAATTTGTGTGCATTAATTTTTATATTTACTAGCGATCCGCCCTGGCTTCGCACGGGTGCAATTGACAATTACAAATTCCGGATTTTCCAAAAAAAATCTTACATACATACCTTGTCCTGACAATTATAAACACAACAAAAAAAGAATTAGCCAAATAGGTTCAGCCGTTCTGAAGTTATGCGCTTAGCAACACATTTGGCGATTCATTTTTATTTATATAGATTGGTATTAATTTTATGGTAATATTATAGATGTTAGCGTAACACGTAAGGAATTGACGCCTTAAAAGAAAAGAGTAATCAACAAAGTAGTAAAGCCGAAAATAATTATAACTGTCGAAAAAAAAATACAGCCCTTTTATCACTATTTCCCCTTTCATCCAAAATCTTTACCTATCCTGCAGTATTAATGGCGTTATCGCTCTATTGTTTCTCTTTAAACACCTTATTAGAGCTGGACCGGCCTACCGTTACACAATCTGTACAGCAAATTCGCTATCGCCAGGAATCCTGTCCACCCCGAGTGAAACAGGCGCGAACGGCCCATAACTCAGCATTAGTACGTTCAATAATCACGTAAAATTCCGTTACCCGGCAAAGCGATGACGGCGAGAGATTTATCACACATTCACGCCACTTCCGGGGCCGGGGTGAACAGCTATGAAGCTAATAACTCCTCTATTCGACCAGTGTTGGCGAATTAATCGTTAAATGTATTCAGCGCTTATGCGTTCCTGGTATGATGTCTGCAATATCAATGGTAGATGTATTAATTTTGAAATAGCATGAGGTCTTTCATGGGTTCGATTCCCGAGTTTTCTGTATGGAAATTCTCAGTAGCAGCACGGAGTCTGAACTGTGCCCGGTAGATGGCAATAGGCTCGCCAATTACATGGGACTCAGTAACGGTATCAGCGAAATGTGGGTGTCCAGTACACCTCTGCCTAACCCTTCGGAGTATACATGCGTATGTTGTTGTAGTTGACTTTGACGGAGTTTTTATAGATCGATGGACAATATTATATACACGATAATTTTATTAAGTGTGTCAGTCAGTGTTGTATGTCAGAGGATAGCAAGTTTGATGTCAATAACCTAAGCTATGTGTTGGCTTTAATTAAAGCACAAAAAAACCCTTTTTTGTGTCTGATACAAGGGTGCCATCAGTAATAACATATGGGGTTTACTAATTAACTCTCATACTTCATCTGTCACAATGTCCAACTCATCAATACGATCTCGTTTTAAAATATCGCTGTCAAAACGACAACGCCATTACGATCGCGTGCGGTGCGCGTACGCAGCTGTTGGGTCCCAAAAACGAGATAAAAGTACGAAAATATGCGACGCACGTAACACTTGTGTGTTTTTACACGTAATTACGAAGACCGTGAGGCTGGTTTATTGTTTTTGTTAGAGTACAGGCAGGTTATGTGTGTTTTTGCGTCTGATTGTGTGGTGGTAAGTAGGTGTGCGACTGTGGCTCTAATTTTGTGAACGTGGATATTACGTTGTTTGCTTTGAGCCGGTCGATTAAGAATATCCAAGGCCATGAAATAATATTGGCTGGACAAACTTAAAAGAACTTAAAAGATCTCTTATGAGTTATTTGTGAGGCGATGAGCACGCTTTAAAAGCGTTTACGTTAAAGAACAGTGGTGAGACTGGCGTGCAATTCTCTCCAACTGCAACATAAAGAACCTAGCTTATTTCTGCTTTCTCGACATTACAAAACTTACATAAACAAACAGGTACCTACAGACAACAGACGGACCGCAAACCGCAGCCAAAAGCCAACACGATAAAAATCACAACTTTTTCTTCAACAACGCCATAAGAACGTCAATGTACGCAATAACCAGTCAAACCGCATATTTCCCCGTTTTCCCCACTTTTCCATCGGTGAACAACCTCGCTACATATGGGTATGTGAAAATGACATAAAAATGCGCACGCGCACTTTCGATCTCGGACAGGCTTCCGTTGATGAACGCAACTCACTTTTATTTTCTAATCGACTTTCGACGAGGGCCAATTATCTTAGAAATATATCTGGTCGATAATATCGATTCGTATCACGTTCAGTTGTCGAGATAACGCTAACTAATGTGGGTACGTTACTCGATTTTGAGATTGCTTAACTACTCGATGGATGGGCGAATTGAGTCTTGAATTTAGAAGCCTTGTTGAAGCTATTACGTCATCGGAATAAATATTTTTTGTAGATTTTTCAAGCAGATAGTTTACTAGCCTTATCATACTCGAAAACTGCCTGTTTGTGTAGTGGTCACAACCAGAGATCCTGTATTCGATCCTCGTGTCGGGCAAAGTGGTTGAGGTTATTCTTTTAGTAAATTGTCAGTTGTAGCCCGGAGTTCGGAATAGTTGAACAAATCATAACGCAAAATGTGGGTGTATTAAGTAGTACATTTCTGCCTAACCTTTTGGGGTAATACAGGCGCGATGTACCTAAATTAATTACACTACTGCCGACTCTAGAATGCAGGAATGTTACCGTGTTTAATGAATTATCATTAATTTACAACTCCTGAGTGAATTTTAACCTTCTCTTTGCCAGTATTTGCTGGCAAACTTTCAATTAAGTTTCAATAATATGCTCATCAATCAAACGAAGTCTACAGCGGGTAATTAGCACAATAACCGGTTGTTTATCGTAACCAAATTGATGGTATCAGAGATTGAAATAAATTGTTGCGCTGCTGCATTTCTCTTCGTAACAGTGGCAGTTTTGTGGCAAATAATTATTTAAACAAATTACTTTAAGCTGGCTTACTTAAGACAGACTAAGTGAAACAAGCATAAATTACATATTAATTTTACTCGTTAAGTATAACGTTTTATACATAACGAGTAAAATAATGTATAAGTCACAGTGTAATGTATAGGTTCTTTAAGTACCTGTAATGTTCGATGTTTTTTTTATTTACAAAAAATACCACCTTGTATTCCACTGCATCGGGTACAGTTTACAAAACAGTCCGCGATTCCGTCAGTATACCAATATAAATATAATTAGGTTGGAAATATAATTAAAACAAGGACATTAGAAAGTGATTGTTTGCATACAGTAGGCACCATGTCCTCAGATACCGATCTCCATGAACTCAACCTTCAGCAGCCGGAACCCATCAACTGCTATTGTGGCACAAGGTACTAATACGAATATATCAATTTTGTTTCTTAAGTATTATATAATTAGGTTTATTATTGTTTGCATTAGGGTTAGGAGATTTCGATACGGAAATAGCAGTTCCCATAAGTGCGTTTATAATATGATTTTATTTATAATTATAGATAATTATGAAATATTACAATAATTTTGAAAGAGTCATGTTCAGGCGATAATATCTAAGTCCTTTATGATGGCAGAAGCGCCTGTTTTATAGATAGGAATATAAATATGGACTTTTATTAATAAAATCTCCATAATAACCATTTGACGACACGGTTGGCGCAGTGGCTAAGCGATTAGCTTTCTGCGCTAAGTGTCGCGGGTTCGATCCCCGCACGGAACAAATATTTGTATGATCTACAGATAATTGTTTCGGGTCTGGGTGTTTGTGTGTATGTGAATATATGTGTTTGTAAACGCACCCACGATACAGGAATTATTCCTAGTGTGGGGCAACGTTTTTTAAAAAAAAAAATGAATAAAAAAAATCGGGGTACTCGCTTGGTTTGACAACCCTATTCCATGTTTATTTGAATTTACCTAGAAGTGACATAGCTTATTAGAATTCTACTCACGCAAACGCCAAAGCGACCAGCCAAGTAACTCTAAGTAAATCACATTGCACATGTAATAAAAAATGGCCACCGGCAATGGAGACTTTTACTTGAAGTCATTATTTGGCCGCTACAATTTTTACACTTTTACTTTTAGAGACGGGTTAAAATGATTTGGCAAAAAACGTTATATTGATGATCGCTTTTGTGCATTTGTTGTCAAAGATCAATGAACAGAGGAGTAAAGATTAATTGAATACATTATGATTGGTGTTTATTGTTTACTGTTTTTATTGTTATATTATGTAATTTCTAATAGTGAATAGCTTGAAACCGATATCCTTCTTCATCATTGAATTTCGTATCGAAATAATGCACCAGTCGCTATTTTCTTCGTCCGCACAATTGAAGAAATAGCATGTTTCTGATTTTTGGCAGAATTTAGGTAGAAATTGATGTGCCACAACAATTTGATATTTACGAAGAAATAGTTTGCGATATTTTTCTTAGAAAATATAAAATATTGTTGGTTTATTTATTTTTTTATAAATTATTGCCTCACTCAAAAACATGACGCATCTGTTTTATAATCTAGGAGCAATCACAGTTAAGTGTGAACCACGGAATTGTTGGTAATTGATATAAAATCGAGAGAAGCCATCAAGTTTTTTGTAACAACATATAATTTGGTGTACGGAGGCTGGGAACACGATGATTTAGCAATAAATAGCCATGAGAATGTATCGCTGTTCAAGGGCGTCAAAGTGTAGTCAATTAGATTTTATTATTTTTATTAAGACATCCATTGAAGATGAAAATTCGATTCCCGCGCGGAACCAATATTGTTATGATTTTGGAAAGTTATTATCGATCTGGGTGTGATTTGTCTGTATATTGTGTCCAGGGATAAATCTAGCATTAGGAAACAATGCTTTTTTTTAATGAGCGATTGTCTCACACATTTAAAAGCTTCACTAAAACGATGGATAGGTGAAAACAACCACAATTATTTAACCACAGGATTAGTATCGCAGCAATCAATCGTTCACGCCATGAACACAGACTACGGAGAAATGCTATCATTAGCTACCGACTGTTACCAGTCAGACCGACTGTTATTTGCTTGAAAGTGACGTTTCAGATTGGTGATTGTTAGAAATTGTTAGCGGTGGAGAAAATATTTTAGTTTTTTGTGTAACAGTGATTAGGTAATATCATGGCTGCATTGAAAAAAAAGATTGTTGAACAAGTGCGAATTTTACTTGTTTAAGTATTTCATGTTTAATCCTAAAAAGAAAATTATAATACCTATAAACCATACATGATTATTGGCGATAAAGTCAACATGATCAAAATATTAATAATCACACATTATTTTCCTAATAACTAACTTGTTTGAAACAGTCATTTCAATTATCAAGTAAGGTTTATTTAAACAACTTCACTGATGAACACAATTAAGAACTTATTTATTTTTAGTATGATATTTGTTTAAATCAGTGATAAAGTTAGCTTTATTGCTAGCAAACAAGTAGCTTTATGTTCCTATATATGAACATTTTACTTGATAAAAGCTAACAAAAACTTTATGGCAGCCATAATACCATCAATACTGAATAGTACATCTCTGCCTTACTCTTTTGGGAAAACAGGCGTGAAGCTATCATCATCATCGGCCTAGCCCTAACTACACTGGGGTCGGCTCCCAGTCTAAACGGTTGCGGCTGAATATCAGCATTTTATACGGAGCGACTCCGACTTGAAGTGCTGACACCCGTAGCAACTGGTATTCGTATGACACCCAAGACCAACTGCTTAACGTAATTTCCGAGACACAGAGGGGCCTCCATCTGTGAAAACGGTCACCCATCCAAGGACTGTCAGTAGCATGCGTTGTTTAACCTCTCAGATCTCTAATGATCTGCGCGATGGCTATGAAGCAACGTGCCTTATGCTCCTTAAGCTATATTACGTTAATTGCTTCAGGTACCACCAGTTTCCTATATAAACGGACTAGCTTCCGCCCGCGGCTTCGTTCGCGTGGTTTACGAACCCGTACATTTTTCTGGGATAAAAAGTATTCCAGACTATAATCCTATCTCTGTGCCAAATTTCATCCAGATCCGTTCAACCGTTATGGTGTTATTGAGTAACAAACATCGATCTATCCAAAATTTTTACGCATTTACAATTTTTTTTTAAACCTTGCCCCACGTTAGGATTTCTCCTGTGTCGTGGTTACAGTTTACAAACATACATGTCACATACACACACAACCAGACCCGAAACAACTATCTGTAGATCATACAAATATTTGTTCCGTGCGGGGATCGAACCCGCGACACATAGCGCAGAAAGCTAATCGCTTAACCACTGCGCCAACCGTGTCGTCAAAATAGTAGTAAGATTAAAATTTCAGTCCTCGATTGAAATTAAAATAGCGATAACGGCCAGTAAGACTTTCTATTTCTAAATCGGTATATATAAGCAACAGAAAGCTTTAATTGATGACATGTTGGTGAGGAAAATAAGTTTTTCCCGTTTTCAAACATAAATGGAGAGAAATTGATGGCTTGCTTATGTGTTGGTGACCCGGGTACGTCTTAAAACTGCGGCCAGACACCGGAGGACGAGCAGCAGCGTCCTCTCACTAATCGGTGAGCCACTGCGATCCCCAAGCCGCCTGCCAAGCGTAGGGATTATGGCAAACCCCCCCTTGGGGGATGCCTTCGTTCCGCAGTGGACGTCTTCTGGCTGATGATGATGATGATGATTATGTGTTGGTTTTACCTTATGTGACAGAAGAATATGGCGCTTGTGACATTATTTACCTGCAACAAGAGAATTCATGTTATAAATATGAGACGGAGAATAAGAAAGTTAAGTTTACCTTTTCTAAAATAGTAGCTGGAGATCGAAGAGTTTTTCACATTTGATATTTTATTTTTGAAGATTAACATAACATAGCATCACGCCTGTATTCCCCGAAGGGTTAGACAGAGGTGTAATATTGTACACGTTGTATCCCATGTAATAGGGAGCGAGCTTATTGCCATCTACCGGGCACAGTTCTAGACTCCGTGGTGCTACTGAGAATTTTCATACTGAAAAGCCCAATAACACTTTGCTCGACCCGGGAATCTAACCCAGGACCTCACGCTCAGCAGTTGCGTTTGCGATCACTAGACCAAACTGGCAGTCAATAAATAATTTACTTCATATTTAAGAAGATTAAAAAATCATTTTTTTAAAATGATATCATTATCATTTATTAAGCAGATTTTATCTTTAGTACAGTCAGCCTCAAAAAGATGTAATAAAAGCAAATATCAAATGTGAATTTTAGAAAAAAAAATGTGATTAAAGCCACTGAACAATAAACCTATCGACACTACATCACTTTCTTTGCTCCATTTTTGTAACATAGTTATCAAGGCGATGGCATTAAGGACCGTTTCTATCCACGGCCTCAGTTAAGGCTCCATGAATTCCTGTGCGTCCTCATAATGGTAATATTTAATACACAATAACGACGTGGGAAAGCAACGCGACGTGTCCTAGACCGCATCCGCTCTTCAAAATGCATAGACCTCCATGGAATATAAAATAAAAAGAACACGCGACTAGAAGACGAAACAAAAATAATAGGATTCTCCCTCTAATGTTCATAAATTACTAGATTGAACCGTAACAAAAAAAAAAGAGATTTTTATTTCAAATGGGCCTTTGCAGGCACTTTTAAAACTTTAAGAATCTAGGTGCACGGTTCCAAAGTGGGTTGGTCCTATGGAGAAGAGAAAGGCAACAAACTCCATGGATCCTCTTTTCAAAATTACTATGAGTATCTTTAAGTATGTGAAGATATTTAAAAAAATTATCTTACATTGTAATACTACATTACATGACACAGTGCAATATTTATATTGCATAAGGACTACCAGGTGTATCAGATAATAAAATATATTAAATTAACATTTCGAAATAAAATGTTCAAGTAAAGGATTCAGAAGGCAAAATATACAACTTACATCATGCAAATTGATAAACAGCATCAATGAAACGTGAAGCGGGATTTTTTACTCGTTTTGTGTCTATGAGATGCATTCTGGATGCAATTAGCCTTCTGTATTATTATCTATTCTGTGGCATAGCATCTTGTTGACAAATACACAACTTTCGCTGCGCGGGCGCAGGTGGCACGGCGGAAGCGCGCGCAGATTATGATCGCCTGCGGTGCTAATAAATAAATTATGTGTCATTGAGTGTGTTAAGTCTGTTATATAGAGAGAGCGTATTGATATCGCTTTGTTATTGGCTGGCTTAACTATAGATAATATCGACTTGAAGGGTTAGTACCTACCAGATGTATACTTTGAATTAAATATTTTCTTTACGTAACTAAACCTTGTAGGGAACGGTTTTTGGGTGATATATAGGTAACCTATTTATGACCTACATATGTATCTATACTAATATTATAAATAGATAAAATTTGTTTGTGCCTATGTAAGGGGTAATCTCCGGAACTAATGATCCAAATTTGAAAAAGTCTGTCACTGATAGATAGCTACGATATCCCCGAGTGCTATAGGCTATGAATTATAAAATCTAGTCTTATATAAATGTTTCTAAACTTCACTCAGACATAACTAAATAAAATTTACAATATTATCGTATCGCTTGCAATATCCTTGCTTTCCAGTGTACTATCAGACTAATATCATATTTAATTACACGGTGTGAAAATAATAATTACAGTAATAATACACTAATGTTTTGGCCAAGTAATTAGTTCCACATTTGTACGTATCAGTCGGCAGCCTTGGCATATATTGCAGTTCCGTAGATCAATTTAAATAAACAACAGTTAAGGAAATAAATCAAGTTAATTTAAACAAAGAACTTGCTCGATGTTTAATTATGATAAAGTATGATTATATATAGATTGGATACAAATGAATAACAGTACTTAGGTTCTTTGTACTTGTATATACTAATGGGCAGGGCAGTGATAGCCTAGCGGTTGAACGCTTGCCTTCCATGCAGGAGGGTCTGAGTAAAACCCGGCCCGCACCTCTGACTTTTCGGAATCATGTGCGGATCAGAATTTGATTATCTCTTGCGTTTACGGTGAAACCTGCCTACCTGAGAGGGCTCCATAAAGTTCTTAACGGTGTCCGCCAATCCGCACCGGGCCAGCGTGGTGGACTAAGACCTAACCTTTCTAATTCTGAGAAGACACCCTTGCCCAGCAGTGGGATGGTAATGGGTAGCATTATATTATACTAATGGTGTTAACACTGGCCATGTTTTTCAGGACCCTACTTTTATTTTTTATAAAAACCTTGGCCCTCTCGATGTTAATAGTTCCTGTATCATGGGCGCGTTTACAAACACAAATATTCACATGCACAAACACTCAGACCCGGAACAACTATCTGTGGGTCATACAAATATTTGTTCCGTACGAGAATTGAATCCGCGACACGTAGCAGGCGATTCTACCTCTGTTCCAGCAATGTTGTTGGAGGATTGATGGCAGTTTGAGTTAGACGAGGCTTTTAATGGAGAACATGGATTACCAAATTGGTGGCATTAAAACCCTAGCCTGATGCAACGATTTCGAAAACTAGAGACTCCAGTGTCATGGTACAACTGTAAACAGTCGCCGGCGTCTCAAACAATAGAGGTTTTATTGAGTCTACTTTGCGTCGTTCGACAGGTTAAACAGGCATTCCTCAGCCAGTGTTTTGTGATAATACCGTGTATAATTATCGCTATCGTCATCAATCTAATTGTTCTGTCCTTAACGTAATCAATCGATATCTCTGGGCTAAGCAGCTTTCGAAGTCAATCACGTTTGCTTCCCACAGATATTTTCTCAATCAACAACAGTGGTATAAAAATCCCGCCATTTTTATCATCTGTCAGTTATAAAAGAGAGCCAGTTAAATACTTCTCACAATTATACTAATCCCTTTAAAGGCTTGTAGGTACTAATTGACTATTGGAAAGCGCACGCACATATCCGGCGTTGACTTTCCATTTCGCTACCGATGCGTGTGCGCAACGTGCGAGCGGAAAATATAATTAAGTGATCTTCGTGCTCTTGTGCTGTATGCCGTATGGGATAAGTAGACATATACATATGTTGTAAAGGATTTGTGGTAAAATTGAAAACATTTCAAAAGTCAAATTGAAAAAAAAAATAAAAAAATAACTTGATTATTGACTCGTTATTAAAAAAGTAGATCCTCTCGAGTAAGAGCATTCAGCCCCTTTATGATCCTTGCTGACTGGCTTATCTTTCCACCAAAGTCATCTGCCTAGTCTTTTTCCTACCATGTTGGAGTCAGCTCCTCGACTGCCAGAATCCTGCTATCTGACATCCTTCAGCCAATTACAGGGAGACATTGATACTCCAAGGTTAGACTGGATGTCGAACTTTTGAGGTGTTGATTGATGACTCCCGTAACGACTGCTTAAGATATTTGTATGACACCTGAGACTTTGTATGTGTTAGTAATAATGGAACGCAACCATTTTAGCTAACAGTTTTTTTTGTCATCTGTCAATACTTACTTGCTTATGGTTGTTGTACAAAAATTATTAAAACGAAAGTTGTTCGAAATATATCTGTTTTCTTACTACAATCACGCAACTTTTCCTTCATGGTAGCAGAGCGTGGTTCGGTGTAGTACAGTTAGAAACACTATAACAGCGGAAATACAACTTCAGTCGGTGAAATACTTTTTGCGACTTGAATTGAGGTTATAATCTCAACGTGTTCGTCGACTACTCGTCTACTTCAATCTGGCGAAAATCCACAAAATGAATTCAAATATCTTCAACATAGAAAAACTAATCGGAAGAGAAAATTTTGCCACATGGAAATTCAGTATGAAGACATATCTGGAGCATGAAGATCTGTGGTGCTGCATAGAACCCCTCGACAACGTGCCTGTTAGTGCTAGCAAGGATGTTAAAGCGAAGGCTAAGCTAATTTTGCTTCTGGACCCACAAAATTACGTCCATGTTCAGGAATGCACTACTGCTAAACAGGTGTGGGAGTGTTTACAAAAAGCTTTTGATGATAATGGGCTTACGAGAAGAGTGGGCCTACTCAAGGATTTAATAAACACTACATTAGAATCAAGTAACAGTGTCGAGGACTATGTGAGTAAGATCATGAACACTGCCCACAAGTTGAGAAATATTGGATTTGATGTCAACGATGAGTGGCTTGGGACTTTGATGCTAGCTGGTCTACCTGATGAATACAAACCAATGATAATGGGGTTAGAAAGTTCAGGCATTAAAATCAGTGCTGACTCAGTAAAATCTAAACTTATACAAGAAGTTGATGCACCAAAGTCAGCAGCTTTTTATACAAACCCAAAGAAGTCTAGGAATAATAATCAGCCAGTAAAAGCAAAGGGACCAAGATGCTACAATTGCAACAAGAATGGGCATTTTGCCAAGTATTGTAAACAACCAAAGAAAACATCAAGTAAAGGAGAAAGCTCTAGTTTTGTAGCAGCTTTTTCAGCTACTGTTAAAGAATATATGAGTGAGGACTGGTTTATAGACTCTGGTGCATCCATGCATATGTCAGGCAGAGATGATTGGATGTACAACGTCACCGAACCACCGGTAAAGAATATTACAGTGGCTAACAGAGAACCTTTATCTGTAAAAGGAGTTGGATGTGTGGACATTCAGATTAATCACAAGAATAAAATACAGATTAAAAATGTCTTGTTTGTACCTGGGCTAGCAGCAAATCTCCTTTCAGTCAGCACAATTGTGAAAAGTGGTTATAAAGTTATGTTTAATAACAAGACATGTGAAGTTCAAAATTTCAAAGGAGAGTTAATATGTACTGCAACATTGAACAACAATTTGTATATCATGAACACTAGCAGAGAAATGGCTCATTTAACTTCAAGTGCTGTAAATTGTAACAACGCTTACCTATGGCATCTGCGAATGGGCCATTTGAATTTCTCAGATATTAAGAAACTGCCCGAGTGCGCTGAGGATGTGACTCTGACTCAGCATAAAAGTAATGTCATTACCTGCACCCATTGTCTAGAAGGTAAGCAAGCCCGATTGCCATTTAAAAATATTGGTTCTAGAGCAGCAAGACCACTCGAATTGATACATTCAGACTTGTGTGGTCCCATGGAGAATAAGTCACATGGAGGTATGAAATACTTCATCACTTTCACAGATGACTTCACAAGAATGACTTATGTGTATTTTCTTAAAGATAAAATGAATGTGTTGGAAATATTTAAGGATTTTAAATTAAAAGTAGAAAATGAACAGAATTGTAAGATTAAAAAAATTCGGACTGATAATGGAACAGAGTACTGCAATTATAATTTTGAAAAATATTTATCCTTTCATGGTATTGTGCACCAAACATCTACTCCATACACTCCAGAGCACAATGGCCTGGCTGAAAGGATGAACAGAACCCTAGTAGAACGAGCAAGAAGCATGTTATTCTATGCTAATCTGGAGAAGAGTTTTTGGGCTGAAGCTGTGGCAACTGCTGCATATATTATAAACCGTTGTCCTAAAAGGTCACTGAATGGTAAGACTCCACACGAGTTATGGAAAGGTAAAAAGCCTAGTTTATCACACATGAAGATATTTGGCTCCGTTGCTATGGTCCATGTACCAAAGGAAAAACGCCAAAAGTGGGATAAAAAATCAGTGAGGATGATATTAGTAGGCTACTGTGAAAACTCCAAGGGGTACCGTTTAATGGACCCAAAAACCCATAAAATAATAAAAAGTAGAGATGTTGCTTTCATAGAGAATTGTAATGAGGATCCTAATGTACCCATCCCATGTGAAGTAAATGTTCCAATTAAGGAGAGCCAGGCAGACTGTGACAGCCTTGTTTTACCAGAGAGCAAGACATCAGGAAGGGTGTGTGTCAGTCAGAAACAAGAATTACACACTCAGGAGTCAACACCGGTGTCTTACAAGGATTCAGACTTAAGAGAAGGTAACAGTGAAGCTTCAAGTGAATATGACACTGACACTGGAGAACTAGATGAGACATATTATCCTCCTCGTCCATTGGGACAGATCAACAGTCATAATATTACACTAAGGCCTAGAAATAAACAGAATGATGCAGGAAATAAAAAGGGACTTTTTTGTCTATATACTGATTTAATGGATCCACAGACTGTTGAGGAGGCTCTGTCGTCAGCACAAGCTGCGCAGTGGAAGCAAGCCATGGACCAAGAATACAATTCCTTGATGAAAAATGAAACTTGGAGTTTGACAGACCTTCCATCAGAAAAAAAGGCTCTACCATGCAAATGGGTATTCAAAACAAAAACTGATCAAAGTGGAAATGTAGTTCGGCACAAGGCCAGACTTGTAATCAAGGGTTATGCACAAAAGAAGGGCACAGACTATGAAGAAACATACTCACCTGTTGTCAGATATACAACTATTCGCTACTTATTTGCTTTAGCAGCCAGGTATGGATTAGAAATAGATCAAATGGATGCTGTATCAGCTTTCCTGCAAGGGGAGATTGATAAAGAGATTTACATGCAGCAACCAGAACACTACAAACAAGGATCTCAGGTATGCATGCTGCATAAATCTATATATGGACTCAAGCAGGCCAGTAGACTGTGGAATATGAAACTGAACAATGTTTTATATAAGCTGGGAATGCAACAGTCAAAAACAGATTCTTGTGTCTATTATAATGCAGAAAAGAATACATTTATAGCTGTATGGGTTGACGATTTAATATTATTCACAGCACAGAAGTCCACAAAGAATTTATTAAAGGAAAACTTAAAACAGCATTTAGAAATGAAAGACATTGGCCCAGCAAGCCTGTGTGTGGGTCTGCACATTACTAGAGATGAGGACAAAGTAATTATAGACCAAGAAAAATATATAAATGAAACATTGGCGAGATTCAGAATGTCAGACTGTAAGCCTGTGAAAACACCATTTGAAGTTGGTATGAAATTTGATAAAGAAATGGAAGATGAAAAATTAACTGACTGTCCATACCAACAAGCAATTGGCTCTTTACTATATGTGGCCCAAGGTACCCGACCAGATATATCTTTTGCAGTAAACACATTGAGCCGATTCAACAAAAATCCTAGTACTATACACTGGACTGCAGTGAAGAGAATATTCAGATATCTCCAGGGTACAAAAGATTCAAAATTAATTTACACCAAAGATGGTAATCAGAAGATCACAGGATATTGTGATGCTGACTGGGCAAGCGACGTGCGCGATCGTAAATCGTGTACTGGTTATGTATTTATGTTGCAGGGTGCTGCCATTTCATGGCGGTCGCACAAACAACAGACTGTCGCACTATCAACTGCCGAAGCAGAGTATATGGCGATGTCTTCTGCGGCGCAAGAGGCGTTGTATCTGCAACAACTAGATAGCGAGCTCGGTCAACAGCAGAGCAACCCGCTCATCATATTCAGTGACAACCAGAGTGCAATAAAACTGTCCATTAATGATAATTATCTACCTAGGTCTAGGCATATAGACATACGCTATCATTTTTTAAAGGATCTAGTAAATAATTCAGTAATAAAGTTTTGCTATGTTAAAGGTGAAGAAATGATTGCTGATAATTTAACTAAGGGCACTACTGTTGAGAAGCACTGGTATTGTGTAATAAAAATGGGGTTGCGCTCCAAGGGAGGGTGTTAGTAATAATGGAACGCAACCATTTTAGCTAACAGTTTTTTTTGTCATCTGTCAATACTTACTTGCTTATGGTTGTTGTACAAAAATTATTAAAACGAAAGTTGTTCGAAATATATCTGTTTTCTTACTACAATCACGCAACTTTTCCTTCAGTATGACACCTGAGACTTTCGATGTGAAATCTCATACACACACGATACTTTATTTAAAAAAGCATTAAGATATTGCTAGGTTGATAATATTAAATTAAAGACCCAGATATTCAAATTATTAATATTAAAATATTCAACAGCTTTTAGTTAAGAATCGCTTTCGGGCTAACCAGCGGGAATCAATGTTTTTTTTTTTTTTTTAATTGAATTGCAAATGGCGGTCATGGGCCCAATGTATGTACATATGATTATTATTTATCAATAATGTAATAATATCTATGTTAAATGTTTTCGATAATACTATTGATTCTTAATTGGCCTATAACTTTATTGGTTTATGACCTATTTATATTATTATTTTTGGTTTCAATGTGATTTGGTATTTTTATTTTTTATGAACTTGTGTTGAAGGAAATATTACATTGTATGGTTGCAAGTTTGTTTCTGAGAGTGAAAAAATGTTTAATCCGATGAAAATCTTTATTTTCTAATGTAACCATACCATACCAATTACATTATTAATTATTTATGTATGAAACATTTATTTAAATGCGCATACAATCAGATTCGGAACTATCTGCAGGACATACAAATATTTGTTCTATGCAGAGATCGAACCCGCAACACGTAGCACAGAAACCCAGTCGCTTAGCCACTACGCCAATCGTATCGTCATTTCTTCTCTCTTGTAATCTACATATCTAAAGAAGAAGAGCTAAATGCACTTCTGCCATCTCCTTAGAGGAATTCTTGAAGATATGTGCAGCTTGTCAATCTCCGCAGTTCGATACATCCGCAAGATATATGACAACGTCGGGGGCCGCTCACTTTCTCTGCTATCGTTTTATTTCGATAGCAAGAGGTGCCGATAGATTTGGGTTCGACGATCTCTTTGATAATTTGTCTAAATATCTTACACTTCCATCTCGTGTTTTTTAGTCGAATTATTTCAACAGCTTTCTATCATCATCATCATCATCAGCCAGAAGACGTCCACTGCTGAACGAAGGCCTCCCCTAAGGGGGGTTTGCCATAATCCCCACGCTTGGCAGGCGGCTTGGGGATCGCAGTGACTCACCGATTAGTGAGAGGACGCTGCTGCCCGTCCTCCGGGTCTTTCTATATAATCTATCAAAACTCACCAAATAGTATAACATTTTAAACTAGATGGAAGTAAAGATGACTCGTCGCTGTGGATAGAGCAGTATCCATGGACGTACGACCCGACTTTTTTTGGATACTATGATATCCTTGGACGGTGAGTGGTTAAACTAAATAAAAACAATCTAAAATGTAACAAAACCGTGCAATACCATCCATCTTTCTTTACCGCTATCACGAGTTTTCTTACTATTTACTATCATAGTAAAGTAAATTTTCATGCATGCGATTTTAGTTCTTAACTTGGTTACATTAGGGATTAGAGCCGCTTATGTGACATCAAGTCATAGTAAAGTTTTGATTTACTATTTACTATATTATAGAGATGTCATGTTAGGGACTCTAATCCCTAATGTAACCAAGTTAAGAACTAAAATCGCTTGCATAAAAATTTACATTTACTATGAAAGTAAATAGTAAAATACTCATAATAGAGGTACTTCTAAGTTACAGAATTCAAGTTTTAAAAGAGGTTTACGGTTAACACACTTACCGACAATACAATAAAGTTACTTTATCATTTCGTAACACGAAAGCAATATAATTATTACTTAAGAGAGAAATTTCGGCTATCATAGCCGCGTGTTAAATTTCTATTAATTAATTTTTGCTTTGTTAATGATGAGTTGTGTTTTGTAAAGAAATTGATTCGTTATTATGCTGTAATGGGTGTAAGAATATAAAGATGTAGATATGAGTTATTAACATAATATAGCATCACGCTTGTATTCCTGTAGGTTAGGCAGACATGTACTATTACATACACTCCATTTAGCCGATGCCGTCATTAAGTCCCATGGGGACGAGCCTATTGCCATCTACCGTGCACAGTTTTAGATTACTTTTTCTTCTTCTTTTTTTTATTTTTAAAAAAACGTTGCCCCACACTAGGATTTCTCCTGTACCGTGGGTACAGTTTACTAACATACATGTCACATGCACACACAACCAGACCCGAAACAACTATCTGTAGATCATAAAAATATTTGTTCCGTGTGGAGATCGAACCCGCGACACGTAGCGCAGAAAGCTAATCGCTTAGCCATTGCGACAACCGTGTCGTCAAATTCCGTGCTGCTATTTCGATTTTCTATACAGAAAAACTCAATACCACTTTGTGACCGACTCGGGAATTGAACACAGGACCTCACGCTCAGCAGTCGCGCTTGCAACCACTAACCCATGAAGCAGGCATAAGAGTTATTATTGAAAGGTTATTTAATATTTGAAACAAATGACGAGCGTGAAGCGTAAAGCTTGAAGAGTATATCCAAAACTATACTGCCAAGACCCTCTTTACAATACATAGGTAGCGTAGCTAAGCAAAATTCGTGGCATAAAAACTCTTTTATTCTGTCTGCCTGAATTGTCCAAAGAATTATTTCATCCACAGACTTTGTCCAACCTGGCTTTGGAACCCAGGACCGCACACTCAACAGCCGTGTTAGCGTGACCACTCAACCAATGACGTAGTCGAAGAGACGCTGATGAAGCATTTTTTATGTGTAATCTGATCTATGAAATTAGATTTAAAAAATCTGTAAGTACGACACATGACTCTTAGATTGAAGATCGAATGCTGCAGTTCAATCGACCTAACCTATAGTCGAGTTACATCAACCACGGAAACTGTTGGGTGGCCTATTCTTAGGGACCACACAGCATCTGGTACATTACATTTAACCACAGAGTAGAAAGAAAACGGAATGGTAATATGAAGGCGCAACTCACAAAAAACACTAAAAGAACTTCTTTAGGCTAGATGAAAATCTACGTACGCCGTGGAAAAGAGAGATCAGCTGTCGTATTTCCACGTATTCCAATGGCTAGTCACTTAACAAAAATACTCTCATGATGCGGAGGTGGTGATAGTCCAAACAACACAACATACGACAGGTGTGTCACGTTCGGGCACTTCATATACGGTGAGAAAAATTGCATATGATCACTCCATTAACTATTTAATCTGTGCATTTAACGCTAAACAATCTTGAACTTCCGCCTCACATATTCTTGCATAATGAACTGAGAAAATTGGTTCAGAAACTCAGCAATTACAAGCAATATAATAATAAGGTGTCGTACTAGCTATTGGAAGTCGATTTCCTGTGAAAACATATTGATTGCTTTCACGGTTTTCCTGCGTTTAGTAGCTTCCTTCACGACTTGTATGGGTGGAAAGTATAATGAGTCATGGAGAGAAAAGTAGGCCGCCACCGGGTTTGGTGAAGAATTCAAGGGAAACCGTGTGTTTAACGGTTTTGAAGTTTGCGTGGTACAAATATTTAAGTTATTACTTGTTTTTGCTGTCTGCATTTTGTTTTTGATTAGTAAGCAATGTTATTTGAATCCTACTTACTTATTATAGATGCGAAAGTTTGTGAGGATGGATGGATGTTTGTTGCTCTTTCACGCAAAAACTAATGAACGGATTTGGATGAAACTTGGCATACAGACAGACCATGTCCTGGATTAACACATAAGATACTATTTATTCGAATACATGAAGTAATTCTCCTAGGATGCGGGTGAAACCGCGGACAACAGCTAGTATTATAAATTATTGAGTACTTATTCATGGAAACGGTTTGGATATCAAGGCTGTCAATTAATCAACAGTGGAATATGACAGGCTATGAGTAACAGTACCTTATAAATGAGTGCCTCATTGGTCTATTGGCAAAGTGTTGTTGGATTTTTCTGTATGGAAATTCTCAGTAGCAGCACGGAGTCTGAAACTGTGGCCAGTTGATGGTAATAAGCTCGCCCCCTATCACATGCGGTTTAAGGAGTAGAATAGTACACCTCTGCCTAACCCTTCGGGGAATACAGGCGTGATGATATGTTGTACATTAAAATTATTATTATTGATACCATAATAACCTTTGTTTCGTTACTATAAAATAAAAATAAACAGTTAACAAAGTATCACAGTCATTTGAATGACTGTTAATATAAAATTTTGCAATATAAAATATACTTTTAAATTAAAAATTCCAAATAAGTACATATTTCAATCATAAAATGACAATAATAATAACATTCCAATTGATGTCAATGTATTCGACACTCGTCGACCGAATTATCGAATACAAAAAAAAAACATAATAACAATTATCGAGAAACAATCGCACCAATAATAACCGTAGCCTTCTCAATTTCAATTGACTATAACGCTCGCTCTACACATTGGGAAAGATTAATATTTTAAACCGTTGTTTAATATCCATTGGGGAATTAGTTGCGTACTTTGATAGACTTGTTTACAAAGATGGAGCGTTGGACATAAAACGTGTGCCAATGTGTAGATGCAGCGTAATAAGTGATGGACACGAATGTTCTTGGGGCATTGTACTGAACGATAATAGCAATGACATTTGCGCTCGCCCTACTTAATACAAACGGTGCGGTTTAATCATCTTTAAATATAGTAATATTATACGTTATTTTATGAATGTCGTTGTATGCTAACTGTTTCGTAATATTCTGTCGCCACACACGAATTTCTGTGATACATAATAAAAAACGTAGCAAAAGTTTGTTTATGAGCTTTTTGCTATTGATAAGGAATCCTCGAGACACCATAAAAAAGCAAGTATTCCTGCTTAATGAACGAAAACTATTTCTTGCGTTTGAATAAAACTAGAATTTGAAATGTATTCTAGTTAAAAGACGCTATTATCACCCCGTGAGTATATTCCCTCGATTAATTCAAAGACATTTCAATAATTCCCAAGGGAGAGTTGAAAAATGCAGAAGAAAAAAAAATCTATTGACGAAGTAAAACGCAAATGCATTTTTATTTACCAAGGGAAATGTGTAAACATTACATTAGTCGCTCAGGTTAAAAGAAGCCCAAAAACATTAGTCGTTCCGTTTAACGGGGTGTTAATGCGTTAACTCAATATTTGGTGTTACGGTACCCGGGTTCGAACCCTCTGACAACTCAATGATATGTGAAGTATTAATTAGGTAACAGTTAACACCTGGTTACTGAGTAACCGTTACATCTGTTGTGTTACGTAACTGTATAAGTTTTGGGTTCGAATGTAGTGTCATTAATGAAAGTTTAATAGGATTAGATTTATTTACTACAAAATAACACTTCTATTGGCAGTTTGGAAACTCCATCAGTATGTTATGTAGTACCTATGCAAGTGCAACTCGTGACAATGTTGTCCTGGGTTCGATTCCCGGGCAGTATTATCGTATTTTCTGAAATTCTCAACAGCACGTTAGATTTGTGCCCGATAGAAGGTAAAAGTATCGTCCCCTATTACATGTGATTCAATAACGGTTTCAGCGAAATTTTGGTGTAGGTATAGTACCTACCTATATCTCTGCGTAACCCCTAGGCGAAAATAGGCGTAATGTGATATCATATTATTCTTTCATCCTAGTATTATGAAATTAAAATTAAAAAAAGAAACAAACCCGATTCTCATTTGACAGCTTCAGTGTCTAACTTCAAATTTAAGTCCATCTAGAAGGTCGCTATAATATTCTGCCATTCCCAAGTGAATATTTTCAGTCAGTTAAAGTGTTCAGTTAGGTATTAAGCCCTAATAACTGGTTATGATACCGGCGCGGTAGAACGCGGAATGGAAACTGACACACGGACGATAAGTTCATCCGACAAACAAAGATGTACACAAAATTATCATAAAAAAAGGTCAAATGCATTTCGTTGATATTGGTAAGTAAGTAAGGGCATCATTTGAGAAATGGACAGATCTGGTAAATTTTTATTTTAAAATATTCATAATAGTCCGAATAAGGTAATTAAGGAAAGAAAATGGGAAAAGTAGTCCGGAAAATTGGAGAAGTGGACATCTTTTGGCTGATGATGATGAACTTTCTAAAATTGAGGTTTTTTCTCGGGGATACTTATATGAAATCAAGTATATATACTTTTTAGATATCAGTCTCACAGGCTCGCATTGTAGTGTGATTAGACCCAATCATGGTCTTTTGGTCCGCAGAAAAATACCGATGAAGAGTCATGGTATACCTAAATGCACCAACACTTTACACATCTGTGCAAGGCCAGGAACAATGCTACTGACGTGGCCAAATTCTCATCAAAATATTATTTAATCTAGACGAAGAAAATATTACATAACAGTTGTTTTACAAATTTGTTAGACTTAAAGCGTAGTTAACTCTCTGCAGCCATCAAAATGTCATGTTAGCTAATATAACAGGTTGTAGAAATTATTGTAGGAATTAATAATGGCACTGAAATACACTGCCTCATAAGACGGTTAAATATATGTAGAAGGATCGGCATGGTCAGCATATGTACATTGCGGTAGCTCAAAGGCTAGAACGACTGGTGTATTGAACCAGGCCAAAATTTTCTTTCGATAAAAATAAATAAATTCAACCGATTACTGTTCCACTGCTGGGCAAGGGTCTCTTCTCAGAATGAGAAGGGTAAGGCCTTAGTCCACCATGATGGCCTGGTGCGGGTTGGCGGACTACACACACCATCAAGAACTTTATGAAGCCCTCTCGGATGTGCAGGTTTCCTAACGATGTTTTCCTTCACCGTAAACGCAAGTGATAATAAATCTTATATATTTTTTATATATTTATTTTATTTATTATATATTTCCAAAAAAGGCGGGTTTGTGTGTTTAAAAATATAAATAGAAGCATATAATATTTTTCTAATCAACCCTATAGTCGCCGTAGCTTATAGCGGTATACCGGTACCCACGTCAGTGTAGCCGGCATTCCTCACAGCCCGCGTTCCATTTCGATCAAGACGTAAAAATTACCAGCAATTAAAGGGGTCTATGGCCTCTTGATTTAGTTATGGACATAACTAAATATTATGCCGACATAAAACTTAAATGCTTGAGACACCACGACGATAATGCAATAAAAATGTGATAAAAATATAACATAAAGCCCAGGTTGCCTAATGTGAGTTTTAATTGAAGTTAGTTATGAGTTGATTTAAATCAAGGTGATATTGAGGAAAAATGCGTCTTCAGAAAAGTTATTTTTGTTTGCAATATGTCATAGGTACTTGTAGTATAAAATATATGTAAGACCAGCTAATATATTGTATACTTATTTCCACATAAAACAAACGAATAAACACCAATAAAATCCTCATCGGCCCATACATTTTTATGAATCCCACACAGAAACAAAAGGCATAAAAGCAGCCATTTCCTTTAAATATAAAACTACTATAGGATTGAACCGCAGCATTACCGCGGTGCGGCATTCCTGCGCATCGCGGACGACACCAATTAACTGGGGGCGTGTCGCCGGCGCACTAAACCCGCGCCGATTTAGTGTTATGTGCGCAAACGCAGCCGTGCGCCGTTGCGGGCACGTGACATACGGCTAGGAAAGCTAGCGTGTAGGAAAATAATTTTAAGACAAAGTATAGTTGAAGTCGGACTTTTTATATAGTAAAATAACTGTCATTATTGATTGCCTTCTGACCGCAAAATCGCACATGTTTTAATGAGCACTTAAAGGCAAGAAATTTAAGCAGTTAGCGGTAACTTTTTATATGTAATTGGTAGATTGTATCGTATTACATACACCGTAAATACAGTAAACACTATGCTTCGATTTGTTTTGTTTATTTGCAATCTTAACAGACTATAAAATATGTTTACCACGAGCGAACAAAACTCTGGCCTGTCGCCACACGCGAGACAACACGAGATTTATGACAGAAGAGCGGCTGTCGTAACTGTCATAGAAAAGGGGAAAACTTTTAGTCTGACAGCGCAAACGCAATCCATCATTACACTAAATCATTGTTTTTACACTTTTTACACTAGTCTACAAGACTAGTGCACATAGCATAGTATGGAAAACATTTTTATAAGTTTACGTATAAATATATAAGATTCTCCGCTCTACATTCCTCCGGTCCGTGTGTCCACTCAGTACTCCATTTCTTCGTGGTAATTGAGGGTGCATCAACCACTTCCTGGTCTCTCCCGTAATGGGCTCGGGAGCAACCAGTCCGGCTACGTTGGGATAGAAAAAACAAATTAGCATCGGCCCGCGTGTTGTTCAGATATGGGGAATATTAATGAACTTATTTATTTCTTGTATGGTATCGTTTTTGCTTCATAAGTACGGGTTATTAATGTGAACGGGAAATTATTTAAATGTAATGGGAGATTTTATTGTTTGTTGTTATTCTATGTAAATTTGTGGGATAAAGGAACTCATTTTGTTTGACCTTCACAGTTCACAGTGCATGTCTTTATTTTGCATCGCTGTTTACGGCTTAATTGCTAAATTAAGTAGCGGAAGAAAAAACCATTAGGTAGATACCTACTTGATAAAATATTCGTATCCTGTTATTTATGCAAATTAACAAAAAAATAAAACGTAATTAATAATCGCTTTAACGAGTCATAATTCGCATGAACGATTAAATCGCGGCTTTTAGCGACACCTTATCAAGGATTTAATCGCATTAAATAAATATTTTATCTTATATTTTATCGCGTCACGGCGTACGACTATACCAATCAAATAATTCGGTGTCGGAACTGCATTAGCATTAAAATTAAATAAATTATAGATTGCCAACTCACAATACAGCCACTGAATAAGCGGTTGACCACTGGCGTGGAATGATGGAATGAATTCGAAAATTCAGAATTTGAGTATCACTTGCGTTAACAGTGAAAATTGTGAGGAAACCCTGCATTACTGAAATAGCCCCACATAATACCTACGTCTTGGATGGTGTGTGTACTCCGTCAACACGCACCAGGCCGGCGTCGTGGACTAACACTTAAGCCTTTCTCATCCTGCCACAAATAAATACTTTGCTGATTCTACAAATATTTAAGTACTGAAAAAACGGAGAGAATTTGAGAAAGAAGCCGAGAAAAAACT
Organism: Shargacucullia verbasci; assembly: GCA_947562105.1. Taxonomy (NCBI): domain Eukaryota; kingdom Metazoa; phylum Arthropoda; class Insecta; order Lepidoptera; family Noctuidae; genus Shargacucullia; species Shargacucullia verbasci. Next base: position 13,591,105 of record OX387284.1, on the reverse strand, counting down.
AAATTCGTCTTCGTCTTCAGTATTTTGGTCGATGGTTGCTATATTTTATTATCATCTTGAAAGATAGGACTGCTCTATAATTTGCTAGGATTATTATTTTAATAACTTGCCTTCGAATATAAAACGACAGTTTAGTCAAACGTGGATGCGAGCCCTTGCAATTTACCCAGTTTGACAATAAACTGCACACCTATTTTCTTCCCGGTTTCTTAGCACGAAAATTACACTCTAATACATATAGTTTAGTCTGTCTGTCTGTCGGCGTGCGGTTGCCGCTTCCGCATTGCGCCCGCGCCGCACGCATAGACACACAATTTTGTTTGTATTAACATCCGTATACATAGAGTGGTTGGTTCAGTCTGACTATTGTATTGTTCTCTGTAATTTGTTGAGTAGGTTGGACTTTGATGTTCATGATAAGTGTGATGCTTTTATGTGGAACAAACTTTACATACTCGTACTGTTACTCTTTCTGCACTTAGTTACTTAATCTATAATCCTACTATCCTACTAATATTTAATATTATAAATGCGAAAGTTTGTGAGGATGGATGAATGGATGGATCTTTGTTACTCTTTCACGCCAGATCGGCTGAACGGATCTGGGTGAAATTTGGCACAGAGATAGATCATAGTCTAGAATGACAAATAGGCTACTTTTTATGCTGGAAAACTGTACGGGTTCGTCGTTCGCGGGCGAAGCCGCGGGCGGAAGCTAGTATATGTATAAAAGCGAAATACCGCTCACTAACTAAACACGAAACCTCAGGAACTTTAAGACCTACGAAATTTAGCAAGTAGGTACGTTCTTTATACAGTGTTAATGCCCCATAAGAAAGGATTTTTGCAAATTCCAACCCTAAAGGGGTGCATTAAGGGTTCATACCTTATTTTTTTGAAGCCTTTTTATTTCATATCAGTAACTTTGAGTAAGAGCAGATATCCTGTTCTGTAAAGAGCTGTTCTGCTGGGGTGCAAGATGACCGATAACTTGGTGAATCCGGCGCTGCCCAGCAGCCAAAACCCGGTAACAAACATAGCTGGCTGGCTACTCATTCTGCGCATGCGCGGCGCGGCATGGGGATTTATTATATGACAGCTGGTACCCACACGATAAGAGAAGCTCATTCTTAATTGAGCCGACTGATCACTGTCTCAACAATACACAGTCGTAATGAAAATGTTTGATTGGAACCCTTAACCATCAAAATGTAGGAAACCAGAAGGAACCACTCCTTAGGTTAGTAGATAGATGGCGTTGTTGGCCCCATAGCCACTATAATTACAGGAAATCAAGAAAATGTCATCAATGTAAACAAAAATTCCATCCAATCAATAGAAAGCTGTTAATTTGCATCGCAACAAGGTGAAACTGCGCCCGCGCACCCGTTCTACTCTGATAACGCGTCACGCTGCGCGCGCAGCTTTTGTAACTATATCACATGTCCCACTGTTTTCTAATACTAGTGTTTTGATTGATTTATTATATATCATCATGAATGATTTTGATTTTCATTGAAATAATGAGAGAAAAGTGAATAGTTATCAATATATCTTATGGCCCATGAACATACATAGCTGAGACCCGAACTTTGTCTGCTATAAAAAGCTATTTTCATAACATAACTCAGCATTACGTAAGTATCGCCGAATGCTCAATAAAAAATCAAAACAAAACACCAAATGACAACTACGTCACAAAAATCTCCTTGTAGCTTATCAGCGCGTTATATCAGGTGTTGCATCATGGTGCGGCTGCGCATTCGCGATGCCACTGTGCCGCTAATGCGAACATTATTTATGCATTAAAGGATATCATTAAAACAACATCAGCTGCCGACGACCCTTAGGATGTAACAACTTGTTTTGTAATGGTGCGGGCACACTGCGACTTGTTAGTGTGAGTAGAGAGTGAACATGTTAATATTACTATTTAGAACAAGAGTTTAACGATTCGTTTAATAGACGCAAGGAAATCGACTTTTGAATAGAGAAGACGCAAGATTTTGAATATCGAATAATAAAAAATATATATCAATAATTTTACCTATTGCAACACTGGACTGCAGTTTTTTTAAGCATTTTAGTATTTAGTTCGGCTTTTGAATTTAGAAGACGCAAGATTTTGAATATAGAATGATAAAAAATATATATCAATAATTGTACCTATTGCAACACTGGACTGCAGTTTTTTTAAGAGCATTTTATTATTTAGTTCGGCTTTTGAATATAGAATACGCAAGAGTTTTAATATCGAATAATAAAAAAAATACAATAATTTTACCTACTGCAACACTGGACTGCAGATTTTTTATAAGCATTTTAGTATTTAGCGCTTCTGACATTTTGTTAAGCTATGGGGTATTTGCAGTCAATAAGTCTTTCAGAAGCTTCTACTTAACTCGGTCATACGCGGTAACAATTGGGCCATCATCCACTTTTACTGAGCAGTGCAATTTATGTTTACAAACAGGTGTTTGAGTAGAACGTTAACAATCCATACAATATCTAATGGTGCATGTCTACATACATCTGATATTGCGAAATGACAATCTGAAGGCACGGTTGGCGCAGTGGTTGAGAGATCGCCTGCTGAGCTACGTGCCGCGGGTTCGATTCCCGCACGGAACAAATATTTGTATGATCTACAGATAGTAGTTTCGGGTCTGGGTCTTTGTGTATGTGAATACACACCGTGCCTCGGAAAGCACGTAAAGCCGCTGGTCCTGCGCCTGATCCCTCTCCGGTCGTGTCGGATTGCCGTCCCATCGGACTATGAGAGTGAAGGAAAAGAGAGAGCACCTGTGTTTGCGCACACACTTGTGCTCTATAATATCTCCTGCGTAGTTGGCTAATCTCCGGTGAGATTGGCCGCCGTGACCGAAACCGGTCAGGAGGACATTATTATTATTGCGAAACCTATGCAATCGTATGGTAGCTGGTAGCTCATTCTTGACTATGAACACGGTTCTTTACCATACAAAAAGTATGGTGTTTCCAGCCTGCCCACGTCTTTATATCCCGTATATCTAAAGATAGCGATAGAGCAAGTAATTTTTAATGTTAACACATACGCCGTGTATGAAGTTTGTATGAAAAACATGATCAAAATGTATGAAAAACAGGTCGTGTGCGATGCCTCGTGCTCTCGTCGTGTTGTATTGAAATTACTTAAATTTATTACAGAACACGCCGAGTATACTGAGTTTATTAATTCGTTTATTTTATGTCAACGGGAATTTTAACAAGATGTAGCCATGTTTCTTGTATGATGATGACTGTTTCAATTTTTGTTGATGGATAAATCAATAAATCGACACCTATGTCGCTTGCTGAATTCCTACAGCGCGTACCAGAATAACCATTCTGACATATTGCAATCAATTATGAATGAAACGAAAGAAGAAATAATAATAGTTATTAACAAATCATCATACTGATCGATTTAGTTAGGCTATTTCATATCATATTGTCACAAAAAATATTAAACATTGGTCAATTTTTATCCAATATAAATTAATGAAATGAAATGAAATGAAATGAAATTATTTATTTTGCAATTAGGATTTTTCAATCACTTTTACACGTCTTTTTTAAACTAGATGGCGTCGGCATTTCCTATGACTATCCCTGAGAAGAAACGCCGAAACAAACTCAGGGGTCAAAGTCTATTTTAAAGTCCAGACAGATTGTATTGATGTAAAGGTTTATGTGAGACAAATATAGGGTGGAATAGCCTTTTGAAGAAAGTGCCATAACTATTTGAGCTAACCTGTCGCAACAGAGTGCAAGCATGCATCAGTTATCGTGAGAATTAATGAAATGAAGAGCGCTCAGCCTAGATCTCACTCACATTTACAATGTATAGCGGTTATATATAAGAAATAATTTCAATTTAAACGACATTACAATAACAAAATAATGAAGTAAATAATATAATAATTAATGGCAAAATTTGTATATAAAAAAAAAAAAGGAAGGCTAAAGAGCGGCTCAATCCCAAGCGTTTTTGTCATCTAAATAGTCCGAAATTTTATAGTATCCTTTTTTACAAAGTTTAGATTTAATTACAATTTTGAACTTCTTTAATGTTAAATTACGTATATCATTGGGAAGCTTATTGTAAAAGCGTATACATTGTCCCATGAACGAGTTGCTTATTCTGTGGAGGCGCGTAGCATGTACAGCAAGGTTGTGTTTATTCCTAGTGTTCAAAGAATGAGTATCAGACAGTTTGACAAAGTTCGAAATATTTTTATAAACATATATTAAATTTTCAAAAATATATTGTGACGCTACAGTTAGAATATTAATTTCCTTAAATCTGTGTCTCAGCGACACCCTTGGACCAAGATTATAAATAGCTCGGACAGCCCTTTTCTGCAAGACGAATATAGTATTGATGTCTGCAGAGTTTCCCCAGAGGAGGATGCCGTAAGTCATAACGCTATGAAAATAACTGAAATAAACTATTCTGGCTGTATCCACATCAGTTAAGTGCCGAATTTTTTTGACAGCAAACGCGGCAGAACTAAGCCTACCCGATAATTTGTTTATTTGCGGGCCCCATTGCAGTTTGGCGTCTATAGTGATGCCTAGAAAAACAGTCGAATCCACAATGTCCAGTTCCACTCCATTCAATTTAACATTGATTGGTACTTGTCGGACATTGGGCGTTGAAAATTTAAGACATTTGGTTTTTTTCTCATTAAGGAGAAGATTATTAACATTGAACCAATGAACTACATGAGATAGTGCAACGTTAACTTCGCGAAAATCTAGTAATTGTCGTCGAATTTTAAATATTAGAGAAGTATCATCCGCGAACAATACTACCTCGTGATTATCCCGTACGTAATATGGCAAGTCATTAATATAAACTAGAAACAAAAATGGACCTAGAATTGAACCCTGCGGGACGCCCATGGTGACCTCAGATCCCGAAGATCTCTTGCCATTAATATCGACTCTCTGAATTCTATTGCTTAAATAAGAAGATAAGAAGTCGAGAGCCTTGTTCCTTATGCCGTAGTGGTATAATTTCCTGATGAGTGTATAATGGTGTACGCAATCGAAAGCCTTTGACAAATCGCAGAATATGCCAAGAGCATCTTGCGAGTCTTCCCAGGCATCGAATATATGTTTCAGCAATTCCACGCCCGCATCTGTCGTTGAACGTCCCCTTGTGAAGCCAAACTGCTTTTTATGAAGTAGGTTGTGTCTATTAAAATGTCTTAACATCTGATTTAAAATCAATTTTTCAAAAATTTTACTCAAAGTGGGTAGAATTGAAATAGGCCGAAAATTTGTGGGATCCGTAGAACTACCAGATTTGAACAGTGGTATTACTTTACTTTGTTTCATCAAGTCAGGAAATACACCAGATGCAATACAAGAATTGAACACGGTTGCCAAGTAAGGTGAAATCACGTCAATTATGGACGAGATAGTTCGTACTGACAGTCCCCAAAGGTCATAAAATAAAAAGAACCATTTAAAACTCAATAAAACCGCTGCTGTTTACGATAATTGTAAAAAAAATATGATTTTGTTTCTCTATACCTGAGTGCGTCTGCGACAGCGATCTTCAGCTCAAATAAATGACTACATACAAAAAACGGTTTGAAGATCTACTTAGAAAAAACCAAAAACTTCTATTTAAGCATCCAATCAGCTGGTTTATCAAGAATGCAGTAGAATCGAACCTAGATCTGCATGATACGTATTGAGAATTAAGTTACTTCGGAGAAAGCTAGACACTACTTTAATTAACTAATGGTAATCCCACAGATGCGAAAATAGGTAAGAATGAGGCAAGGTATAAAGCCCAAATACTAATTGAAATAAGTAGTAGTGATACGATAATTTTTCACTTTTCATTTTTGAATATATAGTATTAATAAAATAAATAGTAGGTATTTTTCATGAAGGTTAAGTAGTTTGGCTACCATTGTTAGCGATCTCAGTTGCCCATGAACATCCGCAACCGGTTGCCGACCTTGTTTTTCGTATTTTATATTTAATTATTTGACAATAGGTGAGGACTCAGGACATGATTTTTGTATACAGAACGATGCTATCGTATGACTTATAAAATATACTTACACATAAATCGTAGGCAGGCCATTCTCTTTCTAGTAACATGTCCACTCTCCACCTTTTTGTAATCTGTGCCCCACGCAATAGTGATTCGGGTCATAAATGCCAGCAAACCGCAATATCGAGAAATCATATCGGTTATCGATTTCTAAGTTATTAACCGTCTGTGACTCGGTTAATTTATAACTGGAGGTAAAGGGGTTAGCTTGATGCGCTCGCGCCGTGTTCAGATCAAAGATTTCTATAGGGCTGGGCAATAGAATGTTTTGAAATTGTTAGAGTAAGTTGATTTGTGTGACAGACAAATTTATAGTTGTCATTTGTTTTAAATTTAAAACAAAGGCGGTGAGGAAAGACACAGAGCAGTCGATTTTCAATTTGTTGTTGTTGATTTTAGAACCTGAGATGATACGTTTAGTTAGCAGTGCTGTTCAGTTTTCGATAGAGATCTTTCAGTCTAAAAATGTATGTCCCTCCAATGCCTTTACCCCGCTACATGCAAAATAGTGTAGAGACGCAATATACGCCACCTCGTCAATATCATTAAGAACTAATATAATATAAGTCACCGGCTGGACACGAAATGCTGGATGGACGCTGGATTTTAACGCAATTATCGTCTGCTTACTGCTACAAAGTAATAAGTGCATTCTGAATCTAAATGCAATTATTGCTTTTTAGTCGTAAGCAGACGATATGTAGTGATAGTGATATTGCATGCATATTTTTGTGTATTTTTGACGTATTGACAACGATAAGATCAACAGTTTGGCGGTTTGCAGACGATATTACTTTTCACACATTTAAACAACCACGTTTAGTGGAGGGACGTGCAAAAGATCTCTGCCATTCCAATTGCTTCATAAGCTTCATAAGATAAGGACTAGGATATCAAAGCATAACTGGCGACCAGCTAGTTCTCGATCCTGTCTTGTTCCCATAAATAAATATCAGATCGATACAAATTATACGAGTAAGGTTGCTTCATAACGCCTGGCCAGATAACGTTAGAAAGTTGGTTGCACACTTCAAGCTAAGCTTTGGCTTTGAAACGGCGGCGTAGTGAGAGCAGTGTTTGAGCGATCGACTGCTGCGTTACATGTCCCGCTCAGAACAAATATTTCTATGACCTACAGATGGTTGCTCTCGTTCTGCGTATTTGTGCTTGTGAATATTTGTGTTAGCAAACTTATAGAGATACAGGATTTTTTCCACGTATAAAGTTTGTTAAAAAGAAAGAAAAAAACTGAGGAACAATAATGGAAAATTGTGAAGAATAGAATTAGAAACAGGCTGCTGACAGTAGATGTCAGATATTTCTACAACTGCTGACATCTAGCCATGACTAAGAGCATGCATAGTAGATATATCCGAAGGTCGAACTAGTTTTATTAATTACCTTCTGCTAATCTGACAATTAACCAGTCGGAAACTCAACCTCGCCTAGTACCTAAGTAGACCATTGACTATTTCCCTAGTTCGACCTAGTTACAGTTCCTTGGTTAATATAAAGTATCGCATCGCTTCAACTGGAATAAGTTCTTTATAGAGCCGTGTAGTGAGCACACCACTCCTTAGTTGCTCAATGGCTGTAGTTCGAAAATAAGCACATTTTAATATCATAACCTCTGGTCGTGACTAGAGCGTGCAATCCTTAGCTCTGTCCCGTTCTAAAGCACCATGGCAGAAAGGGACAGATGTGTGTCTAATATTTTGGCGTTAACGTCCGCTGTTTAGAGACTAAATATTTTGGTAGGATCCTGTTTTGTGTTTTTGGTTATTAAATGTATCCATTGTACAAGAAATATTGTATTTATTATATAAAGTGAACTATTATTAAAATCATTAATTTTGATTGTGAATTGATTTCGTTTTATAATTGAAGAATTTCTTGCCAGCTTATCGTGTGCTGACCTTCAATCTTCAAATCCCAACGCAATGTCGCAAACAGTGCCGGTTTGAACAAAAAAACTCATCCGTCTTCAGTGGTCAGGGCCACAGGTTCGATTGACGCGAGATAAACATTTGTATGTCCAACAGATATTTGTTCGGAGTTCTCGTGTAGGTGTTTGTGGACATACAAACATCCAGAACTCAAGTGATTTGTGTATGTCATCAGGAACGCAAATCATACTAACGCCTAAAAGAGAGTTGACGCTTTAAAGCGTTCCGAAATCATTCTAGAAAATTCGTTCGCAACTTGTATTGCTAACCATTTGTTCTCTAATCTAATGGAACGCTTGGGTCGTCGAAACACTTATCTAATTAAAGTCTGATAACTTTCATTAATTGGTCCAGGTGGTCTAGATTGAACTGATGCCTATTATGAAGTTCTGACTTCAGCAGTGCGATGTGGACTAGTATGATGATGTGAATTAACCCTACGATTCGTGCAGTGGGTAAGCGATTGGCTTTTAGCACTACGTATAGCGGATTCGATCCCTACTCAGAACACAAAAAAAAAAATATATGGTATAAAATATAGATTGTTGTTATGGTCCTGGGTGTGTGTGTGTGTGTGTATGTGCATGTGAGATTTACAAATGTCTTTAAACTGAGCCCACGATTCAGACGATTTATTAATAAAGGACGAAGTCAAGAAAACATGGCGCTAATACTGCCTGGATCCTAAAACAAGCATTGGCAAACAAAAATCAACGAGATAAAATATTGCCAAGTCAGTTTAAATATCAATGTAACATCAGTATGATATCAAAACTCATAGATTGATTGACCGGGGCCAGAATTTAGCAATTTTTTCAAGATAAATCATCTCGTAGATAGAGAAGTTACTCAATAATAAAAACAACAGATTTTTATCAATGCAATAAACACAATGGTTGTTGTCTGTTACTATACATTATGGCTTAAGCATACTAGCAACATATTTCATCAGAAACGCGCGCATACGCGAATGTTGACTACATTTTCCTTTCAAAAAATGAACAACGAAGATCAAAACTCGCATTTTTGGCTGCAAACTGTTGCTAGTGTGGTAAGGGTTTTATTATTGAGAAACTAAAGCTTGTACTGACAGAACTAAGTGCGGTGTGAACCTGCATTGTGATTGATAAAGAAATTATTTGGTTTGATATTACTAGAGTTATTGCAAAATGCTTGATGGCTAGACTCGCCCGCTATTCTATGGGACTTTACAACAGTATTGGCGAAATGTGGTATACACTGTACAGTATACCTCTGCCTAAACTTTCGGGAATATAGGCGTGATGTTGCGTTATAACGCAAAAGTTTCTTGTTTAAATATATTCCTTTTGAATAGAAAAAAAAAGCCTCGTCAGTCCGTAATCGATAATTATTGTGAAGTTTTTCAACCGACTTCAAAAAAAGGAGGAGGTTCTCAATTCGGCTGTATTTTTTTTTTTTTTTTTTTTTTTTTTTTTTTTTTTTTATGTTTGTTACTCGATTTCTCGAAGACGCCTGGACCGATTTCAAAAATTCTTTTTTTATTTGAAAGGGTATGCTTGTCATTTGGTCCCATTGTCATCAGGTCAGGACCTGATGGTGGAAACCCTGAGAAATCGAGGGCATCTCTTGAAAATTGTAGGCGAGCATGGGGTAAAAACTTGATATTTATGTGTATATCTGATAAGACTACAATACTATGGAGGTTTAGGGCAGATCTGATGATGGAGACGACAGAGGATCGAGGGAACTCCTCAACGGTACATCTTAACTACCTCGTGTTTGGGCTTATTTTATTCGTGTTGACAAGATCTTTACACCGAGATGGGTAATGACTGCCACTGCAAGGTCCGTGATGCAGGTGCAGTACAGTTTAGGGAACTCCTTAATGGTTGATAGCAGCTACATAGTGTTTGGGCGATTATTCCGTCAATTAGGGACCGATTTTAAAAATTATTGTTTTGTTTGAAAGAGTATGCTTCCCATTTGGTTCCATTATCACCAAGTCAGGATCTGATGATGGGATCCTAGGGAAATCGAGGGATATCCTCAAATATTGTAAGACAAATAGCCCGTTTGAGCTTTTTTTCTTAATAAGTTAGGTATTGGCGTCTGAAAGTCATCATTTAATGATGCTGAGCTGATGATGGATGTCATAGTACTCCTCAACGGTAAAGAGTTAGGGAATAAAACTTCCGAGTTTGGGATCACTCGATATATTTTGAGGGTCTGATGATGGAGCCAGGAGATAGATGGTGGAACTCTTCAGAAGCTACTAGTAAACCCCTCGAGTTTGGGCTCATTATAAACCTCTAAAAGTCAAAACTATCACAGTATTAGTTACAATAGTCGTCTTAATCTTTTCATTTCTCGTAATGCGTTTTCATCATGTGGTCGGCTAAGTAATTTATTTGATTTTAAAATCACATAGTGCAATACCGTCTAAGGTTTTCACTCGACTTGGGGCAACATACATTTGACCTTTGTAAAGTTTTTCAAGAGAATTGTCTTTAATAGGTCTACCCATCACTCAAAATTGTAAAATAATTAAATTTTTTAACAAAAAATAAAAACCGACTCCAAAAAACTCAAAAACAAAACTAATAACTAAAAAGCAAAAAAAAAATCTTTTATTATACACTATAGTAGTTGAAGAATATTGAAGTCGGTGCCAAGTAAAACATGCAATGATAAACCGACACGATTGGCGAAATGCATTTGTCGTGTCCGACGCATAATTCGCTCCGCACTCGACAATTTCTACGTGAACTCTACTTTTATGTTTTACTTGGCACCGACTTCAATATTCTTCAACTACTATAGTGTATAATAAAAGATTTTTTTTTTGCTTTTTAGTTATTAGTTTTGTTTTTGAGTTTTTTGGAGTCGGTTTTTATTTTTTGTTAAAAAATTTATTTTTTGTAATTTTTTGAGTTATGCCACTACTATAGGCCGCCCGTTTAACTCGCGTATCGCCTGCGCGGTAAGAAGGGGGCGGGGGCGGGTAACGCTTAATAAAAAAAAGATACTTATTATTTTATTCTTTACCAACAATGTCTATCTCGAGATAAATCTTTGGATTATTGACTCCGTGTGTTGCGTTACCCGCCCCCGATCCCTTCTTACCGCGCAGGCGATACGCGAGTTAAACGGTCGGCCTATAATTTTACTTTCTTTATGATATGTGTTAAGTGTGAGTACGGAACTATTTATATGCAGTTTATATCATACAAAAGATTTTTCCTTTAATTCCATCTCAATAAATGTAATTAGTTGTTATGAATAGAAACAGTTTGTTAAGATTTTAAGCCCCTCTTGCCCCCTCCGAAAGTCCATCTTGTACATCCTTGATAGGATCGCAAATATCTGAGATACTCTTTATCTTAACTTTTGTCAAGTTTATAAAAGAGTATCAAATAAAAATAAGACTATACAGAATCCGTCTTACGTAAAATTGGAGTTATTATTATTATATTAGCAAAATAGGCACAGTACAATGGCCGGAGTTCAGACAAGTGCCGCAAATGACCCGGAACGCACGAAGTGGCATAACTCAAAAACCATACAAAAAGAAAACTCACAATAATTACGTTACATCATTCTTTTCAAAGCTACTGTATAGATTTTTTGCGATTCCTTATTGAATAAATAAATTGTTAAAAAATATTTAAGTATAGAGTTATGACTGCACGAATCGTTTTTTATGGCGTAAGAATTGCTACATACGTTTTATAACAGTATTGCAGTTGGTATTACGTTGATTTACAAACATTATAAGATTGTTTTTCCTTAGAAATTGAGATAGCGAAGTGTGTGCCTACAAAGAATACACCACCAAAAACGTGACATAAAAGCAGCGTCCATCAATCTTCTGCAAAGTGTAGTGATTATAGCACTATCTCCATCCCTGAATTAATTATTCAAATTTAATTTAAAATACCAGGCAAGTGTGTTATAACGACCTTACATCTCAGTACTACAATGTAACAGAGCGTCCGCATAAACACGTTTTGATGAACACTTTGAAAGCTTATCAACCATCTCAACAAACAAGGGTTTCAACTTAAAATATGACGTTTTAATTTGCACTGCGTCAAAAATCGACTTCTAAGTAACTTTTTATCAGCCCGTCGACCACTTAACTGGTAGACTCCTTCGCCACTTGTCGAGAAAAGAAAAAAACAAGACAAAGCGTATAAAGTAGGATCAGGCGGCTGATTACATATCTTTGGGGAATAAACTCTTTGAAATATGTACGTATTTATTTAATGATGACAAATGTAATTAAATGCCGTAATCTACAGCGATGAGCTTTGAAGATGATATCTATTATTATTACTGTTCTAACCTCTTATGTCCAATTTATGGACCAATAACAATATTGCGTACAAGAGAGATTCTAAAATGCTATCGAAATCGATATGATCATAATCGGAAAACAGGTTATCGATCGATTTAACGATCGATTTAAAATCAAAAGAAAAGCTTCAAGATATTAATATACAATGAAGGTTAAACGTAAAAATTATGACTAATGAATAATTTATGAAAACGAACGCAGCAAGACATTTTTTCCGCATTCGATTCCCAGTAAATAAACTGTTATTGTTACATAAAAAGCGCATATACAATCTATTATAATGACTCGGACCTTTTGAACTGTTGTGTATGCAGTTATTAACTATGATTTTAAACCTCTCAATTATAACAAAAACAGAAACAACATAACAAAGGCAGTCGCTATTAAAAATCACTTAGACGGACAGACGAATAGATGCTTGTAATGGAAAAATTGGTTTCGGACTGATCTAATCGCGCTACTGTAAATAAGTACTCAAAAACCCTGAGAAAAAATTTTTTTTTGACTTGTGACGCTTTTTTATTCAGAATAGTTCCTATTTTTTTTTTTGTATAAAATTATCCCCGAAATTTTTAATTTTATACTTGGTTGGTTTTCTCACGTGGGTCAAATAAATCGTGATCGTTCAACAAAAAGATATCAATTAAAGTTATTCTCTTGGACCTGCATCAAAACGGTTTTCAGACAGTATAAAATTGAAATCAACCGACTTTATGAGATGCAGACGTCGACAAAAAATTTGATTCGGATGGGCCAGATAGACTTTTGCATCCAATTAGGAACTTGATTGGATTTTAATAGCTATTTACACGTGTCTAAGTGCTCGTTTTGTACAGTTTTACTTTTTTTTTAAGCTAATTAAGCAGTGTACATTTATGTATATTTTGTTCAATAGGTTAAACAGGTTGAAAAGCCGTTGATAAAAGAATGGCAATCTGGTAGGTACAGTCTAGTAACAAATAATTTTTTTACAGCACAAAAACCAAAAATATATTTATACTTAACACTGCTTCACGCCTGTATTCCAGGAAGGGTTAGCCAGAGGTGTACTATAAGTACAATCATGATGATCTCTCCAGACCGATTTCGATCACGGCGACGGCTCCTAACTCCGTTGAGATAAATTTTGTCCCTCGTGTGCTCTCATGACTGCAACAGCCAATCTTCTTTGAGAAGGTCCGCGCGCATTGCGGGCAATCATGTCTAGCCGATGTCGTTATTGAGTCTCACGTAATAGGGGGTGAGGCTATTGATATCTACCAAGCACATTTCCATTGATCCATCGAACCCAGGATTTCACGTTCAGTGGTCACGCTTGCAAGCACTGACCAATGAGACAGATGTAAGTATAATACCTATAACCGAAAATCATTAATTCTAATTGGCTAATCACCAGCAACAATCACCTCAGAGGATGGAGGAAGGTGACGTTGAAAGTCAACAAATATACATTTTTAAGGACATCATTATTAAGCTACATATTGATAATGTCCTTCATAAAGGTCATGCCTAATAAATCAAACCAATGAGTATGTATTAAACGAAGACATACGACATAACATAGCATCACACTTGTATCCTCTTAGGGTTAGGCAGAGGTGTACTACCGAGAGGTGTGTACCCAATGTAATAAATAAGGCGGCAAGCCTATTGCCATCAACCGGGCACAGTTTCAAACTCCGTGCTGCTACTGAAAATTTCTGTACAGAAAAACCTAAAACACTTTTCCTCACCTGACTTACGCTTTCGACCGATAGACCAATGATGCAGTTGTTTCGAAGCCAATATTGAAAGTGCAATAAAGATCAAACTATGCAAAATTACTGCAATTATTTCAGAAACTAACTTTTCAAAATACTCATTTAGTTTCAACTGATGTAATCTCTGTTTCCTGCGTGGTTTGGATAAAAATGGAGTAAAAATATCCATTGCTTTCTATACGCAGTCGTGCATGCGATCCGCACTACTTGACAACCACAAAATAAGAAATTACAGAAGGATCACTCCTGGATACACGCGAGAAATACTTGTATCGATAAAGAGAGCTTTTTTCTTTCAATTGTGTGATAGACCTTGACTCCTGAGTTTGTATCGGCATTTCTTGTCAGAGGTAGTCCTAGTCAAAAATTACTTGTAAAAGTGATTGAAAAATCCTAATTGCAAAATAAATAATTTCATTTCATTGCATTATTGTCTATTTCTTTCTACACATTTTATTAAAAGAGGTGTGAGAGCTATGGAACTACAATAATCATACTATAAAGGTGGATCAAATCCTGTATTATCACAGTAAATAAACTTGGCGATGAAATAAACATCGCAATAACGTGTTTTCATCTCGTATGGACAATCAACAGCGACTGTTTTGTGCGACATTAACGTCTCTTTTATAAGCCTGTTATGCATGGATCGTACGGAGTGAACCTTCTTAATTTACTCCGTGTTGACACGTAGTTGCGGTTGCGACTGAATCCCGCAATCGGAACGACTAGAAAGTCGCCTGACTATGACATGAATAATATCATTTTAAGTACTGCTGCAGTGAAAACGATTTCTTTTTGTATAATTATGTGAGTAAATGTAATCATGTAGGCATTGGGTTAGCGAATGTGTTTTCTTGTGGTCTTGTGACCGAATCATAGCCGGCGGTTCTGAGCCTTAGCGAAGCGAATTCCGTGAGCTAATATAGGGTAAGTAAATAGCAGCTGTGAGGCTCTCCCAACTCAATGAAGAGATTAAATCGAACTTTTGTTTAAACATATTCTACTACATTTCTATCAATAACGGTTTTTAAATGATAATGCTGTCTCGTTTTATTTAGAAGCCAAAAAAAGCTGTAATTTTTCTCAAGACTTCGCATACGCAACGTCAACCGTCCACACATTCTATACATTACAAAACCACCAAAAATATTATTGAAATAAATCTTAATTTTGATAAGCTCTTTAAAATTAATCCTTCAGGGCCATATAGCGAGAGTTTTTTTTTTAAAGAACTGAACACATTAGACCCTAATCGAGTTTCGCGGAACATCCATATTTATTGCACTCGTAAACACTATTATCCTTAGCCCTTGGCGGATGAGCAGGATAATAAAGTGTGTGGCATTTTTCAAATGCTTCTCTTTATTCTGTTTTCATTGTAAGTCTGTTCTGAACTTGTAGAACCTGGCCGGAAACAGGTTAACATATGTAATTTTTTTTTTCTTACAAATTATCGATCATTTTCTGAGAAATAAATGATTATTATTATTGTTATAAAGAAGACACAGGTTTTACAGGTAGTTGTTTCGGGTTTAGGTGTATGTCTAAGTGAATAGATATGTTTGTAAACGCATCTTCGATACAAGAATTATTCCTAGTGTGGGGAAACCTGATTAAAAAAAACCTTTAATCACAAAGCAAATAACGTAACGGTAGGTTAATCAAATAAATAACTTATAGGGTAAACTTATACATAGTTCTTTTATGAACCCTCCCCAATAAATACCACCGAAATATTTTAACTAAAGTTATTAACCTCCCCGCATCATAAAGCAAGCGCACACGTCTAGATATAAAATCGAAGATATCAATAAAAGATCCTCTTATTTATCGTTCGATCTTCAAAATTATATTTACTGACACTCTGAGTATACCAAAAAATGTGTAACCCTTATCAGAAGGAGTTAGAGTTCATATTGGAATGTTTAAAGGAGTGGTCCAGATGTATGTGTAAAAAAAATAATTAATATTGATCAAGTGACAGGACCGTTACGGTGAAAATGCCGGAAATAATCAGGTTATCATACGTAAATTCAGTGTTTTAATTTTGTGTAAACAGTCAAATATTGCAAAGTATCCTGTTCTGTCACGGTGTTCGTCTTTTTGTTACCTTTAATCAGAGTTGACTGCAACAAAAACGATTTTTCTGAAGGCGAAATCAGAAACGAACAGAATGATTATCCTACGAGAAACTGGTTTGAAAACTGGTATCTACCACATTTGTCTCCTTCATAAGCTAATCAGAGATCAAACAGGACACTGTACACATACACAAGACTACTACTACTTATAATAAAAAAAACTATCTACGACGAACTCGAAACAGAAATTCAAATCGCAAAAGCCCATTCCTAAAGCGCCACAACGACCAATCCGCATACCGAATATCAAACATAAGTACACAAAATACAGCGCATGCGCATCCATTGTTGATTTTTTGGTCTTTTCATTAAAGTGTGGTACGAATGGCATCATCGATAAGGGAACCCTGAAATATTATTATTATGCAAACAAAAAAGAAGTCCCAAAACGTGAATCTCGAGAGATTACGATAAGGTCCCGACGGGGGGCTGCGTCCCGGCGCCAAAAAGTGTCAAAAAAGATGGCGGCGGTTTTTTTAAGGCGCGAATTTAAGTTGGCGGAATATTATTAATCACGGGAGATTTGCGTTATCAATTCGCCAGCAGGACGTGCGGTGAATGATCAATATTTTTCGGTTTTAACACTCGCACTAATGAAATGACAGCGATAACCGCTTTTAAATATGTTGATTATAATGTTCAAGTACCAGGAATAAGTAGTGGTAGAAGCATTAGGTAGTTAAATCCCTTCTCAGGCTCTCACTAATGGTAAAGAAAAAGCCTGGTAAGTCCATATCTTTTTTCTTTCATTCCCATACCATGTAAACAAAACATCATTACGTATTCACAATTCCCATAAGTCAGAACAATAGAGAGGACCCTATTGTAACAGTACTTTATGAAAATCACTTCGGGAAAGTAATTAGAGGGCAAGGACTTGCGCAGGCGCATCGAGAAACAATTGAACTGTGACAACTGGTGTCATTAGCATATGAGAGTGAGGGTGTGGTGTTGCTTCTATTGAGGTCACATACTTATGGTTAAATTGTGATTGCAGCGAAGATCGAGGCTATAGTAATGGTATATTTTGATGGGACAGAAAATGAAGATGCTTAGCGCATTGGTGATAAAATTTATGAATATTCTAATGAGGATTTTGATGTCATAGCGAGTTCAAAGGTCCTCAAAGATATAAGAGTTAACAGTGCTGAAATACGCAGAGCTATTGTCTATATTATGGAAGAAAACATCGATACTACTGATGCTGAACACAAAAGCACAACATTCATAGGTAGTCATAAATCTAAGGAGTTAAGTAATAGAATAATTTACCTTTGTTCTGTAGAGCGGATTGGAGAAGTCCCACCCAGGAGCCACGAACAGATACCCACATTTTGATATCTTACGGCTTGCCTGTGAACAAAGAATGTTAACATTAAAAAAAATATCAGTATTGGCGAGAGCTGGTGAATGTTCAGAGGAACAGCATACACCATAAACTAGTAAAAAAGCTCTCCATGGCCGGAGCTCTTATAAACAACATATATAGAAAAGACTAGCTTTGCCTGTATTACCTGAAGTTATAGGTAAAGATATCGTCGACGCTGTTATTAAGCCCATTTCTAACAACCAGACAGAATTCCCTCCATGCTTCTGAGAATTCTTTAACAGACTGCAGACTCGGGACCTCACGCTTAGTAGCCAGACCACTAAGACCAATGAGCCAGTATAATGGAGATAAAAAATAATAATAGCGAATTATAATGTTTCTCTTTTCAATAGACATCAATCTAGTGATAGTAAAGAATTTTTAAGACAAATTCATTTTGAGAGCTTAACAAAACGATTTTGTAACATGATGCTCCTAAATATTGATTTGAGCTTTTATCGATAATGCGCGAATTTGACACCTTTGCGATTTAGAAGAACACAATAAAAATATGTCTTTAAACTTTGTAGCTTCTAAAGTTTTTGTTGCTTTTTGATAAAAGCATTTGTCTGACATAATCGGATTCTCAAAAATTTAAGCTTGTGTCTTTTTATCATGTCATGATATTTATGTGTCCTCTTTTTCAAATGATTTTATAATACCGTAGTTATTCTATGTTATTTCTTCATAATTTTAACGTCCGTTCAAAACTATAAATAGGATTAAATTATTTAGAGACTGGTTATTGGTCTAACTAGAATCTCATAAAAATATTATTCTGTATCAAAGACTACATAAAACCTCTTTTATCATGGCGTTCGAAGGAGTAGAAATAATCTTTTTTAAAACAAAAGTAAAGATTATGTATCTTTGCTTTTGTTTTAAAAATAATTATTACTCCTCTAAGATACATAAAAACAAATACAATAAAGAACTTGAATGTTTCACCGTCTGCTTTATCTATCTAATAGTTTTGCATAAATGTCAGCAGATTGAAATAGTCTTCACTTATTAAAGATAATGTTAGAAAACTCGAGACTTTAAAATTCTCTCATGAATATTAACTGGGTGTTTGGATAACACCTGTATTTAATAAAATAGATACTTTACTAAGTTAAAATAATGTATGAAATAATTCAGTAAAATATGGCGATGTTTTGCAATGGCTTAGATGTTTTTAAATGAAGTTTTCTACTGGGATTTTAAACTTGGAACGGAATGAAAATGTAGTGGCGGAGATAGCATTGCATATGGAATCTCTGATAGTAAAAGTAACTTTATTTTATAGTTGTGTAAAAAATACGTTAAAAACGCTATTAGAGTACATAAATAAGCATGTTAATCAGAAAATCTATCTTTATAACAAAACATAACATCATATCACATATCGCAGAACTATATATATAAAATTAATGTGTGTATGTATGTTCCCTATGGGCTCCAAAACAGCTGGAGCGGTTTAAATGAAATTTTTAAGTAATCTTCAGATTAGCTCAGCGGGTGATCCTGTAAAGTTTGGTAACGATCGGCTTTTTGGCAGTTTAGTATCATCTGTTTCCTACAAATTATCTGGTTATAGATGATTAATGCTACCCGCGCGAAGCCAGGACCGGTGGCTAGTTTATTATAACAGAAAAATAACTGAATCTTCACCCGACCCGGGGATCAAACCCCAAACCTCATGCTCATCACCCGCGCTTGCCACCACAATACCTACGAGACATGTTCTGTGTATCTACGATATCTTTATAAACACTGATAGCATCGAATCAAGGAAATCTGTTTTCTCTAAAGGGCTGCGAAGGTCACACGGATGAAAGTGTGATACTGGTCATGCACATGCCACTGGTCCCACGGCCAAGTGTGACCAGGTTGACCCTGCAATAGGTACTGTAGAGGTTTTATGCAGAAGCCATAGGCTCATCTGCATTAAGACTGGCTGGTGTAAAAGGAACAAATATTCAAATAAGTGACTTAGAGATGAGTGTGACGTGTAGTGGAAAACTGTTTAGAATTAATATTGTGTTTTATAACTTAACGCTGAACTTGGACGGCCACGGTGCCGAATACACTAATATCACAGACTGCCTTGTCTTTAATTTATAGATCCCGTTATATTTTGGTGGAGGCGCCGGGTAAGGCATAAAAATTCTGCGCTACACGAAGAAAATCTGTTTCAGTTATACGAAGTCACAAAGAATATTAGTGAAGCGACATTAACTGGAGGCTGACGCATTTACTCAGACTTCGCCGGCGACAACGAGACCGACGTGAGGGTCGATAAGCCACCGGGCGAGGACCAAGAGGGAACAAAGAGGACCCTTCGTGAAAAAAAACAAAAGCTAAGTTGTCAATTTTTTTTATTTTGGTGAATCAACCATGTCGCAAATCTACTTATTTTCGGGTGTTGATGGGACCCCGTTCGAAGAATTTCAGCTTCAATTTCGTCTGGTTGCGGCGATTAACAAATGGCCGGAAGGAGACCTTGCGTTGATTTTGGGGTCTTATCTGCAAGGGCCGGCACTCGCTTTCTTTAAATCTACGTATAAAGAGGGCGCGAGTTTTAAATCTATATGCGAAGCACTAGCCTCAGAGTTTCCTGCGAAAATCAATTACGTAGAAATTTTTTATCAAGCCCGACAGGAATTTAAGGAAGAACCACTTACTTATTTTTATCGTTTAAGTGATATTGCTACGAAGGCTGCGTTGACGGACGAAGGAGACTTTGTCAAGCAATATTTAAAATCAGTGACCAGAGAGTTGAAATATAAATTGGGCACCAAGTTATATGCTTCGAAAAATGAGTTGAAATCCACTTTAATTCAGATGAAGGAACTCTTCGACGGAGAGGCTAAACAATTGGTGAATTTACCTATTCAACCGCCTAGAGGGATTTTAACGAAGGTGCGGTTTGAGCATCCATTGGCGACAACGGGATCAAGATCACCGAGCCCAACCAGAGCCGGACCGTCGCATGAAATACCGATGCAACGGCAACGAGAAGCTGAAGAGTTTCACACTCCGCGTTATAACTTACGACCGCAACGTGCTAGATTTACCTATGCAAATAATAATATAATTAATTGTTCTAGCACAAGAAAGAGTCCGCAGACTCCAAGCCGCCCAAGCTGTCGCGGGCAATTGAATGCATTAAGACATGTCTTGGACGAAAATAATGAATCGGGTCAGTCCAGTCCTTTTATTAATATTTTTATAGGTAATAGGCAATGTCCTGCATTAATTGATACGGGAGCAACCATCTCGTGCATCTCAGCTCAACTAGCGAACGAGCTACATTTGAATTATCATACTAGCGACCCTGCTGATAAGTGTTTTATTAAGTCTATTTCGGGTTCATATTTGGAAGTTGTTGGTGAAACAAAAATTAATTTCCTAGTGGACTCATGTTTTTATAGCAATAATTTTATAATCGTAAAAGACATTGACCAAGGATTAATATTAGGTCAAGATTTCTTTTATAGATATGGTATTATTATTGATTTTAGTAAAAATTGCATTTTATTAAAGGGCCGTTTTCCAGTAAAACTTTTGAAAGAAAATCCTGTTGTTAAACAATGTTGTATGAATGATAGTTCAAATATACAACAGGAAGAGGTAAATGTGGTATCTAAAGTGGACCACCTGTATTCAACAAGTGGTGTACATAAGAATAAAAATAAATTATTAACTTGTGCACCAAAGAAAGTTAATAAGAAAGTAAAAAGAAATGTAAAATCTAGTGGCAACCAAGATTCAAAGCAGTTGCCAAAAGAGGGATTGCTAGTAAAGCATGATTATTTTAGGTCCAAGGGACATCGAGTGTTAGGAAAAAAAGGTTTTAATCATAGAGGCAAAAACCATGTCCAGCATGTGGAAAGTGCATTAGAAAGACATAGCGTTCAAAGTATTTTACCTGAAAAGAGTTTATATAATCTAGAAAGGACATATGTTCAGCAAAAGATGGATTTTGATAAAAAGTTGGCGAATTCTATATACAAACATAGTTATAATTTTTATAATTCAAAGTTTATTAGAAGATTTAGGGATATTGTTCATGTTAATAGATTAAAACCGTTCCATATTAGAATATAGTTGTTCATGTTAGAATAAAATAATTCATTATTTTATGTTATAGAAAATATAGATGATTAATCACTTTATTTATTTTTCATGTTGGGACAATGCGGTGGCTACAACGTTGAGCGCACGGAAGAAAGGTCACCAACAATATGTTTTATAAATATCTTAAATTGATGATGGAAACACTCCGAAAAAAAGTTGAGTTGAGATTGATTATGGTTTCATCTAAGGAGGGGGAGGAAACCCGCTTGACAACGAGACCAACTTTGCACACGGGGCATAGTCCTCGCAAAGTGTGTCTGGGTAGGACACAATCGATCTCAATGTTTAACGGACTCTTCCACCTGACTGCGATGAAACAATAATCCTTTGAATTAATTGTTATTAACTTGTACAATTTTTTAGTAGTCATTGCTATTAATGGTGTGTTTCGGAGTGAGTTCGTAATGCGAACGATACTACAACGTGACCTTTTACTTCCCATGTCTCAACAGTAGTCATGAGAGTTTAAGTTTATGGTGTTATGTCTATTCATAGTTGATTTAATTTAAGTATTTCTCCCTTCAGGAATAATTGCTGAAACTTGGTGTTTATTTGTATTAATTGGTAGAAGTATCATTTTATAGGAGGTCGCTACGCGTTTTTTCCAGGCGTTTTGGCGCGTTGAAGTTTATGGTTTAACGTGTGCATTTTGTCGGTGATGTGATAACTTACTCATATTAATGTTTGATAATTTTATTTCAAAGTTTTATTCTAGCATGCGTTATACGGTAAACTATCTCTTAGTAAGAGACGTACCTCACAAGAAATTGTTAACTTTCTTTCCGCCTGTTAGGTAGATTCAGGATAGGAATAGGTAGGGTTTTTGTTTGAATATTTGTATTACATGGCCAACTGTCCAAGGTTCGTCTGAGTTGCCCATGTGGGTGGGCGTAGCTGATGTAGAGGTTTTATGCAGAAGCCATAGGCTCATCTGCATTAAGACTGGCTGGTGTAAAAGGAACAAATATTCAAATAAGTGACTTAGAGATGAGTGTGACGTGTAGTGGAAAACTGTTTAGAATTAATATTGTGTTTTATAACTTAACGCTGAACTTGGACGGCCACGGTGCCGAATACACTAATATCACAGACTGCCTTGTCTTTAATTTATAGATCCCGTTATAGTACAATGCAACATGCAGTAAATACAGAAGGCGATATGGCTAACAACAAACTCATGTAACTTCACTACATATTATAAAACAAAGTCCTCCCGCCGCGTGTGTCTGTCTGAACGCAATAAACTCAAAAACTACTGAACGGATTTTCATACGGTTTTCACCAATGGACGGAGTGATTCATGAGAAAGGTTTAGATGTATAATTTATTCAAGTTTTGTGTAAAAAAGCTAAAGATGTCGGAAAAAATCATGCCGACTGGGACCTTTACTGGCGTGCGCCGCGTAAATGCTCGACGCAACAGGCTGATACGGCACTACGACGGAAAAAATATATATAGGCGTATATGCTCTGCTACCCGTGAGAGCCCGGGCGGATCGCTAGAGAAAAATAAACACAAGCGGGTTTTGAACTGACAACCTTTGGGGTGCCATTGCTCTCATTGGGCTCTTTGAACTAAGCTAAACATCGTCTTTTGAGACAGTGGCACGTAATAAGTTATCTTCTTCTTCTTCTGCTGAGTCGGTATGAGCTAAAACATGGTCATCGCACATTTCGTAGTGGAAAGATAGGATAAGCTAGTCAGTAGTGTCTGTCAAGGTTGACTGTCCAGGGTGCACCAGATCTCATGTTTCGGCACTTTAAGAGGCTTTTTGCTTGAAAACTAATTGCTTATTATTATTTTAAATCACGAGGCACTGCACGTCAAAAGCCTACCCTCCGTTTAGTTTACAGATTTCTATGTCCAATCCTTTGTCCCGCGATCTGTCGACATGCCGTCTATATAACAAGTTATAAAAACAAAATATTTATGAAGAAAGTCACAGGTTATCTTTTTATGGAAATCAACATATCGTAACTTTTTCATATTATAGTCAATTTATTTAAATAACTACAACATTAGATAATAACTTGCAAATTCTTGTTTTATAGTCGGATGCGAGTGTGTCTATATCAACAACATGATTTCCTATTGAGATATTACTAATTAGAGGGTTATTAGTATCTAAATGATACTGTTTATAATACATTAACATCATTAAATCATTTTTACTTCCTTAGACGTGGGAAACAGCTGTAAGTCTGACGTATGACGACACGGTTGGCGCAGTGGCTAAGTTTTAAGCTTTCTGCGCTAGGTGTCGCGGGTTTGATTGATCTACAGATAGTTGTTTCGGGTCTGTACGTGTGTGTATGTGACATGTATGTTTGTAATCTGTAAACTGTATCCACGACACAGGAGAAATTTTAGTGGGCAAATTTTGAAAAAAAGAAATAGTATATTTGTATTATTCTCCACGTGTTGTAGGAGTTGTCTATATACATATATACGTATAAAGCGGGTCGTATATACATGACTAGCTTTTGCGCGCGGCTTCGCCCGCCTGGTTTACGAATCCGTACATTTTCCGGGATAAAAAGTAGTCTATGTGCTATTCCAGACTATAATCTATCTCTGTGCCAAATTTCATCCAGATCCGTTCAGCCGTTCTGGCGTGAAAGAGTAACAAAGGTCCATCGATCCATCCATCCTCACAAACTTTCACGTTTATAATATTAGTAGGATATCGGAACACGATAGATGTCAATTACTATTCCTCTATATATCTATTATCTAACGTATATGAGTTTATCTGCGGGATTTACATATCACACACTTGTGAAACAAAACATTAACGCATTCCGTCGGATAAGTGGTCGATAAACATTCAGATAGTTTAACTAATTGTTGAAACACGCCGTTAGATTTTTAACCGCGTGTTCCCAGGACAAGTGAAGGTAAACTAACAATTAAAATGGATGCACGTATCAAACTACGTTTAATTTAATCATGGCAGATTAAAAGCCTATAAAATGGCTCTATATAGGGACAGATTGCTGCTATTAGCTTTATGAGATACAACAGAACATGGATAGCAATTTCTAGTTGTTTATTTACTCTTGTCTAAAACTTATAATGTACCGGGTTGCATAAAAAGAGCCACATCGTGTGATGCCTAAATTCGTCTGGCACATCCTGTAACAAAATACATAAGTTCACTAAAATGCGCGTGCACGATGTTTGCATACATTTTTGGCTTGACGGTAACTATAGTCTAGGTCGAAGAGAAATCCCATTTGTGGTGATCAGCAGTCAGCCCAGACCAGCTAAGCTACCAGTCATGGACTATAGATGATCTCATAATTACGGTTGCAGCGTATACTTTATCAAGACACAAAGAAGAAGCACGATGTGCTCGAAACAAAATCTCTTTAGAACAAAATTATCACCCGTTAGGCCCATTATCACGAATAAACTCGTATGGCTAAAAGATATATAAGATTTCCAAACAGAAATCCTCATAAAATTCTATCAAATTTGTCAAAACTGTCAAGGGTTTTTATCGACACTATGTATTAAGTATTTCTTAGTGTTATGGCCGTTTCGGTGCATTTATAACATAAGACTGGCTTTTGTATTATTTTTTCTGCATTCACTAAGCAGCGACGGATCTCCTGCCGGGCAGAATAATAAATATGAATGTCTGAATTTCGTCACTTGACCGGTCTGGCTCCTAGACTATCATAGATAGTTTTTGTCAGGCGCGGCAAAATTCTGCCATCAAAAAACCGTATAAACCCCTCCCCGACTATAAGAGAAAAAACCGTCAAGTTATGGTAATTAAGCTTATTAAGTAAACAAGAGAGTCATCAAAACATTCAGGTGTACAGTTGCGCTTGCGCAGTGTCACCGGGGTCAGTGACTCGTTACGTCAGCAAGACAGTTACTATCATTGCGTGATTCGCGTCAAATTAGTAACGATTTCGTTTTTTTAGTCCGTCGCGTTTTCTGGTAATGCGTGTAAGAATTATATTTGTATGGAGTAATATTTTATGTGTTGCAATGGTGTTAGTAACATTCTGGAAACACTGAGATGATTCGTTTGGCCATAATAGGTAATGCAATTAATAGATATGTGTTGACATTAATATAAATCTTATGTCTTCTGGTCTATTGGTAAAGTATTAAATTTAAAATAAATAAATTCAGCCTATTACTGTCCCTCTGCTGGGAAAGGGCCTCTTCTCAGAATGAGAAGGGTTAGGCCTCAGTCCACTACGCTGGCCTGGTGCGGGTTCGGGGACTACACACGCTATCGAAATCTATATGGAGTACCTCAGGTGTGCAGGTTTACGATATATCATTTACTGCTAACGCAAGTGATAATCAAATTCTGACCCGCACATGATTCCGAAAAATTTGGCAGTCTTAGTTTCAGGGAAATATGTAATTCGACCTATAGGACCAATGTTAAATGAATTTTGTTTTTTTTTTTTTTTTTTTTTTTCACCGATTACGTTTTGGTGAACATTTCTCAATTTAAAATGTGGTGACATTCTAGTTTGGTGCCTCCTAGCAACCACAAACATTGGCTCAGCAGTAACATCGATGTTAAAAGATAGAATGAAATTTTTAAAACTATTCATCATTGAGTCTCGCTTCATTACACACAAGATATTATAATGTGTGTTTTATTTCAATGAGCATGGTAGTAAAATAATGATGGATGTAGCAAAAAATGAGGATAAGCTACCGTCTTTTCCTGTTTGAGATGAAACAAATGACACCGGAGAAACTGTTCTTGTAGATATTATTTTTTGAGATGTTTAAGATATTTATAACCGTTCGAACGTGAAGAGGATCCTTGCTTAATATTATATAATTTGCTCGGCTGGAGGCCCTTCTGGTCTCGCCATTTGCCCGGTTAAGCAGTAAAAGCTCCCTGAGCTAACTGCGAGAGACAACTCAAAAAAAAAAAAAAAAAAAAAAAAAAGAAGAGGATCCATTCATGATGTAAAATTAAAAATGTATGACATTTTGTGTCTTACTAACTTTGTTTCAATATCAGTAAAACATTTTTTTTTTTATCTTATACAATAATTACTTTCCTTCATGTACTAGTAATTCGATCCGTTCGTGAATCGAACCTGACCCTTAAAAAGGCCAAGCACTAAGCCACAGCGTGAATCAGGTCGTCAATGTAAAAGCACTTATGGTCCTATGGTACGCAGTATGTGTGTCACTCCCACATGTCACCGGCAGCACCGTTATAGCATTAAAGCGACAATACAAATCTATGCGTATCGAATTTCAGCTGCGCGCGCGCCGTTAGATCGTATCGCGCGGGAGTTGCAAATTGAAAATTATTATTGTAATGGTGACTATGTGAATTGTTATCTGTAACGATCTTCGGCTACTTGGCGAATTTATGCGCATATTTATGTATTTTTTATTTTTGTTTTATGCGTAACTGTATTGTTTTGAGGTCCATGGCCCATAATGGAGGCTACAGCATCTACCGCTTGATTCTTGCATACGAGGACCATGAAACTTTAATGGAAGTTCTCGCTTTATTCGTATGAAAGGGCCTATAAACACAGTTTGAATACATCAATGAAGACTGGTAACATAACTGTTGTAAACAGGAATTAAGTACAGATTTTTAATGTTTTTGTATTATTTATATATTTTCATTTCGAGTTCAATGATCAGAGTAAAAATAGACAGGTTTTTTGGTCATCCATTCCAATGCAATCCAATAGTACACCGCGCAAAGGGGGAGACGAACTTGATGCCTTCAATTAACATTGGTGACAATCAACTAACAATAGATAACAGTGGAAGATGAGGGAGAAGCCTCTACCCAACAATGGCAGACTCAGGGCTAAACATAATAAATAATATAATAATCCAATACCAAGACTGTCTGTCTTTCTGTTGATTTAAAAATGAAATGTAAACGAAATTTGACAAAACAAGTTATGATTAAAATTGTACACATACTACATCTATTTAGCTGTACAAAGCTTCGTCTAGGTCTCGAAGAAGCGATCGTGTCGTATCAAGTGGCCAATCATTTTTCCTCTTCTGTTATCTATGATTCTCAACAACTGTCTTTCCTAAAGGAGAAATTAGGAAGAGAGTTGTATAAAGACGTCAAAACAAAAGCAGAAAATAGAGAGCAGTGGCGATTGCTCCACCGACAAGAGCTTAAAAAAGTTCGTAAATTAAGAAGAAGACATCTAGCTACGCTTGATCCGTGCATTAGCAACACAACTTGTTGACTTGCTCATCATGCCAAAGAATTCACATTTACCTGCTTTCTACTAAGTTGTAACCCTTTTTTTTCTGTTAAAATAGTTTGAAGATTTACTTTTTTACTGTTATGCCATACGATACATTTTGTGATTTTTTAAATCATGATCTCATGCAACTGAATGCAATTCTTTGTTAGAATAAGGTTTAAAGCCGATTTTAAAGCTCACACGTTATAAACAAATCTTTATCTAACATATAGTTGCAAAGGATACTTAAAGTCCTGGCTGCCCGTTCAAAGATACAAGTCTCACCATAAAATAATGCATAACATTACCGACTCTAGTCTCACACCATTTACATGCTATTTAAGTTACCATAACGCTTTATGGGGATTAGCCCTACTGCACATAAAACTAACTAACACAAACCTGTGAATGTTTGTGGGAGATATTAGGAATATTTTATAGGGTTTTAATACTGTAGTTTACTTACTGTTGTTAAACGGAATCCTGTTTTTATTGCTGGGATGTTTTTATGGTAATATTGGTGTATGTTATTAACTGACTTTGGTCTAGATCTTGGGTTCGATTTTCTGGGCGGCATTATTGGGATTTCCTGATATTCTTTTCCAGACGGAGATTAGAATTGAGTTCGCTTGATGGCTAGCTCGCTCTCTATGGGAGTAGTAACAGAATCGGTGAAATATGGACCATAGGACCAAGGACTGAGAGAAGGAATGTCGGT
This sequence comes from Shargacucullia verbasci, assembly GCA_947562105.1. NCBI lineage: Eukaryota > Metazoa > Arthropoda > Insecta > Lepidoptera > Noctuidae > Shargacucullia > Shargacucullia verbasci. The sequence goes on along the minus strand of OX387284.1, from coordinate 13,562,386 downwards.
CGTTCCGCAGCGAGATGGGCACGCGATATTATCGCCATCGAGGGTCTAACATGGATGAGAGCGTAGAAATAGTATAGGAGCGAAGAAACTGCCACTTTGAAAGAGAAGTCTATTGCCTAGAAGTCGGGCTATGGATGATGGATGATGAAACAACTACATAACACATTTGGGAATACAAGCGTGATTTTGAAGTTTCTTGCCCGTTCTTCTCCATGGGAAAACAACACTTTGGAACGTGGCAACGAGTCTGACTATTCATAAGTGTCTTTAACTGGTCTACATGAATCAAAATATATTTTATTATTATTATTTTATATTATGTGTTATGTAATAATAATAACGACCCGGGTACGTCCTAAAACTGCGGAGGACGGGCAGCAGCGTCCTCTCACTAATCGGTGAGCCACTGCGATCCCCAAGCCGCCTGCCAAGCGTCGGGATTATGGCAACCCCCCCCCCCCCCCTTTAGCCTTTCGTTCAGCAGTGGACGTCTTCAGGCTGATGATAATGATGTTATGTAATATCCGTCTCGTACAACTGAGTGAAAAAAATTACCCCATCGCCTTCCACTTCTCGTAACCCATTTCCCTATAATTTACAACTGTCACTAGCTGACATCCAGCTTACTATATTACCAACATCACTATTCAAAAAGACCCATAAAATCGTACAACTTACACCGAAATCGTATAATTTATTGGTATTACGACCAAAAACCTATTATGCGAGTATTATTGAGCTACCGTGTATGTTAAAAGTCATTTGATACCCATAAGTACTATAAATTTGTCACGTGACAACCGTAAAACTACTCAAGCATGGAATAGCTATGGTATTATTTATTGTGATCCCTTGATGGTGTGTGCGAGTTATGGGCGAGAAGCGATTGTGGTGAAAAAATCGACATAATACATACATACATAAATGTCACACTTTTTTGTCTCATTCCCTACGGAACGTGTTACGATCCTTACATAACCCTTTTGCTTCAACATTAATGCATCTTTTCATACATGGACGCCGGTTGTGGGTACTGCTACTTGATCTTTAATAATCGAGATAATGGTCTCAATAATATCGTCAGGCATAATAATATTTCAAATGCCTATAGTGATTTTAGAGCCTGTTCAAGCATTAACGCAAATTTTTTTCACATGTCGTTCGGAAATAAAATCTACGGTAGCTCTAACATAAATGGCTATTGATTTCGTCTTGAAATGCATTGCCATAATGGATATCCATTATAGCACCATTACGTGGTAGACCCGCAAGATTATCGATATTCGAATTATCTAATACTAAACATTTCATCTTATCTACAGCTGTAGGTTTAAACAGGCCTGTACTAAGTTTTTGGTTAATTTTTAATGTTAAAGATTTTACCTCTGCAAATCTTTTATTTTAAAAGAATATACATGGAATTCCTTGCGGGCTTCTTCTCCATAGGACCTACCCCCATTATTGAACCATGTTTAAAGGCCTACTTGAAGTAAAAAATATTAAACTTTGACTTTCAAAAGTTGGGTCTCAACACTCGTTTCTCCGTCCAATTAGCCAGTCAGGAATGATGGTAGGGACCTTATTGCTCAGGGTGCTCCAGATTATCTAGGATATTGTCACTCGTGGGGAGTACTCATCCATTCTACTGTACCTGTAGGTGCCTTTTGGCCATCACTGTCAATTAGAAGTTTGCTGCATAAGCTTTTTTAATGCTGCCTCACTTTGTCCGTTGTCTGGCGACAATCGCTTGAGTCTCTCATTTAGGTTACATTTGGGAATAACTCCCGGATCGAATATCAATAAAATTTATGACCTTTCTAATACCTGTATAAACCAAAATTATGTTGACGTAGTTCATGATTACTATCTATAACATGAAGAGTAAACAGTTGTCTGCAGTTCTTCTTCATCTTAAAGGAAACACCAGGCAGTGGAAAGGTATGTTTGTATGACATCTGATACACGTAAAACCTCTTAGGTCCTCAGTTAGAAACCTTTATTATAAAAAATGCTTTGTAGTAGGTTTGTGTTAAAGTTTGTAGTTAATAAACATGTATTGTTATGGTTTATTACACTATAAATGACGCAATTAAACTATAAATCAAAATATATTTACCGTAAAGAACAAACTAAACATACTTTAAGTTACAGACCAAAGAAACATTTCAAACAAAATTCTTGGCCACGTAGCCCACCAAACATGGCGTTCATTATCGCGGGCGATCGCATGCGCATGCGCGCATTGCGCGGCCACGATTACTTTCCGAAAGTGTAAATAATTCGAATTACAATAATCGATAGTTTCTCAAGTCGGTCGGTAGATGGAGGTCGTGCGCAGTGGCGCGGCGGAGGGGGGTCGTGAGAACTGGGCGACTTGCACTTTCGTCGGCGCGCGCGCAGCTCGATGCGCGATAGCGTTGCGCCGGGCGCCGCTGAGTCTGCGCACGAGTCTAGGCTCAAGTACTGATTAATCATCAATCTCAGCTTTACAAGACACGGCAATCCTCAGAGAAAGTAACTTATATCAACATTAACTTTGCGCGTGAACAGGAAGTGTGACGGAGAAAATTATCAAAATCACTGTCCAGAACAAATAAAAAACTATAAAAGATGGAAATGACAATAGAAAAAAGTGAAGTTACTTTCTATTGCATCAAAATCAGACGAGACACGATACAAAAACTTCCGACAAAGGAACTAAAATGTTGATAGAATCACGACTTTCAACAAACACTGCACGATAAGACGTAGAGGACCCCTACGGTTTTAGCATTGTCAGATATAAAGACTCGTTAGTGGGCGTGTCAATTATAAACTTGTTCTCTATCTACTTATAAATAGATATTAAAGTCATGTAAACTATTATGAAGTTTGAGTTGCCATTTATCAAGACAAAAGATAGAAGTAACAACAGCTTGTTCAAATGATGTAGAAGCATGTTTTGTTTCTCTCAAGCCAGTTTAATTAGCACATGCAATATTGCCAAATTTACATTCAACAGGAAGTTACTCAAGATGATACGATGTAAATCGAAAATAAAATGCTAAACTACTCAGAAAGAGATAAAGTCACGGCCTTATTTTAGCAGAGCCGCATAAAGTCTTTCAGTTAGAACCATGGGTTCTTAAAGAACTAAATACGATGCAAGTACAAATTAAAACCAAACTTGCCTTAATTAACAGACATTGATCGATAAAGAATCATCCATATTCATTCACACAATCCTGAATGAACACCAATAGAGAGTGGAGTCAATGAATGGATTTCTAATTATTTGCATTAGCCGTGAACACGTTGGGAATTTTTACGTGTTCAATATTTCAATTAGCAATGCAAATTGTTAGCCTTTGGAAAGTGTTGTGGCGATGATTCAACTTCCCGAGGTTAGTACCGGGAGGGCGTTCCGAACTCGTCACGGAATCGCTACCGACACAATTATCGAATCTAGACCACTCTCACTGAAGCAAAAAGAACACCGAGACGTAAAGAAAGCAAAGTCAGGTGCGCCCCCATTTCACTTTCCAATGACTTATCTTTACCCCGGACTCCGAACAAAAATTAACTTAAAGCTGAAAGGAGTAGAGCTCGGAATTCCTTGGAGTGCGCCAACATTGAGTCGGTAAGCATTTCATTATCAAGATTTACGAGGAAACCCTTTAAAAGCAGTTAATTGTGAGTGTTAATTTCGCTTTCTAATGATTTTTGTACATTCTGTACTATTGTCGGGAAGATTTAACGTAGACGTTCATTAGCTACATAATGAGAATATTTCTAAAGAGCAAATCTTTGGAAAAAGTTAAGTGGTTATGAGCAACAATGTCACCTACAGACATCATTATGGTAGTAATGGTGCAATTTAACATCAATACTATCGTTTACATCTCAATTGTAGATCGTGAAGCCATTGTGGCGTTGATGCATGCGCGGAGAAGCGCCCGCGCAGCCTTAATGACAGACCATTTAGTGCAGATATCGTGGAGCCGATTGAGTCGTCGGCCTCTCGGGCTTGTTCTGACAGAACTTTTTTTACGTGTATTTCTATTTAGACTAGGAGATTATCGGGAGATGTCTCGACGGACAGTGTTGCCAATTACTTATTGTTGATCGTAATGACAGGTAATGACACTAATGAGTCATTCGGGTTGACCTCCGTCGCTGATTCGGTTGGTTCTGAGAATGTAGGATCAAATTGAATGGTGCTTGTTTTTGCTTAATCTTTTAAATGACATTTGCAGCTATGACTAGAATTTGTATATTGTATGTCCAAATAAATATGTACATATTGTTTAGGAATAGCTTGTTTTCTTATTTGAAAGTCTATATATTCAGACTAGAGTAACATAATCTGTCATTGTTCTTTGTATGAAGACACATCAATTGTTATCTGCTTACGCATCTTCGTGTCAAAATTTCAACGATTAGCTATGCTAACAGATATGATACTTCTTTGATCTCTTCTGGTTACTAGGTATATGTAAGCATGAAGAACAGAAGAACCCTGTATCCTTAGCAGGGATAGTATGTTTCTTATCTCGGTACAAACTGACCTCCGACAAGTACACACGGTTGACGAACACGAATGGAGTCAAGGTGAGATGTCAGCGCTTAAACAATCAAATCGATTGAGTAGATCACGCGAAACTAATTATTATATCGCTGCTAGAGAAATATTGATAACGTATCTACTTTGAAACAGGTTTGTGACTTAAGAGTTTTTAATGCCTCATTGGTGTCGTTGTCGCAAGCGTGAGGTCCTCGGTTCCATCTCCGGGTCATGCAGTGTTCTTGAGTTTTTCTGTTAGAAATATTTTACAAACCGGAGTTTGGAAATTGCCCGGTATAGATGGCATAGGATCGCTATTACACGAGACTTAATAACGGCATCAGCGAAATCTGGGTGTAAAGTACATCATCATCATCATCAGCCAGAAGACGTCCACTGCTGAACGAAGGCTTACCCCAAGGGGAGGGGTTCGGGGGGGGGGGGGGGGGGGGGGAGTGTTGCCATAATCCCCACGCTTGGCAGGCGGCTTGGGGATCGCAGTGGCTCACCGATTAGTGAAAGGACGCTGCTGCCCGTCCTCCGGTGTCTGGCCGTAGTTTTAAGACATACCCGGGTCAAACACCAGTACATCTCTGCCTAACTCTTCGGGGAATATAGGCGTGACCAGCGGCGTGCACAGAGTTTTTAGAAAGGGTAGGCAGATTTTTTTTGAAGCTTACTTACCAAAAATACCTAATGCATGTTGGTATTGGTTCGTCGTTTTGTCAATTAAATAATGATGTATGTGATTTGCCACCTCAAATTTCTTATAATAAATATTTATCTGGGGTATGTAGGGTAGGCAGTGTCTTTTTGTCTTTATGAACCGCACGCCACTGGGCGTGACATACCTATCACGTTCATTTACACAGATATTACATTATTATTTTAGATCTATGTTTGTTAAGAGCCGCACGTCTTTGAAGATACAATTGCGCTTTATCACACCTATCATGTCACGCCTTGTTCTGTGAACTCAAATAGATAATTTACTCTTATTGAAATTTCGCCGACAAGACCCATTTCTTGGAAATCGTTTAGATGTTCATTGAATCCGGTCAACTTACGCTTAGTTAGGCGTATTTAACTATGTTATAACGGTAATTTGGTTAAATTACATCGTAAACGGACGGTTAATCGGTATTCCCATTTTCCTCCGCAATGGACACTAGCCGGATCTCAAGTTCACCGGCAATGTAACAGACGGTTAGGACAAATCAGCAGTTTAACATTAACTTTTATATAGGTAAACGGCCGTTTTCATATTAAACATCTTTTTTATTGGTGAAGTTGGGCCTAACTTTGCGTTATGCGAAGAATATATGCGACTCGGTTGAGATACCATTTTTTATTGTTTTGTCTCAGGTATACGGGCGGTCCATTCAACCTCTTACATCCTGGACGGCCAAAAAAGTTTGCGAAGTGTGAATATTTAATTAGATTAATCATAAAAGTTTAGGTGGTAAATTGGATTCACGGAATTCAATGCAGAGGACTAAACAATGATAAATTAAAAAATATATATTTTCACTATTATTGAACAATTATGGCTTTTGAAAAAAGCTTGAGCATACTGAGTAAAACTTCCTTCAGAAACTAGCGCAACCATTTTTTGTTTTTTGTAAGTCCACTTTAATTAACAAAGCGAGGCCCACCTACACTTCTACTACCAAGTTTCGCCTACTCCGCCATTTCTAATACAGCTCGCCAAATGCACCATATAAATTAGAATTTCTCTGGATTGCGAGTAATTAATCAGCTTTAGTGGGGCTGGATCAAAGGGGCCGCGGCGACACTTTCGCCATTACCGCCGATAAATTGTCACGCCCACTGCGCGACGCGTCGACATGCGCCCGCGCAACCGCCGCTATTTTAAGATATTGTAACATCATATTTAAATACAATAACGGTATGGTACAGAACAATTGTTCGGGACAGTATGAGTGGCCTGATGCATAAAAAGGATTAAATTAATTAATATTGCGAGAACGTTTTTGGTGTAGTCCTCTCTATTATCTATCGCCACAGTTTGGCTATTATAATATGATCACTCATGATTGACGGCACGGTTAGCGCAGTGGTTGAAAAATTTTACTACTGATAGTTGCTTCGGGTCTGGATCTTTGTGTATGTGAATACACACCGTGCCTCGGAAAACACGTAAAGCCGTTGGTCCTGCGCCTGATCTCTCTCCGGCCGTGTCGGATTGCCGTCCCATCGGACTATGAGAGTGCACCTGTGTTTGCGCACACACTTGAGCTCTATAATATCTCCTGCATAGTTGGCTTATCTCCGGTGAGATTGACTGCTGTGACCGAAATTCGGTCAGGAGGACATTATGGTCACTCAAATGGGCTAACGAAGTAACCAAGAATGGTACAAAAATTAACAGAAAGAACATTTCCAATATGACAACCCACGGTTGGCGCAGTGGCAGTGATTAGCTTTCTGTGCTCGATTTTGCGGGTTCGATTGCCCCAAGGAACAAACATGTACGATCTACAGATAGTTGTTTCGCGTGTGTATATGTAACATGTATGTTTGTAAACTCTACCAAAGATACAGGAGAAATCCTAGTGAGGAGAACCAATTTAAAAAATAAACAACATTAAATATTATTTTTACTGCAACGTGTGACTTTCAACTCTGGTTGTTATGTTTCCCAGTGACAGCACCTGTTATTGTGCTTACGCAGTAAAACAAATAGCGTGAACATAAACTACGATTTTATGAACCACAACGGCAAGAAGCACATTGCACACTTGAGCCATTGTCAACGCGAAAACAAAGCTTTAAAAGAAAATCGTGTACGACACCATGACATCACTTAGCCATCACTATGATTACCACGCATTTTCACTTAGTGAAATACGTTTTCCATACACAACTTTCCATCCAGCGCGAGCGCAGCGCTGGGAACAAGTCACTTTCTTTAAAGAAAATTATCAACTATCAACCATAATAGTTTGACACCTGTGCCATTATAAAAATTATGCAATGAAGTGTCAGATTACGTCGGTCGTCGTTGTATTGACAGTTTGTTCCTTGTGGTGATTAAATGCAATTTGTAATTGTCTTTTTTTTCAAGATAGCCTTACAACATAACATTTTTATTAGAGGTCGTGATTGATGGAAAATACTTTAAAATTGCCAGTGTCATACAGACTCGTTTGTGAATCATAAATGTTTAAACGAAGTAAATACAAGGTCAGCGACGCAGTAATCTCTGATCTTGAACTTGTGGTATTTCAAGGCTACTATTACTATTAACTACTCTCGATAACCAATTTCAATGAACAGGCTCTTTTATTTTCTCTTTGATACTGAGAAATCGAGTTATCGCAGAAATTCTATCGTGAAATCAATTAATTGATCGATTTAAGAAATAACTATTCGAATCGAAAGTTTTCGTCTACACGCGAAATTTTGTATACCTTCAAACGGGCACTCTCTCTTACTTTTACAAAAATATCCGTTTTTAATTGATAGAACTAAATGAGAATTCTTTTAATGATATTACTTTTTAGGCATTTTAATGTGTGACATAGAAATTCCACGGTGTCTATAAAACATCTGGCGCATTGTAAACCTACATTTGTATTGGCCTACGACACAAGCGTGCGACATTTGTTTCGCAACTAATTTCGCACTGCCAAACGATATCAACGATAGAGAAACTCGTTATAATCGTGGGACTCTCAATGACAACACTTTCAGCTAATTATGGGTAAGCTGCATTTGTTTTATTTAAGAAAATACTGATTATTAAACTTGATTGTGTATTCTGACCACCATCTCGCCAGATGGTGAGCGATGATATTGTGGTCTAGGAGATAGATGTTCCCTCGATATCCAGGGGCAAATCACCAATGGATAATAGATATCATACATGGTGAAATAAAAAAGCACATAATTTGTAGAGATATATGTTAGATAGTATTGTTATAGCTCTTTTGATTAACATCAACATTGCACGAAAGCTTTTTAAGTGTAGGTCGAAATCGTAAGACAAACTTTAATTGCACACCGTAAAATCGTAGTATATAAGAAAAACAAAATGGCCCATCTATTGCGTGCGAGTCGGAAACCTAAAATCATCAACAATGATTAAATAAGAATTAAAAAAAAAGGTAATTGCTTTTATTTGTCCAGAGATTTTAAGTGAGATATATCTACTAAAGTTACTGAACATTTTCGCCGATCATATGTTACAAAAATAATGTCTTTCGATAATATATCGATGTGCACGTCTGACAAATGAAGGACCTAAGACTTTATACCTTTTGATAACCGAAATTTGATAATTTATACTTTGGGTTGCAAGGTTGAAAAATTGTGTATTTTATTGGCCACGTCTTCCGATTGTTAATGGTAATCTTTTGAACGAATCGTAAACAGGTTCCGATCGATTTCGGCCGAATATATTTTTTTTTTCTTTTCTCATACTTTGGAACGATAACGAATGATCAGGCCTTGAACCTGGGATATATGTTTTTATTTTTACTGTTCCATGTTTATAAATACTCTTTAGTGTGCAGATATTGATGGTGTCATCCGGAATATGCCATTGTTTTATTTTTTAATGTGGTAACTGGCAGATCATGGAACAAAGTATCGGATTCCAATTTTAAAAAGTCTGAATGTTTGCAGCGCTAGTTCATTCGTAAAAAATGTGTTCGAATTTCGAAAATTAGATTATATGGCGATAAGGGCTAGTAATAGCAATTTGGTTCCAAAAATTCCTCGTTATTGCGTGGGAGTGTTTGTGTAGGTGTGATAGTAAAGCCCTTTCATTATCGTCCATTCCGTGGTAACGATGATCACAGTATAATAACAGGCCGGAATATTTCTCACCCACTAAATCTCCGAGTACCGTTGAGATTGTACAAAAAAATAAAGCGGGTAGATGAAAGATTGTTTGTTTTTTTCGCATTTGGAAATCAAAGTTCTTTATGAGCTGTTACGAACGTTATCTAAAATTAATTAAGGTATAATTTATTACCCTTTAAAATGGAAATTGAGAATGTTAGATGCATATAGTTGACAGAGGATATTCGACCGACCCTTTCGCTAATGTAAAATGTATTGTATTGAAGAATATATCAACTGTAAACTGGCAACTGGGACTATCTCATTTTTGACAACATTATAGGATTAAGAAGAAATTATCGATCACGTTGTGCATACAACGCGGTCGATGTTAGTACAAATTGAAAAAAATTGATTTTGGGGTCTAATTTTGATTGAAGTAAAATATGCTTTTTGCAGCGCTGCACGCTGCCGGGTATGAAATATTTTGAATGGTATAAACCAAGTAAAATCCTCATAAAATCGAGATAGGACATGTTGCCAGTTCACAGTCGATATGTAACAACTGAACGTTTCCTTTAAATCTCAGTATCAGTTAACAAAAAGAAGTACTTCCCGCGGCTAGAACAGACAAACCCTTTATTTTTTCGCATCAGTCCTTACGCTAAAGGTTCGTTATGATAACTATTATTTCTCTAAATAGACAGCGGTGCGCGGGCGGGAATTTTAATGGGCAGGCATCTTGTGCGCAATGCGCGCGCGCAGCTTTTTGCCCCCCTCCACCGCACGCAACAAATTGTTGCTGCGCCGCATTTCGTGCGTTTCTAGGGTTCAACGGGTTCTAAGAGAAAATGAAATGCGTTTGAGGCAGTTTTTATCGTTGTCCGAGGAAAGGTACAGCCACATCTGGTAAGGCATCCGCTGAGGATCTATTGAGAATCCTGATTGGCTAAAAGTGCTGGCAGGGTAGCCAACCATTAGGAATTAATTAGAACATGTTTTTTTTTACTCGGTACTAAAATGAGATCGTTTCTTTTATTATTTCAAGAAGTAAATACCCCTTATACGAGTCTTAGGTAACGTAACACAATGTTCGATTTCGGTAAAAAGCACTTTTATTTATTACGTATCAGCTTGTTACCGGACAAGGAAACGGTAAATAACGCGTACGTAATATCCAATTAAAATTTTGTTTTTTTACCTGAACGTATTACCTCTCTTACGTGAAGACGTCACATCGTCGATGAGTTTATAGTTTATATCAGGTTGTTATATAAAATTGTAACTGTGCTTGAGTAACAATAACAAGTAAGCTCTAATGCGTGTACTTAATTGAAAAAGCAGGCTCCATTAGAGTGTCCTAGATATCTGGGAAATTCGGGAACGTCCCGACCAAACACTCCTCAAATATTAAGAAAATAAATAGCGGATCTTTTCAGAGTTCTGTCCAATTCCTGCTCTAAACTCCAATAAACAATATGAGTCCACTAACCTCATACGTTCATGAATACACTTTTTTTCATCATTCATCATTCATTCTTGCTCGCTGTTCAAAAAAAGGAATAGACAGGAACTTTTTACTTTAAATTGCGTAACAAAAAACAGTTAAAGAAATATCGACCGTGACGGCGTGCGTGATTCCTCCAAACTGTGAAAACTCACGGACATTATGAAACCATAATTAATTGATAGTATAAAAGACCTACAATATTCTCTATACGATGATTTCTTTATGTAACGCGAATTTACGAGCTATTAGAAATATTAAGGTACCTACCTCGGTTGCGTAAGTCACTTTCTACTGGGCCGCGACAATTTATACATACATAGAAAATGTTTGATCGCTTATGTAACATATGATATATTGTTATTTGATTTCTGACATAGGAATGGGGAGTATATCAACTGGTTTTGAAGTTTTAGAACTCGGAACATTGGGAACCTGTTTTTATTTACACATGTTTTGGCCTGTAGTGTAAACAAGATGATGAACTAAACATGTCATCCGAGGAATCACAGCCGGATTTTTTTAAAGCATTGCCCCGCACTCGTGTTTCATTTTAGGACTCTATCGTGGGTACGTTTAAGAAATATGTCGCACGCACAAACAACCAGACCCGAAACAACTATCTATAGATCATAATAATATTTGTTATATAAGATTGCAGATTATTATGCCTGCTAAAGCTAAAGCTATAAATAAAATGACTACCTCTTTGGTCAAGTGGTAGTAAGCGAGACAGCTGAGCGTGAGATCCTGGGTTGGATTCCCGGGTAGGGCAGTGTTATTGGGTTTTTCTATATGGAAATTTTCAGTAGCAGTACGGAGTCTGGAACTGTGCCCGGTTGATGACAATAGGCTCGCCCCCTATTATATGAGACTCAATAATAGCATCGGCGAAGTATGGGTGTACAATAGTACACCTCTGCCTAACCCTTTGGGGATACAGGCGTGATGTTATATAATGTTACGTTATAAATAAAAAAAATCAACCTTAAATGTTATTTAAAAACATTCATTACTCACACAAAATTGTATGACACATCACCGAACGAACTTCAATCATTCAATTGAACTAGATATCCGGACGCAACTGAATCGCTCCTGGCAATCGTTAATAACTCATAAAATGGACTCTTAATCAACTGGAAGTTGATTGTGGTCATAAGCCATAAGATATTTTCAATATACCCTACATGACGCTTTACAAAACTACATTACCTCGAAGAAGATCGTTACGGTGACCATGATTTATGACTACAAAATAATCCAAGTTTTTTTATTGCGTCCCCATAAAAATGTGTCGATTGGTTTGATCATGATTGCTGTATTGGGAAGTTTAAAATTTAATAGGTAGCAAGTAATTAATAAGTAATATAAAACTATTGCGACGTTAAGTTGATACTGAGAAACATGGCGACTTTTAAAAAGATTTAATCACATGTTTTATGACAGGGATAGGAAGAAGGATTTAATTTCTGTTGTCTTTTAAGGAAGAGGAGTGATACCGAATTAACTATTTTTGCATTACTTGAAATAGTTATACATTATCTTGCTGCTCCAGCTAAAAATGTAACATCACAAGTTACTCATGAACTAAAAATAATTCACTAACTCGATCCATTCTTAATCATCATCACCAAATTGGATTTATGTCACATGACTCAACGTTGAACTGCTACTTGAATTACGGTTTATATTTACTACACTTTTTATGCGTGTGCGCTGATTTCGTATACTTAAGCTTGTTACACATGGAGAACTAGATTAATTTAGCGGAAAACGGCATTGAATAAGTTTAATGAACGATTGTTTAGATACATTTATTATAGAAACAGGATTAGGATTATTTGTATAGTTTATTTTATTTACTCGTAGACCTTCCGCCGAATAATCTGCTGTGTTTAATCTGTGCTCAGGCACACGAAGGAGGCGTACGCCGCTATCATTCAAAATATAAAGCTTATAAGGCCCCAAGGAATATCATGGCTTGAGTTAAATCGGTACCTACATCGTGTCACGTGTGTAACGAGCCCTACTTACCATGCTTCGGAACCAATCAGAGCACACTTGCTTGCAAATTGGTCATATAATCCACAATAGGGTGACCACATAAAAAGGTAATTGTACTCATAAAAAATTAAAAATAACACATCGTTAAACAAGTTTCTGCACGAGGTCACAGTTTTTATGTGCTTATCTTAGCGGTTAATCATTGTTAAGAATTATTTATGTTTTAAAACACTTTAACCGCTCCAATGGACGTTTGAGTTGCTCGTAAATCATATTAACAGGGGGTAATCATAAAACTTGAATCATATAAAGCGTGTTATTATTTACAATCATTTTTTCCTGTGACCTAAAAAGTTGACACTAGGCACATTCCTGAACGTTCGCGCCACACATAGTTAAAGTTTAGAAAAATAAATTAAAATGTACGCGGCGACTCACTGGTAGCTGATTTCAATGCACAACAACGTACGTTCATAATTTTCTTTGGGTCATAAAAAGCACCATTTTAAATAGACCCCCAAACGTTACGCACAGTTTGCAGAAATCCTAACATCGCGATAGTTAAAGGCTCTTCTAATTTTGGATGCGTTGAAGCACGTCCCTTTCAAGATGGCGCCGGATACGTGACGTCTCTAAAGGCGGGAAACAATGGTAGGCCCGTTATGAATATTGAGAGCTCGGGGATTGTCAAAGGCATGCTTCAACAATTTTCGCCGTGCGTTCGGGTAGACAAACGAATTCACACTGGAATCCGTTGGCCTACTGCGGTACGCACACGCGAACGCTCACCAACAATTCTGGCGCCATGTTTCTTTACGTTCGAAATTCAAAACAACTTTTTTATGAATGTTGAGGCGCGTATACATAAAATTTACATACAGCCAGGATATGAAAGGCGCGTTATTCATATTTTTTTTACAAATAATGCATGCGCATAATAGCCGAGTATGTCAAATACATATTTACCCATCGCGTTACTATTTACACTACTATACACTTTTTTTTAATCAACCTGTAGTACCAAATAGCTGTAAACGCCCCCTTACCAGTAACACTGGCAAACATGTTTATGTTTTGACACGACACCAAAATGATTAGTCGACGTTTAGTAATATTTTTGCATATTTATTCGGAAATCGGTGAGTCAAATACTTACGTACCGGTATCGGCGTCTACATACGTGGTATCGGCGGAATACGTGGAATAAAGATGAACGAACTGTAGTGAATACTTAAATTGAAAAGGAAAATTAAATAAAAAATATTATTTTCCATTTTCTTTTTTTTATAAATAATAAACTTTTAAAATGTCGGTTCTCCATTATTCAGTAGTAGTAAATAGTAAAAAGGCCTAACTACGCCCCTTTGGTTGCGTGCGCATCGGTCCTTTGCCCTCCTGTGGGAAGAAAATATAGGGCGGCCAATAATTTTTGAAGTATGGGACAAACTGTAGTATCAATCGAGACGGTAATATTTTATAAATGAACGATTACTCAACTGTTCTGGGAGTAGTATTTCAGGGAATTTGTAGTAGGTACTGACTGATATGGTTAGCCAAAAATAGTTTATGTTAAATAATTAATTTTATGTAAGACTGGTCTTTATCAGCTCTAGATAGATGGAATTAGAAAGAGTGAGTCCTTTGCTCCGCAGTGGAGCAATACGGGCGTTTAAAAAAAAGTAATGTTATGTAGGAATTTATAATTTAACGCATTACATTATATAAATTTAAATAAACTACATGTTCTATTTGCTGTAATAAAAAAAAAATCACCACTATCCGTCACTTGTAGATATTAGCTAAGACTCAAAAGTAGCGTTCACGAAGTATGCGACGTACACAAATCACCGCAGTTACGGCAATGAGTGCATTTACGAAGCACGTAATAAATCTACGTGCTGATTTACAGCAATCTTATAACATGTGATGTCGTTCAGTGGTGTAACAAGTAAATTGTGATGAATATTGAAACGGGACAACGAAAATAATGTAAGACAACATTTAACTATGAATTCTATATCCAGTTTTGATTATAAGCGGGTTTTAATATACATACAGTATACGCTGACATTTCGCCGATGCTATTATTAAGTACCATGGCAAAATGAATTACATAAGTTAGACTCTTTTAAGCTACATTGTACTCACATAATTGTTGTTCGAGATCAATGTATAAATTAATATTGTATATTTAATTCCGAGTTTAAAAGAGTAACCATGGAGTTTCTTGCCCGTTCTTCTCCATTGGAAATCAACACTTTGGAACGTGGCAACTAGAGCCTGACTATTCATAAGTGCCTGTAAATGGTTTACATGAATAAAAATATATTTGAATTTGAATTTGAATTTGAATTTGAAAAAGTCAGCGGGCCTGTTGCCATTTATTGGGCATAATCAAACTCCGGGCCGCTACGGAGGATTTCAAAAATACCCATATTACTTTACGTGACCTGGGAATTGAATTCAGGACCTCTTACTCAGCAGCAACGTATGCGAATACTAGACTAAGTAGGCTGTAGTTAACATTTAAGGACGGTCTAAAAATGGTAGGAGGATTTCAAGAGAAAGATCTTGCCAATAAATAGATGAAAGAAAACAGAGTTCACGAATGAGGTCACCTGGCGCACTCTGAGTAATCTATCTAGTAATCTAGCCTCGCTATCTGGCTAATCTTTCTACTACAGTATGAGCGATAGAATATATCTTTATTTCATGTTGAACTAAGTTCAAACACTTATGAAATGTCGAAACTCTAGGCAAACGGTTCCAAAAAGAGAAGAACCGGCAAGAAACTTCATGGAAACTCTTTTAAAATATATCGATCTTACAATCATGTTTGGTACATTGTTGTGGTAAGAGAATGCGAGAATAATGTACATAGTTTAATGTGTAAAAACAACACATATGTTTTCAAGCCCTTGCTAATAATAATAATATCCTCCTGACCGATTTCGGTCACTGCGGCCAATATCACCGGAGTTTAGCCAACTACGCAGGAGATATTATAGAGCACAAGTGTGTACGCAAACACAGGCTCTCTCTATTCCTTCACTCTCATAGTCGATGGGACGGCAATCCGACACGACCGGAGAGAGGTCAGGCGCAGGACCAACGGCTTTATGTGCTTTCCGAGGCACGGTGTGTATTCACATACACGAAGACCCAGACTCGAAACAAATATCTGTAGATCATACAAATATTTGTTCCGTGCGGGAATCGAACCCGCGACACGTAGCTTAGCAGTCGATCGCTCAACCACTGCGCCAACCGTGTCGTCAAGCTCTTGCTAACATGACTGAAGAAAGATATAATTGGTAACTGATACCAAGTAAAAGTAGATATTACATAATATATTTAACTCATAATCCACAAATCATTACTAGATCGCGACCGCAGCTCATACATATACACAAAAAAACTACACACAAACGAATCTTACATAAACGCGAAAGTAAAATAATTACGTTTATAAACGCGATTTTAATATTTAAAACGTCTGAAGATTTAAAATTTCACGGTTTCGTAAACGCTAATGTAATTCGCAAAATATAGTTGTTCCGATCGTAACAATAGGTGTTTATTAGATAACAGACAATTGTTGTTATATAAGCATTCATAATTCCTAAATTGTATGTGTGTTAATTAATATAATAAAATGTATTGCTTGAGAGCTTTCAGACTAAAATAGCCATTACGGACATGTTAATAAAATAGTCACATTATGAAATGTGTAATTTACGCTTTGTGTAAAAGATCTAATAAAGCTTTACTCACAACCTCATCGGTTTAGTGGTTGCAAGCGCGACTGCTGTGTGTGAGGTTCTGGATTCTATTCCCGGATCGGGCAAGATGTTATTGGGGTTTTCTATATTTTTTATTTTCTATATTTTTTTTATGGACATTGTCCATATAGAAAAATCCAATTCCAGAGTCCGTGCGTCCGTCCGTTCCTGAGAATGTCCATGAATGGACATTCTGAGTAACTGCACGGATTCTCGAAATGTGCCAGGCTCTTTCAAAACGTTGTGATTCTAGGTGCATGGTTGTATAGTGGGGGTAGGTCCTATAGAGAAGTTGTTTGAATGAGTAAAATAACCGCAAAAATTATGCGAGAACAATGCAAGCCAATGTGCGCAAGAACCCCAATCTCCTTGGAAACTGGTAGAGAAATACAGACAGAGAGAGAGACAAAATCTTGCTGTTTTCTTCCACTCCGTGATCGCTACGTCCACACCGACTATCATTCATAATTTATAATAATAGATAAGTGGCCCAAATGCCTTCACGTGAGAGTGTCCGAAACAAACATTAAGGAGTCGAATGTGGAATTAAAGGAATTACAGGGAATATTCTGGGTAAGTCAGTCTTGGTCCAAAATGAGGCCGGAGCGGTGCGTGTCCATTAGACTCTTGGGTCTTATAAAGTTTTGGGAATATTGAATTTGAAATACATTGTTTAAGTTTTGTTTGTGGAGTATCCGTCTGCCTAGTGTAGCGTGAGCTCCTGTGTTCGATTTTTGGGTCGGGCAAATTGTTATTGAGTTTTTGTGTAATACATTTCTCAGTATTTTTCGGAGTTTAGAAATGTGCTTGGTAGGTTAGGCGAGTCTATTATATGGAACTCGATAGCGGAATAAGCGAGATGTGGGTGTCCATCAGTATACTTCTGCCTTTCCCTTCGGGGAATACGTTCGTGATGATATCCACATCTTCATAAAACCTGTATTCGTGTCAATTTAAACTGATAATAAACGAAGATGCTTCGAATTATTTTATGGTCTTGTCCAATCAAGAATACCGGATCCAGAGAAAATACAAAAATGGAGCCATTTCAATTTTGAAATTCTTCATCGTATTTAAGAGGTGAATAGCCCTATTTCCCGTGCCGTGAGTACCAACGGAGTAAAACAGATTTGATTTTTTCGATCGGCCCATGCCTCGGGCTGCAATTAGCCGCCGATTTGCCTACGCCACGGCGTGCGCCCGCGCCGGCGACGTCACGAACGATATGCGCACGAGTCGATCGAGATGGATCAGAATTCAGAACGATATGTGCGGCCGTTATGGACGTTTGGAGCTATTATTATTATATATTACGTCACTGTATTAATGTTAGCAAACAATACTTTTGACAGTTTATTTCATTAAACTTTCTTCATAATTTAAACGCGAAATCCGATAACACCCCAATCCATAAGCTAAGTAGGTACGTATTTTAGGGCAGCAAGAGGTCAAAAATGTTCAATAAATTCCAAATATCAGATCCTTCGAAATTTCACACGGTTTAAAAAATTTATGAATGTTGAAAACAAATAAGGCGATACTTGTCGCATTTGGCTTACGAAGTGGGCCGAATTTAAATTTTTAAATTATTGTGAGAAGGGCACCACAATGAGAATGTTCCGTATTGCAGGACCAGCCATAAGATGAAGCCTCACCTGCAACAAAAAGAAAGGTAACGCTAAAATAAGTAATTTAAGAGGACAAGATGACATTGTGACTCAAAAGGAGTGGTTTTTGCTTGTATTGTGGCAGTTTATACAATTTAGGGTCCTTGAATATAATAGCCATTCAACGTCAATTCGTACAAAAGGGGTCATTAAAAACTTAAAAAAAAATAGGTATATCAACTCACAATCGTCGCCAATAGTCATAATATTCGGAAGCCACAGACATTTTAGATAGCTTGACTAATACTCATCATCATCTTGCCTGCTTGTTCTCAACTACATTGGGGGCGGATTTCAGTCTAACCGGTTGCAACTGAATATGAGTATTTTATACAGAGCGACTGCTATCTGAACTCCCTGACCCAATTACTGGGAGATACTGATAGGACACACTGATTTGGTCTGCTGACACCCGTAACGACTATCATAGATCTTCGTTTTTACACCCAGGATCAACTGCTTAACATGCTTTCCGAGACACGGATGGGTCTGGATGTGTGAAAAATGATCGACCGATTTGCGCAGTAGCTATGTAGATACGCTGCTAGAATAAGTTGGTTTACATTAAAAATAAAATAAAACCAGTTATTTTAAAATAACAATTGATA
The DNA here is from genome assembly GCA_947562105.1 of Shargacucullia verbasci. Classification (NCBI taxonomy): domain Eukaryota; kingdom Metazoa; phylum Arthropoda; class Insecta; order Lepidoptera; family Noctuidae; genus Shargacucullia; species Shargacucullia verbasci. The sequence goes on along the minus strand of OX387284.1, from coordinate 13,543,463 downwards.
TAAACGGCAATCTAAATATTTATATACCACATATAGCCGTTACCAGGGAATGCATGCGAAAGATACGGTTAACATGAACTTGGGTGTACTGTACACCCTTTTACGACTGACCTGGGGTCAAACAAAGCTATTTCCTGACCAACACAAACAAAACAAGAGACTATTCTATTTCTACATGACACGACAATAAACTCAACACATATTTTATAAAACCGAATTCCTGATTCAATTTCCATTCCATTTTTGGACATGTGGAAATTCATATGTGCATTTCGACAATTTACTTCCAAACGCTTATTCCAGGCAGATTCTAAAGAGAAAAAGACCAATCGCGTATAAAAGGACTACAACATATCTACTAATCTATTAAAGTATTAGTATCGTAATGTTTAAATACCGATAACAATATCAAATTTCGTGAACAAGAACTATTAATCAATATTATTTGATTAATGAACAATAATGTAAAGAATATCTAAAGTAAGCGGGTCCGAAGTTAATTCAGGCCCCAAATTAATATACGGGATTATATCTGAACAGGTTCCTAACAATGCAAGTGTCACATTAAATCAACCCTATCTAAACCCAGTTGTGTCCAATGAAGAAATACATTAAAGTATCAGATCAAGTTACCAACTTCAAATGAAGCAATCATAAGTTGAAACCCAAGCACAATGATATTTAGCTGCGAATAAAAGTTAATAAGGTTGTGCAATTTGTAATAACTGCTTTGTTGACAAACCAACAGTTGGTGAGGGTCTGATTACCTTCCAGATATGCTAATGTGAGATATCAAGTGTAACATTACTGATTTCTTCGTATGGAGTGGCATGATGATGTGGGAACGAGAAGACTGAAGTGTTATGTGTTAACTTTATGGTGTCTGAAACTTATACCTATCAATTAAACACTACTCAGAAGCCAATTGAGGCGACTGGATTAATAAACGTATCATGAATTGTCTAAACGCATATAAAAAGTTTAGATGGTTCATTTTGATATCTAACTTAGTAACACGTATTAATCAGGTTAACAGGTTCGAGGGTCAGTCCTGCCGTGAACATATAACTTGGTTATGCTAAAGTACGATAATATTATAGATACTATAGTAATTTTTATACGTGGTAATACAAATTTTGGTATCAAATTTTATTCAGTGAAAGTAACAGTTATTTTTATCTATACAGCAAAACGCGATTAGTAATGGGTGAGCCGTAATTATTCAAGCTTCTTACTTATTTGACGTTTTATAAGTTGAACAGAACTTTTATTCTTATATTCTAAAAGAACAGTACAAAGATTTCGTGGCGCGAATGTTAAAGCTATGCCTATCCGATTTATGGTGAGAGAATTGAGATTTAATCTGACATCGATGACAGATCCTTGCCAATTTGTAATCGATTATTCCGGTGCTCTGCTGCGAATAAGAGCCTTGTTTCTCAGTCTCACACATAATTTATAATATTACCCAGCAACCACTAAAGCTTAAATATATCTACACAAAGACAGCCAGCAATATTTTAAATTAACAGACCTTCGAAGAACATCATATACCACTGTGCAAAAACCATTTGCAAATTACTCTCGCTAAAAATCATTACAATCGATTCAGTAAATACAAGTTATCAAAAATCCCGTTTACAGTGACAAAAAAGTCACAGATACACTATGAACAATGCATTAATACATAACTAATAACTTCTCGGTATCGGGGAATTAACTGCGCCTGCGACTCCAACCAGTTGCGCGTACGCTGCGGTTGACCTTTGGAGCAACTTTTTACTGGCACGTAAAAATCACTGTCCATCAGAAAACTACATTCCCGGCTCTAGCAAATCAAGTATTTTTAAGTTTATTTTAAATTGTTTAATGTATACGTGCCAAGGTTATACTATGATGGAGTAAATTTGACACTTGATATGTTACTAAATAAGGGTGCCAAAATCTCAAAATGATCAACGGATTCGATATATGTATATGTTAATGTACGCAGGTGTCTGAATTGATTTTACCATACTCAGAAGAAGCACTAAATCTCTTTCATATTTAAACTATTCAATCTCTTTCAACGATGCCTTTTAAAAACATTAACAGATTGCTACATACCTCGATACTTCAAATATCAGCATATTTAGCAACAAGTACCAATAAATAATCTACCTGACCAGTTTGACTCCAAAGACCAGGTCACAACGATGTATCGTTAATCCTAGTGACAGGTAGATCTGAATTGCAGATGACGTTCGCAGATTTTTAATCTCGTTTGACAAGTGGTCAGCGTAAGGACATTTGACAATAGCATTTCATCATAGATGATTAAGAGGATTTTTGCACACTTGTATTTAAAATACCAGGCGTACGATGTATATCGGGGCAAGAATAATAACAGCTAGTGCACAACTATGTATTGGAAACGACATTTCATAACATATAGTTTGCCATGATGACTAAAATGATGTTTTAATATAATATAATATATTTTTTAAACGTTGCCCCACACTCGGGTTTCTCCTGTATCGTGGGTACAATTTACAAACATACATGTCACAAATACACACAACCAGACCCAATATGTATGTTGAAAGGGATATGCGTAGGAGTTTTGTTATACACCTACATTTTGCTGACGCCAATATTAAGCCCCATACTATATTATGAGACCTATTAATATACCAGACAGTTTCTAACTCAGAGCTGCTACAGGACCTCTTGGTTGTGTCGGAGTTTGCAACCACAAGTCAAATGAGGCCGGTGAATTATACTAGGGACCTGGTCCTTCCGTACGCAATTAATTCATAAGGTTAAGTAGCATTAGACCTGTAGCTAAGTTTGGGAGCTGTGACATTATCATCTAATACAATAATCCCGATTTTGTTCCGACATTGTGTCGACACAGCGAAACAAATGTCAAATCTCTCCTAGTAAGGCTAATTAGGACACTGCAGATGCTTAGCTTGTTGTGACAGATATTTTAAAATGTCGACCGTTTATAGTGTGAGTATTCAAATGTTATGGTTTGTCTGGTATTTAAAGATTAAGCTGTTAAAGACTTGTAAATACAAAAATAAGGGTCGTATTGTCAAATGGCAATAGGCAGAGAAAGCGCATTTTTTTTACTGCTTCTTTGGCCTTTGGTCAGAAATGCGGCTGTTGAGTATCATGTCATCCCCGATTTGGGCAGTGTTAGTATTTTTCTGTTAGATAATTCTCAGTATAAGGCGAGAATTTGGAATTAACCCCGCAAATAGCAATAAGCTCCTTCCTATTTCAAGAGACGCAATCACCGATATACAGCTGTCATATTATCTTATGAACAAGTTTCGGATTGTTTACTCTTCATAAATTAATCACTTTCAATTTGGTATATCCTATATAAAATTGTGTATTCGGCTCGATTGCACAAATTACATGCACTTTACTAACGTTAGAGCTCAAAATTATTTTCCCCCATAACGTTAATGCTTGTAAATGTCATGCTTACATTTCCAAAATTACAATATTCACGGTAACATGTTCAGCACAAAAGCGAAAGCAATACCTACATCTGACCTTACTTTAAACGCAAGTACTCCATATACTTTCCCACAGACAAGATAACTCGCAATTCATCGCTCCGCAACCAGCGATCATTTATTCACAAAGTACCCCCGCACGTACGCTTAATTTAGTTAAATGTCAGCAAGACCTGTCCGTTGGCCGCTGACCCGGTCAGTTTTTCACAAACTTTACTCTTTACTCAGTCTGAACAATCTGATTGCGATGTTTTTACATTATACACTTTTTATTTTTAATATTAACTGTCCTGGATATACTTTGTAATGGGTACATATAAGACGCTTGGAATTGGAATGTTGTAAGAATAGGTTGGGTTTCCAAGTTGATGTTAGAATGGACGAAAAATATAGTGTATTTGATCTAGGAGGTTAGGAATCGAGCAATTTGTATGGGATGGAGGAAATAGGATGAAGCGTTCGTAAATGATGGAGTACGGAACTAATATTTTAGCAAATGTGGCCCCGGGCGGTGTTTAGGGCATGCTTTGATGCCATTTCAAATACCATTCGGGTGAATAGGAACTGTTATTTTTTTTAAACGATAGGAGAGTCATGTTCTTGCCGCCGGGTTTTGGCCGTTATTTATATTGATCTGTTAAATTTGCCTGATCTTCGATTAGCCAAATTGAAATGGAAATAGAACTAGGAACTTTGGATTAGCATAACTTAGCAACACACGCAGAAGGGATAAGGCAGAGGTGTACTATAATTGTAGACCCATATTTCACCAACGCTTGAGGCAATTAAGATATCAAAACTAAAAAAAAGTTCCAGCTTTATCGCATTCATTGAGTCGGCTTCCAAATACTGGAAGCAATACATCCGAAAGGCGCAGGCGCAGGTTTATGGAAATAGACTCCCAAATAAGCAAAGCGCGAGACGCCTGAATAAATATTGCCATATTATTAAAATTATTCGCCAAAAATGACAGAAGAAAGCTTTGTCTCACACTGGGTCAAGGGTCTCTGGCCATAAACCAGGGTCTTTAAAAGGAATGACAAAGAGGGATGACACGAACATAGCACAAGAATAAATAAACTAAAAAATACAGTAAAAGGATTCAAGGCTTTTAGATTTCGTTCACGTCTTCTTTGCCTTTAGTTTACCAACTTGATTCTTAAGCAAATATTATTTTACGGATGTTTAACCAAAATGTTGCGCATGAGTTTGCAAGCATGTCTGAATTCGAATTTAAATATGTACGAGTAACGAGGCACACGCAATGATTTAATATGAAGTAGCATTTCTTTCGTAGACCTTTTTATGACCTGACTTGTTTTATCAAGTTTACGTAAATACTTAGCAAGTAATAAAGATTTCTAATAAAAAAAGGAAATCCTTTATTGAATATATCATCCTCTCCGATAGTACCTTAAAAGAAAAGTAAGAATCACCTTTCCTTCTTAAAGTCAAAGCGATGGCAATTTTGCCTAGTTAAAATGCAAATGAGGAGGGACCTGCGCAAGCGCATTTGTCCTACTAATGGCGTTGCGAATGATTTATGCGAAATAATCTACGCGGCGCCACCACTTTTTTTTTGCTCCACAGCGAAAAGTATTAACAGCATTAACGATATTATCGCCACTTTATTTCAGGGTTCTGTAATAAATTCGTTAAAACCGTCCGATTTAACATACAATGGTCTGAGAACCGAAAATCGCCTGCGGGCGAATCTGGGAAGTGCAAATAAATATATGATTTCCTCGAAATTTGGATTTAACGATTGGTATCCTGTTGTGTACCGTTTTAAGGGTATTATTCAAATTTGGAATATGAGGACGTTCACTAATTTTTTTTTTATTTTGGTTTGATTCCAGATGTATTATCATCTAAAGAGGATCGGCTGAAGCGAATGGTTTGCCGTTACGGTTGTAGGATATACGAGTAGTTGCAAACCTCATAACAAAAGATACTTCGCAAATCCATAAGCTAGTTTGCAAAAGTCCATTCATATTATCAACTAGCTTCCGCCCGCGGCTTCGCCCGCGTGGTTTAGGAACCTGTACGTTTTTCCGGGATAAAAAGTAGCCTATGTTAGCACATAGGCTTCCAGATTAATCTATCTCTGTGCCAAATTTCATCCAGATCCGTTCAGCCGTTCTGGCGTGATTGAATTACAAATATCCATCCATCCATCCATCCATCCATCCATACATACATCCATCCATCCATCCATCCATCCATCCATCCATCCATCCATCTTCACAAGCTTTCACATTTATAACATTATAGTAGGACTAGTAGGATGTACCCCGCCAACCCGCACCAGACTTGAGCCTAACCCTAATCTGAGAAAAGGCTGGTTTCAATAGTGAGAGAATGATGGACAGATTTTTTTAGTACCAACACAATCATATCCACTTTCCTTACAAGTCATTCCTTGTAAGATAAATGATCATACCAAATCAACAACATTAAAAAAACATCCAATTAAAATGAAATCCGTCCACCTTTGTATCAATACAAAACTATTAAGGGCATCCAATAAACAACAGTTACTGTGGTGCGGACGTTATAAATTGCAATTACGGCCAATTACTACTAAGCACGATGTTTGGGCGTTGGATTATTTATTATCTAATTAGCTTCGTTCTGTGGTAGTTTGCAAATGCGAATGGTACAACCGAATCATGACGGTGGATAGGTGTAGTCTTCAACTGGATGAAAAATGACTGTACTTCAGTGGCAAGATGGAATTTATTAATTAAAGTATAGCCGCCTCCTTTGTTAGTGGTCGCAAGCGTGAGATCCTGGATTCTATCCCCGCGCCGGGTGAAGATTATTCGGTTATTCTGTTTGAAAATTCTAGTAGCACGGGATTTGGAATTGTATGGCAATAGGATGGTCTCCTGTTACACATCAAATCAAATCAAAGAACTGTTTATTTCTTCCACAAATAACACAATAAGTAACAAAAACAGAAAGGACAATATTTATTTGTGGGAGACTGGTGCCTGAACTAAGCCGAGGCCTGTATTTCAGGACAATAAGACTCCTTCTCTTAGAAAAGAATCCTAATAATGGCATCGGCGAAATATGCACCAATAGTACCGCCTAGCCCTACACAGAATGAATGCGTAGTATGTATTATATAAACAATAAACGCCTAAATTATTATTAACCGAATGTTTATTCAACAAATTACCACACCGGTTCACGTGCCGCAAGCGTCTCGTTAACAGATAGCAAACGTCCAACCAGCGTCAACACTCCACACTTGAACATTGAAACCCAAATCTGGCCCCAATCCCGACCAGCGTGAAGCGTGGTCACGTACCTGGTGCCACGTTTAATACGACTGTGCTGTATGCAGATAGCAAAAACAGTGTTAATCATGAAGCGTGGGCTGTGATACGAAATTCTCACGTTTTTAGGGCCTGGTGGGACAAAGGACCAGTCTTTATGTTCGAAAAAAGTACAAATTAAATGTTAAGCGATAAGAACTACTTATAAATAGATTAATTTGATGGAGATATTAAGATGATTATCGAGACGATAATAGTATTTTTTTAATTTAATTAATACATATTTAATTAATTACACTTCAATTATAAATGTATGATGATGAATTTATTTATGTCGCGATGTCTATTTTTATAACTAATCAAATCTGCAAAAATACTGTCATCAAAGCTGGTAGAGGCCACTACAGTACTCTACTGAAACACTCGACTATATGAGCAACAAAGAACAGTTAACTTTCCACAAAACATTAACACAATATTATTAACAGCAAAAATTAATAACTTCCTAAAACAAAGTGCCGGCACATAAATCGATATGTCGCATAAATTTATCTGGCAACCCTAGCTGGACCGTTAGGCGCAGGAAATATAGACGCGCGAAAATCATAAACCGCGTGCGCGTGCGCCGGTGTCGAGAGAAACGACAGACGACACGCAGTCGCGACTCGCGGCCACTTGTAAAATCATAAACAAACTCACAAAATGTGTCAACTGGGCAGTGTTACAGCTGTTATTGTAGCCTTAATGCTGTTGCCAGTGAGGAATTAAATTCCAATGGGTTAAAGACAGCCTGAAAGTATGAGCAGACATGGTGAAGTGGGTGTAAAATCAAAATCTCTCTCTTGCAAAAAAGTAATTTTAAATTGAGTATTATTAGGTAAGGATTTGGTCTCATGAGAGAGACAGCGTTAAACAAAGAAAGCATTTAATGACTTCAATCAAAGCCAAAACTTAAAAATATATCTAACAGCGAAATTTAATGAATCCTTAACAACATATTTGCTTAATTCATGTAATTATAAACACTAGCAACATTCCATTGATCACCTACATATATCCCCACAGGAAGACAGCGGTAAGCTATACCGCCACTAGCCGCTATGGCAAACCGGTGATATCAACCGCCCCTCGTTTCCCGGATAACATGCGCACGCGCATCGGCGGTTGTAAACGTGCTGGTATGTTATTTCGCGTGACTATTAATTTTTTTTATTTCCTTTGCACCAAGATACGGACTGATAGGGTACAAGCATTTGCATGTATTAAGTAGAATTCGAACAAGGAAAGAAGACGTGTCTTATTATAAAGCCTGCAAACATTTTCAAATAGCACTGGTCATTGACTCTAAAGTTGGCCCACACTAAACAAGCTAATGTGAAGTGCGTGCGCAGGAGTAAGAGAGAGGAATGTTGGAAATTGTAAGCCAGAATTTCGCAATATTATCAACAAACTAGGGGAGTCAACTGCTAAACCAAATAGATAACAGGAGTTAAGTCATTTAGTTACTAAGCTGGGCAAGCGATTTGACAGAAGAACCAGCTAAATCGCACCAATGAAAACGCCGAATACATCGGGCGCACTAAACATTAAAACTACATACTTTTACATATATCCTACACATTCAAAACAACCTTTTCCAACAAATTATAAAGAAGTCTCTCACATAACTACTAATTAAAGTAAACTTATCATCTAAGCTTCACATAAAACACACATAACGTCCGACGGTCCGTCTGTCAACCACGATTACATCGCAGTTAGTACTAAAACCGGTTAGATTACAGCACTTGAACCTTTTGAATTCCTCATACTAGGAGCTTGTAAACACAGATATAACTAGACTGTAGATCAAGATTATGTTTTTTTGTATGTATGATGTATGTTTTTTTTTAAAAAAAAAAACAAAAAAAATGTAAGATGTATTTTTAAATGATAATACGAGGAAATCAACTGAGATATAAGATAAACAAGTAGTTTTAAATTCGGCATGCATGTATTAAAAGATGCATTTATAAAGAGAAGCAAAAGAGGCATGGCGTTCTGGAGAGTTTCTGCGTCATTGGTGTATTGGTTGGAAAAGCTCCCGAGTGTTGGTCCTGGGTTCCCGGGGATCGAGCAAAGTGTAAATGGGTTTTATTATTAGAAAAATTATCAATAACAATTTGGTGGATTTATCCTCGGTTGATGGCAAGTGACTCGCCCCCTATCGTGTGTGCCATAGCTTTGGAATAATAATAAAATAATCGTGTAAGACATTGACGATATTGTTGCCATCGGGGGTCAAACATGGATAAGACTGGCGCAGGAGCGTAGGCACTTCCAAAGAGAGGCCTAGCAGTGGGCGAAGTCGAGCTGTGGATGATGATGATGATGATGATGATGAATCGTGTAAGCATCATACACTGATGTGGTAACATCATAAAACAAATCTGTCTGGCATCAGAGAACGACAATCTTCGTGTTTAGAAACTATTCGAGAAGAAATTAGTCTTTAGCTAAGCTATGGGCCTCCGATCTTTCGACCGGGACACACTCGTAATACTTGCGTTGTTCCAAAGAGCGGATGACAGTTGTGATTTTTAAATATTCTACACAATGTACATTGAAGAACAGACAAAAGCAATGGACTGCGAAAATAGTGAGTATAAAGTACGACCCCAAAAATCACCAACTTCAAGAAATGTCTTTGAAACTAAGCTGTCCCACTGGCCAGAAAACCGAGGGTCAAACACAACAAAGAAAAAGCTTGAAAACAAGTTGGTGCACGTGATAACACCGTATAGCACTCGACAGTTATTCTGCTTAACCCACATCATAGTAAACGCGTTGCTAAAACAGTTCTCGAGTTTAACATGTACGCTAGAAGTTTGCCATGTTCGCTCAATTATCGGCACAACGTTAATGAGGTTAGCGCTGAGTTGCATCACTCTGTCGCTGGTATTTTCACCTATAAGTAAAGGCATGTAGTGAATTTTTTCTTGGATATAAGTTTGTCGTAATCTGGCTGGTTTAGAAGTCATATCTGATGCGATTTTACAGGAAGTATGTATATATTTTTACTGGAGGAATTTATTTGCATTATTCCTGATAAAAATATGACTAACTAATATGAGTTTAAATGTTTTTCGAATAAATCAGCCTTCATAGGCACTCAAAGTCTTAGAGTAGTTTTTGCTAAAAAATAACGCCTTGTCAAATCAAAAATCTAGTGCAGAACCGAATGCATTTAAAATGTTGTATTAACCGTCGGACTAACCAAAAAGTTGGCGAAATAAAACTTACCAAAACAAGAGATTAGATGCCATGTCTTTCTCATTAGGACGAACAAAATGTCTGGTGAACTTACCTGTGAATAAAAAACAAAATAATGAGCATAAAGTTATTCTAGGACATTCTCTAACTTATGGGCCCATCTTTGTTTGTGTGTATACATATAGTTGTATAACTTTGACAGTTATTAGCTTGAGACTTTCACGAGGGAGTTATCATTGAGATCGGTCCTTGAGAAAGCCTGAGTATGGGAATTGTTAGTTACACTAAACAATTTTTAGACATAACTACCCAATGTCACTATGTAAAAGGAAATTAAATTTGCGTACTCCAGGACCAAAAAAAATTGAGGAAGGATAGGAAGCTAAGCAGTGGGTTAATGTTGGCTTGCCACTGTAAAATAATTTAAAAGTATCATTCGTTTTCTACTTCATTATTTACTAAGTATAATTCCATCTAAATTGACTTGAATTATATCAAATCTTCATTACAGATATAAAATTAACGACGGCAATGACAGAATTATCGCCTAATCAACGACGAATCAAGCATTGACTATCCAGCGATCATTCGTTCAGTTAAGCCAATCCATATGAAGTTTACCGTTGTTTACGGAAACCTTTTGACATTTCAAATGGCCTTAAATATTTATAATAATGGTCCTTTAGCACCGATATCCGTATAGAAGGTGTTACAATCGCTGCGAAAATTTTGATTACACATAATGGATACTACAATCAAAGTACAAAAGAGATTGCGATTTGAGATATATTTTCGCGGAGTTTTTATGCGGGTATTATAGTAGAATGATGGGAATTAAACGCATAAAATCCTTGGTAGGTTGTTAAGCCTAAACAGCAATAAAACTTTGGTTTTATTTGTCGTTTAAGTGTACACGTTACGTTGCTGAATTACCAATGAATTTTGATAAGTGTCAGAATTCCTAAGTGTAACTTGATAGTTACATGCTAAGTACACTTAGGACAAGTGTAATTCGTCACATTGTGAGAATTGTACTCAAAACTTCTAACTGTAAAGTTCCAAGGAAATACTCATTATCACATTTCAGTATCTTCAAAACCTGCAATATTTCATCTTAAATTAAAGGCTGCATGAGAAACTGAGTGTATTCTTAAGTCATCCGCTAGTTTCTACATCTGATATTATAAATAAACAATACTCAACGACCACATTGTGGTCAGCAACCAACCAGACGTGTACCAATTCATACAATAAACAATATTTGCTTACAACCTATGAAGGAATAAATGATTTACCGTAACTGCCTTCAGAACTGCCTTTGTTGAACTAACAAACGCAATATTGAAACGACAGGTTAATGTCGTCATTCATTGTAACACGCGTTAACCTGCGACTGCGACCCGTCACGTACGGTTTATCGCCCAACCGCAGGGCTGCTCCGCCCGGGGCTATCGCGACGCAGCTGCGCGTGCGCACCGCTAATTGCGATCGCGTAGATTGACAACCCTGGGTCACAGGATAACGGTGGCATTTGTCCGTGGGTAAGATAAACGATGCTATGTGTGTATGTGCGTTGTTGCGACATGTTCAATGCTGTCACATTTTGCTGGTCGTAAATTACATTCTTGCATATTTTTAGTTTCGTCCCATGAGTCATGAAATACTCGTAGATACGAGTAACTGTGTTCGAAAATAAAGACAAATTAAATTGTACTTAATACACTTTCTAAAAGTTTTCTGCTCAATGAAATATGTGCATTAAAAAAATTTATTTAGAAAAACCAATGAGTCCATTCCATTACGAAACCGCAAACGCATACAGCAATATAAAACAATGAAGAAACACCAACACAGAAAAAAAGACTTTAAATTACGTCATACTTTCACAGTTTTTTCCTCAAAATCCCATCAATTTGTCACCAAATCATAGACCGCTACAAATCCGCGACAGTGTCGTGCAAATTGCATCAAATGCGCATATCGGCGACTAATCGCAGCGTCACGCGTCGCGGTTACGCCTGAGTTGCGCAAGTGGCTCTCGAGAGTCTCGAGCTGAGTGGCGCGTGGGCATCGACGCGGTGGTCCCGGCTTCTCACCGACAAGTGGACGGAATAGAGATTATTTGTACTTTCATGTGACTGGAATTACTAAACCTAGCGAGAAATTGAATTGGTGCATGTATTTGTGCCTACAAATACATGCACCAATTCAATTTCTCATGATGATCATCATATATTTTTCCCTCAAGAGTACATCACATAATCTCGCGCTTGCGACTAACATTAACCACAAAAAGAACTTCTACGTACAGACTAACATTACGTCAGCTATAATATGAGGGTACACGTAACGCAGGGAAGTATGCGCCGGCGTCGGATTTCCCTGTTTTAGATAACAAAAAATATTACATATGCGGTATGGTGTGAGTGTTAAAAGATTCGCTTGTAAGTATTATGGCTGAGATTTCGTTGGGTTAATACTAGGTAGAAGAACATTTATATAATGTAGGTAGACCTATCTGGTTTTCCCGGATGAAAAGAACTCAATGTACGAACTACTTACCAACCTAAGCCTAAGCATGTGGAAACACTACAAAAAAAGGAAAAAAAAAAACACTGTGGTCCGTTGATTTTTATTAAAATTTGTTACGTAGTATTTTTACTATAATTCATGGCGTATCAGATTTGAATAAAATTCATCTATATATTCAAAGTTTAGGTACCTATAACATAATGAGTATAATTTCTGAATACTTCTAACTTCTAACCAAAAGATACACTTCAACGTATTTGAATGGCATGTGAACTACTTCGATGCAGCTCTTGACTGAATTTGCATCGAAGTCGTCTGTAATGACTGTAATCCAAGAGTTGGTCCTTCCATATAAATATTTCACAAGGACCATTGATAGAAAGTGTCGCTAATATCAAAGCTTTTAAACGTCAATTTCTGAATTATGAGCCTAAACTGTATATGCTAACTTTGTATTCAGTTAAATACTTTTTTGATTAATTATGTATTTCTAAAGTAATTTCTCACTATCTTTCAATAAACGCGATGTTTTCGTCTCTTGGACCACACATTGTGATTTGTCTAGAGGAGCGCTGTAATTATTGGCGGGACGTAGATAGTAATAATAATAATAATAATAATAATAATACTCTTTATTGTACATCAATAGAAAATAAGTTACAAAAGGGTTAAACAATACGCAATGTACAAGGGGCGGCCTTATCGCTTAGAGCGATCTCTTCCAGGCAACCAAATGGAAATGATAGAAACAGGTTAACAAGACAACGGGCAGTCCAGATGTACAATAATTGAAAAGAAAATGATTAATAACATTTATAAATATATACACACTAAATATCCAAATATCTGCAAATTAGGACGAAGCAAGTCTGGAGTACTCTATTTCAGCGTCAGGTAATGTTCCTTGACAAGTTTTTTAAAAGTTGTCAGAGATTGTGCACGTCTCACAGCAAGTGGCAGCGCATTCCATAGGCAAGCAGCTTGTACAGAAAAGGACTTATTAAGAAACATGGAAGAATGCGCTGGGATTTTAAGCACCAGGTTTTCTGATGACCTCAAGGATCTAGAATGCGAATCACAGAGAAACTCAAACCGTTCTTTTAGGTAAAAAGGAGTAAATGGATTAAACAGTACATTATACAGCAGTGAAAGGATATGAGTATTCCGGCGAAGACGGATAGGCAACCATTTGAGCTTAGTACGAAATTCAGAGACATGATCATATTTGCGTAATCCAAATATAAATCTAATACAGAAATTTTGAAGTCGCTCAAGTTTATCCAGTTGCACGGCAGTGAGATCGAGATAGCTCGCATCAGCATAGTCTAAAATCGGCAGGAGGAGGGATTGTGCCAGTGCAATTTTAGTGGCAGTTGGTAAAAAGTTTCGCAACCTTTTCAATGATGATGCCGATGCAAACATTTTCCGACTGACTTCCTTTAGTTGGACGGTCCATGACAAGGTTTTGTCAATGAAAACTCCCAGGTTTTTTACCGTATCACTTATAGGAATTATCGTTCCATCAAAAGTTACTCGAGGAAGTGCCGACCAGTTGACCCTAGCGATCATCCTAGAACTACCAATAACAATTACTTGTGTTTTGGTAGGATTCACTTTTAGCCCAAACTTAGAACTCCAGTCACCTATTCGAGCCAAATCCTCATTAATAACACCAAAAGCTTCACTCAACTTTTCAGCTGGTGCCTGCGAGTAAATTTGTAAATCGTCTGCATAAAGATGGTAGGAAGAAGAGAGCCGATGAGAGATGGAATTTATAAATATAGCGAAGAGTAAAGGAGAAAGAACGCCACCCTGTGGTACACCAGCTGTATAATTGCACCAAGAGGATTTTGAATCTTCAAGGCAGATACGTTGCCGGCGACCAAACAGGTAACTATGAAACCAATCAATCACCGTTGGAGATATGTTAAGAGAGCGGAGTATCCCCAACAAGACATCGAAATCAACCGTATTAAAGGCATTGCTAAAATCTAATAACGCCAATACAGTTAAATTTCCAGCTTCCATGCCCGACCTGATATCATCCGTAATATGAACTAGCGCTGTCGTGGTACTGTGACCACGACGGAAGCCAGATTGAAGTGGGTTGAGGAGACAATTTCTGGAAAGGAACGAGGAGAGTTGAGAGTGGACTAGGCTTTCAAGGACTTTTGAAAGAAACGGTAAAATGGAAATAGGGCGATAATCAGAAAAAGATACAGGTTTTGATATTTTAGGTAGAGGAGTGATTTGGGCATCCTTCCACGCACGAGGAAAGACACCAGTTTTTACTGAGGAGTTAAGGATATAAGAAACGATAGAAAGGATTTCATCGAGGATAGGAAGGACCATACTACGGCTGACACAGTCGCAACCAACTGCATTGGAAGTAATGGATACAATGCTCTTCCTGACATCACAATCAGAGAATTGATCAATGACAAATGGGGAAAAATCGGGTGTCGGAAGATTTGAAAGATAATTTAAAGTACTAACTTTAACTGACTTGTTAAAGGTAGACGACGCAGAGAAGTACTGATTAAGTAAATTTAAATCTAAGTTATTAGGAATTTTGTCGTGCTTCGATTTTCCGACCCCAAGTGATCTAAGAAATTGCCAGACTTTAGCTGGGTCACCATTTTGTACTGAATTATGGATGTGTTGGCGTTGAGCATCCCTACACACTAAATTGCAGCGATTTCTGATGGCGGTGTATTGCTCTTTAATTTTTATGTTATTAGGATGACGCTTAAGTTTATATTTTGCCGCAGCTTTCTTGGACAACAGATGCTTTATTTCCTCCGTAAGCCAGGGAGCTGGTGCATGCCTCACTTTTACTGCTCGAATAGGTGCATGGCGATCATAAAGTTGGACGAGGTTCTTAACAAACAGATCAACTTGTTCATCAACTGAAGTAGCTGTAACAAGAGAAGACCAATCGATGTTGCTAGCATCATCACGAAGGCAGTCCAGGTCCATGCCACTAAAATTGCGAAGCATAAGGATTTTAGGGCGAGCTTTTGGGGGGCGTACTTTATACGACAAAAAAATCAAGTCATGGTGAGAAAATGAGTCTGCTGAACACTGTCCATGTTTAGCGACATGGGTTTTGGAAGAAACGAATATGAGGTCAAGAAGTGAAGCGATTGAGTTCGGGAAATGGTGAGTAGCACTTAGATCTAGAATTGTCAAATTATTAGATTCTACAATGGAAGAGAGTGAAGAAGCACGGAAATCATTTTTAAGGAGGCACGTATTAAAGTCACCCATAATAATTGTATGACTATAGAGAGGGATTAAATTTTCAAGAATATTTTCAAAGGAAGAAAAGAAATTTATTCGAAGGGAAGGACAATAGTATACGCCAAGAAGGATTTTGGTATGATGAAGCTCAACTTCTATAAAAAGATGTTCGCCGGCGTTTGACGGGGGTGGTTGTGGAGACATATTAACAATATTATAGGATATGTGGCTACGAAGATATATGGCTACACCGCCACCACCACCAACCGAGCGGTCATTTCTTATGAGCTGGAATCCGGGAAGAGAATAGGAACGTGAGGCGAGGCATGGCTTTAGCCACGACTCAGAGACTAGAATGGCGTGGATATTCTTACAGTCGAAACAAGCGAGCATATCGGGGAAATGAGCCGGAATACTTTGGGCATTGATGTGGACAACATTAAAATTCCTTGCGACATCAGAAAACTGTGAGACAAGAGAATCAGCTAAAGTAGGAATACTCGCAAAGCTTTCCTCGTCACTACTGGCAGAGTAAAAACTATCACAACTAATATCTGACATAATGCAATAAAAAAAGACGATGTAAATATATAAATATAATATATAAATATATATGTAGGTATAATATAAATGAGGTTTATTCAACTGAATAAACAAAAACAACAAGTAAGTATTCTTCTACCTGCCGGTTGTGTACAATAAGTTATTCACAATAATTATACTATAACAATTTTTAAACTACTGTATGGCCAAAACGATTAAAAACAATAATTTGGAAGAAAACATAGTAAAGAAATAAAATAAAACGTGCACGGCAAATGAAAAACAACTAAGAATAAGAAAGGGAAATAATAGAAAAGGTTGAGGGTGGCGCCGCCGCCGTATGTTTCTACTCGCTCTAGCCAAAGATAACAAATGTCAAAAAGCAAATTATAGAAAAAAAAAAAAAAAAAAGATTCGTGGAACGAAACGTAACTAAAATAGATGACACTAATGACAGCTGACAGCAATACAACAAACGAATGTCGGGCGATCAAGCACCCGCTTTTGTCATAATTATTGTAATAAATATAAAATGAAAGAAATAAGAATGAGGGTGGACATAGTTAATACAGAAAGGAAAGAAGCCGAGCGTACTACTCACGGAAACGTAGCTGAGCGTAAACAAGAAAAATACAAGTTATTTTCTAGCGGCGGCACGCTTTAACTTAGCAACTGCAGGAGCCGGCTGCGTAATGGTTACGATGTCCTGTTGCGACTGCGACTGCTGTGGCTGCTGCTGTCCGATGCTGCTTAACTCCACATTGGTAGTTATTCGATGCTTCGTGCCATTAGGCTCAAGGACAAACACAGAGCCCGCCTTTGTCCAGCAGTTAGTGACACCGAACTTCTCGCGTGCAACCATGAAGAGATCATGTCGTACCTTGGTCAAAAACTCGGAAACCGTGATACCCGTGCCCTTAAGTTTGGTTTTTTCAAACCAAATTGTGTCCCGTTGAGCAACATTATGCAGCTTGATGACAATAGGCCTTGGTTTGAGCGACGTGGTTCGTCCCATTCTGTGGCAGCGCTTGATATCACTGCTCGAGAAGTCAACCATCTTGAAGTGATCTCTAATGATTTGGGTGACAACCTGAGCAGTCTCCTCCTTGGCTTTCTCCGATACTCCATGCAACAACAACATTTTTCTGCGACCACGCATCTCCAGATCGTCTACACTACGGGACAGCAGCTGTACCTGTTGCTGAAGAGCTCCAAGCGCCTCCACAATAAAACTCCGGAATGTAGAGAACTCGGTGGCCAAACAGGAGGTGTCAGAAGTAGTGGCAGCAGGTGCTTTCTGAAGTTTAGCTTCAAATTCCATCATCCTCTTGTTAAACATATCCATCATATCAGTGATATTAACCTTGATGGACTCCATTGGAAGTGTTTTGTGGTCTAGTCAGTTGGTGAAAGTTGGTGAAAAATTGTAAATAGTGAGATAAAAGTAGGGAAACACTTGTCCGGCAGGTAGAAAGACTTAGATTGAAGAATATAGCATTTAAATCACTAAAAATTGCCTTTAACTATTTAAAATGTATTTTTTTAATTGGAGCAAGTTTTTTAGCTATGTACTGTACAACTACCCGCCAAAAAAAAAAAGATAGATGCGGCATAATGGAGGGTTGCAGTGAGAACAACACTACGCGGAACATGAAAGCTTGGATTAAAACTTGATTGTTATAAAGTTAACTAGCCCTGCTCACAAAACCAGTCCAGTCAACACCTGGCAAATATTTATTGACCATATTGTATGTAAGTGAGACAAACGAGAAAGTCATAAAAAAATACAACATATCCACATAACTCAGAATGCCTCATTGCCTCACTGCTGAGAGTGAGGTCCTGCGTTCGATTCCCGGGGTTTTTCTACATGGAATATATTTCAATAGACTTGCTCCCTTTTACATGGGACTGAATAATCGGCGACATGTGGGTGTAGTACACCACTGCCTATCCTTTGAGGAAATATAGGTGATGCTGTACTGTTATTTTATGTTAATCCAGATAAATTTCATGTTAAACCCGGATCATGGAGATTTTAATTCCTTGAAAACGATAAGTAACACCCACTAGTTCTACCAACATAGTCAATAAGGTCAGGATTTCCTCGAGCATTCACCGATGACTAAACACCTACACATTACGCAGAATAAATAAATTATAATGGCATTCTCGATTCACTTACCGATTTAATAACAGTTGACAATAAACGTCATAATCGATATCGACTCGTAATCGTCGATATCGATTATGACTGTGTAATTAATGGCGATAAATAATAAAATAATTGCTTTAATAACACGCCATACATCCTAGTATTTAAATGAGTATTTAATTTAATGAATTATTCATAAAATGTTATTTATAATTATTTTAAGGCAGAATGGTGATATCTGTGTTGATAAATAGAAGCAGTGTGAAATGTTTCCCGGGCATTTGTATGTCATCTCACAATCATTTTATTAAAGAATTTGAGACTTACAAATTATAGGATGCACATAAGCGCACCTACGCGTATTAGAAACGACTTCTTCTTAAAGTGTGTCCTATAAAATAGTTCCTAATAGGTAGAGTATACATATATGCAGGTGCAACAAGCAGGACGGTTTGAGTTGAAACCCGGCCCGCACCTCTGACTTTTTGTAATCATGTGTGGATCAAAATTTGATTATCACTTGCGTTAACGGTGAAGGAAAACATCGTGATGAAACCTGCACAACTGAGAGGGCTCCATAAAGTTCTCGATGGTGAGTGTAGTCTGCCAACCTGCATCACGCCAGCGTGGTGGACTAGGACCTAACTCTTCTCATTCTGAGAAGAGGTCCTTGCTCAACAGTGGGACAGTAATGGGCTGAATTTATTTAAGTCTAGTCAGAATAATGATGTTTTCTAAGCCCGATTGGCATATACTCATATAAACAGTACCTAACGACAAATGTAAACAAATGAAGGCATAATTACTTATTTTACGATATTTTTTATGTATAATGGTTATATCAAATTCCAAGTCCTTAGCTTACCCCCTTACAAATAAGAGTTGCATAGTAATGTCATGAATAAGAAATTTTTAACCGTACATTTTTTAATATATACTGTTTTTTTAATAAGTTAGTTTTGTACCTTATTTTTATTGTTTTTTTAAACATCTACCGTCACTTTTTTTCTTCTGAATAAAAGAGACAGCAATATACTTATCAGTTACAGTTTTCGAATAACGGGAGCTAGCAACTCTGATTCTTATTTATTTTCCACAATTAGCAAAGAGATAATAGGTTATTTAGTAGCATTTCGTATTTTGAAAAAGCTTGCGTGTTGAGAGCATATCAAAACGGAGCAAGATAATTGGTGTAATCACCACAAAACATTTCGAACGAGTTTTTTCAACAAAACCGTACCATTATTGTAATGAGTACTTATTAAAAAGAATAAAAAGGTTGACGACACCGGCAAGTTTAAAATTGTACATTTAAATTGCTAGAGTAGCGTTAATACTGTAAATAGCTGTAATCAGTACGATGAATATGTTCAGTTGAGTTACTGATTTTATGTTTATGTATTTTTAAATATAACCAGCTGTTGTCCGCGATTTGCATGCGTGCATTTCGTAAAAATTCCATCAAAATCGTTCAAGCCGTTTAGGAGAACAATTACGAATACATGCACACCGGAATTTTATATATAAAGAAGAAGATAAAGATATAGGAGGTCTCTATAATTTTTTTTTTACAGGATGGCAACCCGCTTGTTGCACCCTAGTGTTGCACGCGTCTAAAGGTTTCGCTAACCGTTCACCATCAAGCCATCTGTTTATTTTTCACCTTAGTGGTACGTATAAAAATATACTCAAATTCTGGTTAATTTGCCATTGATTTCCCGCTCCAAATCATCAAAATCCTTAGATATTGCATGCCTAAATTTTATAGTCTATGTTTGCGAATCTCGCAAAAACTTCATAATGGTTCACGTAAAACATTGCATAATGGTTTTTGAATAATCTAGATAAAAAGAAACATATGTAACATGTCAAAATTACATAAAAATAACATTACGAACACATCTAAAACAAACTATTAATTAGCCCGATCGCTATCTAAAAAAAATCATCATTTAATAATCACCTCGAAACTTTACTATGACAAGTGATTCTCGCTTTTATTACCAAGTAATTTGAGTTAAAAATGGTGATTATCATTTAATTAGTGTGAATTGTGAGTGCAAATAGTTTCCTTTATGCAATTTCGATTCACACTCTGAATGATTTTGCTTTTGGTACAAGTAATGAACTTACTATAGTAATTAAAATACTGAGTATATTTGAAAGTAATAATTATAATCTGTACTCATTGGTCGTGTGGTCTCAAACGCGGCTGCTGAGTGTATGATCTTGGGTTCGATCACCGGGTCAGGCAGTTTTTGCGCTATAAATTTCCCAATCGCTGGCCTGAGAATGGACAACAACGGCAACACGGTCATCGAACTGATGACCGTGTTGGACGAAGATTTTCCGTTATAAAATTCCCAGTAGCTCCCCAGAGAATGGACTCATGTCCGGTAAATGGAAGAAGACTTGCTGATAGAAAGACATGGGATGATTGATAAATATTTAGTCACTTTCTCAAGACAGCGGTTATCTCAACTTAAGCAGTGTTTTGGTAACATATTTGAAATGACCGACTCAACCTGTGCTCAGCTATAAAATCATCGCTGAGCGTCGTGTTTTGTTCCATATCATCACGACACATGATTCCCAAGGCGATATCTTTCACGACCCAACTGTTCTCAGGTATTCTTCACCCGCTTCCCCTTATCCCGTGCGCCATCGACGCACGGTCTGATACCCAGATCTTCGTGCATCACGCAAATACTTTCTGTCAGATTAATGCGAAAATTAATGGACTTATGTAGACAGTGCGGGTTTACAGCAATCGAAGAAATATAGGTGTTAATTTATATGTTCATTATCAGTAATGTTGATTATGATAAATTCACGCAATGCCACGCTTGTGTTCATTCATGAAGACTGAGTAATAATTGATAGTTTTACTTAATTAGTTCTTCAGTTGGGGCTTCTAGCTACATTATTATCGCGCAGATTAGTCGATTTGTGAGGTTAAGCAGCGCTTACTGCGGTCAGTCCTCGGATGGGTGACCGTTTTTCACAAATCGAGAACCGAATGAATTGTTCGGACTGATCCCTACCGCCTCTTTCCGCCATCGTTCTACACGACAGCAGTTCCATCACCATCATTTGGCAGATGGTTGGCAGTCCACAACTGTGCGTTTCTCTAGAAACTTTCTGCCTCGCACAACAAAACTGTGGAATGAACTGTCGCCTGCGCTATTTCCAGACCAATACGACCTTCAAACCTTCAAGAAAAGAACGTACTCCTTTTTAAAAGGCCGGCAACGCACTTGTGACTCCTCCGGTGTTGCGGGGGTCCATGGGCGACGTTAATCGCTTACCATCAGGCGATCCGTGTGTTAGTTTGCCGCCTAAGCCATAAAAAAAAACCTTCTGTGGCTCAGAAAGCATGTTAAACAGTTGGTCGTTACTGGTGTGTTTGTCTCCCAGTAATTAGGTATCGGATGGCAATTGCTCCGTGTAAAATACTGATATTCAGCCGCAAAAAGCTAGCGTAAAAAACAAGGCAGACGATGACTTAATTAGTACTGAAATTACAGCTATGTTTGAAGGGTTAAAATAAAATTGCATGATGACGTGACATGTTTGAAAACTACAACAACCGGAACAAACATTTGTATGACCTTGTGCAGGAAACTTAGTGCGCATGTGCGTTATTCATATTTATAATACCTAATGCCTCTAATCCTACCCACGCTTGAAGTCAAAGAACGCCGAGCACATAGTAGCATCAAACAACTTACAGCAAATAAAACCAAAGAGAAATTCTATTACTTGCTATCAATACCAATTCTTAATCCAATTTATGAGCTGAAATCACCAAGATATTATAAAATTCACTATAAAATAATACACAGGATTCTAACCAGTAACATTGAACAGATAAGATAGAATACTGTGTAACAAATGGTTCATATTGAAGGATCTAAGCTATGTTTTACTGTCAGCCGCCCACAGGTGGCGCTGATTATGATTTGTGCGGCGATATGCGCGCGCGCGCAAGTCCCGCCGTAAGTTTAATTGCTGGAAGCTGAACACGCCTGATTTATATTTATATCTGACCATCTTATAGCTTCCGTGTTTCATCAGTTCATCAGAATCTTATAAAAATAAGAAATATATATTACTTTAATGTCGTATATATCATGTTGATATATTAGTGGAACGTTTTAATTTACAGGGTTGCCAGTGGAACCATTAAAACCACTACTAAATGTAAATTTTGATTAATTAATTAAAGTTAGTCGAGTAAATCAGATAAGCTGATTGTAAATGATCATTTATATGTATACAGGTGAGCACTTTTTGGGGATCTCTATGGTAATTATACTAACCGTTAGAGATAGCACATTTTGGATAATAAAAGAAAAAAAAATAATGATTCCTAAAAAGTATATATACATATTTTTTCACTTCATAATCATAACGAAAAGATTTATCTAAAAAACAAAAAATAGATTAAGAAATAATTATTTTTATACACAAATAAACATAAAGAACTAATTGTTGTTGAATTATTAAATTATTTTTGGACACTAAATTAGGTTTGTTCAACTTACAAGAAAATACATTTTGTTTAATATATTGTGGATCTTAACCATGTTGAAATTATCTTTCTGTACGAGAATTGAGTACTAATTTAGATCTTCTTTAAGTGAATCTAAGCGAATAAGCACTTACAATTTCGCATAAACACACGCACTATCTAAATGAAAAGACTTGATATCACCTAAACTTAAAAGGTCGGCGCATAACTTCAAGCGTTTTATGACTTTAGACAAGTATGGCTAACACATTTTTTTTATTACGCTTCGCAATTTTTTATACTTTGGCAACATTATATCCCTAGCCCGTATATTTTGACGTATAGAAACGTATCCTTATCGTTATAAAATCAATAAATTCAGCCCATTACTGTCCCACTGCTGGGCAAGGGCCTCTTCTCAGATTCAGAAGGGTAAGGCCTCAGTCCACCACGCTGGCCTGGTGCGGGTTGGCGAACTACACACACCATCAAGAACTTTATGCAGCCCTCGCAGGTGTGCAGGTTTCCTCACGATGTGTTCCTTCACCGTTAACGCAAGTGATAATCAAATTCTGATCCGCACATGATTCCGAAAAGTCAGAGGTGCGGGACTCGGACCCTCTTGCATGGAAGGCAAACGTTCAACCACTAGGCTATCACTGCTTAGCACCGCATCGTTATTTTCAATTAATTTTGAATCGCTAATACAGCGGTTCTTTAATATTTTGTTACAATTTTATGCGTGACGCACATTTAGTATCATACTTAGATATGAATGAAGTGTTCTATTAAAATAAATATTACGTTCGAAACGAGTATTTTCAATTAATTCAAAATTCATGCACGTTAACGATACGCTTGCGCTACCAGACGTCGAAACATTCGTGCTAGGGGTACGGGATGACACAGTTTACAAATCACTCTGCAATAAGTACAACGGGACACTCTGGAATAAGTACCAAGGTTATTGTTTATCAATGCTCAAGTCTTTCGTAAAGTTCGACACTTCAAGTTATCTTCGATTTATTCAGTCAGTATGTATTCCTTATTCACGACCCGGGTACGTCTTAAAACTGCGACCAGACACCGGAGGACGGGCAGCAGCGTCCTCTCACTAATCGGTGAGCCACTGCGATCCCCAAGCCGCATGCCAAGCGTGGGGATTATGGCAAACCCCCCCACTTGGGGGAGGCCTTCGTTCAGCAGTGGACGTCTTCTGGCTGATGATGATGTATTCCTTGAAGAGTAAGAACTGTATTTAGGTAATTTTATGCTCACATTTCGCTGTTATTAAGTCCAATGTTATAGGGAACGACGGTAAGTCTATAGCCATCTACCAAACTCCAGGATGCTACTTACAATTCTGTAACAGAAAAATCCCATAACACTTTTATCGATGCAACGAACAAATCCTCAAACTCAACAGCCATTACACCAATGAATTCAATCCCTTCATTTAACAAAAATACCATTAAACCTGTTGGAAATCCATCATGGTTGTCTAGCATCGCCTTTGTATAGCCATTATTTAATCTCAACACAAAATTGCTGCGGCTTCAAATACTGCCTACGCATTCGCTATTGATTCAACTTTACATCTTCACCGTGAACATTGAGATATGCCTTCTTACATCGGAATGCTGCTATTAGATAATAAGCAGGCTGGGTTAGTCATAAGAAAGTCCTAGTCAGTAAGCTATGTCGATGTTCATTCACCCAGTAATATCGCAAATTGGCAGATTACTTACAATGCAACAACATGCAACATGCCCGCCTGTCTGTAGTTGTAATAACCGTTTTACCATATACAATGTTTTACGCTGCTACTAATGGAGATTATGTCACTTGGTTGTCGATTTTGTGGACAAAGATTGATTGGTACAAAAAAACGTCGCATGACAATAAACAAATTTTGTTCAGTAAGTCCAATTAACAGAAACTGAGTTTTCACATGAACACAAAATAAAGTAACTCTCTTGAATTTTAGGATTTTTTGTTTGATACATTCCCTTTTTATTTTTATACTATAACGGTCTAAAATATAAAAATACCTAAGCATAAAATGGGACTAAATAATTTACCCTAAGTCGAAAATGCTTCCTCAGTAACGTCAACACAATATACATTATTTTTCTGTGAACTCGCCACTAACTCATCCAACAAAGTGACATAAGTAATGGTACCAATAGTACCACATCAGTAGCAGGATAAGTTCCCGGCGTGTTCCAACGTATTATTTCATAAGCTTATCGTTACTATCGGCATTAGATAGTATACCCGCCGCATGCGCACTCTACAATTAAGCGAACCCGATACCGACCAATCAGAGGCCTGTTTTTATCAATGATCTATTTTGTACCGACAGTTATGGAGCGCACTCCTTTACTTCCTTTATTTTCTTCGTTGATTTAAAAATATGGCTTGGGATGGTTTCTCGAGGAGAAATATACGAAGGAATTGCGCAAAAGGAGACGCGCCGCAGGTAAGTATGGAGTATGTATTTATTGAAATTAATTATTGTATTTTCTTCGTTAATCGAGAGTCTAGAATTCTAGATTTATCGATCTTTTTCTCCACTCGTGTAATTTAATTTATAAGATATAATATGTTTTATTAATGTTGTAGATCATTTATGAAACTTAAGAATAGTCAGACTCTGCCACGTTTCAAAGTGTTGACTTCGACAGAGAAGTATAGACAAGAAAGATCTACTCAAGTTGTCTAACAATTTAAAAAATATAAACTTTCCATAGAAAAATTAATATCAACCGTCGCTAGTTCTTTTATATATATGTTAATGTATGTAAATAACGATCTACAATTAATATATTGTTTAGAATCCATTAATTAGAAATCAGTTTATCGTTTCAATTTACTTCCACCGCCTAATTACCGTTGGCCAATCAAAATACAATATATAAACTTGACGTGAATGACGTTTTTCTATCTCTACACCCACGTTTAGAAATAGGCGCGTGCTTAGAATAACTTAAGTTACTAATTAACATAAAAATAACATAAATAAGTTGCGGCTTATGATTCAATAAAAAAAAAACAATACAAAACTGCCTTTTTTTAGATAACAATGGTTGTGGCGCTCCCGACCGTAGCCTTTGCAAGTATATATGCAAAATCGTTAAGTATTCGGGGTCTGAATGATGTATAGGTACTTCAGTTCTCTTTGTTATTTGTTTTTCTATATTTAGTCAGTGTAAGAAAATATTTGTGTTATGTGTTCAACTTGAGTAAGCATTCACGTATTTTCAAGTCACTTTATGACTTCACTATGTAATGTATGTGTATTTTTTTCATAGCCAATCAATTAACGAGTAAAAAATACATTACTAGAGTTTTCATAGTTACATTTTCTAGTAAGTCTCTCTATATTTTTTCTTTTTAATTTTAAAGAAACGTTGCCCCACGCTACTCATAACTCTTGTATCGTGGATGCGTTTACAAAGACATATATTCACATAGACATACACCCAAACCCGAAACAACTATCTGCAATCATACAAATATTTGTTCCGTGCGGAAATCAAACTCGCGACACGTAGCGCAGCAGTCGATTTCTAAACCACTGCGCCAATCGTGCTATCAAGAATTTTAAATAAGTTCTTCACACGTGGGCCCATCCAAGTTGTTAGATTTGCGTAAGACTTTTCTGCTTGGGCAGAATCCATCGCAACAAAACATTGACAAACATAGAAATTTAACCTTAACTTGATAAAGTCAACTATTTAGGACAAAATAACTTTCAAAAACAATAAATCTGAAGTAAGCTGTGTCCAATTAATGCCCACACATTATACCATAGATAATGTATTGTCTATGCTTAGGCATTTTACTTCCCACACCTACACGGACTTTCGATTTGTGGATAATAATTCATTTAATATGTATTAAATGTGTTATTAAGTTATAAATAAAATGAAAATGGCAACTATGGTATATGAAAATGCTAGCTTCCGCGCGCGGCTTCGCCCGCGTGGTATACGAACCCGTACATTTGTCCGGGAGCCCTCTCAGGTGTTCAGGTTTCCTCACGATGTTTTCCTTCACCGTAAACGCAAGTGATAATCAAATTCTGATCCGCACATGATTCCGAAAAGTCAGAGGTGCGGGCCGGGTTCGAACTCAGACCCTCCCGCATGGAAGGCACGCGTTCAACCGCTAGGCTATCACTGCTGCTAGCTGCTAGGCTATATGTATTTAATAAAACAAAAAAATATAAAAAGTACCATTTCAAAGAGGTCAGTGACACAATTCCGGCCGAGTACCATTAAGAGTACCAACATAACCAATTACATTTTATTTTATCACTGAACATTCTCGTTTCGTGCCGATTTTGATTTCGTCACTACCGATACCCGCCGTTATAATTATGCTTGCATAAAACATATAGCATTTCCGCTAAGTCGGTTCAATAACGCATAAGGAATATTAAATGAGAGATTTTATTCAAATAGGCCGTATAAAAACATGGCGGTGGAATGCGCATGCGATCACGAACGAATCGATTTTCTAGCTGTCAATCGGGCGAGTGATTTAGCCGGTACAGAATCGACATCGTTTGGTTGCGTGTGAGAAACAATCATGATTTTGTTTGTGTGTATCGATTTTTATGCTCTTTTTCACATACATAAATTATTAATTTAATTAATTCAATTAGCGGTAAATTTTTAGGATTTATTTTTTATTAGTCTTTCGTTACTCCATAACTACACTTGTCTTTTTTAAACATTTTTTACTTTTTTTCATCGAGTAGACAATTTGATTAATGCTGTAATGTGTATGTAAGTAGGTACTTAGTGGTGCACCTTCCTTCATCGGCTTCATTCAATAAATAAATCATAATATCTAGGTACTCTAAATTGATGGACTTTTCGTCATTATACATTAAATAAAGAAAACCGACATACAATTAAATGAATCGGTTTCTTTGAACCAAAGAGCACAGGTATACTCTTATAAAAAAAAAATATAGAAATAATAACAACAAAACTGTACAAAAGTACCTCTTGTTTCCAAGCTCTAAGCCCCGGAGCACACTGTAACAACGACCTCTAAATGTTTCCGAATTAACCGTCTTCAAATTTATTACGCCGCAGTCGATCGGCGGATATTATCGATAAATAGACGTCAATTTACTGATATTGCCGGACATCTTATCGATTTACGAAGATATAGAGCTTCGGGTACGGTCTCGGAAAATGTGGTAATTGTGATTCCATCGCGCCATGTTGAACGTTAAAGGGAATTTATTCGGTGAAGATATTTTCAATTGTTTTAGGAGCAAATATTTTATTGTTTCTTCTCGCTCCTTTCTACGAAGGGGTAAACGGAAAAATGTTGTACATCTATAGTTCGCCGAGGTATTACATCTAATGAAATGAGAAAAAGCGTACTTTCAGTCACCGGACATAATTCCAAACAAATCGCTTGGTAAATGTGAAAGAATAATCAAATTAGTGTTTTTACCCAGGATTGGTCTCAGGAGACCCGTATTTATCTATATATACAAAATATAAAAAAATATTCTTTATTCCAATATGAGAAGAGAATTATTTTCAAACCTACCCACATTTCTTAAGTTTACAACTTGACAAGTATTTTACCCGACGCAAACCACTACACAAATCAGTACCTAACTCCAAAGATGACAGTTAAATAATTCACAACATCGGTAAGGCACATCTTGCCACAAATAAATCCCGGTACATAATAGCCCACCGCGGAGTTCCAACTGTATTAGTTTTAGCGACAACACTAGCGGTACCTGCAACGGTGTGCCCTAAGCCTATGATTGTGCATTGTCGACAGGTAGTGCTGGGCAATTTTCGCTATATTTGTAGGAATTTATATTCGCATTTATTTTGTTACATTTGTGGAATTTATTCGTTTTGATTATGTTGTTTGTTGATTGCATTCAGCGCATTCATAACATTGTATGTTGCTGTAGTGTCTTCAAGATTTTAAGTATATTATTTGAAAGCAGAAATAAAACATCATTTTTTTTTGTAGCAGACTTTTTTGATACGAGTATACGGTTGAGGAGTTTTTGGTCGGTTTCATCCCCCACCCCACTAGAGAACCACGCACCTCGTCTCGACGATTTGATACCGCTTGAAAAGACTGCAAAGCTCCAGACGAATTAAAAAACTTAAACTTATTATTTACTAAGTAACTAATAAGTAGATTAGATGTTCAAAACCCTGATCACTTCGCACCCAATTCTATTTCACAATTTCTAGGATAAGACTTTTTATCTTTTTTAAAAAGCGTTGCCCTCTCATTTGGATTAATTCCTGTATCGTAGGTGCATTTACAAATACAAATGTTCACATGGACATACATGGACCCGAAACAAATATATGCAGATCATACAAATATTTGTTCCGTGTGGGAATCGAAACCGCGACACGTAGCGTAGCGGCCGATCGCTCAACCGCTAAGCCAACCGTGTCGTCTATGGATGGACTGTTATTTGATGGCGAATCCAGGCGTGGGTGAGACCTATGTACAAAACCAATTACCTATAATCGTCCTGGCAGATACTAAGCGGTACTTTAGCATAATCTAACATCTTAATTCCCGTATAGATATGACAGATACTACTTGGATCAAATGCCAATGATATTAGAACCTGTGTGCAACATTGTACCAGGTTGCTAGTACTCAACTTCAAGTAGAGTATGTTGCAACATCTCTTAGTTGATAATCGGATCAGGTAACGTGTTCTATAAGTAATGTTTGCTATAATATGTCAACTTTGTTACACAAGCTAGTTTAAAACGTCTGTAGGGGTGATGGGAATAGATTATGATAATGATTTGTTCAATATTCTAATCCTGAAAACGAAGTAAAAAACAGTCTAGGTTCCAAGTATTTTCCCCGCATTTTGAAGGCACAGTCGCTAAGCGATTGGTTTACGTATCGCGTTCCGTTCGACACCATAATCCATCTGTTTTTAAAACAAAGCTGTCTTTTTCCTATTAACAAACACACCTGGCCTAGGTATGTCCACCATTGGGCAAAAATAGGCGTTGATGAAGATAATGACAGTTTCAAGGAAACTGCAGTAACTACTTACCCTTTTAGCCCTCAAACCGTGATGTTATGTGCGTAAAACAGTATCAATGGACATACCTGAAAACAGAAAAAAAAACATAAGTTAATATTAATGTCTCATATTTAGTAGGTCAGGTTAACCACAGATGGTTACAAGAAAGGTTGCGTCATTGACTGACCACTAACCACGGTTTAAGATCATTTACCAGCAAACATGTTTAAATTTGTACAATTTTCTTGGTAATACAAAAATAATTTTGTTTTTTGAGACAATTATTAATGGAAATAATTCTCTAAATGGACAACAACAGGAAAATCGATGGACATAAATATAGAAGGCAAGGTTGCATTAAAGAGAATTTTATAACCACACATGTACCAAACAATATGACTCGTAACGACATAGCTACTGCGCAGGTCAGTTGATCTGTAAAACGAGTAATCGTTCTTCACACATCGGGACCCTCCGTACCTTGGTAAGCAAGTCAAGCATCATTTCTATCCACCCAAGTCGTCCATATGATCTTTGCTAATTTGCTTTATGATGCTGTTTGTCACAGCTCGTCGGCGGTTGTCATGACAACACTAATTAGTAATTGCTATTGACCTCCGAAAATTAACTCTGAAACTTCCTTAATATAAAATGGTATCACGCCTGTATTCCCCGAAGGATTAGGCAGAGGTGTAGGTACTATTTTACACCTACATTTCGCTGATGCCGTTATTGAGTCCTATGCAGTAGAGGGCGAGCCTATTACCATCTACCGTGCAAAGTTCTAGACTCCGTGCTGCTACTGAGAATTATCTTAAGTACAGAATATCCCAATAACACTTTACCCAACCCGGTTATCGAATCCCGGACATCAAGCTTAGCAGACGCGCTTGCGACCGAAACAATAATTAATTCTTTAATCATAATATTATAATTTTTGCTTATCGTTTCCACATAAGATATTTTCATTTCGCAAATAATATAATTATCATAATTAACTTGCATAACAGCGTTGTGATAAAATTCACTCTATCGAAATAATTAATTTTTTCGACACATCGATTAGATAAGATAGACTATCGACGAATTAATGGAAACATAATTTCACAAAGGAGACGACTACTCGTACTTCAATATCATCATGCTTTGAAAATTATTGGAATCAACAGACCTGTGGCAGATGAGTAAAATAAATTAAAAAATGAAACGTGCGTAAGTGTTTCAATAGAGGTTTCAAGTATATTTTGGTTAGTATTTCTTTACGATTTAAGATGGAACCATGGCCAATCTATTCATATTCGATTTACCGTTCAAAGCTAGGCAGACTTGACACCTATTCTGCCTTATTTCCTGTACAACCTCACATAGACATGTCATCAAACTTTTGAGGTTACCACCTGCCCAAAATGGGAGCTTGTACCTTGTGCCACAAATAAAATAAAAAAATATTACAAGAGAAGGTAAGTCCCGTTAAATTTGTTCTAACAGAACCTGTCCGCTTTCGGTTCATTCACAAAAAGCCGCAACCAGCCGGCGCACGCGCAACTTCGCTACGGTGACCATGCGATTGTCACGTACTTAATATAAATATTTTTTTGTCTTTTTTCGGCTGACCGATATTTTTTTCAATTAAACTTTCCGGTTCTGTTCGATTGTCTAATTTAGATTCTGAGAGCAATGAGTTTATTAAAATTGAAACGGACGTGTTTTTGTTGTATTACAGTTATGTTACACAATGTTGGTGCAGGCGCGGCAGACACGCTGCTTGATGAATTTATTACTCACAAAGCTTATATATATTAAAATGGGAGCACCTGAGATTGATTAATTATTGTTCGTAGCATCGGAGTTTCTTTACAAAGACCGTGATGATTTGCAAAAAGAGCAAGACAACGCACAACAAGTTTCATCTGCCTAAATTCAAATGCCACTAAGTACTAAAATGAAAATAATGTCAGCAATATAAAGACCGCAATTAATCACATTTACGTCCGCGTCTCACTAATTAAACACAGTATTGTCAATCTAACAGTCGCATTTAAATTCAAAGAGAACTGTGAACATTTCCGCGTAAAAAACACCTTCAAATCAAGCCAACTAGTTAAGACATCAAAGCATTCAGCCGAGAAATAAAAAAAATGACAGCAAAAAATAAATATGTATATTAATCGCTAAGTAGTCAGTTCATGTGCTACTTATTTCATGTCAATTGTGCACATACATAATGGCCAGTAAATGGTACACACGTTGGAACAAACCGGTACTCGATTGGCTGATAAAGAGATAAACTATTCACATATTAACCATTTCTCAATGTCTACATTAATAAAATATTAAGGAATAATCATAAATGTTTTTTGGAGGCTTCCAACTTTGAAGTGAGAACACAGAATTTGGTCAGTAGGTACCTACGCCAAAACGGAGCATTTTTGAATAAACTAAACTTTTAAAAATAAACTTTTTTATAATAAAAATTGGTTTATCTTGCTTTTATCTAACGTGTGGTTACTTTAAAGTTACTATGCGAAATGTTCGCGACAGGCATTCAGATTAACTTAGTTTATGTTTGACCTCACATCATCAAAATTCTCTAGGAATATTTTTATCTTTATTGACTACAAAGAATTTCAAATATATTATATGTATTTATAATACCGTATGAATAGAATACGTTTATGGATAATGTTGTTGTTTACTTGTTTATTTTCCATATTATTTGTGTGTGTTGATGAGTGTTTAATAACGTAGCCACAAGCAAATTAAATAGGTAGTGAAAAAGATACCACGAACAATAAGTGTTAGATTTTTTTAAACTATAATTTGTGCGTGTATATATAATATACTTAGACTGTAAATCATAAACTAATTACAAAGGCTCAAGGCAACTTCGAGAGGCGTATGTCCAGCAGTAGATACAGATGGCCGAGTTGATGGGTGGGCTCAAGAAATGGTAGCACAACATTCATATCAAGGGTCACTCAGATGCCAGTAAAAAAATAATGTAGGCACAAAATGAATGTTGCCAGTTTATCATCAATAAACTTGACAGCTGTCATTGACATAATTCCGCCAAGTGTCTGTCATGGCCGACTACATGGCGGAATAATAAAATTATCACCTTAATTGAGTATTCAATACTACAATAATGTTTAAATAGACCATGTAGGTACGTAATTAAATGATAAAGTGTTATGTTTTGACTGCAATGAAGGCAACTTGCGAAATTTTAACATTGCAAGTAATAGGATGACCTCAATGTTTTTCTTGGTAAAAGAATACAAAATCAACAAGTAATTTTGTACGCATTAGTAAGGTCACCTAATATGAATGTTATTTAGTACCAAGCAATTTGTGTTACTTCTTCTTTTGAGTCGGCACGAGCCCTAAGCAGTCTGTCAGGCGAAGCCATGTTTCATTGCTCGTAGAGGCTCTTTTCTTCTGTGTTAGTATATAGCTCATGTAGAAATCTTAGTGCTGAAAATCGTTTAAAGTATTGAAACTAAATAGCTAAACTAAGTAGAAAATAAAATATTGAATTCAAAATAAAATATCGAAATCAAACAATACGCTTTTGTTTTTTTATAACAGCCCGTAGATGAGACATTGAAAATGAAGTGAAGAGAGCCAATTATATGTTCGTTTCTGTTTATAAGTACGTACATGTTTCTGCAGACACATATATTTATTTCTATAAACATAAACATTTGCAAACATTGTCGCTTTAAAATTACTCCTTACGAAAACTGAACAGGCACTTCTTTGCAGATTTAGTAACTCGACTCAATTGGACCACAGTAATCCAATTGCAATGCATTACGACCTCACAAATCAGCATTCACATACCGCTAATTTCAGTTCCTATTATCGGCATCATATTCGAAACAAGGCTATAATGACAGACTACCGTAGATGTCTTTATTACACACATAAATCTGTGTTTCATCGGCATAGCAGAGTTCAGAAACCGCCAATTTGATACAATAAATCAATAAATAATCATATTTATAATCACAAAAACTTGTTTACAATTCATCAAGCAATGAAAGCGATTGTACCCACTGGCCTATATTTTTTGGGTCTTGCAATCAAGTGTTAGGGTCCTTACACATGTGAATAACAGACTGATGTAACGCGATTTCTTCCAACATATATAATACAAAACGTCCAGAAAGATGTCCGTTGCAACGTGATTTGAAGTAAATAAATCGCCTCGATATATAAACATGTATGTATTCTAGAATATATGATTATGTATTAGTTAGGGATGTTACGGAGGTGGATTTATCGGAGGCGGAATCGGAGTCGGAGGTTCTCGTAGTGACCTCCGCGGAGTCGGAGGTGAATCGGAGTCGGAGTCGGAGCAAATCTACGAATTTAAAATGTAAATAAATAAAAAAGAAAAAACTTGTCGCAACTCGTTCACTCTTCGTTCATCAGTTGCACAGAACACATATACTCAGTCAGATGTCAGTGTCACTTAGAAAGCGCTCGGTAGCGCTGCAGCGATAGCAAGTCATAACTTGTAACTCCGATATATACCTCCGTTTTGATATATCGGAACCGGAGCCGGATTCGGAGGTGTAATTTTAATCGGAGGTTCCGACATATCGGATTCGGAGTCGAAGCTCCGTAACATCCCTAGTATTAGTCACTCCTACACGCAAATTAGGTTTTTCCATAGCCTGCACCCACGACAATCCTATTATCTTGTAATAACCTACTATCTTGAGATTATCTCGCTAATTTTATGATTGTGCGGTTTTTCAGGAAAGAACAATAGGAATACCTACCTTTATTTGTATAAGTATTAGATGTCATTGTGAATTACAAAGCGATATCGATATTTTACAAGAATGACGTGTCAACCGCTTCGACCGCATCTGTCTGTGACATGCCTTATCCGATTCTATTCTAAACCGGACGTTTAGTGTCTACGTAGTGTAATTTGCATGAAATTATACACGGTTTTTTTTAAACGTCTAGACCAGATAGTCGAGGAGGCACGTGCTTTTAGAGAGATTTTAGAACATTTTGGCCAATAAACTAGCTGTCTGGTATGATGCATGACTTTAAAAGAAATGTTTTGCTCTCTGATAGAATGTGATATCAGCTGTCTGCAAATATTTTCTTTAGTTGCATATGCAATTAATTTTGGATGTAATTACTTACTTTTCTTGACATTTAATAGTTGATACTACATAGAGTTGAAGTTATTGGTTCAGACTACTAAAAATAAAAATCAAACAAGTATTATTTCGTTTTTTAAGCATTTTCTAGGCACGTAATATCGTATGAACCTTTCGAAATTCAGAATTCACCTATCGTTGGATTCTGAATCATTTAGATCCTCTTCCTCTGCATTCTTTGAATCACATTGATATATTAGTCACTATTTTAGACCTTGGCAGGTCCAATTTTCTAAGTAAAAACACACTGAACACAATCGCTTCATAAGTCATTGAAATAAAATGTCTCTTGGCCTTGTCTGCACGCTGTCTGCTTACCTCATGAAGATTATATCGCCTTGAACAGTATTTGTCAAGCTTTTACAGTTTATAACACGGAAACCGCATTATCTACTCAATTTAAGCGCATTTGCTATGCAAACTTAAAAACAGAAAAGTGATAGGTCAAAAATATAACTTATAATATAGAATTCTCAAACTAAAAACAATGAGATAAGGTTGAAAATTGCTTATTAGCGTTTAAATTTACAGGTTTACCTAATATTTTGGATGCACACACAAGGTTGGGTCGGCACGTGATGTTGCTCGCCCACCTGCGCGTGCGCACATGTTCCGAATTGCAGCGCAATTACGACAAATACCGACGATTCGTTACGTTATGTTCGTTTATACCAAAGTGCCTATTGTTTTGTTTCGATAAAACATAAATGCAGTATTCAAAAATATTCAAGCATGCACTTTTCAGCTGTCATTCTGGGAATAAGACTCACCAGAGACATTCTTAGGCTAGTAAATGCAGCTCATGCCATAATAATATAACGTCAGGCAGGTACTTAGTATAAGATTTATACATACATATAAATCTTATACTACGTGACAATGACTAGACCCTATAAATAACCACAGATAGCCTTAAACCATCTTATGATCTCCATACATTCAATTCATCACGTGACCCTGCGCACGCGCCACCTTCCTGCAAGCGCAACCTAATAAAATATATTAATGAATGGGCTATTTATAAATGAGGACAGTTAATTGTTTACTTATGTTAATGCATGTATCAGCAATGATCTATCTAATCGCTGCGCTGTTCTCCACATGTTAATAAGTAAGGGTTGCCAGTTCGAGGAAAGATAATTTACCTCACCTGTTTTATTTATTTAGATTTTTCTGCTTTTAATGGGACTTATTGCACCCACCATTGTCACAAATGACTGTTATCAGCAAGTCTAGGATAGTCAGAAACAGAAAACGTAAAAATTGCGTTTAGTTTGTCCCAGAGCAATGGTTGAACTGTGTTGGAAGCAACAATTAAAACTTATATTTCACTAGTTGTGCCCCCGTGAAACCCATCAAAATCCTAGGAATATATCCTAGGATTGCCGGATAGTTTGATGTTGCATATTTACTCTTAGAAATAGAACCCTAAAAAGCGCTTCAGTGAAACTCCATCAAAATCGGTCAGGCAGAAAACTTTAAGGTCTTATTAGTAGGTATAGAACACAACATAGCTACGAGCATTTGGATCCTGCTTGTGGAACAAGATGTAAGCTCTTTTATTGCTATTTATCATTATTTGGATGAGGGTCTATTTCTTTTCAAGTCTCCACATTGACATCCTCTTTATCCCCTCCATAATCTAATGATATAATACAACTAGCTTTTGCCCGCGACTTCGTTTGCGTAACCTACGTGCAATATATAATTTATGGCCTATAGCACTCAAGAATAATGCAGCTTTCTACCAATGAAAGAATTTTTTGAAACGGATCATTAGTTCCGGAGATTACCCCTTACATACAAACAAATTTTACCTCTTTATAATATTAGTATAGATTATATAATTTAAGTCTCCTTAGAACATAATCATCCACAGATTCTCGCGGTCTCCGAGCAAGAACTTCGTCAAAAGTAGTATCACGTATTCGCTGGGCAACCGGGAACAACCCTAATCCACACGCAAAGTTAATAAACGATTAGAAAACATTGATAAAATCCTGTTTCCGCTAAGATATGAACTGGTTGGGAATAAATATTTATATTTAATCTTGGAGTTCCTTGCTGCTTGTATCATGTCTGTTTATGAGCATCGCGACGGTAAATACGGAGTCGATTCGAAGACTTGGGAGTAGATAAAAGTGTATGCATTTCCCTTTGCTCGTATTGCGGTTAGGAAGTATGGAGATTGGAATGATAAGAATCAAGGATAGTTTATTTGTACTGGATTTTAACAGTATATAGAATTACGCATGTTCCTAAAAGGGGTAGGCGGAGGTTTGTACACCTAGTACACCACTAGACCAATGAAGCAGTTGTAATTGCAATTATAATCCTAACTATATAATCATATTATAAATGCGAAAGTAAATTTGTTTGTTTGCTTGTTACCTTTTCACGCCTAAACCACTGAACCGATCATCCTGAAATTTTGCATATATGTTGTCAGGTGTACAGAAATGGACATAGGGTACCTTTCATCCCGAAAAAGTACTGTTCCCGAGGAAAACAACAAATAACGTCGTTATGATAATACATAACGCCACGTGTCTTTCGCAAGCAGAATACCTACAACCCGAATTTATTGTCAAATTCTAAATTAACGCGAGCGAAAGCCGCGGGCAAAAGCTAGCTCAATATAATTTCGGAAATATCATGTACAGATATCGTAATTTGTTCTCTACAAAATTAACTTTTAAATCTTTGATGCTATCGCGAAATTTTCCCTCGTAACGGGGAGAAAAATACTTGTGAGATCAACATAAGATGACACATCAATGTTATGTAAATAGCTAATAGAAGTTCTATTTATACTCATTGTATGTATAAGGAGATAAGCAATAACATGTTTGATATCTTTCCGCGATATCTGTGACTTGTGAAATAGGTCAGTTAGGTGATGTCTTTCGTTCAGTCACCATGTCACTAGATAGATAGATTTCTCAGTATTAAATTCAGCTTATAACACTCACTATGTACGATCAGGCCCGCTTGGAAAATTCAACGAAAATATGATTGAAATGGATTTAAAATCATAAAAGTTGACAAAAGGATTGGCGCAGTAGTGATTGGCTTTCTACGCTACGTGTCGCGGGTTCTATCCTTGCACGGAATAAATATTTATACGGCGTACAGATAGTCGTTCCGGGTCTGTGTTGTTTGTGCATGTGAATATATGTGTTTGTAAACGCATCCACGATACAGGAATTATTCTTAGTGTGGGGCAAAGTTTAAAAACAAAAACATAATAATGGTCGACTCGGCACGAGCTATGAGAATGCTCGTGTTTCGTCATTTGTAAAGGACTTTTTCCTTACGGGGATCATTCGGACCCGATACACGCCATCACAGCTTTTTAATTACTACCTATTGAAATGACGACCTTTGTCTCAGAAACCCACTTATTATATTTCGTCTTTACCACAACGTACAAGTATCCGTACAAGTATCGATACTACCAAGGCGTGCGCAAGGTAACTCGATCTTGTGGCACTTGATACTGCGCGGAAATATTTTTTTTTAAACGAGGATATCATGTCATGACTCAGTGTTTAATTACCGTAAGTGTCACTTGTTGAGATATGCTCCTTCTCCGAAACCGGTGAGGTCGATTGGCGAATTCGTAAATTACCCTGATAATTTATAGGGCGGGTTTTTAATTTTTCGCCGTATGATTTCGACGTCGTTCGGAACTCGGTCGTGACACGGAGCTGTATCACACATGTCAATGAGGTGACATGCCCTTTCGTGAATTAAAGTTTACGGTGTGAACATACTGAAGCAGTAGTGGCATTGATTTTTATTCGCAACTAACTTTCAAATTTATACATAAACCCTCGAGTAGTTGCTTGTAGGTACGTGTTGAAGTTTGTCTATCAAAAACAACGAAGAAGTTTGCATTGTAATGTTGCTAACAATGAACCGCCGAATCTTTTTTTTTTCACGATTGATCAATCTTAGATCTGATGAATAAACAGTTTAACAGATGAATTGGAATGATAGCCATCAATGTACAGACTAGCTGCATCTCATAATGGGCTATTAACGAAAATAACAAATCAAAGTATAAATCGAGTATAAGTAATTCGATTCGGATCAAAAGCCAAGATTTAGATTAAAATCTGAGTCTAAAGAGTTAAACAGTAAACGAATATTGCCCCCAAGCCCCCAAGCCCACTCCACCAAAAAAAGTCTAGATTTTAATATAAATTTAACAATTTTAACTGTATCAATCGTTATTACTATTTGAAGACCCCCATGAAGATAGTAATGGCGTCTAAATTGATTCATATTGTGATTTAATTGTAATAAACATCAAATAAACGCACACAATATTTCAACCGCACGCCACATCAAAAGAGAAATAGAGCCGTAACTCATCGAAAAAATATCGATAATAATCGCAAATAACGTATCACAGATTAACACAACGGTGTCGGCGCCAGTTCTTTATTTATACATAAATACATTTCAAAACCTGTCGCTGAGGAAAAAGTTACAAATTGGCCTACATACTGCGGACACAAATAAGAGGAATTTACACAGTATGCCATGGCTAGAACTGGTAAAAACCGTTAAAATCTATTGTGGATGGGAAAACCGAGCTGTCAAATTTAGCACTGTTTAGAGTTTTTATCGTAGTTATCTATGACAAGTGTTTATAAACTATGTTTGAGTTAATTGTCTGATTATGCTAATAAGACATAAATAATAAATATGTGACAATTAATATGCTAAATATTCACCTTTCTGTGTTCACATTGTATAAAACATCAACACGTGAACGTTTATTTTATAATAAACATAAACTCTACGCAACGATTGTGAAGTTAGAAATTATAAATGTTAGAAAAGCTTATCTTTACAGAGATGATAAATGATAAGTAAAAATCACACCTATCTGTGGTGTAATAGTTATAATCTACACCTCTTGTACGGTTTTGTACAGAAAAATATGGCTTCCCATCAAGCAAGATAAGGTTTTAAGACTTAGAGAGGTCACGACCCAATGCAGCAAGGAAAAGACAAGAATTTACTATCTACCATTTTCATAAATATTCACACCATTGTCACGTTATAATGAATAGAATATAGTACATTTATCACCATTCTTAAAAATACATATCAATTTTAGTGTAGCTATAAAATCCACCTGTTATACCGCTATCATAAATTCTCAGAATGCCCATATTGTGCACTGCGAGGAATGAATATCGATATCTTTTCGCAACACTAGTCACGTATCCTGTGTCTCGTTGACAGATCATGTACTGTAATGCCCTTCGTAAACAATCGGTTTTTTTATTCATCGATGCACAATATCGCGAAATGGAACGCGATTTAAAAAAAGGAATGTTGAAGTTCGCAAAGCAACCTCGTATGTCAATGTTCGGATTATAATCGGGAAGCGGTTTAAATTAATAGTCGATTCCGTTGTCTTTTAAAAATCGAATGAATATTTATGACTATTAAAATTGGGCTCCATAACAGCAGATGATATTGT
Organism: Shargacucullia verbasci; assembly: GCA_947562105.1. Classification (NCBI taxonomy): domain Eukaryota; kingdom Metazoa; phylum Arthropoda; class Insecta; order Lepidoptera; family Noctuidae; genus Shargacucullia; species Shargacucullia verbasci. The sequence continues at coordinate 13,502,674 of OX387284.1, read as the reverse complement.
CGATTATTTTCGTCAGTGGTCGATAGTCAATTAGTCGAATTGAGCGGTCGTTTTATCTGATACTTAGCGCTCATCGTGTCCTACTTTATGACAATAGTGCGGCTTTCTCGCTGAGCCGCTATAGTCGATATCGTGACTGCTCCTATCGCATTATCGATATCGTTTACAAATATTTCGACATATCGATAACAATCTGAAGTATTGCTACGTTTTCTTTATACCTATATTTTTGATGTGAATGTTTACAAATGTCATTATTAAAGATATTACGCGGGTTACTTAGTGTATTTTCGTTCAAGAAATGTGGAAGTTGATCCCAGTTTATTATGTTGTTCAAACTTTATTCTTATTTGATTCTATTTAGTTTATGGTGTTTATTATTGATAAAACCATATTCACGAGGTCTAATAAGGACATGTAATAGTTTCTTCAGGAATTGATTAGATGACCCCTAATACCAATACAAATACATATAAAATAATATACCTACTTAATATATCAATCAATTTCCCTTATAAAATGGTAAACTAAGGTACTTAATGTTTCTCCAATAATTCTTTATTTACTTGGCATTCAAACTAATACCACAACGATTGGGTTCGATGCATCTTTGCAATTGGATCTATGGTCCACTCCAGCGCAACACTGGCGCAAGCGCGACATCATCTCCGTTAAGGTTAACATATTCACCATTTCTTTATAACCTTAACACATCTGTGAACATTTCAACAATGCGGTAGAAATAAACGGCGTCGTTAGCATAATTTCCAACTTAATCACGATGAAAAAAAATATCGCCAGCGAAGTTTCTAGACGGTTACGTCAAAATTAGATAGTCTTCCAATAAATTTGACTAATCAAAATATTTGTGACGCGATGATACAGTAATGTCACCATTATGAGTAAATAATTCAACATTCAACCTTAATACGTATACATAGAAGCGAAATTAATTTATTTGGTGTGTTTTATGCCTTTTTTGATTTAGCAAGATAAATATGTTTTGCAATACCTAGATCGTAATGTCGTCGTTCTGGTTTCGGGTCTATTTGATTGTATTTTCAAGGTCTTACGCGCAAATCAGGTTGTATAACAACTCTACTATATATTTACTATAGAAGAGCTATTTATAAACCAATTTACATACTAAATAAACTGTCGTATAACATAGCATCACGCCTGTATTCCTCGAAGGGTTAGGCAGAGGTGTAAAGTACTTTTTTTTTTACTTTTTCCATGGTGAAACTTTCCAAATCAGAATATAAGATATATCTAGAAAACTGGCACAGCCACCAAGCCACCTTTAAAGGCATCCCGATAGCCAGATGCAATCGTGGGCCGTCAACGGCAAATGTTGCCATCAATCGACCGATAAATGTTATTCGCCATTTATAGGCAACTACATTGTCTATTGTATCCCGTTTTGTACATAATTACGTCGGCTTATTTGTAGGTGCAATAGAAGAAAAATATAAGGAATAGAAAGTTAGGTTTCGATATCTATAATATAAGCAGTTAAAGTGACGCATGCGCGGCTCCTAAACACGCCTGAGAGTCGATCCTCGAATCATGCAATTTTTTTTTGTCAGAAATTTCTCTACTGTGGGTTTTCAGTCAGAACATTCTCAGTAACAGCTTTGAATTTGGGATTGAGCCTGGTAAATGGCAATAAGCTCTCATTTTACAACATGTAACTTAACGCCATTGGTGAAATATGGGGGTACATCAGTACACCTCTGCCTAACCCTTCGGGGAATACAGGCGTGGTGCTATGCTATGTTGTAGTTATTTTATTAGTTTCAAAAGCAGTAAACTTTCGTTTGGCTATTAATTTCTTAAACATTTGAGCTTTAATTAAAGATAAGAAAAAGCACTTGGATTTCCCATCAAGTCTGTCTAAATGATTTACAAATCTACAGTTTTTCTTCCCATAAAAGCTGCTAATACATTTCTATCTACCTAAAACCAAAACTTATGCGTCAATACCATACCATTTACAGTTTTTAGTACCAAACACTAAAACGTAAAGGCTTTCAAAAGGCTTCAAAGGCTTACTGATTGCATTACTCAGGGCTCCATAAAAGCTTGCCTAATTTGGAGAAGCATGAGGTTTGCTAAAAGAATCCTGCGGTTGCCGTACGTCCTGCAATTTATTTCGCTGCTCAAACAAGGCTCCTAGCCGAATGCGTATGCGTGAAGTGCGCAAACTATGAGTTTTGTTAAGTTTACTTAACATTCACACTCCTGACTGTTTACGTGCGTGTATGTTTGTCTGTTGATGTTTGTTTTGTGTAAGGCTTGAGTTAAAAGCGTTTATAGACTTCTTTAAGGTAAACTCATTGTCTTATTGTCAGATTTGAAACCGCCAAGTCGTCAATAGAACAACATTTTAGGTTGTCAAAGATTGTTTGCAAAAACGTGACGCGATATTTCGATTTCGTTCCAATCATTTTTTGTGAAGCCAATATTGCTTACATATAATTAGCCCATTCTAACTTAATATATTTAAAAAAATATATAAAAGCCACTTCATTTACCAATCTTACCCTCGAATTCTCGAAGGATATTTAATACAATTTTAAAAGTACTTCTATCTCAAGATTTCATATTAGTGACAGAGATAGAATGATAGAACGACAAAGTAAAATTGAGTTGCATTTGAATATGTGTCGATGCACGAAAGATTGCGGGGATGGGAAGAAGTAAGAAGTGAACGTACGGCGGGTGCCGCCTGGTGCCCCAGGAACGACTGCCAGGCATTGGTAAACCATCTACCTCCACCGTTAACGAAAGCATCCTGGATAATCAGCCTAGATTTTACCATTGCTCTTTACATGACAAAACAAAGAAGTAATACTCCTCAACGCCAATATTGTTAACTTGCACCAAACATTACTCTGTTAGTCAGCATCTCCGTTCGTGTTTGCACTTGTGGATCCTGTGTTCCGACATTGAGGTGCTGTGTTTAGGAATCTATCAGTTTTGTACTGAATATTAGCTCTGCAGGCAAAAGTTGTTTGCTTAGATTTTACCTGGATTTGCTCAGAGAACATTTTAGCGTTTGTTGGCTCGGCCGTAAGCTTCTGTGAGTGGTTAGAAAAGGTGTCGGTCTTTGTCAGATGTGTTGACAGAGAAAATGTACGCGACTGTTCTTACATTGTATGTTTGTCAAACAAAAGGCTTCATTCAAATATTGTTGGTTTAATTAACGTTTATTAAGAATACGTAATGAAATAACATGAACGATAATTTAAATTGACGATAAAATTATCCTGCGTAATTTTGACTCGGTTCCCACATACTGAAATATCGAAAGCACGTCACGATGCGCAAGCGCTGAGCAAACACGCATGATGCATCATAACGAGACAATGTTTACACTCCTGGGATACATTTAGCACGTCCTTACAATGTTATCGTAAGGCCTAAAGGGTTTCGTAAACATCACGCGTGCGGTTAAGGAGACTGGCCACACAATTTATCTGAATGCGCGCCGTATTCTGTGCTTATCTTTTGCTTTTTCTATGGCTGGTTTTTTTTATTTATCGTGTTTGTCGCGGCATGTGGTCTTCGAATCACTTGTGGTAATGAATGCAGACATATTTATTTATACAAACTACCTGGAAACATCAACATCATTATTCCTTTTAAGTCATTCCCAAGAAAAACAATTTTAATTTCCAATCAAGACACGCTTACTTCCGCCACTGTATAAGAACATAATTAAACCGGAACAGAACACATCCATAAATAAAAAGAAAAACATCATAAATAATTCCAAAAGCCATCGTACAACCTTGCATTGATCTGCTGCGCGTGCGCAAGCGAAATGCGCTTTCCACTCGCACCTGCACTTTGACACGGGGGAAACTCCTGCGACCTCGACGGACTGGTTTTGAGAAATATTCGCTTGTTTAGAGAATTATTGATTTGTGGAATTTATGTGAATATGATTTGTTTGGAAGTATATAAAGTAAACCTATGTAAAATATATGGTTACTACGTAGGTCTTGTGATCTAGTTTAATGCGATATTTTATATTTGAAAGGTTCAAGGGTTTTTTTTTAAGAAACTTTGCCCCACACTAGTATTTCTCCTGTGTTGTGGGTACAGTTTACAAACATACATGTCACATACACACACAACCAGACCCGAAACAACTATCTGTAGATCATACAAATATTTGTTCCGTGCGGGGATCGAACCCGCGACACATAGCGCAGAAAGCTAATCGCTTAACCACTGCGCCAACCGTGTCGTCAAAGATTGTGCCCTGTTACTGGAAATAGCCTCGACCCAAATCTGTTTGGCCTTAATACCATAATTGCCGCACTATGGACACATATTTGCAAAACATGGAAAACATACTTTGGATAACAACAAGCGTGATACTTGCTTTTGTTAATAGACACAAAAAATGTGCTAATTATAACGGTGCTGAGTGTACGGTAGTCACTCAAAATGTAGTTTTATTAGACTGGATTCTAGGCTCAAGTAATAAAATTAAAACTGGTTTTCTGTTTACGTATTTTTCTGTATGTTCAAAGTAGCTAGAACAACACGTGTAGTGAATATAAACAATAAAAAAAAAGTGCATTTATTTCTTCTAATTTTTTTACTCCTTGCAGCTTAGTAAAACCCTTATAGGACCTACGTATATGTTAAAGTTAGCCTGTTTTATGTAACCACATAGTTAGTGCAAGTAAACGAAATAAAAAATGTTTTCGGCTCATTAAAAACAGCAACCTAATAAGAGATATTTTTAATTGGTATCTCAAATGGTTGCCAGAAAATAACCTGTCAAAATTGACATGGGTGTTTGATGGTAAATTAGCACATTATAATTTAGTCACGATACAACCCCGGAACAATTACATGAAATCTTAACTAAAAAGCCGAGTTAAACTTTGCACCTCAGACTTTTCAACCACTATACCAATGAGAGACGTAGGCAATCTAAAATTTTATTAAGTACCTACTGGTAATTAATTTTTACGAGAATTTAAAACGATAGCCTAATCTCTAGCATGAAACATCACTAAAATATTTAGAGGTTAATTAACCTTCAAAATTAGGTTAATAGTAAAAGAAATATAATAAAAAAAATGAATATTCACGGAATTAAATGAATAAGGTTATTGTGCTACCGGCTAGCGTTCGTCCGGTCTTTGGCCGGAACTCGGAGCAAGGTCAATAAGTTTCGCTAATTAGTTATAAACTATTTACAATAATAAGGAAAATGGATACAACTGCGGTTAATTAATTGTTTGACCTACTTGTTTGTTTTGAGATATCAATTCTAAATGTTATTTGTGGTAAACTATTTCTATAAAAAATTAAGTGATGTGCTTTTGAGTTATAATCCTGAAACAAGGAGTATATTTTGCCGACAAACGATATCAATAGATTTTTTATTTATTGCGACTAATTTTCGTCACTTGTAGGCTCAACCATATACTTGGCGATTGGTATTTGGAGAAGTTGACGGTCGCTACAAGATACAGAACTCTCGGGAACCGCCTTATCACTTATCAGTTACACGTCTCGATAGCCTTTCGTGTGCTCAGTTATCCAAGAGTGCAAGGAAAGAGCTTCCACGAGTGACGAAACCTGACATCGCCTGGGGCACCCTGAGCAGTCCAGCTGTAATACCACCGTTGCAGACTGGCTAATCTTTCCACTCTGGTACGAGGGATTTTCATGTGATAAGCTCATCCAGACACGATAGAAGGAGACGAACCATATGAATCAAAACACTTCTACAATCATAACCATTGACAGCTTATGCCAATCCAATATAGGTCTTACACCACTTGGTAAAGAATGGCTTTCTGTAATTTTTTCATCGATAGCTTTGGTCCACGCTGCCAGCCTGCAGTGAGTCCCTAAGTGACTTTCATAACGGTTGAATACCTTGCTTGCTTCCTTAATATCTCTGAATCTAAATATTATATACCGCTACTTTTAATACCGCTGGGATTAAACCTTGTAAGGTAAAAACGTGAAGGGTTAAATAAATATTTACAGTTCGGGTCACGCACTGCGGTATCAGTTAAAATTCCGCAAATAACTACCGGTACTTACTAGGTAGGTGTCGCCTGTCGAGAGCTGGATATGGCGGTATTACGGAACGGGATAGCCACTGTTGCTATGATGGCAAGTGATTGGTATCGATTGATTGTTAGGCAGACATGTTTGGGTCTCATTAGCGTAATAGGAACGTCATTTCAAAAGGGTTAATTAATTCGTTGTATAAAACAATTAAACTAAAAATACTAGCAAAACAATCGAATCGAAGAATACTAAGCAATAACAACACTTACAACATGTTAAAAAAAAAATTTATCAGAAGGCATTTCAACATAAAACTGATTAAACCAGATAGTTTACATTTATACGTCACGAACATCACCAATTACACAGTTTTACACCTAAATACAATCAAAACTAATGAAGCAATTACCAACAATCATTTACAATTCCGTAACCCAAAGGCATCAATGTTTATCGATACACGTAATACCTCTAATTAGTGAGGTAACGGTGTCTATCGGGGACTATCGACACTTGGCATGTTTCTGATAGGATATCGACGCGCCCATCTTAACCCTATGTAACGACCTCGATAAATTACCTACACATTATTAAAAGACAGGCTCTTGGCTAGCACACATAAAATTCTAATGCGCGTGCGCAGTAAGTTGCAGTAGGAGTTGTAGTGCGTCAAAACGCGGTACAAAAATGAAGTCCACGAAAAGAAGCTCCTCCATCACACCCTGGACAGTTACCCTCAACATCTCTCCACAACGGAAAAGGCAATTCCAGAACAAATACAGAAGAAGTACCTAGACATATTCTGCGTTTGGTGAGGCCTTTTGGACCCAAGTATTCGAGGAACTGTCGTAAATGCCATCTTCGTCATGACTATCTGTGTCACAATTATAACATCATGTGTGGTTCGTGCTTAGAATACCGCGACGGTAATTAGTGGCCGCAACTTAATTATGTCTCCAACATATGACAAATTTGTAATTGCGTGTGTCTCCGTTATGTGGTAGACATTGCTACGTTTTGTATGAGGTTGCTAAGGGCTGCTTGAAGAATGAAGAGTTATATCCAACAGTCTAACTGTATATTCATTTTAAGACTTATTTGAGACTCCCAATTGCTTGACTCCGACTTATATTAGTATTTTGTCATGGAAGTTTAGGGTTAAATCAACCTGTTAGAGATTAAAGGCACGACGTGACTGGCTGCTAAAAGCAGCTCACTATCAGGCTAGTCTTTTCCCAAATAAGTCAGAATCGGCATCTGATCAACTGCTATTCAAATATTTTACATTATCAGTATAACAGCCCATCAAAACCCCCTACATCCTTTTCCTCACCAGCCTCATCAATTTCGGTACTTAACCAGCAAAAACTAATCCAATAAAGATCGATTTATTGGCCAAGTACTTGCGCACGCGGCTAAAAAGGGTCGTCGTCTATATACAGCGAGGCCGGACGCCGACCGCTTGCTATATATGTCGAGATGCGCCGGCGCATCTAACGGCGCAACGTGACCTTCTATTAATTACCGTTCGCTCCTGTATCGGGACTTCGCGTTTCTTCCTACGCCAAGGTGCTGGGCATACATTTTTCTAGATGTTTTAGAGTTTCTGATTCTTCTTGTTAGTACCAAAAGCACATACAATTGATTCGCGCATGTACAAATCCATGGATAACTTAATAGTTTCCAAGATAAAAAATCACCTCCGCATTTATAGCTAATCATTCACGCAAAGTACCACTAAAATATCCAATCACGAAATCGCTCATAAAATTAAGTCCAAACTGCCACGATTCCTGGAGTCGTTCCCTGTTAAACACCCATTTCCCTGGACCACCAGAGCTTACCAACCTTCGGAACTCGTTTGGAACAGATGTCAATCCCCTGCCACGTAAACTTGGTAATCAGTTAAAAATGACAGGCAATTATTTTGAGAACAGGAATAGGGCGATTCTGGTGGAATACTAATGGCGGTTTATGCAGAGAATACCAGAGTAATGAAGATACTAAACAAGGTACATGATTGCTGAGTGCAGATTTATAGGTCTATAAAATCAGGTTTTGGTGATAATTTCTAACTATATATATACTTACTGCGTCTTGTTTTATAATAAAATGGTCAGTTTGAGAGTTCCATAATAGGTGACAGTTGACATTTTAAAATATTTTAAGACTGCAAGACTGCTTTTTTGGTCTAGTGGTCATACGAGCGGCCGCTGAACAAGAAGTCCCTGGTTCGATTCCCAGGTCGGGTAAAGTGTTATAGGGCTTTTCTATATGGAAATTCTCAGTAGAAGCCCGGAGTTTGGACTGGGCACCATGCCCGGTAGATGGCAATAGGCCCGCTTCATAACTTAATAACGTCATCGGCAAAATTTAGGTGTACAATAAGTACATCTCTGCCTAACCCTTCGGGGAATACAGGCGTGATGCTATGTTAAGACTTCAGTAGGTAATGAAAGATCCATTTTCATCAATTTCGTTGTTTATGTTTCAATGTAAAACAACACGAATTCAAGAAAGTGAAAAAATCAAACTCCAAAAAAAAAAAAACTTCCACAGACCACTACAATCTAAACGGTGATATTTAATATAAACAATAAAATTAACTATACCTTAGTACACCTAGCAGCCAAATCTAAATTAATCACTTTTATGTAATTTACAAACCTACATACTTATTTCCAACCGAAACTAGCAGTTAGCACACTTTCCGAACGACTCGCTGTTAATACATAAACATATGCCCATACATATTAAGACACATCGACTTACTAATCTATTGGACGGGAACATGCATCTAATGGCAATTGGAGCTTGGAGCCGCACTCAACCTTCCGTTACTTACTTGAAACATTATAATAATTTAATGGAGATCTTTGATTGCCACATAAGCCTTTTCTATTTATTATTATTATATATAATAATATATATAGCCTTTAGTCTTGCACTGCAGAAGAAAGGTCTGCCTGCTGCTATTAGGTGGTAATGCTTTGGATAGGGTTTGAGACCCGGGTACGTCTTAATGCGGCCAGACACCGGAGGACGGGCAGCAGCGTCCTCTCACTAATCGGTGAGTCACTACGATCCCCAAGCCGCCTGCCAAGCGTGGGGATATAGGCAACAACACATCAACACATCAGCAGTGGACGTCTTCTGGCTGATGATGATAATGATCATGCTTTGGATAGGAATCTAGCTCATTACCCCATCTGCTTCTGGGCCTACTGCGATTTTGTTTTCTGTTGTTTAGAACCCACTGAGTGGTTGATTTTGCTCATCGCTCATCTGACATCGGAATATACGACAAGCCGTGTTCCAATTGAATTTTAGCCTTTTCCTAAAGTACAATTAAGTACCTAGAACTTTATAACGAACTAAACAAAGACATTAAGTTAGTGTAATGATGATAGAACCAAGTAATCTAATATATCCGTACACAATATCGCTTTGTTAAAGATTCTTCTAAAGTTCTGTTGAATTAAAACTCATCGGAGTTCGATTTTATGTTGTTTCTTCTTATATTAACAATTTCACTTTGCTAACAGAAATAATGCATTAAACCTATTTCATCAGCCACAACTATTAATCAATTGTAAAAACTAATTAATTGTATAATTTCTCTTTTATATTAATTTCCTCTCTAAATTCACCGTTGAGGTTGAAGTTTTCACCAGCTTTCAAGTGATTTCAATGATAATAACATTAATGTACAATTATAACGTACTCAAGAAACACTTTGACTTTGATTTCAAGTAGGCCTTTGCAGGAACGTACATATATTTTTACGTGATATTACAAGAACATCGTGCAGTAGTATTAATGTGTAGCACGACTTCATCACGTTGATCAAACGATGCTAATGCGCACACACTATCATCGTCATAATTTTATAAGATTGTAAACAAATATCGATATTTCTTACAATTCGAACATAATCTACATTTACATAAGCACACAGAATCTACACTTAAGCTTAGTCCACCACGCTGACCCGGTTCGGGTTGGCGGACTACACACACCGTCAAGAACTTTATGGAGCCCTCTCAGGTGTGCAGATTTCCTCACGATGTTTTTCCTTCACCGTAAAAGCAAGTGATAATCAAATTTTGATCAGCACATGATTCCGAAAAGTCAGAGGTGCGGGCTGGGTTTTAACGCATGCATGGAAGGCAAGCTTTCAACCGCTAGGCTATCACTGCTATATTGCAATAAGAACAATACAATTTTTATCTATCTTTTTATCTGAAGTACACTTGGATAGTAATATAGACTACTTTTATCGTGCTAGTATCAATAATATTTCAAGCTAAAATATAACCCTAACCTCATTTACTTAAACTTGCACCCAACCCTCTTTCGCCGTCTGTTTACCGCGAAACAATGGCTACCAATTAGTGTTTTACTGGTAATGTTCCGCTCGAACTGATCACAATGTGTGTCCGTATGCTACACCGTTAGGTTCTGCTGTAAATAATTAGATCAATTAGCATAGTACCGATTATAGATTAATCATTGGAATGGTATCATTCTCCATGGTCGGTGGGTATGAGCTAGCGTAACTGCACGATGTATTGTGCAGTGAGTAAGTCAATGCCGATTTAATTGAGTACGATATTTCTTAGCTCAAGTTATAAATGTGTAGTTAATCGGCCGTTAATCGGTTAATACATGAAGATTTGTGTTACTTTTTTTGCTTTAATTTGGTAACGATATCGGTCTTCCCGTGCCCATTATGTTGCATAACTACCCTACTCACTGATAATCGGCCTGTCACAGCGCAAGCGTGATATTTGACATGGTAAATGCGGTGTCTAGGTTGTAAGGTTGTCACAATTCAAGTTTAAGAAAAAAAAAAGCACTACCTAATATTTTTGTCTGAACATTATTAACACTATTAAAAAACGTGCCAAGAATTGCATTTGAGAAATGGTCTAAAACTGAAACGGTAGTTAAAATGAAGCTATTATAAAATTACATCATAAAATGTAACCTACTTCATTGTATTTGGGTTGAGCTAAACAAACGGATCAGATTATCCACGTTGAGAAACTCATTGTAAACGAACTATTTTAGGATAACATAATGTGTGTGTGAGTCCGTGTGTGTTATGGACATCTGCATGGGCCAAAGATTACGTGTTTTGGACAGGTAGGTACATAATTCATACAAATCTAGTACGAGTTTTCTTTAGTCTCGACCGTAGTTAACATAAGCCAAAAATGTATGAAAAAATGTGCACGCGGTTTCGATAAGAGATCACTCAATTGCGCGCGCACGATTTATTCATAGTTTTGACTTACTTTGGAAAACTCCTATTAGGGGTGCTAAACAGTGCATGGATATCGTTTCTGAAGATGAAGCTCCCACAAACCGATATTGTGACGAATGTATTATAATACCAATTATTTATAAGGGTCCGAAATTTTACTCATTAAATCGTATCCACTTCACAGAAAGAACGTGTGTGCAATATATTGTTACATGTAAACCCAAGATGCAGAACAGACCTACAATTTTGTACACAAAACAGTTCACAAATTGACAACTTTATTTATTTTACTAACTTGTTGACAGAAACCACTCCGGCGCATGTTCGTTTCGCCTTATCTTTAAGCCATATGGCTGCATTTGCAATACGGTTATTCTAGGAAACCGTTTCATATGGGCTACCGGGAATAGTAAAAAACGGGCTATTTCATGATTGGACTCGTTAAAGATAGGATGGAGGTGATGTGTTCTTGTTTATGTCGGGTCACAAGAATGAAAATAAATTTGAGTTGGAAATTGAATCCATCTTTTGTCGTTTGCAGCAAAAGAAGCATGAATTATAAACATTGTAAACAATTTAGTAATAAAAAGATCGCTTTAAGTATACCATCACAATATTGCGTGAGAAAAATAACAAGGAAGTACTTACTACCTATAAGACCATTAGCACAGTCTAGTATTAACAATAATATAGATCATAGAATATTACGAATAAATAAAATAAAATATAGGTATATGCGGCTATTTTCCACCTATAAATTTAAAAACTCTGAAAATATAATTGTCGGTAAGTAAATGTGTTTTGATTTTATTTTTCATATATATTTTTTCAATGAGTCGTACTTTTTTGTGTACTGATTTTTTAGATTTATTAAAAAAAAACCCATTAAAAGGTATATTTTTTGTAGATAGAGATATTGTTTTGGTTGAGATAATGCTAAATAAGTGAGATTTTTATACATTTTCAAAGAATGAGGAACTTATAGGTCCAATCTCACGAACGTTCTAATAAAACTGCGGCCACAAAGTTGACCTTTTATTTTATATCGTCACCTGCCTTTATTGTAAAACGATTCTGCGTATTTCTCGTTTAACTGCCGCGTCCGAGTTCGTATCGATTTTACCTGAGAACATTTGTAAGGATATGTAGCGAATAATTTGAGTTCACATAAAATATAGTGTTGTTACAATTTCTTCACAACACCATTTTATAGTTTACTATACCATTCAATTTTTTTCTTTCTATTTTTGAAATGCCAGCGCTATCGTTAGCAGGACAATGCAGCCAGTTCTAATTTTATGCGGTGTCCATTACCTAAACGTAGGATATAAAAATGATTATTCTGTTTTTAAAAATTTATTATATTTTGTAACCTCATTACAAAATAGAAAAAAAAATAGCTTCCACAGAATTATAGAATTTATTTTAATAAAATAGCAACCCTAACGTTGCTGTCATTGTGTAAATTTATTGTTTTGACCATATTTAATTTATGATTAATAAAAGTAGCCGACCAACCACAATTAATTTCGCTACCGTTTGTCTAAACTGATTTATTAACAAACGCTTGATCAGAGTCAGAATTTATTATATTTTGTTAACTCGATAGAATTTGATTTATAAGTCTTTTGAATGTCTGACAACTGTTCCTGTAAATATATACTGAAATTTGAGGGGAATTTCACTTTACTTGTTTAGCATTCTGTTTTCTTTTTAATCAAGTCCCACAGACGCTACATAGCACAATAAAAGCTTTGTAAAAAAAAAAAATACAGTCGATAAACACACATAATCCGAACGTTCCGAATTTAAAAATCTGCGTCGATCCAAATTGCGCTCAACCGCATCCACAATGTACACAACTAGCCAGCTATACCACCGTCTGCGTGCACTATGTTAACCTAAGTTTAGCAGACAGATCAATACGGGTAGCAGACGCGCTCCGCCGGTTTTGTTTTAATTCTCCGTCTGGACTATGTTCTGAATTGCAAGCAATGAGTTTATTTGTGCCCGGATCAGTCAACTGTAATAGAACAGAGATTTACTTTTTTGTGTAATCAGCCATAAATCCTGCCTTGATTATGTTCGAGATATTGTTTATGGTGGTTCATTTTTTTTTTAGATTTTTAAATTTAATTTTTAATTAAAAGTAAAATGATTTTGGTGAAAATCAAACAATGTATTAGCTATTATAATTATTATTAGACTAAGAAATTTTTATTGATTATAAGTTTTTTTTTTTCATTGATGTTTGTTTCTAAGTTCAAAAAATGTTAAAGTCTAGGAGATAGGTAGAGGATCCAAAATCTCAATGTTAGCGGATTTTAACAGAATGTTCTGTAAATCTACCTACATGCTTTATTTCTGTGCTAATATTTTAATGCGCTGTTCTCTCTCAAGACGTAGCCACAATAAACAGTCACACCGATGCTTCTCTTCGGAATATCAAAATGAACGGTAATGAGGAAATACATAAAAAACAGACAGCTCCTAAACTTAGCATACTGCCGCGATGTGTGAACGGAACGGGACATGAACCCACTATCTTAGCTGTTAGGTAATATCAACTCTGTATCAGAACGGTATATTTATCGTAGACTAAGAGAAATTTACGTTTTTTTTTTTAAATTAAATACAACTGTAAATCCTAGTCCATCGATTCAATATCGATTCGAAATCAGATAAAGTTTATAATAAATCATTGACATTGACATTATTTACACACGATGGCATAATTTAATTGCTTATTAATTAGCAAGTAGGTCTTGGAATTGCAGTACTTCTGATTTCGGATATACCAAAATACTATAACGAGTAGAACCACCTGATCCTACTCACCCTGAGACTCCTTATTCGTTGTTCTAGAGCTAAATTTTCGCAAATTGCATCATACAACTTTTGAAAGAAATAAGAGAACCAATAAATCACACAAATATGCAATCGCTACTATTTTACCAACCCTAGGATTCTGCAAGCCTGACAAAAGCTCTAACTGGCACGTGTGCACGATTTATTTCGGTAAGCAGGTCGCTGGGGTCAACGGCCGGCGCGTCGCGACGTCTAATAATAAAGATGCGCAAGCGCAACGCAGGTGCAGCGCACGAGAGAGGGGGGTAAAGATTGATGGCTCAGATGGAAATGGACGGCTCAAAAATTCTAAGTTAGGGTAAGCTTTGATGTTGCAGTCACGTGTTATGTTTTATTAGCTCTGTGACATTGACAGTAAAGAAAAAGAAGAACGGAAGATATTTTCGGGCTTTTAAAAGGATGTTGTTATGTTTTTTGGACATAAATTTCAAATTTCTTTGGATTCAAATTGTTTTATAGATTATTAGCCCGCGACTTCGTACGCGTGGAATTTAGAATCTGATATTTTCCTGCGGTAAAATGGAGCCTATATTTTAAGTTAGACCTCTAGCAATACATCGGTGAAAACTGCATTTAATTCCATGCAGTAGTTTTTGCGTGATGCGTGTCCAAACATACATACAGACAGACAGACAGACAAAAATTCTGCAATCTGTTGTTATGGTTTCTGTTGCTCTAATGCTCTAAAGACCCCCCCATATTAGTTTTTCTCCAATATCTATAATGTACAGACATCAGCCTGTTATAATTTTATTATATGTATAGATGTAACACCGCCTTCTCATTTTGAAAAGACTGGTGCCCAACAGTTGGACCATAATGGGCTGATTACAATATAATAATTTGTCTAACGCATAACTAAAAATATGCACTACACAACACATGTCTATACGAAACATGAGATTTCCAAGAAAACCAACGCAACATAACATCTGGCTAGTATTACTTGTTTCTAGCCCAAGCAAAATATGGTCCAGGAAAATGACAAGGATTTCTTGTCCAATCAAAGATAGATAAAATATTCAATATTTACACAGTCAGTGATAGTTTAGCGGTTGAACGTTTGCTTGCTGTTGGAGAGTTTGATCCCGGCCTGCACCTCTGACTTCGAATTCATGAGCGGATCAGAATTTGGAATAACGGTGAAGGAATCGTGAGGAAACCACACCTTAGGGGGCTCCAAAAAGTCTTGCGAATGATGTGCGTAGCCCCCAATCCGCATTAAGCCAGCGTGGTGGACTGAGATTTCTAACCCTTCTTATTCTGAGAAGAGATCCATGCACAGCAGTCGGAAAAAAGAGGCTAAATTATTATTAAACAAATATCATATTAATCCAATTAAACGAACAAAAATAAATTTAGATTACGTGTACGACACGCAATACATTTTAACAGAATCTCTCAATGTTATCTGTGTAAGTACATAATAAACTCCGTATATACGTTCCTATTTACATCCAAATTGTCCAGCTGATTGCAAACCCTGATACCGAAATGGACTTTCAAATGTTCTATTTAAAGTTAAAATAGGTTTAAATGTAAACTAAAGCACCACAATACATACAAGTATTTTGTTGCGTTATAAAAAATGTAGCCATACAAAAAATTGGGTACGTCACTATTTTCATAAATATTCCTGTTAAATGTTAGGTACTGCCCGTAGAAGTGACGCTAAGCGAGAGGGATGTTTTTGTTGAAATCGCAAGTTATGTTATAGCTATTGATTTACTGACTTCACTCATTGCTGGCCATAGGCCTTATGCCAATCTCCACGGTACAGGTTCTGACGAAGACAAACAGGCCCGCGACAAATAGTAATACATACTGCCAAATTTGACCATAAACTGAAGGTGCTATTTATATTAAATAGAAATAATTATACTCAGATGCCGTACATCTAGCAGTGATACAAACATATCTGTGCCTATGAAATCTATAGCTTCCACTGTAATACAAGCGTAAAACAAAGCGTTTACCCACATAGGATGTGCGTCGCTAATTTCCCGTATCATAAGCGCCAGTTAGATATACACAGGATAATTAAAAACAAGTATTGATGCGTACGCGCCTACAAACCAGTGGTAGTACGTTTAATAGAGGTGGGTTATAATTAAAACAGTGCAGGATAAACAGGATTATTATACGTCTAAACTGTCAAATTGTTGTGTAAATATTTTGTACTAGTAAATGATGATTGATGACAGATCTACTAATAACTATGTACCTCATGGATCTTTAAGATCGTTCTCTGGGATCCTTACGACATAAAATCGAGTGAGAAAAGGTCAACAAAATGTCTAAGATTTTCATTAGATTTTGACATTTTATGTGTATGAGAAGGGTTAAAAAAAAATCATGCTACCGAAGCAGGTCATCGGTCAACCCTTACCAATTAAATATTAGACCCAAGAGGAAATTTGGAGACAAGTTTTTTTTTTGTTTACTAACCTATTTTATGGGTATCTGAATGTTTTAGATAAGTAAATGCATACTTCAGTAGGTTGTAAAATAAATGGGCGAACTGGAAGATGGGTACATAGGGTATAGTGATTACCACCATCAATTGCCGCAGTTACGATCACTGTCGAACGAGAATCGACTAACTGGTCCACTAGTGATGCTACATCCTACTAATGGAGTTACTCGTAATATCGGTATCGAGCTATCTTAATTAAGCCAATTAGTTTTTATGTACTTGTACTAATTGTGTAGTTACAAACAAGTTCGTTTTTATAACCACACAGGCGAAATAAAGCCATATTTATGTGTGATATTAAGTGATTATAACGCCGTATTACTTGTTTGCTACAATCGATAAAAGAGACATCTTAGTCATTTATATGCATATTCTGTGGTATTCTAAGTTTAGCTAGTGAGTTAACTGCTAATTAATTATAATTATACTCATAATCGACTAATATATTACTAATAATCACCTAATTGAAATTAATCCCAATAAGGCCCATTACTTATGGTCATAAACAGCACAGGCTTTCTTTTTAGTGATATTATTATTCAAATTCAAGTAATCACACATTTCGGTTCAACTTATATCGGCTGTCTATCACTTCATATTATTACATCGTTAAATTTCAAGTTTCATATATAAATGTTAAATTCATCGCCCACGCGGAACAACTTTCTAAACGCGGTTAAAGTAAAACACTGAGTTAATTAGTCGATTAGTGAGTGGACTCACTATTGGGCACATGTTAGTCGAGTGTCTAAGACTAGGGCTCCTAATAAGGTGTTTTATGACTTGTTTTGCTCGGGCGGTCTGCACCGGCCTTTTAAGGATTAATAGATTGAATTACACAATAACAAAACGTAGGACAGATGTCTGTGAAAGCAATAAAGCACATGGTAGCTGGCTTTGTAAGGGATTCTAGGATCATTAACCCTATGCAAACTTGTTTAGCGATATAAACTCACTTCTTCATTCAACTCTGAACGACTTGAATACTTTTGAAATTTTTCATTAAAAAAGTGTTCGTGGGTAATGACACCCTCTTTCATCCACTTAAGCCCATTTTGCGTGCTTTTATATATATTTTAACTGTTGAACATTAATATTTTCCTTTTGCTTCGTATGTATGTCTACCGTCTATGTAATAATAGCTCGTGGTGACTCTAAAGAAAAATACTAAAAATGCATTACTAAATATTACAATGTCTAGATAATATGGACCGACAAGTTATGTGTCTAGAATAATTATTAAAATTGAACCAATCTATTCAGTTTCAATTGAATTTATTCTCTATTCTCAAAGGAAGATAGATACACTAAAATCTTATAATAAAAAAAATTGAATGTGGTTTCGGGGAAATTTACTTTACCGAATCACATAAGAATTAATTATATCAAAATAACGTTAATTGCTGAATTAATATTACTGATTCGTTCTTCAAAGCCCATAAATCTGTTGACACATAAATAAAGTACGTATATAATCCGTTTCCCATCCATGGGCGTCCAGTATGCCTGAATACAATGGCTGCTTAGGCAGTAAATATTTCAAAACCAAATCGATATCTCAATTTCTTAATTTGAGTAGGTGAATATGCCTTAAAAAATGAATAAAGATCCTCCAGGAGTGCGCTGGTATGCCACCTACGAATGTTAACTTACTACAACACTATTATACATCTTAATTTATTGTTATTGTCAGTCTAGTTTATTTAAATATATCTCCCATTTACATAAAAACGGACCACCCTATATTTATTTTTGAACCGGTATAAAGACGGTTTTAAAACTAGACTTCACTGTTAGCTACCCTTGTTATAAATATGGAAATGGAGAGGAGTAATATGTTAATATCACAATCATTTCGCAGAAAAAGAAACTAGAACGAATGCAACTCACATACACAACTATGTATGTCGTGTTATGTAGATGTTTAGATTAAAATATTTTATATATCCCGTTTTGTTATTTTGTCATGGTTGTAAATTATTTAATCATGAAGATTGTACGAATGATGTTCCAAAACCAACGTTTATTTTATAATTTTCCGGCGCGGTGGGGCCGTGACCGCCATTCTATGTTCGCACGAACTCTAGCAAATTATTTTTTTTTAATTAAAAAACTGGTATTGTAGCGGTCCGAGATAACGAAATGCTAAATATGCTAGATTAATGAACTATAAAAATTGTAGTCGTTGAATATATTATTATATAGCATGCAGCCTACTCGACTGACACAAATTATTTTAAGTCGATAATCAGTTAAGTAGCATGGGAATCGACCGTATCACAGGCCCAAAGTAGCATAAAACTATAAAAATAAATCGTAGCATCTTGATTGAAAGTGAACGTAGGCGCACCTGTGACGCTTAACCGTGACCGGTCGACGTTCTGCTCTTTTTCGTCGGGTCACTGTGACGCTTCGGAGTACCGTTACACATTTTAAATATGGAACACGGAACTTACGAAATATTTATGCTTTTAAAAAATATGGACGCTGAGTTTCCGAACAAAACTGATTCTGTCATCGCAGTGCTTGCGCCCGAGCATGACTCATCTCATTCTGCAGCACGTTGGTTGCGGCGCGACGGACAGGACAATGTGTACAGAACGGCACAAGCACAAACGGGACACGGACTAAAAAAAAACGTCCCACTGAAACGTTCACCGTTGCACAGACATGATTGAGTAATAATGCATGAATTATTTACGATGTGGTAATTTCCTGGCGGGCCTTTTTAGGTAGTTCGCGGCGGGTTGGGTTCGTAACTCATACGAGAGTTACTTTGAAAGGGTACTTTATGATCTCCGGTCATATCATGTGTTTGCCCACGTAAGATTTATTGCCTAATATATTTTTCTTGTGCTTCATACAATCTAAGAGTGACCATTAACAATTCATATTATATTTAGGAAAGTGAAAACATTGGGCTAAAGAAAAAAAAAAAAAAAAAAAGGTAAACAGCAATGGTCGACAGAAATGAAAACCCAGGCGAGTATTCTATAAAGTATTTTTTACTACCCTTCTATTAGTCAATAGTCATGTCGATTTCAATTTTAAATAAAGCGTCTTAGTTAACCTCGGCCAAATGGACCGTAAATGGTGAGATTGGCAGGTGACCCAGTGGCTAGACATGTAATGTTCATCTATACTTGGTCAAATGCTACCTACAGATGAGTTCTTTTTGCACCAAGGAGACGTAATGACCTAACTTGACTTGATTTATTGCGTTGATCTGTATGTTGGTAGAAAATAAGATTTTCTTCCAGCCAAACATTTGTGTGTACGTACTTCAAAATTACTATTAACTGCAAGAGAATCTAGACAAAACAAAACGTGAGAAGAATCCTTCACAAACTTTTTACATCGAAAGTTATAAATGTCTAGATAGAATCTATGCTCCAAGCTTTGTGGTCTATAGGAATTAACAAAATGTATGTTACATTCGTAAGTCTACAATCTGATAAAATCCACTCTTTATGTCATATTTTTATCGGTGTCACGACATTTTACATCATAATACGCTTAGATACTAATGCATTTGACAAGGAGCCGTCCCGTTGGATCAGAAAGTACGCTAGCATCTGATAACGTGGGCGAGACGGACGCGTTGGCGGGAAATCAAACGTCACGTTGACAGCGCGAGTAACTTGACAAATAAAGGTTTTTTTTTAGTTTATTTGTTTTCTGCCTGTTCCACACCTTAAATAGAGGTGTTAAATGTTTACAGATCCTATTAACATCTCAAGTTATAAAATTGTCGACTACCTCCGTAAAAGGGTTTACAATTTAGAAATGCTTACTGTAAACACGTTTTTCAATAAACAAGCGTACTTTAGGTACTCCTTGTAATTTTTTATTGGCCACGACAGTCGATTCAACTTCTTTCAAAAGTTTATGCAATGTTGTATGAATAATGATTACATTCAATTTAAATTAGTTTACAGTTAAGTAGGTAACTGAATTTGTAACCAAGTGATTTAACTCGAGCAGTTTAGGAATTATGTTGTGATAAGGAAATATGGCGAAATGTACGAATAGTTTTAGCCTTAATGCGTAAGAAACACGGTTACATGAAAGTTCTAACTCATAAAGGATTGAGTTTTGTTTGTACTAGGTACTTAGGTCAAGAAATTGAATTTAATTACACTTAAGACTTACATTATGACAACCGACTATATTCTGTCATAGCATTTTTTTAACATTATTCTTTATCTTTACTTTGTGACATCTCTTCCAACGACATCAAGTAGCAAACCAAAAAACGGAACATAGCAAAAAACAAATCAATCTCAACGTATATTTATAACTGTCAAATTTTTAATGCGACACAGATGGTATATCTGACTTTTAGCCGTATTATTTATTTATATTTTATTCCTATTCGGACAACCAAATAAAAACTAACAGTAATAGATTAACCGAATCCATAAACCGTTATATATTTGCTTGACTAGTGACATAAGAACGCCTTCGTACAGATTAACCACCAACGCTGCGCGTGCGCACCCAATGTCACAGAACGCTAATTAAACACTGCTATCTGGGCCTTGCACCTACGTGTTATGAAATGCAACATTACAACATAACAGGTGTCATGTTTTTTTCAATTCAATAACCAGTTTTGTCCATTTTATTGATGGCGATAGTGACAGTTTCTTTAATAAAATGGATACAGATTAAAAACATCTAACCGGTTTTATAACGGACAAGTGAAAACCTATTTAAAAACATCGAACAATATGGTACCCGTTATGCTGTCCAAGAGCTAGATTTTTTTCACTTAATTATAAAATAAGAAATACACAAAAAACGAATGAGAAGACATACTTATATCAACTGAGGCTTTCTGTAATTAGACGAATAGCAATTTTCTCCTAAAACGTATTTTTTTTAAGTAGTACTTCTTCGTCACAGACGGTCATACGGTGTCCTAATTTTAAAACGGCTACTTCAATTTTGATTGCATGCATCTTCAAGTAAGAATTACTTTGGTACTGTATCCCAAATACCTTTGCCAGGGATCAGCAACCAACTTGCCCACTGGGATACCTAAATAGATAGGTACTATAAAATATCTATAGAACCTCCTTTTCGACAGGGATGCTTGTAAAGGCCCACAGAGATCTATGGGCCTTCATAAGCACCCCTGTAAAATCTTAAATTAATATTACTACACTATTTTACTTCAGATCTTCCATGGTAATATTTAAAGACTGTTTAAAAATGTACATACCATGGTCACTAAAATAGTAATTAACACTCGCTGACCACTTAATGAGTGCAAAAACTTAATCAGATCAACTTCTTAATGGCTCTTCCGAGTTTCAAACCGCGTAACTTACCTGTAAAGAGACAACATCATTAATTAAAACGTTTTAGCGCTAAATGTACGCAAAAATAAAAAGCGATTTTAACCCTTAATTCGATAGTGTGCAATATACTGAACATTGATAAAATATACAGCGATTTTTTTTAACTATGTTTTATTTATTTTAATAGTTAGTCCAATAGTTTATTTGTAAACTATATAAAATAACGAGCAAGTTGCGCGTGCTCTTGGCTGGCAAATACATAATTTTTCAATTTTTCTTTTGCCAAATTAAAGGTTAAGAAAAGGGTAAAAGAAAATTAGTAATTAGGTACATCATACCGGCCATCTACACATTATTTTAATATGTAAAATTGACTGACAATACTAACGCACAGGACAGAAGAAACAGTATTAGGATATGATTTATATTATCCAATATAACACAGCATCACGCTTATATTCCCTGAAGGATTAGGCAGAGGTGTACTATTTAATTGTACACCCACATTTCACGGATGCCGTTATTAAGTCGTATATAATAGAAGGCGAGCCTTTTGTTAACGGGCACAGTTCCAGTCTCCATGTTGCTACTGAGAATTTCCATACAAAATATTCTAATAACACTTTGCCCGACCCGGGAATCGAACCAAGGACCTCATGCTCATCAGCCGCGATTGGAATCACTAGACCAATGAGGTAATCACTATCCAATATAACACATGTCCTAATTCTGTTTCTTTAAATTTTGCAGACTGAATTTTCTAGTTTATACGTCAGTATCCACTGGTCGGCTTTACACCAGCGCAGACAAACCGCGATTGAACCATAAAAGTTTCAAATTTAAGACTCAACATTTTTCCCCGCACAATATTAAATAAAATAAATTACCACGCAATCTTCCTCCAAAATTAGCAGCTACCTACCGTATCAAAATGAAATTGCGTATCTTAAATAAAGACGTTAAAATGAAATTTACGTTAAATTTATGCGAACTCTCGCCGTTTGCATCTTAAACATGTTCAAAAAGCCTTTTAAAATGGTGGTAATGTAAAAGTTTAACTATTTTCTGAGTAAATTGAATGGGTACTTTCATAAGTTCCTCTTACATACGTATTAAAGGGGCTTTATACTTGGTTTATTGTTAATTAAAAACAAATGGAATTCATATTATGTTTTATAGTTTTATCTTGCAAGGAGAGGCGGAAAATTTAATGTACTTTCCTTTTACGAATAGATAAGTAAGTTCCTTTTGCTAGACATATTATACAGACAGCTAAATTCCGCCCGCGTGGTTTACGAACCCGTACATTTTCCGGGATAAAAAGCCTATGCGCTAATCCAGACTATAATCTATCTCTGTGCCAAATTTCATCCAGATCCGTTCAGCCGTTCTGGCGTGATTGAGTAACATAACTTTCGCATTTATAATAGTAGTAAGATTTCAGCTGGTCCGTGCCATTTGAATTAAACATACAGTTTCACGCGCACAAGAAATTAAATCTAATATAGAAAACTAGCTTCCGCTAGCGCCTTCGCCCGCGTGGGTTACGAACCCGTACATTTTTTATTCCAGACTATAATCTATCTCTGTGCCAAATTTCATCCAGATCCGTTCAGCCGTTCTGGCGTGAAAGAGTAACAAAGATCCATCCATCCATCCATCCATCCATCCATCCATCCTCACAAACTTTCACATTTATAATATTAAGTAGGATAAACCTTGATATTAAAGCAAAGAAAAATTTACTTCTACACTGTAAACTTAACCAAATACTTATTCGTATATAACAAATCCAAAACAGAAGAAAAAAAGAAAAGAAGCTATATGTGACAGATCAGTATCAGTATAGGTACTGTACTGATAATTATAATATAACATTGTGATACAAGATTCTACTACATTGACTTCAGATGCATAATAGTTCTCTTGAATGTGTTTTTAAGGTCAGTTAGGTCTTTCGCGTAAGAGAGGACGTAAGTCATTCCATATCTTGGTAGCAGAGTATTTATATTTTGATCCCAGTCAGAAACTGCATCATCTTCATCTGCCTAGCATTTTCCCAACTACATTGGGCTCCAGTCTAACCGGTTGCGGCTGAATATCAGTATTTTACACGGAGCGACTGCCATCTGAACTCCGCCACCCGATTACTGGAAGACACCGATACTCTAAGGATAGACTGGTTGTCAGACTTCTTGGGCTGCTGATGCCCGTAACGTTAGTCATAGGTCTTTATATGACACCCGAGACCTTAACGTGCTTTCCGAGGCACGGAGAGATCTCGATGTATGAAAAATGGTCATCCATCCAAAGACTGACCGCGTCAAGAGCTGCTTAACCTCGCAGATCGACCGGTCTGCGCGGTAAATATACATATTTAATTAATTACATTTAATTCCCTACATTTTAGGTTTGGTCGAAGTGGTTTCGACCAAACTTAGATGTGAATTCAATGTTTACCATATTTCTATCACGACACCGCTAAGTTTTTCCTCGTGCGGTATATTGGTACAGTTATCAAATTGACATTGCCAGAGACAAAACAAGACAAAGTTCTGTGGACATAGCGTTAGACGGTGCGTGGGCGCCGAGGCCGACACACGCCTCTAAGCAAACAATCAATGACAAATTATAATTATTAATAAACTATGACGGAATAGACTGACAATTAGCTGAACTTAACCGAGAGAGGTACTTAGGAATTTAATGGTTATTTTTGAATACATAGCTGTTATTACAAGCCTTTCTAAGCTTATAGTTGTAGTAGGTAAAATTGTTTATTACCCCTGAGAAATCCATAAACCAGAAATTAATTATTTTAATCATTGAGCCCGACAACCGTCCAGTGTAACCATTCCTTACATCATATAAGAGCATCGTATTTAATAGATTTTATAATGTCTCTAATCAACTCAAATAGGTCCCTTTACGTCGTTATTAGGAAACTCTAAGCAACTAGCACATTACGGCAATAATTATGTATCAGGAAAGCAATTAATTAATATGCCTCCGGAAATCGTTAAGTCTGTACCAGGAATGTTTTTCCGTGATGCCAGGTATGGGACACCTGTGTTTAGGAATCCCTCGTGCAGGTGATTGCAAATAGTTGAGATTGTGAAGAAAAAACGCGCGAAGTATTTAAAATTATTCAGTGATCGGTTTTTTTTTTCTTTTAATCCGGCTTCGATTGCACAGGTAACATAGAGTTTATGCTAGAAATAGATAAGTTGGTACTATGAATTCCATTTTTAAATAGAGTGCAATGTATAAGCACAATATTGTATAGCTTAATAATATATTCATCTTGATATAACTGCGAACCGTTTAGTTCAAATATGGAACGTGTCAACAAGATCATTATTTAATGATTGGCGGTTATGCAAATAAATACACTAATATTATTAATTGATTATTACAAATTTAATAATTATTCATTAAACAATTACCATTAATTATGAAGCCGATAATTAGCTAACTTGTAATTCAGGGTAGTTATAGCCAACAGTTTTTCACTCGACGGTATCTCATTGAGTTTATAAAATGTCATTGAATCTTAATATTTCCTGTCCCGTAATAGAGAACATAGAAGTATTGCACGTTATTTGATATTCAATTTGGTAGATTTGAATACTAATTGTCGTCAGCGAATTAATTTTGCTTTGCCCAAGCTACGGATCAAAAGCCAAAGCTAATTGAATGCTTTGACTTCAGGTGCAGATCTTCATCTCAAATTCCAAATAGTCTGGTCCTACAAGCTAATTCAGTTATGACGTTCAACGAAGCAAAATCGTTGCAGTTCAGCCACGATGACTGTGTAGATACAACCGCGCCATTAGGTTTCCTGTTGCAACCCTCGCAGAGCTGCCGAACATGAGACCAGCTCCCGAAACTTAACCGAGAAAAGTCGAAAATCGCACGAGACCCATTTCAAATGCCGCAAATTTATATTGGTACGAACTAAAATGGCTCCGTTCACGCACACAGCAGCAAATATGATGGATTGGCGGTGCTGCGCGTGGGCATGGTGTTCTGCAAGTATGCTAATTCTTTGCATGCTACACGACTGAGGTTACGTTGGTACATGGTTAGAGCGTTCGATTGTTCGTCGTGGGACATGCGTAGTCGCGGTTGCGACACACTGGTACTACCGGAGCTGGCAACTTGAAGATTTGTAAGGACTCCATAAAAGTTTTATCTTAAGCCTAAAAACTGAACCTCAGTCTAATGTAGATCTGTCTGTACTTTGAATAGAAGACAAAAAGTTTCTGAATACAACAATAAGCAGTAAACTGTATTTTAATTGAAAGACCCTCCTCCTTTTTTGAAGTCGGTTAATAATCCAAAAACAATCCGGTTTTGTTAATTGACAAAACAAACATACAATGGGTTGGAAATACCGTAATATACCGTAAATACTTAAATTAAAAGAATGTCATGTTTTTTAAAGGCACGTATCTCGTACCAAGCAGTTTCAAACGACCGTTTTAATGAATGAATAAAACACGTAAAATATTTGAAGGACAATTACGCAATGCAAAATTTGCATGTTGATTGTTATCATCGCGAAAACCATGCCAAGCCAATTAACGGTGTACGTAACGAAACATGAACTCATCATGATTGCCTGTGTTTACATCGCTATATCCGTTGCTCTATCGAGTATTCAACAATGGCTGATCATCCTCCAAACAGTAAACAACAAACAAAGCATGCCAAAACAACGAGGAAC
The DNA here is from genome assembly GCA_947562105.1 of Shargacucullia verbasci. Taxonomy (NCBI): domain Eukaryota; kingdom Metazoa; phylum Arthropoda; class Insecta; order Lepidoptera; family Noctuidae; genus Shargacucullia; species Shargacucullia verbasci. The sequence goes on along the minus strand of OX387284.1, from coordinate 13,475,972 downwards.
AATGAAAACAAACGTGTTGACACAACATTCGTCTGGAAATATGCCAGAACAATGCATGTGACGGGCTATGTGACGAAATTCGATCCCGGTGCATCCGAACGTTTTTAAACAATGGCGGATTCGGGTTCCCGCGCGAAATTGACAGCGCGCGAACAATCGACCAAATAACTGTCGTGTTTTGCAATACCGAAGTCCGAAACGCGGCGATACGTGAGATCTTTTTTTTCTTTCCCAAAGGATTTTTGATGGATGAGGTTTCTGTAAATATCGGTATCGAATAACAATATTAATTCTAAGAAGCCTTAACAATATTTGATTTGGTATGTCAAAGTAATCTCGTTCCCAAGTTAATCTATTGAAAGCACATTGAAGGCACGGTTTGGAAATCTCGCATTCCTAAATCCAAATATATCTGAGGTACTCCGCTAGAGGTTCCCAAACTTAATACCAATCTCTAAAATATTGAGACGTGCGTAACCTTTAGCATAGATTTTATTTAACATATCAACGACAACGATGATATTTTATGTTTAAAAATGCATGTGACGTTATATACGACATTTTAAGCCGATGAACTCTACCTAATAAAAACCATAAGTCAACATATAAATTAAGTTCGACCGCTCACCAGCGCAAGTGTTCAGAATTAACACTTAGAAATTTCCAATCTAACGAGTTTTAATAAGATTATAAGATATTGGTATTGATATCGTATAAAATGTCATTTTTACAGCCACACCCACTCCCACGTTCGATGCAGACGGGCCACATGGGTAATCTGTAAGCATAGTATTTTTATATTCTATCCCATTAAGCCAATAAATAACGATGGCATTGGAACAACCAACTTGAAAACATGTGTGTACACGGGTGATGAAAATGTAGAAGCATTTATGTAATGTAATTTAAATATTATAACCGAATATGGTTTTCAATTTTTCAAGACTACTCTATTAATTACCAAGGAAGAGCTTACTTAAAAATCTTACGGTATTCAGTGTGCCAAAGATATCGATAGCCATCCTTAATTACTAAATAACTTTAATGGCCGCTGCTTGACACCTTTTTTTTTTTTTTTTTTTTTTACGGGGGGAAATCCTCATGGACTACCCTCGCCTGGGGAAAGGCGGAGGGGCGTGCCGGACTCTTACCGGCTAAAACCACCCCGGTGTCTCCTCGCACGTGCGCGCGGGACTGCGGGAATCCAAATTCTTCCGCAGCCCCACACTATTGCTGGCCCGGTCTGCCCGGGCCTCGTCTCCCGCACGGGGTAGTGAGGTGTTCAACTACCCCGTGCATCGCCTCAGAGGCGCGCGCCGACACCCGCGCGCGCCTCCGCCTCGGGTCCATCGAATAGGGGGCGGGGACTTCCCCAAGTCCCTCGCCCCTGGACCCATTCATGGGGGCCGGAAAAGGGCGTTGTCCGCCCTTCTCCTGCGCCCGGTGCGCCTTCTGCGGCCGGGGAAGGGAGTCGAGATCTCCCTCTCCCGTTCCGCAGTTTCCTTCTGCGACATCACGTCCTCGCAGAAGGACACCACCGCGTCCCACGACTCTGCGCTACCGACCATCCTCCGCACTACGGCCGGCAGCGACAGATCGCCTCCTACTTCATTTGTGAGGACACGACGCTGCTCCTCCCAAGCTACACACTCGGCGAGCGTGTGTTGCGCCGTGTCCTCCCCGCAATGGACGCAGTGGTGGCACCGAGCGTCCGGCTCCCTGTCTATGCGGCACAGGTACTTGCCGAAGCAGCCGTGCCCCGACAGCACCTGCGTCACCCTAAACGACAGGGAGCCGTGCCTTCTCCCGAGCCAGTCGTCGAGTACTGGCCGGATCGCCTCGACGGTAGCGAGGCCGGCGGTAGGGCGCAGAAGCCTTTGCCGCCATTCCGCCACCAAGACCTGACGGAGCTCCCCTCGGCGCAGCGCGATCTGCCGCTGCACCGGCCTCGAGCCCCGTGCCCGCTCTTCCTCACGCCATCGATATAATGACGCGAGTACTTTCGCCTCTAGGTCCCAGGGCGGGGATCCGGCCAGGACGCAAGCCGCCTCGTAGGAAATCGTGCGATACCCGCGGACGACTCTGACGGCCATCGCCCTCTGCGGCTTGCGCAGAACGCTGCTTGACACCTGAATCAATCGTGCACAAAGTCACCTCGGCGCAAATAATACCAAGTTTCTGTTGGTCCCGTGTGTCCAGTGTGAAATCCACCCTAAATGAAATATAGGACACAAACCAGACGCTTCATGTGGTGCTGCTTTCTGGACAAACAAGGCACGAATAAATAAAAAAAGAAACCGCCACTTTATTGTGTTTCAAAAGTGGTCAGTCTGCACAAAGCGCGGTCGCATAAGAATTGATGCTGCACAACACTTGCCGTATAACATTGTCAGCTGGTAATGTTAGATCATTTTGTATTTAAATTGCTAATGGCTTGTAAATTTCACAGAGTGTATTATTATATGGTCTGCGCCGGAGTTCGTATCTCTGGTTTGAAGTTTGTTCAATTTAGATTTCTGTGTGTAGCGATCATAAATTCAGCGGTCTTTTTATTTGGTTTTTGGACTTTTCGGGTACTTACTGAAGTTAATTTGATGTTTCAAATATTTCTTTTTATAAGTTGTGATCGAGGAAAAGTTTAATTAGACCCCCAGACTGAAGATAACCAAGAAATACAATATTATATTCAATATTAATTATCATCCATTAGTGTCCGTAACGAATACACTTGACAGCAACAATAAGCAGAAGTAAATTAGTACATACAGACTTGTAGATCAACATCAATCATTTACAACCTAAGATTAAGTGGATAAGCGGTCGCAGCGCCCCGGGCTATTACGGGAATAAAGTAAACTAACTCCATTCAATATACCAGTTAGCAGTAAATTACTGTTTAATTAAACATACTCATACACCAAGCTCTAAGGCTGACAACATGGCGCCGCGAAAATGCCCTCTTTCGAACCAGTCTTACATTAATTAGGTATAATCTTTATGGATTTCATACTGGTACTTACTGGTACGTGTTATAAAATTCGTTATTCGCCGTATAGCAATTTTCCGGGTTATATCGTTGTCTGGAGGTATGCGCATGCATTATTAGGATTTTATTGCTAAACTATTTTAATAAACGTCGGATTACGGCAAGAGTAAAATAAATTGTAATGTTTTCTAAACAATATTACATTTATTGAGAGATGCTTTTACGACTGAACCAAGAAAAACGGTACTATTTAATCTTCATTGATGCATTCTGTAGTCTTATTACGCATTGATTAGTCGTTTTAATTCTTAGCTTGTCCGAATACTATCAAATTGTGTATAGTATATATAACGTTCAAGTTTGCTGACACGAAAACTCTGCTTTAAATTTTAATAGTCAAAAACACGTAACCTTTCTCCGGACTCGATTCCACGAGTTCGATTATCGATTACGAAGCTGCGTTCCATTTGCATCACACTCCGTTGCTTAACTCGTAATCGCGGACCATTCACAGCATTGACTTATCGATTTACACTTGTAGCTTCATTTATTCTCTAATTGATCAAGCTAAACGTTTCATTATAACAACTAATTAAATTAATTGAGGCATTACAATGTGGTATGGGTGCAATTTTAGACGCATCGGGACGCTACCTGCTCATTCTTTTATGAAAGTCTTGTGTGTAATCGATACAATTATTTGCTTAAGCAATTCCGCTTCGCAGGTGAACATTTAGCGGTTAAATATAGCCGTGGTCACGGATAAACACGCAATTACAAAATTACCATAAGCGGCTGACTAGTATTTTATTGGACGCGTACTTAACGGTACGCTTTTGGTTTGGTACCGCGTCGCATCAAACCGGAATATGTTTTCAGATGGGAACACGACCGATAAACATAAAACAACACTATGTAGGAATAGCGTCCATTTAGCGTAGACGACTCCCCGATATCGACACAGAAAACGTCGACTAAATAAAATGATAAAAATAGTTGGCAATTAAAAGCACGCACGCCGCGCGATGCACTCATTTGTGTATGCAAATGCCGCCATATTGACTTTTTTACGGTTGCGTACGGAAAATGAAACAAATTGTGTTTTTAATGTTTTAATTAGAGATTCGCTTTAACTTCGCGCCGCTATCTCTCTTCTAGATTGTGAATATGTTAATGTAAAAACGCATCGTGACTCGTGAAACATTACTGAGATAACGTAACTGCGGAAAGTAGCTATTTTAAATTAAAAGTTGTTAATGAGTGGTACTTTTGAGCATTTAACGACATTTTCACTGAATAGGGACCTGATTTGACTAACAAAGTAAAATTAGTGCTAGACAAACGACGTGTAAAAGACCCTCTGCATTTTCTGTTCACTATTATATCTTGGCTCTATAAAAAAGTTTACGTTGTCCACAAACGCGTCACCTGACTTAATCTGACGGGTGCACTCGTGAGAACGAGTTCCTCTATGAATTTGATATGTGACACTCTCCAATCGCAGACAGAGTGGCTCGTAAAGTTTAATTCGAAGCATAAATTACCTTTGTAGAGATTTACCATGGTGTAACGCAATACGTACTTCGAAGAATACGAATAGAGGCTGAATAAAGGACAGTCATTAGTCGCTATGATTCTGTGGACTTGTTTGATGCTCGCATCCAGACAATGAAATGGAGCGCATTACATTCCACGTTGTTCTATATAAAACCTTTTTCTCTGTTTCTACTAATGTATTGTGTAGTCTCAGGATTTAAATCACGCGTACGCCTATTATATCATGGGTATCATAAATAAAATTACGTCAAAAATGTGTGGACCAATAATTTAAAGACGCATGTCCCTTCTTAAAAATTGTTCTGTAACGTCACATTTAATCAAACAAACGATTAACGAAACAAATGTTTGCTATCCTAAACTATCTCGTGTTTGGTTTAAGTAAACAGTGGATTAAATTTTCTTACGTATATTAATTGTGATACTCAAAAGTAACCAATGACGTAAACCAAAGCGTGTTTCATGCGCTTATCTAAAGGATATCGAAGGTCAAATGCATAATTAACTAAGTACTAAATTGGACTCGGTTATCGAAAGATTTCGATAAGTCGTTAATCTGATCAAAGTGACATAATAATTAAGTACTGAGTCTCATTAACTACCGATTTACACGTACATTATATATTCTATAAATATTTACATACTCAACAAGCCAAAACAAAAAACCGCAAAAATATTTATAAACCCAAACAACTGTTGAATAACCCGTTTTCGTTTGCAACCTACATAGATAAAACTTCATTGGTGACTGGCAACACATTCCAACGCTATCAAATTACGAAGTACCGGTCCGCTCCCACCGGCGGATTTTACGCGTGAATTTTTAATTAGACGGTTAACAATGAAGACGTAAATATGATACACTATCGAGTTACGAGCCGCGCTCATTTCGCTTTGTCAAATAGGTGTTAATGTTGACTTTAATTGTCCGCCTTATCCGGTGTCGAGTTCGCGTTCGCGACCCACATATTATTGTTATTTAGCGCTGGCAACTCATTGTATTGTTAACGGTCTGTAGATAGCATTCCAAATTTAAATCGGCGGGTGTGTTATATTTTCCGACCGATCGATAGAATAAATGATTCATATTGATGAAAAACTTTGTGGGTCAGTCTATCGTGGAAGCAACCGTTGCTGTCGAAAAGGTTTGATCACATTTTCTATTTCTGATTTGGAGATAATTGGCGCCAGGTTCGATTTCTAAATCATTTTTAGTCTCACACATTAGGCGTGCGCGTACACAAAAATGCCAGCCGGGGGCGGGGCTCGCGGCCGTTGCACCTGGCGATCGCGCCGGCGCATTCCTCACGCACTCCTTTTTATGCTACACTACAAGTTTAGCCCAACCATTCTAATCTGGACTCTTTTTCCCCTCTCTACCGTAGATTATCAGGCTTGAAAAGGTCACAGTGCCTCTCGTGCGCGTCTCTGGTTACAGTGGTCACCGTTGTAGGAACGGAACGCAACATCTCCTATTTTCTTTTTTTTTAATTTAACTATTCCATCTCCACGTCTTTGTTGCTCGGCAGTTCGGATCAAAAGTTTTTTGGAGACGACCCGGGGTTATACAGCCTCAACAAACACGAGAACAAACATTGACAGTGTGTTGTATGTTTGTTGTATGGATTTATGACTGCTTTATGAGAACACTTGAGTTTTGACAGAAAGTATTAGCGGGCACACACGAATTGGTTGGACTTTTAATTGGACTGAACGTACGTTTAAACTGTCCGGAGTAGTTTATGAGGACACAGATTTCTTCTTATTTTCTTATTTTAAAAAAACGTTGCCCCACACTAGGATTTCTCCTGTATCGTGGGTACAGTTTACAAACATACATGTCACATGCACAGACAACCAGACCCGAAACAACTATCTGTAGATCATACAAATATTTGTTCCGTGCGGGGATCGAACCCGCGACACCTAGCGCAGAAAGCTAATCGCTTAGCCACTGCGCCAACCGTGTCGTCATTATTGTATCATAGATTATGTTGGTTCTGGAGATCAAAGCCGTAAATTGGGACCATAAAGCTTTAATTTTAAGGATTAATATAATTATAAAGGCCGGTAATTTAAGATGCTATTGAACTACCTCGTAAACACAATTTATTCATCTCGGCGAAAAGGTAACGGTTCTGATATCGAGTCAAAGAAACGCCCGGATACAACCGTGACACATGTGGTACTAGCTTTACTATTTAATTGCAAAACATTAAGGACAACAGGCACGTCGTATAACCAGTTGAAAATATGATTTTTTTTGTGACACTTAAGTGTGTCAAAGTACTAAACGCGTTCGCGGCCTGCGCTTACGCATTAACCGCAAAAGTGCGCTGCGCTGGCGCCACCGGCCAACGAAAACATTTTAAACCTGTTCGTGCAAAACGTTAATTTTGTAAAACAAACACACACATATGTGTGCGACCTACAAACCTGTGTTACCTCGTAACGAGAAAGCGGGAAAAGCTAAATTATTTTCACTTCAACGTGTATTATTAAGTAGGATATTTACGGCAAGCCTCAAAGGTTTTGACAGCTATCGGCGTTAAGTTACTCTGTATGCCTACGGACTTACCCAATGGCTCAATGCTTTAAGTTTATATCTGTTGACTGATAACTATGAGACGCTAAAATAACCGCGGTATAGTGTACAGTTAGAACTTAAGTAAGCATTAAAACTTTATTGCAACTTAGAGTGTACGAATAACATAACATATTATATCAAAGATGAAAATGTTTTTATGCCAATAAATAATTTAATAAAAAATGTCTAATATAAAACACAACATTACGAAAACTAATTGTTCTGAAGTAAGTAAGGTAGTAAGTCTGATAATAAATATAACTACTATTATACTTGTGGGTCTTGCAGAATGAAACACCGAGATGATTTTTACACACAGTGTATAACAAGCAGAGTAACGTTCTAACTGACAGTTGTATTTCGAATCAATTTTAATAATCTCTCACCCTACTTATATAATTGTATCATTGAGTGTCAAATATCGATTAATTACATTTTAAGATCCAAAATTAGTACAGTAACAAATAACAATGATAATGATTAATTATTATAGAAATAATCAAAATGTAAATATGTAATTATAATGTAATGATTAATTATAATACGTCACATCCGTTGTGAAACTATTGAGTAGTTGATAACACTACTTCAGTAATAATTTACGATACAACACGTGTGTTAGTTCATTTGCTTAATTACATGTAATTTTAATTCATAACTACAAGATCAATTTGTAACCACTTGAACTATTAAAACTACGGCAGTCTTAGTCTGAATAAACGAGTTTTCACACGCAAAAAAAATTCATCATTAGCAGTCCTTAATTATCACATAACATCACGCCTGTGTTCCCCGAAGGGTTAGGCAGAGGTGTACTATTGTACACTCACATTTCGCCGATGCTGTTATTAAGTCGCATGTAATAGGGGACGAGCCTATTGCCATCTACCGGGCATAGTCATCAGACTCCGTGAGGTTTTTGAATGTCAATACAGAAAAACCTAATAACACTGCCCGTCCCGGGATTCGAACCCAGGTGCTCACGCTCAGCGGTCGCATTTGCGATCACTAGATTAATGAGGCAGTTATTATTACTCTTTTATCATCTAGTCAGCTTCACAGAGCACTTTGCCTTTTGGGATTTCGGTTTGCTTCTTGAAGATACATTCTCAGTATAATGGATTTGACGAGATATTTCCGATTTAACCATTGATTTTAGGTGTATGCCGATGAACTGAAGATGCTGGTAGACCTCGACTTTTGACAAGTGAAAAACGTTGGTCACCAGAGAGTAACGCCGGCTAATATAAACGCCACTTGCATTTACAGATCACTTTACTGTTCAACAACCTACATCATATTTTGTTATCATTTTGATCGGAGAATTCATTGCCATATTGTACTAGTCGCAAGAGCAACTGCAGAGCATGAGATTTTGGTCTCGGTTCCTGGGTCAGGCAAAGCGTTATTAAGTTATCCTGTATGGTAATTCTCAGTAGCGGCATGTAGTTTGAAACTGTGCTCGGTAGATGGCAACAGACTCGCCCCTTTTAATAAGAGACTTAATAACGGGATCAGTGAAATGCGGGTGTACAATAGTGTACCTTTGCTTAACCTGTGGGGAATGCAGGTGGGATGCTATGTTTATTATCGGGGATGTCGTCTTGTGAACAGGCTTGGGGCAGTCATTCATAATCGCTTACTACACGACTTGAATGAACGTAAGCTATGAAAACATTGCACTTCTTATCTGTAATGTACTTTCGTACTGATATGGACTTATAATAAACACAATATCAGCTGCTCATATACCGAGCCCATTGAGAAAAACAGTTCTCCATGGTGAATGAAAAGTATTTCTTTGAGGTCTTATTTGTTCTTACAACTAGTATCACCATTGCAAGAAAACCAGTTACAGGACTCTGATACTGGTCCTTCTTTATTGAACCACTTCTAAACGATTTATGAAATCATAGTCCAATAGCTACACCAACTCGTGATACCAACCAAAATGCGTATACCTCGAAATTATCTATGAAATATTTGGCAGGACTTTTTCTTTTCAGAGAGGACTTTTTCTTTCCGATTGGTGGAGAGCACGAAACGGATCAATCCGAGCGCCGAACGCGTTCGATGTAGTAAATCGAATTTGTCGTAAGAAACTTACACAGGGCCTCAGACTACTTTAGCTAAAGAAATTTCGTAAATCACATTTTTCTTGTGAATTCATCACATTCTCCAGGTTTTCTGGAGAGGGAGGGATACAAAACATTCTGGGGTGGTCGTAACCCATTATATTGCATAATAACAGCAACCTCTACCTAACCCTTAGGGAACTACAAACGTGATGCTGTTATGCTACTCATCATACATCAAGTTTTTCTCGGCAAACCACCTACATACTTTATGTTACATGGTTCTGGCATCTCTAGACAAGAAAGGCATGTCTACATGCATTCCTAAGACGCTGACAAACCCAGAAAGGCAGACCGGAAACATTGTACCAGCATTCATATCCACTTATGCTGTTACAGTTTTATTAATGGACAGATAACGTTATCATAGCCTCAACATTATGTCAATGTTAGTTTTATGATTAGAACCGTCAAAGTTGACAAACATGTCGTAAGATACTACACTATCTTAGTCTAGACTAAATTAGATGATTGCTTGCGAAGTAAAGCGCCATCTATCGGAGCGAAGCGACAACAGAAAGTCCTGAATCGCACTATGATAGTTTAAAACGATTCTAATACATATACGAATGTCCGAAATCAATCGTCAGGCTTCGGCCCGTCAGGCTAACCACCTTGCCGGTCGGAGGATGCTCCCTTTACAATGGAGGAACACCATACCTTGTTTTTCCATAGCTTCATTGGTCTAATGATCGCAAGCATGACTGTTGACCCTGAAATCATGGGTTCAACTCCCTCATCCAATGTTATTCGGTTCTTCTGTATAGATATTTTCATAAGGCGTTTGGAACGGTGCCCAATTGATCGTAGAGGTTTATACCATAGTCGGTATGTAAATTGTATTTTTTACTTTATAAAAATACTTAAGAGCCTTAACCACCGGAATGTACCCAGCTACATGACTGCGGTTTCAAGTGTCTACATTGCAGAGCTGGAGAAAAAGTGCGGTAAGAATGAACAACTCTAACGACCTCCAACTAACGCATTATGGTCAAGAAAGCTTTGGCACGAGACCGGAAAATAAACTATGAAGCTATAACCATTAAACGACGATAAAATATAGCAGTTATAAGAAAGCAGTAAATTAAAACTTTCCAAGTACAGGTATAACAATGATTAAATGTATAAACATTGGTCTACCGTGACGCGTACGAGAAGCGCCAGCCAATCAATACAAGGAAGACAGTTTGCTAAATAAGCAAAACTTTCACCAACGTTCGCTACACAAGCATGAATATAGAAAAAAATTAGCATCTATTTAGCAAACTGTGTAAAGTCAGCGTTCATTGTATCGATCGTTAACTTCCTATTCGCTTCGCGTCACCTTGCGCACGCGCATCCAACATGGCGCGCGTCAGTCCACTTCGTTAGTGGAGCATTTGTCAAGATAATTGTCCGAACACCGCCATTTGAAGCTTTGACATTTCCTGATTTTTATGAATAGTTTACCTTTTGTAATATCTTATTGAAACTAATGTTTACCTTTATTGCCCGGATATAAGAGGCACGTTGCGATGGAAATGAGTTACTGAGCCGCATTATTAGTTGATGTATTGTATGATTCAGCCTTGGCTTTGACATTGTGTCGTGTTCGACCAAATTTGGTCGTTTTGTGTTCAATTACGTTGACAAGCGCGGATTGGTCACTTTAAATAAGGAGAAGCCACACTAACATTTGAGATGTTTTGTTAAGATTACAGTGATATTATGAAAACTTTGCAATTTTCAAGGTGGATTTTACATCGTTTTACCAAAAAAGACACGGATTTAATTAATAATATCTTTGAAACAAGTTCCACAAGAGTTGGCAGCAGACTGGTTCCTACAGCAATTCATGAACTCACATTTTAATTTTTAACCCAAAACGAGGCTCCAAATGTGAACTACTTATACTTTTTAAAGATGCTTGTCAAAACGGCATTTTCCCGCATTTCTGAAATAGTAGACGCTGTGCTTAGCGAATAGCTTTCTGTGCTTCCCGTTGCGCATTTCTGGAATAATAGACGCTGTGCTCAGCGAATAGCTTTCCGTGCTTCCCGTTGCGGGTTCCATTCCCGCACGGAATAAATATTTGTATAATCTACAGATAGTTGTTTCGGGGCTGGTTGTGTGCCAAACTGAACACACTGCATGAAAAATACTAGTGTGGGGCAAAGTTTAAAAAATAATAGAAATCCAATTATGGCAACTACAGCTCTATGTGATGTGACGTCGACTTGCCCTAAACATGTTGTTGATAAAAACACCATAAGTACGGGCCTCAACGGGGTTATTATCGCGTACACATTGTTGTCTCAGGTGGCGCAGCTCTATAACGCACTAAGTATTTATTTTAACCGAAATTATCGCCAATGTCTACGACGACTTATTATCTGATAAACCAGGTTTAGCGTGACAGGTGATTTTGTTTCTTGCTTTCTCGTAAGGTAAAGTAAGTCTATCTCGCTCTAGTAGTATGATTATATTATGACTAACAACATTCTAAGCATACATTTTTAGTGAATGGCTAACTTTGTTTGATAATGGCGGATGAAAAGTTAACTGATAACCGTAATGGAGTATTTAACAGGACTTATCTAAAAGGTAATAACAAAAAAATATGAGCAGCTAACATTGATCACTGACAGATAAAAAAATGTTAATGTTTTAGATGTTAATCGTATGCGTCATCATTACAATTTAAAAGCAATTTAATGGCGATCTGACACAACGATTTTTACACAATATTTTGATTACTTAATAGATACCATTAGATTTCTCGTATCCTATTGAATTTTTGATAACTTTGAAATGAATTTGACACGATGCGTGGCGCAACAGTAAGTCATATTTTTAGCAGAAATTATTCTGAAACATTTTCGCCACCTTTAATTTGTTACTTTGTAAAATATAACTCACCTACTTAAGTCAGTACGTGTAAATATTCAAGCACCGTAGTATTGTCTAGGCACCTACTCGTAATATTACAACTAGAATAGTTATTGAAATGAATCATGCGCATGCATGCGTAAAAGTGACCTCGATAGTACGATTCTGCTATTGTACTGCTGAACGCTGAAATATTTTGTGAAAGTTATCCAAGATTCCTGTCAAAATTGCCATAGAAATGAATTGATAATGGAAACTGATTATTTTTTGTAACAAAATCATAATCAAATGGAAAGTGGGTGCGCCGACGATAATAATGATTCGTCATCAAAATGTTATTAGAAAATAAGGAAAATCCTACCAAAGACGGCTTTTTTTCTTAGTATAGACTAGGGATGTTACGGAGGTGGATTTATCGGAGGCGGAATCGGAGTCGGAGGTTCTCGTAGTGACCTCCGCGGAGTCGGAGGTGAATCGGAGTCGGAGTCCGAGCAAAGCTACGAATGTAAAATGTAAATAAATAAGAAAGAAGAAACTTGTCGCAACTCGTTCACTCTTCGTTCATCAGTTGCAAAGAACACATGTACTCCGTCAGTTGTCAGTGTCACGTAGAAAGCACTCGGTAGCGCTGCAGCGATAGCAAGTTATAACTTGTAACTCCGATATATACTCCGTTTTGATATATCGGAACCGGAGCCGGATTCGGAGGTGTAATTTTAATCGGAGGTTCCGACATATCGGAATCGGAGTCGAAGCTCCGTAACATCCCTAGTATAGACTGACGACACGGTTGGCGCAGTGGCTAAGCGATTAGCTTTCTGCGCTACGTGTCGCGGGTTCGATCCCCGCACGGAACAAATATTTGTATGATCTATAGATAGTTGTTTCGGGTCTGGTTGTTTGTGCATGTGACATGTATGTTTGTAAACTGTACCCACGATACAGGAGAAATCCTAGTGTGCGGCAATGTTTTAAAAAAAAAAAAAAAAAAAAAAAGACTAGACGCGCGTCTATCAAATGTTAATCATTGAATTGTACGATTTTCATTATTAAACGATCCCCAATGTTCTGGATTTTTTAATACAGCCGACACTCCTGATGGGCCTGCCTCCCTTTGGAGAAGTGATAACGCTATCTTTAGTCCACCACGCTGGCTCGCCACGCCACGCTACTCAATTTTGACAGTTCAAGGATATTCATCGCGTTGTTCCAATTATAGAACGAAGTGATTCTTAAACCATGCTGCGCAATGTACATTGTTGAATTGTCAAAATTGAATAGATTACGAGCGTCCATCATAATTACGTAGCTGGTGCGGGTTGGCTACAGGCTTTTGATATTACAATTTAATTTAACGCATACGAGCCTGCAAATTTTGTGATTGTTATAATCATTAACAAATCATCTTCAACTTGTAGCTGAACACAATAGCTTCAGAGGAAATTATTGGAATTAAAATAATGATGATGATGACTTAATGACATCACTTTATTTGACTGAGAGTTAGTACCACGATAGGGAAGATTAAATAACTATTTACTCATCTTATCGGTCTCCCACGGAAAGTGTTATAAGTACCGTAGGTTAGGTACTTAGATATTACGTGTTTATTTCTGAATGTGTGAAGCATAAACATACTGGGATATTACATATCTAAAATGGGAAAATGGTACCTATTTCTTGTGACACAATACTCAGTATCGATAGTAGCAGGTCATCAACCTGTAACTGTCCACTAGGGTTCCCAACTTTTTGTACGAGAAGTGAAGTATATTAAGGTAGGAGAACTTAAATGAACGGTATTTTTGAAAAATAAACAGTATTTTAGAAAAATAAACAGTATTTTATTTTTTTGATGTTTTAAAAACATTTTTTTGGAGCTTCGGAGTTTGCCCGATATATATCAATAGGCTCGCGCCCTAGTTTTATAGGATTTAATAACAGCATCGGCGAAATATCTACACCTCTTTCTAAGCCTTCGAGAATGGACAAGCTTGATGGTATGTTTTGTTAGTGCCACTTTTCAATACGTATTTTTGAGTACCTATTAACGTCCTCGGATCTAGGATTCTTTATGAGCCAGTTGCTCTAAAAGTCAGATAAAGCCAACTTTTCCAAGTTATCTCAAATAAACAGTATAGTATATGGTTATAGAACAAGCATTTAGAAAATAATGTGCTTTCATAAAATACTTTGACGACGATATATTTTAGACGATATTCTTGCCAACGTCGTATGCTTTTATAGCTTTTCTGGATTATACACAGAAAGACTAAAACTGATACTCGTGTGTCTTGTCTAGATATAAAAAAAAACATGATTGTCTGCTACAGGGCGTCATGTTGATGAAGACTCGAAAAGTCAGTCAAATATTGAAAGTAACATGTCAAAGCGGGTAAATCATTAATTATATGAGATACGAGGAAAGTGGAGGTTCTTTCCTCGTATGACTGACGAAAAATGAGACTATATGATGCCCCTAACTAGTTACCCCCGCGACACCAACATTGCTGACTTGTTAATCTTTCCACTACGGCTTGAGCAATTCCGTATGATATAGCTCGTGCCGACTCCAAAGGGACAAGATTAATTTCACTAACTTCAACGCATAGTTTAGCAATTTTAAATTTGAGTGATCATAATTTTGACGTTGCCTGCACATAAATTAGACTTTTTAATGACTAAACCCGTGAAAGTGTGAAGTCTGAAGTATATTTTAACTCCTCAAATTGCAAAATGTAGGTACATAGGAATGTGATAACCAAAACGTAGGCGAGGTTGGTTGTACAAACGACCATAGATACAATTCCACAAACGAGAGATTTTATGCTGAACATGTCGTGCATCCTGTCCGCGCAGACTCACACGCAACGGGACCTTAGGACGGTTCCAGTCACAGTATCTAGGTATAGAATCATGTTTTTTTATGCAACTTATGCAAGTATGCCTGATTGATGGTAAAAAATAATAGTTAATTCAAGCTAAGAATCGGCGCCGGCGCCCGCATGTATAATAAATAAAAATTTTATTGTGTCTGTGTACGAGCTTTAAGGGGTTAAAATTCACACTTCCTAATTTTATTGCCATTCAGTGAACTTACTGCTTAATTGTCAATCAAAAACTGTAATTTTCATACGAAATTATCAAATTTATTACTTGCGACAGGCAAGAACGGTAACCAGCTGGCAAAAGGCTCGTAATTAATTTTAGTCTCGATAATGATCTGAACGATAATAGGTATTTAAAGGCTATTCCGTAATTTCTTGTTCATAATAATTTATTAGGGATGTGACACTCGTGAGATCAACTTTGTTTTATTTGTAGGTAAACACCTAACTACCTACATTTTTCAATTATTTTAGGAAAGTATTAATATTTTTTGAGATTTTAGGTAGATAAGTAGCTTCATTGGTTTTGGATTTTACGAGATAAGTATAACCTACTTACATTGTTACGTATCAAATGAGAAAATTTTGAATTATATTCTATAGTTAAACACATTTTGATTTAAGTGCCTACTTACTAGAAGATATTTGTAAGACGCATCCATGATGTACCTACACTACTCAATACCATTTTAATAACTCTATGAAATCCGTTAGATCAACACCTGAAGAGTGGTCGGCCTACGCACACATGCACTGTTCATGCTACGTTGGTGAACGAACACACCTACAAGCGAATAATAATCGTCTTGTTGATTAGAAATAAACGACGTTCCAAACTTGAATTTAAACTTACCCGATTAGATTCCAAAGCCTCAGCACTATGCTCCTCTTTCTGTCGGAAGCAATTAGTGCATTTGCTCTTATTGAAGATGTTTGGTGCAAATTTCCTGCAATCCGATCGCCCAGACATGATTGCCAGAGGTCAGGGTATATACAACGTTCACTATGTCACCGTACACAGCATCATGCTACTGTAAAACACCCACACTAGACGATTAATCGCCTTTTTTCGTACCGAACACGTAGTTTATCACGCGCGCACCCACCGGTGAGTGAGCTATCAGCGAAATCACTGCAAGTGAAGTGAGCGCTAACGTCATACAAAAAACACATGCACTAAACACAATCTCCTCCGGCAACCGAACACCGAAGTAGTCGTATAATCGCGTAAACAATATTCGTATTCACGTCAAAATATAAAACAATAAACATCGATTTCACAACGAACACGCGGAGTTCGCGAGCGCGCAACAACACGACCGCCCGTCCATTTTACATCTGATAGAAAAGCAGCGAACACAGTTTGTTGTTTTACAACTTCTCTTTTCTTGTTTATGCGTCTGTAACTTAAAATATCTATGTGTGACAATTTTTGTTAGTGTGAGTAACTGTGTTTGTCTCTTTCTCCGACATAAGGTTTGAATGTATCTATCTCTGTTACACGTTTCATTAATTACACTTGTTGTTAGTGCTGCCATCTGTTAGTAATTTTTTTATACTTGAGCTTCGCTCATGCTAACGCAACTCATGAGCAAGTATGAGTGAAGTAGTTTTAGTAAATCACGCCAGATGGCGGTGTTTATCAGCTATGTAAAATATAAATTACAGTATTTTAGTTTCATTTCAAAATAATGCAATGCACAATTTTTGACATTATAAACTATAGGCAGCAAAGCATTTAATGTATTTGGCCTTGTTATATAGAAAATATCCCACATTACTCTTTACCTAAGATATCTCTAAATATTGTCGCCAGTACAGTACATAAGTGAAATATATAGATGTCGTCAGTGAGGGTAAATAAATTGTTTTCAAGTGTTATACGTTTATTGTATTTAAAAATATGCTTTGATATATTAAATTCAAAGAAATTTAACTCTCAAACTAATGTTACGCACTGTAATTTCGCAAAAGATCAAATATTCCCGGAATAGGTTAAAAATTATTGTCACTTTGACATTGACATTCGACTTGCACGAATGACAGATAGCTCATGGCAGTGACAGCACGAAGAATCATACGATGTATGACGTTGACGTGTGTGAACGGTGCGCCCAATAAAACAGCGTGCGCCGTATTCACGTTATCAGACGCTTTCCCTCTTTAAAACCTCCGTAAAAATTATCAGTCTCGTTCGCTACTTCTAGGTAACGGACGCCCTAACGTATTCCAACAGTATCTTTTATCCCTCCATTCATAATCAAGGTGAGAGTTGTATAGAAGCATAGCACGCCCGCCTAGTTTAGTTCATACTTCACGGATCAACGTAGACCTTGAATTTATGTCTGCGAGGGAATTTGAAATGTCCCTGTATCGTTTAGTCATCCGGTGTAATAAAATTGGTGCGCGCTCATAACCATTATTAGTGTAAGAAGGCTGAATTGTAATACAGTATTGTGTTTTAGTATGGAGGACTTGAGTTTCGTCCCCGATCTCCCGAGTGGGCCGCTGGATAAGTACAGAAAAACTTCGACTTTCGATTGGAAACGCCTCAAATTGGCGTTGGAAGGTGACATAGAGCTCCTAAAACTTAAGGTAAGTGACAGAAGAGTGAAGTATTAGTTCATAAACATTGCACAATATTTGTAATTAATCGCGCGCCAATAATTTTCTAAATTTAAAATAACAGAAATTAACAGTTAAATGGCTAGCATAATAATGGTGGACGATAAAAAAAAATAATTAAATTCTTATAATTATTTCGTGCCTAATTTATTTTGTAACAATTAAATTACAATGTGGCTAAAATATTTTATCTACATTTAAATTAAGTTTGATTTCAAAGTTAATTGTGACAATGATAAGAAGGAATTCATAATAATTGAATTCAGATGGTTTCCACAATATTTTAAAATAGATATGATAATTTATATTAGCATTTGATCACATTGTCAAGGCCAAGTTAAATATTTGGATGATATGTCTGTGTCCATATTGAGATGATCACAACATATCCATAAAATATTAATGGCCACATACATTTTAAGTATTGACTTACATATCTTGTATGCGGCACTAATCAGTAATATAATTACTAATTACAATTATAAATAATAAGAATTGGTCAATTATATGTGTAAATGCTTAGCAGTCATGTTTATATCACATTCTTTCATAAAGTTTCCTCTTATGACTAAAACCTCCTTTTGAATCAAATATATTCTTATCTCTTCTGAATAGAACCTCTATAGGTATAGGTTTTTTTTTATGCATATTCTATTCTATATTTCAGTTCATCTGTTAACCTTATTATCTCAATCAATGTCATGATTTTCACAATATTCATTGCCAATAAAAAGGGTATTATTTTTAAAGTAAGAAAATAAATTTGTATAATACAGGTATCTGTGATATTAATATAATTGATTACCGTTAAATGCTGATTGCTATTGTAAATATTTTTAATAATACATAAATCTGCAGTTGGAAGCTGGCAACCAATAAAAATATATATTCTATTTTGTATTCTTAATGTCACTAGGCAGGTGTAAATAAGTAAAATAGTCAATTCATATTGTAAACATCATTCATTAATCTGTTTTCAGACTCTATCAACTAAAAAAAAAAAAAAATTTTGTTCTATGTTTATATTTTTATATTATTATATTTTTTTCCAACATTTGACTGGTTAAGGATCCATTGTCAAATAGAAAAATTTGCCACAGACTAGTAAATTCCACTGATAAACGTGTAAAAAAATTCAAATGAACTATTACTTGTTCATCTTTTATCTAGACATTGAAAAATGTGTACACACACCGTATTTAGTGCATATTGGTAGAGGGTTAATGTTTCAAGTAAATAACAATTCTCAAATTGGTGCAAAAATTCTAAGTTTTGTTCCATAATATATGAAATACTGTGCCATTTTTATTTTCTTTTAATTAAATATATGTATATTAATATTAAGATGTCAAATTAAATTACATTGCAACACCTATTCACCTTAAAAAATTATATTGAGAGCAGTAGTTAGTAACCCAACAGTCTAAGCAGTGGGCTGGAGAGAGAGAGGTAACAAGTTCAATACTAATTACACTGTTGCCAATCTACTAGCCCACTCCTACCACATATTTATCTTAAAATGAAATACTACGAATTTTAAACCTTTGAAGTAAATACTTTATTTTGATGTATTTAATGAGTAAGCATACTATTCCATCACCAAATTAGCATAGATAGTATTATAGAAACATTTTCAACATGAAAAATGCTCGCTTTATCTTATCTACATATAAAAACGCCATAACATAATGAGTACGATAAATTCAGGAATGTGAACCATGTTGCTTGTGTCAGTGTGAATAACTGACGGCAGTGTGTTACGTGTCGCGGGTTCGATTCCCGCATAGAACAGTGTATGCCAGTGAGACGTATGTTAGTAAAATGCTAGATAGAAGTTATGTTACAAACCGAATACACTATAAAATATAGTCAGGTTTATCGTCAGCAAATATTGATTTGGAAAGAGAGTAATTCTCAGCGTCTCACTAATATTCTCAAAACTGACGAAGGTATTAAAGTCATGAGTTGCAAATACAAACTTTCGCCAAACTTGCTAGTTTTTGGTACTGTATTCGAACTCTGGTTTGATAAAAACTGGGTTGCACCATTTGGGGCGCAAAACCGGATCTTTCAATGATACTAAACTTAGTCTATTGTCTAAATGTATGTTTTAAAATTGAACAAAATGCATGGAATTCTAAAAGGTAATTGAACAAGTCACGTTGAATTATGCTTGCGGGAAAACGACTTTATACGTGAAAATTTACGACACAATTGGCACAGCGGCTAAGCGAAAGACTGTAGCTAGGTGTCGCGGGCTCCATCCAAACAAGGAACAAATATGAGTACTGCTTACAATCGTTCTAGTTCTAGGTTTATGTGTATGAGATTTCTGTCTGTAAACTCTACTTACAGTACAAGAGAAATCCTAGTAAAGGTCCCGTAAAAAAACTAAACACTTGGGTTAACTTTCTAAACGACGCAAAGTAGTATTATCTTAACGAAATATACAAAAGTGAAATCTGGACTCTCGCATTTCAGCAAGGTAACATAGGTTTTTAAGTAATTGAAAAGGAACTACGTTATCGAAGTATTGAGGTAAACAGTAAACAACTACTAAACGTAATTCTTCTAGGCTACATGGCCCATGTCGTAGTGTAAAGATTAGCCAGTCAGCAAAGGTGGTATCGAGGCTGACTGACACTCGAGGAGTTTCTTGCTAATCGAAATACGATATGGCTTATCAAATAGTCTTTTTTTAATCATTTTCCTTAAG
Organism: Shargacucullia verbasci; assembly: GCA_947562105.1. Taxonomy (NCBI): domain Eukaryota; kingdom Metazoa; phylum Arthropoda; class Insecta; order Lepidoptera; family Noctuidae; genus Shargacucullia; species Shargacucullia verbasci. The sequence goes on along the minus strand of OX387284.1, from coordinate 13,455,610 downwards.
TATTCGAGGAAAAACTTATGTAAGTCCATGCTGTCTTATTTGTGCATTCAGCACATGAAAACTATAAGGCGGAATCATCCTGCCTTTCTTTTAATGTAGGACGTGACATATTCACATTGAGGAGTCGATGGAGTCGGGATTTTACATTTAACAAAGGTAAAGGAAAAGATCCGTTTTTAGAGGAAGTTTTCTCAGGAAACTATGGATGAATTCGAGATTGTTTGGTCATAGATGGATTATATTTAGTTTTCGATCTTGTTTAAAAACAATATCTATGTATATCAGTACCCCTAGTGTAAGTTTCTTTTGACAAATTCGATTTACTACATCGAACGCGTTCGGCGCTCCGATTGGTGGAGAGCACGACACGGACCAATCGGAGCGCCGAACGCATTTATCATCGAATCGAATTTATCAAAAGAAACTTACACTAGGGCCTCTGGTGGCCGTGTTAACAATTCTCTTTGTCCGACTTTACAAATTTTAACAAGACTATACGATTAAGAGTCGTGACTATTAACACCGAAGGTCCTTATTAATTGCAAATCAAGAAATCGCCAAGGAGCGAATGGTTTTTGATGTCAATTATTTCCTTTAATCAAGCCCAAAAGTTTTCATATCAGTAATGTTAATAATATTTTGCTACTACTTTTTTTCTATGTAAATGAATCGTTTGAACTTTCATAGTTTGGGGTCTACAATTTGTTTGGATTAACATACAATAGTCTTGTCACGTCTACAATTTGTCTGTCTTTGTCAATGACTCATAGTCTTTCAGTACACTATGAACAATAGTTCATAGTATACATTAAAATATGACTTAACGGTCACTCAAGGAAACTATTCAACTGTTTATGTACCCACTCGTGATCACGTGGTTAGTGTAAATGTATGCTATTTATAAGACATGATACTGGGTATATTTCTAGTATTTATTTAAGGAAGTAGGTATTACCAGTGAAATAAACATCTATACTAATATTATAAAAAGGTAAAATTTGTTTGTAAGTAAGTAATCATTCTAAAAATTCTTTTACTGGTAGAAAGTTCATTATTCCTGAGTGGTATAGGCTATAAATTATATATTGCACGTAGGTTACGCGGTCGAAGTCGCGAGCAAAAGCTAGTCCATTTATAAAATTACTGCAAATATTGACGACACTAAGACACGAATATTACTTCAAGAAAAGTTTTATTTTTATTTTTTTATTTAATTTCGTCTTAATTGTCCGTTACGATTCATAAAAGCGTTATATTATGTTCAGTCCCTGCTGAAAGCAAACATGTTGTTAATTTCAATACATTCCTTTGCTAAAATGGGCCGTCTTTTTCTTTTTTTATAATAAACTAGCTGTTGTCCGCGACTTAGTCTATTTCTATTTTTTATCTAGTTATTTTTTTCATTATTTAATAAGCTTATGTCCTCCTCGAGATCCCAGCTTATCTCTATGTAAAGTCCATTGCAATCCATTCAGTGGTTTAGTCGTAATGAGGTAACAAATGAAACAGAAGAGTTACTTTCGCATTTATAATAGTGTAGATAGTTGCAGTATAGATGAATTCAGTGTCAATGTAAGATGGGCGTTGCGCCTGTGCTATATATAAACGTGCCGATAACACTACAGTAATCAGACCCATGTGACGGGAGCGAACTTTCGGCCATTTGCGTATTAATTTCTATGATTATATCCCCGGAAAAATTCATGTTCTTGAGAGAATCGAAACAGAACTTCAAAACCCGCATTCTTCTTTCCCATTTTCTATTTATTAGACCAATAAACGAATGCATCGGTTTTAACTCCCACACTGTTTGAGTGCCCATTGCGTGTGAGCACGCCGGATAACCCATTTCTCTTAATTGACTCCTACGACTCGCTGGGACATCTTGCTTCATCACTAGTCGTCTCACGTCGACAAATACTTGTATTCAGGGATCATGCTCAGTGAGGGAAAATGTGTTTAGGTTTTTCCTTTAAGAGGTAAGAAATCATTCTAGCTTTTTCCACTTCAAGCCTGGGTTTTGCCTGTTGTATGACAAGGGCGATACACCAGCGTGTTCTGACTTAGGAGTTAGATCTTGGTATTAATCAATTGTTAGTGTTTGGACGAAACAGGGAATAAAGATTACGTAATTTTAATCGAGTTGTCAACTGATGATTCGTGATCTAGTCAATTCAAATTGTGTTTTGTGGAACTGTGAACTTTTTGTGCTCAACTAAACTCAATATCTTTAAGACTGCGTTCTTAAAGATATTGAGTTTAGTTGAGCAATGTCAATGAATCAATCAAGTCGGCCAATCGCAATCCACTTCGCGAGCATCCAGTTCTGTCTTCCACATCCCATACCATCGCCTTTTCCCGAGGCATTAAGTTTTCCGCATCCAGCGCAAGTCAATTCCAAAAGATTTAATATGGAATCAATCGGCTCTAATTGTCTACGATTTTCAAATAACCATAAAAATACTGTACAGTATAAACAGTACATAAAAGTTTATTTTATCAGTACATTAGTACAATAACTCTAATCTTGCATTACCGAACACGGCACGTGATTAGTCGCCGACCCTGAATTCGCGAAGTAGACATTTATTGGTCAACTTTATTCGTAGAAGCCTATATGTTTCATATTCTTAATTGATGGTTAGTGAGTATGATTATGATGATGATAATAATAAATCAAGCCCATTATTATCCCAACTAGTAGGCAGGTGGCTCTTCCAGAATTAAAAGGGTCAAGGCGTGGCCTGATGGCCTGTTACGGTATGGGAGACTTTAAAAAGAACATAATATAGCCCTCTAAGGTCTCATTACGATGTGGTCCTTAATCCGTTAATGCAAGTAATAATGGAATTCTAATCCAAATATTATTTCGAAATTTCAATCAGACAATCGGTAACTGATTATTTTGTTGGCGAAAATAAAACAGAATTTCATACACACAAGTTCTACAAAAAGTCACTTTATACTTAAGAGCCTATAACAGATCCAGGGCCCCTCGATAGAATATGCTACGGGTCCCCAGCTTGCTTAATCCGGCATTGAATGTGAGCCCAGTTGGATATTAGATCCTATGCATGGAATGCAAGTGTTCAACCGCTAGGTTTATTCACTGATTTTGATTACGATAAGTCATCTTTATTTGACAGAAATTACCTGTACTGTATGTGGGCTTCCCGCGTAACGTTTTCCTCCTGTCAGAATTCAATTCAGTTGTATCCTCATTGCTTTATTCTGACCTACAGTAACAGCAGTTTCAGGAACTTCCGGATTAGAATAACATTAAATTCAAATAGCGTTTATTCCAAATAGATTGGTCAGTTTTAGTATTTTTGACGTCAACACGAGGCAGCCCCTAAAGGCCGACCCTTCCCGCTTCCCAGGATTTTAGCTAGGAAAAAGAGGCGGTACAAAAAGCTCCCCAGCAACAGTTAATGTAAGTACCCGTAGCTTGGCCTGTCGATTAATGAAGTATCCGGCCAAAAAATCTGAATCTCTGTTGATGGTGTTTTTTAAGTTAGTTTTTAGTTTAGAACCAGCCTTTATTATAAGTTAGGACCTAAATACGCACCATACTTTTGTTTATATAGCGGATTCGTGTCAGTTTGAACCCAGCCTAAATGTGCGTTCAAATAATAGAACGATGTGGCCTCTATTTCCCCATCAGTATAAAAACGCAACGAGCATCCATATTAGTAGTCGGGACATTTATGTGATGGCACAATCATAGCCACAAGAATTTCATATGCGGAGCTATTATTAATGATGGCTCGGGAGCATTATGTTCACGTATCTTCTCGAATCTTACTTATCAACACGAAAGAATGGATGTATGTCCTAATAACGGCTGACCGAATTGAGAAATGTGGAATAGGCAAAAGGAAACCTGGGTACTTGCTTTTTATGTATGGGTAGACAATTTAAGAACATCTCAATTCATGGCAGTAGTTCAGTACAGTTAGCGAAAGGTAGTTAACATCACTGTACAAAGTTTTATAAGTTCTTTGAATAATGGTAATTTTTGATAATCATTATTATAGAATAGTGTAATTTTATGGACTAGTATCATGGTTAATAATACAATTAAACAATTTTCTCTTTTATAAATGAACTAGCGACCCGCCCCTGCTTCGTAAGGGTTCAATTTACTGAAGAAAATTAGACATTTCATACGAAAATACTATCTAAATTTCCGACTAAGTCCGTGGATTTTCCAAAAAAAATCCATACAAACCTTGTTTGGACATTTACGAACTCAACAAAAATCAGCCAATCCGTTCTCAAGTGATGCTCCGTCATACATGTGGCAGTTGATTTTTATTTAATATAGATTTCAAACTTTAAAAAAGTTCGTATACTTAATGTTTTTGTACCTAAATGACCTTCAAAAGAGCATTGTTTTATCTTGATCGGAATCTGAAACTCCATATGCAATCATGTTGTTTATCGACGCGATATTTAAATTTATCACTGCATTGTAACTGCAATATTAATTGAAATTTATCGCGATATGTCTAGTGTTGTAGACTGAAATTGTTTATGAAAAACGTTTTTTGTTTGAATAACTGACTTTCTTCACCTGAAAATATCGTTGGGTGGTATTTTAAACAGTAGTTGGTAACACAGCTCACTTCTGGGCCAATGGACATGCAATGTTTTGCATCAACGACCTCCGATTATATCTCTTGGTATATCGATATTGAATACAATGGTATCGATTTTTTAAACACTCGTTATAACTTCGATATGGCTAAGTTAAGCTACGACCTTTTCGTCGCTCTGATTCCCTTGAAGTTTTTATGATTATTTTGTTCAAATAATAGATCAATGTTGTTTTGAGTCTATATCGAATTGACTAGGACCTAGATCTGAGACTAAATGTCGAAGAACTCCAGTAATGTTACTGATACGTGCGTCTAGAAAATTTCAAGGTATTATTAACGTGTAAGCATTCTGCTTATGATAGGCCGTAGTGGGACTTTTGCTGTCTTTTGGTTGCTTGAATTTCGTATAGCGTCCGTATAATGTCTTCCTGACCGATTTCGTTCACGGCGGCCAATCTCACCGGAGATTAGCCAACTACGCAGGAGATATTATAGAGCACAAGTGTGCGCACAAACACAGGCGCTCTCTCTATTCATACTCGTAGTCCGATGGGACAGCAATCCGACACGACCGTAGAAAGATCAGGCGCAGGATCAACGGCTTTACGTGCTTTCCGAGGCACGGTGTGTATTCACATACACAAAGACCCAGACCCGAAACAACTATATGTAGATCACACAAATATTTGTTCCGTGCGGGAATCGGACCCGCGCCACGTAGCTCAGCAGTCGGTCTCTCAACCATTGCGCCAACCGTGTTGCCAAGCATCCGTATATTAGCAGATTAGCCACTCAACTGCCTCTCAACAACGGCCAACAAAGGCCTCTCAAACTGTCTCCTCAACAAAAAAACTCATACCCTATCTTAAACGTTATTTCCTAGTAACTTCATGTTTCTTTATTGTTCTAGTATAAAATATGGCAGACGTTGGAGAAGGACCCGTTGTTCGCGCACAACACCGTCACACCCACGGTGGAGGAACAGAAACGCATCACCCAGCTGCAGCTCAAGAAGATTAACGAATACAAATTCCACACTAAAGAAATGGTCAACTCTAGTTACAGTCGAAGGGTAAGATCTTGGTATAAGTACCTTCTGTCTAGCTTTATCTGATTGCTAGGTTTTTAGCTTCTTAATGTAAACACTGAAGCTGTTGTTCTGTTATATTTCCACTTAATACCGGACATCTTCAACTTGCTGACTACCTCTTTGGTCTAGTGCAGGGATGGCGAACCAATGACACGCGTAGACACACAATATTTTGGGCACGTCACCGATCACAAAATTCATTATGTATTAAGAAAAAAAAAATGTGTGAAGTAGGTATTATAGGAGCGAACGCGTCATCCAATCTGCAACATCAGAAGTGACACTAATTCAACTTTAATTTAAATTACGCGTATAATTGAAACACTGCAATTTTTTTTTTTGTAGTACATAAAGCGTTTTGAGTTGATCGTATTTATTATTATTATTTTCCTAATAATCACAAAGTCAGAATTATTTGATGGCACGTTTATGACATCATTAAACATTTCTTTTGAAAAAATGGCACGTTGATGCATAAAAGTTGTATGCAATATATGCAGCACTTGCAACCACTACGCCAACCCTGGTGTAGTGGTTGCAAGTGCTGCTGAGCATGAGGTCCTGGGTTCGATTCCCGGGTCGTGCAAAGTATTATTGGGTTTTTTTATATGGAAGTTCTCAGCAGCACGGGACTCAATAACGGCATCGGGAAAATGTGGGGAATACAGGCGTGATATATATATATATATATATATATATATATATATATATATATATATATATATTTATTATCTTGTTTTATTTTCTGATATTTTTGTTTTTTTTTTTGTTTATTGATAGTAATTATTCGAAAATAAAATATTGTATATCAGAAAATAAAAGAAGATAATAAATATTTATCTGAGCTATGTAGGGTAGGCAGTGTCTTTTTGTTTTTATGGACCGCACGCCACTGGGGCACAGTATAGTGGGAGAGAGGAAGAGCTTAATGCGCTTAATGTGTTCGTGTCTTTCATAGAAAATTGCAACATGTCTTTAAGAATTACGTTTTGTCCACAGACACGAACAATAATGACCATAAACGAGGCTGTGCAGTCTCTGAACCCCAGCGTGTCAGTGAAGATGGCGATCGGCATATATCTGTTTTCAAATGCATTACTATCGCTCGGCACTGAGAGGCACCACAAGTTTTATGAAGCTTCCTTTGTGAATAGAGAGGTAAGGAACCAGTGAAATTCTTTTCTACTTGATTTGGCTATGGACGACACATCCTAAAAAAATAAGCATGAATCAGAACACTTATCGCTTAATGCCTTAATTTTACCTTCAGTAGTTACTAACCTAAAATTTTAACTAACCAGAAAAATATCATTCTTTTATTAATAAAAAAAATGGTAATAAATCACGTACTAGTTCATATTGCAACGCGTAATCAAACTTACGGTTACATTTACGAATGCATAAAATCTGTAAAATATTGAGGATTATATCCCATGCCACAACCTTTCCCCAATAAACTACAGATTATTTTACAACGTCAACATCGGCCTCGATTCTGAAACCGCCATTGAAAATATTTTTCTGCTGTTTCCACTTTTAACATAACACGTAAGGTTTTTACAGAAATCTATTTGGTATAATACTCAGCAAAATATAAATAGAAAAACATAACGTACTTAATGCCTTTGATAAAAACCCCCACTAATTACGTGATATACGTACATACATAGCCGTACTATCGCACATGCATTGTTTTAGGCAAAAAGTTTCGCAATTTCCTGAGTCAATGTTTCGAGAACAAATAAAAAACGTCATTTAGCGACACGGTCACAGAATATGGACACAGGTCGACTGAAGTGTAGCGCAATGACGAACAAAATAGAGGACTAGCGAAACGGCATAAAATCCTAGGATTGATTCACAGAATGCGCAATTTATTAAATGTTTTTGTTTTTTTACAACAAATGTGAGTGCGTTTGGTAGCACTTCACCTGATGGTAAGTGACAGTGCTGCCGAGGATGGATCACGCAAGCTCAAATAATGCCTATTCACTCTCGCCTTGAAGATACCTAGGTTATAAGAATCAGGGAATATAGACGCCGGCAGAGAATTCCATTCCCTAGACATTTGCACGAGAAACGATGAAGCAAAACGCTCAGTGCATATATAAGGAATATCAACGACATACAGGTGGAAGCCCTCCCCACATCTGGTGGTGCAATGGAGAAGGTGGCATGAGATGAAGTTCTTGGGCACACTCTCCGAAATGAATCCTCTAGAAAACCGATAGGCAAGCCACTTTGGAGCTTGTTTGCCACAAGCGTCAAGTTATCACTTTTCTATTTATTTTACTTCATAAATTAGTTTTTTTCTTTTCTGCGATAATAACTCTGGTGCTCTAAATCAAAATCAAAATAATTTATTTGTAAAAACATAGGTAAAAAGTTATCTCCTGGAGTAATGTTGCATCTTCTTACATATTTCGCATATACCCGTGTAAACGCAATAACCTACTAGAGGGTAACTAACAAGAAGCTGATGTAGCAGCTTTATGGTCAAATCAATAATAGTTCGCCGATGCACTGCGCAGAAAGAAAGAGTTTGAGGATCATCCCAAAACGTCATACGTAGATGCGAGGTAACCCTAGGACATGCTGCAACCCCGTTTGCATACATGTCGTTTACAACTGCAAAACCTTTACTTTGAAAATAATTGATGATTTCAGGTTATCATACGAACAGTCGAAATATCAATGGCAGTCGGACGCCCGAAACTGCAAACTGTCTAACCTTAAAATCTCCTAATCTTTTGCATCAATAATGGATGTATTTTTTACAATGTCATACATTGTCATTCATGACATTACTGTTTACAATTAAATTTGAACTCATGATTGATGAATTTTGAGGATTATTTTATGAATTTAAACATTATATTGTAACTACAACGAATAATAATATTACAACGCCAATCATGAAACTCTCATAGTTGTGTAACTTATATAAAAACGTTTGAAAAAACTGTTACATACCGGTTTAAATTGTCAAGGAACATTAATTAGAATCAATGAGTATTAAATTACCTATCGTTTTAGTTACAATAAATTGCTTCATTGCTTACATTAAACATTTTCTCTAGTAGTTATCTAAATTATTCATCTTCGTAATTTTTGTATTGAACTTTAGTTTCGACCATTGGCCATGACTTCAGATATCGAAATCACGGCCGTCGCGCGTCGGTCAGTGATCGAAAGTGTTTCTAAGGACATTCATAAAAAAACATTGTTGTAGTCACTAGATCGCGAGACATGTTTGCGCGACTGCAGAACATGAGGTCCTGTGTTCAGTTTCCGTGTCGACAAAGTATTTGGTTATTGAAATTCTTAGAAGCAGCTCGGGTTTTGGAATTCGGATTTCGGTAGACGGGAATAGGCTCGCACCCCTATTCTATTGGGCTTAATAACGGCATTGACGAAATCTGGATATACGAATACTACATCTCTGGCTTACCCTTCGCGGAAAACAGGCGTAATGCTATGTTGTTTATATAAAAATCATGACTGTACAGTATATTAGATTGGTGTAGGTCATAATGTACGAGATGACGTAGGTATGAGGTAAAGGTATAAAAAACAAGAGATAGTATTATATAACTCGTATTTAGTATAATTATATTTGACGACACGGTTGGCGCAGTGGTTAAGTGATTAGCTTTCTGCGCTATGTGTCGCGGGTTCGATCCCCGCACGGAACAAATATTTGTATGATCTACAGATAGTTGTTTCGGGTCTGGTTGTGTGTGTATGTGACATGTATGTTTGTAAACTGTACCCACGATACAGGAGAAATCCTAGTGTGGGGCAATGTTAAAAAAAAAAAAAAAAATATTATATTGGCCTAAAATAACTGTTCAAATTTGCATTTATGGTCGAATATTGAATGATAGATCTCGAATTCATTCATCACCAATACCTAGGCTTTCAGCGCTGCGTTTAACTGGTACGATTCCTGCACGGAACAAATAATAGATGACCTGTAAGTTTTGTTTGAAATCTGTACTCGTGATACAGGAGAAATCATAGTGTGGCGGCAAACAATTTATTTACTGTTATATCATACAGTTTGAAACCGGCCCGCATCTCTGACTTTTCGAAATCATGCGGACCAAAATCCTCACCAGGCTAGCATAGTTGATTATACATCCTCCTAATATGACCTGTTTCCAGCTATGAGACAGTAATGACATGAACTATACAGTTTGATTTGAGATTGGATTACTGATCCCAGCATTTTAGTACGGAGATCCAATCCTTTAATTACCCTCATAGGACAAAAGGTTACTGCATACAGATCCACTTATTCTCCACATCTTCCACAGACACTAGCCAGCTTCGCGTTGACGGAGATCGCGCATGGATCAGACGCGCGACTCATGCGCACGACGGCGACATACGACCCGCAAACCAAGCAGTTCGTCATTCACACGCCAGACTTCGAAGCGGCTAAATGCTGGGTTGGTAATCTAGGTAAAACTTTGTGTGACATTTTTCTTTGATGACATATATCATCGAGTATTTGAGTTTTGTGTTTGTTCATTATGTACGGAATTATAGGAGTCAGGATATTGATATGTTCTAGTTTTTCGGGGTTCATATGAATCCCGGGGGCTTAATAGTATTATCATACTGATAGTTTTATTATTATACTTGGTTCGAAACCTCTAACAAATAATAATAATATGGATATAAATAACTAAGCCTTGGACCAACTTTTTTATGCGTATGAGCATTTGTTGTTTAGCACTTGAAGATTGATCTTGACCGCTAAACGCGTCGAGAGTTTTTATCAAATTTTACTTACTTGATTTTAAAGTTTTGGGTTATATCTTTTGGTATGTCCATTAGATCTCGAATTTTAAGGCCGGCAACGCACTTGTGACTCCTCCGGTGTTGCGGGTGTCCATGGGCGGCGTCAATCGCTTACCAACAGGCGATCCGTCTGTTCGTTAGCCGCCTAAGACATAAAAAAAAAACAATTTGTTTTAACTTTAATAATAGTAACTTGTGTGTTCAGACAATTATCCTTGGATAAACTACCAAACTAGAACCATGTAAAATTATCATATCATTAAACCGGATCGGTTAAACCGCTGACGAAATTCGCTTTAAAATTCTTTCTGATACGAGTTTATTTCTCACCTGCTATTAACGTCATTCAACTGATTATTTGCACTAAATTCAGCGTAGGTGTTGTTAGTCTTGGTTCTGGTACGATAGCTATTAAAATAAAAATAGCAGATTGACGCAGTTATTCTTAAAACTAATTAACACTGCTGCATACGGTTATTTCTTCAAGGTTGAATTCATTGGATTATTTGGTTAAAGTTTAATAAGCAAACGAACCTAACTTCACGCTCGTTATTTTAAAGAGACACCTAGCTCTGATTGATTTTAGTTGGGGCACAGAAAGAGACCCGCGCCGTGACGATACCATAGTTACGACTGCATTCACATACATCTATGTACAATCACTTAAGAATAGAATAATCACCCAAATTTGGCATATGTCGCTAGCGTACCTTTTCCCAATTCTCTTATCAGATTATCTAGCTTCTGCCCGCGGCTTCCTCGCGTGGTTTACGAACCCGTACATTTTTCCGGGATAATAAGTAGCCTATGTGCAATTCCAGACTATAATCTATCTCCAGATCCCCATCCAGATCCGTTCAGCTGTTCTGGCGTGATTGAGTAACAAATATCCATCCATCCATCCATCCTCACAAACTTTCACATTTATAATATTAGTAGGATTAGAAGGATGTCGGAATACACGAGAATTGACGAGAGTAGAGAGAAGAGAATTGAATTCTAGATATGACAGCAAATGAAGCTATAGTAACCCAATACCAACCAGTATTTTCGACTGTCGTAACATAGATGTTGTAGGTTCAATTATGATAATTATACATACTTAGTGAACAGTTGCTAGCCTCCTGCGTAAGACTGGATATACTATGGCGTATCTTGCTTCAAATAATGCACTGACACAATTGGTGTTTGATTTTCGACTTACTGGCGACCTAAATAAACGATTCCCTTTTGTTATTGACGGCCCAAATGGCGACTTGGGACAAATATTTGTCTTTGGTTCCCTAGAGTTGAAAGCAAATAACTGTATTATGCGTAGGTATAGATCGTTTTTTTTTTTTTTTTAATAATATCTTTGTATCCTACTTCCTACTAATATTATAAATGTGAAAGTTTGTGAGGATGGATGGATATTTGTTACTCAATCACGCCATAACGGCTGAACAGATCTGGATGAAATTTGGGACAGAGATATATTATAGTCTGGAATAGCACATAGGCTACTTTTTATCCCGGAAAAATATATAATATATAGTTGTAACTATTTATGAAGAAATAATTTTAAGGAGTTTGTCGTTTAAGTAGGTATTGATTGTTACTTGTTACGGAAGTTTTTATCCTATTTTTTCTTTAAGAATTATCACTTAATCCGCCTTAAGTTAATTAATATAGTAAAGAATTCTGTGAGTGTAAACAATTCTTCTTTAAAAACAAATTAGACCTTAGTAAGGTGGGACTACGAATACTTCAAGACATTAGAAGATGTTATTAAGTTCGTCCCTAGTATTTCACCCCTTTAGGGGTTGAATTTCAGAATCTCCTTTTTTAGCGAATGCCTGTATCTTGAAAGGTTCAGTTTTAAGGCTTAATATTTCTAGGATATCCATTAGTAAGTTGTATCTCGCTTTTAAAATTAATTATATAGATAAAAGCTTTGCATCTTAAAATCTATGCGAATATCTAAGACTGTATTTATCAATATATTTTTTCCATACATTTGCCTTTTGGGGTTTATCAAAAAGGTATTCCACGTGTTCAAACATCGTCATTTTGTACGTAACATGAATAATAGACCATTAAATACGCACCATTTACTACAGATAACTAAAGACCTGATTACTTAATAGCAACAGACAAAATATCTGAATCACTCCACTATAACCGTCGGGGAATGTAATGCCATAATTAAGTAAATATTTCTTTAATGAATCACACATTCAACATGTCTCTGTATTATAACAGAGCAATTAAACATTCATTCATTCATTCATCATGAATCAATGTCATACAAGAAATGTAATTATGAATACAATATCAAACAATTTATATTATAGTAATTGGATAAATGAATGATAAAACATTTAAAGAGTATTGTATGTAATGTATGTATGAATTATTTTTATCGTAAGAGTAAATAATTCTCTTATTACTGTTTGCACATTTCTTAAGAAAATAATAGTGTTCTTAGAATATGGTGTTTCTAGAGTTTGGCAAAACTACCCTACCTAACCCACACGATGACTGATGCATGCTTGCCATCGGTCGGGACTGATCTCAAACAGCTGTAGCACTTTCCTCGAAAGGCCGTTCCATACGATATCCTATAATGTTCTCTCATAAACCGATAAGAGAATGTTGCATGTTAAATTTTAAATGATTCATTGTAAATTAACGTTTTATTTTTTGAAAAGAGTATCCATGTTGTTTCTTGCGGCAGCGTCTTCTCCATAGCACCTCCGGACCTACCCCCTTTTTAAAAAGTGCTTGCAAAGGACTAGTTGATAAAATAACTTTGACTTTTGAGTTTGAGAGTTTTTTTCTGGACTTTAGTGTTGAGTTTCTTTCGGCTTTTATTCTCAGGGTTAGTATAGGAAACGACGCCATCTAGTATGTAAAGTGTAAACAAGTAAACAATTTCAATTCAAATACGAACACCAACGAATTTCTAATAACTCGTCTGGGAATATATTGAATATTTTTATACGTTATTTAGTATCCATTTCTCTTTGTTATACAAAGAAGTGTATACAATCAGTGGCGTAGCTAGGTAACCAAAGGCCCTGGGGCAAAAAATTAACTAGGGCCCCATCTAAACTTGATGCGGCTTTGTTAAGTCGCGTTCCTGGATTCTGGTTTATTTATATTCCGAATGTGGGAGAAATTTTCACTAGTTCAATTTATAGTTTGTAAGTCAGAGTCGGAAGGGCCCCCTGAGCTTGGGGGCCCCGGGGCACTGCCCCGTCTAGCCCTCCGGTAGCTACGCCACTGTATACAATATACTTCACATTTTTATTAGAGAATTTTGACAGAACATTCGACAAATTTTTTTACTCATCCTTTTTTTAAGCCGAACTCTAGTAAGTACACAATCATTGTATAGCATAACTTTCTCGAATCTTTCTACCATATAGGTGTAATAATTATAATTAAAGCGTGTACACACATACAGAATAACAAATGATATAGCTTTATGAAAGGTAAATAAAAAAAAAACAATTACGATCAGTTTCAAAATTAAGCAATGTACACAAAGTTGTAAAGTGAAAAATAAACTTCTTAATTATCGATAATGAGCATTATAAAATAAACTACCTAATGAATGACCAAAGGAATGTTAAATTACAATATAATGCAAACATTTGTTATTATAATTTATGTCTGTAGCAATTAAATGTGCATTAATTATTAATGTCGCATTGTATTATACTGAAAGTCGAATTACTTACTAGATTTATAATGTATACATATGTTTTAACATAACACATAACATAGCATCCCGCCTGTATTCCCCGAAGGGTTAGGCAGAAATGTACTGTTGTACACTCACTTTTTGCCGATACTGTTATTGAGTCCCATGTAATAGGGGCGAGCCTATTGCCATCCACACACAGTTCCAGACTCCGTGCTGTCACTGATAATTTCCATACAGAAACACCCAATAACACTTTGCCCGACTCGGGAATCGAACCCCAGAACTCACGCTCAGCACTCGCGCTTGCGATAACTAGACAAATGAGGCAGTCTACATATGTTTTATAAATCTTAATATTATTTTATAATATAAATTTTAATTCTGATTTATAAATCAGAGGTGTCAAAAATGCCACTTTAAATCAATAATGATTCACATTACAAATATCAAAATATTCACTCAATTGATGACTCGTAATATGACTGGCTTAAGGTTCATTTTCAGCAGTCATATATTTGACAGTTACTATGGGTGAATTGTCCTAGGCCCTTTTTAGACCTCACAGATCTTGAAGCTGACTTTTTTGTTTCGCCAGGTAGGACATGTACCCATACCCTGCTGTTCGCGCAGCTGATCACACCTGACGGCACCAACCATGGACTACACGGGTTCCTGGTGCCAATCCGCAACCCTGACACCTTGGAGACGTACCCTGGACTGATTGTCGGGGATATGGGGGAGAAGATTGGTGTCAATGGCATTGATAATGGGTAAGTGGTGATAAATTAAATAGTATACGATAGATAATAGATAAAAAAATGTGTGACAAGCCTGGAGTGTCGTTTGAGAATATCTTAACCGGTGACGTGATGCGAATGAGACAATTCAAAATCAAAATCTATTGATTGTCGCGGCCGCCGCGTGTATCTTAATGAGTTAAAGGTGAGACTTTTATCATTTACCATCTATTTCTATATGTATGAAACAGGGGGCTAGGCTCGCCTCCTGCGTCATCAGTCGCGCAAGTCGTGTCGGTCGCTTATAGAAATGAAATACCATTGACACTGACAAATACGGAGACAGAAATCCTTCCAGTACTTAAATAATTCATTTGCACTCCCAATGTGTATGTATGAAAATGTGTGAGAACATCAAACCTCTATGTAGGAGGCATTATTAAAACGTAAAGCTGCCCTGTTTTTATAGAAATATAGAAACAATAACGCAGCTTTAATAGGGAAAATCCTTTGTGATGCGTTTTCCGATAGCTAGAGCACAATGGCAGCAAACTTAACTAGCAATTTACGCCTGACCAACTTCTGCTATTCACGAGAAGGAAAACATAAATCACACGATACTCCATGAAGGAAAATATTATGAGAAAAATAAATTATGCTGATATGAATAATTGGATTAATTATATTGCGTTACATAACCACATTATCCTCGTAGGATAGTAACACGCTTTCAGGGAATATTGTGTATGAGCCATTACTATTATTTATGGGCTGTGCTAGAACCAATAATATTATTGTAACGATCGTCCGGAGCAAAACGACGTGCACTTTATAAAAAAATAGTACAAAGCTCCATTTTATTAATTATGTAGTACTAATAGCTGAAGTGATTATGTAATCAATACTTTATAATCGATAATTTATAAATATGCAGGCGGCACCAACGACTGACATACCGACGCGACGGTGAAGTGTCAATATCACTACATATTATGAAACAAAGTCTCCCGCTGCGTCTGTCTGTCTTTCTGTTCGCGATAAACTCAAAAACTACCGAACGGATGTTCATTCGGTTTTCACCAATAGACAGAGTGATTTATGAGAAAGGTTTAGATGTATATATTATTAAGATTTTGGGTATATTGGCTGAAATATACCGATGATAGTTGAAGATGTCGGAAAAAATCATGCCGACTGGGAGCTTTACTAGCATGCGCTGAGTAAATGCTCGACGTAACAGGATGATACGACATTACGACAGAAAAAAAAATGAAAACGTATATGCTCTGCTGCCCGTGTGTAGCCGGGGCGGCAGCCTAATTACCGATGTAGCGACAGGCGTAGATCGCGCTATAGCTTCGGACAAACGTCATTTTTGTGTCATATAATGTATTGGCTGACAGTGAGATTTCTGTCGCGTGGCTGTCGCGTTGCTTCGCTTTTTTACGTAATTAAGTTGCCGTTCGCTAGTATATAATAACCAACATTTTGGCGATTTTCGTTGTTCAGCATTAAATTACATAAAAATATGATATGCTTCCTAGTAAGGGCTCCCACACATAAACACGATACGACGTCGCGTCGTGGAAATCTACGATGAGCATCGTAAAAAAACACGACATCGTAACGTAATGTGCCACGCACGATACACGGCACGATATCGTCGATACAGTGAGGTGGTGTTTTAGTTCATTCCGAAAAATGGACCGCACTAGACGCATTCTGCTTCTGCTGTTAATAAGAAGACGAAGAAAGAAAAGACAGATACTCAGAAGATATTGGATCCAACCATTTCTTTCAAACATGAATAACGGGAGTCACTTTATAAAGAAGTACAATGCCTTAAAAATAGACCACAACAAGTTTTTTGATTACTTTTCAACCGACTTCAAAAAAAAGGAGGAGGTTCTCAATTCGGCTGTATTTTTTTTTTTTTTTTTTTTTTTTTTTTTTTTATGTTTGTTACTCGATTACTCGAAGACGCCTGGACCGATTTCAAAAATTCTTTTTTTATTTGAAAGGGTATGCTTGTCATTTGGTCCCATTGTCATCAGGTCAGGACCTGAAGGTGGAAACCCTGAGAAATTGAGGGCATCTCTTGAAAATTGTAGGCGAGCATGGGGTAAAAACTTGATATTTATGTGTATATCTGATGAGACTACAATACTATGGAGGTTTAGGGCAGATCTGATGATGGAGACGACAGAGGATCGAGGGAACTCCTCAACGGTACATCTTAACTACCTCGTGTTTGGGCTTATTTTATTCGTGTTGACAAGATCTTTACACCGAGATGGGTAATGACTGCCACTGCAAGGTCCGTGATGCAGGTGCAGTACAGTTTAGGGAACTCCATAATAGTTGATAGCAGCTACATAGTGTTTGGGCTTATTTTATTCGTATTGATGCGCACTTTAAGCCGAGATGAGTAATATTGCAGATTCGATGGTCGGCTAAGTAATTTATTTGATTTTAAAATCACATAGTGCAATACCGTCTAAGGTTTTCACTCGACTTGGGGCAACATACATTTGACCGTTGTAAAGTTTTTCAAGAGAATCGTCTTTACTAGGTCTACCCATCACTCAAAATTGTAAAATAATTAAATTTTTTAACAAAAAATAAAAACCGACTCCAAAAAAAACTCAAAAACAAAACTAATAACTAAAAAGCAAAAAATAAATCTTTTATTATACAATATAGTAGTTGAAGAATATTGAAGTCGGTGCCAAGTAAAACATGCAATGATAAACCGACACGATTGGCGAAGTGCATGTGTCGTGTCCGACGCATAATTCGCTCCGCACTCGACAATTTCTACGTGAACCCGTTGTTTCAATGTCGCTGTTATAGCAAGGTATATTACTTTTATGTTTTACTTGGCACCGATTTCAATATTCTTCAACTACTATATTGTATAATAAAAGATTTATTTTTTGCTTTTTAGTTATTAGTTTTGTTTTTGAGTTTTTTTTGGAGTCGGTTTTTATTTTTTGTTAAAAAATTTAATTGATTACTTTATTATTCCTAAAGTGGGGCAACCTATAAAAAAAAGTATACATAATATTACATACTATCAATTTTATTTTATAGCAATTTCATAATTAGGGCAATTACTCTTTTTTATGTACGTAAATCGCCAAAATGTTAGTTATTATATATTGTCACTTCACCGTTGATACATAGGTTTATAATAGTATCAAATAAATGTGGATGTATAATATTGTAATCTCTGCTTGACACTTCAAGGAATATATGCGTGATGCTATATTATGTCGTCACGATATCTTACATGGACGGTCAACGACAATCATGATAATAGCAGTTTCATTTAAATCGCAAAGACAATTAACAATTTCCCCACTGTTAAGATAAGATAAGCAGAGATTGTAAATTATCGAATGATTAAAGCACGAGTACATACCTTGTAATAATAAAAGATAATAAAATTAGCCATCTAATAAATTCCTGCCATTTTTGTGCCACTCATAAAAACTTAACCACTCCTTATAGTTTAAAGTCAAAGAAGACGATTAACGGTTGCTATACCGGCAGGTTGCGCGTGCGCATCCTGTCGCGCGGTATGAGTGCAGAGCGCCGTTAGCCCCGCGGCATACGATTGAGTAATAGTGAGGGCGATGGTTCCGTGTGACTCCATAAGAGACAAAAACTAGTTCAGTCAGAAAACTGACGGAGTTTTTGTTCGGTTGTCAAGGTCGGTTGGCCGGATCCCTGAATATACTAAAGCAGAATCTAAATAAGTTTCTGTTGAGAAGTCATGTCTAAAAGCCAAACAGCTGCATCCATACCAATATATGATCGTGATTAAGTAATTAAGATCGGAAGCCTCATTTGTCTAGTGGTCGCAAGCATGACTGTCATGCGTGAGGTTCTGAGTTCGATTCCCGGGTCGGGCAGTGTTATTGGGTTTTTCCGTATGGAAACTCTCAATAGTAGCATAGAGTCTGGAACTGTGCCCGGTATATGGCAAAAGGTTCGCCCCCTATTACATGGGACTCAATAATGGCATTAATGAAAGTCGGGTGTACAATAGTACACCTCTGCCTAACCGTATAAACACGTTTACAAATATTAAAGAATTTACTTCTGTCTGTATTCGGCCTCTCCCAACTTGGAAAAGACCTATTTCCAACAATTTAATTCAACGTATATTGAGGTAATGTGAAAATAATATAATACCTATGTATATACGTATGATTAACTTCAGAACATGATTTGATTATTTGTGTAGGCAGTTGCCTACACAAATCCTAATTCATTAATATACACAAGTCCTAATATATTAATTGTAGACACATAACATAACGCCTTCCTATTGCCATAGCGAGCCTATTGCAATCTATTCTCGTTTTGTTTAGGTATTTAAATAAATAAATAATCTTGATGTGACTTTTTACACAAGGGCATATTAAACAAATAAACTACGGCCTAAACTAGTGGTTCAATTGATTTGGTAATCGTTAATGTTGTTTTACATTGGTTTTTAGTCGCGTTTTATTTTAAAGCTGAGTTTTTAAACAAAAAAAAATTAAAAAGACACATCAAGATTATTTACCTTTAGTTAAATACCTAAACAAAACGAGTATAGTATAATTTTAAACAACGGACTGCTTTTTGTTATGTATAGTTCAGTTGTAACATTTGTTTTTAAAATATAGCCTGTACTCCTCCACTAACTGACTCAATACAACGTTTGTTTAACTAACAAAATGCAGTGACGATTCCAAATTTCTCTGCAGTTCAGTAGGCAAGAAGATCCTGATAAAAATCTAAACAGCGCTAATAACAATGTTATTATATAAAATCACGTTAATATTATTATCTAGCTATGTACTCGCCTGATGATTATTATTCTTATTGACTGGAGTAGAGTATCAATTAGTTGTCAATCTGTTATCTACGAAGGTCGAAACGATAATGCAGACATACATTGCGAAAAAATTACGTAATTAATTCTAAACCATAGATATTGATAAACCAATATCAGAGCAGTGATAGCCTAGCGGTTGAACACTTGCCTTCCATGCAGGAGGGTCCGCCTTCAACCCGGCCCGCACGTCTGACTCTTTTCGGAATCATGTGCGGATCAGAATTTGATTATCACTTGCATTTACGGTGAAGGAAAAACATCGTGAGGAAACCTGCACACCTGAGAGGGCTCCATAAAGTTCTCGACGGTGTGTGTAGTCCGCCAACCCGCACCGGGCCAGCGTAGTGAACTAAGGCCTACCCCTTCTCATTCTGAGAAGAGACCCTTGCCCAGCAGTGGGACAGTAATGGGTTGAATTTATTTTATTTATTAATATCAGTAGCCTGAACTGGCAGAGGACTGGCTGTATCTGTTTATGGGCTGATGCAGCAAAACATTGTTGAAAACTGTGAACGTACCAAATGTACTGATGACCCGAACACAGAGGATATGGGGTAAGCAAGATGGGCGGAGGACTCCGGGATCTATGCCAGTTGGTCAGGTGCTATACGTTGATAGTTCTGAGATGTCATTCCTTCTTCGTCTCTAAGCGTTACCGAAATGAAATGAAATTGTTTATTTTGCAATTAGGATTTTTCAATCACTTTTACACGTCTTTTTTTAAACTAGATGGCGTCTAGATTTCCTATGCCTATCCCTGGCAAGAAACGCCGAAACAAACTCAGGGGTCAAGATCTATTTTAAAGTCCAGACAGATTATATAATAGTAAAGATTTATGTGAGACAATATAGGGTATTTTACCTGACCGATATTATTAAACCCTGCATCGTTATCGTGAAACGATAACCGTAATTTCTAGGCGGATATTGTGCGACTGCTTCTCAATGTGGCCACCCAACTTGGGGCAAATCAGAAACTTATTCCAGTTACACATAATTAATCAGCTAACTGTATGAATGGACTAGCCTCAGGGGTGTCGGGCCTCGTCCAGAGGGATTGACCCTCCTCTTCTACCCGTCGCTATGCCCACTCTAACATATGTTCGAGCTATCCAGCAACAGCATTCAAAGAATCCACAAGAGTCTATGACATCATTCTCATCATCCTTCAAACCTTCAAGAAAAGAGCGTACTCCTTTTTAAAAGGCCGGCAACGCACTTGTGACTCCTCCTGTGTTGCGGGTGTCCATGGGCGACGTTAATCGCTTACCATCAGGCGATCCGTCTGCTCGTTTGCCGCCTATGACATAAAAAAAAAAAAAAAAAAAAAAAAAAAAAATCATTAGATCACATAACGATGCAATATCGTACGTCTCGGAATCCGAGTCGTCATAGTCGGTTACTCGTAAATTGTAAAAGTTTTATAGGTTAATACTACCAAGGCCGCCGTGCCGTTATCTGCTAAAATTATACCTAACACTTGCTCATTTTTATCAGTTGCTAAGTATTTATTACAGGGCATTACATCATGTATATAATGATACCACAGTATAAGTATTTTTCCTGCAGTAGGCCGACGCCTTTGATGTCGGGCGATAACGCCGCCTGTGTAGGCATTTTCGCAATGACGGAAGGGTTTTCAGTTAGTTGTCAAAAATTGAAAAAAAAAAATCATTTTGGAACGAAGTTCCTTATTTTTTTAAATATACGTATGCGAACTTATTTTTTTTTTATTTTAAATTCGATGTTTCTCTTTTCATTTTTGCGTCCATTCGATGCTTAAGCCGCCCATCGGCGTCCGAAATATTTTTATTCTCATGCCGAGGCCGCCCATCGGCATCTAAATTCCTAACTTAATTATTTCGGCCAATAAACAAACAAAATTTTAGTGATTTGTTTTAAATGATTCATTTTATTATAGATTTTGGTTTTAATGTAATATTTTTAAAAACAAGCGGTTATATCTACTAGGATCACAGTACTAGTGAAGACAAATCAAACAAGCCCAAACTCCATGTGATTGCGTTGTTTCGTTACAGAGCTCCTATGGCCACCTTCTACCATAAGACCAGCTCGAAAGTATCATAATATTGTAGTGTGACCAGACTTACAAATACGTGCAAAATTTCAGCTCAGTCAGTTGAAGTATAACTGCTTTAAAATTCAGTTGCAAGATTTGACCCGAACAAACATACAAAAATTGGCAGTTAAAGAAAAGCTTGTAAAAAGATAAATTCAAATAATTATTTCTAGGGTGGCAATGAATGGGTTAAATGCTGTATGTGTAATACAGCATATAACTAGCTGTGCTCGCTTCTCCGTCAGCGTGGTAATATTTGGGGTTAAAAATTACTTTCTTACCGGATGCTTAAACTGTATAAAGAACCACTAGACATAGCGATTATTACTGAGATTAGTCAATGGATATCAAAACGTAAACAACAGTCCGCAAACTGCCCGACTCATAGCAGAAACACTTGTGTATCTGACTCATATCACATTAATTAGTAATCTATCGTGTGATGTACATGATATCAAATGTCTCCGCAATGCTATCGTATGGGTTTTTTGCAGGCGTTGAAGTGAAAATGAGTACGTTTAAATGTATTCAAATATTTAAAAGATAGTCTTGTAATGTGTAAATCTTGCGATATGATCATGATGTTGTGTATTAGAATACACGACATCATGATCATATCGCATGATCGACTGTGAACTGGCAACATGTCCTATGCCATTCTGAACTATTTAATACCCGGCAGCGCTGCAAAAAGCATATTTTACTTCAATCAAAATTAGACGTCAATATCAAATTCATTCAATTTGTACTAACATCTACTGCATTGTATGCACAACGTGGTCGATAGTTTCTTTTTAATCCTGTAATGTTGATAAAAATGAGATAGTACCAGTTGCTAATTCACAGTCGATATGTCAAATACAGAACACATATAGTCACAGTAAAGTTGGGTTTGCCCTTAGAATATCAGTTTCCCCCAGTAATTGGGTGGCGGCGGTCAGATGGCGGTCGCTTCGTGTAAAATACTAATATTCAGCCGCAATCGGGTAGATTGGAAGCCGACCCAAATGTAGTTAGGAAAAGGCTAGGCACATGAAGAGTGAAGCTGGGTTTGCAAATAAATAATCTTGGATTATATACCTTTTTCTAGTTTTATGAGATGAAAACTCACATTATGATATAATTTTAAGAAGCGTCCAGGCATTACTCTCCAGTGCGCTACTTTTGGCAAGTTGTCGTCATTATATACGATCTTCTGGAATGTGGGTCCAGAGTGGGTACTCCTACGTACCCTTGTATTATAATTAGGTCGTTTGTGATAGGCAGCCAACAACAACTTATCTTTCGAGTGAGGTGGAATAAAAGCAATTTTAAAGTCCACTTAATATAATCAATATTATCCGTACTGTATGCAATACAAATGAACACCCCAATTTTGCCCGCGACTCGTTACCTAGAGTGATTTTTCATACAAACTAAACTCCCAACCAGCATTTCTCCTTACTCCTTAAATCCATAGGGGCACTCAGATCTGTAAGCCCCTATACATAGGCGTACTTTGTATTTTTTTCTGTGGTGGACACAAGTTAGTACAGATACAGGTGCTACCTTGAAGCGCTTCTGGACGACTTAGGGCGGGTTCCTACTGTGACATAACTACAGAATATATGTCGTGTGTCGCGGCTCTGTGTTTTATATTTGAGTGTTTCAGATTGCTACACAAACTTGTACGTATAACACGTTATACGTCGCGACTGTTAGAACATTGTATATGGGTGAAATTAAGATTAAATAGCCTACTCGATATTCGCAAACCTCGATTCAAATCTTTATATATAAAAATCCCGTGTCACGATATTCGTTTACGCTAATCTCCGAAACCGCTAAACAAATATTAATTATATTTTATAAATAGGTTTGGCCCAACTTGAGAGATACTATAGTTTTTATCCAGATAAGTCACCCTCAATATTTTTTATTGTAAATTTAAGGTTTTTTTAGTCTTCATATAACTATATTGTATGTGTGCATATCACTGAACTCCTCCTAAACGGCTGGACCGATTTGGATGAAATTGCATGTGTTTGAGTGGGTCCCTATACTCGTTTTGTTTAGGTATTTAAATAAAGGTAAACAATCTTGATGTGACTTTTTAGACAAACACATATTGTTGTGTTACATTGGTTTTTAGTAACGTTTTATTTTTAAACTGAGTTTTTAAACAAAAAATATTAAAAAGACACATCAAGATTGTTTACCTTTAGTTAAATACCTAAACAAATCGAGTATAGGTGTTTTAGATTCACAATTGTACCCGGTAGGTGGCGCTGCGATCGAGTTCTAGGACAGGTTCGAGCAGATAACGTCTGTCGGGTCCGCCGACACCTATAAAAATTGGCAGAGCCGCAGAACACATGGACACAGTAACTAATATTTAGTATCTGGTTGTTTCAGGTTCATAATGTTCAACCAGTACCGGATACCGCGCGAGAACCTTCTCAACCGCACCGCCGACGTCACAGAGGATGGAGTCTACGAGTCCTCCTTCTCAGACCCTTCGAAGATATTGGGGGCTGCGCTAGAGAACCTTTCAGCAGGTATGTTTTATTTTATCATATAAAGGTCAGGTTAAAAATCTTATAATGCCTAATATGAATTACCTGATTTTTTCAAGGGACCTCTACTTTACATTCTACACAACTTTTGCGTGTCGCTGATTCGATTCCCGCACGGAACAAGTATTTGTATGATCTTCATCGATAGTTGTTTCGGGTCTGGGTCTTTGTGTATGTGAATATATGTGTTTGTAAACGCACCTACGATACAGAAATTATTCTTAGTGTGGGGCAACGTATTTAAAAAAGTGTCATGGAATTTAAGATCATATCTTATTGCCCTAGCAGGCAGCATGAGTGATTTGCCTTTGATTGTCATGATCCCTAAACACCCGATCCTACCAAGAACAGAACTACAGACACGCGGAAATAAATAAACAAAAAAAACGTATTTACATCTCTTTCAGGTCGCATCGGTATAATGCAGGAGAGCTGCCATTCGATAGCGAGCGCGGTCGCCATTGCAATCCGTTACGCGGCGACGCGTGCGCAGTTCGGAGAAAGGGACTGCGAGATACCGCTCATCGAGTACGAGCTACATGTTAGTGTGTTTATATTAATTAAAAGCTGTTAAGGAACAAACTTGCAACACTGTAAAGGGCTGTTGATTTAGTACAAGTTTTCGATCTCATGCACAGTTGACGTAAGCCAAAAATGAATTAAAATCAGTTCAGTCAAATGCGCGCGCACGTATTTTTCATACATTTTTGGCTTAACGGTACGACGCCCCACATAGTGGCGCAGTGGATAACCATTAGCTTTCTGCGCTACGTGTCGCAGGATCCCCCGCACGGAACAAATATTTTTAGGTTATGTGTGCATGTGACATGTATGTTTGTAAACTGTACCCGCGATACAGGAGAAATCCTAATATGGGGCAACGTTTTAAAAAGAAACAAACGGACGGGACAGTCATCATCATCATCAACTGCTGAACGGGGGCCTCCCCCTTAGACCACTACATCGAACGACACGGTCACGACAGCACAAAATTCGTACGAGACCAGCTGTTCGCCATTTGTATCGTACGGTGGGCTTTTGGTGTCAAAGTACTAAAAAAAGTTTAACCACTGACACAACAGAAGAACCCAAGAACTAGGAGAGAACATTTCAATCGATTATTGTTTATCAGTTGGATGTTGAAACCTCACCGTGAAGATGATACACATATTTCGAAAATAAAATAACTTTTGTTCCTCAGCAATGGCGGCTGTTTGGCTACGTGGCGGCCGCAGTAGTCTTCAGGATGTACATAGAGAACTTCACCAGGGTCTACCTCAATATCGTCGAGAAGTCCAACGCTGGGATGAAAGTTGACAATTTGGTGAGTTTCTAAACACCTCAGCTATCGAATGTGATTTTATGTAGATTGCGGAAATTCTGACTTTAAATCCAAGAAAATGACAATAAGCGAGACAAAATGGCGAGTGGTATTGTTTTTTTAAAACCATTCCCCTCAGTATAAACCTACAACTAATAGTTACTTTGGCAGCCAAACTCTGAATCCACGATATTATAAATGCCAAGATAGCTCTATCCGTCAAGTTTACTTGATCTCAACTAAACCACTAAACGGATCGTTATATAATTTTACAAAGAGATAGCGTGGAACCTGGTGGAGATCATAGAATTACTTTTACTAATGCAGTAAAACACTGATTAGATAATAAATACCAAATTCACGCAGACATAATCGCAGGCAACAACTAGTAGTAAATAAAATCTATAAAAATATAAAGGTGATGTGTGTTTGAGATTTACATTATGTACATTGTCCTGAAACACATTAATCACCATATCTCAAACACATCATGGTTTAGAGACTTTTGAGAACTTTTGGTTTTAAATGTTTTCTCCTTAATTGAGCAAAATTTGAAAAAGAAGGCAAAAGAGCGCCTTTTTTCTTTCCATTCTTTATGTTATGTTATAATGCTTTCTAAACTATTCTGGTAGCACCATAACAGGCCAATGTCTGTATATTATAGATATTGGAGAAAAACTAATATGAGGGGTCTTTATTAGTGCAACAGAAGCCAAAACAACAGTTCTCAGAATTTTTTGTCTGTCAGTCTGTCTGTGTGTTTGTACACGCATCACGCGAAAACTACTGCATGGAATTGAATGCAGTTTTCACCGATGTATTGCTAGAGGTCTAACTTAAAATATAGGCTGCATGAAAATATTAGATTCTAAATTCCACGCGTACGAAGTCGCGGGCAAAATCTAATAACTATATATAACTGTTCCATTGTATGTTACAGAGTGAAGCCGTATCGGAGATTCACGCAATGGTGTCATGCAGCAAACCGCTGTTAACGTGGACAGTACTGTCGGCTGCACAGCAGTGCCGAGAGGCGTGCGGAGGTCACGGCTACTTGAAAGTGAGTCATACTTTATTTTGCTTTTGTACAGTCAACAATTCTGCGTCAAAAATGTGTATACACGTAGCGAAATTCAAATGCTTATTCGTATCGTAAAATTTAAATGACTATGCATTTTTATGTATCCGCAGATACTATGTGTAAAATTGGTTCAGACTTCAGTCATCAATTCCTCTAAAAATTGCTTTTTTAAGTGTATACATCTTTTTGATTCTGACTGTACATATATTGAAAACGGTATATGAAAGAAGACTAAAACTGACTCTCTGAGTACTTGTTTACAGTAAGAGTCAGATAAAGAGCCTACCAAGGCCTTTAGAGCTTAAAAGGGATTCTATTTTATTCAAAAGGGACACATGGATGAAAGATCGTGCAGTTGTCAATCGGTCGGAGTTAATAAAGTAAAACAAACAGTGCCCAGACTTTCTTGTTCAGTCAAATTTAGTCAAGTTTAGTATTCGGAATATCAAGTAGAGGTGTTTTGTGTACTCATATGAGCCAATTGCCAATCACCAGGAACAATTCCAAATTCCGGGCTCAGAAATTTCAGATTTAGTGGTTATTTTGCTCGACTTAGGAATTGGATCTACGGCCCCATGTTCAGCACCTGCGCATACAGACTAGTGCATAGTGGGACATAGACATTAAGTCTAAAAAGTCATAAAACGACATAAATCCGCACAAATCACAAAATGAGCCCATAGTATTTCCGTTTTTGTTTTTCCCAGTGCGCAAACCTAGGCGACATCCGCAGCAACCACGAGCCCACAGTGACGTACGAGGGCGACAACAACGTGCTGTCGCAGCAGACGGGCAACTGGTTGCTGCGGCAGTACCAGGCGGCGCGCACGGGCGGCTGCGTGGACTCGCCGCTGCACACCGTCACCTTCCTCGCCGACTGGGAGCGCTGCCTCGCCGCCAGGTTCCGCTGCACCAGGACGGACGAGCTGAAGACCAGAGACTGTAAGTACGGTCGACTCAAAGAAGACTAGCTTCAACTTACACACAACACCATCACGCTTATATTCCCCGAAGGTTGCTGTACTATTGGACACCCACATTTCGCCGTTGCCGTTATTGAGCCTATTGCCATCTGCAGGGCATAGTTCCGAATTCCGTGCTGCTACTGAACACTACTAATTTAAAAAAAAAAAAAAGTACTATACAGAAAATCCCAACCCGGCAATTGAAGTCAGCACCTCGAACTCAGCTTATTCTATATAAAAAATCTAGTTTATGCATGACTTTCTTTCTTTCCAGTCATAACAACGACCTATAGATGGCTAATATGCTGGTTACTAAAGCAGACTTACGAAAAATATGAGTCAGAGATCGCCAAGGGCCTCACAAAGTTCGAAGCCCGGGCTAAGTCACAAGTCTACAAGTGGAAGGAGCTCACGAAGACCTACGCTGAATACTTGGCGATCATATTCTTCTTGGAGTCCCTGGATAAGAAGGAGAAGAGTCTCCAGCCGGTGCTCACGAAGATGTTCAGCTTGTATGGACTCTGGTCCTTAGATCAGCATCTCGTTGAGTTGTATCAGGGAGGATATTCACAGGTTTGTTTATAAGTTCTTTTTACCTGCTATTCTGTCCATCTTAAGGTTGTCTAGCAAAAATCGCCAAGTGCGATAATACCGCTTGTACATCTCTATTTGGTTTCCATTTTTTGTATATTTTTTTCTGTGTCTGGTGTTCAACAAAGAGTAGTGTATTGTATACAATAAACTACTAAAGTAAATGCAGATTTTTTAAGTTTCAATTGGATCTATACTCGGTTTGTTTAGGTACTTAAATAAAGATAAACAATCTTGATGTGACTTTTTACACAAACACATATTAAACAAATAAACTACTGCTTAAACTAGTGGTTCAATTGATTTGGTAATCGTTATTGTTGTTTTACATTGGTTTTTAGTCTCGTTTTATTTTTTAACTGAGTTTTTAAACAAAATATATTAAAAAGACACATCAAGATTGTTTACCTTTAGTTAAGTACCTAAACAAACCGAGTATAGTTATCATAAGATTACCTCACACTCTCAAACAGACATTACTGCTTTCGAATTCAACGTTTTTTTATTTCACCTGGGTTTGGCAGGCATTTTAAATACGTCTGACTCTCTCTGTACAGGTCCAAAATTGGATTAATACGACAAGAAAGTCCATCTTTCTCTCTTCATCATATAAGTACTTTATAAGCTCAGTTAATAAAGTTCCATTTAAATATTCTCAGTTCAACTTGAAGCAATATAATATCTGTTTATTTGTTTCCCAGGGCGATTCATTAGCACGATTACTAAGGCAAGCAGTATTAGAGCTATGTGACGAGCTGAAGGGCGAGATGGTGAGCGTGGTGGACGCGCTCGCGCCCACAGACTTCGTGCTCAACTCTGTGCTCGGCAGGAGCGACGGCAACGTAAGTATTACGAACACAGAAATGTTAATAAAAAGTCAGTAGAAGTGGTAAAAGCAAAGTGGAAAATTATGAGTATTGCAGCAGAACAAAACATGGAGAGCTCGAGTTTAAAGTTGTGACTTATTTGCACAGAATAAAGTTTAGTTTACATTGCATTGGATGAAAAAAATGCGCCGGCAATACGGGTTCTAGTACTAAAATGTAATGTGGCTGTGTGGCAACCAAACAAGTGATGCTTATATCCTGCAGGCGTACCATGATTTTGTGTTGACTTTGTCACACAAATGAATTATCATAATCCGAAAAAAACGAGTTAAAAGTCGAGAATTGTTCATGCTACCTATTGTGTTCAGGAAGGCCTTACATCTAGCAATAAACTGCAACGGCCTTGGTAACAGTTGAAGGGCAAAATTATATATACCAAGAGTCGTATAAAAATATACAAAGTGATATTTTGCAAACATATTAGGGTGTAAGTAAAGAGCCCCCACGAGTAATACAATGATACTTGAGATCATCCGGCGCTCCTGGGCACTCAGCCTCGCTAACACCGTCGTGAACTGGGCGATTCCAATGTGATAGCTCGTGTCGACACGACAGAAGACGAAGGGTAAATATTGGCGAAATCCCGCTCATATAACGACATTTTCTTCCCCAGCTGTACCAAAATATCCAGAAAGCGTTCTTCAGCCAGCCCGGAGCATTTGAACGAGCGGCGTGGTGGCGCGAAGTGGTCACTATACCACGTTCCAAGATATAATAGTTCAATACTAGCTCATAACCAAATGTCCCTAGGTTGTTTATGTCAAGTTGTGCGCGGCGAATTCAGAAAATATAATTGTTATTTTAACTAAGTTGTTCTTGTGAATGAACGTCAATAGTGTACTGGGTAATTCGAAGTCACGACTTCTCCTTTGTGACAGATACCTTAGCCTTTGAGCTACTGCTTCGATTAGGCCAGCCTTCTAGCCATAAGTCCCTCTGTAGCAGATCAATGAATATCTTCTTTATTAAAGTAACATTATCACTCAAAAATATCATATATATATATATATATATATATATATATTTACTAAACACTTCTGCATGGCTCCCTCATCATTTTTTCATTAAAATTCAATAATATTCAATCTTAAGACTAATATCTAACTAAATCATTCAAGGCATAATTCTATATACATTTTCTGGATTCGCCCAATTTCATACTAAGATTATTTGGTATTATTCGGGATGTTATACAGAGTGTTTATAAAAAAGCTAGTTATGTGTTAACAGAGGCACCTCATAATGATGCATTTACTTTGCGTTTATCGTACAAATATATCCGGATAGTTACTAAACTAAACGTATTTTTGGCAGAAATGGCGGTTATACTAGATGTTACTATCATGTGAATTATTATTTTAGTGTTGACGCACTATCTGTTGGTGCCACTAGAAATGCTCACACCGTTAGGAAGCGGGGGTGAAGTTGTTAGGTATGTACTTTTATAGTGCATGACATTTTGTCAAAGAATTTCAAATTAAAATTCAACATTAGATATTTCAGCGTCTATTTTTCGTATTCGTCGTTCTAGAAATAGTATTATAAAATAGTATTCCTGTAAAGTGCTCTAATGGTTATTTCATGAAACTTTATGCACTATAAAAGAAAGAAAATTATATAAAACAAATTGGTATATATTTCAAGTAACGTTACCTTGGTATAGTATTATTAATGTCTTTAACACTGCCCAGTGCTTCTAGATTTAGGAAATTTTGTACCTCTATTGAGTTTACAAGTCAATTCTCGCTGGCGGCAATATGGCTCGCACCCGATTACATGACACTCAATCACGGGGTCGGCGAAATATGGGGCGAATACTATAAGCATGAAACCAATAAGTGGCGCCTCTAGTGGCTACTAAACAAAACTAAAAAATGACGAGTAATATTTTTTACTTTTCGCTATCGAGTAAAGACTTGTTAAACTCATAATAGCGGTACTAAACTATAAATATACCGTTATCAATATAATTTTAGTCGATTTAAAATCTAAGCACAGCTATAATCATATTTTTTTTTTATAAAATCTGAAATCGCAGTTATTCTTTTAATGTTTACTGAATGGATTATACAGTTTATTTTATGATAATTGTTTTTGATAATCGAATGTTGTTTTTAATTATTTTTAAGGCAATTGTTCATGATGATATATTTTTTTATTATTTTCGGAGTATTTTAAGTTCATACGGCTTGGTTGACGCGTCTCAATTTGTATGATGGGATAAATGAGGACTTTGTAAGTTAAATTATCTTTAGATCGGATAATATTGACTATCGTTAATATTTTATGACTTACTATTTACACTTCAAACAAAAATTGAAAAGTCTTTTTCGAAAAAGGTAGGCAATGAACCTGTGGTACCCGCTTGTATTGAAGATGTCCATAGGCGGCGGTGACCACTTTCCATCAGATGGGCCGCCTGCCTGAATGCCACTCTATGGCATAAAAAATAATCTAATCTTTAGTTGTTCCACTTATTTATAAAAACTTCAAATAATTTCGTTTATTTCCTTGTGATCTTTATTTTATTTGTCAATCGTTTCTATGCCGTATGAATTTTGAACTTAGTGCTGTTAAGTGAATACCAAACGCATTTTTTATTAATTAATTATAATATTGACCCTACACCCAATCCTGATCTAATATTTTCTAGAATCGCAGTAGAATGGTCAGAAGGTCAAGCGTAGGGTCATGTCGCATTTCGTAGTGTTAACAGTACAAATTATGATTATTTATGTATTATGTATGCATTTGGCGAAGTTATACTACGTATTTACTATTATAATAATAAATCAATAATTACCTGCGCTATATAGAATTTCAATAAAATGAACAGGGTGTTTTAGGAAAGAATGATCGTTTTTTTAACATGTCGAAATCGATGCGTGCGCGCAGTGTATGTTATATTTATGTATCTTGATGAAACTAGAACTAACTAATTAATATTGCAGTATTTAAAGTATTTCACGAATTTTTGTTTATCATAATTATGTATCTTTGAATCGGATCGAATTATAGAATAATATAGATTTTTTTTTTTGTATGAGTATTGCCAAAGTGGGTAGGACTTTTTATAGTTTCAGTCAAATGAGGGAAACGTGATGGCTGTACCCACCAATAGTTTTAATAATAACTTCGAAACTACCTACCCCATTAATCATTTAGGGCTGATTTTTCAATACCAACAAAACCTCGGATAAGTTACTCCTCTTATACGAAACTTCATACAAAAACTGTTTCAATTTCAAATTAACAGCTAGATTTCTTGTACATTGAAAAATCAGTCCTAACTCCTTTTATCTATTTAATAGATTAATCAAATTCTATCCGGCCAGTTCGTGGTCATTTTAATCCAATTTAGACGTGATTAGTGAACAACCTTACTCCTTAGAAGTGCCTTCTCCTCTGTAATATATCTTCGTGATGTTATCTAGATAGTGTAAGCTATTGTTTATATGGGACCGTTGAATTATTAAATGTGAATTAAAAATGGAGTAACAACTGACTTGGTTTTTATTTGAGGTATCCTTGTGAACCCTATCTTTTGTAGCCTATTAACATCAAACTTGAGAAAATTTCGGGCAATATTATTTTGGCAACAGTGAATAGATTGCGAACGCTCCGTAACTATGGCATACGGTAAAAAAGGACCAATGATTATATATTTTAATAATAATACTAACGTAAAGCACACAAAATCTAGGTACCATCTATCAATCGCCTGCAATGCATAATTGCAGTTTTGCTGACTGGAGCATGCCCTTCAGTTTGCCATCCCTAGGCAAATGGCGGGCAGCAACCAAAACACAAGTCTACAAATAAAAAGAATGCTTAAAGTAAATGGATGTGGGTACCTGTGTAAGCGACAGCTATCCTTGATCCTTTTCCTAATCGCATCCTCGAGTTTTCCATAAAACTGTTCTCCGGATCTTGATTCGAACTTTCAGACGAAGTTTTTAACACGTTACACACGCGATAATACGGATTTTCAAATTTTATTTATTTTATTAGCGGAGAGACGATGTCTCGATCACGCGATTTTCCCGGGAAGTATTCGATTTTTTTTTCTGTAGATGGCGCTAGTTGACTCAAATTCTTCTTCTCTTTGGTATCATCTATACACGAATTTAAATTTGGAATCTACGGAACGAGGGCAGTAATAAATAAAAAAAAAACATTTACGAACATTGATTTATTGAAAACACATAGAGTGGAAGTTTAATTTTGAATACGAACTTACATTACTGTGGGTACAACATTTATGTGAGAAGACTCGGAAAGTGCGACACAACATTAAGTGCTATCCGAATTCCGTGTGATAATCGTGATACTCAAATAAATATCGATAACAAAATGCTTCGCGTCTTGATTTCAATAAAATTTCCCAACAATATAGGAACTGTAATGGTACATGAACTTAACGTAAAATGATGAACATCTCCGCAAATTTTTATCTTATGCAAGGTGGTGACGACGTAACGACAATAAATTAAAACTCAATCGCTGAACTAGTCAATCAAAATACTTTAAAATGATTATATTATGTGTTATATCAAAATACAAAAATCTAATAGTAATCATCAATATTATATTCTAATTCTAAGTAGTATCATTTCTGAGCCGCACATTTTAGTTGGCTGTATTTTAAGCATGTTGGTAAATCTAAATTGTTTCGTCCCGTCTAGGTCAGTCATACTCAACCTGCGGCCCGCCGAGCTTTTGTGAGTGGCTCACCTGGCATAGTAGTCAAGGTGTCAACCACTTTAAATTTCGCGCAGATCCAGAGAAAGTGTGGGCCCGCGGAGTACAATACGTACCTAGATACCCTACCGCGCATTGCGTTGCAGTGAGTGATAGAGGGATTCAGAGATCTCATTAAAAGTAAAGTTTTGTATTGTCAAAGCTCTTTCAAAATTTTTTCAAGATCGCATGTGGCTGCATGATAACCTCACATTATAAGACTTATAAGATCATCCAGTCAGATGAAATGTGAACAATTTTTCATTTTATTTTTATTAACACCTTAATTTTGTGTTGTGGCCCGCGGCACCTTAACTAATACGTTTTTGTGGCCCTTATGGAAAAAAGATCGCGTATGGCTGGTCTAGGTGAACCTAGTTGCCTAAAGAACTACAAATAGTTACAGTAAACCATAGATATACCCTCTTATATAATTTGTGATGTACGAACTACTGTCGCGATACCCAGAATATAGTTTGAATTATGGTCGTTATGTCGTCAACACTCTGTATCTATAGAAAATTTATAATATCAAAAATTGCTTATTCGAGGTGAAACTGCTTGGGATTGACCTAAAATACATGACAACCGTTAGCACAAGTTACTAGTAATATTATTATTTTTTACTTTTAAAGTGTCTGTTAGATACTGGAGTGTTTTGTTATACAAATTGTGTATGGTGTGGTGGTGATATCAATATTGTATATAACCAAAGTTTTCTTAGTGTTAATAATATTATAATTACTACATTTTCAAGTGACAATGAGTTCCATATCACAACTAATGTTAGTGATTGGTAAGATTATTTAGAAAACTGTTAAAATGTTAGTTTTTAAAGCAATATTGCTAGCAAATTAGCAATAAAACCAATTTTTTTTTTTAAATAAACCTCATTGCCACAAACTCACTCGATATTTCGTAAATGCATCACCTTAAAATATATTTTTATTATTCTTAAACTTATGAGTATGTAAGTGAACCCTCATTGCGTTGATTTCATATAATTTTAATTAAAAATCATATAAATATAATTAATTTTAGCTTTACAACCATCTTAAGTACCAACCTCATCCAGTCTTCTGTTCGGGCCGAGTTTATAGATTCAGTAAAAAATTCGTGACAAATGAAGGCACTGTAAAGATTTAAAATTGATTGTAGTTCATTGAGCAATTAATACTATATAGTAAAATACTCTTAAGATATTAGATATCAAAGTTGCTGTGAAAGAAATAGTGATGACATAAAGCTCAATTTTTAATTAAAGTATTTGTTTTTACTTATATTTATATCGGATAGGCTATTAAGTTTACCAAAACTGAAAGGCCCCTAACCTATCAAATATCTACCGAGTCAGCTGAATCTTGCTTTCATCAAATTCAGCTCAAATTACTTACAAAAACGTATCCAATTCAAATAAAAATCCTTGAAATATGTCTTTAACAATAATGAAAAGTTTCAGGCGCTGTTATTGGCTTTGAATCCTTCAATCGCCGCCTTGAAACCATCCCAAATGTGGATCTTATTCTGAAGGCTTATTTTCTTCTCTTCACAATTCTTCTTCATCAGGCAAAACTTCAACAAAGTCATAAGCTAAGGCAGGCAAGTGTAGTATATATAAATTATAACAATAAATTATAATTTGTGAGCTGTCGGTGGACTGGTATGGCTCGAAACTGAACTAAAGTGAAATTTTATAACATCTAAAAGTATTATAGCTAATACAGACAGTCGATTTCGTAACTGATTGGAAAACGGTATGAAGAATAAAAATAATACTGTTCAAGACTGAAACTGCTATTTTTATACGAATAAAAAGTGTTTGAGAAAATTGAAGAAAAATCGAACTGTCATGACAAAATTGATTTACGAAATCAGCTGTCTTAAATCACTCAAAATACATCAATCTAAGTACGTGCTACAACAATGCTAGACTTATTTTATCGAAACAGTGTTGCAAGTGTTTCCAAATCCCCATATCACGTGTAATATTTCTTTATGATTAGACATGAAATGCTTTCGACATCATAATGTTGAATAAGTAAGATAAAACAAGAGAGCAATGGTAAACGCGTTTGTATATATGTTATATTATATGAGGATTATGGATAAGAATTAATAATAAACTGGCTCTTGCCTACGACTTCGCTTGTATGTATGTTTTACTTATTATCTAATGAGTGCTTTGCTGCATTACTAAAAATAAATCTATTTTCTTCAGGAGCCAGGCTACCTCTTTGTAAAATTTGATAACGATCGGTTCAGTGGTCTGGTCGTGATAAGGTAACAAACATACAGAGTTACTTTCGCATTTACAATAGTGTGGATGGTTCATATAGAAATGCAAAAAGTTATCTTTAAATATATTGCAACATATAGTGCTGTTTACCAATATTATATTTTGTGTACAATAGCAAATAATTAATGAGTTCATTTGTTTAAACATTAATCTAATTGAGTATTGTGAAATCAGTATCTTTTTATTGATAAAAAGTCTAGCATTGATGTTTTAAAAATAATACTACACTAAACTAATCAATACGAAAATTATTTTACCATTTTTATTAACTTTTCAAGTTTACTAGAAAAACATCTAACATTTAAAAATTGACGTTCAATAGTGGAAAGATTGCATCGTAATTAATAATACATAGTTAAATTAAATTGACACGATCAACAAAATCAAATTAAAGCATTTTTCACAAACATATTTTAGTGCCATCTTTCTTTAAAAAGGCGACACCATTTTACAATTTTTATAATTCCAATTTCAAAATAAAAATCCACAACCAATTAAAAGAAAACTATTTTTTTTTAAATCGATCGCGTGTTCTCTTGTCTAACTTAACTGTTATCACTGTCAGAAACAGTCGAGCTCGTCATTCTGATGACTGGATTCTGGGTAGAGTCACTGGAATCGCATTCTACCATCAATATTTCGTCGGGTGTATCGTTCCTGTCCGAATTACTTTCTGTGTACGTGCCAGTTGGCGATTTGTCCTCAATAACTGCTTTTAGGTAGGATTCCCTGTCCATCATGTTGGTATCCCTGGCCAACGCGAGTACGTCTAAAGACATCATGCTTTTAGACTTTTCCGTCTTGCTTATCGGAGGGTTGGTGTGTTCGAACACCACATCCTTGCTGATAGATTTCGTCCTGGTTAGATTAGACTCCGTTTTCCAGCTATCGCTTGGTGGATGGGTGTACTTCCCAGAGTTAGTGCTAGTTGACGGAGCGCTAGAATTTCTGGGAGAACTTGCTGTGAATTTGGATCTTTTCTGTTGGTTGTTTTCCTTCATCATTAGCAACTGGTCTAGTTTGTTAATAGTCTCGTTCAGTTCTAAAGCCCAAGCCTCGTCTGTCTCTATGTCTTTCTCTATAGGTTTTGAAGCGAGTTCTCTCACACGCATTCTTAGCTCTTGAAGGCTTGAGTCTTCGTCCTTTTCGTGTTCAGCTTTAGCTGCGTCTTCGTCATGTATGGCGTCTCTCTCTGCTCCTACACCTGGCTCCCTAGGCCCTACTGGTATAGAGTCCTTGTCTGGAGGATATTCCCCTCTCATTCTATGAATTT
Organism: Shargacucullia verbasci; assembly: GCA_947562105.1. Classification (NCBI taxonomy): domain Eukaryota; kingdom Metazoa; phylum Arthropoda; class Insecta; order Lepidoptera; family Noctuidae; genus Shargacucullia; species Shargacucullia verbasci. The sequence continues at coordinate 13,418,002 of OX387284.1, read as the reverse complement.
CTTCAGATATCTTCTCGAGGGCTTTGAGGGACTTGGAGTAGCGGAACTTGGCATCAGCGATGAGGCGCTGGAGTTTTTCAATCTTCTCATTTTGCGTCTGTAGCTGTTCGTCGCACAGTTTCTTTTCCTCGAAGTATACGCGGGATTTCATTATGTTGCGCTTTAAATTTTCCTCCAGTTGTGTCACCTAGAACATATTATATTCTGTTATCGCAACATCGAACACGGATGTTCTCGTTCATCATATTTCTAACACCATTTCATTTCGTATTACTGCATTGCGAGCGCGCCAAGGTACGTGGTAGTCGTTTAAAGACATGCACAAGCAATCATTCATTTAAATATTACGTAAAGTAAAACACGAACTTCTGCGAGTATTATTATGCAAAACTACATAATTTGAAGTAACTCTTAACACGTATAAGTAGTATTAAGTGCTTACACTTCACGATGTATTTAGGTTACCTTTTTCTCAGCTGCGATGTACGCGGCCGCTCTCCGCTGATGTTCTCGTCCGCTCTCCGCCTTTCGTTTCTCAGCGTCCATAACCTGGAGAATTTGTTAAAATAAAACTAGAAAAGATACAATTAGAATCTTTAATTTGAAGTCCGCCAAACCAGTTCAGGCTTGGGTGCAATATGCGTATTCCATGAATTTCCGTAAAGTAACACCTGATTCAGAGGCTTTAATAAAATCTTGTACTCATGCCCATTTGATGACTTGTTTATAACTAGAGAAATGCGGGAAGAAAAATGCACACCAACCGTTTAATAAATATTTTACATAATCGTGAATACAGGCTATGTAAGTAGTCACCGATTACTGGTCAGTTTTTATGCCTCCTACCTCTCGTGGGTGCTAGAGCCCTCGAGCACCCACGGAGTCAGCGCCCCTGGCCTGATCCCATTAGTTAATAAAACTATGTTATGTGTCTTCTCAGCTTAATCACCCCCACGACACACAGAAATATGTAAAACCACAGAAAATATCTACGATGTAGAAATCTTGAGGTCAAAACAGAAATAAGATTAGAAAATCTGTAGGCCATGTGAACTGTTCCCATGTCGGAATCGACACCTCATCTAGAGATCGTTGTAGAAGTCGATTGTCCTAATCGCCACAAGTCCGTCTCACGTGACGATATCTCACCTTGATGATGGCATGGTTGAGCACTTCCTGCCAGTTGCTGTCAAACTGCCACTCATCCTGCTTGCTCACGAACCGCTGCTCCGCTAACGTCACCGTCTCTTTGGCGGCAGCGTGCAGCTCTGTAAACATTACATTTACCATTGAGAATGATTGAATTCAGGATAGTGCAAGCCCTTAGGGTGTGCCAGTTAAAGTTAAAAAGTATTTTGGAAGGAACCAACATCGATTTTAGGATCCACTCTATTATAAATGTGAAAGTAACTCTGCCTGTCTGTTTGTTACCTCATCACGACTTAACTACTATTAAATTGAGAAAAGAGCCAAGAGGATCATCGGTAATGATAGACTCGTCGAGTCGAAGCTCCAAAGTCTTGAGCATCGACGCCGAGTTGCTGGCCTGTCGGTTTTCTATCGGTTGAATTTTGAGGAGTGTGCGACGGAATTGCACAGTTTAATTCTGCCAAGCCCGTTCCATCATCGGACCACAAGACGTACGGCGATGCGCCACCGGTACATGGTGGACCTCCCACCCACACGCACAAAACGTTTTGGGAACACATTCATTGTGCTAACATCTAAGGAGTGGAATTCTATGCCAGAGTCTGTGATTTCTGATAGCTACAACCTGGGATGCTTTAAGTCAAGAGTGAATAGGTTACTTCTAGGCAAGCGTGCTACATCTTCCACCACATCATCACTTACCATCAGGTGAGATAGTGGTCAACGCGTGCCTAACAAGAGTAAAAAAAAAATTATAAAGAGAAAGAAGGACATAGACTCTTTTTTAGTATTGCAACAACACATCAATTAGATAATAAATACAAAATATACGCAGACGAAGTCGCGGGTAACAGCCAGAATCATATAATTTTTCAAAGTACTTATTCGATTTTTCTTAAATAAATACGTCATTACAATCGAAATAAATAAAATTGTAACAAACATTGAGACAGTACATAATGGTGCAATATTAAATACACAAGGTCATTGATAAAACCGGTGTAACATGTCACATCACACATCTAATCACACGTATTGGTTGGAAAAATATTTTTCCATATCACGGGATTCTCCGAAATCATATCAAATATTATGGGAATTACATTTTACCCAATAATTATGTACATTGTACAGTTATGAGCACACAAAGCGAAAAGTAAACTTTAGAAAACCTGGTGAATAATATCTTGAAAAATTGTACACATAATATGTATCTGCAAACACTCAATATAAATATTTACTTTGTGTTAAAACTTCTTTTAAATGTCGTTACAATAATGTATACATATTTTTGCTCGCTACTGATAGTCGTTTTAACTAAAATATAATTCGACTCGGTAAATATTCATTTCATTTTATTATTAAAATACAAAATGCTCATGCATATTTATTTCACCTTGCTAAATATTGTATGCAGTCGTCATTGCTCGGCAATCTAGCTCATACATTATTGAAGAGACAATGTCAATCAAGTCTGATACTAAATAAATTAAAGAGCGTTGTTGATGACGACCGGCGATCTAAAAATATATTTATTTAAATACCTACCTTCTGGGTCGCTACGCAAAAAATATTTAATCAAATTTTTTTTTTTATAATACAGTCATAAACTTGTATTATAACCTTTCTCAGAAATTACAGCTAAAATTCATCTTTGATATTATTTCATTTCATTCTGCCATCTTGCCCGTTTATGTAAATATGCTAACAAGTATATAACGTTAGATCAAAGTTGATTGAATTGTGACAACATTCACCCATCATATGTATTAGTATATAAGATACATACTGCACAGCTGGCACCCCAATCTCGTCGTGATTGCTTGTTTAAAATTAAACATTAAAGTATTAACTGATATCGTACTGATAAGCAATTTCCTGTCACTGACATGAACACATGTCTACACCGTTATTTGCATAAACAAACACGTTGAATACGTTTACAAGAATATAAAAGATTGCCGGGTAAGCAAACGAATTAATTATTCTGTATTTCAGGGTTGTTATGGATTACTGCTTAATTCGCTTTGTTATACATAGAAAAAGGGATAACATTGGCAATTAATAATTCAAAGCCATGGTATGGTATTCATAAATGCGCGATTATCAAGAACATATATGTATGTGGGTTCTCCTATTAAGAATAAGGTTAGTTCAAGTAAGATCGGCTATCGGGTAAGATCGTACAGATCGAACTTCCGGCTGATTCGACCACTTTTTATATGTTGTTCTCCAGTCAATAAAAGCAGTTTTATTAGCTTGTATTGCCTGGAGAACAAGGTCAATAAAATGGTGCTCGAATCAGCCGGAATTTCGATCTGTACGATCTTACTCGATAGCCGATCTTACCCGATAGCCGATCTTACCCGAACTGACCTTATATTTCTTTTCCTCTACCTATCCATGATTGACCACTATCAAATCTTTGGGAGAATTTAACAGAATGGTTTCGAGACTCGTCAGAATTTCGTACGATGAAGACAAAATCAACAAAAGATTTGGATGTTAAGTAACCAATAGACGCTATGTTTTCCAAAATCCATTTTTACACTACAATAAAACTAAAATTGTCTGCTTGAACACTGATAATTTAATTAGCGTGGTGAGAACCCATCATGGGCCATCTCTCCGCTTGGCGCGGGCGGAGGGGTGTGCCAGACTCCTACCGGCTGAACTCACCACGGTGGTCCTTCTCGACACCATATGGTGGGCCTCGGGAACTCTTAGAAGACCGCACCGAAGCCCACCACGGTGCCATGCCGAAAGGCGCTTCCCGGAGGGGGCGACTGTAAAGAGGCTACCTCCTCATGCAAGTCCCGGGAGAGACCCCCGTTACCCTCGCTATGCTATGCGGCAGTATTACTAATAAGGTTTTAAATATAAAGAAAAACAAGTCAAGTATCAGTCGCTGATCTCAGCAAGGTGCAAGGTTGTTAGTGACTGAGAAATATGGGTCACCAGCCTCTTATACGACACAGCTAATTATGCTTTGTTGTTTTAAGCTTCAAGTCGTCATCTCGTCATATGTATAGTATGCCATTATTTCTAAGTGTCTAGAAGAATGTATTATGAATAGTTTGCTTCATATAACAATAGAAAAAAAAATGTGTGTGTGTGTACTTATGTACGCACGTAAGAGGTTATACTTCTTATTTATTTCCATTGATATGAAACACGTGTTACAGATGCACAAATATTTCATTAACTACTCTGAATATAGCTATCAATTCTCAAGAAAATTTAAGAGACATTTACCAGCCAACTTCATGGTGTCGCTTTTACCTGTCGGTGTGCGCGTGCATCGTAAGAATTTACCCTCATAAATCGTGCCAAGAGAAGTATAACTTCAAATAGGCCTCTTGGCTATGAAATGTAAGGTCAGTTCGGGTAAGATCGGCTATCGGGTAAGATCGTACAGATCGAATTTCCGGCTGATTCGAGCACCTTTTTATTGACCTTGTTCTCCAGGCAATACAAGCTAATAAAACTGCTTTTATTGATTTGAGAACAACATATAAAAAGTGGTTGAATCAGCCGGAATTTCGATCTGTACGATCTTACCCGATAGCCAATCTTACCCGAACTGACCTTATGGAAATAAACAATGTGTTTGGTGAATGAAACAAGCTGTTGAAAGCAAGAATTCAATACAGTATAATACTTTTATGACATTTAACGGTCAATCAAGATGAGTTGAAACTCTACTTGAAATTTGTGCCTTTATGAGCCACTTTTGTCTACATAACATAACATTGCATCACGCCTGTGTACCCGAAGGGATAGGCAGAGGTGTACTATGCACCCACATTTCGCTGATGCTGTTATTAAGTCCCATGTATTAGGGGGCGTAGCCTATTGCCATCAACTAGGGACGGTTCCAAACTCACGAATCGAACCTCACGCTCAGTCAGACCAATGAGGTTTGTCTATTACTATAATAAATGGAGTACAGAGAAATGTACGAATGTGTTATGTAGATGCCGCTATGATAATCCATAATACTTACAAGTATGTACTTATACACACGGAACCCTCAACAAACATTGAATAAGCGTCACTAACGAAACTATTATTAGCATCCAGTTATGTGTGGATTATATACTATACAAGCGATATAACAGCCATTTAAGCCAGGTTTATCGGGGATATTGAGTACACAGAATAATCAGCGAGCGCGCCACACGAGCGCAAATAAGAACAAATTGTGATATCATATTACTAAGTTGTTGTCTGAACTAACATACCTATGAATATGATAAACCGTTTAATACATATTTGAATGTATTATAATAATATTATGAAGTTGGTTGACGGCACGGTTGGCGCAGTGGTTGAGAGATCTACTGCTGCGCTACGTGTCGCGGGTTCGATTCCCGCACGGAACAAATATTTGTATGATCTACTGATACTTGTTTCGGGTCTGGGTCTTTGTGTATGTGAATACACACCGTGCCTCGGAAAGCACGTAAAGCTGTTGGTCCTGCGCCTGATCTCTCTCCGGTCGTGTCGGATTCCCGTCCCATCGGACTATGAGAGTGAAGGAATAGAGAGAGCACCTGTGTTTACGCACACACTTGTGCTCTGTAATATCTCCTGCGTAGTTGGCTAATCTCCGATGAGATTGGCCGCCGTGACCGAAATCGGTCAAGAGGACATTATTATGAAGGTACAATTTTTTTTATCGAATATCTAAATTGTAGCGTACTTAGATTTTATATAGAAAACGCGACACTAGGAATAATTCCTGTATCGTGGGTAAGTTTACAAACACATATATTCACATACACCAACACCCAGACCCGAAATAATTATCTGTAGATCATGCAAATATATGTTCCGTGTGGGGATCGAACCCGCGACACTTAGCGCAGAAAGCTAATCGCTTAGCTACTGCGCGAACTGTGTCGTCAAATATAAATTATTGATTGATAGGTATTAAGAATATTTTAAATACTACGGCCTAATCTGATTTAGTTGCAGGCGCGGTTTTATGTGTGAAACCCTGCTTTCAATCGCCGACTCAGACAGTGTTATGAGATTTCCTGTTAGAAATTTCTCATTACCAGCTCGGTGTTTGGAGTTGTGCCCAGTAGATGGTAATAGACTCGCCACTTTTTACGTGTGGCTTAAAAACGGCATCGGTTAAACGTGGGTGTAAGTATGTTAAATTTCTGACTAACCCCCCGGGGGAACTTTGGAACCGTGCACCTAGATTCTCAACATTTCAAAACTGCCCGCATAAGTCGATTTGTAATAAATAACTTTGACTTTTCATTACTAGCAATACGTTGACGTCTTTCAATTTACAATTTTCTCGCATACAATGTCAAAAGCACGTGACAAATCGCTTAATGTAATGTAATGCACGCTGTCCAAAAAACGTCTCTTTCTATCATTACAAGAGATTCGTCACATGTGTAAAGGGGCCTTAACACCATGAACAATGCCAAGAGGTGCGAGAATTAGTGCAGGTATGTCAACTATTTAATTTACAACTGCTATGAGCTGTGAATCAGCGCATATCTGTAATTTAAAATAATTATGTCATTGCAATCCCTGCACTGCCTTGAACGGTTATTATGACTGGTTATTATCGGTTCTATAAAAGCTCTATTTATTAAAAATTTATTGTTGATATCATTCGTCGACAACACATGTTTTCGCACCGAAAATAAATTCCCAATTTCTGTTTTATCTTAACGTTCAAGAATCATTAAATCTCATTTTTAATTTCATCAAGAATTTTTCAAGTAATAAATAATAATAAATTCAACCCATTATTGTCCCACTGCTGGGAAAGGTTCTCTTCTCACAATAAAAAGGGTTAGGCCTTAGTCCACCACGCTAGCCTGGTGCGGGTTGGTGGACTAAACACACCATCAAGAACTTTATGGAGGCTTTAGGTGTGCAGGTTTCCACGATGTTTTCCTTCACCGTAAACGAGAGTGATACTCAAATTCTGGTCCGCACATGATTCCGAAAAGTCAGAGGTGCGGGCCGGGTTTGAAGTCAGACCCCACCAATTATTCTACGTTATTTTGACTCGGTCCACGAAATTCTTCACAGATAGAAAAAAACATTCACTTCTTGTTAGTATAAACTGTCAACCTTGACCGCATCTAGTTTTTATAAACCGTTTCAATATGAAGGCGACAAAAACGATGTATTAGAAAAAGCCCGCATCCCGCAGTCGAGGTCGCGGTCGGATTTCCGTTATCCGGCTTACGTAGCGGATATTCATTCCCCTTTCCATCTTTCCTAGAAATCTGAACCGGAAATTGAATTTTTTGGATAATCTTCATCACTTGCTTTCCTTTGGAGAAGGCGCTTTTGAGAAGGGATCTCTCATAAGTCACTGTGACCTTTGTCGTTACTTAATTCCGGCATGAGGCTCCAACACTGCTGACACTAAGACGTCCATACAGCATTTGAGTGAATGTAACTGCTAGCAACAGAGGTATATTACTGTACACCCACATTTCGCCGATGACGTTATTGAGCCCCATGTAATAGGGGGCGAGTGTATTGCCATCTACCGGGCACAGTTCCAGACTCTGTGCTGCTACTGCGAATTTCCACACAGAAAATCCCAATAACACTGCTCGACCCGGTAATTGAACCCAGATCCTCACGGTCAGCAGTCGCGTTTGGGATCACTAGACCAGTGAGGCAGTCTATTTTTTTACTAATCGTGAGTGATTCGCGCCATCTGAAATGTTTTACTGCAATCTTGCTCACTACACAATTGGATCTATCGTGATCCAAGTGTTCAATGGTGACAAATTGAAAAGTGTATTATGGCGTGTCTCCCATTTGTTTCTATCAACACCATTTCAAAAATAGAACACATTTATTCCACACCTACATAGATTAAATTCCTATTAACCCTACTAAAACAAATTGCCACATTAATCCAAATTACCATCCTCGAGTGGGCTACGTAGGGCCGTTAGCAATTAATATGGCCGACCTTCAAATATGTATAATCCAATATCCAAGGCCTTGACCCGGCGGCCATGTCCCTGTCGAGTATGGCCACAGGAAGTACCTGATAAGACTAGTGTACAAGCGATTTGTGCCAATTTATCTACTGGTGCAGCGATCAAAATGCTTGGCATGCCGATTCGCTTTGATAGGGTCGATATTAGAACTCGGTAGATTTCCATTTACGTTGATATAGTTCAGTTCTGCGATCTCATCTCATTCCAAGCGTATTTCTGGCGTGAAGCCAGATTTGGATTTGCTTAAAAGTTAGTATGTTAGGTTCTAGCCAACTCATGGCCAATTTCGGAAACTATGATATGAATAGTTCGGTTATTTTACTTGGCATACTGAGGCCCTAGTGTAAGTTTCTTTTGACAAACTCGATTTAACGCATCGAACGCGTTCGGCGCTCCTCTTGGTCCGTTTCGTGCTCTCTACCAATCGGAGCGGCGAACGCGTGCGATGCGTTTGTCAAAGGAAACTTACATTAGGGCTTCTGAATTCTAAATTCGACGCCACTGTAAAGTAAATAGAGTTATTTCAAACATGATATTATGACACACAAAGAATTAATTAACAAGTACCATTGATTAACAATATTATAATTAATTATCCATACGTATTAGGTATCAGTTAGATTGTAATTATAATTACTGTTTACTTATACGTACAAGGAAAATGTGTGGTGTTTAATTAGATATATTACGTTATCTTGTCATGTGAGAAATTAGTTAGCTAATAAGCTATAGACAAGACATTGATGATAATTAGCTACGTACATCTATATAAACAAAAATCACTGGGATTTCTCCTGTATCATGAGTACAGTTTACAAACATACATGTCACATGCACACATAACCAGACTCGAAACAACTATATGTAGATCATACAAATATTTGTTCCGTACGGGGATCGAACCCGCGACACGTAACGAAGCTAATCGCTTAGCCACTGCGCCAACCGCGTCGTCAAATATGTACAAATTTTATACAAATCTCTTGTCTTTCACATTGTGTTGCTTTTTTACGTGACCAACGTTCATTCGTTGAATATTTTTTATATACTCGTACCTTTCAAACAAATTAGATCACTAGATACCATACTAATTACATTTTTACGTGAATTAAGGTTAACGTACTAATGTAAATGACAAGTAATTAATTAACTGAAATGAAACAACACGTTATCAACAACCTTGCCGTATTCAATTAGTTCAGTTTATTGAATTTTCACTTAACATATCATCTGTCGAGCCTTTACCCAACTATGTTTGGGGTCCGCTCCCAATCTAACCAGATGCAGCTGAATATGTAGAGAGATTCCAGAAAGACACTGATACCCGTTTCGACCGCTTACCAGGCTTTGTGGGTTTATTAATATCTTTTAGAATGAAAAAAAAAAATTCAAGGTCCTAATCTAAATCGTAAGTCTACATAAATAACAACAAAACGCTATATCCTCTATAAACGGTGTTAATATTTTAATTACGGTATATTTGGGACAGCCTAAGCTCGGATTACTGTTAGGTATAAACCCAAATATTTTTGGTCGAATTAAAAGGGACGGGGCATATAATGGATTCATCCATAATTAATATGAGTTAGGTATCGATTTTTATGTCTACAAAGTTATTCTAAGCTAATATATTATTTACTAGCTGTGCCCGCGACTTCGTTCGCGTGGATGTCGGAACTTAACAATGTATTTTTTAGTGAGACCAAATGCATTTAACCCTATTTTTTTCAAAAATAAAAGATTTTTTCTAAAATAAAAGTAGCCTAAGTTACTCCTTATTACATCAGCTACCTGCCAATTAAAGTCCCGTCAAAATCGGTCCAGCCTTTTCAGAGATTAGCCTATACAAACAGACAGACAGACAGACAAAAATTGTAAAAAATGTTATTTTGGTGTATGTACCGTATATATATTCATATGCATGTAGTAAAAAACGGTTATTTCAATATTACAAACAGACACTCCAATTTTATTTATATGTATAGTTTATATTCGTATAGTCAAGTATAGTGCTTCGACGCTAGCATGAGCTTGTGTGAGGGCCTGTGCACATGAGCGTTGGTGCTGGTGGTAAAGCTTGGTACCAACGCCCGTGTGAACAGTGCCTGGGGGTCTAGATAAGACGCTAGGTTAGAGAAGATCAAGCTATTGCATACTAATGCGCTCAATTTTTAAATCCCCAATACCTATACCTGTAGGCCTTCTGAATTTTTTTTAAGCATTTTTGTGTTATATTACGCACTATCTATTTGATACTTTTAAACTCTATATTGATCTGTCTTTTTAGGTAACCAGTGACAACACCACCTACTTCATTTTTGCGTCCATCTTCAACATTTTCCTGTTTTACGCAACCTTGACAATGGCAGAATCATCGTCATACCACGATGGAGCCATTAAATTGTTTTTTTTTTTTTTTTAGCAATTGCACATTGCAATTTGTCATTGACGGTATCCCAAATGTTGATAGTCATCACGGTTAAAACGGATTAGTAATTAAGCGTTTAGAAAATAAAGCTGGGTATAAACTCGGTTGGCGCAGTGATTGAACGATCAACTGCTGCACTCCGTGTTGCCGATTCGATTCCCGCACCGAACAAATATTTGTATGATCTACAGATAGTTATTCCGGATTTGGGTGTATGTGCCTGTGAATATTTGTTTTTGTAAAAGCACTCACAAACCATACACAATATTCAGTGTCCCCAAACTCACAATAAAAAAAAACTGTGCGCTGCATAATACACCAGTAGGTTATAAAAAAGTTAGAAACACAAATTTTTGTTCTTAAAAAGTATACAGCTATGAAAGTATTTTGGCTATACTTGGTGCTTTTCTATAGGATATGGTATTCTATTGCTTAGGAGTTGGCAGCGTTGCCAAATGGTCGATATATGTCTCATTTCGTTACGAGTACAGGAAGCCGGGAATAAAAGAATGAAGTCGCCGTCGCCATGTCGGACATATGACTTTCAGGTTAAGTCACCAGGAGTATTGTTCACCGTTAGGTAAAAGGTTTTATCTATAAACTGACTGGTATTCTGTTATTATTACTATATAACATAGCATCACGCCTGTATTCCTCGAAGGGTTAGGCAGAGGTGTATTATATGCCGTTATTGAGTCTCATGTGGGGGCGAGCCTTTTACTATCTACCGGGCACAGTTTCAGACTCGGTGCTGCTACTGAGAATTATTATTATTATAACTACAAAAAATAATATTAAATCAGTTGATTAATATTCAGTTATCGCGGTTTAAAAGTACAGATTACTTAAATGTAACAGGAAACATGAGGTGTAGTACAAATTTTCGATCATCATTACCGTGAATTGAAAAATGTATAAAAATATCGTGCGCGCGCATTTGGAGTACACTCCCAAAGTAAACGCATAGGTACATTTGTGGTTTGCGTTAACTATGTTCTAAATCGAGGAAATCTCATACTAGACATAGGAATTTAGTAGCAAGCAACTCCAAGATTTTTACCGCTACGGTTGAACCTGCAAGGTCAAGTAGAAACAAAGCTTAGATCACTGTAACTCACCACTGGCCCTCTGGAACTGCACAGCCGCCTTCTGGCATTCTTGTCTAGCTGAGGTGGCTACGCCCACCGCGTCATAGTAGGGTCTGGACTTGTCCACGCACGTCCCCAGCCGCTTGGTCCACGCCTGCAGCCGTCGCGATGTCTCGTTTAGCAGCAGGTGGAATGTTTTCATTGACTCCTGGAGATTGAAGATTGGTTGAATTACGTGAAAGGAGTGTCTTAATAATTAGAGCTGTTAATAGTCAGAGTTAGACTGGCAGACACGCAGGGAGTCCCTTCCGGGATAGTTTCTTTGTTGCTAAGAATTCATCTGTTAAGCTAATGATTTACAAATTTTTATTTTTTATGAAGATTCATTAAGTATTCAGAGCTTATTTTACAAAATTTCGATTTTCAGGTTCAGGTTTAAATAATTTGAGGCCGGCCACGTATTTAACTTCGCAGATCAAACAAACAGTGCAAACTGGTCTCAGATTTTGACAGTAGAAATATTTGGGACTTTCAAATCCTAAAACATATTATATTATTACATAACATTATTAATAATAATGTACAAGTATCGCGCGTTACATCATACTAACAACATGATGTGGTGTCATACGTCGGGGCCGCTGTAATTGACCTAATCTACGCTAGCTGCGCCCGCGCCGACCTCCATCGTATGGCCGGCCGTATCGTTTGTTGACGCACCTTCGCTCATTCGACAGATATACGTTGTTGCAACCGTTGCGAATATGTATTCAACCTTTTCATTGTTAGGTTCTAAAAGGTTTTAATTGGAAGAACGTAAACTAAATGCAGACTGACAGATATAGGTTTGAGGCTCTCGCCTTTTTAACTTTTTCAAGTATTGTGTTCCGAAGACTTCAGGATCCGAGATTTTAATCCCAGAATCTGGCAACAAAGTTTGGCGATAATTGTGAGATGAAGAAATAGTGCAATATCGACCATCGACCACGAAGATGATGAAAACACTCCGGAAAAGTATATCTATTTTAAAATGGAAAACGAAGCGGCAGACATTTAATCGTAGGTATAGCAAATTATATGAGAGATTAAGTTTTCTGTCACAAGAATTAAAAAACAAAATTCATAAACTTCGTTTAGTAATGCCTAGACTCTGTCTTGAAATGTTTTTTTATAACGTCAGTGTATTGGCATTTGTGATATTATTGCAACATTTTCTTGCCCGTACCATATTTGTGTAAAATCGCGGTCAACCAATATGGACAGTACGTGATTAATAAGAAATATATGGCGTAAGAGCTATTGGAGCAAATCTGTCGTGCACAAACAGAGAAGGTGTAGCAATTATAAAGTAACAATCTAACTTTGTTACATTAATTACCGAAACGATTTAAGTATTTTCTTATTACATTACTTCATCCTACTAATATTATAAATGCGAAAGTTTGTGAGGATGGATGGAATGATGGATGGATCTTTGTTACTCTTTCACGCCAGAACGGCTGAACGGATCTGGATGAAACTTGGCACAGAGATAGATTATAGTCTGGAATAGCACATAGGCTACTTTTTATCCCGGGAAAATGCACGGATTCGTAATCCACGTGAGCGGAAGCTAGTAATATATATTAAGTAGGTAATATTATCCTAATGTTTAACGATACATTTTGAAATGATGATTTAATTTTAAGTTAGTATTAGCGTTTTTTCTCTAGTTATGGTTCGTTGAACGCACTATAAAATAATAGTGACTATATCATAAAATACTTTCAATATAGCTCTATTATAAATTGAAAGAAAAAAAAAATAATGGGCTCCCATTATTTTCTTGGATTAAAGATTGTATGTGCATAACGATCTTTTTTCATATATTCATAGCATGAAAATGAGTTGCGAATAAAATAGTTCTAGCACAACTTCCGGAAAAAAAATAACTTTGTACAACAACTATACCTATGTAAAATAACCATCCGAGCAAACAGATAGAGAACCCAAGCCCTTCAATGTTGTACACTGGTAGAATCAGGCCCTCCTACTCCTAATGCTAACCAGTGGAGTGCAGTGCATAAAGACAAGAAGACACTGCCTACCCTACATAACTCAGATAAATATTTATTATATACGATATTTGAGGTGGCAAATCACATACATCATTATTTAATCGACAAGACGACAGACCAATACCAAGATACAGTAGGTATTATTGGTAAGTAAGCTTTAAAAATGTTCTGCCTACCCTGTCTGAAAACTGTGCACGCCGCTGATGCTAACAGATATTTAATGAGATTTTCAGATAAAGAAATATCTGTCCAACGTCAAATTAACAAGCGTTATTTTTATATACAATCGTTTGAAAAACCTGGTATTCCTTAACATTAGGAACGTGTTGGTAAGGTAAAACATTAGTTTATCCAAATTAAACCCATCCAAATACATATTTCATTTGAGAAACACTCAAGTAATAAAACTTTAGAATCCATAGCCGAATGAAAAATAAATACACGTTAAAGTTAACTATAGCATTGCAAAAACCTTGTAAAAACAAAGCCTACAAGAGTTAACGGACCCGTCGCGCTGAACTACGAAGTGGAACGCATATAACAGGATTTCTTTCATCTTGTTTGTTACGCAACACGACCACGGACAGTACTCCTGCACGGCTTGAAGATGTGGAACGATGGAATTAAGATCTAGCTGGACAACTAGGACATCTAAATGACAAATGTAGTTTCTGAATTTAGAAATTTCTAAAACAATGTTTCTCAACCAAGGTCGTACCTCAAGGGTCACTAAAACAAATAGGAGGGCCGTAGCAGCTCAGAAAAAATCTAGGGTATGTACACTACATATATAATTCAGTAATTAATGCGTTGGATGGAGACTGAGAGTTGTATTTTCATAACGTCTTGCCAACGCCTCTCTAGAATACCTCAAACAGTAATTTGAGTCGATAAAATCGATTTACTCCGAGTAAATTAATTGACATTACTATGGGTTCTGTTTCAATCAAACTCGATTCAAGGACAACGGAAATATTTTAGGAAATTGTTAAAATCGATTCGGAAATTGGTTTACGAATGTCGACTGTTTTCTAGAGAACGATTTTCCTGGAAAATGCCAAATCAGTTTAGAAAACGTTTTCTTAAAGAGGGTTCTCCGAAGTATTCTTAACAATTTCTTGAATACGCGTCACTGTTTGAAGTTATTGCTTTTTACGACGTCCCAACAAATTGGTGAATTCAATTTCCCAAGATATGAAAGGACAAATTAAGTTACAGAAGGTATTCTATATTCTTCAGCGCAAGGTCAATCTAATATTAGATCGAGGGCCTCTTTGGAGTCATTTGGTAAGGCTTCAGTAGCTTGCCGTGAAATATTGTGAAGGGTGAGTTGGCAGAAAGCTGGATAACTTAGAGGAGGGATCGCCTGCAATCCATTTCCAACATGTTCCGAACATTCGAATATAGATGTCAAGTACTTCACATTGAAATTCCAGATTTAAAGCATTTTTAAATGATGTCTTACGTCATTTTAGTCGCGTCTTGTGTTCCTAAAAGGAAACCCTTTAAAACGTAAAGATTAGCTGTTTCTGCAATGGTCGTTTTTAAACATTCAAAAGCAATGACAATGGATTAACGGTTGAAAGCTTGACTCTCCTGCACGGTTAATATTTCTAATAAATGGCTGTGTCCGGTAGTCAGCTGAATAATTATATTTTGAACAATAAAGAGTATAATATCTTTTTATAATAACTTCGCGTACACTCAGCCTAAAACCCGTATTTTGGGGCCAAAACTCTAAATATGATAAATTGTGCACAGCTATAAATAACTATCAATCATCCCTGACGCGCCCCGAATTCAAAAATACAATAGATTATGAAAACATCTACTAACTTAACACCATGACAGCATGAAAAAGCTCCGAAAATACCTTATTTCAGTCATGAATGATTAATATCCTCTATCTAGGCCAGATATACTTAGATACAAATTGTATCGCTTTTCGATAACTTTGATTTCGTGTTTTTGGAGATTGCTTTTCTTTTATTGCCTTTTGATAATATCTAAGGTGATTTTATCGGTTTTGAGTGATGTAATCTAGATAAATAGTGAAAACAAAATCGGGTAACCAGCAATTCTGAGGTTGGGTTTAATTGATTCGTTTAGTGCTTTGCGGTGTGTGAAAGCGAAAGAAAGTTATGGTGTGGTGCTAATTGTACTGCTAAAGATATTAATAAACTTGGAGTAAGATCTCTAGGAATATCTCCCAGCTGCGGTTGTTATCTACCATTACCGAAGTTGCTTTAAAATTTCAAAGAGCAGGTTTTGGCCATCAATATTCGGTTAATATTGGACACATTTGAAATTCTGGTCCGTCGTAAGGGAACAATTTAATACTTTACTAGTCGAGAAAAATTATATATAGATACGATTCACATAAGAAAGATTTATACACATGTGAAAATCTGTCTTTATGTGGCTTGTGGGTGATAATAAAATAGTGACGCTTTGCTCATTAACATGATGATTCAATCAAAGTTAGGAAAAATTCACTATTTCATTTTCATGTCTGGCCAATCTGGCGAAACACTGCAACATTTCTTGACAGTTTACTATGAAGTGTGATCTTTCTAGAAAAAGAACGCAGAAACTGGTACAGGTCAGGTTAAAAGGAACCTTTGCCAAGTAGTAAAACAATGGTTCAAATAATTCACAACAGTAAAACTCTAAAGCAGAAGTTAAGGCTTCAAACATTGCCAAGTTGAAAAAAAAAGCGTCGTCCCAATTCTGTCAGGATTATAACGAGTACCATTAACCAGGTTTATTCAGTCGTGATATTTTAATGTTGAATTGTAAGTGGGTCAGTTATATTTCCTAGTTATAACTACTATTGCCCCAGTTACAAACCGTGCTAGGTAAATATTTCTAGTATTATAGAAACAACTGAAAAATTTTGGTTCACGACTCAATAAAATTTGGCGCAGCGGTATTTCTAATGCAGATATGATGCCTACATGCAAACTATTAATATGCTTTTTGACCTCCTTAAAGTGCTCAACTTATCTGAACTGTGTCGTGTAACGAGCGAAAATTGGGTCATACATAAGCCTGTCCGTACTAAAAATATGGCAAAGAAAAATACACTTACATCAAGTTCTAGTTCAAGCTTGTTGATTTCATCTGTGGCAGCATTCAACTTCTCCAGTTCCACCTGAAAATGTTCGAAGAACTTGAGACAATCGCACGGTACACGCACTTGGTACTCCCAAACGAATGGCAACAGCAAGCAACATGTAGAGACGGGAAACATCCGAGACATGACTATAGGTTCATCAGCTTTTATCACAAAACAAATATTTATCGCTAATGTCTAGATAAAAGACACAATATCGCATTTTATCTAACCGTACCTTATACGACGAACGTTTCCTGTCCCTACAAAACAAAGCGTTTAAACTAAAAAAGTATTACTTACATAATTTACGCCCATTTTATATTTAAATGTTGGTAACACTAATAAAATAACTACATAAATGCTAAAATTACATTTTATTTAAAATTAACATAATAGTTACATTATAATTAGAATCATACATGCGATAAATTTTACGTTACAAAAATATTTTATTACGCATTTTGCAATTTTTTTTATCTAATTTTTATAAAAGAAAAGAGATTTTAAATACTTTTTTTTAATTAACTCAGCCGAATCTACGCACCTTTATGTGTAAAAATGTTAAATTTGTGATACATAATAGTAAAATAATACTTAATTATGAGATATAATAATATATTAATGGAATGGTTCAGTTGTAGGTACTATTATATGGTTTGACCTTTAATATTATAAATCGTATTTTTATGAACACGAAACTTTTGGTTAAGTTAGTTTCTTAGCTATTTTCGTAACTCATATTAGGCCGCTGAGATATATAAAGGATTTTTTAAATATTAAATTACAATATGAGATTACATATAAATGAGTAAAAATTATATGTTATGTTACTTCTCATTGTATAGTAAGTAGTATTGCAAACATAAAAAACAACATAAAACAATTTTCATAATAACAAACTTCTCCGGTGGTCGAAATCTAAATGCTGACTACAAAAATACAACATCAACATGAA
Source organism: Shargacucullia verbasci (assembly GCA_947562105.1). Taxonomy (NCBI): domain Eukaryota; kingdom Metazoa; phylum Arthropoda; class Insecta; order Lepidoptera; family Noctuidae; genus Shargacucullia; species Shargacucullia verbasci. Next base: position 13,400,206 of record OX387284.1, on the reverse strand, counting down.
AGTTTAATTCTATGTTGAAAATATAAAAAAAAAAAACAATGACAATACAATATAATGCTACTTAAGAGATTCAAAGAATCTTACTTGTAACAATAATGTAATTAATATGAATTATGAAGAAAAGTTACATTAATCAATGAAAATAAGTTTAATTTATGTGAGGTTTAACCCTAAGTTACCTCCAATATCTGTATTAATTTGGAAAAAATGTAACATTACCATGATAACATACACCGGTTGGGCATTTTTTTTTATATCATAATGTCTATTAGGCATTCTAAAAATATAAGTTGTATCAAAGGACTGGGAACTGCATTATATGAACCTAGAATGTGGAACATGTTTTTTTAAATGTTTTGTGTGTCTGACCAAGAGATTTTTTAAGTAATTGTTATAACATTTGGTTTCTAAAGCAAGAGACAGTGAACAAAATTTGGTGCTAATAAATATAAAAGGTCATGTATGATTTAATATGAACATTAGTGTCAAACCTCACATAAATGAAACATTTAATTATAATAAGTATTAATAGTAGTGATTTGTGGCCTTTTCATAGGTCTTAGGCCATAAAAATATAACAGACACTACTATCTAGAACACAATCATACAAAGTATGTTTTTATCTTTTTTTAACACAAATCAATGACCTCAGAATAATAAAAAATATTATTGTAAGTGATAATAATGTAATATATATTTACAACACATCCAAGCTATGTGATATAGGTAATATTGCTTTAAAGCTTTTATATCCTTGGGTTATAGGACAACAAATAAATTTCGAAGGTATGAATTACCAATGAAATCTGCTCTGCAGTTGATGAATAAAAATATCATTGAAAATATTGCTAATGCTTGACAAAAATTGACATTTAAGTAATTCAATGACCAAAGATCATAAATGTGATGCATCATTAATAAATAGACTGAGTACCAACTTAATAAAAAAAATAACAAAAAAATTGACTCTATAATGTATGTGAGTGTACCAGTGCGACAGTCAAGTACTCATGTGTAAATTTATAAAATACAGTATAAAATGGCACATTAACTATTACTGAAAAAATAAGTTAGTAGATGTGAAACATATCCCTAATTAATAAGTAATACAATTTCCAAATTAACAGCTAACAATTTAACACGAAAATTGACAAACTATGTGTGTGATACATTATTGTAACTTATTTATTGTTGGTGGACAGGAAACAGTCCTATAAGGTACCAAAACATATACACATAAGAAACATGTAGTATATAAACCTACACATCCCATACACACTTTGAATATACGACAACAAGATCTATAATACAAACATGTGCATTCATAAGTGTTTTGGACCAATCAGTTCAAATCACTATCACAAATATATTTGCCAGAGACGAATCGGCGTTTGACGAGGGACAGCCGGTAACCACTGCCTATTAATTCGAACTCAATGCCGGAGAGGGTCGCGCCCTCACAGTTGAATTGCGCTGAAATAGTCGCTTTGCTAGAGGGACCTTTAGCCAGCTCGAAGCGCGCTTTCAACGAGCCCACGCCTCTGTCCTCCGAGTGTTGCGACAGCTCGGTGAAGCGCCACATCGCCTGTTCGTTCTCACCGCTCCACGCGTTCTTCGGCATCGCTATCACGTTAGTAACAGAACCATTCATGGGCACGCACACTGACACGTTCAGCAGAGGCGACGGCGGACTCATAGCGTGCAGGTTGTATTTGTAATCGACTTTCAAGTCAGTATGATCCTTCTCGCACTTCCAATAAGATACCATTTGGAAAGGACAGGACGCAGCGCCCGTCTTTGGTCGTACTTGGTATTTCAATATATCCACGTTGAAGTACTGCGCCGTTGGATTTTTCTCCGACTGCCGCTTGAGGAGAGATGTTAGAGCAGGCATGTTGAATTCCACGACCGTATTATCACGCGTTGACATCATCGTGTTGATACTAATTAATTGTTTATTCGGTAGGACGTTGTCCAATCTATGTATGTTTTTCAGTCGGAAACACAATTTAGCAGGGTTCGGATTGTTGGCTAATACGCCCACTATACCGGTGGGAAAGGAGAGCATCATGTCTCCTGACATTTTAACTTGGCACTTCGACTCTTCCGTCCCGCGGAAATACGAGTGAATAATCTCGTGGAACGCGACAGCTAATGGTATAGTATCCGCCATACCTATTGTTAGGGGCGAGGGACCGCGCGACCCCGAGGAGCCGGCGGTACGGAAGTCACCTTCTGATCGCCTCGAGGGCGGACGCGGAAGCGATATAGTTGAAATCGTAGGGGTAGAAGTTCTGACAGTCGATTGTCCCATGTCACCTACTTCAGAAAAAAGATCGCCAACATCAGCATTAGAAACAGGAGTGGGGCTTTCGAGTAAATGTGACTGATTACCTTGAAGAGGAGCATAAGGGTTGGAGACATTGCCGTGCGGCGACGCAGGGTTACTGACTGTGGGACTTTGAAAAAAGTTCAAGTCTAACAAGTCACTGCTAGCTTTACTTGTATTGGCATTCGAGCCGCGCCTCGTCGTCGTTCCGATTTTGTAAAGAGAGATATTCTCAACAGTTGCTCTCAACTCATCCACACTAGCTGATATGGGATTACAACCATTGCTTATCGGTTTTATCTCCACATGAATCTTCTGTTCCCTCTCCTCTTCAGAATCTGAGTCAGTAGAGGAGTACACACTACCTTTCTCATCTTTTGGTCTGATACAGTAGCCTTCCTCGTCAACTTCTGGGGAATTCATAAAATCCTCTTTTGTTGCTGCTTCCTCCTCTTTCTCCTCTAGGTCTGACTTTTCTCCAGGATTTGAGTTTTCTGAAATCTCATCCTTTTTCTTTTTAGCTTTTTTCAGCTTAGGCTTAGTTCTCCTGCTACGCAAGAACCATTTGGATTCTCTGAGGGTTGTGCGGCCCATGTTGTCGTCTTTGTCAGGTGCCACTGGGGTGGCTGGTGTTCCACTGGGGCTAGATGGCGCAGAACATGGCGCTGCACCTTCGATGCTACCACTCGGCTCTTCCTTGCTTTGGAAATTTGGTGTAAACAAGTTTAATAAAGATGTTGTTCTTCTTGAAGTCTTGGTTGCAAATGAAGGTTCTTTCTTTGGTGCCTTGGCTGGTTGTGCAGGTTTGTGAGACCCATTTGAGACAGTAGATATCTGGTCAGCTTCAGATATTGAATTATTAGCTGACCCAGGCTTAGGTAAAGAAGGAGGCAGCTCAACTAATACAGCCTTCTCAATTGCATTATATTTCTCTATCAGGAATTGTTCAAGCAGTTTTTCAGCTGTTAATTCCAGACACTGGTGTTTGAAGTCCCTATGCACTTGTCCCATAAGATCATGGTTATTCTGTATGATATCGGCATATGAATTAACAAACTGTTTCATTTGTTTGAGATGGGCTTCCTCTACATCTTGGAAGTGTTTACATGTTTGGGTCATTTTCTTTTCAAAGTCTTGTTTCACCAGGTTGTACTTCTCGGCTAGTTGTCTATAATCTTCATGGAGCTTTTTAATCTTAACCTCGGCTTTCTCAATATCTTTAGCAGATGCATTGTCCTTACGCAGCTTCTCTAGCTCAGCTGATTTAGTAGTGTACACATCTTTAGCCTTCTGCAATGCCTGTTTAGTGTTCTGTATCAGCAACACTACCTCTAAAGTGTTCGATTCAGAGTCTTTAACAGCCTTATGCTTCTTGTGCAGCTCCTCTGCATACCTTGCTACATCTTTAACCAGTTCACTGAGTTTTTGGAACATGTGTTGATGTAAATTTGAAAGTTTCTCGGCGGAACATTTGAGCACGCCCCAAAAAGGTGCGAACGTGCCCTGCGCGCAGTTACTATTCGCCTGTTTCGCTAATTTAGCTAAAGATTTAGAATTCGTCTCCTCTATATTCGACCTCTCCCTTAGGTACTCTGAGAGCTCTTTGCTGGCAATGAGTCCGTATTTCATGTTTTGATATAATATATCGTATCCATTGTGCTCGTTGGCGAAATAATCTACAAAGTTGACACTCATCTTTGCAGTTACAGGGGCCTATCATTAAAGTTACTCAGTACATTATTTTTCACTCACTGACCTGTATTCTAGGGTCGAGCTCAGTATCACCATTGTCGTCAGCCGGGATCGTGAATGAGGACTCTTCCATTGTAGTACTTAGGACTAGGAAGCCACCCAATCACCTAAATTACATCACCGACACAATAGCGAATAGCGTCACCTTCACTCACTACGAACACACAGAACTGGTATGGATTGAATACATCACAGGCAAGGTTGTTTAATTTAATCGTTAAACACTGAATACAGCTCCGCGTTACGTGTTTAATTTAGCAAAATAAATAATAAAATAAGAATTTTTCATTCAAGATGACGTCCACCTGCGTGACGTCAAATCATAACAATAGACAAATATACATTTATAAACTCACTTTTTCAACGTCCATCGAGTCGATTGAAATCTTTAGTAAGATAAATTAGTCGAGTTTTTCTTTAGTGTTGTTAGACATAACGTTCGAAATGAACGCATTAACGCGCTTCATAACTACTCGTAGCTTGCAGATGATTGTATTTACAAATAATACCACTACATATTATAAAGAAAAGTTCCTCGCCGCGTCTGTATGTGTGTTTGTTCGCGATAAACTCAAACACTACTGAACGGATTTTCATGCGGTATTCACCAATAGACAGACTAATTCATGAGGAAGGTTTAGATGTATAATTAGTTAAGGTTTTGTGTAAATTAGCTGAAATATGACGATGATAGTTGAAGATGTCGGAAAAATTATGCCGATTGGGAGCTTTACTGGCGTACGCGGAGTACTAATACTCGACGTAACAACCTGATACGATACTACGACGGAAAAAAATGAAGGCGTATATGCTCTGCTACCCGTGCAAAGCCGAGGCGGGTCGCTAACTTGTAATAAATATAAAATTATATTTATTTAATAATACACTTATCGACGGTGATGACATCAGCTATCTGCCATTGAAAATTCCGTCAAAATCTATTCACCTGTTTCGGAGAGATGGAATAAGCAGACAGACATTTATTTAAAAATATTTTTTTTTTATTATAATTACCGTATATACTTTCATATGCATTTAGTAAAAAGCTGTTATTTTGACATTACAAACAGATACTTTAATTTTATTTATTTGTATAGATATATAGATATGGCTTTTAAATAGATTTTAATCGTTTTGTTTTTGCGTTTTGAAAAACAACTTACAAATTTTTGTTTAATAAAGAGAGATTTCAGTTACAATAAGTCATTTATATAATATTAAGAAATTGTGATGCAGTTAAGGTTACAGTAGGCTTCGTGTACAACGATATATTTATGTTATAAATGCAATGAAAAGTTTGAGTTTGAATAATTATTCAAACTGAAACTTTGTGGTGGGTACTAAAAATACAACCACAAATCAAAAGCAAACTATGACACGCGCGTGTAATGATAATTGGAATGAATAGGAGATATCGAGAAGACAGCATTGAAAAAAAATTGTGATAGAATATGAATAAATGTTTAGTCGATAACTCGTAGAATTTTACATTTGTTTATGGTTTTAATGCGCTCATACCGAATTCTAACCATCAACGAGCTAAACTATTGGATCTCTCGTTTACTCTTGCGCTTTCGTCAATCTCACTAGCGCCACAATATTATCTTGTTGATCTATTTGTTTTGTAGGGGTAGCATGATGCTTTTTGTCCAGTTTGACGTAAAACAGCTTCAATTTGCTCCAATTTCATTTTTTCATCGAAGTGGAATTTATGTTAAATTCTTTATATGAGTGACATAACTGGCAATTTCCATTTGTTGCTCGTGTCATTAACGGTGTTACTCGTTGTCAGAGTTTGTTTCTGAGACAGTGATTACATCCAATCTGTATGCAACTATTACGCGTCGCCTCTACTATGTCTTGCCAAGGATCATATTCGGGCCCCGGGGACGAGTATGACTTCGAGGACGACGGGTACGACGACCTGGATGAATACAGGGACAGAGACGACACGTTACCAGCAGCTCCGCCAGTCGACGATAGTGACGAAGGTATGTTTTGTTTACGATCTTTGTCTAACCCTGTTTTGGTATCTAGTTTCATGAAACTTCACTATAACTTAGTATATGTTTCTTTACAGTCTAAGTTGACATGTAAACATTGGTTATGTAATAACAACAAGGTTATTTATGTCCGAAGTTGACCATACTGTCGTATTCCCGCCTATTTTTTACCAACCTGTTTGGTGACGTAATTGATTCTTTTGGATGTCACTTTCTCCATAAAAAAATCATTTGTAGCTATAGCTGTAAGTGACCAACTTTCCTGATCAAACATTCAGTCACATGTGACCTAAAATCAATCTCACTTATTTGATTATTACAGGAGTTATATTTTGATTCTCCTACAACATATCTTTTGAACTTAGCAGTGCTTTGAAACCACTAATAACTATGTTATAATGTCAATAGCAGCTATGTCAGTCATAAATTGAAATTGTCCACCTGCTTTAGCTTCTAACCTTGAATATTCCATGTTCAATATCATGCCCACTTCAACTTTCACTGTAGTAAGTAGTGTAGTAATTACTAAGAAATAATATTCTCTTATAACACAAAGGATTGGATGATTTAAATGTTCCAAAGTTTATAAGGACAAGACTATAGTGTTAAATGTGCTGATGATGTATGTATATATTTTATATCTATAAATATCAATCTAAAGATCCATATTTATTAAGGTTATTTTTTATTCACATACCTCTAAAAAGTTTTAATTTACCATCTTGCATGTTCCATATTTAAAATCAGCCTACATTTACCTACTGGGACTCGAGCTTTATATCTTAGAGACAAATTATTGGTTCTCAACCAGTTGTAGTCCTAATACAACATTAATAAATCTTATACTTATACTGTAACAGGTATTATCAAAATGCAAATTTTCTTACCTATTTTATTTTGTGCTATAAAAATAGAACAAAGTTTTAGTTATTCATAAATTTTACACAAGTCCCTTAAAGTTACAAGTCAGGGTGCATATACACTATAAGATGTGCAGATGATGAATTATGCAGTCCTTCTTGTGTACAGTCAGCATCAAAAATATGTATACACATAGCGAAATTCAAAGGCTTAATATTGGCATTATTCGAAAACTATCGGTTAATATCATAAAATTTAAATTACTATGTATTTGTATGTATCTGCAGATACTATGTGTAAAATTGGTCTAGATTTCAATCACTATTTCCTCAAAAAAACTTTTGAATTTTATGAAGTGTATACATCTTATTGATGCTGACTGTACATACTCCTTATTCACCCATTTTTACTGCTGGTTATCTATAAGTTTTCTCATTCCCATTGAGTTTATAACTTATAATAATATACCTAACATAAGCAATTTTCATGAAACAATTGAATACAAAATCACTGGTGAATTCAAAAGTTCATGACAATATTGTATAGTACCCTGTGTTCTTGTTTTTACTCACTTAATTAAAAAAATATATATTATTGTGACTGCTAGCTTGTGGCGTCCCACTGCTGGGCAAAGGCCTTCTTTCCAAGATTTCCGAGTTCTACTACACAATAGTGAACAAAATATATAAAAAAAAAAAAAAAAAACTTATTTACCCTTATGACAATTATGATAAAAAAGGTTTTAACCTGTGCAAGACTACAAATCTTATAGATTTAGCATGTCTGTTAGATATAAGCCTCTCACATGGTATGCTTCAACTTTACAACAAACATGACACAATGCCTGATACAACGTTTATAAGTCTGATATGATAATGTCTAAGATTGTCCTATTTTTTATAGATACTGAAGAGGCTAGTGAGACAGACATACCCAACAATGATGAGCCACTCGAAGTTAAGGAACAGTAAGTGTTAAGTTTTATAATATCTGACATCTTTTAGGTAATATGTAGTTATATATTACTTAAACTCATAATTTTCCTCACTTTTAAAACAGCACAGTTCCAAAAACTTGGTCCTATAGAGAAGAATCAGCAAGAAACCCCATATTTTGCATAGTGTTACTACAACAAAATTACTTAGCAATTAAGACTGATGACTCAAGTAGGTAGGTAGATGAGGCACATGAACTTATGACTTATTTTCCATTAAATGTCTTCATTTTCATACACTACTTAGCTACATATGCAATAAACTACACAAGAAAAGGGTATCTATTTAACTTTAAGTCAACCTTAACAGTTAAAATAGTGGAAAAAAGGCTGAGGAGGAGATTTAGTGTTCTGTAAATTATAGTCACCTTTCTTGTTACACAATAATTTACCCAATAACCCAATCCATTATCATTTTACAGAAAGTAATTAATAAAATAGCCTAATAATTAGCTTTTTTATTCAGGCCTCCTCTTAGTGTGAGAGACTTATGTATACTGCCTTGTTTGGAATAAAAGAAAAAGAAAGAGTTATTGTTATTTTTTGCAAAAATGTAGATGGTTTCATCTTTATATCTTATAATGGATTTCTTTGCATATAGTCATCCTATTAATATTATAAATTTGAAAGTTTGTGAGTATGGATGGATATTTGTTACTCAATCACTAAATCAATCAATGAAATTTGGCACAGAGATAGATTATAGTCTGTAATAGCACATAGGCTACTTTTTATACCGGAAAAATGTACGGGTTCGTAAACCACGCGAGCGTAGCCGCGGACGGAATCTAGTAATAAAATAAATGGACATGTGATAGCTATCACTAAGCACAAAGTTTTGTTGTAACACAACATATGTGCATATAGAGTTGCTAGATTAGTTAGTATGCAAAACATACTAACAAAATAAAAATAAGATTGTTACAACACAACCTTATTATCTTCCAGATTGTACCAGGATAAATTGGCAAACCTGAAGAAACAGTTGCAGCAGTTAGAAGACGGCAGCCACCCAGAGTTTCTCAGGAGGGTCAAGAGGCTAGAGCACCAACTTCACGAGAGGCTCAGGATAAATAAAATATATAGGTAACTTACTTCTACATGACAATGTTAACATTTTTAGTTCCACTTAAAAGTGGAATTTTGCCAAAAGAAATTACTGCAGTATTCTAGTTGTGTATTTTCAATAGTACAATCAAAGATAATAAGAAATCTACACAAATAAATAAAATTGAAGTGTCAATTTTTAAATAAAATAACAGCTTTTTACTAAATGCATATGAAAGTATACTATATGGTACTTACAAGAAAAAATTGTCTGTTTGTTTGTTTCGGCTAATCTCCGAAACGGCTAGACCGATTTTGATGGTAGTTTCACTGGCAGATAGCTGATGTTATAAGGAGTAACTTAGGCTACATTCATTTTAGAAAAATAATTAGTGTTCCGCGCAAAAAATGCACGGGTTCGTAATCCACGCGGGCGGAGCCGCGGGCGGAAGATAGTGATAAATAAAATGACACTCACATAGAAGGTATAAAAAAAATATTGAAATGTTAACAAACTTATAATTCTTTTATAGGGAACATATGTACGATGTAGTAGAAAGAGAGTACATAGCGGAGAAAAAGGCGGCAGCAAAAGAGTTCGAAGAGAAGAAGATAGAGCTAAGGGAAAACTTACTCAATGACTTCGAGGACAAGAGGAAGATGATCGAGAGTGAGAGGCACAGCATGGAATTGAATGGAGACTCTATGGAGGTATGTTATAAAGGAAATTTCTTAAAGAAATTAGAGTCAAATCATCATGGAAGGTTGGGGAGACCGAGGCATCGAGTGTTGTCTTATGTTGATAGGTCTATCTACTGATAGCTTGGAGTCTCCTTCTCTTCCCATTGATGTTATCAAAATAGGAATTATGTCAAAGCACCAGTATCCTCATAAGCTCTAATCCATTTCCCGAGATCAGTGACTATATTTAATAAGTACGCCATAAAGTTCGTAACGGGATGTGTTCGGGACGTGTTCAGATTTTAGGCTGATACGACTTATCCACAAACCCATCTTCAGGTGAAACCAGTAATGAAGCGTATCCTGCGGCGGCGTGCGAACGAGCCTGCGCCTGCGCCGGAGAAGCGCCGCAAGCCGCTGGCCACGACGCTGACGTTCCAGCTGGACGAGCGGGACATCGAGGCCGACCTGCGGGCCATCGCGCGGCACTCGCCGCCGCCCAGGCACCATGCGCCCGCGCACAACACCACGCAGCCTAGGAAGCATTTGAATTCTAGTAGTTGTAAGTATTTCTTGTGAGGAATTTTCATTTCCGATAGTGAGTCACAGGTGCTAAATGCCCCAAGATTCAGTTCGCTTGCATCCACTGTAGTGACTGAACGTAGTTTTCGGGCTTAACTCTTTTTGATGTCCAATTGGCTCTGTATTATCACTTCAGTCGTTAATCGAACATGATATGGTCATAGAAATATATGGCGATCGGACTCGTTGACGAATTTTGTCGTGCTGTGGTACATAGAAAGTCTTATTGTGGTCAACACACGTTATGTTTTGACGTATCAGATTCATATTTAACAATGATTACTGTTACAGGTGATTCGCCAGTCCGGGACAGTGGTGAGACGACAGAAACCCGGGTGGAAGACGGCAAGCTATTGTATGAACGACGGTGGTACCACCGGGGACAGAGTGTGTCTGTGGAGGGACGGGACCTGCCCAAGTTTCCTGGACACATACACGCCATCACGGATGAGGCGGTTAGTATTCAATATGGGATTTAGTTAGACGAGCTGGTGCGTGTTCGTTATCAGAACCAAATAATAGATAGATTGTGTAATTTACAAGAGTTTTTTACGAGTAACGATGCATGAAATCGTCTGTGGCATCCTGGGCAGTCATTTTTTTTTGTTTTTTTAAGAACTCTTGTCCCTCATTAGGATTAATTCCTGTATCGTGGGTGCGTTTACAAACATATATATTGACATGGACATACACCCAGACCCGAAACAACTATCTTTAGATCATATATGTAAATATTTGTTCCGTTCGGGAATCGAACCCGTGACACGTAGCTCAGCAGTTGATAGCTTAATCACTGCGCCAACTGTGTCGTCAATTTGCCAACCACCGGAAGAAGAAGATTTTGGATTTTAACCTTTTTAGGGTTCCGTACCCGTAAAGGGTAAAAACGGGACCCTATTACTTAGACTTCGCTGTCTGTCCGTCCGTCTGTCTGTCACCAGGCTGTATCTCAAGAACCGCGATAGCTAGACAGTTCATATTCTCACAAATGATGTATTTCTGTTGCCGCTATAACAACAAATACTAAAAACAAAATAAAATAAATATTTAAGGGGGGCTCCCATACAACAAACGCGATTCTTTTGCCCTTTTTTGCTCGATATCAATAATGGCAACAGGTATGCACTTGAAATATTCACAAAATACTCAGTTGTATTTTTACTTTAATAATAAATACCTACTGTTGTTTACTTAGTCAATGGTACGGAACCCTTCGTGCGCGAGTCCGACTCGCACTTGGCCGGTTTTTATTATTCAAGGTTGCAAACTGGAAACAATTATTTGTGTCTCTTGATTAAACAAGCTGAAGCAAAACATAGCTTTTCGTCCATATTTTTGTAAGATGCATGATATTAAACATCTTCAATTTGTTCCAGATATGGGTAAAGAAAACGAACTTGGAACGAGTACGGATATACATATCGCAGTTAGCCCGCGGCAAAGTGACGTTAAAGAGACGGGCGTCGTAGACTACATATAGTGATATATTGTGTTACTAGTACAAACGCTAGCGTGTGAAGTGTACTGTGCTCAAAGTGGCAGGACGTGCAGCTGGCTTCGGAAGGTACCATGTCTATAGTGCCAGTGGCTAAGTTAGTATTTGAAGATTTTAACGGGCTTTGAGACTGAAGATAGAATATCTGTCAGAATAACCAGGCTATTATCAGGTCTAAATGGGCCCCTTTACATTACAATTGTTGACATATCTGCGTAATTGTTGACTCTTAATTTCACTCCTTTATCTGTTTGATAATTGTTACTATGGGGATTTGTAGATGAAGTTCTCAACTTCTCAATGTGGCCTTTTAGCCCTGCTTTTGATAAATCTGATAAAATGTTCAAGACTGTACTACAAAACTAGGCTAACTTTTGACGCCGATTCCGATGATTTAATAAATAAGCTTGGGTACAGATGGCAGCGTATTGTCGTGCGTCTTTTTTACGCGTGTTATAATATTGCTAGATATTAACAGTGGAATAACAATTTGACTGCCAGCAAGAATTTAACTTGCTACCTTCTGGTTCCGTACACTTTACTTGTAACTAATTTTAATAGATGTCACTACCGACCCCATAAGGCGTTTAAATAAGGGCGGAAGACTGATTCTGCATAGCAAGGTAGCTCAGAGGCTAGAGTGGCTCGTGTACTGAACCAGAAGGTAGCAAGTTCGATTCCTACTCGCAGTCAAAATTTTCTTTCCGCAATTTATATTCTTTACGAAGTTAATTAATATTTTTGGCTAAAAGTAGGTAATTCCTTTTAGCTACAAACATTTATCTACCAAAAAGTACAAAGTTCGTCTGTCTCAATATGACGCTGGCAGAATATTCCACATCGGGTCCATTGCCAAAAGGAAAAAAAATTGCTGGTCACTATTTGTGAGACCTAAGTTACTTGCAAAATCGTTTTGGTAGTCTTATCCCCGTATACGGAACACCTAGACGGACAAACCGACTTTTATATTTATGATATTAGGGATAATAGAACCATTATGCGTATATTTTTGTATATGCGCGTTATTGCCTGACAGTGCGTTTCTATCTGTACTTGTCTTGAAGACAATAAAGTTAAAACATGTCAATGAAATGTACGGAATTTGGCGTCGAAAGTGATGTCTCAGGCATTGTTACTTTAGATGTTGGGGTTTCTTCCTGTAAAGCTATGTATGAATCAAATCGATCTGGGAGTCTAGTATCAGTTTACCTCTATCACCATAGAACCAGCCAAAAATGTATAAAAATAATGTGGCCATGTTTACGATAGGATTTCACTCAAACCCACGCGCATGATTTTTTCGTACATTTTTGGCTTAACGGAAACGAAAATCGATATCTAGACCCCCTGTATACGATAAAGAGGATGAATGTCTATACATTTTTGGTTTCGATGACACAGATGAGTTTATAATTGGATGCTTAATTTGTTATATCACTTATTTATTCCATGCTTGACACAAATCTGTGATTAATTATAAATCAAATTACTCAATGATTGATACTTGTTCACATCTGTGTAAAGCACACACTGAAATGAAATTGTTTATTTTAATAATGAGAGATTCTATTTAATTCATTCAAAGAGCTAAATATATCTGGAAAAGTTAGGTTTTAAGAGGCGTAGCGTGAGGCTAATGAAATACACACCTCTTGGAGTTCACTTCAAGTATCATCAATATCAAATGTTAGTCAGATTTCAAAACTCGTTAATCATGACTGTACCAGTGGCTCATGTTAGGCCATGGTCCTACGGTTCTGGTTATCCAGCAGCCGTTATTGTGGCTATTTCTTGTTTATATTCTGATCTCGCTCTTTTGTGCTTGAATTCACAGAGTAGTATGCTAATGGAGTGATAATACTTGAACCGTGGGTGAATGCAGACAAAACTTTGTTCCTTGTTTGCATTACTGTGTTTATTAGCTAAATCTTTGGACCTAAATATTTTCAGTTATTTCCCCCATTTTATCGTACTACTCCGTGATCGCGAAATATATTTGAGAAGGTGAGAACATGAATAGGCTCCATTTTATGTAAATACTGGTTATTTTAATGGATTTTGGTACACCACTGGGTCTTGGATTGACTACTTTGATCTCAAATCTCAAACAACATGGTGTTTGAGTTACGCACGGCATTGTACAGTGTGGCATCAATAGACCGCACGACAGTGAAAAAAAAAACCAGTATAAGCTGGTCTCGCATACTATTGGAACTACCTACTGTGCAAAGCTAGGTCTAAATGTTTTCACTGAAGTGTGGCCTACTCTACACATTATTGTGAAGTTATTTTCTAGAGAACTTGCTCTTAGTAACACTGGTAAAGTCAAGTCAAGGACTTTGACACTTAAAGACCTTTTTTTTTAAGAAATTGAGGAAATCCTCGCATTCAGACTGCATTTAAAATTCAGTCTTATTTCCTTGTGATAAGTGTTAATTTTCTTTAACTAAATTAATTAAACAATTATGTAGTTACTTAATATTTGACGCTGAATATGCTTTTGAATTAAATATTATTACATTATTCATTTAGGAGTTGCGTTTATTATGCACCATATTGTATAAAGCAAGGAGCATACACACTACACAATTAAGGCCCAGTGTTATATTCTTCTACCGTCGCAAAGCAACAAAGGAATTCATTTGCTATGTCTGTGACTCAAAATGCAGTATTGAAAATGTAAATAATGTACATTGTATGTAGTATATGATCAAATGAGGTTCTATGTAAATGGAGAGGAGATTTTGTACTGTCCACTTTATTTCAGATTGTTTTTTTTTTATATTTTTGTGATTTATTACTATTGTAAATGAGTTGTGAATTGAGATGTAAATAGTATGAGAAGTTTTTACTTATGTAAATGATATTGAGACAAGATCTTTTAATTATATTATGTATTATAAGTCCTTTTTTGTTTCATTCCCATGGGGTTTTCCCAAATAATAACACATACTTTTGATGACTGACCAACAAGAGAAAAAGCATTGAAGGATGTCTTTATATTTAACTACTAGCTTCCGCCCGCGGCTTCGTCCGTATGTATTATGAATCAGTGCATTTTTTTTCGCGGAATCCTATTTCTTTTTCTAAGATAAAACTACCGTAAGTTACTCCTTATAACATTAGTTATATGCCAGTGGAAGTCCCGTCAAAATCGATCCAGCAGCCGTTTCGGAGATTAGCAGGAATAAACTGACAGACACAAGAATTTTAAAATTTGTTTCTTTTTGTTATTATAAGTACCGTATCTACTTTCATATGCATTTAGTAAAAAGCTGTTATTTTGACATTACAAATAGACACGTCAATTTTATTTATTTGTAGATATAGATTTTAAGCCTTCATGAAATGTGCTCAGAGCTCATATTTCAAAGTCCTTGATTGACACAGTGAAAAGGCTTGCACATCGTGACAATCCTTGGTCAACCGGAGCACTTATGTCGTAAAAGCTAACAAAAGCGACGTCGGTGTAGTTTTGTCCCGTCAGTAAGTGCTGCGCCTGCGCATAGCGTTACTGCAAAGCCTATGTAGCCATTTCAGATACGCCGTTGTCAGGCGTGGCGAAGAGTTACACAGTATGCGTCAACTCAGCCTTGTTGCTAGCCTCCAGTTGGTAACTGGACAGTCCTCTTTAGATTTTTAATGTACATCTACCCTCTTAGACAAGTTCCAATCTACCTCTAGAGAATAAAATTCTAGCAAAATGTATAGGATTGAGTTTGCTTTTGCTTTTTTTTTTAAAACGTTGCGTTTACTAACACAAATATTCACATGCACAAATACCCAGACCCGGTATCTGTAGTTCATAAAAATATTTGTTCCGTGCGGGACTCGAACCCGCGACACGTAGCACAGCAGTCGATTGCTCAACTATGCCGTCGAACAGAAAGAACCGGACTAATTCGACAGATGTCTATAATTCTCTAGCAATTGTTAAATTAATACTAGTTACTGAGATTTTACACGTAAATCGTTCTGATACCGTTATATCTGGCTTTATTTATTATTTTACACTGTTACCGGGATACAAAGTACTTCTAAAATTACCACATACGTTACAAGATTTTATTGAGCGAAACGAGTTTTTCCTTTACTTGCCGTTATCCCGAAAATGCAGAGGCAATTACATAAAATACAAACTCATATTTATGAACTAAGTCTGCAACTTTATTGAACTGCCAGATTACAGTACAATCAGCATCAAATACAGTGGAACAGCTAAGGTGTCCAAAAATGGTGAAATATCTCGCGTACATTATTATCTTCAGTTCAGTACCCAGTCAGTGCATATATTTATTTAGTAATTATGTACATATCAACTCTTAAACGTCAGTGGTGTTATAGATGGCGTCGCAGTATGCAAATATAGAAAAGTGTAGTTGGGCTTCGAGGTAATTGAAAGTCCGAGTATGTACTTCAAATGACTCTATTATGCACACACAACAATTGTAACAGGCAGACAGTGGGGCAGCAGATACGGGGGCTGCTTTTCTAGCAGGTGCAGGAGCGTGCACCTCTTCAGAGCGAAGAGAAAAATCTCCTTGCTACTCGCTCGCGTATTCTTCTATGAAGAAGCCCATACACCATGTCCAGTTGCACCGGATTTTCAGGTAGGGTGCGCGGAGGGGCAACAAATACTTGAGGCGCTATAAAGGTAGAAACTAGTAATCACTTTGAATAGATAATATGATAACGACATTCCTTTGAATATTTTTGCTGAGCCTAAGATAATGAGATCTATACATGTTAAGCTCTTCTTGGGTCTCTATGATGGTATTTTATGTTCCTAGAACTCACACCTAACAGACAGAAGATTACGGGATCTTTTCATAACCATACAAATAGTTATAGGCTAGAGCAGTGTTCCACTACAGTGTACCTACACTGATGTACCGTAGTCTTTAATTGGTGTGCCTCGGAAAAATAAGGTAAATTACTAATATATATTGGTTTGTTGATTATTAATAATTTTTTTTTAAAACGTTGCCCCACACTAGGATTTCTCCTGTGTCGTGGGTACAGTTTACAAACATACATGTCACATGCACACACAACCAGACCCGAAACAACTATCTGTAGATCATACAAATATTTGTTCCGTGCGGGGATCGAACCCGCGACACATAGCGCAGGAAGCTAATGGCTTAGCCACTGCGCCAACCGTGTCGTCTATTATTTTGTTGATTAATATTAGGTAAAAATTGATCCTTCATTTATGGTTTAGCTTCAAAATCCGACTTCCTAGATGTACCTTGAACATAAAAAAATTGCGAAACACTGGGCTAGAGGACTGCTACGCTGTGTTGTGTCTAAGCTATTCCAGAAGATTCCAGTGTATTTGTCGCTGACTGTTCTGTTAGATTAGACTACCTACCCACTACCACCCAGGAAATCATACAAAACGTTGGGATTAGACACTCAATAATTCCGTTAGCTTATTATAAGGAGCTTGCGCTCGCGCTCGTGTTAGTATTACTTTGAACAAGATAATCCAGCTGATTAGCATATATTTCGGCTGTGGTACAAGGTAGGGACTGATTTATCGTTTTAATTTATTTATGATGCTCACGCGTAGGAATCCCAATGCAATTGACACAGAATGGCTGAATTCTTTTACCTTTCTAAATTGTGCTCTGTGATACTGGTAACGAATTTTATTACGTCAACTCATTGAGGTTTGTCGATGTTTTTGGGGATTTATAGGGTAATGTAGTGTAAGTTTGGATGCGATCAGACTCCCCTAGAATCCCGTAAATGTCATGAGAAACGGTTTATAGAGATAAGTGTCGTAAGGTTTAACATAAAACACCCATATAATAGGTATACAGCCTAGTTTTCAATAGAAGAAGTGTTGCTATATATTACCTTATGTTTTCTTGAATTTCTTCATGTAGGTTCTAAATACAAAGAAACTTTAAATTGTTTGCGCGCTTGGTAAGAAACTAGTTCCTCGGGTCTGATTTATCGTGTTTTTTTATTTTCTGAGCAACGGTCTTGTTATTAATTTGCTTTTTGTACCGAGACGCCATCGTAATGAGTGAACATTTTTATAGTACGATTTTGTATACGCCCTTTTGCCGTTTCTACTATAATTCTCCATTTTCTTCAAAGGGAAGCATGTTCTTCTTTAATCTACTTAAGGGATGTGATGCGAAGTCTTCGTAGTTGAATGAAACCATACGGCGTTTTTATAACATTACATGTTCTTTGCTCATTTATCAAGTTAACATTACGCAAATGTTGAGCATGTGCACTTGTGCCAACAATCTGCAGCTTATTAGGTCACTGGATTGTTATATACTTGTACCAAATACATAAATAATGAAGGTTATATGGATTCTCGTAATATTTCCACCTGATTTGGGAGAAAAACTACACATCCCATCACGCTTATCTAAGTTTAAAACATTGACTTGGTTGGGGGAAGTTTCCCGGGCTAGACGTTTAGTCGCGAAAATCACGAGAATGTTATAAATAACATATCCCATTATATAATATAATATAATCCATTACTGTCCCACTGATGGGCAAGGGTCTATTCTCAGAGTGAGAAGGGTTTAGCCTTAGTCCACCACGATGGCCCGGTGCGGGTTGGCGGACGATAAGAATGTTGCAAAAGTTCAAAAGGACAGGACAAAGTAGGCACTGACGAGATCGTAAAAAAAGCTTTTTAACAAATGGCGTGAAGTTAACGTTTTTCTTTAAACCCAATGTTTAAGTACGGTACTAAGTTCCGATCATTAGCAGCTTATTGAAAGCACTATCGACTTCTATCAGCTCGGATTATCGCTGTGCAATGTGTCCAAAAGTCACGCTACAACATCTGATTCTCCGTCAAGCATAGATGCTTGTCTGCCTGTCGAAGCTACCTTTCTCAGGTCGTTGGTCGATCTGGCTGGGTTGTTTACGGTTGCCTATTCATGGTCTCCTCTCAATTACTCTTCCAGCGACCACGACCATCGGTCCTTCCAAATATAAGATGGATAGAAGTGGAGAAGACTTCGCTAGATTGTTCTAGAAGAAGTATAGTCTTGATTGGTTTCCTGCAGTTCTGTTCATCCCTTTATCAGCTTTTTACTTCTAGGCAAAAAAATGCAAAAATCAACAAAAAAAGGCCGCAAAATCTTATTACTCGGCCCAAACTATCAGACACCAAGAATTACAGGTAGATTATTATCTTCGGATTTATTGACTTGCTACTCTTATTTACCGTCCTTGTTTGTCCAAAATTTGTCTTCAGGTGAGCAAAATGTTTTAAAGTTCATTAGTTGTTTATGATTGAGATAAAAAGAACAGATAATTTATGTGTTGATGGGCAAAATAAATGCGGCGTTTTTCAAGACCCATTACGGTAGTCTGGACTTGGCTCCTTGGATCTTTTTATGATTTGTGTAGGTAGTTATTTAAAGCAATACAAGAAGCAGTCGCTGAAATGACTGATGATAATGAGGAACTGTTTGCGTGCTCTCGTGCTTCAACTTTTAACCGGATTTGGATTTGTGTTTCGAGTGGAGTCACAAAATGCTTATGTTCGGTGGAGTGGCGAAGATCTCTTTTTTTAAATACGTTGCTCTACGAATAATTCCTGTATCGTAGATGCGTTTACAAACACCTACATTCACATAAATAAACACCTAGACCCGAAACAACTATCTGTACATCATGCAAATATTGGTTCCGTACGGGATCGAACACGCGACACGTAGAGCAGCATTCAATCTCTCAACCACTGCGCTAACCGTGCCGAAAGATATGAAGTCCTCCGACAGACATAAAAATAATAATTTTGTGAAGACTTCCATAATTAGAATTACGGAAGTTTAGCTCACAGAATGATTATTTTATCCGTTCTGCTTTTTCATTTCAGTTTAGCAACTTCAAGGGTTCTAGCCATTTTAGTACAACTATATTAAAATGAAGATGCAGAATGCAGATGAAGAAGCAGTGATAGCCTAGCGGTTGAACGCTTGCCTTCCATGCAGGAGGGTCTGAGTTCGAACCCGGCCCGCACTTCTGACTTTTCGGAATCATGTGCGTACAGAATTTGATTATCACTTGCGTTTACGGTGAAGGAAAACATCGTGAGGAAACCTGCACACCTGAGAGGGCTCCATAAAGTTCTTGACGGTGTGTGTAGTCCGCCAACCCGCACCGGGCCAGCGTGGTGGACTAAGGCCTAATCCTTCTCGTTCTGAGAAGAGACCCTTGCCCAGCAGTGGGACAGTAATGGGTTGAATTTATTTATAATTATATTAAAATGATGGTAGACACACGTCCGTCATGCGGCAGGCCACTTCAAACAGCTCTTGACCGCCGTTTACAGTGTTGATTGATCATTGACCACTGAAGAGGCTAGTTTGGTATCTACAAGTGTTTACGGTAAGTACGTTTTTGTTAGTAGTGTACAAATATTTGAACAACAGATTAATGATGCTTTGAACTTAAGATGTAGAAAAGAAAGGCATAATAGTTGATACCGTTTTAGTATGTGATTATGTGTGTAGGTAAAAATTGAATTAAATGAATATGATAGAATCATTTTTTAAATCTTAATAACTTCTTTGAGGTTACGTCGTATTTTACCTACTTACTTAATCAATAATCTATCTATATAAATAAAAATCAATTGCCACATGTGTGACGGAGCATCGCTTGAGAACGGCTCGACCGATTTGGCTGATTTCTTTTGTGTTGTGTTCGTAATTGTATGGACAAGGTTTGTATGAAAGAAAAATTGGAATATCTACCGGAAAAGCCAGAAATTTAGATGGTATTTTTGTATAAACTTTCTCATTTTCCTCATTCGTAAATTGCTCCCGTGCGAAGCCGGGGCGGGTCTTTTTATAAAGCAACTCATAGGTCGATGAATTAGGGTTTGAACCGATCGATGTTGGCCTAATACGGCCGCAAAAGCACCTTGATTGTATGAATGGACTTATTATGTGTTTGCTTGCTCATATAGGTTCCTAGCATTGATCTAACGTAGTAATAATATATATCTAATCAGCCTATGGTTCTTAAAATATATGATCGGTAATTGCCAGTCTTTAGGTAGGTATCTCTGTTGGAGCTGCGGTGGAAATGTTTAACAACGAATTTAATTAAATTAGAAAATACATTGGGTTCAAGAGCAATCGTTTGAGAGTAATTTTTTATCATCTCACCAATTAGTGAACGTATTCTAATATAGTATTTATTTATAAGGGCATAAAAGTAACATCTAGCCGAATCATCGAGGTACAGTTACGTGCGTCTCTTGTTGGACAAAATCAATTTATAAAGTCGATGTCCTGCCGCCTTGTTAGCCAGTCTCGGGTGTACAGCGGCCCGCCGCGCCATTCAAAACCTTGCCACCGATGCGACACTACCGTTCTCAAAATTTCGAAAAATTCGTTTTTGGTCCCCGTTCCTATTACTATTCCGTACACGCTTAATGCCTAGGCCGTCCGTCGCGACACGCCACTGACACATTTCTGCGGTTTCGCGCGCCTTTTGAATTTAGAATAGTTAATCATTTGTTTTTTTTTACGATTCGGTGTTTTCGACAATACTTGTGCCAGTACCACGTGCACCACGATCCGGATAATAGTGATTACAAAGGCTGTGTGATTTGTTTCCTTGGAGTTTTCTAACAAGGTGAGTTTAGAAATTACGTACATATCTTCGATAAACTATTGACTTTGCCAAGTTACAATAAATTTATGCATATTTAAATATATTATTATGCAGTATGCAGCTACTTATTTATGTTCTTTAAAATTAATTTAAATGCACCGCGTTGAGTGGTGGGCTCCGGGCATTATAAAGGCATGTCGATCATTATCATGTCACGCCTATTTTATGTTGTAAAAACTTTATAAACTGAAAATTACGGATATACGATACTGATGCGACAATCAGTTACTTATGCTACATAATTATATCTGTTATATATCTTTCTCGAATCTCCTTAAGTTTTATTGATCCATAAATAATTTCTTGGTCTCCGCTTTTATATGAATTCAACCAAGCCTGTGACTTGACGTAAACCCGTTAATATGAATATATAACTAGGTTTAAAAGATTACCGTTTATAAAAAAAGTCAAGAACCGATTAAGCACTGCGAACCGGGTGTGTAGCAACAAAACAACTAATAAACAAAACAGAGAACACAACTGAATATGACAAACAAACGTGGTCCAATAATAATATTAAAGCAACATATAGTGGATGACATTTCCATTTTTAAAAAAACGATGATGTGCCGTCCATTTCATGTGATGATACCTATAATGTAGGGCTGTCACGTAATGGCGCTAGGACCTTGTTCCACGTGCCCAATGATTTTGTCATCTCATTTATACGCTGCCAGAATTGTTTATGTTAATATGGAAATTGTCCTCGTAGTTCATCATGGTACAAGTGTCGCAATCAGACTGATATTAGAACGAGTAAATTAAGTGTGTTGACGGTCTGTTCACTCTGGAAGTCTAAGAACAACCGAGACAAACATTTTAAAAGCAATTTCAGGTTTAATGAACCCAGTATTTAAAAATAATGGTGTGCCTGCGCACGCGCTCAGGCAAACACACCGCACATTTCAAGGGTGCCAGTAAGTTAACTATTACTAATTTATTTTAATTGAATGAATAGAAAAGGTATTAGTTTATTACAATGATTTTTTATCCTGCGACGAATTAATTTAAAAATCTACGTAACTCGGTATTTCATTAATTTTAAAGCTCACTGTATGTATATACATACATTTCACACCTACACCAAAATATTACGAGTAAATACCAGTTGTTTGTGTTGCTTGATGTTATGTCACTCAACTGTCACATAAGAGCCAGTTGCTCCTAAATACAGATGGATTTCGATTGAACCACTATAGGTACTCCAATAGACAAATAAGTGCCATTTTTACAAGGATCTTTTCATTTATAGACATGTTTGCATCCAGTAAGCATTAAATTAATATGTAGGTATAAAACATCAGCTTGAAGAAATAGTTCGAAAGATATTCGTACCC